>JAJNNQ010000024.1:18863333-20093750 GCA_027886175.1 Phylloscopus collybita
TTGGACATGAAACAGGCCCTTTTCCATGGGAAAGCAACGTCTCCACCCCAGCCCCCTGATGTCAGTTTGCAGGAGGCCTTTGGCACCACAAGGGTAGACAATCTTCCATCTGGCGGTATATTGCAGCTAGGAGATGTCCTCATTTGTATGGAATTTTAGTGGAATTTTAGTGGAATTTTAGTGCACATTAGCCCAGTGGCAGACAGACAGCATTAGACACGAACAGTGGCCCTTTTCCATGGGAAAACAAAGTCTCCACCCCATGTTCCTGATGTCAGTTTGTAGGAGGCCTTTAGAACTACAGAGTGAGAGAAACTTCCATCTGTTGCTAGATTCCATCTGGGAGATATCCTCATTTGTATGGAATTTTGGTGGAATGTCAGTAGGGAGAAAACTAGTGGCCGACAGACAGCATTAGACACTAACGGTGGCCCATTTCCATGCAAAACCAAAGTCTCCACCCTAGGTTCCTGATGTCAGTTTGTAGGAGGCTTTTGGCACTACAAGAGTGGACAAACTTCCAACTGGTGTCATATTGCATCTGGGAGATATCCACATTTGTATGTAATTTCAGTAGTCATATCCGCAGTGGCAGGCAGACAGCATTAGACAGGAACGGTGGCCCTCTTCCATGGGAAAGCAAAGTCTTCACCCCATGTTCCTGATGTCAGTTTGTAGGAGGCCTTTGGAACTACAAGGTCAAAGAAACTTCCATCTGGTGGTAGATTCCATCTGGGAGATATCCTCATTTGTATGTAATTTCGGTAGGGCTAAACCCAGTGGCAAGGAGACAGCATTAAACAAGAAGGCTGGCCCTTTTCCATGGGAAACCAAAGCGTCCTCTCCAGATTCCTGATGTCAGTTTGTAGGTGGCCATTTGCATTACAATGGTAGAAAAACTTTCAACTGGTGGTAGACTCCATCTGGGAGATATCCTCATTTGTGTGGAATTTTACTAGGCAGAGACCCATTGGCAGGCACATAGCATTAGGCACAAACGGCGGCCCATTTCCATGGGAAACCAATGTCTCCACCGCACGTTCCGGATGTCAGTTTGTAGGAGGCCTTTGGAACTACAAGGGCAGAGAAACTTCCAACTGGTGGTAGATTGCACCTGGGATTTATCCTCATTTGGATGGAATTTTAACAGGCGTAAGTCCAGTGGCAGGCAGACATCCTTAGACACGAATGCTGGCCCTTTTCCATGGGAGATATAAGTCTCCACCCCACCTTCCGGATTTCAGTTTGTAGGAGGTCTTTGGCACTACAAGGTCAGAAAAACTTCCATTTCGTGGTCGATTCCATCTGGGAGATATCCTCATTTGTATGCAAATTCAGAAGGCATAAGCCCATTGGCAGTCAGACACCATTAGACACGAACAGTGGCCCATTTCCATGGGAAACGAAATTATACACCCTACATTCCTTATGTCAGTTTGTAGGAGGCATTTGGATCTACAAGGGTCGACAAACTTCCATCTGGTGGTGGATTGCACCTGGGAGATATCCTCATTTCTATGGAGTTTCAGCAGGCCTAAACCCAGTGTGCGGCTTACAGATTTAGACACGAACGGTGGACCTTTTCTATGGGAAACCAAAGCCTCCACCTCACATTTCTGATGTTATTTTGTAGGAGGCCTTTGGCACTACAAGGACAAAGAACCTTCCATGTGCTGGTATATTCCATCTGGGAGATATACTCATTTGTAAGGAATTACAGCAGGCAAAAGCCCTTTGGCAGGCAGACAGCATTAGACACGAACGCTGGCCTTTTTCCATGGGAAACCAACGTCTCCACCTCATGTTCCTGATGTCAGTTTGTAGGAGGCTTTTGGCAGTACAAGGGCAGACAAACTTCCATCTGGTGGTAGATTCCATCTGCGGGATATCCTCATTTGTATGGAATTTCAGCAGGCAAAAGCCCAGTGGCAGGCAGACAGCATTAGACACGAACGGCGGCCCTTTTCCATGGGAAACCAAGGACTCCACCTCACGTTCCTGAATGTCAGTTTGTAACGGGCCTTTTGCAGTGCAATGGCAGACAAAATTCCAACTGGTGGTAGATTCCATCTGGGAGATATCTTCATTTGTATCCAATTTTAGTAGCAATCTGCCCAGTGGCAGGCAGACAGCATTAGACACGAACGGTGGCCCTATCCTTGGGACACCAAAGCAGTCACACCAGTCTCCGTATGTCGGTTTGTAGGAGGCCTTTGGCACTACAAGGGCAGAAAAACTTCCAACTGGTGGTATATTGCATCTGGGAGATATCCTTATTGGTATGGAATTTTAGTGGAATTTAAGTAGGCAGAAGCCGAGTGGGCAGCAGACAGCATCAGACAGGAATGGTGGCCCTTTTCCATGGGAAACCAAAGTCTTCACCCCACATTCCGGATGTCAGTTTTTAAAAGGCCTTTGGCACTACAAAGGCAGACAAACTTCCAACTGGTGGTAGATTCCATCTGGGATTTATTGTCATTTGGATGGAATTTTAGCAGGCATAAGCCCAGTGGCAGGCAGATATCCTTAGACACGAATGCTGGCCCTTTTCCATGGAAAAGCAAAGTCTCCACCCCACCTTCCGGATATCAGTTTGTAGGAGGTCTTTGGCACTACAAGGTCAGAAAAACTTCCATCTGGTGGTCGATTCCATCTGGGAGATATCCTCATTTGTATGCAATTTCAGCAGGCATAAGCACAGTTGCAGGCAGACTCCATTAGACACGAACAGTGGCCCATTTCCATGGGAAACGAAATTATACACCCTACGTTCCTTATGTCAGTTTGTAGGAGGCATTTGGCACTACAAGGGACGACAAAGTTCCATCTGGTGGTGGATTGCACCTGGGAGATATCCTCATTTGTATGGAATTTTACTAGGCATAAGCCCAGTGGCAGACAGACAGCATTAGACACCAACAGTGGCCCTTTTCCATGAGAAACCAAAGTCTCCACCCCACATTTCGGATGTCAATTTGTACAAGGCCAGTCGAACTACAAGGGCAGAAAAACTTCCAACTGGTTGTAGATTCCATCTGGGAGATATCCTCATTTGTATGGAATTTTAGTAATCATAAGCCCAGTGGCAAGGAGACAGCATTGGAAATGAAAAGGGCCCTTTTCCATGGGAACCCAACGTCTCCACCCCAGCCTCCTGATGTCAGTTTGCAGGAGGCCTTTGGCAGTACAAGGGCAGGCAAACTTCCATCTGGCGGTAGATTGCAGCTAGGAGATGTCCTCATTGGTATGGAATTTTAGTGGAATTTTAGTACGCATAAGCCCAGTGGCAGGCAGACATCATTAGACACGAAGGGTGGCCCTTATCCATGGGAAAACAAAGTCTCCACCCCATGTTCCTGATGTCAGTTTGTAGGAGGCCTTTGGAACTACAAGGTCAGAGGAACTTCCATCTGGTGGTCCATTCCATCTGGGAGATATCCTCATTTATATGGAATTTTGGTGGAATTTCAGTAGGGAGAAAACTAGTGGCCGACAGACAGCATTAGACACTAACGGTGGCCCATTTCCATACAAAACCAAAGTCTCCACCCTAGGTTCCTGATGTCAGTTTGTAGGAGGCCTTTGGCACTACAAGAGTAGACAAACTTCCAACTGGTGCCATATTGCATCTGGGAGATATCCACATTTGTATGTAATTTCAGTAGTCATAACCCCAGTGGCAGGCAGACAGCATTAGACAGGAACAGTGGCTCTCTTCCATGGGAAAGCAAAGTCTTCACCCCATGTTCCGGATGTCAGTTTGTAGGAGGCCTTTGGAACTACAAGGTCAAAGAAACTTCCATCTGGTGGTAGATTCCATCTGGGAGATATCCTCATTTGTATGGAATTTCGGTCGGGCTAAACCCAGTGGCAAGGAGACAGCATTAAACAACAAGGCTGGCCCTTTTCCATGGGAAACCAAAGCGTCCTCTCCAGATTCCTGATGTCAGTTTGTAGGAGGCCTTTGGCACTACAAGGGCAGGCAAACTTCCACCTGGTGGTAGATTGCACCTCGGAGATATCCTCATTTGTATGGAACTTCAGCAGTCATAACCACAGTGCCAGGCAGACAGCATTAGACAGGAACGGTGGTCCTTCTCCATGGGAAACCAAAGTCTCCACCCTAGGTTCCTAATGTCAGTTTGTAGGAGGCCTTTGGAAACACAAGGGCAGAGAAACTTCCATCTGGTGTTAGATTGCATTTGGGAGATAATCTCATTTGTATGGAATTTTAGTGGAATTTTAGTAGGCAGAATCCCAGCGGCAGGAAGACAGAATTAGACAGGAATAGTGGCCCATTTCCATGGGAAACCAGCATCTCCACACCACGTTCCTGATGTCATTTTTTAGGAGGCCTCTGGCAGTACAAGAGGAGACAAACTTCCAACTTGTGGCATATTGCATCTCGGAGATATCCTCATTTGTATGTAATTTTAGTTGCCATAAGCCCACTGGCAGGCACACATCATTAGACACGAACGCTGGCCATTTCCATGGGAAACCGAAGTCTCCACCTCACGTACTGGAATGTCAGTTTGTAGGAGGCCATTGGCACTACAAGGGCAGACAAACTTCCAACTGGTGGTCGGTTGCATCTGGGAGATATCCGCATTTGTATGCAATTTTAGCAGCCATAAGCCTAGTGGCAGGCAGACAGCATTAGACAGGAACGGTGGCCCTTTTCCATGAATAACCAAAGTCTTCACCGAAAATTCCTAATGTCAGTTTTCAGGAGGCCTGTGGCACTACAAGGGCGGACAAACTTCCATCTCGTGGTATATTCCATATGGGCGATATCCTTATTTATATGGAATTTTAGTTGAATTTAATTAGGCAGAAGCCAAGTAGGCATCAGAGAACATCAGACAGGAATGGTGGCCCTTTTCCATGGGAAACCAAAGTCTCCACCGCACATTCCCGATGTCAGATTTTAGGAGGCCTATAGCACTACAGGGGCAGAAAATCTTCAATCTGCTGGTAGATTCCACCTGGGTGATGTCCTCATTTGTATGGAAATTTAGTGGAATTTCAGCCGGCATAAGCCCAGTGGCAGGCAGACAGCAATAGACACGAACGGTGGCCCTTTTCCATGGGAAACCAAAGTCTCCAACCCAGGTTCCTGATGTCAGTTTTTAGGAGACCTTTGGAACTAAAAGGGCAGAGAAACTTCCATCTTGTGGTAGGTTGCACCTGGGAGATATCCTCAGTTATATGGAATATCAGAACTCATAATCCCACTGGCAGGAAGTCAGCATTAGACACGAACAGTGGCCCTTTTCCATGGGAAAACAAAGTCTCCATCCCAGGTTCCTGATATCAGTTCGTAGGAGACCTTTGGCACTACAAATACAGAAAAACTTCCATCGGGTGGAAGATTGCACATTAGAGATAGACTCATTGATATGGAATTTTAGTAGGCATAAGCCAAGTGGCAGGTAGACAGCATTAGACACGAACGGTGGCCCTTTTCCATGGGAAACCAAAGACTCCACCTCACATTCCAGATGTCAGTTTTTAGGAGGCTTTTGGCACTACAAGGACAGACAAACTTCCGTCTGGTGATTGATTGCATCGGGGAGATATCCACATTTGTATGGAATTTCAGCAGGCAGAAGCCCAGTGGCAGGCAGATAGCATTAGACACAAAGAGTGGTCCTTTTTCATGCGAAACCAAAGTCTCCACCTCATGTTCCTGATGTTAGTTTGTAGGAGGCCTTTGGCACTGCAAGGGCAAACAACGTTCCATGTGCTGGTATATTCCATCTGGAAGATATAGTCATTTCTAAGGAATTACAGCATTCATAATCCCTTTGGCAGGCAGACAGCATTAGACACGAAGGGTGGCCCTTTTCCGTGGGAAACCAAAGTCTCCACCCCACGTTCCTGATGTTAGTTTGTAGGAGGCATTTGGCACTACAAAGGTAGACAAACTTCCATCTGGTGGTGGATTGCACCTGGGAGATATCCTCATTTGCATGGATTTTCAGCAGGCCAAATCCCAGTGTGCGGCAGAGAGCTTTAGACACGAACGGTGGCCCTTTTCCATGGGAAACCAAAGTCTCTACCCCATGTTCCTGATGTCAGTTTGTAGGAGGCCTTTGGCATTACATGGGCAGAGAAACTTCCATCTGGTGGTAGATTGCACCTGGGAGACATCCTCATTTCTATGGAGTTTCAGGAGGCCTAAGCCCAGTGTGCGGCCGACAGCTTTAGACACGAATGCTGGCCATTTTCCATGGGAAACCAAAGTCTCCACCCCATGTTCCTTATGTCAGTTTGTCGGAGGCTTTTGGCAGTACAAGGGCAGACAAACTTCCAGCTGCTGGTAGATTCCTCTGGGAGATATCCTCATTTGTATGGAATTTCAGCAGGCAGAAGCCCAGTGGCAGGCAGACAGCATTCGACACAAACAGTTGTCCTTTTCCATGGGAAACCAATGTCTCCACCTCAAGTTCCTGAATGTCTGTTTGTTGGGGGCCTTTTGCACTACAATGGTAGACAAACTTTAAACTGTTGGTAAATTCCATCTGGGAGATATCTTCATTTGTATCCAATTTTAGTACCAATCGGCCCAGTGGCAGGCAGACAGCATTAGCAACGAACGGTGGACCTTTCCATGGGAAACCAAAGTCTACACCCCACGTTCCTGATGTGAATTTGTAGGAGGCCTCTGGCACTTAAAAGGCAAACAAAACTTACATCGGTAGTAGATTGCACCTGGGAGATGTCGTCATTTGTTATGGAATTTCATTCGCCATCGGCACAGTGGCAGGCGGACAGCATTAGACACGAACGGTGGCCCTTTTCCATGGGACACCAAAGTCGCCACCCCAGTCTCCGTATGTCAGTTTGTAGAAGGCCTTTGGCACTACAAGGGCAGAAAAACTTCCAACTGTTGGTATACTGCATCTGGGAGATTTCCTTATTTGTACGGAATTTTAGTGGAATTTAAGTAGGCAGAAGCCGAGTGGGCAGCAGACAGAATCAGACAGGAATGGTGGCCCTTTTCCATGGGAAACCAAAGTCTCCACCCCACATTCCGGATGTCAGTTTGTAAAAGGCCCTTGGAACAACAAGGGCAGAGAAACTTCCATCTGGTGGTAGATTCCATCTGGGATTTATCCTCATTTGGATGGAATTTTAACAGGCATAATCCCAGTGGCAGGCAGACATCCTTAGACACGAATGCTGGCCCTTTTCCATGGGAAATCAAAGTCTCCACCCCACCTTCCGGATCTCAGTTTGTAGGAGGTCTTTGGCACTACAAGGTCAGAAAAAGTTCCATTTCGTGGTCGATTCCATCTGGGAGATATCCTCATTTGTATGCAAATTCAGCAGACATAAGCCCAGTGGCAGGCAGACACCATTAGACACTAACGGTGGCCCATTTCCATGGGAAACAAAATTATACACCCTACGTTACTTATGTCAGTTTGTAGGAGGCATTTGGCACTACAAGGGTCGACAAACTTCCATCTGGTGGTGGATTACACCTGGGAGATATCCTCATTTGTATGGAATTTTACTAGGCATAAGCCCAGTGGCGGACAGACAGCATTAGACACCAACAGTGGCCCTTTTCCATGAGAAACCAAAGTCTCCACCCCACATTCCGAATGTCAGTTTGTAGGAGGCCTTTCGAACTGCAAGGGCCGAAAAACTTCCAACTGGTTGTATATTCCATCTGGGAGATATCCTCATTTGTATGGAATTTTAGTAATCATAAGCCCAGTGGCAAGGAGACAGCATTGGAAATGAAAAGGGCCCTTTTCCATGGGAACCCAACGTCTCCACCCCAGCCTCCTGATGTCAGTTTGCAGGAGGCCTTTGGCAGTACAAGGGCAGGCAAACTTCCATCTGGCGGTAGATTGCAGCTAGGAGATGTCCTCATTGGTATGGAATTTTAGTGGAATTTTAATACGCATAACCCCAGTGGCAGGCAGACAGCGTTAGACACGAAGGGTGGCCCTTTACCATGGGAAAACAAAGTCTCCACCGCATGTTCCTGATGTCGGTTTGTAGGAGGCCTTTGGAACTACAAGGTCAGAGGAACTTCCATCTAGTGGTAGATTCCATCTGGGAGATATCCTCATTTGTATGGAATTTTGGTGGAATTTCAGTAGGGAGAAAACCAGTGGCCGGCAGACAGCATTAGACACTAACGGTGGCCCATTTCCATGCAAAACCAAAGTCTCCAACCTAGGTTCCTGATGTCAGTTTGTAGGAGGCCTTTGGAAATACAAAGTCAGAGAAACTTCCATCTGGTCGTAGATTCAATCTGGAAGATGTCCTCATTCGTATGTAATTTCAGTAGTCGTAAGCCCAGTGGCATGGAGAGAGCCTTGAACACTAACGGTGGCCCTTTTCCATTGGAAACCAATGTGTCCACTCCAGGTTCCTGATGTCAGTTTGTAGGAGGCCTTTGCACTACACGGGCAGACACACTTCCATCTGGTGGTCGATTCCATCTGGGAGATATCCTCATTTGTATGCAATTTTAGCAGGCATAAGCCCAGTGGCAGGCAGACACCATTAGACACGATCAGTGTCCCATTTCAATGGGAAACCTAATTATACAACCTACGTACCTTATGTCAGCGTGCAGGAGGCCTTTGGCACTACAAGGGCAGACAAACTTCCATCTTGTGGAAGATTCCATCTGGGAGATATCCTCATTTTTATGAAATTTTACTAGGCATAAGCCCAGTGGCAGGCGGAGAGCATTAGACACGAACAGTGGCCCATTTTCCATCAGAAACCAAAGTCTCCACCCCACATTCCAGATGTCAGTTTGTAGGACACGTTTGACACTACAAGGGCAGACAAACTTCCGTCTGGTCGTTGATTGCATCTGGGATATATCCTCATTTGTGTGGAATTTCCCCAAGCATAAGCCCAGTGGCAGGCAGACAGCATTAGACACAAACGGTGGCCCTTTTCCAAGGGAAACCAAAGTCTCCACCCCATGTTCCTGATGTCAGTTTGTAGGAGGCCTTTGGAACTACAAAGGCAGAAAAACTTCCATCTGGTGGTAGATTGCATATTAGAGGTAGACTCATTTATATGGAATTTTAGTAGGCATAAGCCCAGTGGCAGGCAGACAGCATTAGACACGAACGGTGGCCCTTTTCCATGGGAAACCAAAGTCTCCACCTCACATTCCAGATGTCAGTTTGTAGGAGGCTTTTGGCACTACAAGGGCAGACAAACTTCCGTCTGGTGATTGATTGCATCGGGGAGATATCCACATTTGTATGGAATTTCAGCAGGCAGAAGCCCAGTGGCAGGCAGATAGCATTAGACACAAAGAGTGGATATCTCCCAGGTGCAATTTACCACCAGATGGAAGTTTTTCTGCCCTTGTAGTTCCAAACGCCTCTTACAAACTGACATCAGGAACGTGGGGTGGAGGCTTTGGTATCCCAAGGAAAAGGGGGACCGTTTGTGTCTAATGCTGTCTGCCTGCCACTGAAGTTATGCCTGTGGAAATTCCTCACAAATGAGGATATCTCCCAGATGGAATCTACCACTAGTTGGAAGTTTGTCTGCCCTTGTAGTGCCAAAGGCCTCCTACAAACTGACATCAGGAACGTGGGATGGAGACTTTGGTTTCCCAAGGAAATGGGCCACCGTTCGTGTCTAATGCTGTCTGCCAGCCACTTGGCTTCTGCCTACTTTAATTCCACTAAAATTCCATACAAATGAGGATATCTCCCAGATGCAATATGCCTCCAGTTGGAAGTTTGTCTGTTCTTGTAGTGCCAAAGGCCTCCTAAAAACTGACATCAGGAACCTGGCCTGGAGACTTTGTTTTCCCCTGGAAAAGGGCCACTCTTCATGTCTAATTCTGTCTGCCTGCCGCTGGGATTCTGTGCACTAAAATTCCTTTATAATTCTATACAAAGGAGGATATCTCCCAGGTGCAATTTTCTACCAGATGGAATTTTGTCTGCCCTTGTAGTTCCAAAGGCCTCCTACAAACTGACATCAGGAACGTGAGGTGGAGACTTTGGTTTCCCTTAGAAAAGGTCCACTGTTCATGTCTAATGCTGTCTGCCTGCCACTGGGCTTCTGCCTGCTGAAATTCCATACAAATGAGGATATCTCCTCGATGCAATCAACCACCAGACAAAACTTTGTCTGCCCTTGTAGTGCCAAAGGCCTCCTACAAACTGACATCAGGAACCTGGAGTGGAGACTTTGGTTTCCCATGGAAATGGGCCACCGTTAGTGTCTAATGTGTGCCTGCCACTAGGCTTCCGCCTATTAAAATTCCACTAAAATTCCATACAAATGAGGATGTCTCCCAGGTGCAATCTACAACCAGATGGAAGTTTGTCGGCTCCTGTAGAGCAAAAGGCTTCATACAAATTGACATCAGGATCTTGGGGCAGAAACTTTGGTTTCCCATGGAAAAGGGACACCGTTCATGTCTAATGCTGTCTGCCTGCCACTGGGCTTATGGCTACTAAAATTACATACAAATGAGGATATGTCCCAGATGCAATATGCCACAAGTTGGAAGTTTGTCTCCTCTCGTAGTGCCAGAGGCCTCCTAGAAAATGACATTAGGATCGTGGGGTGGAGACTTTGGTTTCCCATGAAAATGGGCCACTTTTCCTGTCTAATTCTGTCTTCCTGCCGCTGGGATTCTGCCTACTAAAATTCCACTAAAATTCCATACAAATGAGAATATCTCCCAGGTGCAATCTAACACCAGATGGAAGTTTCTCTGCCCTTGTGGTTCCAAAGGCCTCCTACAAACTGACATCAGGAACCTAGGGTGGAGACTTTGGTTTCCCATGGAAAAGGACCACCGTTCCTGTCTAATGCTGTCTGCCTGGCACTGTGGTTATGACTGCTGAAGTTCCATACAAATGAGGATATCTCCGAGGTGCAATCTACCACCAGGTGGAAGTTTGCCTGCCCTTGTAGTGCCAAAGGCCTCCTAAAAACTGACATCAGGAACGTGGGGTGGAGACTTTGGTTTCCCATGGAAATGGGCCACCGTTTGTGTCTAATGCTATGTGCCTGCCACTGGGCTTATGCCTAGTAAAATTCCATACAAATGAGGATATCTCCCAGATGGAGTCTACTACCAGTTGAAAGTTTGTCTACCCTTTTAATGCCAACGGCCTCCTACAAACTGACATCAGGAATCTGGAGAGGACGCTTTGGTTTCCCATGGAAAAGGGCCACCCTTGGTGTTTAATGCTGTCTCTTTGCCACTGGGCTTCTTCCTCCTTAAATTCCACTAAAATTTCATAGAAATGAGGATATCTCCCAGGTGCAATCTACAACCAGATGGAAGATTCTCTGCCCTTGTAGTACCAAAGCCCTCCTAAAAAACTGACATCAGGAACCAGGGGTGGAGACTTTGTTTTCCCATGGAAAAGGGCCAGCGTTCGTGTCTAATGCTGTCTGCCTGCCACTGGGCTTCTCCCTACTGAAATTCCAAAGAAATTTGGAAATCTCGCTGATGCAATCAACCACCTGATGGAAGTTTGTCTGCCCCTGTAGTGCCAAAGGCCTCCTACAAATTGACATGAGGAGCCTGGTGTGGAGACTTTGGTTTCCCATGGAAAAGGGCCAGCGTTCGTGTGTAATGCTGTGTGCTTGCCACTGGGCTTATGGCTACTGAAATTACATACAAATGAGGATATCTCCCAGATGCAATATGCCACCAGTTGGAAGTTTGTCTGCTCTTGTAGTGCCAAAGGCCTCCTAGAAACGGACATCAGGAACGTGGGGTGGAGACTTTGGTTTCCCATGGAAATGGGCCATTGTTTGTGTTTAATGCTGACTACTTGCCACTGGGCTTCTGTCTACTTTAATTCCACTAAAATTCCATACAAATGAGGATATCTCCCAGATGCAATATGCCTCCAGTTGGAAGTTTGTCTGTTCTTGTAGTGCCAAAGGCCTCCTAAAAACTGACTTCAGGAACTTGGCCTGCAGACTTTTGTTTCCCCTGGAAAAGGGCCACTATTCATGTCTAATTCTGTCTGCCTGCCGCTGGGATTCTGCGTACTAAAATTGCTCTAAAATTCTATACAAATGAGAATATCTCGCAGGTACAATCTACCCTCGGGTTGAAGTTTCTCTGCCCTTGTAGTGCCAAAGGGCTCCTATAAACTGACATCTGAAACGTAGGATGGATAATTTGGTTTCCCATGGAAAAGAGCCACTGTTCATGCCTAATGCTGTGTGCCTGCCACTGGGTGTATGCCTGCTAAAATTCCATACAAATGAGGATATCTCGCAGATATCCCCCAGTGTCCCCTCCATAGCCCCCAATGTCTCCTCTATAGACCCTAATGTCCACTCTGGAGCCCCCAGTGTCCCCTCTGGAGCCCCCAGTGTCCCCTATGGAGCCCCCAATGTCCCCTCTGGAGCCCCCAATGTCCCCTCCATAGCCCCCAATGTCCCCTATGGAGCCCCCAATGTCTTTTCCAAAGCCCTCAATGTCCCCTATGGAGCCCCCAATGTCCCCTGCATAGCCCCCAATGTCCCCTCCATAGCCCTCTATGTCCCCTCTGGAGCCCCCGTTGTCCCTAATGGAGCCCCCAGTGTCCCCTATGGAGCCCCCAATGTCCCCTCCATAGCCCCCAATGTCCCCTCTAAAGCCATCAGCTTAGATGGAGACTTTGAACTTCATGTACTAATGTGCTGTGCAAATGATATGAAGAGCTGGAATTCTCAGTTATTCCTGTGCTTTTTCCAGGTCCATATCTAACCCTTGAGACTGACTTTTTTCCCTGGAAACAAATCATCTGTCATTGCAGCAAAACTGCAACTTGAACATTTGGCCAAAATGACCTTGTTCTGTGTATTTCCCAGCGACATGTGATGGGGTACACACTGAACTGTTTTGATTCCCAGACTGTGTGTGTAAGAACAACTCTAAAAACCGAGCCAAAAGTCCCTGGCTAAAAGCTTTGTCTTATGCATTTTTCATGCTCACCTATCTCTTATACAGGGAAGCATTTTAGGGTCCGGAGTAAAACTTGGTTTTCTTTTCTGTGTTGGTTTTTTGTTTCTATGAGCACCTTAATAGTTTCTGGTTTTGAGACCAAGCAATTACTTCACCAGGCAGATCTGCTTTCAGATCTGCTAGAGCAAACCCAAGTGTGTCCCTTTTCATAAATTTAGGAAACTTTGAAGTTTTAGCTTTTTAAGAAACTTTTGAAGCTTCTTCTCTGGAGGAAAATGTTACTTTAGTATGAGGTACAGCTGTCTTGGAGGCTCAGTTCCTCAGCAGTGCCACTGGCTACAGATGTTTCAGCTGAGGGGTCTCGACAGGGCCCTTCAACAAAGCAATGTCATTGTAGAGTACGTAAATCCATGGCAGCGTGGGTGTGGTAACTACCACGTCTTTCTCTTTCAGGCCATGAAGCCATCCAAGCACGCCACCATCCAGAGCAGTGTGAGAGCTGTTGGAGTCGTCCCTGGCATTCCCGAGCCTTGCTGTGGGCCTGACAAGATGTCTTCTCTTAGTATCTTATTCTTTGATGAAAACAAAAACGTGGTGCTGAAGGTGTACCCCAACATGACAGTGGAGCCCTGTGCATGCAAGTAATGCCTTGGGAGGCCTTTTGGCAATGCTGGGGTGATTTGGCAATAAGCCTGGGTGCTGAGTGCTGCCACTCCCCTGCTCGTTGGGGAGGGGAGGTGGGCAGGAGTCTCATTGTACCTACTTTGTGTTTGCACTGCCAAACACAATGCATTTCCTTTGGACAAAAAAAAAGGAAATGTAAAGAAATGCAATCAATGAGAATGGGAACAGAACGGATTCCAAGTAGCCATTCCAAGGAAAGTGAATACAAACTTAATTTGTCTGTGGTTTTGACCGAAACACAAGGCCAGGAATGGGACCTGACCGTACCTGTTGGAAGCGAGAGGTGAAAGAAGAGTCTGGAGATTTTTGAGACTGCGCAAAGGACATAGTGATCTATTTTTGTACAAGATTTTGGAAGCAGCACAAGCTGGTAATTCCTATCTCTGTTCTAATGGTGACTAATGGCGGGGGAACACTAGAAATGCAATAGTCTTCATTTTAAAACAAAGTTTCTTGCCTTAGGTTTTAGAGTAGTACAGCAAGGTGGCAAAACAAATCTGACATCCTAAAAGCTATAGATGACCCTACCTGACCATGCATCTCCTTGGTACAAGGTTACTCACCTTGTGTGTGAGTTCCACTGACATCTACTCTGTAATTCAGCTCTTTGGAGCCTGGCAGCCCTGGGCAGAAGAGCTGCAAACAGGACTACTGAGTGCATCACTGACTTGTGCTATGGAAACTCAGCAGGCCAGGGGTATGAAAATATCACGCTCAGTGCAGTGCCCGAATGACTTGTTCTCCACGTGTTCTAGAACATACTTGCAAATAATCTGCGGGTTGTCTCCCTGCAAGGACACTGTAACCAGATTGTGGAGTGGCCTCTTCCCCAGGTACCAAGCAACAGGACGAGAGGTCATAGCCTCAAGCTGCACCGGGGGAGGTTCAGGCTGGACATTAGGAAGAATTTTTTCATGGAAAGGATGGTCAGGCAGTGGTAAGGGCTGCCCAGGGAAGTGGTGGAGTCACCCTCAGTGGAGCTGTTCAGGAAAGGACTGGATGGGGCGCTCGGTGCACTGGTTTAGCTGGCAAAGTGGTGATCTGTTCTTCCGTGCTCTGGGGGCCCTGAACTCATCAGCAGCAGTGTCACTCCCGGGGCAGGGCTGGTCCCAAAGATAGACACCCGCAGCCGAGGAGAGGCTTATGAGTTTGCAGGATGGGTTGTTTAGTGGCTCCTTTTTCCTTGTGACACCAGCATTTTTAAATGATTTCTGGTGAAAGGTTTATCTGTGTACAGACTGTCAATTTAGAAAAATGAAAATCAACCCCAAAAGAAAAGTTATTTTGTATACGGAAAGAAACTCTTTACAGATGCTTTTCATTTATTTTATATCCATGGCCCTCCTAATGTATCCTTCTTTATCTCAGCACCCTTTAAACCATGCAGTTTTCTCTGTCAGGGCAAAGATAGACTGCCAGGACTGTAGGGGAGATCCAGAGGACAGGTGCACCCACTGTGTGAAAGGGACGTCGTACTGCTGATTGATAAGCTTCTCTGATCTGTATTGTTTTCCTTCAGTAATACAGACGCTCTGCTCGGAACTCTGGAGAAATGTAAAATAAAATTACTTCAAAATGAAAATGCACGTTCTCCTGTGTGGCATTCAGACGTTTGCAGGAACATGAATGATTTTGTTTGTTTGTTTGTGTTTGATAATATGGTTGAGAGATAGATAATTTCGGGGAGAATGATAGAGGATATCATAATATCATTTTAGGACACTTGAGGCATTTATGGTACAAATACCCTCTAATGTCAGAAGGTTAAAAGCACTAACACCAACATGGCACCTCCTTAATTTTTAGCAGCAAAACTTGATCTTAAAACTTTGTTTTTCTGCTCCTACTAACTTAATAAAGGAGTTTATCAGCTTTTGCTGCCCTTCACTGATACTCAAGGTCCTTAAAATTGGCTCTACTGTTCTAAAATAAATACAGATTTTAGACCTCCCTCATTCTCCCCAGACTAGAAACATGTGAATTGATTTTTGATCTTCTTTCTTTGGGTTTCTGTGGCTTTTTAAGCTGCATGGAGAAGGTGTCTTTGGATATGGCACCCAGGGAATGGTGCTGGGAAGGGCAGGATGGGAAGGAACTGCCCAGAAATCCAGAAGCAGCAGTGGACTGGGAGCTGATCCTGCCTCAGTCACACCCTTCTGGACAGTCTGTGTAATGCTAATATTCCTTTTTTCCTTCCTGAACATGGAGTCGGAGAAGAACAGAAGGCATTGCCTTGATGGAAAGGGGAACCCTAGGGAAAAACTGCTGCTCGTGTCCGCAGGGAGGAGAGGGAAGAGCCCGAGAGAATCTTGGCTGGCTGAGGGGCACTTGTGTCCCCTGTGGAACAGAGCCCTGCATCTCCTCAGACCTGCTGGTTTGCAGGACAGTTGGGACACCTTTTGCTGCCGCTTTGGCTCTTAAGAACTGGAGATCCGTGCATTTCTGGATGGTTTCCATAGGCTCTCCTGTTTTGTAGGAGCTGCACGGTGAGGTAGGAATTTTGAGGGAGGCCCTGGCAAAGCTGCCAGCGGCGAGGAACGTGGAGCATCCGGGGGGTTTCTCCCACCTGAGTTCATCCTGGAGCGTGCTGGGTGTCCTGCTGGATGTTTAAGCTGGGTTTGGGGCGTTCTCCTGCAGGCCCAGCTCCAACTGCTGCCCCTGGGGCCAGGCCTTGCTGTGTCCCGGCACTAAAGCCGGCAGCTGGCTCTGCTTTTCCAGCCCTTGAATGCCACGGGCAATCCCAGATTCCCGGAGCTCCCCGGCGCACAGCCTGGCCTCGCTCCCTGGGAGTTGCGCTTCAGTCTGCTTGAGCCAAGGATGTCCTGCCCAGGTTTGGAACTGTATTCCTGGTTTTTTTTCCTCTTCAGGTAGTTGGCAAAAAAGGAGAGAGCCAAGGAAGCCAGGCCAGTGGAAGGCCTTGTCCCAGTCCAAGGTTCCCACTTTTGTCTCCGACTCCTGGAGAATTGCTTGGCCATGACCAGAGGCTGTCAGTTGGATTTCCCGCCTATTCCAAATAAATCGTTGCTTTCAGCTGGAGTATGTTCCTGGTGTCATCCTCCTCCTCCTCCATGGATTTGTAAATAAAGTTCCTGACGTTTGCCAAGTTGAATTTTGTTATTCCAGCAATTGTGGTGGCTCTTTTGTTCTATTGAAACTTCCCAGCTCTGCTAAGAGCTTCAGATGTCAGATACAAGTACGCCTGGAGTTTCTTTGCAATGTTACTCCCACAGAATACAGATGATTGTTGGATAGGAGTCACTTGAGATGTTTAGTTCTCACTTCCCTTTAAAATCTGAGCAGAGGAAGAAGATTTTATGTCAGCATTCCACGAACTTCCACCATGAAACTGCTAACTGTTTCAAAAGTTTTCAGTGTTAGAAATGCCTGAGCTTGTCTTCCAGGCAGGATGAGATTTAGATATTTTTCCTTCCTTTCCTTTGATGTTTTTCCTCTTTTTGATTTTAGTAAGGGAGTATTTATTGCAAATGCCAGTTTTCCATCCTAGTTGGAGTTTTGCCTCATCGTAGGGCACATTTCAAGGACATTTACCAAATTCCTGTTGGTAAATCCCAATTGTTCAGCACCAGCCAACTTGCGAAGTGTTTATTTACCATAATTCATCTCTCTGTAAAGTTATATGTACTGCATGTTTAACTATCCCATTAAAATCCCATTAATACTTAAATCCTAAATGGCCTAATTGCTGTTCCTTGGACACAATGGGGTGGGTCTTTCCTGGCTTGGCACATTTGGATGTTCATCCAAAGTAAGCTTTCCCTGCCCCTGCAGAATCCAGATACTCCTGGAGCTGTGTTACCTGCCTTTCTGACACAAGCCCCATTGTCCAGCAATACCTCCAAATCTCTTTCTTTCTTCTTTAACACATTACAACCTAAATTTAAAAATAATAAAATGTTAATTAACCTTTTTTAATATTTTGGTTTTCTTGCTAGATATTACATTTTTTTTAATGAGAAAACCTTCAAACTTGACACTTTTTACTATAATTATTTAAAAAAAAATCCCAGAACCCCAAAAACCCCCAAAACTGCCCCAAACCATCGCAGAAACCCCAAACCCATCCCCAAAACCCACCCAAACAATCCTCAAATCCCCCCAGAACCCCCAAACCCCCGAACCATCCCCAACACTCCACCCAAACATCCCCCCAAACTGCCCCAAAACCCCATTGAACCGCTCCCCCAAACCGCCCCAAAGTTCCCCAAATCCTATAAAGCCCTCCAAATTCCCCCGAACCCCCCCAGCCCCTGCCCGCAATACCCGCAGGCGGCACTTCCAGCCGGCCCCGCAGCGCCGTCACCGTCAGCCGCACGGCGGGGCCGGCACCCCCGGGACCCCTCGGGACCCGCCAAAAACCCCCGGAGACCCCAAACCGCGCCTCCCCGACCCTGGAAACCCCAATATCCCCGGAGACCCCAAAATCCCTCCGAGCCCACCCGGAAGCAGCGGCAGCCGGCGGGATTCCCCCCGAGAGCAGCGAGGTGGGGCGGAGCGGCTCCGACGGGACCCCCGCCCCCGACACGCGACCAGAAGTTCGCAGAGACACGTGGTTCAAAGCGGCCCGGGGTGTTACCATGGAAACGAGAGACGCAGCGGCCCGGAAGTTATCATGGAGACGCGGGACAGAGAAGCACAGAAATTACCATAGACACGAAGGATAGAGCGGCCCGGAGGTTACCATAGAGACGCGGGCCAGAGCGGCCCGCAAAAATACAATAGAGACGCAGGCCAGAGCGTCCCGGAAGTTAGCATAGAGATGCTGGCCAGAGCGTCCCGGAAGTTACCATCGAGATGCGGGCTGGAGAAGCCCCGAAGTTACCATGGATACGCTGTCAAGAGCGGCGTCTTTTTTTTATATTAAAAAAACAAATCTAAACAAAACTAATACTCTTAAAAATCCTTTCACTAAACACATAAAAGATCCTACAAAAATCTCTATTAGTATAAAGTTATGCGATTAATATTTTAAAATATTACAATAGCCGATCAGCCATCTTGAGAGGGATGTCACATGACTTCTGCCCTCACTCGCCGCCATCTTGGTTGTGGCTGAAGCCACTTCCGGTTGAGACGCCATCTTTTTTGTGGCACTCTTAAGGCCCCCTCCGGCTTTAAACAGAGACGCCTGACTAAATCTACTGCTTGAACCAGGCCGCGGCATAGCTGAGCCCACAGACCCTGCCCACACACCTAGAAACGCCACGGAGAATTTAATCTGTGAAGCAGTCTGGTCGGGGTTGCGGACAGGCAGTCAGTTAGACGCCTTCGGGGGTCTTTGATTTTTCCCGCCCTTTTTTCCACTCGCCGCCATCTTGGTTGTGGCTGAAGCCAGTTCCGGTCGATCCGCCATCTTTTTTGTGGCACCCTTATGGTCCCCCCGGCTACACACAGAAGTGCCTGACTAAATCAACTGTCAGAACCCCTCGGGGGCACCGCCGAGCCTCCAGCTCGTACCTGCGCACCTGGAAACACCCCAGAAAAATCACTCTTGGCCGGCGCTGTGGTCGGGTTTTTGCGCAGGCAGCTGGCTAGATGGCACCAGGGTCCTTGCTATTTTCCCGCCCTTTTTGCCGCCATCTTGGAAACGTCAAGCAGTGCCGGCAAGCTCACAGTCCGGGGCTGCCACGCGCATTGGGCTGGGCTCGGGAGAGTGCTCCAGTACCGCGCTCTGTCCACACGGTGGCAGCACTGCCCTTAAGCTCAGCCAGGGGCTGTCACACGCGTTGGGGACGGGCACGGGAGTGCTGCAGTACCGCGCTCTGTCCACACGGTGGCAGCACTGCACCCGAGCTCAGCCCTGGGTCGGGGACAGGCAGAGAGCGGAGGCCAAAAAGGCGTCCAAAAATCCCCTTCCAAACATTCTCTAAATTAAATGCCACAACAGTCTCCCAACCACAACTACGAGAACCCTGTCACCAATGAAATTGAAATCAAAAAAGTCTTTAAGTTATATTTCCAAATTTTTAATCTTTTTTTTATTTTTATATTGCTATTTATAATTTATCTTTTATATTCCTATCTATATTATATCTCATATAATATATGCAACATGTAATATGATATATTGTCTTTATATTATTGATACTTTTTGTTTTATATTTCTATTTTTATTATTTATATTGCTCTATTTCTGTATTTTTTTTTTTAAATTCGTGTTCATGTTTTAACCAATTTTTTAAATATGAATTCATTAACCTAACACAGCAGAAGGACAATTAATTACAATTAAATTAACCTGGTTTTCCAAGGGTAAAGATTTCATTTTTATTAAAATAATATTGGCATATTTTCTCTTTTTGTGTTTTTTTCGGGAGGTGGGCTGTTTTTCGGGGGGTTTGTTTTGTGGTGTTTTTGTTTGCTTTGGTTTGGATTTCTCTGTTAGTAAACCATGAGGTTCTGAGAGTTACAACATAAAATGCCTACTTGTTTTTATTGCTGTCTCTGAAATACACCTCGACACCAAGTTACTGCTGGTGATGCTGTACATGGGTAGAATGAGACCTGTTGTTGGGGGTTCCAAAGAAAAACATGGCACCGCCTGCGTTCAGGTTTTTTAATGGAGCAGAAAAGGCAGAGGTTTTGCTGACTGCACTCTCAACCCGATCCAGACGTCCAGTGGCCATGGGTGTCGTTCTTCAGCTCCTTTCTTGCCAACAGTCAAACTTCCAGACACTCCGGGCATAAAGGAGTAATGGGGAAAAAAAGTAAAGGAACAAAGGAATCATGAAAAAAATAAAATAAAAATATATAACAAAAAAAGAGAAATAAAATTAAAATTTAAAAATTAATTTGAAAGTAAAATTTTAGTATAAAATTTCACTATTAAATTTTTTTAGTAAAACTATAAAAAGAAAAATAAGATAGAAAAGAAAAACAATACAAAACTAAAAGCAAATAAAAAACCAAATAATATAAAAAAAAATTAAAGAAATAAAAAACAAGAAAGTACAAAAGGAATTAAAAAAAAAAAACAAAATAAAAAACTAAAATAAAAACAAAATTTGGGGGAATAAATTATAAAAACATATAAAAAATACAGAACAAGAAATAAAATAACATGAAGAAATAAAACACAATAAAAACAAAATATAGCATTAAAAAACCCCCAAATCAAAAAGCAATAAATAAAAAAATAAAACAAACAATACATAGAATAAGAGACAAAATTAAATAAATGCAGCTCTCCCCTCGTGCCACTGCCTAACACAGCTCCGGGAGTATCCTGGATTCTGCAGGGGCAGGGAAAGCTTACTTTGGATGAACATCCAAATGTGCCAAGCCAGGAAAGACCCACCCCATTGTGTCCAAGGAACAGCAATTAGGCCATTTAGGATTTAAGTATTAATGGGATTTTAATGGGATAGTTAAACATGCAGTACATATAACTTTACAGAGAGATGAATTATGGTAAATAAACACTTCGCAAGTTGGCTGGTGCTGAACAATTGGGATTTACCAACAGGAATTTGGTAAATGTCCTTGAAATGTGCCCTACGATGAGGCAAAACTCCAACTAGGATGGAAAACTGGCATTTGCAATAAATACTCCCTTACTAAAATCAAAAAGAGGAAAAACATCAAAGGAAAGGAAGGAAAAATATCTAAATCTCATCCTGCCTGGAAGACAAGCTCAGGCATTTCTAACACTGAAAACTTTTGAAACAGTTAGCAGTTTCATGGTGGAAGTTCGTGGAATGCTGACATAAAATCTTCTTCCTCTGCTCAGATTTTAAAGGGAAGTGAGAACTAAACATCTCAAGTGACTCCTATCCAACAATCATCTGTATTCTGTGGGAGTAACATTGCAAAGAAACTCCAGGCGTACTTGTATCTGACATCTGAAGCTCTTAGCAGAGCTGGGAAGTTTCAATAGAACAAAAGAGCCACCACAATTGCTGGAATAACAAAATTCAACTTGGCAAACGTCAGGAACTTTATTTACAAATCCATGGAGGAGGAGGAGGATGACACCAGGAACATACTCCAGCTGAAAGCAACGATTTATTTGGAATAGGCGGGAAATCCAACTGACAGCCTCTGGTCATGGCCAAGCAATTCTCCAGGAGTCGGAGACAAAAGTGGGAACCTTGGACTGGGACAAGGCCTTCCACTGGCCTGGCTTCCTTGGCTCTCTCCTTTTTTGCCAACTACCTGAAGAGGAAAAAAAACCAGGAATACAGTTCCAAACCTGGGCAGGACATCCTTGGCTCAAGCAGACTGAAGCGCAACTCCCAGGGAGCGAGGCCAGGCTGTGCGCCGGGGAGCTCCGGGAATCTGGGATTGCCCGTGGCATTCAAGGGCTGGAAAAGCAGAGCCAGCTGCCGGCTTTAGTGCCGGGACACAGCAAGGCCTGGCCCCAGGGGCAGCAGTTGGAGCTGGGCCTGCAGGAGAACGCCCCAAACCCAGCTTAAACATCCAGCAGGACACCCAGCACGCTCCAGGATGAACTCAGGTGGGAGAAACCCCCCGGATGCTCCACGTTCCTCGCCGCTGGCAGCTTTGCCAGGGCCTCCCTCAAAATTCCTACCTCACCGTGCAGCTCCTACAAAACAGGAGAGCCTATGGAAACCATCCAGAAATGCACGGATCTCCAGTTCTTAAGAGCCAAAGCGGCAGCAAAAGGTGTCCCAACTGTCCTGCAAACCAGCAGGTCTGAGGAGATGCAGGGCTCTGTTCCACAGGGGACACAAGTGCCCCTCAGCCAGCCAAGATTCTCTCGGGCTCTTCCCTCTCCTCCCTGCGGACACGAGCAGCAGTTTTTCCCTAGGGTTCCCCTTTCCATCAAGGCAATGCCTTCTGTTCTTCTCCGACTCCATGTTCAGGAAGGAAAAAAGGAATATTAGCATTACACAGACTGTCCAGAAGGGTGTGACTGAGGCAGGATCAGCTCCCAGTCCACTGCTGCTTCTGGATTTCTGGGCAGTTCCTTCCCATCCTGCCCTTCCCAGCACCATTCCCTGGGTGCCATATCCAAAGACACCTTCTCCATGCAGCTTAAAAAGCCACAGAAACCCAAAGAAAGAAGATCAAAAATCAATTCACATGTTTCTAGTCTGGGGAGAATGAGGGAGGTCTAAAATCTGTATTTATTTTAGAACAGTAGAGCCAATTTTAAGGACCTTGAGTATCAGTGAAGGGCAGCAAAAGCTGATAAACTCCTTTATTAAGTTAGTAGGAGCAGAAAAACAAAGTTTTAAGATCAAGTTTTGCTGCTAAAAATTAAGGAGGTGCCATGTTGGTGTTAGTGCTTTTAACCTTCTGACATTAGAGGGTATTTGTACCATAAATGCCTCAAGTGTCCTAAAATGATATTATGATATCCTCTATCATTCTCCCCGAAATTATCTATCTCTCAACCATATTATCAAACACAAACAAACAAACAAAATCATTCATGTTCCTGCAAACGTCTGAATGCCACACAGGAGAACGTGCATTTTCATTTTGAAGTAATTTTATTTTACATTTCTCCAGAGTTCCGAGCAGAGCGTCTGTATTACTGAAGGAAAACAATACAGATCAGAGAAGCTTATCAATCAGCAGTACGACGTCCCTTTCACACAGTGGGTGCACCTGTCCTCTGGATCTCCCCTACAGTCCTGGCAGTCTATCTTTGCCCTGACAGAGAAAACTGCATGGTTTAAAGGGTGCTGAGATAAAGAAGGATACATTAGGAGGGCCATGGATATAAAATAAATGAAAAGCATCTGTAAAGAGTTTCTTTCCGTATACAAAATAACTTTTCTTTTGGGGTTGATTTTCATTTTTCTAAATTGACAGTCTGTACACAGATAAACCTTTCACCAGAAATCATTTAAAAATGCTGGTGTCACAAGGAAAAAGGAGCCACTAAACAACCCATCCTGCAAACTCATAAGCCTCTCCTCGGCTGCGGGTGTCTATCTTTGGGACCAGCCCTGCCCCGGGAGTGACACTGCTGCTGATGAGTTCAGGGCCCCCAGAGCACGGAAGAACAGATCACCACTTTGCCAGCTAAACCAGTGCACCGAGCGCCCCATCCAGTCCTTTCCTGAACAGCTCCACTGAGGGTGACTCCACCACTTCCCTGGGCAGCCCTTACCACTGCCTGACCATCCTTTCCATGAAAAAATTCTTCCTAATGTCCAGCCTGAACCTCCCCCGGTGCAGCTTGAGGCTATGACCTCTCGTCCTGTTGCTTGGTACCTGGGGAAGAGGCCACTCCACAATCTGGTTACAGTGTCCTTGCAGGGAGACAACCCGCAGATTATTTGCAAGTATGTTCTAGAACACGTGGAGAACAAGTCATTCGGGCACTGCACTGAGCGTGATATTTTCATACCCCTGGCCTGCTGAGTTTCCATAGCACAAGTCAGTGATGCACTCAGTAGTCCTGTTTGCAGCTCTTCTGCCCAGGGCTGCCAGGCTCCAAAGAGCTGAATTACAGAGTAGATGTCAGTGGAACTCACACACAAGGTGAGTAACCTTGTACCAAGGAGATGCATGGTCAGGTAGGGTCATCTATAGCTTTTAGGATGTCAGATTTGTTTTGCCACCTTGCTGTACTACTCTAAAACCTAAGGCAAGAAACTTTGTTTTAAAATGAAGACTATTGCATTTCTAGTGTTCCCCCGCCATTAGTCACCATTAGAACAGAGATAGGAATTACCAGCTTGTGCTGCTTCCAAAATCTTGTACAAAAATAGATCACTATGTCCTTTGCGCAGTCTCAAAAATCTCCAGACTCTTCTTTCACCTCTCGCTTCCAACAGGTACGGTCAGGTCCCATTCCTGGCCTTGTGTTTCGGTCAAAACCACAGACAAATTAAGTTTGTATTCACTTTCCTTGGAATGGCTACTTGGAATCCGTTCTGTTCCCATTCTCATTGATTGCATTTCTTTACATTTCCTTTTTTTTTGTCCAAAGGAAATGCATTGTGTTTGGCAGTGCAAACACAAAGTAGGTACAATGAGACTCCTGCCCACCTCCCCTCCCCAACGAGCAGGGGAGTGGCAGCACTCAGCACCCAGGCTTATTGCCAAATCACCCCAGCATTGCCAAAAGGCCTCCCAAGGCATTACTTGCATGCACAGGGCTCCACTGTCATGTTGGGGTACACCTTCAGCACCACGTTTTTGTTTTCATCAAAGAATAAGATACTAAGAGAAGACATCTTGTCAGGCCCACAGCAAGGCTCGGGAATGCCAGGGACGACTCCAACAGCTCTCACACTGCTCTGGATGGTGGCGTGCTTGGATGGCTTCATGGCCTGAAAGAGAAAGACGTGGTAGTTACCACACCCACGCTGCCATGGATTTACGTACTCTACAATGACATTGCTTTGTTGAAGGGCCCTGTCGAGACCCCTCAGCTGAAACATCTGTAGCCAGTGGCACTGCTGAGGAACTGAGCCTCCAAGACAGCTGTACCTCATACTAAAGTAACATTTTCCTCCAGAGAAGAAGCTTCAAAAGTTTCTTAAAAAGCTAAAACTTCAAAGTTTCCTAAATTTATGAAAAGGGACACACTTGGGTTTGCTCTAGCAGATCTGAAAGCAGATCTGCCTGGTGAAGTAATTGCTTGGTCTCAAAACCAGAAACTATTAAGGTGCTCATAGAAACAAAAAACCAACACAGAAAAGAAAACCAAGTTTTACTCCGGACCCTAAAATGCTTCCCTGTATAAGAGATAGGTGAGCATGAAAAATGCATAAGACAAAGCTTTTAGCCAGGGACTTTTGGCTCGGTTTTTAGAGTTGTTCTTACACACACAGTCTGGGAATCAAAACAGTTCAGTGTGTACCCCATCACATGTCGCTGGGAAATACACAGAACAAGGTCATTTTGGCCAAATGTTCAAGTTGCAGTTTTGCTGCAATGACAGATGATTTGTTTCCAGGGAAAAAAGTCAGTCTCAAGGGTTAGATATGGACCTGGAAAAAGCACAGGAATAACTGAGAATTCCAGCTCTTCATATCATTTGCACAGCACATTAGTACATGAAGTTCAAAGTCTCCATCTAAGCTGATGGCTTTAGAGGGGACATTGGGGGCTATGGAGGGGACATTGGGGGCTCCATAGGGGACACTGGGGGCTCCATTAGGGACAACGGGGGCTCCAGAGGGGACATAGAGGGCTATGGAGGGGACATTGGGGGCTATGCAGGGGACATTGGGGGCTCCATAGGGGACATTGAGGGCTTTGGAAAAGACATTGGGGGCTCCATAGGGGACATTGGGGGCTATGGAGGGGACATTGGGGGCTCCAGAGGGGACATTGGGGGCTCCATAGGGGACACTGGGGGCTCCAGAGGGGACACTGGGGGCTCCAGAGTGGACATTAGGGTCTATAGAGGAGACATTGGGGGCTATGGAGGGGACACTGGGGGATATCTGCGAGATATCCTCATTTGTATGGAATTTTAGCAGGCATACACCCAGTGGCAGGCACACAGCATTAGGCATGAACAGTGGCTCTTTTCCATGGGAAACCAAATTATCCATCCTACGTTTCAGATGTCAGTTTATAGGAGCCCTTTGGCACTACAAGGGCAGAGAAACTTCAACCCGAGGGTAGATTGTACCTGCGAGATATTCTCATTTGTATAGAATTTTAGAGCAATTTTAGTACGCAGAATCCCAGCGGCAGGCAGACAGAATTAGACATGAATAGTGGCCCTTTTCCAGGGGAAACAAAAGTCTGCAGGCCAAGTTCCTGAAGTCAGTTTTTAGGAGGCCTTTGGCACTACAAGAACAGACAAACTTCCAACTGGAGGCATATTGCATCTGGGAGATATCCTCATTTGTATGGAATTTTAGTGGAATTAAAGTAGACAGAAGCCCAGTGGCAAGTAGTCAGCATTAAACACAAACAATGGCCCATTTCCATGGGAAACCAAAGTCTCCACCCCACGTTCCTGATGTCCGTTTCTAGGAGGCCTTTGGCACTACAAGAGCAGACAAACTTCCAACTGGTGGCATATTGCATCTGGGAGATATCCTCATTTGTATGTAATTTCAGTAGCCATAAGCCCAGTGGCAAGCACACAGCATTACACACGAACGCTGGCCCTTTTCCATGGGAAACCAAAGTCTCCACACCAGGCTCCTCATGTCAATTTGTAGGAGGCCTTTGGCACTACAGGGGCAGACAAACTTCCATCAGGTGGTTGATTGCATCGGCGAGATTTCCAAATTTCTTTGGAATTTCAGTAGGCAGAAGCCCAGTGGCAGGCAGACAGCATTAGACACGAACGCTGGCCCTTTTCCATGGGAAAACAAAGTCTCCACCCCTGGTTCCTGATGTCAGTTTTTTAGGAGGGCTTTGGTACTACAAGGGCAGAGAATCTTCCATCTGGTTGTAGATTGCACCTGGGAGATATCCTCATTTCTATGAAATTTTAGTGGAATTTAAGGAGGAAGAAGCCCAGTGGCAAAGAGACAGCATTAAACACCAAGGGTGGCCCTTTTCCATGGGAAACCAAAGCATCCTCTCCAGATTCCTGATGTCAGTTTGTAGGAGGCCGTTGGCATTACAAGGGCAGACAAACTTTCAACTGGTGGTAGACTCCATCTGGGAGATATCCTAATTTGTATGGAATTTTACTAGGTATAAGCCCAGTGGCAGGAACATAGCATTATACACAAACGGTGGCCCATTTCCATGGGAAACCAAAGTCTCCACCGCACGTTCCTGATGTCAGTTTTTAGGAGGCCTTTGGCACTACGAGGGCAGACAAACTTCCACCTGGTGGTAGATTCCATCTGGGAGATATCCTCATTTGTAAGGAATTTCAGCAGGCATAACCCCAGTGCCAGGCAGACAGCATTAGACACGAACGGTGGCCCTTTTCAATGGGAAACCAAAATCTCCACCCCACGTTGCTGATGTCACTTTGTAGGAGGCATTTTCCAATATAAGGGCGGAGAAACTTCCATCTGGTTGTCGATTGCACCTGGGAGATATCCTCATTTCTATGGAATTTTAGTGGAATTTTAGTAGGAAGAAGCCCAGTGGCAGGTAGACAGTATTAGACACGAACGGTGGCTCATTTCTATGGGAAACCAAAGTCTCAACCCCGCGTTCCTGATGTCCGTTTCTAGGAGGCCTTTGGCACTACAAGGCCAGACAAACTTCCACCTTGTGGTAGATTGCACCTTGGAGATATCCTCATTTGTATGGAACTTCAGCAGTCATAACCCCAGTGGCAGGCAGACAGCATTAGACGGGAACGGCGGTCCTTTTCCATGGAAAACCAAAGTCTCAACACCACGTACCGGATGTCAGGTTTTAGGAGGCATTTGGCAGTACAAGGGCAGACAAACTTCCGTCTGGTGGTTGATTGCATCGGGGAGATATCCTCATTTGTATGGAATTTCAGCACGTAGAAGCCCAGTTGCAGGCAGACAGCATAAGACACGAACGGTGGCCCTTTTCCATGGGAAACCAAAGTCTCCACCCTAGGTTCCTGATGTCAGTTTGTAGGAGGCCTTTGGAACCACAAGGGCAGAGAAACTTCCATCTGGTGTTAGATTGCACCTGGGAGATATTCTCATTTGTATGGAATTTTAGTGGAATTTTAGTAGGCAGAATCCCAGCGGCAGGAAGACAGAATTAGACAGGAAAAGTGGCCCATTTTCATGGGAAACCAAAGTCTCCACCCCACGATCCTAATGTCATTTTCTAGGAGGCCTCTGGCACTACAAGAGAAGACAAACTTCCAACTGGTGGCATATTGCATCTGGGAGATATCCTCATTTGTATGTAATTTTAGTAGCCATAAGCCCAGTGGCAGGCAGACAGCATTAGACACGAACGGTGTCCCTTTTCCATGGGAAACCAAAGTCTCTGCCCCAAGATCCTGATGTCAATTTGTATGAAGCCTTTTGCTCTACAGGGGCCGACAAACTTCCATCTGGTTGTAGATTGCACCTGGGAGACATCCTCATTTGTATGGAATTTTAGTGGAATTTTAATAGGCGGAAGCCTAGTGGCAGGCACACATTAGACACTAACGGTGGCCCATTTCCATGGGAAACCAAAGTCTCCGCTCCAGGTTCCTGATGTCAGTTTGTAGGAGGCCTTTGGCACTACAAGGGCAGACAAAGTTTTGTCTGGTGGTTGATTGCATCGAGGAGATATCCTCATTTGTATGGAATTTCAGCAGGCAGAAGCCCAGTGGCAGGCAGACAGCATTAGACATGAACAGTAGACCTTTTCTAAGGGAAACCAAAGTCTCCACCTCACGTTCCTGATGTCAGTTTGTAGGAGGCCTTTGGAACTACAAGAGCAGACAAAATTCCATCTGGTGGTAAATTGCACCTGGGAGATATCCTCCTTTGTATAGAATTATAAAGGAATTTTAGTGCACAGAATCCCAGCGGCAGGTAGACAAAATTAGACATGAATAGTGGCCCTTTTCCAGGGGAAAACAAAGTCTCCAGGCCAGGTTCCTGATGTCAGTTTTTAGGAGGCCTTTGGCACTACAAGAACAGACAAACTTCCATCTGGTGGTAGATTGCACCTGGGTGATATCCTCATTTGTATGGAATTTTAGTGGAATTAAAGTAGGCAGAAGCCAAGTGGCTGGCAGACAGCATTAGACACGAACGGTGGCCCATTTCCTTGGGAAACCAAAGTCTCCATCCCACGTTCCTGATGTCAGTTTGTAGGAGGCCTTTGGCACTACAAGGGCAGAAAAACTTCCAACTAGTGGTAGATTCCATCTGGGAGATATCCTCATTTGTGAGGAATTTCCGCAGGCATAACTTCAGTGGCAGGCAGACAGCATTAGACACAAACGGTCCCCCTTTTCCTTGGGATACCAAAGCCTCCACCCCACGTTCCTGATGTCAGTTTGTAAGAGGCGTTTGGAACTACAAGGGCAGAAAAACTTCCATCTGGTGGTAAATTGCACCTGGGAGATATCCACTCTTTGTGTCTAATGCTATCTGCCTGCCACTGGGCTTCTGCCTGCTGAAATTCCATACAAATGTGGATATCTCCCCGATGCAATCAATCACCAGACGGAAGTTTGTCTGCCCTTGTAGTGCCAAAAGCCTCCTACAAACTGACATCTGGAATGTGAGGTGGAGACTTTGGTTTCCCATGGAAAAGGGCCACCGCCACCGTTGGTATCTAATGCTGTCTACCTGCCACTTGGCTTATGACTACTAAAATTCCATATAAATGAGTCTACCTCTAATGTGCAATCTACCACCAGATGGAAGTTTTTCTGCCTTTGTAGTTCCAAAGGCCTCCGACAAACTGACATCAGGAACATGGGGTGGAGACTTTGGTTTCCCATGGAAAAGGGCCACCGTTTGTGTCTAATGCTGTCTGCCTGCCCCTGGGCTTATGCTTGGGGAAATTCCACACAAATGAGGATATATCCCAGATGCAATCAACGACCAGACGGAAGTTTGTCTGCCCTTGTAGTGTCAAACGTGTCTTACAAACTGACATCTGGAATGTGGGGTGGAGACTTTGGTTTCTGATGGAAAATGGGCCACTGTTCGTGTCTAATGCTCTCCGCCTGCCACTGGGCTTATGCCTAGTAAAATTCCATAAAAATGAGGATATCTCCCAGATGGAATCTTCCACAAGATGGAAGTTTGTCTGCCCTTGTAGTGCCAAAGGCCTCCTGCACGCTGACATAAGGTACGTAGGGTGTATAATTAGGTTTCCCATTGAAATGGGCCACTGATCGTGTCTAATGGTGTCTGCCTGCCACTGGGCTTATGCCTGCTAAAACTGCATACAAATGAGGATATCTCCCAGATGGAATCGACCACCAGATGGAAGTGTGTCTGCCCGTGTAGTGCAAAGGCCTCCTACAAACTGACATCAGGAACCTGGAGTGGACACATTAGTTTCCAATGGAAAAGGGCCACCGTTAGTGTTCAAGGCTCTCTCCATGCCACTGGGCTTACGACTACTGAAATTACATACGAATGAGGACATCTTCCAGATTGAATCTACCACCAGATGGAAGTTTCTCTGACTTTGTATTTCCAAAGGCCTCCTCCAAACTGACATCAGGAACCTAGGTTGGAGACTTTGGTTTTGCATGGAAATGGGCCACCGTTAGTGTCTAATGCTGTCTGCCGGCCACTGGTTTTCTCCCTACTGAAATTCCACCAAAATTCCATACAAATGAGGATATCTCCCAGATGGAATCTACCACCAGATGGAAGTTCCTCTGACCTTGTAGTTCCAAAGGCCTCCTACAAACCGACATCAGGAACATGGGGTGGAGACTTTGTTTTCCTATGGTAAAGGGCCACCCTTCGTGTCTAACGCTGTCTGCCTGCCACTGGGGTTATGCGTACTAAAATTCCACTAAAATTCCATACCAATGAGGACATCTCCTAGCTGCAATCTACTGCCAGATGGAAGTTTGCCTGCCCTTGTACTGCCAAAGGCCTCCTGCAAACTGACATCAGGAGGCTGGGGTGGAGACGTTGGGTTCCCATGGAAAAGGGCCCGTTTAATGTCCAATGCTGTCTCCTTGCCACTGGGCTTATGATTACTAAAATTCCATACAAATGAGGATATCTCCCAGATGGAATCTACAACCAGTTGGAAGTTTTTCTGCCCTTGCAGTTCGAAAGGCCTCCTACAAACTGACATTCGGAATGTGGGGTGGAGACTTTGGTTTCTCATGGAAAAGGGCCACTGTTGGTGTCTAATGCTGTCTGTCCGCCACTGGGCTTATGCCTAGTAAAATTCCATACAAATGAGGATATCTCCCAGGTGTAATCCACCACCAGATGGAAGTTTGTTGACCCTTGTAGTGCCAAATGCCTCCTACAAACTGACTTAAGGAACGTAGTGTGCATAATTTTGTTTCCCATGGAAATGGGCCACTGTTCGTGTCTAATGGTGTCTGCCTGCCACTGGGCTTATGTCTGCTGAATTTGCATACAAATGAGGATATCTCCCAGATGGAATCGACCACGAAATGGAAGTTTTTCTGACCTTGTAGTGCCAAAGACCTCCTACAAACTGAGATCCGGAAGGTGGGGTGGAGACTTTGATTTCCCATGGAAAAGGGCCAGCATTCGTGTCTAAGGATGTCTGCCTGCCACTGGGCTTATGCCTGTTAAAATTCCATCCAAATGAGGATAAATCCCAGATGGAATCTACCACCAGATGGAAGTTTCTCTGCCCTTGTTGTTCCAAAGGCCTTTTACAAACTGACATCCGGAATGTGGGTTGGAGACTTTGGTTTCTCATGGAAAAGGGCCACCATTCCTGTCTGATTCTGTCTGCTGCCCACTCGGCTTCTGCCTCCTTAAATTCCACTAAAATTCCGTACAAATAAGGAAATCTCCCAGATGCAGTATACCAACAGTTGGAAGTTTTTCTGCCCTTGTAGTGCCAAAGGCCTCCTACAAACTGACATACGGAGACTGGGGTGGCGACTTTGGTGTCCCATGGAAAAGGGCCACCGTTCGTGTCTAATGCTGTCCGCCTGCCACTGTGCCGATGGCGACTGAAATTCCATAACAAATGACGACATCTCCCAGGTGCAATCTACTACCGGATGTAAGTTTTGTTTACCTTTTAAGTGCCAAAGGCCTCCTACAAATTCACATCAGGAACGTGGGGTGTAGACTTTGGTTTCCCATGGAAAGGTCCACCGTTCGTTGCTAATGCTGTCTGCCTGCCACTGGGCCGATTGGTACTAAAATTGGATACAAATGAAGATATCTCCCAGATGGAATTTACCAACAGTTTAAAGTTTGTCTACCATTGTAGTGCAAAAGGCCCCCAACAAACAGACATTCAGGAACTTGAGGTGGAGACATTGGTTTCCCATGGAAAAGGACAACTGTTTGTGTCGAATGCTGTCTGCCTGCCACTGGGCTTTTGCCTGCTGAAATTCCATACAAATGAGGATATCTCCCAGAGGAATCTACCAGCACCTGGAAGTTTGTCTGCCCTTGTACTGCCAAAAGCCTCCGACAAACTGACATCAGGAACATGGGGTGGAGACTTTGGTTTCCCATGGAAAAGGGCCACCATTCATGTCTAAAGCTGTCTGCCGCACACTGGGCTTAGGCCTCCTGAAACTCCATAGAAATGAGGATGTCTCCCAGGTGCAATCTACCACCAGATGGAAGTTTCTCTGCCCATGTAGTGCCAAAGGCCTCCTACAAACTGACATCAGGAACATGGGGTGGAGACTTTGGTTTCCCATGGAAAAGGGCCACCGTTCGTGTCTAAAGCTCTCTGCCGCACACTGGGATTTGGCCTGCTGAAAATCCATGCAAATGAGGATATCTCCCAGGTGCAATCCACCACCAGATGGAAGTTTGTCTACCTTTGTAGTGCCAAATGCCTCCTACAAACTAACATCAGGAACGTGGGGTGGAGACTTTGGTTTCCCATGGAAAAGGGCCACATTTCGTGTCTAATGCTCTCTGCCTGCCAAAGGGATTATGAATGCTGTAATTCCTTAGAAATGACTATATCTTCCAGATGGAATATACCAGCACATGGAACGTTGTTTGCCCTTGCAGTGCCAAAGGCCTCCTACAAACTAACATCAGGAACATGAGGTGGAGACTTTGGTTTCGCATGAAAAAGGACCACTCTTTGTGTCTAATGCTATCTGCCTGCCACTGGGCTTCTGCCTGCTGAAATTCCATACAAATGTGGATATCTCCCCGATGCAATCAATCACCAGACGGAAGTTTGTCTGTCCTTGTAGTGCCAAAAGCCTCCTACTAACTGACATCTGGAATGTGAGGTGGAGTCTTTGGTTTCCCATGGAAAAGGGCCACCGTTCGTGTCTAATGCTGTCTACCTGCCACTTGGCTTATGCCTACTAAAATTCCATATCAATGAGTCTATCTCTAATGTGCAATCTTCCACCAGATGGAAGTTTTTCTGCCTTTGTAGTGCCAAAGGCCTCCTACGAACTGACATCAGGAACCTGGGATGGAGATATTGTTTTCCCATGGAAAAGGGCCACAGTTCGTGTCTAATGCTGACTTCATGCCAGTGGGATTATGAGTTCGGATATTCCATATAACTGAGGATATCTCCCAGGTGCAACCTACCACAAGATGGAAGTTTCTCTGCCCTTGTAGTGCCAAAGGCCTTCTACAAACTGACATCTGGAATGTGAGGTGGAGACTTTGGTTTCCCATGGAAAAGGGCCACCGTTCGTGTCTATTGCTGTCTGCCTGCCACTGGGCGTCTGCCGGCTGAAATTCCACTAAATTTCCATACAAATGAGGACATCACCCAGGTGGAATCTACCAGCAGATTGAAGATTTTCTGCCCCTGTAGTGCTATAGGCCTCCTAAAAACTGACATCGGGAATATGCGGTGGAGATTTTGGTTTCCCATGGAAAAGGGTCACCATTCCTGTCTGATGTTCTCTGATGCCTACTCGGCTTCTGCCTAATTAAATTCAACTAAAATTCCATATAAATAAGGATATCTCCCATATGGAATATACCACAAGATGGAAGTTTGTCCGCACTTGTAGTGCCACAGGCCTCCTGAAAACTGACATTAGGAACGTGGGGTGAAGACTTTGGGTATTCATGGAAAAGGGCCACCGTTCCTTTCTAATGCTGTCTGCCTGCCACTAGGCTTATGGCTGCTAAAATTGCATACAAATGCGGATATCTCCCAGATGCAACCGACCACCAGTTGGAAGTTTGTCTGGCCTTGTAGTGCCAATGGCCTCCTACAAACTGACATTCCGGAACGTGAGGTGGAGACTTCGGTTTCCCATGGAAGTGGCCAGCGTTGGTGTCTAATGATGTGTGCCTGCCAGTGGGCTTATGGCAACTAAAATTACATACAAATGAGGATATCTCTGAGATGCAATATGCCACCAGTTGGAAGTTTGTCTCCTCTTGTACTGCCAGAGGCCTCCTAAAAAATGACATCAGGAACGTGGTGTGGAGACGTTGGTTTCCCATGGAAATGGGCCACTATTCCTGTCTAATTCTGTCTTCCTGCCGCTGGGATTCTGCCTACTAAAATTCCACTAAAATTCCATACAAATGAGATTATCTCCCAAATGCAAACTAACACCAGATGGAAGTTTCTCTGCCCTTGTGTTTCCAAAGGCCTCCTACAAACTGACATTAGGAACCTAGGGTGGAGACTTTGGTTTCCCATGGAGAAGGACCACCGTTCCTGTCTAATGCTGTCTGCCTGGCACTGTGGTTATGACTGCTGAAGTTCCATACAAATGAGGATATCTCCGAGGTGCAATCTACCACCAGGTGGAAGTTTGCCTGCCCTTGTAGTGCCAAAGGCCTCCTACAAACTGATATCAGGAACGTGCGGTAGAGACTTTGGTTTTGCATGGAAATGGGCCACTGTTTGTGTCTAATGCTATGTGCCTGCCACTGCGCTAATGCCTAGTAAAATTCCATACAAATGAGGATATCTCCCAGATGGAGTCTACTATCAGTTCAAAGTTTGTCTACCCTTGTAATGCCAATGGCCTCCTACAAACTGACATCAGGAATCTGGAGAGGACGCTTTGGTTTCCCGTGGAAAAGGGCCACCCTTGTTGTTTAATGCTGTCTCCTTGCCACTGGGTTTATGCCTACCGAAATTACATACAAATGAGGATATCTCCCAGATGGAATCTACCACCAGATGGAAGTTTCTTTGACCTTGTAGTTCCAAAGGCCTCCTACAAACTGACATCAGGAACATGGGGTGAATACTTTGCTTTCCCATGGAAGAGGGCCACCGTTCCTGTCTATTTCTGTCTGCCTGCCACTGGGGTTATGACTACTGAAATTACATACAAATGTGGATATCTCCCAGATGCAATATGGCACCAGTTGGAAGTTTGTCTGCTCTTGTAGTGCCAAAGGCCTCCTACAAACTTACATCAGGAACCTAGGGTGGAGACTTTGGTTTTGCATGGAAATGGGCCACCGTTAGTGTCTAATGCTGTCTGCCGGCCTCTGGTTTTCTCCCGACGGAAATTCCACCAAAATTCCATATAAATGCGGATATCTCCCAGATGGAATCTAGCAACAGATGGAAGTTCCTCTGACCTTGTAGTTCCAAAGGAGTCCTACAAACTGACATCAGGAATATGGGGTGGAGACTTTGTTTTCCCATGGAAAAGGGCCACCCTTCGTGTCTAATGCTGTCTGCCTGCCACTGGGCTTATGCGTACTAAAATTCCACTAAAATTCCATACAAATGAGTACATCTCCTAGCTGCAATCTACCGCCAGATGGAAGTTTGCCTGCCCTTGTACTGCCAAAGGCCTCCTGCAAACTGACATCAGGAGGCTGGGGTGGAGACGTTGGTTACCCATGGAAAAGGGCCTTTTCTTGTCCAATGCTGTCTCCTTGCCACTGGGCTTATGCCTATTAAAATTCCATACAAATGAGGATATCTCCCAGATGGAATCTACAACCAGTTGGAAGTTTTTCTGCCCTTGTAGTTCGAAAGGCCTTCTACAAACTGACATAAGGAACGTCGGGTGTATAATTTCGTTTCCCATGGAAATGGGCCACAGTTCGTGTCTAATGGTGTCTGCCTGCCACTGGGCTTATGTCTGCTGAATTTGCATACAAATGAGGATATCTCCCAGATGGAATCGACCACCAGATGGAAGTTTTTCTGACCTTGTAGTGCCAAAACCTCCTACAAACTGATATCCGTATGGTGGGGTGGAGACTTTGATTTCCCATGGAAAAGGGCCAGCATTCGAGTCTAAGGATGTCTGCCTGCCACTGGGCTTATGCCTGTTAAAATCCTATACAAATGAGGATAAATCCCAGATGGAATCTACCACCAGTTGGAAGTTCGTCTGCCTTTGTAGTGCCAAAGGCCTCTTAAAAACTGACATATGGAGACTGGGGTCGCGACTTTGGTGTCCCATGGAAAAGGGCCACCGTTCGTGTCTAATGCTGTCCGCCTGCCATTGTGCCGATGGCGACTGAAATTCCATAACAAATGTCGACATCTCCCAGGTGCAATCTACTACCGGATGGAAGTTTTGCCTGCTTTTTTAGTGCCAAAGGCTTCTTACAAATTCACATCAGGAACGTGGGGTGTAGACTTTGGTTTCCCATGGAAAGGTCCACAGTTCGTTGCTAATGCTGTCTGCCTGCCACTGGGCCGATTGCTACTAAAATTGGATACAACTGAAGATATCTCCCAGATGGAATCGACCACCAGTTGGAATTTTGTCTGCCATTGTAGTGTAAAAAGCCCCCAACAAACTGACATTCAGGAACGTGAGGTGGAGACCTGGGTTTCCAATGGAAAAGTGCCGCCGTTCGTGTTTACTGCTGTCTGCCTGCCACTGGGCTTTTGCCTGCTGAAATTCCATACAAATGAGGATATCTCCCAGATGGAATCTACCAGGAGCTGGAAGTTTGTCTGCCCTTGTACTGCCAAAGGCCTCCTACAAACTAACATCAGGAACATGAGGTGGAAGCTTTGGTTTCTCATGGAAAAGGAGCACTGTTTGTGTCTAATGCTGTCTGCCTGCCACAGGGCTTCTGTCTGCTGAAATTCCATACAAATGTGGATATCTCCCCGATGCAATGAATCACCAGACGGAAGTGTGTCTGCCCATATAGTGCCAAAGGCCTCCTACAAACTGACATCTGGAACCTGGGCTAGAGACTTTGACTTCCCATGGAAACGGCCCACCGTTCGTGTCTAATGCTGTCTGCCTGCAAATGGGATTATGAGTGCTGAAATTCCATACAACTGAGGATATCTCCCAGGTGCAACCTACCACCCGATGGAAGTTTCTCTGCCCTTGTAGTGCCAAAGGCCTTCTACAAACTGACATCTGGAATGTGAGGTGGAGACTTTGGTTTCCCATGGAAAAGGGCCACCGTTCGTGTCTAATGCTGTCTGCCTGTCACTGGGCCTATTCCTGCTAAAATTCCATACAAATGAGGATATCTCCCAGCAGGAATCTACCACCAGTTGGAAGTTTATCTGCCCTTTTAGTTCCAAAGGCCTCTTAAAAACTGACATCAGGAACCTGGGGTGGAGACTTTGGTTTTCCATGGAAAAGGGCCACCGTTCGTGTCTATTGCTGTCTGCCTGCCACTGGGCTTCTGCCGGCTGAAATTCCACTAAAATTCCATAGAAATGAGGACATCACCCAGGTGGAATCTACCATCAGATGGAAGGGTTTCTGCCCCTGTAGTGCTATAGGCCTCCTAAAAACTGACATCGGGAATGTGCGGTGGAGACCTTGATTTCCCATGGAAAAAAGCCACCGTTCCTGTCTGATGTTGTCTGATGGCTATACGGATTCTGCCTAATTTAATTCAACTAAAATTCCATATATATAAGGATATCTCCCATATGGAATATACCACGAGATGAAAGTTTGTCCGCACTTGTAGTGCCAAAGGCCTCCTGCAAACTGACACTAGGAACATGGGGTGAAGACTTTGGTTTTCCATGGAAAAGGGCCACCGTTCCTGTCTAATGCTGTCTGCCTACCACTGGGCTTATGGCTGCTAAAATTGCATACAAATGCAGATATCCCCCAGGTGCAACCGACCACCAGTTGGAAGTTTGTCTGGCCTTGTAGTGCCAATGGCCTCCTACAAACTGACATTCCGGAATGTGAGGTGGAGACTTTGGTTTCCCATTGAAAAGGCCACAGTTCGTATCTAATGCTGTCTGCCTGCCAAAGGGCTTATGCCTATCGTAATTCCTTACAAATGAGTATATCTCCCAGATGGAATATACCAGCACATGGAAGGTTGTTTGCCCTTGTAGTGCCAAAGGCCTCCTACAAACTAACATCAGAAATGTGAGGTGGAGACTTTGGTTTCCAATGGAAAAGGTCCACCGTTCGTGTCTAAAGATGTCTGCCGCACACTGGGCTTAGGCCTGCTGAAACTCCATACAAATGTGGACATCTCCTTGATGCAATCAACCACCAGACGGAACTTTATCTGCCCTTGTAGTGCCAAAGGCCTCCTACAAACTGACATCAGGAACCTGGAGTGGTGACTTTGGTTTTCCATGGAAATGGGCCAGCGTTCGTGTCTAATGATGTGTGCCTGCCAGTAGGCTTCTGCCTATTAAAATTCCACTAAAATTCCATACAAATGAAAATGTCTCCCACGTGCAATGTACCACCAGATGGAAGTTTGTCTGCCCCTGTAGAGCCAAAGGCTTCCTACAAATTGAGATCACAGACCTGGGGCGGAGACTTTGGTTTCCCATGGAAAAGAGCCAGCGTTCGTGTCTAATGCTGTCTGCCTTCCTCTGGGCTTTTGGCTACCAAAATTACATACAAATGAGGATATCTCCCAGATGCAATACGCCACCAGTTGGAAGTTTGTCTCCTCTTGTAGTGCCCGAGGCCTCCTAGAAAATGACATCAGGAACGTGGGGTGGAGACTTTGGTCCCATGGAAATGAGCCACTATTCATGTCTAATTCTGTCTGCTGGCCATTGGGCTTCTGCCTAGGAAAATTCCACTGATATTCCGTACAAATGAAGACATCTCGCGGGTGCAGTCTACCGCCAGATATAAGTTTGTCTTCTCTGATAGTACCAAATGCTTCCTTCAAATTGACATCAGGAATTTGGGGTGGACCCTTTGGTTTTCCATGGAAAAGGGCCACCGTTCGTGTCTATTGCTGTCTGCCTGCCACTGGGCTTGTGCCGGCTGAAATTCCACTAAAATTCCACACAAATGAGGACATCACCCAGGTGGAATCTTCCATCAGATGGAAGGATTTCTGCCCCTGTAGTGCTATAAGCCTCCTAAAAACTGACATCGGGAATGTGCAGTGGAGACTTTGATTTCCCATGGAAAAGGGCCACCGTTCCCATCTGATGTTGTCTGATGGCTACTCGGATTCTGCCTAATTTAATTCAACTAAAATTCCATATAAATAAGTATATCTCCCATATGGAATATACCACGAGATGGAAGTTTGTCCGCACTTGTAGTGCCAAAGGCCTCCTGCAAACTGACACTAGGAACATGGGGTGAAGACTTTGGTTTTCCATGGAAAAGGGCCACCGTTCCAGTCTAATGCTGTCTGGCTGGCACTGTGCTTATGACTGCTGAAGTTCCATTCAAATGAGGATATCTCCCAGGTGAAATCTACCACCAGGTGGAAGTTTGTCTGCCCTTTTCGTGTTAAAGGCCTCCTAAAAACTGACATCAGGAACGTGGGGTGGAGACTTTGGTTTCCCATGGAAATGGGCCACCGTTTGTGTATAATGCTATGTGCCTGCCACTGGGATACGCCTAGTAAAATTCCATACAAATGAGGTTATCACCCAGATGGAGTCTACCACCAGTTGAAAGTTTGTCTACCCTTGTAATGCCAATGGCCTCCTACAAACTGACATCAGGAATCTGGAGAGGACGCTGTGGTTTCCCATGGAAAAAAGCCACCCTTGGTGTTTAATGCTGTCCCCTTGCCACTGGGCTTATGACTACTGAAATTACATACAAATGAGGATATCTCCCAGACGCAATATGCCACCAGATGGAAGTTTGCCTGCTCTTGCAGTACCAAAGGCCTCCTTCAAACTGACATTTGGAACCTCACCTTGAGACTTTGGTTTCCTATGGAAAAGGCCCACCCTTCATGTTTAATGCTGTCTGTCGGGGTTGGTGAGTACTAAAATACCACTAAAATTCCATACAAATGAGGACATCTTCGAAGTGCAATCTACTGCCAGTTGGAAGCGTGTCTGCCCTTGTAGTGGCAAAGGATTCCTAAAAACTGACATCAGGAACATAGGATGGATAATTTGTTTTTCCATGGAAAAGGGCCACTGTTCGTGTCTAATGCTGTCTGCCTGCCAGTGGGCATATGCCTACTAATATTCCCTACAAATGAGGATATCTCCCAAATGCAATTTCCCACCAGATGGAAGTTTGTCTGCCCTTGTACTGCCAAAGGTCTCCTAAAACCTGACATCAGGAACGTGGTGTGGAGACTTTGGTTTCCCATGGAAAAAGACCACCGTTCCTGTCTAATGCTGTCTGCCTGGTACGGTGTTTATGACTGCAGAGGTTCCATACAAATGAGGATATCTCCCAGGCGCAATATACCACGAGGTGGAAGTTTGTCTGCCCTTGTAGTGCCAAAGGCCTCCTAGAAACGAACATCCAGAACGCGGGGTGGAGACTTTGGTTTCCCATAGAAATGGGCCACCGTTCGTGTCTAATACTGTCTGCCTGCCACTGGGCTTCTTCCCACTAAAATTCCACCAAAATTCCATAGAAATGAGGATATCTCCCAGGTGCAATCTACAACCAGATGGAGGTTTCTCTGCCCTTATATTGGAAAAAGCCTCCTACAACGTGACATCAGCAACGTGGGGTGGAGATTTTGGTTTCCCATGGAAAAGGGCCACCATTCGTGTCTAATGCTGTCTGCCTGCCACTGGGGTAATGCCTCTTGAAATTCCTCACAAATGAGGATATCTCCCAGATGGAATCTACCACCACTTGGAAGTTTGTCTGCCCTTGTAGTGCCAAAGACCTCCTAAAAACTGACATCACGAACGTGGGTTGGAGACTTTGGTTTCCAATAGAAATGGGCCACCGTTCGTGTCTAATGCTGTCTGCCTGCCACTGGGCTTCTGCCTGCTGAAATTCCAAAATATTTGGAAATCTCTCCGATGCAATCAACCACCTGACGGAAGTTTGTCTGCCCCTGTAGTGCCAAAGGCCTCTTACAAATTGACATCAGGAGCCTGGAGTGGAGACTTTAGTTTCCCATGGAAAAGGGCCACCATTCGTGTCTAATGCTGTCTGCCTGCCACTGGGCTTATGGTTACTGAAATTACATACAAATGAGGATATCTCCCCGATGCAATATGCCAACAGTTGGAAGTTTGTCTGCTCGTGTAGTGCCAAAGGCCTCCTAGAAACGGACATCAGGAACGTGGGGTGGAGACTTTGGTTTCCCATGAAAAGGGCCACCGTTTGTGTCTACTGCTATGTGCCTGCCACTGGGCTTATGCCTGCTAAAATTCCATACAAATGAGGATATCTCCCAGATGGAATCTACCACCAATTGGAAGTTTGTCTGCCCTTGTACTGCCAAAGGCCTCCTACAAACTGACATTCAGGAACGTGAGGTGGAGACCTTGGTTTCCCATGGAAAAGGGCCACCGTTCGTGTCTAATGCTGTCTGCCTGCCACTGGGCTTTTGCCTGCTGAAATTCCATACAAATGAGGATATCTCCCAGGTGCAATCTCCCACCAGATGGAAGTTTGTCTACCCTTGTAGTGCCAAATGCCTCCTACAAACTGACATCAGGAACGTAGGGTGGACACTTTGGTTTCCCATGGAAATGGGCCAGCGTTCATGTCTAATGCTCTCTGCCTGCCACTGGGCTTCTGCCTGCTGAAATTCCATACAAATGTGGATATCTCCCCGATGCAATCAATCACCAGACAGAAGTTTGTCTGCCCCTGTAGTGCCAAAGGTTTCCTACAAACTGATATCTGGAATATGAGGTGGAGACTTTGTTTTCCCATGGAAAAGGGCGAGCGTTCGTGTCTAATGCTGTCTGCCTGCCACTGGGCTTATGCCTGGTGAAATTCCACACAAATGAGGATATGTCCCAGATGCAATCAACGACCAGACGGAAGTTTGTCTGCCCTTGTAGTGCCAAACACGTCTTACAAACTGACATCCGGAACGTGGGGTGGAGACTTTGGTTTCCTCAGGAAATGGGCCAGAGTTGGTGTCTAATGCTGTCTGCCAGCCACTGGGATTATGCCTACTAAAATTCCACTAAAATTCTATAGAAATGCGGATATCTCCAAGGTTCAATCTACCACCAGATGGAAGTTTGTCTGCCCTTGGAGTACAAAAGGTCTCCCAAAATCTGACATCAGGAACGTGGGGTGAAGACTTTGGTTTCGCATGGAAAAGGGCCAACGTTTGTGTCTAATGCTGTCTGCCTGCCACAGGGCCTATGCCTGCTGAAATTCCATACAAATGATGATCTGTCCCAGATGCAATATGCCACCAGTTGGAAGTTTTTCTGCCCTTGTAGTGCCAAAGACCTCCTACAAACTGACATCAAGAACGTGGGGAGGAGACTTTGGTTTCCCATGGGAAAGGGCCAGCGTTCGTGTCTAATGGTGTCTGCCTGCCACTGGGCTTATGCCTGGTGAAATTCCATACAAATGAGGATATCTCCCAGATGGAATCTACCACCACTTGGAAGTTTGTCTGCCCTTGTAGTGCTAAAGGCCTCCTACAAACTGACATCAGGAACCTGGAGTGGACAGTTTGGTTTCCAATGGAAAAGGGCCACCGGCAGTGTTCCATACTCTCTCCTTGCCACTGGGCTTATGACGACTGAAATTGCATACAAATGAGGATATCTTCCAGATTGAACCTACCACCAGATGGAAGTGGGTCTGACCTTGTATTTCCAAAGGCCTCCTACAAACTGACATCAGGAACATGGGGTAGAGACTTTCTTTTCCCATGGAAAAGGGCCGCCGTTCCTGTCTAATGCTGTCTGCCTGCCACTGGGGTTATGATTACTGAAATTACATACAAATATGGATATCTCCCAGATGCAATATGGCACCAGTTGGAAGTTTGTCTGCTCTTGTAGTGCCAAAGGCCTCCTACAAACTGATATCAGGAACCTAGGGTGGAGACTTTGGTTTTGCATGGAAATGGGCCACCGTTAGTGTCTAATGCTGTCTGCCGGCCACTGGTTTTCTCCCTACTGAAATTCCACCAAAATTCCAAACAAATGAGGCTATCTCCCAGATGGAATCTACCACCAGATGGAAGTTCCTCTGACCTTGTAGTTCCAAAGGCCTCCTACAAACTGACATCAGGAACATGGGGTGGAGACTTTGTTTTCCCATGGAAAAGGGCCACCCTTCGTGTCTAATGCTGTCTGCCTGCCACTGGGGTTATGCGTACTAAAATTCCACTAAAATTCCATACCAATGAGGACATCTCCTAGCTGCAATCTACCGCCAGATGGAAGTTTGCCTGCCCTTGTACTGCCAAAGGCCTCCTGCAAACTGACATCAGGAGGCTGGGGTGGAGACGTTGGGTTCCCATGGAAAAGGCCCCTTTTCATGTCCAATGCTGTCTCCTTGCCACTGGGCTTATGATTACTAAAATACCATACAAATGAGGATATCTCCCACATGGAATCTACAACCAGTTGGAAGGTTTTCTGATCTTGGAATTCCTAAGGCCTCCTACAAACTGACATTCGGAATGTGGGGTGGAGACGTTGGTTTTTCATGGAAAAGGGCCACTGTTGGTGTCTAATGCTGTCTGTCTGCCACTGGGCTTATGCTTAGAAAAATTCCCTACAAATGAGGATATCTCCCAGGTGCAATCCACCACCAGATGGAAGTTTGTCGACCCTTGTAGTGCCGAATGCCTCCTACAAACTGACATAAGGAACGTAGTGTGTATAATTTTGTTTCCCATGGAAATGGGCCACAGTTCGTGTCTAATGGTGACTGCCCTCCACTGGGATTATGCCTGTTAAAATTCCATAGAAAGGAGGATAAATCCCAGATGGAATCTACCACCCGTGGGAAGTTTTTCTGCCTTTGAAGTGCCAAAGGCCTTTTACAAACTGACATCCGGAATGTGGGGTGGAGACTTTGGTTTCCCATGGAAAAGGGCCACCATTCCTGTCTGATTCTGTCTGCTGCCCACTCGGCTTCTGCCTACTTAAATTCCACTAAAATTCCATACAAATTAGGATATCTCCCAGATGCAGTATACCACCAGTTGGAAGTTTTTCTGTCCTTGTAATGCCAAAGGCCTCCTAAAAACTGACATACGGAAACTGGGGTGGCGACTTTGGTGTCCCATGGAAAAGGGCCACTGTTCGTGTGTAATGCTGTCCGCCTGCCACTGTGCCGATGGCGACTGAAATTCCATAACAAATGACGACATCTCCCAGGTGCAATGTACTACCGGATGTAAGTTTTGTCTGCCTTTTTAGTGCCAAAGGTCTCTTACAAATTCACATCAGGAACGTGGGGTGGAGACTTTGGTTTCCCATGGAAAGGTCCACCGTTCGTTGCTAATGCTGTCTGCCTGCCACTGGGCCGATTGCTACTGAAATTGGGTACAAATGAAGATATCTCCCAGATGGAATTTACCACCAGTTGAAATTTTGTCTACCATTATAGTGCAAAAGGCCTTCTACAAACTGACATTCAGGAACATGGGGTGGAGACTTTGGTTTCCCATGGAAAAGGGCCACCATTCGTGTCTAAAGCTGTCTGCCACTCACTGGGATTAGGCCTGCTGAAACTCCATACAAATGACGATGTCTCCCAGGTGCAATCCACCACCAGATGGAAGTTTGTCTACCTTTGTAGTGCCAAATGCCTCCTACAAACTAAGATCAGGAACATGAGGTGGAGACTTTGGTTTCGCATGGAAAAGGACCACTGTTTGTGTCTAATGCTGTCTGCCTGCCACTGGGCTTCTGCCTGCTGAAACTCCATACAAATGACGATGTCTCCCAGGTGCAATCCACCACCAGATGGAAGTTTGTCTACCTTTGTAGTGCCAAATGCCTCCTACAAACTAAGATCAGGAACATGAGGTGGAGACTTTGGTTTCCCATGGAAAAGGGCCACCGCTCTTGTCTAAAGCTGTCTGCCGCACACTGGGCTTTTGCCTGCTGAAATTTCATACAAATGAGGATATCTCCCAGATGGAATCTACCACCAGCTGGAAGTTTGTCTGCCCTTGTACTGCCAAAAGCCTCCGACAAACTGACATCAGGAACATGGGGTGGAGACTTTGGTTTCCCATGGAAAAGGGCCACCATTTGTGTCTAAAGCTGTCTGCCGCACACTGGTCTTAGGCCTGCTGAAACTCCATAGAAATTAGGATGTCTCCCAGGTGCAATCTACCACCAGATGGAAGTTTCTCTGCCCATGTAGTGCCAAAGGCCTCCTACAAACTGACATCAGGAACATGGGGTGGAGACTTTGGTTTCCCATGGAAAAGGGCCACCGCTCTTGTCTAAAGCTGTCTGCCGCACACTGGGCTTAGGCCTGCTGAAACTCCATACAAATGAGGATATCTCACAGGTGCAATCCACCACCAGATGGAAGTTTGTCAACCTTTGTAGTGCCAAATGCCTCCTACAAACTAACATCAGGAACTTGGGGTGGAGACTTTGGTTTCCCATGGAAAAGGGCCACATTTCGTGTCTAATGCTGTCTGCCTGCCACTGGGCTTCTGCCTGCTGAAATTCCATACAAATGTGGATATCACCCTGATGCAATCAATCACCAGACGGAAGTTTGTCTACCCTTGAAGTGCCAAAAGCCTCCTACAAACTGACATCTGGAATGTGTGGTTGAGACTTTGGTTTCCCATGAAAAAGGGCCACCGTTCGTGTCTAATGCTGTCTACCTGCCACTTGGCTTATGCCTACTAAAATTCCATATAAAGGAGTCAATCTCTAATTTGCAATCTACCACAAGATGGAAGTTTGTCTGCCCCTGTAGAGCCAAAGGCTTCCTACAAATTGAGATCACGAACCTGGGGCGGAGACTTTGGTTTCCCATGGAAAAGGACCACCGTTCCTGTCTAATGCTGTCTGCCTGGAACTGTGGTTATGACTGCTGATGTTCCATACAAATGAGGATATCTCCGAGGTGCAATCTACCACCAGATGGAAGTTTGCCTGCCCTTGTAGTGCCAAAGGCCTCCTAAAAACTGACATCAGGAACGTGGGGTGGAGACTTTGGTTTCCCATGGAAATGGGCCACCGTTTGTGTCTAATGCTATGTGCCTGCCACTGGGCTTATGCCTAGTAAAATACCATACAAATGAGGATATCTCCCAGATGGAGTCTACCACCAGTTGAAAGTTTGTCTACCTTTGTAATGCCAATGGCCTCCTACAAACTGACATCAGGAATCTGGAGAGGACGCTTTGGTTTCCCATGGAAAAGGGCCACCCTTGGTGTTTAATGCTGTCTCCATGCCACTGGGCTTATGACTACTGAAATTACATACAAATGAGGATATCTCCCAGACGCAATATGCCACCAGATGGAAGTTTGTCTGCTCTTGCAGTGACAAAGGCCTCCTTCAAACTGACATTCGGATCCTCACCTTGAGACTTTGGTTTCCTATGGAAAAGGCCCACCCTTCATGTTTAATGCTGTCTGTCTGGGCTGCTGAGTAATAAATACCACTAAAATTCCATACAAATGAGGACATCTCCGAGGTGCAATCTACCGCCAGTTGGAAGTTTGTGTGCCCTTGTAGTGCCAAAGGCCTCCTTCTAACTGACATCTGGAGCATAGGATGGATAATTTCTTTTTCCATGGAAAAGGGCCACTGTTCGTGTCTAATGCTGTCTGAGTGCCAGTGGGCATATGCCTACTAATATTCCCTACAAATGAGGTTATCTCCCAAATAGAATTTCCCACCAGATGGAAGTTTGTCTGCCCTTGTACTGCCAAAGGTCTCCTAAAACCTGACTTCAGGAACGTGGCATGGAGACTTTGGTTGCCCATAGGAAAAGGGCCACCGTTCATGTCTAATGCTGTCTACCTGCCACTGGGGTTCTACCTGCTGAAATTCCATAAAAATGAGGATATCTCCCCGATGCAATCAACCATCAGACGGAAGGTTGTCTGCCCTTGTACTGCCAAAGGCCTCCTAAAACCTGACATCGAGAACGTTGTGTGGAGACTTTGGTTTCCAATGGAAAAGGACCACCGTTCGTGACTAATGCTGTCTGCCTGGCACTGTAGTTAGGACTGCAGAGGTTCCATAAAAATGACGATATCTCCCAGGTGCAATCTACCACCAGGTGGAAGTTTGTCTGCCCTTGTAGTGCCAAAGGCCTCCTAGAAACGGACAACAGGAACGTGGGGTGGAGACTTTGGTTTCCCTTAGAAATGGGCCACCGTTCGTGTCTTATGCTGTCTGCCTGCCACTGGGTTTCTACGTGCTGAAATTCCATACAAATGAGGATATCTCCCCGATTCAATCAACCACCAGACGGAAGTTTGTCTGCCCTTGTACTGCCAAATGCCTCCTAAAACCTGACATCCGGTACATGGTGTGGAGACTTTGGTTTCCCATGGAAAAGGACCGCCGTTCCCGTCTAATGCTGTCTGCCTGGCACTGTGGTTATGACTGCTGAAGTTCCATACAAATGAGGATATCTCCAAGGTGCAATCTACCACAAGGTGGAAGTTTGTCTGCCCTTGTAGTGCCAAAGGCCTCCTAGAAACGGACAGCGGGTACGTGGGGTGGAGACTTTGGTTTCCCATAGAAATGAGCCACCGTTCGTGTCTAATACTGTCTGCCTGCCACTGGGCTTCTTCCTACTAAAATTCCACTAAAATTCCATAGAAATGAGGATATCTCCCAGGTGCAATCGACAAGCAGATGGAAGTTTCTCTGCCCTTTTATTGGAAAATGCCTCCTACAAAGTGACATCAGCAACATGGGGTGGAGATTTTGGTTTCCCATGGAAAAGGGCCACCGTTCGTGTCTAATGCTGTCTGCCTGGCACTGGGGTTATGCCTGATGAAATCCCTCACAAATGAGGATATCTCCCAGATGGAATCTACCACCCATTGGAAGTTTGTCTGCCCTTGTAGTGCCAAAGGCCTCCTAAAAACTGACATCAGGAACGTGGGGTGGAGACTTTGGTTTCCCAAGAAAGTGGGCCACCGTTTGTGTCTAAAGCTGTCTGTCTGGCACTGTGGCTATGACTGCTGAAGTTCCATAGAAATGAGGATATCTCACAGGTGAAATCTACCACCAGGTGGAAGTTTGTCTGCCCTTGTAGTGCCAAAGCCCTCCTAGAAACGGACATCAGGAAAGTGGGGTGGAGACTTTGGTTTCCCTTAGAAATGGGTCACCGTTCGTGTCTAATGCTGTCTGCCATCCACTGGGCTTATGCCTACTAAAATTCCACTAAAATTACATACAAATGAGGATATCTCCGCGATGCAATATGCCACCAGTTGGAAGTTTGTCTGCTCTTGTAGTGCCAAAGGCCTCCTAGAAACGGACATCAGGAACGTGGGGTGGAGACTTTGGTTTCCCATGGAAATGGGCCACCGTTTGTTTTCAATGCTGTCTACTTGACACTGGGCTTCTGCCTACTTTAATTCCACTAAAATTCCATACAAATGAGTATATCTCCAAGCTGCAATATGCCACTAGTTGGAAGTTTGTCTGTTCTTGTAGTGCCAAAGGCCTCCTAAAAACTGACATCAGGAACCTGGCCCGGAGGCTTTGTTTTCCCCTGGAAAAGGACCACTATTCATGTCTAATTCTGGCGAACAGCTTCTGCTCTACGCAGAGGCAATGTTAAATCAGCTAGACATTGATCCTGTTGTGGAAAAGGCAGGAAAGTGGCTGCAAAAGCGTTCTGGCTTGCTGGAAGCAGCAGCAAGCACCAGGGCTTCTCTGCACGCTGCAAACACAAAACAGAAGCACCTACACGGCGAGAGGAGACTGCCTGACACCTGCTGCACTCAGTACAGCTCTGGGCTGCTGCCAGGAAAGGTATTTCAAGGAACTAGCCACGGGGACTCTGCACTGTGCTGGGAGAGTTTCCACAAGGTGACCAGAAACTGTTCGCCAGCTCCCGCTTGCAGAGACCGAATTTGGATTTCCACATTCTTCCCCGGCTCTCTTTCGCTTCTCCGCACAAGCTGCGGCTGTACCGAAGACGCCGCTGGCTGTGGTTCCGCGAAGCGCTGCTTTCTCGGCAAAACGCAGCTTCTCGTTCTTGACAGCTCTGCTATGCAGAAGCACCGGAAAGCCGGCAGAGCTGCTCCTCTAGCTGCTCTACGCAGAGGCAACTGTAAATCAGCTAGACAGTGATCCTGTTGTGGAAAAGGCAGGAAAATGGCTGCAAAAGCGTTTTGGCTTGCTGGAAGCAGCAGCAAGCACCAGGGCTTCTCTGCACGCTGCAAACACAAAACAGAAGCACCTACACGGCGAGAGGAGACTGCCTGACACCTGCTGCACTCAGTACAGCTCTGGGCTGCTGCCAGGAAAGGTATTTCAAGGAACTAGCCACGGGGACTCTGCACTGTGCTCGGAGAGTTTCCACAAGGTGACCAGAAACTGTTCGCCAGCACCCGCTTGCAGAGACCGAGTTCGGCTTTCCACATTCTTCCCCGGCTCTCTTTCGCTTCTCCGCACAAGCTGCGGCTGTACCGAAGACGCCGCTGGCTGTGGTTCCGCGAAGCGCTGCTTTCTCGGCAAAACGCAGCTTCTCGTTCTTGACAGCTCTGCTATGCAGAAGCACAGGAAAGCCGGCCGAGCTGCTCCTCTAGCTGCTCTACGCGAGGCAACTGTAAATCAGCTAGACATGGATCCTATAGTGGAAAAGGCAGGAAAATGGCTGCAAAAGCCTTTTGGCTTGCTGGAAGCAGCAGCAAGCACCAGGGCTTCTCTGCACGCTGCAAACACAAAACAGAAGCACCTACACGGCGAGAGGAGACTGCCTGACACCTGCTGCACTCAGTACAGCTCTGGGCTGCTGCCAGGAAAGGTATTTCAAGGAACTAGCCACGGGGACTCTGCACTGTGCTGGGAGAGTTTCTACAAGGTGACCAGAAGCTGTTCGCCAGCACCCGCTTGCAGCGACCGAGTTCGGCTTTCCACATTCTTCGCCGGCTCTCTTTCGCTTCTCCGCACAAGCTGCGGCTCTACCGGAGACGCCGCTGGCTGTGGTTCCGCGAAGCGCTGCTTTCTCGGCAAAACGCAGCTTCTCGTTCTTGACAGCTCTGCTATGCAGAAGCACAGGAAAGCCGGCCGAGCTGCTCCTCTACCTGCTCTACGCAGAGGCAACTGTAAATCAGCTAGACAGTGATCCTGTTGTGGAAAAGGCAGGAAAGTGGCTGCAAAAGCGTTCTGGCTTGCTGGAAGCAGCAGCAAGCACCAGGGCTTCTCTGCACGCTGCAAACACAAAACAGAAGCACCTACACGGCGAGAGGAGACTGCCTGACACCTGCTGCACTCAGTACAGCTCTGGGCTGCTGCCAGGAAAGGTATTTCAAGGAACTAGCCACGGGGACTCTGCACTGTGCTGGGAGAGTTTCCACAAGGTGACCAGAAGCTGTTCGCCAGCACCCGCTTGCAGAGACCGAGTTCGGCTTTCCACATTCTTCCCCGGCTCTCTTTCGCTTCTCCGCACAAGCTGCGGCTGTACCGAAGACGCCGCTGGCTGTGGTTCCGCGAAGCGCTGCTTTCTCGACAAAACGCAGATTCTCGTTCTTGACAGCTCTGCATCACAGAGAGGTGGAAGCTGATGCTGCCTGCACTGTGGTGTCAGATGGGGTGGAAGCTGGTTCTGCCTGCACTGCGGTGTCACAGAGAGGGAGAAGCTGTTGCTGCTAGCTGTGTGGCACAACAAAAAAGGCAATTCTGGTACCCTAATTACTGCGGTGTAACAGAGAGGTGGAAGTTGGAGCTGCGAGCACTATTGTGTCACGTAGGGTTGGAAGCTGCTTCTGCACCTGCTGTGGTGTCACAGAGAGGTGGGAGCGAGTGTTTCCACTGCTGTGGTGTCACAAAGTGGTGGAAACTGGTTCTGCAGGCACGGGGGTCTCCCAGAGACGTTGTAACTGGTGCTGCCAGAACTGTGGTGTCGCAGAGTGGTGGAAGCTGAAGTTGCCAACACCGTGGTGTCCCAGAGAGGTGAAATCTGGTGCTGCCAACACTGTGTTGTCACAGCGAGGTGGCAGCTGGTGCAGGCAGCACTTTGGTGTCATAGAGAGCTGGAAACTGGTGCTAGAAATGCTGTGGTGTGACAGGGAGATGGAAGCTGGTGGAGCCACCACTGTGGTGTCACAGAGAGGGAGAAGCTGTTGCTGCCATCTCGGTGGCATAACAAAAAAGGCAATTGTGGTGCCCTAATTACTGCGGTGTAATAGAGTTATGGAAGTTGGAGCTGCCAGCACTGTTGTGTCACGTAGGGTTGGAAGCTGCTTCTGCACCTGCTGTGGTGTCACAGAGAGGTGGAAGTGTGTGCTATCAATGCTGTGCTGTCACAGAGAAGTGGGAGCGGGTGTTTCCACTGCTGTGATGTCACAAAGCGGTGGAAACTGGTTCTGCAGGAACTGTGGTTTCCCAGAGACTTTGTAGCTGGTGTTGCCAGAACTGTGGTGTGGCAGAGTGGTGGAAACTGAAGCTGCCAACACTGTGTTGTCACAGCAAGGTAGGTAGCAGCTGGTGCAGGCAGCACTGTGGTGTCATAGAGATGTGGAAGCTGGTGCTGCAAATGCTGTGGTGTGACAGGGAGGTAGAAGCTGGAGCTGCCAGCACTGTGGTGTCACAGAAAGGTGGAAGTTGCTACTGCCAGCCCTGTGGTATCACAAGGAGAGGAATGCTGTTGCTGCTATGGCTGTGGTGTCACAGAGAGGTGGAAGGTGGTGCTTCAACTGCCGTGTTTTCTTAGAGACGTGGAACGTGGTGCTACCAGTACTGTGGTGTCACAGAAAGGTGGAAGTTGCTGCTGCCAGCTCTGTGGCGCCACAAAGAGAGGCATGCTGGTGCTGCCTGATCAGTTGTGTCACAGAGAGGTGGAAGCTGATGCTGCGTGCACTGTGGTGTCAGATGGGGTGGAAGCTGGTTCTGCCCGCACTGTGGTGTCACCGAGAGTGAGAAGCTGTTGCTGCCATCTCGGTGGCATAACAAAATAGGCAATTCTGGTACCCTACATACTGTGGTGTAAATGATAGGTAGAAGTTGGAGCTGCCAGAACTGTTGTGTCACGTAGGGTTGGAAGCTGCTTCTGCACCTGCTGTGGTGTCACGGAGAGGAGGAAGCTGGTGCTGCCAATACTGTGGCAACACAAAAAGGGAAATGGTGGTTCTCCAGCTACTGTGTTGGCACAGAGAGGTGGAAGCTGCTGATGCAACTGCTATAGTGTCACAGACAGCTGGAAGCTGGTTTTGCCGTCACTGTGGTGTCACAGAATATTGGAAGCAGGTGCTGGCAACACTGCGGTGTCACCGATTGATGGAAGCTAGTTTTACCAGTGCTGTGGTGTCACAGAGAGGTGGAAACTGGTGCTGCCAGAACTGTGGTGTCACAGAGAGGTGGAATCTGGTGCTGCCACTGCTGTGGTGTCACAGAGAGGTGGAATCTGGTGCTGCCAAAACTGATTTGTGACAGCGAGGTGGCAGCTGATGCAGGCAGCATTGTGGTGTCACAGAGAGGTGGAAGTCTGTGCTGCCACTGTTGGGGTGTCACAGAGAGGTGGAAGCTGATGCTGCCTGTTCTGTAGTGTCAGATAGGGTGGAAGCTGGTTCTTCCAGCACTGTGGTGTCACAGAAAGGTGGAAGTTGCTGCTGCCAGCTCTGTGGCGTCACAAAGAGAGGAATGCTGGTGCTGCCAGAGCTGTGGTGTCGCAGAGAGGTGGAAGCTTGTGCTTCAACTGCTCTGTTTTCACAGAGAGATGGAAGCTGGTGATTCCAGATCTGTGGCATCACGGAGAGGTGGAAGCTGGTGCTGCCAGCTCTGCGGCATCACAGAGATGTGGAAGCTGATGCTGCCTGCACTGTGGTGTCAGATGGGGTGGAAGCTGGTCCTGCCAGCACTCTAATGTCACAGAGAGGGAGAAGGTGTTGCAGCCAGCTCTGTGGAACAACAAAAAAGGCAATTGTGGTACCCAAATTACTGCGGTGTAACAGAGAGGTGGAAGTTGGAGCTGCCAGCACTGTTGTGTCACGTAGGGTTGGAAGCTGCTTCTGCACCTGCTGTGGTGTCACAGAGAGGTGGAAGCTGGTTCTGCCGTCACTGTGGTGTCACAGAATATTGGAAGCAGGTGCTGGCAACACTGCGGTGTCACCGATTGATGGAAGCTAGTTTTACCAGTGCTGTGGTGTCACAGAGAGGTGGAAACTGGTGCTGCCAGAACTGTGGTGTCACAGAGAGGTGGAATCTGGTGCTGCCACTGCTGTGGTGTCACAGAGAGGTGGAATCTGGTGCTGCCAAAACTGATTTGTGACAGCGAGGTGGCAGCTGATGCAGGCAGCATTGTGGTGTCACAGAGAGGTGGAAGTCTGTGCTGCCACTGTTGGGGTGTCACAGAGAGGTGGAAGCTGATGCTGCCTGTTCTGTAGTGTCAGATAGGGTGGAAGCTGGTTCTGCCAGCACTGTGGTGTCACAGAAAGGTGGAAGTTGCTGCTGCCAGCTCTGTGGCGTCACAAAGAGAGGAATGCTGGTGCTGCCAGAGCTGTGGTGTCGCAGAGAGGTGGAAGCTTGTGCTTCAACTGCTCTGTTTTCACAGAGAGATGGAAGCTGGTGATTCCAGATCTGTGGCATCACAGAGAGGTGGAAGCTGGTGCTGCCAGCTCTGCGGCATCACAGAGATGTGGAAGCTGATGCTGCCTGCACTGTGGTGTCAGATGGGGTGGAAGCTGGTCCTGCCAGCACTCTAATGTCACAGAGAGGGAGAAGGTGTTGCAGCCAGCTCTGTGGAACAACAAAAAAGGCAATTGTGGTACCCAAATTACTGCGGTGTAACAGAGAGGTGGAAGTTGGAGCTGCCAGCACTGTTGTGTCACGTAGGGTTGGAAGCTGCTTCTGCACCTGCTGTGGTGTCACAGAGAGGTGGAAGCTAGTTCTGCCGGCACTGTGGTGTCACAGAAAGGTGGAACTTGCTGCTGCCAGCTCTGTGGTGTCACAAAGAGAGGAATGCTGGTCCTGCCACTGCTCTTGTGTCGCAGAGAGGTGGAAGCAGGTGCTGCCAGCACTGTGGCAACACAAAAAGTGTAACGGTGGTTCTCCAGCTACTGTGTTGTCACAGAGAGGTGGACGCTGCTGCTGCAACTGCTATAGTGTCACAGACAGCTGGAAGCTGCTGTTGCCATTACTGTGGTGTCACAGAATGTTGGAAGCTGGTGCTGGCAGCACTGCGGTGTCACCGAGTGATGGAACCTGGTTTTTCCGGCGCTGTGGTGTCACAGAGAGGTGGTAGCTGGTGCTGCCAACACTGAGTAGTCACAGCGAGGTGGCAGCTGGTGCAGGCAGCACTGTGGTGACATAGAGAGGTGGAAACTGGTTCTACAAATGCTGTGGTGTAACAGGGAGTTGGAAGCTGGTGGTGCCAGCACTGTGGTGTCACAGAAAGTGGAAGTTGCTGCTGCCAGCTCTGTGGTGTCAGATGGGGTGGAAGCTGGTTCTTCCAGCACTGTGGTGTCACAGAGAGTGAGAAGCTGTTGCTGCCAGCTCTGTGGCATCACAAAAGAGACATTTGTGGTACCCTAATTACTACGGTGTATCAGAGAGGTGGAAGTTGGAGCTGCCAGCACTGTTGTGTCACGTAGAGTTGGAAGCTGCTTCTGCACCTGCTGTGTGTCACAGAGAGGTGGAAGTGTGTGCTGCCAATGCTGTGGTGTAACAGAGAGGTGGGAGCGGGTGTTTCCACTGCTGTGGTGTCTCAAAGTGGTGCAAACTGGTTTTGCAGTTACTGTGGTGCCCCAGAGACATTGTAGCTGGTGCTGCCAGAACTCTGGTGTCGCAGAGTGGTGGAAGCTGAAGCTGCCAACACCGTGGTGTCCCAGAGAGGTGGAATCTGGTGCTGCCAAGACTGTGTTGTCACAGCGAGGTGGCAGCTGGTGCAGGCAGCACTGTGGTGTCATAGAGAGGTGGAAGCTGGTGCTGGAACTGCTATCGTGTCACAGACAGCTGGAAGCTGCTGTTGCCATCACTGTGGTGTCACAGAATGTTGGAAGCAGGATCTGGCCGCACTGCGGTGTCACCGAGTGATGGAAGCTGGTTTTCCCAGGGCTGTAGTGTCACAGAGAGGTGGAAGCTGGTGCTGCTAGAACTGTGATGTCACAGAGAGGTGGAAGTGTGTGCTGCCAGAACTGTGATGTCACAGAGAGGTGGAAGCTGGTTCTGCCAGCACTGTAGCATCACAGAGATTTGGAAGCTACTGCTGCCTGCACTGTGGTGTCAGATGGGGTGGAAGCTGGTTCTGCCAGCACTGTGGTGTCACAGAGCAGGAGAAGCTGTTGCTGCCAGCTCTGTGGCATCACAAAAGAGACATTTGTGGTACCCTAATTACTACGGTGTATCAGAGAGGTGGAAGTTGGAGCTGCCAGCACTGTTGTGTCACGTAGAGTTGGAAGCTGCTTCTGCACCTGCTGTGTGTCACAGAGAGGTGGAAGTGTGTGCTGCCAATGCTGTGGTGTAACAGAGAGGTGGGAGCGGGTGTTTCCACTGCTGTGGTGTCTCAAAGTGGTGCAAACTGGTTTTGCAGTTACTGTGGTGCCCCAGAGACATTGTAGCTGGTGCTGCCAGAACTCTGGTGTCGCAGAGTGGTGGAAGCTGAAGCTGCCAACACCGTGGTGTCCCAGAGAGGTGGAATCTGGTGCTGCCAAGACTGTGTTGTCACAGCGAGGTGGCAGCTGGTGCAGGCAGCACTGTGGTGTCATAGAGAGGTGGAAGCTGGTGCTGGAACTGCTATCGTGTCACAGACAGCTGGAAGCTGCTGTTGCCATCACTGTGGTGTCACAGAATGTTGGAAGCAGGATCTGGCCGCACTGCGGTGTCACCGAGTGATGGAAGCTGGTTTTCCCAGGGCTGTAGTGTCACAGAGAGGTGGAAGCTGGTGCTGCTAGAACTGTGATGTCACAGAGAGGTGGAAGTGTGTGCTGCCAGAACTGTGATGTCACAGAGAGGTGGAAGCTGGTTCTGCCAGCACTGTAGCATCACAGAGATTTGGAAGCTACTGCTGCCTGCACTGTGGTGTCAGATGGGGTGGAAGCTGGTTCTGCCAGCACTGTGGTGTCACAGAGCAGGAGAAGCTGTTGCTGCCAGCTCTGTGGCATCACAAAAGAGACATTTGTGGTACCCTAATTACTATGGTGTAACAGAGAGGTGGAAGTTGGAGCTGCCAGCACTGTTGTGTCACGTAGAGTTGGAAGCTGCTTCTGCACCTGCTGTGGTATCACAGAGAGGTGGAAGTGTGTGCTGCCACTGCTGCGGTGTCACAGAGAGGTGGGAGCAAGTGTTTCCACTCCTGTAGTGTCACAAAGTGGTGGAAACTCGTTCTGCAGGTACTGTGGTGTCCCAGAGACTTTGTAGCTGCTGCTGCGAGAGCTGTGGTGTTGCAGCGTGGTGGAAGCTGGTGCTCCCAACACTGTCTTGACACTGAGGATTCACCTGACGGCTATACTAAGTGTAGGACCTTTCAGGCAGTCTCCTCTCGCCGTGTGCGTGCTTTTGCTTTGCGTTTGCATGCTGCAGAGAAGCACTCCTGCTTGCTATTGTTTCCAGCTAGCTCCGACGCAGGTGCAATGATACTTCTGCATTTGCCAGCACAAAATCACTTTCTATTTGAGCTGGACTTCCCCCCTGCATTCAGCATCCCAAGCAGAAGCTCTGCTGTCTCACTGCGGCTTGTGCACAGCAGAGCTGTCCAGAACGAGAAGCTGCCTTTTTGCCGAGAGAGCAGCGTTTTGCAGCAGGACAGCAGGCGTCCTCGGGCAAGCCGCAGGGTGTGCAGAGAAGCGAAAGGAAAGCGGGGAAGAACGTGGAAGGCAAGAAAATATCGCGGAGAGCAGGTGTTTGCAAGGACGTTGAGGCAGAAAACGGCAAAGCTGTTTCCTTCAGTGGGAGCTTCGGGTCGACTTCTAGAAAGTCCCCCAGCACAGTGCCAGACATGATTAGTCCTCACTAATCATGTCTGGGTTTCACCTGTAAAATAGCTGTCGCTATACTGAGTGCAGGACGTGTCAGGCAGTCTCCTCTCGCCTTGTGCGTGCTTCTGCTTTGTGTTTCCATGCTGCAGAGAAGCACTCCTGCTTGCTTCTGCTTCAGGCAAGACAACACACTTGTGCACTAATACTGTTGCCTTTGCCAGTACAAAATCACTTGCTAGTTGAGTTGGAGTCGCCCCAGCATTCAGTAGCGTAAGCAGAAGCTCAGCTGTGTCTCTGCGGCTTCTGCACAGCACAACAAAATTCTCATTGCAAGGAAGATAGCACTAGACACAAATGGTGGCCCTTTTACATGAGAAACCAAAGTCTCCACCGCCCGTTCCTGATGTCAGGTTATAAGAGGCATTTGGGACTACAAGAGCAGACAAACTCCCAACTGGTGGGAGATTCCATCTCGGAGATATCCTCATTTGTATGGAATTTTAAAAGGCAGTATTCTAGTAGCAGGCAAAAAACACTGGACATGAACAATGGCCCCTTTCCATGGGAAACCAAAGTCTCCACCTCACGTTCCATATGTCAGTTTATAGGAGGCCTTTGGAACTACAAGGGCAGACAAACTTACAGCTGGTGGTAGATTCCATCTGGGAGATACCCTCATTTGTACGCAATTTTAGTAGTCATAAGCCCAGTGGCAGGCAGACAGCAATAGACAAGAACGGTGGGCCTTTTCCATGGGAAACCAAAGTCTCCACCCCAGGTTCCTGATATCAGTTTGTAGGAGGCCTTTAGCACTACAAGGGCAGATAAACTTCCAACTGGTGGTAGATTCCACCTGGGAGATATCCTCATTTGCATGGAATTTCAGCAGTTATAAGCCCAGTGGCAGACAGACAGCATTAGACACGAACGTTGGCTTTTTTCCATGGGAAAACAAAGTCTCCAACCCAGGCTCCTGATGTCAGTTTGTAGGAGGCCTTTGGCATTAAAAGGGCAGACAAACTTCTATCTGGTGGGAAATTGCACTTAGGAGATATCCTCATTTGTAGGGAATTTTAGTAGGCATATGCCCACTGGCAGGCAGACAGCATTAGACACGAACGGTGGCCCTTTTCCATGGAAAAACAAATTATCCATCCTATGATCCTGATGTGAGTTTGAAGGAGGCCTTTGGCACTACAAGGACAGACAATATTCCATCTGGCGGTGGATTGCACCTCGGAGATGTCCTCATTTGTATGGAATATTAGTGGTGTTTTAGTACTCAGAAGCCCAGTTGTAGACAGACAGCATTAAACAGGAACGGTGGGCCTTTTCCATAGGAAACCAAAGTCTCCAGGCCAGGTTCCGAATGTCAGTTTGAAGGAGGCCTTTGGCACTGCAAGAGCAGACAAACTTCCATCTGGTGGCATATTGCATCTGGGAGATATCCTCATTTGTATGTAATTTCAGTAGTCATAAGCCCAGTGGCATGGAGACAGCTTTAAACAACAAGGGTGGCCCTTTTCCATGGGAAACCAATGCGTCCTCTCCAGATTCCTGATGTCAGTTTGTAGGAGGCCGTTGGCATTACAAGGGCTGAAAAACTTTCAACTGGTGGTAGACTCCATCTGGGAGATATCGTCATATGTATGGGATTTTACTAAGCATAAGCCCAGTGGCAGGCACATAGCATTAGACACAAACGGTGGCCCATTTCCATGGGAAAACAAAGTCTCCACCACACGTTCCTGATGTCAGTTTTTAGGAGGCCTTTGGCACTACGAAGGAGACAAAATTCCACCTGGTGGTAGATTACACCTGGGAGATATCCTCATTTGTATGGAACATCAGCAGTCATAACCACAGTTCCAGGCAGACAGCATTAGACAGGAACAGTGGTCCTTTTCCATGGGAAACCAAAGTCTCCACCCTAGCTTCCTGATGGCAGTCTGTAGGAGGCCTTTGGAAACACAAGGGCAGAGAAACTTCCATCTGGTGTTACATTGCACCTGGGAGATATTCTCATTTGTATGGAATTTTAGTGGAATTTTAGTAGGCAGAATCCCAGTGGCAGGCAGACAGAATTAGACATGAATAGTGGCCCATTTCCATGGGAAAACAAAATCTCCACCCTAGGTTCCTGATGTCATTTTCTAGGAGGCCTCTGGCATTACAAGAGGAGACAAACTTCCAACTGGTGTCATTTTGCATCTGGGAGATATCCTCATTTGTATGTAATTTTAGTAGCCATAAGCCCAATGGCAGGCAGACAGCATTAGACACTAACGGTGGCCCTTTTCCATGGGAAACCAAAGTCTCTGCCCCAGGTTCGTGATCTCAATTTCTAGGAAGTCTTTGGCTCTACAGGGGCAGACAAACTTCCATCTTGTGGTAGATTGCAAATTAGAGATAGACTCATTTATATGGAATTTTAGTAGGCATAAGCCAAGTGGCAGGTAGACAGCATTAGACATGAACAGTGGCCCTTTTCCATGGGAAACCAAAGTCTCAACCTCACATTCCAGATGTCAGTTTGTAGGAGGCTTTTGGCACTACAAGGGTAGACAAACTTCCGTCTGGTGATTGATTGCATCGGGGAGATATCCACATTTGTATGGAATTTCAGCAGGCAGAGGCCCAGTGGCAGGCAGACAGCATTAGACACGAAATGTGGCCCTTTTCCATGGGAAACCAAAGTCTCCACCCCAAGTTCCTGATGTTAGTTTGTAGGAGGCATTTGGCACTACAAAGGTAGACAAACTTCCATCTGGTGGTGGATTGCACCTGTGAGATATCCTCATTTGTATGGAGTTTCAGCAGGCCTAATTCCAGTATGCGGCAGACAGCTTTAGACAAGAACGGTGGCCCTTTTCCATGGGAAACCAAAGTCTCCAACCCATGTTCCTGATGTCAGTTTGTAGGAGGCCTTTGGCACTACATGGGCAGAGAAACTTCCATCTGGTGGTAGATTGCACCTGGGAGACATCCTCATTTCTATGGAGTTTCAGCAGGCCTAAGACCAGTGTGCGGCAGACAGCTTTAGACACAAATGGTGGCCCTTTTCCATGGGAAACCAAAGTCTCCACCCCATGTTCCTGATGTCAGTTTGTCGGAGGCTTTTGGCAGTACAAGGGCAGACAAACTTCCAGCTGGTGGTAGATTCCATCTGGGAGATATCCTCATTTGTATGAAATTTCAGCAGGCAAAAGCCCAGTGGCAGGCAGACAGCATTAGACACGAACGGCGGCCCTTTTCCATGGGAAACCAAAGTCTCCACCTCACATTCCAGATGTCAGTTTGTATGAGGCTTTTGGCAGTACAAGGGCAGACAAAGTTCGGTCTGGTGGTTTATTGCATTGAGGAAATATCTTCATTTGTACGGAATTTCAGCAGGCAGAAGCCCAGTGGCAGGCAGACAGCATTAGACACAATCAGTGGTCCTTTTCCATGCGAAACCAAAGTCTCCACCTCATGTTCCTGATCTAAGTTTGTAGGAGGCATTTGGCACTACAAGGGCAGACAAAGTTCCGTCTGGTGGTTGATTGCATTGAGGAAATATCTTCATTTGTACGGAATTTCAGCAGGCATAAGCCCTTTGGCAGGCAGAGAGCATTAGACACGAAATGTGGCCATTTTCCATGGGAAACCAAAGTCTCCACCCCATGTTCCTGATGTCAGTTTGTGGGAGGCATTTGACACTACAAAGGTAGACAAACTTCCATCTGGTGGTGGATTGCACCTGGGAGACATCCTCATTTGTATGGAGTTTCAGCAGGCCTAATCCCAGTGTGTGGCAGACAGCTTTAGACACGAATGGTGGCCCTTTTCCATGGGAAACCAAAGTCTCTACCCCATGTTCCTGAATGTCAGTTTGTAGATGGCCTTTTGCACTATAATGGTAGACAAAATTTCAACTGGTGGTAAATTCCATCTGGGAGATATCTTCATTTGCATCCAATTTCAGTAGCAATCGGCCCAGTGGCAGGCAGACAGCATTAGCAACGAACGGTGGACCTTTCCATGGGAAACCAAAGTCTCCACCCAACGTTCCTGATGTGAATTTGTAGGAGGCCTTTGGCACTAAAAAGGCAGACAAAACTTACATCCGGTAGTAGATTGCACCTGGGAGAGGTCGTCATTTGTTATGGAATTTCAGTCGCCATCGGCACAGTGGCAGGCGGACAGCATTAGACACGAACGGTGGCCCTTTTCCATGGGACACCAAAGTCGCCACCCCAGTTTCCGTTGTCAGTTTGTAGGAGGCCTTTGGCATTACAAGGACAGAAAAACTTCCAACTGGTGGTATACTGCATCTGGGAGATATCCTAATTTGTATGGAATTTTAGTGGAATTTAAGTAGGCAGAAGCCGAGTGGGCAGCAGACAGCATCAGACAGGAATGGTGGCCCTGTTCCATGGGAAACCAAAGTCTCCACCCCACATTCCGGATGTCAGTTTGTAAAAGGCCTTTGGCACTACAAAGGCAGACAAACTTCCCACTGGTGGTAGATTCCATCTGGGATTTATCCTCCTTTCTATGGAATTTTAACAGGCATAATCCCAGTGGAGGGCAGTCACCATTAGACACGAACTGTGGCCCATTTCCATGGGAAACAAAATTATACACAGGACGTTCCTTACATCAGTTTGTAGGAGGCATTCGGCACTACAAGGGTCGACAAACTTCCATCTGGTGGTGGATTGCACCTGGGAGATATCCTCATTTGTATGGAATTTTACTAAGAATAAGCCCAGTGGCAGACAGACAGCATTAGACACCAACAGTGGCCCTTTTCCATGAAAAACCAACGTCTCCACCCCACATTCCGAATGTCAGTTTGTAGGAGGCCTTAGGAATTCCAAGATCAGAAAACCTTCCAACTGGTTGTAGATTCCATGTGGGAGATATCCTCATTTGTATGGTATTTTAGTAATCATAAGCCCAGTGGCAAGGAGACAGCATTGGACATGAAAAGGGTCCTTTTCCATGGGAACCCAACGTCTCCACCCCAGCCTCCTGATGTCAGTTTGCAGGAGGCCTTTGGCAGTACAAGGGCAGGCAAACTTCCATCTGGCGGTAGATTGCAGCTAGGAGATGTACTCATTTGTATGGAATTTTAGTGGAATTTTAGTACGCATAACCCCAGTGGCAGGCAGACAGCATTAGACACGAAGGGTGGCCCTTTTCCATGGGAAAACAAAGTCTCCACTCCATGTTCCTGATATCAGTGTGTAGGAGGCCTTTGGAACTACAAGGTCAGAGGAGCTTCCATCTGGTGGTAGATTCCATCTGGGAGATAGCCTCATTTGTATGGAATTTTGGTGGAATTTCCGTAGGGAGAAAACCAGTGGTCGGCAGACAGCATTAGACACTAACGGTGGCCCATTTCCATGCAAAACCAAAGTCTCCACCCTAGGTTCCTGATATCAGTTTGTAGGAGGCCTTTGGCACTACAAGAGCAGACAAACTTCCAACTGGTGCCATATTGCATCTGGGAGATATCCATATTTGTATGTAATTTCAGTAATCATAACCCCAGTGGCAGGCAGACAGCATTAGACAGGAACGGCGGCCCTTTTCCATGGGAAAAGAAAGTCTCTACCCCATGTTCCTGATGTCAGTTTGTAGGAGGCCTTTGGAAATACAAGGTCAGAGAAACTTCCATCTGATGGTAGGTTCACTCTGGAAGATATCCTCATTTGTATGCAATTTCAGTCGTCATAAGCCCAGTGGCAAGGAGAGAGTATGGAACACTGCCGGTGGCCCTTTTCCATTGGAAACCAAACTTTCCAGTCCAGGTTCCTGATGTCAGTTTGTAGGAGGCCTTTAGCACAACAAGGGCAGACAAACTTCCAACTGGTGGTAGATTCTATCTGGGAGATATCCTCATTTGTATGGAATTTCACCAGGCATAAGCCCAGTGGCAGGCAGACACCATTAGACAAGAACGCTGGCCCTTTCCCATGGAAACCAAAGTCTCCTCCCCACGTTCTTGATGTCAGTTTGAAGGAGGTCTTTGGCACTACAAGGGCAGAAAAACTTCCAACTCGTGGCATATTGCATCTGGGACATATCATGATTTGTATGGAATTTCAGCAGGCATAGGCCCTGTGGCAGGCAGACAGCATTAGACACAAACGTTGGCCCTTTTCCATGCGAAACCAAAGTCTTCACCCCACGTTCCTGATGCCAGATTTTGGGAGACCTTTTGTACTACAAGGGCAGACAAACTTCCATCTGGTGGTAGATTGAACCTAGGAGATATCCGCATTTCTATAGAATTTTAGTGGAATTTTAGTAGGCATAAGCCCAGTGGCTGGCAGACAGCATTAGACACCAACTCTGGCCCATTTCCTGAGGAAACCAAAGTCTCCACCCCACGTTCCGGATGTCAGTTTGTAAGACGCGTTTGGCACTACAAGGGCAGACAAACTTCCGTCTGGTCGTTGATTGCATCTGGGACATATCCTCATTTGTGTGGAATTTCACCAGGCATAAGCCCAGTGGCAGGCAGACAGCATTAGACACAAACGCTGGCCCTTTTCCATGGGAAAACAAAGTCTCCACCTCATATTCCAGATATCAGTTTGTAGGAGGCCTTTGGCACTACAGGGGCAGACAAACTTCTGTCTGGTGATTGATTGCATCGGGGAGATATCCACATTTGTATGGAATTTCAGCAGGCAGAAGCCCAGTGGCAGGCAGACTGCATTAGACATGAACGCTGGCCCATTTCCATGGAAACCAAAGTGTCCACCATACGTTCCTGATGTCAGTTTGTAGGAGGCATTTGGTACTACAAGGGTAGACAAACTTCCATCTGGTGGTAGATTGCACCTGGGAGATATCCTCATTTGTATGGAATTTCAGCAGGCAGAAGCCCAGTGGCAGGCAGACAGCATTAGACACGAACGGTGGCCCTTTTCCATGGGAAACCAAGGTCTCCACCTCACGTTCCTGAATGTCAGTTTGTAGGAGGCCTTTTGCACTACAAGGGCAAACAAACTTCCAATTGGTGGTAGATTCCATCTGGGAGATATCCTCATTTGTATGGAATTTTAATAGGCATAAGCCCAGTGGCAGGCACATAGCAGTAGACACAAACGGTGGCCCTCTTCATGGGAAACCAAAGTCTCCAACCCACGTTCCTGATGTCAGTTTTTAGGAGGCCTTTGGCACTACAAGGGCAGACAAACTTCTACCTGGTGGTAGATTGCACCTGGGAGATATCCTCATTTGTATGGGACTTCAGCACTCATAACCACAATGCCAGGCAGACACAATTAGATACTAACGGTGGTCCTTTTCCATGGGAAACCACAGTCTCCACCCCTGTTTCCTGATGTCCTTATTTTAGGAGGCCTTTGCCACTACAAGGGCAGACAAACTTCCATCTGGTGGCACATTGCATCTGCGAGATATCCTCATTTGTATGGAATTTTAGCAGGCATACGCCCAGTGGCAGGCACCCAGCATTAGGCATGAACAGTGGCCCTTTTCCATGGGAAACCAAATTATCCATCCTAAGTCTCAGGTGTCAGTTTATAGGAGTTCTTTGGCACTACAAGGGCAGAAAAACTTCAAACCCAGGGTAGATTGCACTTGCGAAGTATTCTAATTTGTATAGAATTTTAGAGCAATTTTAGTACGCAGAATCCCAGCGGCAGGCAGACAGAATTAGACATGAATAGTGGCCTTTTACCAGGGGAAACCAAAGTCTCCAGGCCAGGTTCCTGATGTCAGTTTTTAGGACTGCACTACAAGAACAGACAAACTTCCAACTGGTGGCATATTGCATCTTGGAGATATCCTCATTTGTATGGAATCTTAGTGGAATTAATGTAGGCAGAAGCCCAGTGGCAAGTAGACAGCATTAAACACCAACGGTGGCCCATTTCCATGGGAAACCAAACTCTCCACCCCACATTTCTAATGTCCGTTTCTAGGAGGCCTTTGGAACTACAAGGGCAGACAAACTTCCAACTGGTGGCATATTGCATCTGGGAGATATCCTCATTTGTATGGAATTTCAGTAGCCATAAGCCCAGTGGCAGGCAGACAGCATTACACACGAACGGTGGCCCTTTTCCATGGGAAACTAAAGTCTTCACTCCAGGCTCCTGATGTCAATTTGTTAGAGGCCTTTGGCACTATAGGGGCAGACAAACTTCGATCAAGTGGTTGATTGCATCGGAGAGATTTCCAAATTTCTTTGGAATTTCAGCAGGCAGAAGCCCAGTGGCAGGCAGACAGCATTAGACACGAACGGTGGCCCATTTCTATTGGAAACAAAAGTCTCCAACCCTCGTTCGTGATGTCAGTTTTTAGGAGGTCTTTGGCACTACAAGGGCAGACAAACTTCCAACTGGTGGTAGATTCCATCTGGGAGATATCCTCCTTTGTGAGGAATTTCAGGAGGCATTACCCCAGTGGAAGGCAGAGAGCATTAGACACGAATGGTGGCCCTTTTCCATGGGAAACCAAAATCTCTACCCCACGTTGCTGATGTGACGTTGTAGGAGGCGTTTTCCAATATAAGGGCAGAGAAACTTCCATCTGGTTGTAGATTGCGCCTGGGAGATATCCTCATTTGTATGGAACCTCTGCAGTCATAACCACCGTACCAGGCAGACAGCATTAGACAGGAACGGTGGTCTTTTCCATGGGAAACCAAAGTCTCCACACCACGTTCCTGATGTCAGGTTTTAGGAGACCTTTGGCAGTACAAGGGCAGACAAAATTCCACCTGGTGGTAGACTGCACCTGGGAGATATCCTCATTTGAATGGAACTTCAGCAGTCATAAGCACAGTGCCAGGCAGACAGCATTAGACAGGAATGGCGGTCCTTTTCCATGGGAAACCAAAGTCTCCACCCCATGTTCCTGATGTCAGTTTGTAGGAGGCCTTTGGAACCACAAGGGCAGAGAAACTTCCATCTGGTGTTAGATTGCACCTGGGAGATATTCTCATTTGTATGGAATTTTAGTGGAATTTTAGTAGGCAGAATCCCAGCAGCAGGAAGACAGAACTATACGAAAATAGTGGCCCATTTCATGGGAAACCAAAGTATCCACCCCAGGTTCCTGATGTCATTTTCTAGGAGGCCTCTGGCACTACAAGAAGAGACAATCTTCCAACTGGTGGCATTTTGCATCTGGGAGATATCCTTATTTGTATGTAATATTAGGTGTCATAAGCCCACTGGCAGGCAGACAGCATTAGACACAAACAGTAGCCATTTTCCATGGGAAACCAAAGTCTCCAACTCACGCTCCTGATGTCAGTTTGTAGGAGGGCTTTGCAACTACAAGGGCAGACAAAATTCCATCTGGTGGTAGATTGCACCTCGGAGATATCCTCATTTGTATGGAATTTTAGTGGACATTTAATAGGCAGAAGTCCAGCGGCAGGCAGACAGCATTACACACGAACGCTGGCCCATATCCATGGGAAACCAAAGTCTCCACCCCAGGCTCCTCATGTCAGTTTATAGGAAGCCTTTGGAACTACAAGCGCCGAAAAACTTCCATCTGGTGGTAGATTTCACCTGGGAGATATCCTCATTCGTATGGTATTTTAGTATGCATAAGCCCAGGGGAAAGGAGACAGCATTAGACACGAACAGGAGCCCTTTTGCATGGGAAACCAAAGTCTCCATCCCAAATTCCTGATGTCAGTTTGCAGGAAGCATTTGGCACTATCAGAGAAGACAAACTTATATCTGGCGGTAGACTGCACCCGCGAGATGTCTTCATTTGTATGGAATATCAGTGGAATTTTCCTAGGCAGAAGCCGAATGGCCGGCAGACAGAATTAGACATGAATAGTGGCTCATTTCCATGGGAAACCAAAGTCTCCACCCCAGGTTCCTGATGTCATTTTCTAGGAGGCCTCTGGCACTACAAGAGGAGACAATCTTCCAACTGGTGGCATATTGCATCTGGGAGATATCCTCATTTGTATGTAATTTTGGTAGCCAAAAGCCCAGTGGAAGGCAGACAGCATTAGACACGAACGGTGGCTCTTTTCCATGGGAAACCAAAGTCTCCGCCCCAGGTCTGTGATCTCAATTTTTAGGAAGCCTTTGGCTCTACAGGGGCAGACAAACTTCCATCTGGTGGTAGATTGCACGTGGGAGACATTTTCATTTGTATGGAATTTTAGTGGAATTTTAATAGGCAGAAGCCTACTGGCAGGCACACATCATTAGACACGAACACTGGCCCATTTCCATGGGAAACCAAAGTCTCCACTCGAGGTTCCTGGTGTCAGTTTGTAGGAGCCCTTTGGCACTACAAGGGCAGACAAAGTTCCGTCGTGTGGTTGATTGCATCAAGGAGATATCCTCATTTGTATGGAGTTTCAGCAGGCCTAAGCCCAGTGTGCGGCAGACATCTTTAGAAACGAACGGTGGACCTTTTCCATGGGAAACCAAAGTCTCTACCTCACATTTCTGATGTTAGTTTGTAGGAGGCCTTTGGCACTACAAGGGCGGACAAACTTCCATCTCGTGGTATATTCCATATGGGAGATATCCTTATTTATAAGGAATTTTAGTTGAATTAAATTAGTCAGAATCCGAGTAGCCAGCAGACAACATCAGACTGGAACGGTGGCCCTTTTCCATGGGAAATCAAAGTCTCCACCCCAAATTCCTGATGTCAGTTTGCAGGAAGCATTTGGCACTATCAGAGAAGACAAACTTATATCTGGCGGTAGACTGCACCCGCGAGATGTCTTCATTTGTATGGAATATCAGTGGAACTTTCCTAGGCAGAAGCCCAATGGCCGGCAGACAGAATTAGACATGAATAGTGGCCCATTTCCATGGGAAACCAAAGTCTCCACCCCAGGTTCCTGATGTCATTTTCTAGGAGGCCTCTGACACTACAAGGGCAGACAAACTTCCATCTGGTGGTAGATTGCACCTGGGAGATATCCTCATTTGTATAGAATTTTAGTGGAATTTTAATAGGCTTATCCCAGTGGCTGGCAGACAGCATTTGACAAGAACGGTGGCCCATTTCCTTGGGAAACCAAAGTCTCCATGCCACGTTCCTGATGTCAGTTTTTAGGAGGCCTATGGCATTAAAAGGGTAGACAAACTTCCATCTCGTGGGAAATTGCATTTGGGAGATACCCTCATTTGTATGGAATTTTAGTGGAATTTTAGTACTCAGAAGCCCAGTGGCAGACAGACAGCATTAAACACGAACGGTGGCCCTTTTCCATAGGAAACCAAAGTCTCCAACCCAGGTTCCGGATATCAGATTCAAGGAGGCCTTTGGAGCTGCAAGAGCAGACAAACTTCCATCTGGTGGCATATTGCATCTGGGAGATATCCTCATTTGTATGTAATTTCAGTAGTCATAAGCCCAGTGGCAAGGAGACAGCATTAAACACCACGGGTGGCCCCTTTCCAAGGGAAACCAAAGCGTCCTCCCCAGATTACTGATGTCTGTTTTTAGGAGGCTGTTGGCATTACAAGGGCAGACAAACGTTCAACTGGTGGTAGATTCCATCTGGGAGATATCCTCATTTGTATGGAATTTTACTAGGCATAAGCACAGTGGCAGGCTCATAGCATTAGACACAAACGGTGGCCCTTTTCCATGGGAAACCAAAGTCTCCACCCCTCGTTCCTGATGTCAGTTTTTAGGGGGACTGTGGCACTACAAGGGCAGACAAACTTCCACCTGGTGGTAGATTGCACCTGGGAGATATCCTCATTTCTATGGAACTTCGGCACTCATAACCACAGTGCCAGGCAGACAGCATTAGATACGAACGATGGTCCTTTTCCATGGAAAACCAAAGTCTCCACCCCTCGTTCCTGATGTCAGTTTTTTAGGAGGCCTTTGCCACTACAAGGGCAGACAAACATCCATCTGGTGGTAAATTACATCTGTGGGATATCCTCATTTTTATGGAATTTTAGCAGGCATACTCCCAGTGGCATTCACACAGAATTAAACAGGAACAATGGCCCTTTTCCATGGGAAACCAAATGATCCATCCTACGTTTCAGATGTCAGTTTATAGGAGCACTTTGGCACTACAAGGGCAGAGAGACTTCAAACCGGGGGTAGATTGCACCTGCGCGATATTCTCATTTGTATAGAATTTTAGAGGAATTTTAGTACGCAGAATCCCAGCGTCAGGCAGACAGAATTAGACATGAATAGTGGCCCTTTTCCTGGGGAAACCAAAGTCTCCAGGCCAGGTTCCTGATGTCAGTTTTTAGGAGGCCTTTTGCACTACAAGAACAGACAAACTTCCAACTGGTGGCATATTGCATCTTGGAGATATCCTCATTTGTATGGAATTTCAGTAGCCATGAGCCCAGTGGCAGGCAGACAGCATTAGACACGAACACTGGCCCTTTTCCATGGGAAACCAAAGTCTCCACTCCAGGCTCCTGATGTGAATTTGTAGGAGGCCTTTGGCACTACAGGGGCAGACAAACTTCCGTCAGGTGGTTTATTGCATCGGGGAGATATCCAGATTTCTTTGGAATTTCAGCAAGCAGAAGCCCAGTAGCAGGCAGACAGCATTAGACACAAACGCTGGCCCTATTCCATGGGAAAACAAAGTCTCCACTCCTGGTTCCTGATGTCAGTTTTTTAGGAGGGCTTTGGTATTACAAGGGCAGACAAACTTCCATCTGGTTGTAGATTTCACCTGGGAGATATCCTCATTTCTATGGAATTTTAGTGGAATTTTAGTAGGAAGAAGCCCAGTGGCAGGTAGACAGCATTAGACACGAACGGTGGCCCATTTCTATGGGAAACCAAAGTCTCCCCCCCAAGTTCCTGATGTCCGTTTCTAGGAGGCCTTTGTCACTAGAAGGGCAGACAAACTTCCACCTGGTGGTAGATTGCACCTGGGAGATATCCGCATTTGTATGGAACTTCAGCAGTCATAACCACAGTGCCAGGCAGACAGCATTAAACACGAACTCTGGCCCATTTCCATGGGAAACCAAAGTCTCCACTCCAGGTTCCTGATGTCAGTTTGAAGGAGGACTTTGGCTGTACAAGGGCAGACAAAGTTCCGTCTGATGTTTGATTGCATCGGGGAGATATCCTCATTTGTACGGATTTTCAGCAGGCAGAAGCCCAGTGGCAGGCAAACAGCATTAGACACGAACGGTGGCCCATTTCCTTGGGAAACCAAAGTCTCCACCCCACGTTCCTGATGTCAATTTTTAGGAGGCCTTTGGCACTAGAAGGGCAGATAAACTTCTAACTTGTGGTAGATTCCATCTAGGAGATATCCTCATTTGTGAGCAATTTCAGCAGCCATAACACCAGTGGCAGGTAGACAGCATTAGACACGAACGGTGGGCCTTTTCCATGGGAAACCAAAATCTCTACCCCACGTTGCTGATGTCCGTTTCTAGGAGGCCTTTGTCACTACAAGGGCAGACAAACTTCCACCTGGTGGTAGATTGCACCTGGGAGATATCCGCATTTGTATGGAACTTCAGCAGTCATAACCACAGTGCCAGGGAGACAGCATTAGACACGAACAGTGGTCCTTTTCCATGGGAAACCAAAGCCTCCACACCACGTTCCCGATGTCAGGTTTTAGGAGGCCTTTGGCAGTACAAGGGCAGACGAACTTCCATCTGGTGGTAAATTGCATCTGCGAGATATCTTCATTTGTATGGAATTTTAGCAGGCATACTCCCATTGGCAGGCACACATCATTAGGCAGGAAGAGTGGCCCTTTCCCATGGGAAACCAAATTATCCATCCTACGTTTCAGACGTCAGTTTATAGGAGCCCTTTGGCGCTACAAGGGCAGAGAAACTTCAAACCGGGGATAGATTGCACCTGCGAGATATTCTCATTTGTATAGAATTTTAGAGGAATTTTAGTACGCAGAATCCCAGTGGCAGGCAGACAGAATTAGACATGAATAGTGGCCCTTTTCCAGGGGAAACCAAAGTCTCCAGGCCAGGTTCCTGATGTCAGTTTTCAGGAGGCCTTTTGCACTACAAGAACAGACAAACTTCCAACTGGTGGCATATTGCATCTGCGAGATATCCTCATTTGTATGTAATTTCAGTAGCCATAAGCCCAGTGGCAGGCAGACAGCATTAGACACGAACACTGGCCCTTTTCCATGGGAAACCAAAGTCTCCACTCTAGTCTCCTGATGTGAATTTGTAGGTGGCCTTTGGCACTACAGGGGCAGACAAACTTCCATCAGGTGGTTTATTACATCGGAGAGATATCCAAATTTCTTTGGAATTTCAGCAGGCAGAAGCCCTTTGGCAAGCAGACAGCATTAAAGACAAACGCTGGCCCTATTCCATGGGCAAACAAAGTCTCCACCCCTGGTTCCTGATGTCAGTTTTTTAGGAGGGCTTTAATATTACAAGGGCAGACAAACTTCCATCTGGTTGTAGATTTCACCTGGGAGATATCCTCATTTCTATGGAATTTTAGTGGAATTTTAGTAGGAAGAAACCCAGTGGCAGGCAGACAGCATTAGACACGAACGCTGGCCCATTTCCATGGGAAACCAAATCTCCACTCCAGGTTCCTGATGTCAGTTTGAAGGAGGACTTCGGCTGTACAAGGGCAGACAAACTTCCACCTGGTGGTAGATTGCACCTGGGAGATATCCTCATTTCTATGGAATTTTAGTGGAATTTTAGTAGGAAGAAACCCAGTGGCAGGCAGACAGCATTAGACACGAACGCTGGCCCATTTCCATGGGAAACCAAATCTCCACTCCAGGTTCCTGATGTCAGTTTGAAGGAGGACTTCGGCTGTACAAGGGCAGACAAACTTCCACCTGGTGGTAGATTGCACCTGGGAGATAGCCTCATTTGTATGGAATTTCAGCAGGTAGAAGCCCAGTGGCAGGCAGAAAGCATGAGACATGAACGGTGGCCCTTTTCCCATGGGCAACCAAAGTCTCCATGCCACGTTCCTGATGTCAGGTTTTAGGAGACGTTTGGCAGTACAAGGATAGACAAAGTTCCGTCTGGTGGTTGATTGCATCGAGGAGATATCCTCATTTGTATGGAATTTCAGCAGGTAGAAGCTTAGTGGCCGGCAAACAGCATTAGACACGAACAGTGGACCTTTTCCATGGGAAACCAAAGTCTCCACCTCACGTTCTTGATGTCAGTTTGTAGGAGGCCTTTGGCACTACAAGGGCAGACAAAGTTCCGTCTGGTGGTAGATGGCACCTGGGAGATATCCTCATTTGTATGGAATTTCAGCAGGCAGAAGCCCAGTGGCAGGCAGACATTATTAGAAACGAACGGCGGCCCTTATCCATGGGAAACCAAAGTCTCCACCACACATTCCTGATGTCAGCTTTTAGGAGGACTTTGGCACTACAAGGGCAGACAAACTTCCACCTGGTGGTAGATTGCACCTGGGAGATATCCTCATTTGTATGGAACTTCAGCACTCATAACCACAGTGAAAGGCAGACAGCATTAGATACGAACGGTGGTCGTTTTCCATGGAAAACCAAAGTCTCCACCCCTCGGTCCTGATGTCAGTTTTTTAGGAGGCCTTTGCCACTACAAGGGCAGACAAACATCCATCTGGTGGTAAATTGCATCTGTGAGATATCCTCATTTGTATGGAATTTTAGCAGGCATACTCTCAGCGGCAGGCACAGAGCATTAGGCAGGAAGAGTGGCCCTTTTCCATGGGAAACCAAATTATCCATCCTACGTCTCAGACATCAGTTTATAGGAGCCTTTTGGCACTACAAGGGCAGAGAAACTTCAAACCGGGGGTAGATTGCACCTGCGAGATATTCTCATTTGTATAGAATTTTAGAGGAATTTTAGTACGCAGAATCCCAGCGGCAGGCAGACAGAATTAGACATGAATAGTGGCCCTTTTCCAGGGGAAACCAAAGTCTCCAGGGCAGGTTCCTGATGTCAGTTTTTAGGAGGGCTTTAATATTACAAGGGCAGACAAACTTCCATCTGGTTGTAGATTTCACCTGGGAGATATCCTCATTTCTATGGAATTTTAGTGGAATTTTAGTAGGAAGAAACCCAGTGGCAGGCAGACAGCATTAGACACGAACGCTGGCCCATTTCCATGGGAAACCAAAGTCTCCACTCCAGGTTCCTGATGTCAGTTTGAAGGAGGACTTCGGCTGTACAAGGGCAGACAAACTTCCACCTGGTGGTAGATTGCACCTGGGAGATATCCTCATTTGTATGGAATTTCAGCAGGTAGAAGCCCAGTGGCAGGCAGAAAGAATGAGACATGAAAGGTGGCCCTTTTCCCATGGGCAACCAAAGTCTCCATGCCACGTTCCTGATGTCAGGTTTTAGGAGACGTTTGGCAGTACAAGGATAGACAAAGTTCCGTCTGGTGGTTGATTGCATCGAGGAGATATCCTCATTTGTATGGAATTTCAGCAGGTAGAAGCCTAGTGGCCGGCAAACAGCATTAGACACGAACAGTGGACCTTTTCCATGGGAAACCAAAGTCTCCACCTCATGTTCTTGATGTCAGTTTGTAGGAGGCCTTTGGCACTACAAGGGCAGACAAAGTTCCGTCTGGTGGTAGATGGCACCTGGGAGATATCCTCATTTGTATGGAATTTCAGCAGGCAGAAGCCCAGTGGCAGGCAGACATTATTAGAAACGAACGGCGGCCCTTATCCATGGGAAACCAAAGTCTCCACCACACGTTCCTGATGTCAGCTTTTAGGAGGACTTTGGCACTACAAGGGCAGACAAACTTCCACCTGGTGGTAGATTGCACCTGGGAGATATCCTCATTTGTATGGAACTTCAGCACTCATAACCACAGTGAAAGGCAGACAGCATTAGATACGAACGGTGGTCGTTTTCCATGGAAAACCAAAGTCTCCACCCCTCGGTCCTGATGTCAGTTTTTTAGGAGGCCTTTGCCACTACAAGGGCAGACAAACATCCATCTGGTGGTAAATTGCATCTGTGAGATATCCTCATTTGTATGGAATTTTAGCAGGCATACTCCCAGCGGCAGGCACACAGCATTAGGCAGGAAGAGTGGCCCTTTTCCATGGGAAACCAAATTATCCATCCTACGTCTCAGACATCAGTTTATAGGAGCCTTTTGGCACTACAAGGGCAGAGAAACTTCAAACCGGGGGTAGATTGCACCTGCGAGATATTCTCATTTGTATAGAATTTTAGAGGAATTTTAGTACGCAGAATCCCAGCGGCAGGCAGACAGAATTAGACATGAATAGTGGCCCTTTTCCAGGGGAAACCAAAGTCTCCAGGGCAGGTTCCTGATGTCAGTTTTTAGGAGGCCTTTTGCACTAGAAGAACAGACAAACTTCCAACTGGTGGCATATTGCATCTTGGAGATATCCTCATTTGTGTGTTATATAAGTAGCCATAAGCCCAGTGGCAGGCAGACAGCATTAGACACGAACACTGGCCCTTTTCCAAGGGAAACCAAAGTCTCCACTCCAGGCTCCTGATGTGAATTTGTAGGTGGCCTTTGGCACTACAGGGGCAGACAAACTTCCGTCAGGTGGTTTACTGCATCGGGGAGATATCCAAATTTCTTTTGAATTTCAGCAGGCAGAAGCCCTGTGGCAAGCAGACAGCATTAGACACAAACGCTGGCCCTATTCCATGGGCAAACAAAGTCTCCACCCCTGGTTCCTGATGTCAGTTTTTTAGAAGGGCTTTAATATTACAAGGGCAGACAAACTTCCATCTGGTTGTAGATTTCACCTGGGAGATATCCTCATTTCTATGGAATTTTAGTGGAATTTTAGTAGGAAGAAGCCCAGTGGCAGGCAGACAGCATTAGACACGAACGCTGGCCCTTTTCCCATGGGCAACCAAAGTCTCTATGCCATGTTCCTGATGTCAGGTTTTAGGAGAGGTTTGGCAGTACAAGGATAGACAAAGTTCTGTCTGGTGGTTGATTGCATCGAGGAGATATCCTCATTTGTATGGAATTTCATCAGGTAGAAGACCAGTGGCAGGCAAACAGCATTAGACAAGAACAGTGGACCTTTTCCATGGGAAACCAAAGTCTCCACCTCACGTTCTTGATGTCAGTTTGTAGGAGGGCTTTGGCACTACAAGGGCAGACAAAGTTCCGTCTGGTGGTAGATGGCACCTGGGAGATATCCTCATTTGTATGGAATTTCAGCAGGCAGAAGCCCAGTGGCAGGCAGACATTATTAGAAAGGAACACTGGTCCTTTTCCATGGAAAACCAAAGTCTCCACCCCTCGTTCCTGATGTCAGTTTTTTAGGAGGCCTTTGCCACTACAAGGGCAGACACACTTCCATCTGGTGGTAAATTGCATCTGCGAGATATCCTCATTTGTATGGAATTTTAGAAGGCATACTCCCAGTGGCAGGCACTCATCATTTGGCAGGAACAGTGGCACTTTTCCATGGGAAAGCAAATTATCCATCCTACGTTTCAGACGTCAGTTTATAGGAGCCCTTTGACACTACAAGGGCAGAGAAACTTCAAACCGGGGGTAGATTGCACCGGCGAGATATTCTCATTTGTATAGAATTTTAGAGTACTTTTAGTACGCAGAATCCCAGTGACAGGCAGAAAGCATGAGACATGAACGGTGGCCCATTTCCATGGGAAACCAAAGTCTCCACCCCACGTTGCTGATGTCAGTTTATAGGAGGCCTTTGGAACTACAAGGGAAGACAAACTTCCACCTGGTGGTAGATTGCACCTGGGAGATATCCTCATTTCTATGGAATTTTAGTGGAATTTTAGTAGGAAGAAGCCCAGTGGCAGGCAGACAGCATTAGACACGAACGCTGGCCCATTTCCATGGGAAACCAAAGTCTCCACTCCAGGTTCCTGATGTCAGTTTGAAGGAGGACTTCGGCTGTACAAGGGCAGGCAACGTTCCGTCTGATGGTTGATTGCATCGGGGAGATATCCTCATTTGTATGGAATTTCAGCAGGTAGAAGCCCAGTGGCAGGCAGACAGAATGAGACATGAACGGTGGCCCTTTTCCCATGGGCAACCAAAGTCTCTATGCCACGTTCCAGATGTCAGGTTTTAGGAGAGGTTTGGCAGTACAAGGCTAGACAAAGTTCTGTCTGGTGGTTGATTGCATCGAGGAGATATCCTCATTTGTATGGAATTTCATCAGGTAGAAGCCCAGTGGCAGGCAAACAGCATTAGACAAGAACAGTGGACCTTTTCCATGGGAAACCAAAGTCTCCACCTCACGTTCTTGATGTCAGTTTGTAGGAGGGCTTTGGCACTACAAGGGCAGACAAAGTTCCGTCTGGTGGTAGATGGCACCTGGGAGATATCCTCATTTGTATGAAATTTCAGCATGCATAAGCCCAGTGGCAGGGAGAAAGCATTAGACATGAACGGTCTCTCTTTTCCTTGGGAGACCAAAAATTCCACCCCAGGCTCCTCATGTCAGTTTGTAAGAAGCCTTTGGAACTACAAGGCCAGACAAATTTCCATCTGGTGGTAGATTGCACGTGAGAGATATATTCATTTGCATGGAGTTTGAGTGGAATTTTAGTAGGCAGAAGCCGAATGATCGGCAGACAGCATAAGACACACACGGTGGCCCTTTTCCATGGGACACGAAAGTCTCCACCCTAGTCTCCTGATGTCAGTTGGTAGGAGGCCTTTGGCACTACAAGGCTAGAAAAACTTCCAACTCGTGGTAGATTCCATCTGGGAGATATCCTCATTTGTATGCAATTTTAGGAGCCATAAGCCCAGTGGCAGGCAGACAGCATTAGACAGGAACGATGGCCCTTTTCCATGGAAAACCAAAGTCTCCACCCCACGTTACTGATGTCAGTTTGCAGGAGGCCTTTGGCACTACATGGGCTACAAACTTCCATCTCGTTGTATATTCCATCAGGCAGATATCCTTCTTTGTATGGAATTTTATTGGAATTTTAGTATGCAGAAGCCGACTAGCCAGGAAACAGCATCAGACAAGAACGGTGGCCCTTTTCCATGGGAAATAAAAGTCTCCACCCCACATTCCTGATGTCCGTTTGTAGGAGGCCTTTGGCAATACAAGGCCAGAAAAATTTCCAACTGGTGGTAGATTGCATCTGGGAGACATCCTCATTTGTATGTAATTTTTGCAGCCATAAGCCCAGTGGCAGGCAGACAGCATTAGATTTGAACGGCGGTCATTTTCCATGGGAAACCAAAGTCTCCACCTCACGTTCCTGATGACAGTTTGAAGGAGGCCTTTGGCACTACAAGGGCAGGCAAACTTCCATCTGGTAGTAGATTGTTCCTGGGAGATATCCTCATTTCTATGCAATTTTAGAAGGCAGAACCACAGTGGCAGGTAGACTGCATTAGACACGAACAGTAGCCCCTTTCCATGGGAAACCAAAGTCTTCACTCCAGGTTCCTGATGTCTGTTTGTTGGAGGCCTTAACACTACAAGGGCAGACAAACATCCAAGTGGTGGTAGATTCTATCTGGGTGATATCCCCATTTGTATGGAATTTAAGACGGCATAAGCCCAGTGGCAGGCAGACAGCATTAGACAAAAACGGTGGCACTTTTCCATGGGAAACCCAACTCTCCATCCCACATTACTGATGTCAGTTTGTAGGAGGGCGTTAGCACTACAAGGGCAGAGAAGCTTCCATGTGGTGGTAGATTCCACTTGGGAGATGTCCTCATTTGTATGGAATTTTAGACTTATTTCAGCCGGCATAATCCTAATGGCAGGCAGACTGCATTAGACACGAACGGTGCCCCTTTTCCATGGGAAACCAAAGTCTCCACCTCACCTTCTTTATGTCAGTTACTAGGAGGCCTTTGGCACTACAAGGGCAGACAAACTTCCGTCTGGTGGTAGATTCCACCAGGGAGATATCCCCCTCTGTATGGAATTTCAGCAGGCATAAACCCAGTGGCAGGCAGACTGCATTAGACACGAACGGTGCCCCTTTTCCATGGGAAACCAACGTCACCACCTCACGTTCTATATGTCAGTTACTAGGAGGCCTTTGGCACTACAAGGGCAGACAAACTTCCATCTGGTGGTAGATTCCACCAGGGACATATCCTCCTCTGTATGGAATTTTAGCAGGCATAAACCCAGTGGCAGGCAGACAGCATTAGACATGAACGGTGGCCCTTTTCCATGGGAAACCAAAGTCTCTACCCCGCGTTCCTGAGGTCAGTTGTTAGGAGGCCTTTGGCACTAAAAGGGCAGACAAACTTCCAAGTGGAGATAAATTGTCTTCTGGGAGACATCCTTATTAGTAGGTAATTTTAGCAGGCATAAGCCCACTGGCAGTCAGACAGCATTAGACACAAACGGTGGCCCTTTTCCAGGGGAAACCAAAGTATCCACCCTACATTTAAGATGTCAATTTATACGATGCTTTTGGCATTACAAGAGCAGAAAACCTTCTAACTGGTGGTAAATTATATCTATGTGATATCCTCGTTTGTATGAAATTTCAGCAGGCATAAGCCCAGTGGCCGGCAGACAGCATTAGACACGAAAGGCGGCCCTTTTACATAGGAAACCACAGTCTCCACATCACGTTCCTGATGTCAGTTTGTAAGAGGCCTTAGGCACTACAAAGGCAGAGGGAAATTCATCTGGTGGTAGATTGCACCAGGGAGATATCCTCATTTGAATGGAATTTTAGTGGAATTTTAGTCGGCAGAAGCCAAAAAGTCGTCAGACAGCATTAGACAAGAACGGTGGCCCTTTTCCATTGGAAACGAATATCTCCATCTCACGTTACTGATGTCAGATTGTAGGATGCCTTTGGCACTACAAAGGCAGATAAACTTCTATCTGGTGGTAGATTCCATCTGGGAGATATCTTCAATTTTGTGGAATTTCAGCAGGCATGAGCCTAGTTCCAGGCAGATTGCATTATACACTAACGGTGGCCCTTTTCAATGGGACACCAAAGTCTCCACCTCACGTTCCTTAAGTCAGTTTATAGGAGGCCTTTGGAACTACAAGGGCACACAAACTTCCATCTGGTGGTAGATTGCATCTGGGAGATATCCTCATTTGTATAGAATTTTAGCATGCAGAAGCCCAGTGGCAGGCAGACAGCATTAGACTCAAACGGTGGCCCTTTTCCATGCGAAACCAATGTCTCCAGCTCACGTTCCTGATGTCAATTTTTAGGAGGCCTTTGGAACTACAAGGGCAGACAAACTTCCATGTCGTGGCAGAATGCAACTGCAAGATATCCTCATTTGCATGGAATCTAAGTGGAATTTTTGTGGGCGGAATCCCAGCGGCAGGTAGAGAGCATTAGACACGAACGGTGGCCCTTTTCCATGGGAAACCAATGACGCCACCCAACGTTCTTGTCTAATGTTGTCTGCCTGCAACTGCGGTTATGCCTGCTAAAATTCCATACAAAATAGGATATCTCCCAGGTGCAATCTACAAGCAGATGGAAGTTTCTCTGCCCTTATATTGGAAAACGCCTCCTACAAAGTGACATCAGCAACGTGGGGTGGAGATTTTGAATTCCCATGGAAAAGGGCCGCCGTTCGTGTCTAATGATGTCTGTCTGCCACTGGGGTTATGCCTGCTGAAATTCCTTACAAATGACGATATCTCCCAGATGGAATCTACCACCAGTTGGAAGTTTCTCTGCCCTTGTAGTTCCAAAGTCTGCCTAAAAACTGACATCAGGAACGTGGGGTGGAGACTTTGGTTTCCCAAGAAAATGGCCCACAGTTCATGTCTAATGCTGTCTGCCTGCCACTGGCTTCTGCCTGCTGAAATTCCATACAAATGAGGATATCTCCCCGATGTAATCAACGACCAGAGGGAATTTTGTCTGCCCTTGTAGTGCCAAAGGCCTCCTAAAAAATGACATCAGAAACCTGGAGTGGACACTTTGGTTTCCAATGGAAATGGGCCAGCGTTCGTGTTTAATGCTGTCTGCCTGGCACTGTGGTTATGACTGCTGAAGTTCCATACAAATGAGGATATCTCCCAGGTGCAATCTACCACCAGGTGGAAGTTTGTCTGCCCTTGTAGTGCCAAAAGCCTCCGAGAAAAGGACATCCGGAACGTGGGGTGGAGACTTTGGTTTCCCATAGAAATGGGCCACCGTTCGTGTCGAATGCTGTCTGCCTACCACTGGGTTTCTTCCTACAAAAATTCTACTAAATCTCCATAAAAATAAGGATATTTCCCAGGTGCAATCTACAGCCAGATGGAAGATTTTCTGCCCTTGTAGTACCAAAGTTCTCCTAAAAATCTGACATCTGAAACATAGGATGGATAATTTGGTTTCCCATGGAAAAGAGCCACTGTTCGTGCCTAATGCTGTGTGCCTGCCACTGGGCTTATGCCTGCTAAAATTCCATACAAATGAAGATATCTCGCAGATGCAATTTACCACCAAATGGAAGTTTGTCTGCCCTTGTAGTGGCAAAGGCCTCCTAAAAAACTGACATCAGGAACCGGGGGTGGAGACTTTGGTTTCCCATGGAAAAGGACCACCGTTCGTATCTAATTCTGTCTGCCTGGCTTTGCAGTTATTTGTGCTGAAGTTCCATACAAATGAGGATATCTCCCAGGTGCCATCTACCACCAGACGGAACTTTGTCTGCCCTTGTAGTGCCAAAGGCCTCCTAAAAACTGACATCAGGAACGTGGGGTGGAGACTTTGTTTTCCCATGCAAATGGGCCACTGTTTGTGTGTAATGCAATGTGCCTGCCACTGGGCTTATGCCTAGTAAAATTCCATACAAATGAGGATATCTCCCAGATGGAATCTACCACCAGTTGAAAGTTTGTCTGCCCTTGTAATGCCAACGGCCTCCTACAAACTGACATCAGGAATCTGGAGAGGACGCTTTGGTTTCCCATGGAAAAGGGCCACCCTTGGTGTTCAATGCTGTCTCCTTGCCACTGGGCTTATGACTACTGAAATTACATACAAATGAGGATATCTCCCAGATGCAATATGCCACCAGAAGGAAGTTTGTCTGCTCTTGCAGTGCCAAAGGCCTCCTTGAAACTGATATCCGGAACCTGGGTTGGAGACTTTGGTTTCCTATGGAAAAGGCCCACCGATCATGTTTAATGCTGTCTGTCTGCCACTGGGCTTCTGAGGATTAAAATTCCACTAAAATTCCATACAAATGAGGACATCTCCGAGGTGCAATCTACGACCAGTTGGAAGTTTGTCTGCCCTTGTAGTGCCAAAGGCCTCCTAAAAACTGAAACCAGGAACATGGGGTGGAGACTTTGGTTTCCCGTGGAATAGGGCCACCGTTCGTGTCTATTGCTGTCTGCCTGCCACTGGGCTTATGCCGGCTGAAATTCCACAAAAATTCCATACAAACGAGGACATCTCCCAGGTGGAATCTACCACCAAATGGAAGCTTGTCTGCCCTTGTAGTACTAACAACCCCCTACGAACTGACATCAGGAATGTGGGGTGAAGACTTTGGTTTCCTATGGAAAAGGGCCACCGTTCCTGTCTGATGCGGTCTGCTGGCCACTGTGCTTATGTTTACTAAAATTCCATACAAATGAGGATATCTCCCAGATGCAATCTACCAGCAGATGGAAGTTTTTCTCTTCTTGTAGTGCCAAAGGCCTCCTATAAATTGACATCTCTAACGTAAGATGGATAATATGGTTGGAAATGCCCAATGTTCGTGTCTAATGCTGTCTTGTCTCCTACAAACTGATATCAGGAACCTGGGGTGGAGACTTTGGTTTCCCATGGAAAAGGGCCACCGTTCGAGTCTATTGCTGTCTGCCTGCCACTGGGCTTATGCCTACTAAAATTGCATACGAATGAGGATATCTCCGAGATGGAATCTACCACCAGTTGTAAGTTTGTCTGCCCTATGTAGTTCCAAAGGCCTCCTATAAACTGACATATGGAACGTTAGGTGGAGACTTTGGTTTTCCATGGAAAAGGACCACCGTTCGTATCTAATGCTGTCTGCCTGGCATTGTGGTTATGAGTGCTGAAGTTCCATACAAATGGGGATATCTCCCAGGTGCAATCTACCACCAGGTGGAAGTTTGTCTGCCCTTATAGTGCCAAAGGCCTCCTAAAAACTGACATCAGGAACATGGGTTGGAGACTTTGGTTTCCCATGGAAAAGGGGCACCGTTTGTGTCTAATGTTATGTGCCTGCCACTGGGCTTATGCCTAGTAAAATTCCATACAAATTTGTATATCTCCCAAATGGAATTTTCCATGAGATGGAAGTTTGTCTGCCCTTGTAGCGGCAAAGGCCTCCTAAAAAACAGACATCAGGAACCAGGGGTGGAGATTTTTGTTTCCCATGGAAAAGGGCCACCGTTCGTGTCTAATGCTGTCTGCCTGCCGCTGGGGTTATGCCTGCTGAAATTCCTCAAAAATGAGATTATCTCCCTGATAGAATCTACCACCAGTTGGAAGTATGTCTGCCCTTACAGTGCCAAAGGCCTCCTAAAAACAGACATCGGGAACGTGGTGTGGAGACTTTGGTTTCCCAAGGAAATTTATCACCGTTCATGGCTCATGCTGTCTGCCTGCCACTGGGCTTCTGCCTGCTGAAATTCCAAAGATATTTGGAAATCTCTCCGATGCAATCAACCACCTGACGGAAGATTGTCTGCCCCTGTAATGCCAAATGCCTCCTAAAAACTGACTGCAGGAACCTGGAGTGGAGACTTTGGTTTCCCATAGAAATGGGCCACCGTTCGTGTCTAATGCTGTCTGCCTGCTGCTGGGTTTCTTCCTACTAAAATTCCACTAAAATTGTATAGATATAAGGATATCTCCCAGGTGCAATCCACAACCAGATGGAAGATTCTCTGCCCTTGTAGTACCAAAGCCCTCCTAAAACACTGACATCAGGAACCAGAGGTGGAGACTTTGTTTTCCCAAGTTAATGGGCCACCGTTCGTTTCTAATGCTGTCTGCCTGTCCCTGGGCTTCTACCTGCTGAAATTCCAAAGAAATTTGGAAATCTCTCCGATGCAATCAACCACCTGACGGAAGTTTGTCTACCCTTTTAGTGCCAAAGGCCTCCTACAAATTGACATCAGGCGCCTGGAGTGGAGACTTTGGTTTCCCATGGAAAAGGGCCAGCGTTTGTGTCTAATGCTGTCTGCCTGCCACTGGGCTTATGGCTACTGAAATTACATACAAATGAGGATATCTCCCCGATGCAATATGCCACCAGACGGAAGTTTGTCTACTCTTGTAGTGCCAACGGCCTCCTAGAAACGGACATCAGGAACGTGGGGTGGAGACTTTGGTTTCCCATGGAAATGGGCCACCGTTGGTGTTTAATGCTGTCTACTTGCCACTGGGCTTCTGCCTACTTTAATTCCACTAAAATTCCATACAAATGAGGATATCTCCAATATGAAATATGCCACCAGTTGGAAGTTTGACTGTTCTTGTATTGCAAAAGGCCTCCTAAAAACTGACATCAGGAACCTGGCCTGGAGACTTTGGTTTCCCCTGGAAAAGGGCCACTATTCATGTCTAATTCTGTCTGCCTGCCGCTGGGATTCTGCGTACTAAAATTCCTCTAAAATTCTATACAAATGAGAATATCTCGCAGGTGCAATCTACCCCCGGTTTGAAGTCTCTCTGCCCTTGTAGAGCCAAAGGGCTCCTATAAACTGACATCTGAAATGTAGGATGGATAATTTGGTTTCCCATGGAAAAGGGCCACTGTTCCTGCCTACTGCTCTGTGCCTGCCACTGGGAGTATGCCTGCTAAAATACAGTAAAAATGAGGATATCTCACAGATGCAATTTACCACCAGATGGATGTTTGTCTGCCCTTGTAGTGGCAAAGGCCTCCTAAAAAACTGACATCAGGAACGAGGGGTGGAGACTTTGGTTTCCCATGGAAAAGGGCCACCGTTTGTGTCTAATGCTATGTGCCTGCCACTGTGCTTAGGCCTAGTAAAATTCCATACAAATGAGGATATCTCCCAGATGGAATCTACCACCAGTTGAAAGTTTGTCTGCGCTTGTAATGCCAACGGCCTCCTACAAACTGACATCAGGAATCTGGAGAGGACGCTTTGGTTTCCCATGGAAAAGGGCCACCCTTGGCGTTTAATGCTGTCTCCTTGCCACTGGGCTTATGACTACTGAAATTACATACAAATGAGGATATCTCCCAGTTGCAATATGCCTCCAGAAGGAATTTTGTCTGCTCTTGCAGTGTCAAAGGCCTCCTTCAAACTGATATCCGGAACCTGGCCTGGAGACTTTGGTTTCCTATGGAAAAGGCCCACCGTTCGTGTTTAATACTGTCTGTCTGCCACCGGGCTTTTGAGGATTAAAATTCCACGAAAATTCCATACAAATGAGGACATCTCCGAGGTGCAATCTACGACCAGATGGAAGTTTGTCTGCCCTTGTAGTGCCAAAGGCTTCCTAAAAACTGAAACCAGGAACGTGGGGTGGAGACTTTGGTTTTCCAAGGAAAAGGGCCACCGTTGGTGTCTAATGCTGTGTGCCTGCCACTGGGCTTCTGCCTGCTGAAATTCCATACAAATGAGGATATCTCCGTGATGCAATCAACCACCAGACGGAACTTTGTCTGCCCTTGTAGTGCCAAAGCCCTTTTAAAAATTGACATCAGGAACCAGGAGTGGAGACTTTGGTTTCCCATGGAAATGGGCCAGCGTTCGTGTCTAATGCTGCCTGCCTGGAACTGTGGTTATGACTGCTGAAGTTCCATACAAATGAGGATATCTCCCAGGTGCAATCTACCACCAGGTGGAAGTTTGTCTGCCCTTGTAGTTCCAAAGGCCTCCTACAAACTGACATCAGGAACGTGAAGTGGGGACTTTGGTTTCCAATGGAAAAGGGCCACCGTTCGTGTCTAATGCTGTCTGCCTGCCACTGGACTTCTGCCTGCTGAAACTCCATACAAATGAGGATATCTCCCAGGTGCAACCAGATGGATGTTTGTCTGCCCTTGTAGTGCCAAAGGCCTCCTACAAACTGACATCAGGAACGTGAGGTGGCGACTTTGGTTTCCCATGGAAAAGGGCCACCGTTCGTGTCTAATATTGTCTGCCTGCCACTGGGCTTATGCATGCTGAAATTCCATACAAATGGGGATATCTCCCAGATGGAATCTACCACCAGTTGGAGGTTTATCTGGCCTTGTTGTGCCGAAGGGATCCTACAAAGTGACATCAGAACCCTGGAGTGAAGATTATGGTTTCCCATGGAAAAGAGCCACCGTTCGTGTCTAATGCTGTCTGCCTGCCGCTGGGCTTCTGCCTACTGAAATTGCATACAAATGAGGGGATCTCCCAGATGGAATCTACCACGTGTTGGAAATTTTTCAGCCCTTATAGTGCCAAAGGCCTCCTTCAAACTGACATCAGGAACCTGGAATGGAGACTTTGGTTTCCCATGGAATAGGGCCACCGTTCGTGTCTATTGCTGTCTGCCTGCCACTGGGCTTATGCCGGCTGAAATTCCACAAAAATTCCATACAAACGAGGACATCTCCCAGGTGGAATCTACGACCAAATGGAAGCTTGTCTGCCCTTGTAGCACTAACAACCCCCTACGAACTGACATCAGGAATGTGGGGTGGAGACTTTGCTTTCCCATGGAAAAGGGCCACCGTTCCTGTCTGATGCGGTCTGCTGGCCACTGTGCTTATGTTTACTAAAATTCCATACAAATGAGGATATCTCCCAGATGCAATCTACCAGCAGATGGAAGTTTTTCTCTTCTTGTAGTTCCAAAGGCCTCCTATAAATTGACATCTCTAACGTAAGATGGATAATATGGTTTCCCGTGGAAAGGGCCAATGTTCGTGTCTAATGCTGTCTTCCTGCCACTGGGCTTGTGAGTGCTGAAATTCCATACAACTGAGGATATCTCCCAGGTGCAACCTAACACCAGATGGAAGTTTCTCTGCCCTTGTAATGCCAAAGGCCTCCTACAAACTGACGTCTGGAACGTGAGGTGGAGACTTTGGTTTCCCATAGAAAAGGGCCACCCTTCGTGTCTAATGTTGTCTGCCTGCCACGGGGCTTATGCATGCTGAAATTCCATACAAATGGGGATATCTCCCAGATGGAATCTACCACCAGTTGGAGGTTTATCTGGCCTTGTAGTGCCGAAGGGATCCTACAAACTGACATCAGAACCCTGGAGTGAAGATAATGGTTTCCCATGGAAAAGAGCCACCGTTCGTGTCTAATGCTGTCTGCCTGCCACTGGGCTTATGCCTACTAAAATTGCATACAAATGAGGATATCTCCCAGATGGAATCTACCACCAGCTGTAAGTTCGTCTGCCCTATATGGTTCCAAAGGCCTCCTATAAAGTGACATATGGAAGGTGAGGTGGAGACTTTGGTTTTCCATGGAAAAGGACCACCATTCGTATCTAATGCTGTCTCCCTGGCATTGTGGTTATGAGTTCTGAAGTTCCATACAAATGAGGATATCTCCCAGGTGCAATCTACCACCAGGTGGAAGTTTGTCTGCCCTAATAGTGCCAAAAGCCTCCTATAAACTGACATCAGGAACGTGGGTTGGAGACTTTGGTTTCCCATGGAAAAGGGGCACCGTTTGTGTCTAATGCTATGTCCCTGCCACTGGGCTTATGCCTAGTAAAATTCCATACAAATTTGGTTATCTCCCAAATGGAATTTACCATGAGATGGAAGTTTGTCTGCCCTTGTAGTGGTGAGGGCCTCCTAAAAAACTGACATCAGGAACCAGGGGTGGAGATTTTTGTTTCCCATGGAAAAGGGCCACCGTTCGTGTCTAATGCTGTCTGCCTGCCGCTGGGGTTATGCCTGCTGAAATTCCTCAAAAATGAGATTATCTCCCTGATGGAATCTACCACCAGTTGGAAGTATGTCTGCCCTTATAGTGCCAAAGGCCTCCAAAAACAGACATCGGGAACGTGGTGTGCAGATTTTGGTTTCCCAAGTAAATTTGTCACCGTTCGTGGCTCATGCTGTCTGCCTGCCACTGGGCTTCTGCCTGCTGAAATTCCAAAGATATTTGGAAATCACTCCGATGCAATCAACCACCTGACGGAAGATTGTCTGCCCCTGTAGTTCCAAATGCCTCCTAAAAACTTACTTCAGGAACCTTGAGTGGAGATTTTGGTTTCCCGTAGAAATAAACCAAAGTCACCAGGCCAGCTTCTGGATATCAGTTTGAAGGAGGTGTTTGGCACTGCAAGAGCAGACAAACTTCCTCCTGGAGGCATAGTGCATCTGGGAGATATCTTCATTTGTATGTAATTTCAGTAGTCATAAGCCCAGTGGCAAAGAGACAGCATTAAACGCCAAGGGTCGCCCTTTTCCATGGTAAACCAAAGCGTCCTCTCCAGATTCCTGATGTCAGTTTGTAGGAGGCCGTTTGCATTACAAGGGCAGACAAACTTTCAACTGGTGGTAGATTCCATCTGGGAGATATCCTCATTTCTATGGAATTTTACTAGGCATAAGCCCAGTGGCAGGCACATTGCATTACATACAAACAGTGGCCCATTTCCATGGGAAAACAAAGTTTCCACCACACGTTCCTGATGTCAGTTTTTAGGAGGCCTTTGGCACTACAAGGGCAGACAAACTTCCACCTGGTGGTAGATTGCACCTGGGAGATATCCTCATTTGTATGGAACTTCAGCACAAATAACCGCAAAGCCAGGCAGACAGCATTAGATACGAACGGTGGTCCTTTTCCATGGGAAACCAAAGTCTCCACCCCTCGTTCCTGATGTCAATTTTTTAGGAGGCCTTTGCCACTACAAAGGCAGACAAACTTCCACCTGGTGGTAAATTGCATCTGCGAGATATCTTCATTTGTATGGAATTTTAGCAGGCATACGCCCAGTGGCAGGCACACAGCATTAGGCATGAACAGTGGCCCTTTTACATGGGAAATCAAATTATCCATCCTATGTTTCAGATGTAAGTTTATAAAAGCCCTTTGGCACTACAAGGGCAGAGAAACTTCAAACCGGGGGCAGATTGCACCTGCGAAATATTCTCATTTTTATAGAATTTTAGAGCAATTTTAGTATGCAGAATCCCAGGGTCAGGCAGACAGAATTAGACATGAATAGTGGCCCTTTTCCAGGGGAAACCAAAGTCTCCAGGCCAGGTTCCTGATGTCAGTTTTTAGGAGGCCTTTTGCACTACAAGAACAGACAAACTTCCAACTGGTGGCATATTGCATCTTGGAGATATCCTCATTTGTATGGAATTTTAGTGGAATTAAAGTAGGAAGAAGCCCAGAGCAAGTAGACAGCATTAAACACCAACGGTGTCCCATTTTCATGGGAAACCAAAGTCTCCACCCCACGTTCCTGATGTCCGTTTCTAGGAGGCCTTTGGCACTACAAGAGCAGACAAACTTCCAACTGGTGGCATATTGCATCTGGGAGATATCCTCATTTGTATGTAATTTCAGTAGCCATAAGCCCAGTGGCAGGCAGACAGCATTAGACACAAACGCTGGCCCTTTTCCAAGGGAAACCAAAGTCTCCACTCCAGGCTCCTGATGTCAATTTGTAGGAGGCCTTTGGCACTACAGGGGCAGACAAACTTCCGTCAGGTGGTTGATTGCATCGGAGAGATTTCAAAATTTCTTTGGAATTTCAGCAGGCTGAAGCCCAGGGGCAGGCAGACTGCATTAAACACGAATGATGGCCCTTTTCCATGGGAAACCAAAGTCTCCACCCCGGGTCCCTAATGTCAGTTTTTTAGGAGGGCTTTGGTACTACAAGGGCAGAGAATCTTCCATCTGGTTGTAGATTGCACCTGGGAGATATCCTTATTTATATGGAATTTTAGTGGAATTTTAGTAGGAAGAAACCCAGTGGCAGGCAGACAGCATTAGACACAAACGGTGGCCATTTCTATGGGAAACCAAAATCTCCACCTCACGTTCCTGATGTCCGTTTCTAGGAGGCCTTTGGCACTACAATAGCAGACAAACTTCCACCTGGTGGTAGATTGCACCTGGGAGATATCCTCATTTGTATGGAACTTAAGCAGTCATAACCACAGTGCCAGGCAGACAGCATTAGACACGAACGCTGGCCCATTTCCATGGGAAACCAAAGTCTGCACTCCAGGTTCCTGATGTCAATTTTTAAAAGGGCTTTGGCACTACAAGGGCAGACAAAGTTCCATCTAGTTGTTGATTGCATCGGGGAGATATCCTCATTTGTATGGAATTTCAGCAGGCAGAAGCCCAGTGGCAGGCAGACAGCATTAAACACGAACGGTGGCCCTATTCCACGGGAAACCAATGTCTCCACCTCAAGTTCCTGGTTTCAGTTTTTAGGAGGCCTTTGGCACTACAAGGGCAGACAAACTTCCAACTGGTCGTAGATTGCAGCTCGGAGATGTCCTCATTTTTATGGAATTTTAGTGGAATTTTAATCCTCAGAAGCCCAGTGGCAGACAGACAGCATTAAACACGAACGGTGGGCCTTTTCCATAGGAAACCAAAGTCTCCAGGCCAGGTTCCGGATATCAGTTTGAAGGAGGCCTTTGGCACTGCAAGAGCAGACAAAATTCCTTCTGGAGGCATATTGCATCTGGGAGATATCCTCATTTGTATGTAATTTCAGTAGTCATAAGCCCAGTGGCAAGGAGACAGCATTAAACACCTAGGGTGGCCCTTTTCCATGGTAAACCAAAGCGTCCTCTCCAGATTCCTGATGTCAGTTTTTAGGAGGCCTTTGGCACTATAAGGGCAGACATACTTCCAACTGGTGGTTTATTCCATCAGGGAGATATCCTCATTTGTATGGAATTTTACTAGGCATAAGCCCAGTGGCAGGCACATTGCATTATACACAAACCATGGCCCATTTCCATGGGAAACCAAAGTCTCCACTCCAGGCTCCTGATGTCAATTTGTAGGAGGCCTTTGGCACTACAGGGGCAGACAAACTTCCGTCAGGTGGTTGATTGCACCTGGGAGATATCCTCATTTGTATGGAACTTCAGAACTCATAACCCCAATGCCAGGCAGACAGCATTAGATACGAACGGTGGTCCTTTCCATGGAAAACCAAAGTCTTCACCTCACGTTCCAAATGTCAGTTTATAGGAGGCCTTTGAACTACATTGGGCAGACAAACTTACAGCTGGTGGTAGATTCCATCTGAGAGATATCCTCATTTGTATGGAATTTTAATAGGCATAAGCCCAGTGGCAGGCAGACAGCAATAGACTCGAACGGTGCCCTTTTCCATGGGAAACCAAAGTCTCCACCCCAGGTTCCTGATATCAGTTGTAGGAGGCCTTTAGCACTAAAAGGGCAGATAAACTTCCAACTGCTAGTAGATTCCACCTGGGAGATATCCTCATTTGCATGGAATTTTGGCAGGCATAAGCCCAGAGGCAGGCACACAGCATAAGACACTAACATTGGCCATATCCTATGGAAAACCAAAGTCTCCACCTCTTATTCCAGACGTCAGTTTGTATAAGGCCTTTGGCATTACAAGGGCAGAGAAACTTCCATCTGGTGTTAGGTTGCACCTGGGAGATATCCTCAGTTGTATGGAATTTCAGCACTCACAAGCCCAGTGGCAGGAAGACAGCATTAGACACGAACAGTGGCCCTTTCCACGGGAAACCATATTATCCACCTTACGTTAGAGATGTCAATTTATAGGAGGCTTTTGTCACTACAAGAAGAGAATAACTTGCATCTGCTGGTAGATTGCATCTGGGAGATATCCTAATTTGTATGGAATTTTAGTAAACATAAGCACAGTGGCCAGCAGACCGCATCAGACAGGAACGGTGGCCCTTTTCCATGGGAAACCAAAGTCTCCACCCCACATTCCTGATGTCAGATCGTAGGGGGTTGTTAGTACTACAAGGGCAGACAAGCTTCCATTTGGTCGTAGATTCCACCTGGGAAAAGTCCTCGTTTGTATGGAATTTTTGTGGAATTTCAGCCGGCATAAGCCCAGTGGCAGGCAGACATCAATAGACACGAACGCTGGCCCTATTCCATGGACAACAAAAGTCTCCATTCCAGGTTCCTGATGTGAGTTTGCAGGAGGCCTTTGGCACTATAAGGGCTGAAAAATTTCCAACAGGTGGTAGATTCCATCTGGGAGATCCCCTCATTTGTATGCAATTTCAGTAGGCAGAAGCCCAGCGGCAGGCAGACAGCATTAGACACGAACGGTGGCTCTTTTCCATGGGAAACCATAATCTTCACTCCAGGGTTCTGATGTCACATTGTAGGATCCCTTCGGCACTACAAGGCCAGATAAACCTCCAACTGGTGGTAGATTCCATCTGGGAGATATCCCCATTTGTATGGAATTTCAGCAGGCATAAGCCCAGTGGCAGGCAGACAGCATTAAACACAAACGGTGTCCCATTTCCTTGGGAAACCAAAGTCTCCACCCCACGTTCCTGATGTCCGTTTCTAGAAGGCCTTTGGCACTACAAGAGCAGACAAACTTCCAACTGGTGGCATATTGCATCTGGGAGATATCCTCATTTGTATGTAATTTCAGTAGCCATTAGCCCAGTGGCAGGCAGACAGCATTAGACACAAACGCTGGCCCTTTTCCATGGGAATCCAAAGTCTCCACTCCAGGCTCCTGATGTCAATTTGTAGGAGGCCTTTGGCACTACAGGGGCAGACAAACTTCCGTCAGGTGGTTGATTGCATTGGAGAGATTTCCAAATTTCTTTGGAATTTCAGCAGGCAGCAGCCCAGTGGCAGGCAGACAGCATTAGACACGAACGATGGCCCTTTTCCATGGGAAACCAAAGTCTCCACTCCAAGTTCCTGATGTCAGTTTTTTAGGAGGCATTTGGCACTACAAGTGCCGAGTGTCTTCCATCTGGTTGTGGATTGAACCTGGGAGGCATCCTTATATCTATAGAATTTTAGTGGAATTTTAGTAGGAATAAACCCAGCGGCAGGCAGACAGCATTAGACACGAACGGTCGCCCATTTCTATGGGAAACCAAAGTCTCCACTCCAGGTTCTTGAAGTCAGTTTTTAGGAGGCATTTGGCACTACAGGGGCAGACAATCTTTTGTCAGGTGGTTGAATGCATCGGAGAGATTTCCAAATTTTTTTCGAATTTCAGTAGGCAGAAGCCCAGTGGCGGGCAGACAGCATTAGACACGAACGCTGGTCCTTTTCCATGGGAAAACAAATTCTCCACCCCTGGTTCCTGATGTCAGATTTTTAGGAGAGCTTTGGTACTACAAGGGCAGAGAATCTTCCATCTGGCTGTAGATTGCATCTGGGAGATATCGTTATTTGTATGGAGATTTAGTAGAATTTTAGTAGGAAGAAACCCAGTGGCAGGCAGACAGCATTCGACACGAACGGTGTCCCATTTCTATGGGAAACCAAAGTCTCCACCCCACGTTCCGGATGTCCTTTTCTCGGAGGCCTTTGTCACTACAAGGGCAGACAAACTTCCACCTGGTGGTAGATTGCACCTGGGAGATATCCTCATTTGTACGGAACTTCAGCAGTCATAACCACAGTTCCAGGCCGACAGCATTAGACACGAACTCTTGCCCATTTCCATGGGAAACCAAAGTGTCCACTCCAGGTTCCTGATGTCATTTTTTAGGAGGCCTTTGGCACTACAAGGGTAGACAAAGTTCCCTCTGGTGGTTGATTACATAGGGGAGATATCCTCATTTGTGAGGAATTTCAGCAGGCATAACCCCAGTGGCAGGCAGACAGCATTACACATGAACGGTGGGCCATTTCCTTGGGAAACCAAAGTCTCCACCCCACGTTCCTGATGTCAGTTTTTAGGCGGACTTTGGAACTACAAGGGCAGACAAACTTCCATCTGGTTGTAGATTGCACCTGGGAGATATCCTATTTTGTATGGAATTTTAGCAGGCATAACCCCAGTTGCAGGCAGACATCATTATACAAGAATTTTGGGTGGCAACATTTGTTTCCCATGGAAAAGGGCCACCGTTCGTGTCTAATGCTCTCCACCTGCCGCTGGGATTCTGCCCACAAGAATTCCACTTAGATTCCATGCAAATGAGGATATCTCGCAGTTGCATTCTCCCACGAGATGGAAGTTTGTTTGCCCTCGTAATCCCAAACGCCTCCTAAAAATTGACATCAGGAACGTGAGCTGGAGACATCAGTTTCCCATGGAAAAGGGCCACCGTTTGAGTCTAATCCTGTCTGCCTGCCGCTGGCCTTCTGCCTGCTAAGATTCCATACAAATGAGGATATCTCCCAGATGCAATCTACCACCAGATGGAAGTTTGTGTGCCCTTGAAGTTCCAAAGGCCTCCTATAAACTGACTTAAGGAACGTGAGGTGGAGACTTTGGTGTCCCATTGAAAAGGGCCACCGTTAGTGTCTAATACAGTGTGCCTGAAACTAGGCTCATGCCTGCTGAAATTCCACAAATTGAAGATATCTCCCAAATGGAATCTACCACCAGATAGAAGTTTATCTGCCTTTGTAGTGCCAAAGGCATCCTACAATCTGACATCAGGAACGTGAGATGGAGACTTTGGTTTCCAATGGAAAAGGGCCACCGGTCGTGTCTAATGCTGTCTGGCGACTTTTAGGCTTCTGCCGACTAAAATTCCACTAAAATTCCATTCAAATGAGGATATCTCCCTGGTGCAATCTGCCACCAGATGAATTTTCCTCTGCCTTTGTAGTGCCTTAGGCCTCTTACAAACTGACATCAGGAACGTGATGTGGAGACTTTGGTTTCCTTTGGAAAAGGGCCACCATTCGTGTCTAATGCTGTCTGCCAGCGACGAGGCTTATGCCTGCAGAAATTCCATAGAAACGAGGATATCACGTAGATATAATTTACCACCAGTTAGAAGGTTTTCTGCTCTTTTAATGCCAAAAGCCTCGTATAAATTGACATCTTAAATGTAGGGTGGACACTTTGGTTTCCCCTGGAAAAGGGCCACCGTTCGTGTCTAATGCTGTCTGCCTGCCAGTGGGCTTATACCTGCTAAAATTACCTACTAATGAGGATGTCTCCCAGAAGACAATTTATCTCCACTTGGAAGTTTGTCTGCCCTTTTAGTGCCAAAGGCCTCCTAACAACTGAACTCAGGAACGTGGGGTGGAGACTTTGGTTTCCTTTGGAAAAGGGCCGCCATTCATGTCTAATGCTGTCTGCCTGTCACTGGGTTTATGCCTGCTAAAATTCCATACAGAGGAGGATATGTCCCTGGTGGAATCTACCACCAGATGGAAGTTTGTCTGCCCTTGTAGTGCCAAAGGCCTCCTAGTAACTGACATAAAGAACGTGAGGTGGAGACGTTGGTTTCCAATGGAAAAGGGGCACCGTTCGTGTCTAATGCAGTCTGCCTGCCACTGGGCTTATGCCTGCTAAAATTCCATACAGAGGAAGATATCTCCCTGGTGGAATCTACCACCAGATGGAAGTTTGTCTGCCCTTGTAGTGCCAAAGGCCTCCTACAAACTGACATCAGGAACATGAGGTGGAGACTTTGGTTTCCCATGGAAAAGGGCCACCGTTCGTGTCTAATGCTGTCTGCCTGCCACTGGGGTTATGCCTGTTAAAATTCCATACATATGAGGATATCTCCCAGATGGAAAATACCACCGGTTTGAAGTTTGTCCACCCTTGTAGTGCCAAAAAGCCTCCTATAAATTGACATCTGAACCGTAGGTTGTATACTTTGTTTTCCCATGGAAAAGGCCCACCGTTTGTGTCTAATGCTGTCTGCCTGCCACTGGCCTTATGCCTCCTGAAATTCCATACAAAAAGGTTATCTCTTATATGGAATCGACCACCAATTGGAAGTTTCTCTGCTCTTTTCCTGACAAAGGCCTCCTACAAATTGATATCAGGAACGTGGGGGAACGTGGAGACTTTGGTTTCCCATGGAAAATTCCCACCGTTCGTGTCTAAAGCTGTCTGCCGGACACTGGGCTTAGGCCTGCTTAAACTCCATTCAAATGAGGACATCTCCCAGGTGCAATCTACCACCAGATGGAAGTTTATCTCCCCTTGTAGTGCCAAAGGCGTCCTACAAACTGACATCAGGAACGTGATGTGGAGACTTTGATTTCCCATGGAAAAGGCTCACCGTTCGTGTCTAAAGCTGCCTGCCGGACACTGGGCTTAGGCCTGCAGAAACTCCATAAAAATGAGGATATCAACCCAGGTGCAATCTACCACCAGATGGAAGATTTTCTCCTCTTGTATTGCGAAAGGCCTCCTAGAAACTGACATCAGGAACGTGGGGTGGAGACTTTGGTTTCCCATGGAAATCGGCCACCGTTCGTGTCTAATGCTGTCGGCCGGCCACTGGGCTTCTGCCTATAAATATTCCACTAAAATTCCGTGCAAATGAGGATATCTCCCCGATGCAATCTACCACCACATGGAAGTTTTTCTGTCCGTGTAGTGTCATAGACATCTTACAAACTGATATCAGGAACCTGGAGTGCAGACTTTGGTATACGAAGGAGAAGGGCCACCGTTCGTGCCTAATGCTGTCTGCCTGCCACTGGGCTTATGCCTGCTGAAATTCCAGAGAAATGAGGATATCTCCCAGGTGCAATCCACCACCAGTTAGAAGTTTGACTGCCCTTATAGTACCAAAAACCTCGTATAAATTGACATCTTAAACGTAGGGTGGAGACTTTGGTTTCCCATAGAAAAGGGCCACTGTTCGTGTCTAATACTGTCTGCCTGCCACTGGGTTTATGCCTACCGAAATTCCATACAAATGAGGATATATCCCAGATGGAATCTTTCACCAATTGGAAGTTTTCTGCCCTTGTCCTGCCACAGGCCTCCTACAAACTGACATCAGGTACGTGCGCTGGAGACTTTGATTTCCCACGGAAAAGGCCTACCGTTCGTGTCTAAAGCTCCCTGCCGGACCCTGCGCTTAGGCCTGCAGGAACTCCATAAAAATGAGGATATCTCCCAGGTGCAATCTACCACCAGATGGAAGTTTTTCTACTCTTGTATTGTCAAAGGCTTCCTACAAACTGACATCAGGAACGAGGTTTTGAGACTTTGGTTTCCCATGGAAATGTGTCACCGTTCTTGTCTAATGGTCTCGGCCGGCCACTGGGCTTCTGCCTACAAAAATTCCACTAAAATTCCGTGCAAATGAGGATATCTCCCCGATGCAATCTACCACCAGATGGAAGTTTGTCTGCCCTTATAGTGCCAAAGGCCTCCTACAAACTGACATCAGGAACATGAGGTGGAGACTTTGGTTTCCCATGGAAAAGGGCCACCGTTCGTGTCTAATGCTGTCTGCCTGCCACTGGGGTTATTCCTGTTAAAATTCCATACAAATGAGGATATCTCCCAGATGGAAAATACCACCGGTTTGAAGTTTGTCTACCCTTGTAGTGCCAAAAAGCCTCCTATAAATTGGCATCTGAACCGTAGGTTGTATACTTTGTTTTCCCATGGAAAAGGGCCACCGTTCGTGTCTAATGCTGTCTGCCTGCCACTGGCCTTATGCCTCCTGAAATTCCATACAAAAAGGTTATCTCTTATATGGAATCGACCACCAATTGGAAGTTTCTCTGCTCTTTTCCTGACAAAGGCCTCCTACAAATTGATATCAGGAACGTGGGGGAACGTGGAGACTTTGGTTTCCCATGGAAAATTCCCACCGTTCGTGTCTAAAGCTGTCTGCCGGACACTGGGCTTAGGCCTGCTTAAACTCCATTCAAATGAGGACATCTCCCAGGTGCAATCTACCACCAGATGGAAGTTTATCTCCCCTTGTAGTGCCAAAGGCGTCCTACAAACTGACATCAGGAACGTGATGTGGAGACTTTGATTTCCTATGGAAAAGGCTCACCGTTCGTGTCTAAAGCTGCCTGCCGGACACTGGGCTTAGGCCTGCAGAAACTCCATAAAAATGAGGATATCAACCCAGGTGCAATCTACCACCAGATGGAAGATTTTCTCCTCTTGTATTGCGAAAGTTTGTCTGCCCTTGTAATTCCATCGGCCTTCTACAAACTGACATTAGGAACCTGAGGTGGAGACTTTGGTTTCCCATAGAAAAGGGCCACTGTTCCTGTCTAATGCTATCTGCCTGCCACTGGGCGTATGCCTGCTAAAACTACATACAAAGGAGGATATCTCCCAGATGCAATTTACCACCAGTTGGACGTTTGTCTGCGATTGTAGTGCCAAAGGCCTCCTACAAACTGACATCAGGAATGTGAAGTGGGGAGTTTGGTTTCCAATGGAAAAGGGACAACGTTCGTGTCTAATGCTGTCTGCCTGCCACTGGGCTTAGGCCTGCTGAAATTCCATACAAATGAGGATATCTCTTAAGTGCAATACACAACCAGATGGATGTTTGTCTGCCCTTGTAATGCCAAATGTCTCCTAAAAACTGACACCAGGAACGTGGTGTGTAGACTGTGGGTTCCCATGGAAAAGGGCCACTGTTCGTGTCTAATGCTGTCTGCCGGCCACACGGCCTGTGCCTTCTGAATTTCCACTAAAATTCCATGTAAATCACGATATCTTCCAGTTGCAATCTACCACCAGCTGGAAGTTTATCTGCCCTTGTAGTGCCGAAGGGATCCTACAAACTGACATCTGGAATGTGAGGTGGAGACTGGTTTTCCTTGGGATAGGGCCACTGTTACTGTCTAATGCTCTCTGCCTGCCACTGGGCTTAGGCCTGCTAAAATTCCACAAAAATGAGGATATCTCCCAGGAGGAATATACCACCAAATATAAGTTTATCTGCCCTTTTAGTTCCAAAGTCCACCTCGAAACTGACATCAGGAACCTGGGGTGGAGACTTTGGTTTCCCATGGAAAAGGGCCACCGTTCGTGTCTTATGCTGTCTGCCGGCCACACCGCTTCTGCCTTCTGAATTTCTACTGAAATTCCATGTAAATGAGGTTATCTTCCAGTTGCAATCTACCACCAGTAGGAAGTGTATCTGACTTTGTAGTGCCGAAGGGATCCTACAAACTGTCATCAGGAACCTGGAGTGAAAACTATGGTTTCCCATAGAAAAGGTCCACCGTTCGTGTCAATTGCTGTCTGCCTGTCACTGGGTTTATGCAGGCTGAAGTTCCACAAAAATTCCATACAAATGAGGACATCTCCCAGGTGGAGTCTACCACCAGATGGAAGCTTGTCTACCCTTGTAATACTAACAGCCCCCTACGAACTGACATCAGGAATGTGGGGTGGAGACTGGTTTCCCATGGAAAAGGGCCACCGTTCCCGTCTGATGCTGTCTGCTGGCCACTGTGCTTAAGGCTACTAAAATTCCATACAAATGAGGATATCTCCCAGATGCAATCTACCAGCACATGGAAGTTTTTCTCTTCTTGTAGTACCAAAGGCCTCCTATAAATTGACATTTCTAACGTAGGGTGGATAACTTGGTTTTCCATGGAAAACGGCCACCGTTCGTGTCTTATGCTGTCTTCCTGCTACTGGGCTTATCAGTGCTGAAATTCCATACAACTGAGGATATCTCCCAGGTGCAACCTACCACCAGATGGAAGTTTCTGTGCCCTTGTAGTGCCAAAGGCCTCCTACAAACTGACGTCTGGAATGTGAGGTGGAGTGTGGAGAGAAATGTGAGTTGGAAGGGACAGACTGCGTTACGGAAGACAATCGGGCTGTAACGGAGCAGGGCTTGGCACATTCTCTCTCCAGAGATAACCCATATCTCAAGGTCACAAACCCCTCTCTCCTTCCCTGCATGCTAGTATTTTTTCACTACCCTTAAGAAACTAGTAGGACCCCCTATGACATAGCAAAAACTAGAAGGTACTTAAACCCTATGTTCTAGATAATAAACGCATTTGACTGAATTCGCCACATTGGTGTCATACTGAGTCATTGCCCGAACCCCACACTTGCAGCACGTGGCGGTCGTGTCTCCATTCAAACCCAGGCCACCAAGATGATGGCTTAATAAGCCGCAACATGGAGACTTTGGTTTTCCATAGGATATGGCCATTGTTAGTGTCTAATGCTGTGCGCCTGCCACTGGGCTTATACCTGCTTAAATTCCATACAAATGAGGATATCTCCCAGGTGGAATCTACCACCAGATGGAAGTTTATCTGTCCATTGAGTGCCAAAGGCCTCCTTCAAAGTGACATCAGGAACCTGGCCTGGATAATTTGGTTTCCCATGGAAAAGGGCCACTGTTCATGTCTTATCCTGTCGGCCTGCCGCTGGTCTTCTGCCAACTAAAATTCTACTAAAATTCCATACAAATGGCGAAATCTCGCGGTGCAAACTACCCAGTTGGACGTTTCTCTACCCTTGTAGTGCCAAAGGGCTTCTATAAACTGACATTTGAAACTTAGGATGGATAATTTGGTTTCACATGGAAAAAGGCCACTGTTCATGCTTAATGCTGTCTGCCTGCCACTGGGCTTATGCCTAGTAAAATTCCTTACAAATGAGGATATCTCGCAGATTCAATTCACCACCAGCAAGAAGTTTGTCTGCCCTTGTAGTTCCAAAGGCCTGCTACAAACTGACATCAGGAGGCTGGGGTGGAGACGTTGGTTTCCAATGGAAAATGGCCACCGTTCGTATCTAATGCTGTCTGCCTGCCACTGGGCTTTTGCCCGCTGAAATTCCCTACAAATGAGGATATCTCCCAGATGGAATCTACCACCAGGTGGAAGTTTGTCTGCCCTTGTACTGCCAAAGGCCTCCTACAAACTGACATCAGGAACATGGTGTGGAGACTTTGGTTTCCCATGGAAAATGCCCACCGTTCGTGTCTAAAGCTGTCTGCCGCACACTGGGAGTAGGCCTGCTGAAACTCCATACAAATGAGGATATCTCCCCGGTGCAATCCACCACCAGACGGGAGTTTGTCTGCCCTTGTACTGCAAAAGGCCTCCTAAAAACGGACATCGGGAACGTGGTGTGGAGACTTGGTTTCCCATGGAAAAGGACCACCGTTCGTGTCTAATGCTGTCTGACTGGCACTGTGGTTATGACTGCTGAAGTTCCATACAAATGAGGATATCTCCCAGGTGCAATCAACCATCAGACGGAACTTTGTCTGTCCTTGTACAGCCAAAGTACTCCTTTAAACTGACATCAGGAACCTGAAGTGGAGACTTTGGTTTCCCATGGAAATGGGCCAGCGTTCGTGTCTAATGCTGTCTGCCTGGCACTGGGCTTCTTCCTACTAAAATTCCACTAAAATTCCATAAAAATGAGGATATCTCCCAGGTGCAATCTACAACCAGATGGAAGTTTGTCTGCCCTTGTAATACCAAAGCCCTCCTAAAAAATGACATCAGGAACCAGGGGTGGAGACTTTGTTTTCCCATGGATATGGGCCAGCGTTCGTATCTATTGCAGTCTGCCTGCCACTGGGCTTCTGCCTGCTGAAATTCCAAAGAAATTTGGATATCTCTCCGATGCAATAAACCACCTGACGGAAGTTTGTCTGCCCCTGTAGTGCCAAAGGCCTCCTACAAATTCACATCAGGAGCCAGGAGTGGAGACTTTGGTTTCCCATAGAAAAGGGCCAGTGTTCGTGTCTAATGCTGTCTGCCTGCCACTGGGCTTATGGCTACTGAAATTACATACAAATGAGGATATCTCCCAGATGCAATATGCCACCAGTTGGAAGTTTGTCTGCTCTTGTAGTCCCAAAGGCCTCCTAAAAACGGACATCAAGAACGTGGGGTGGAGACTTTGGTTTCCCATGGAAATGGGCCACCGTTGGTGTTTAATGCTGTCTACTTGCCACTGGGCTTCTGCTTACTTTAATTCCACTAAAATTCCATATAAATGATGATATCTCCAAGATGCAATATGCCACCAGTTGGAAGTTTGTCTGTTCTTGTAGTGCAAAAGGCCTCCTAAAAACTGACAACAGGTACCTGGCCTCGAGACTTTGGTTTCCCCTGGAAAAGGGCCACTATTCATGTCTAATTCTGTCTGCCTGTTACTGGGATACTGCGTACTAAAATTGCTCTAAAATTCTATAAAAATGAGAATATCTCGCAGGTGCAATCTACCCCCGGTTTGAAGTCTCTCTGCCCTTGTAGTGCCAAAGGGCTCCTATTAACTGACATCTGAAACGTAGGATGGATAATTTGGTTTCCCATGGAAAAGGGCCACTGTTCCTGCCTAATGATATGTGCCTGCCTATGGGAGTATGCCTGCTAGAATTCCATACAAATGAGGATATCTCGCAGATGCAATTTACCACCAGACGGAAGTTCGTCTGCCCTTGTACTGCCAAAGTTCTCCTAAAACCTGACATCGGGAACGTGGTGTGGTGGAGACTTTGGTTTCCCATGGAAATGGGCCAGTGTTCGTTTCTAATGATATCTGCCTGCCACTGGGCTTCTACCTGCTGAAATTCCATACAAATGAAGATATCTCCCCGATGCAATTTACCACCAGACGGAAGTTTGTCTGCCCTTGTACTGCGAAAGGTCTCCTAAAACCTGACATCAGGAACGTGGCATGGAGACTTTGGTTGCCCATGGGAAAAGGGCCACTATTCATGTCTCATGCTGGCTGCCTGCCACTGGGCTTATGGTTACTGAAATTCCATACAAATGAGGATATCTCCACGATGCAATCAACCATCGCACGGAACTTTGTCTGCCCTTGTACAGCCAAAGTCCTCCTTCAAACTGACATCAGGAACCTGGCCTGGAGACTTTGGTTTCCCATGGAAGTGCGCCAGCGTTCATGTCTAATGCTGTCTGCCTGGCACCTGTGTTAGGACTGCTGAAGTTCCATACAAATGAGGATATCTTCCAGGTGCAATCTACCACCAGGTGGAAGTTTGTCTGCCCTTGTAGTGCCAAAGGCCTCCTAGAAACGGACATCAGGAACCTGGGGTGGAGACTTTGGTTTCCCATGGAAAAGGGCCATCGTTCGTGTCTAATGCTGTCTGCCTGCCACTGGGCTTATGGCTACTGAAATTACATACAAATGAGGATATCTCGCAGATGCAATATGCCACCAGTTGGACGTTTGTCTGCTCTTGTAGTGCCAAAGGCCTCCTAGAAATGGTCATCAAGAACGTGGGGTGGAGACTTTTGTTTTCCATGGAAATGGGACACCGTTCGTATATAATGCTGTCTGCCTGGCACTGTGGTTATGAGTGCTGAAGTTCCATACAAATGAGGATATCTCCCAGGTGCAATCTACCACCAGGTGGAAGTTTGTCTGCCCTTGTAGTGCCAAAGTCCTCCTAAAAACTGACATCAGGAACGTGTTTTGGAGACTTTGGTTTCCCATGGAAAAGGGCCACTGTTTGTGTCTAATGCTATGTGCCTGCCACTGTGCTTAGGCCTAGTAAAATTCCATACAAATGAGGATATCTCCCAGATGGAATCTACCAGCAGTTGAAAGTTGGTCTGCCCTTGTAGTGCCAACAGCCTCCTACAAACTGACATCAGGAATCTGGAGAGGACGCTTTGGTTTCCCATGGAAAGGGGCCACCCATGGTGTTTAATGCAGTCTCCTTGCCACTGGGCTTATGACTACTGAAATTACATACAAATGAGGATATCTCCCAGATGCAATATGCCACCAGATGGAAGTTTCTCTGCTCTTGCAGTGCCAAAGGTCTCCTTCAAACTGATATCCGGAACCTGGGTTGGAGACTTTGGTTTCCTATGGAAAAGGGCTACCGTTCGTGTTTAATGCTGTCTGTCTGCCAGTGGGCTTCTGAGTACTGAAATTCCACTAAAATTCCATACAAATGAGGGTATCTCCCAAATGCAATTTCCCACGAGATTGAAGTTTTTCTACCCTTTTAATGCCAAAGGCCTCCTAAAAACTGACATCAGGAACGTGGCATGGAGACTTTTGTTTCCCAAAGAAATGGGCCACCGTTCGTGTCTAATGCTGTCTGCCAGCCACTGGGCTTATGCCTATTAAAATTCCACTAAAATTCTATACAAATGAGGATATCTCCCACGTGCAATCTTCCAGCAGATGGAAGTTTGTCTGCCCTTGTAGTTCCAAAGGTTTCCTAAAAACTGACATCAGGAACGTGAGGTGGAGACTTTGGTTTCCCATGGAAAAGGTCCACTGTTCGTGTCTAATGCTGTCTGCCTGCCACTGGGCTTCTGCCTGCTGAAATTCCATACAAATGAGGATATCTCCCCGATGCAATCAACCACCAGACGGAACTTTGTCTGCCCTTGTAGTGCCAAAGGCCTCCTTCAAACTGACATCAGGAACCTGGAGTGGAGACTTTGGTTTCCCATGGAATTTGGCCATCGTTCTTGTCTAATGATGTGTGCCTGCCATGAGGCTTCTGCCTATAAAAATTCCACTTAAATTCCATACAAATGAGGATGTCTCCCCGTTGCAATCTACCACCTGATGGAAGTTTGTCTGCCCCTGTAGGGCCAAAGGATTCCTACAAATTTACATCAGGAACCTGGGGCGGAGACTTTGGTTTCCCATTGAAAAGGGCCACCGTTCGCGTCTAATGCTGTCTGCCTGCCACTGTGTTTATGGCTACTAAAATTACATACAAATGAGGATATCTCCCCGATGCAATCAGCCACCAGACGGAAGTTTGTCTACTCTTGTAGTGCCAACGGCCTCCTAGAAACGGACATCAGGAACGTGGGGTGGAGACTTTGGTTTCCCATGGAAATGGGCCACCGTTGGTGTTTAATGCTGTCTACTTGCCACTGGGCTTCTGCCTACTTTAATTCCACTAAAATTCCATACAAATGAGGATATCTCCAATATGAAATATGCCACCAGTTGGAAGTTTGACTGTTCTTGTATTGCAAAAGGCCTCCTAAAAACTGACATCAGGAACCTGGCCTGGAGACTTTGGTTTCCCCTGGAAAAGGGCCACTATTCATGTCTAATTCTGTCTGCCTGCCGCTGGGATTCTGCGTACTAAAATTCCTCTAAAATTCTATACAAATGAGAATATCTCGCAGGTGCAATCTACCCCCGGTTTGAAGTCTCTCTGCCCTTGTAGAGCCAAAGGGCTCCTATAAACTGACATCTGAAATGTAGGATGGATAATTTGGTTTCCCATGGAAAAGGGCCACTGTTCCTGCCTACTGCTCTGTGCCTGCCACTGGGAGTATGCCTGCTAAAATACAGTAAAAATGAGGATATCTCACAGATGCAATTTACCACCAGATGGATGTTTGTCTGCCCTTGTAGTGGCAAAGGCCTCCTAAAAAACTGACATCAGGAACGAGGGGTGGAGACTTTGGTTTCCCATGGAAAAGGGCCACTGTTTGTGTCTAATGCTATGTGCCTGCCACTGTGCTTAGGCCTAGTAAAATTCAATACAAATGAGGATATCTCCCAGATGGAATCTACCACCAGTTGAAAGTTTGTCTGCCCTTGTAATGCCAACGGCCTCCTACAAACTGACATCAGGAATCTGGAGAGGACGCTTTGGTTTCCCATGGAAAGGGGCCATCCGTGGTGTTTAATGCTGTCTCCTTGCCACTGGGCTTATGACTACTGAAATTACATACAAATGAGGATATCTCCCAGATGCAATATGCCACCAGATGGAAGTTTCTCTGCTCTTGCAGTGTCAAAGGCCTCCTTCAAACAGATATCCGGAACCTGGGTTGGAGACTTTGGTTTACTATGGAAAAGGCCCACCGTTCGTGTTTAATGCTGTCTGTCTGCAACTGGGCTTCTGATTACTAAAATACTGCTAAAATTCCATACAAATGAGGATATCTCTCAAATGCATATACCCAGTGGCAGGCAGACAGCATTAGACACGAACTGTGGTCCTTTTCCATGGAAAAACATAGTATCCATCCTATGTTCCGGATGTCAATTTGGCACTACAAGGGCAGAAAAACTTCCATCAGGTGGTAGATTTCACCTGGGAGTTATCCTCATTTGTACAGAATTTTAGTGGAATTTTAGTAGGCATAAGCCCAGTGGCTGGCAGACAGCATTAGACACGAACGGTGGCCGATTTCCGTTAGAAATCAAAGTCTCCACCCCAGGTTCCTGATGTCAGTTTGTAGGAGGCCTTTGGCACTACAAGGGCAGACAAACTTCAAACTGGTGGTAGATTCCGTCTGGGAGATATCCTCATTTGTGTGGAATTTCGTCAGGCAGAAGCCAAGTGGCAGGCGGACAGCATTAGAAAAGAACGGTGGCCCTTTTCAATGGGAAAGAAAAGTCTCCATCCCACGTTCCTGATGTTAGGTTGTATGAGGCCTTTGGCAGTACATGGGAAGACAAACTTTCGTCTGGTGGTTGATTGCATTGGGGAGATATCCTCATTTGTATGGAATTTCACCAGGTAGAAGCCCAGTGGCAGGCAGACAGCATTAGACAAGAACGGTGGCCCATCTCCATGCGAAAACAAAGTATCCAACCCATGCTCTTGATGTCAGTTTTCAGGAGGCCTTTGGCATTAAAAGGGTAGACAAACTTCCATCTGGTGGAAAATTACATTTGAGAGATATCCTCATTTGTATGGAATTTTAGTAGGCAAATGCCCACTGGCAGGCAGACAGCATTAGACACGAACAGTGGCCCTTTTCCATGGGAAACCAAAGTCTCCACCACACGTTCCTGACGTCAGTTTTTAGGAGGCCTTTGGCACTACAAGGGCAGACAAACTTCCACCTGGTGGTAGATTGCACCTGGGAGATATCCTCATTTGTATGGAACTTCAGCACAAATAACCGCAAAGCCAGGCAGACAGCATTAGATACGAACGGTGGTCCTTTTCCATGGAAAACCAAAGTCTCCACCCCTGGTTCCTGATGTCAGTTTTTTAGGAGGCCTTTGCCACTACAAGAGCAGACAAACTTCCATCTGGTGGTAAATTGCATCTGCGAGATATCCTCATTTGTATGGAATTTTAGCAGGCATACTCCCAGTGGCAGGCACACAGCATTAGGCATGAACAGTGGCCCTTTTCCTTGCGAAACCAAAATATCCATCCTGCGTTTCAGATGTCAGTTTATAGGAGCCCTTTGGCACTACAAGGGCAGAGAAACTTCAAACCGGGGGTAGATTGCACCTGCGAGATATTCTCATTTGTATAGAATTTTAGAGGAATTTTAGTACGCAGAATCCCAGCGTCAGGCAGACAGAATTAGACATGAATAGTGGCCCTTTTCCAGGGGAAACAAAGTCTCCAGGCCAGGTTCCTAATGCCAGGTTTTAGGAGGCCTTTTACACTACAAGAACAGACAAACTTCCAACTGGTGGCAGATTGCATCTTGGAGATATCTTCATTTGTATGGAATTGTAGTGGAATTAAACCAGGCAGAAGCCCAGTGGCAAGTAGACAGCATTAAACACCAACGGTGTCCCATTTCCATGGGAAACCAAAGTCTCCACCCCACATTCCTGATGTCCGTTTCTAGGAGGCCTTTGGCACTACAAGAGCAGACAAACTTCCAACTGGTGGCATATTGCATCTGGGAGATATCCTCATTTGTATGTAATTTCAGTAGCCATAAGCCCAGTGGCAGGCAGACAGCATTAGACACGAACGCTGGCCGTTTTCCATGGGAAACCAAAGTCTCCACTCCAGGCTCCTGATGTCAATTTGTAGGAGGCTTTTGGCACTACAGGGGCAGACAAACTTCCCTCAGGTGGTTGATTGCTTCGGAGAGATTTCCAAATTTATTTGGAATTTCAGCAGGCAGAAGCGCAGTGGCAGGCAGGCAGCATTAGACATGAACGCTGGCCCTTTTCCATGGAAAACCAAAGTCACCACCCCTGGTTCCTGGTGTCAGTTTTTTAGGAGGGCTTTGGTACTACAAGGGCAGAGAATCTTCCATCTGGTTGTAGATCACACCTGGGAGATATCTTTATTTCTACAGAAATTTAGTGGAATTTTAGTGGAATTTTAGTAGGAAGAAGCCCAGTGGCAGGCAGACAGCATTAGACACGAACGGTGGCCCATTTCTTTGGGAAACCAAAGTCTCCATCCCACGTTCCTGATGTCAGTTTTTAGGAGGTCTTTGGCACTACAAGGGCAGACAAACTTCCACCTGGTGGTAGATTCAATCGGGGAGATATCCTCATTTGTGAGGAATTTCAGCAGGCATAACCCCAGTGGCAGGCAGACAGCATTAGACACGAACGGTGGTCCTTTTCCATGGGAAACCAAAATCTCCACCCTGCGTTGCTTATGTCACTTTGTAGGAGGCATTTTCCAATATAAGGGCAGAGAAACTTCCATCTGGTTGTAGATTGCACCTGGGAGATATCCTCATTTTTATGGAATTTTAGTGTAATTTTAGTAGAAAGAACCCCAGTGGCAGGCAGGCAGCATTAGGCAAGAACAGTGGCCCATTTCTGTGGGAAACCAAAGTCTCCACCCCACGTTCCTGATGTCCGTTTCTAGGAGGCCTTTGGCACTACAAGAGCAGAAAAACTTCCACCTGGTATTAGATTGCACCTGGGAGATATCCTCATTTGTATGGAACTTCAGGAGTCATCACCACAGTGCCTGGCAAACAGCATTTGACACGAATGGTAGTCTTTTTCCATGGGAAACCAAAGTTTCCACACCACGTTCCCGATGCCAGGTTTTAGGAGGGCTGTGGCAGTACAAAAGCAGACAAACGTCCGTCGCGTGGTTGATTGCATCGGGGAGATATCCTCATTTGTATGGAACTTCAGCACTCATAACCACAATGCCAGGCTGTAAGGGATGGTCCCTAAATTCCTCATCTGCCTCACGATCATCGCCAAGGACTGAAGACCCCAAAAGGGACTGGGACTAAAACCTCCCCCCCCAGTGCAGCAGTTCTGGCCTGACTAAGGTGGGAAGACTGCCAGCCATTGTCCACAGGTGCGCTCGGTGGACCGATACATCCCCCTAGGAACCGGCTTGGACAATAGGACTTCACGGCAGACTGGTCTTGGGCCGGCCTGTCCTGTGCTTGCCCTATACCTGTACCTGTTCCTGAGGTGGTTATTTGCTCTAAGTGCTGGAGTGCTGCACCTGATTCACCTGATGCTGAGCTCACCTTCTGGCCAACTGCCTGTCGCTTCAGAAAGGACTATAAGAGATACCTCAAGATCGCCCGAATTCTGAGATCTCCCCACGGACGAAGACGGATCTATTGGCAGGACCACAAGGATATCGTCTCTCTGTCGGTAGCTATACCCCTTTCTCTCTCTCTCTTTTACTTTATCCCTCTCCCCTCTCTCCCTTTCTCTCTTTTCTATCGCGTACTGTGCAAAAGTGCACTTAATAAACTGTGCTGCTTTTGAGCAAATTATTGTTGTCCCTTGTTATATCTTTTGTGCCTTGAGATCAAACTCGCACCATCACGATTCCTGCCTGCATTAGCGGGTCGTGACATATATTGGCGTCACGGACAGGATCCTGAGACAGAGGGGTTGCAGGTTGTGTATAGTCTGTAACAGGGGAAGGACGTTTCGCTCCAGCCGCACCTAGGCCCGCCACCTCAAAAGGGTGAGTGGTGTCTAGAAAGCAAGGGGGGCGACTCAGATTTCCCACAAACTGTACACGCCTAGGTGTAAAGCATCCCCATACTCGAGTTGAGGGCTGTGTTTTCAGGATTTCACAAAAATAGATCTCTTTGCACAAAAGACGGGACATTTCTTATTTTATAATTTTTTTATAACTTAGTTTGTAATAATCATAAAGAACATCTTTTTATACAAGTTAAGCCCTATACACACCTAGGGTAGTGTAGGGAAACATAATAGAAGTTTGTGTGCGTGTGTGTGTGTGTGTGTCTTTTTGAAATAGTGCCTAGTCCCTTCGCAAGATGAATGAGAATTTCGGGGCAAAAGGTAAAGAAGCATTTTATGCTTCGTTGGCAAAACATAATGCCAAGCCCTCTTCTGAAGGAGAAGAATGGGCTCAAAATAACTGGTTTAATTTAGAGAATGTAGTAGATAGGATATGTTCATTACAACATGAAGCAAAATTTAAACTGGGCAAGAATAAAACCGTACTTTGCTCAGTTTTGGGAGCCTGTCTTATAGCAGCTGTAGAAGCTCGTTTTAAACGGGCAAGTAAAGAAAGTGCAATAATAGACTCCCTTCAAAACTTAGTGGAAATTTTGCAAAAACAATTAGATGAAGAAAGAAATAAAAATCATTTATTACAAGCTGCCTTGAGGGAGAAATATCTTAAGAACTCAAAGAATGATGACTCCCCAAAAGTGGCAGAGGAAGAAAAAGCTCCCCACATTAATCAAATATACCCCCAGAAAGAATTGGAATCGGTAAAAAATTGTGGGGAGGACTGTTGTCCACGCATGAGACCCCTGATCAAAACAGAATATAATTATATAAATGATGAGGACTTTGACCCACACATCACCACCAAACAAATACCATTCAGTGCTACTGAGTTGGCCAAATTAAAGAAAGAATATGGCCGGCTCTCACATGAATCAGAGACAGAACATGTCTTCCAAGTGTCTCTTACTAATGGTGATAAAATTAAGTTAAATGAACAAGAGACAAGTGGCTATTGGGGACATGGAGTCTTCTTAACAATGGGAGATAAACTTGACACGTGGTCCCTGACGCAGTGTGCAGCTTTCTGGGCCGGGGGAATAAATCCTCTAGAAAGAGGAGACCCTTTAGCCATAATCTGTACCCCTGACCAGCTCCTAGAAAGTGTGCACAAAGCTGCCTGCCTGCAAATAATACATGAAAGGAAATTAGCTCCTGAATTTGAGTCTCCAATGCAATTACCTGTCCAGCTTGAAATGATAACTCTTCCAATTAGGAGACTCCCCGAAACACTTAAACCCACTTTAACTACTTTACAAAAAACCATCATAGCTTTAAGCTCTGTAAATAAGTTGGACAAATTACTTGAAAACCCGGGTGACCAAACCGGTTCTATCGATCCTGGACAACCTAGTACACCCAGTGCACCCCTCCCTCCGCAGGTCCGGGGCACTAAGCCAAGGCAATCCTTTTCACCTGTCCTGGGAAATGAGCCAAACTCACTTTTTTCTAAGCAGTCAAGTGGCAAACATTTTGTGTTAATAACAGTAGAAATTATATTTAGATTAGTGCAAGCAGAAGCTTTTACAGGTGACAATACTGTTAAAGCATTGCAAGATCGCTTTAGAACTCTTCCAAAACCACAAGAAATTCAATCTGATAACGACTTCCACTTTACTGCCAGAGATGTACAAGACTGGGTAAAAGCTGAAAGAATCAAATGGACCTTTCACACCCCTTACTACCCTCAAGCTAACGAAATAGATAGAAGGGTAAATGGGTGCCCTATAACCACTGCTTTTCACCCAACAGCTCCAGGCATAATTCTCTCACTACAGAGACCAAATGATTCCAAGAATCCAGCACATTACCCTGGACAACCTATTTCAGTGGAGCTTTTGATGCTCTGGGAAAAGAGTATCGGACAAGTACACTTTAAATTCTAATCTTCTGCCTCTTGTTGGCAGACTCTGTTGTGTTTACTGTTTACAGGAGAACTCTGTGGGACATGAAAACTATACAACCATGATAAGACTAGTGATACTTTTCTGCATCCTACCACAATGCTGTGGCCAAAACCCAGCTGAATGGCCGTGGTCTGAAGCCACCATCAGGTACACTCATATTCTAGGAACATATCCCGGAGATCGCCACCCAAACCTGGCAACAGTGGTGCTGCATAACTCTGAGGTATACCGCTCAAATGAATGGGAGTGGGATCCGAGGGAGTGGACTGGAACTTTAACTGGAACAATTGGTGAAAAAATAAATATAGGATGCAGAAAAGTAGACGGGTCCTTTTATGAAAAAGTTTCCACCATTAGAATCGCTGGTAATTTTCTAAAACCAGATGGGAAAAGCGATTCTCACCCCAACATTTCAGCAGAACTTTGTCCCACAAAGAGATGGACATGTGCCAAACAAACACCCTTAGAATTGTGTTGTCGACAAGAATATGTTGATAACCACCCCCTAAGCCTAAGAGCCGACAATGTTGTAATCATAAAAGAATGTGATAATGAGTCTGCATTTGATTGTTGGTATAATTTCACCTTAACCAAACCGACTTATGTAACATGCAGTTGGTACGAAAACCCAATTAGAGGGCTTTCTTTTAAATTCAAAATAAACGCCATAACCCAACCTGTTACGACCCCTACCACTACTCAAACACAACCACCTGTGGTTCTTAGTCCAAAAATTTATGGTGTTGGATCATACATTATTAGGAAAACAGGCCAAGAGCAAATAATGTCTAATCCATCATGGTCTCTTAAAAAAGTTAAGCTACTAATGCAAAACAATGTTTCAGAAATACAGCCAGCTTTCTCACCTTTCCTACAAGCCTCCTTTGAAGGATGGACTACCTGGCTACGGAAACGCACCCCTTTGAAGAAGCGCGTGCCAAGAGGTGTCACTGGTATTCTGGGGACAGGACTGGGAATTCTAAATAGTATTGATTCAGAGGCACTGATGAACAAATTGACTGCCACAACTAGAGATCTAGCCAAATTACAACAACCACTGCAATCCTCCCTATTGGCCTTGGGAACCCATCAGTGGCTGTTATCAAATGTAGTACCAGATTGGGAGAAAATAAATGTAAACGATTCCAAATTGATAATTGATGCACTTGGTGCTACACAAACCAATGTTTCTTGGGCTCTCAGCTGCATCCAGGCTCAACTATGGATGCAGTCAGTTACTGCTTCATTTATAAGAGAAGGGGAAGAAGGTACTTTCCCTACTGAAATTCGGAAAATAATCTGGGATAGTGCCACTGATTTTGAAAGAGAATTCCAGTCCTGGTGGAAATTAGTGAATTTTACCTATAACCCTGTTACAAATACAGCCACAGCCTTTGTGTTAACCATACGTAATGCTTCAGTGCATTTGATATTTCCTATCATTGCTCTAGGATTGAACCATGACGGAGCTGTTCTCTATCCTTTAGAACATAGAGAATGGGCCCGTCAAGTTGATGGGAAATGGCAAACTGTTAACTTGGAAGCTTGCATAGCTCAGGGCCAACAAGGATTCATTTGTGATAGTAATGCAATTATAGCTCAAGATATTTGTTTAGACACAGAACAAAACATCTGTCATTTTGAAGTTCATCCTAATGAGACTCCTGAAACAGTGCTTATATACATAGACCATGGATGTGCATGCTTAAGAACTGCTTGTGATGCTATATTTGTAGAAGATATGCTAGTAGATACCAAAAATCATTCAAATTTTTGTGTTTGCAATTTTACTAAAATTACTGGATGTGATTTCTCCTATTTAGCTCCAGTTACTTCTCACCAACTTATACAATCTAATTGTACTTTGATACACAAATTATTGCCTACACCCATTGGGATGGACTTAACTTTGGTAAAGCAATTGCTGCTCCATAAAGATTTAATTGACATTTTAGAAAAAATCGAGGAAGATAGGCAAAAGACCTTGGTGACAGTCCAACATGATGTAAAAGAAATCCATTCCATCTCAGAGAGAGTAATAAAGATACTGAACACAGGTGGTGAGATACTCTTTTTGGGTGGTCACCTACTGCTACAAGTATCCTGAACATACTGTGTCATCCCATTGTTGTTCTTTTGATTTTAGTTTTGATTGGTTTTGTTTTGCAGACAATTCTGTATATAATAATTTGGAAAATGATAAAAAGATTGACAAGATTGACCACTGCGATGAAAGCACATAATTTGATTAGAGTTCCTTTTCCTATATATATGCCCAAAGCCATTGATGTGAAACAAAGTAGTTTGTAACTTGAATTATAAAACTTTAGATATTGTTTAAATTTACCTTGCCTTGATTTATTGTGATTATTTGAAAATTGTAATTGTTTTAGTATTTTGACTTAATTTTGCATAACTAAAAATTGTTGTTGTTCTTAATATGTTGAGTTAATTTTGTATGCCTAATTTTGTGATTAAAATTGTAATTGCTTTTAAAATTTTGAATTAATTTTATATGTTTAAGTTTGTAATCAATTAAGAGTAAGAAATTGTTATAACAATCATTGTGATTATTTTGTGATTAATTATAACTAATAATCATTCTGATTATTAATTGTTTTGATTTTTCCTCCATCCCTTTCTTTTTCCCTTTTCTCACTTCTATTTTCCTTGGGTTGTGCTACCGACGATTGACGAGTCCTGAAGACTTCGTGCCAACACTACGGAAGAATCTTGCTGATGAAGCTGTCCTGTCGACAATCGTGAGTCACGGGGTGGTGTAAGGGACGGTCCCTAAATTCCTCATCTGCCTCACGATCATCGCCAAGGACTGAAGACCCCAAAAGGGACTGGGACTAAAACCTCCCCCCCCAATGCAGCAGTTCTGGCCTGACTAAGGTGGGAAGACTGCCAGCCATTGTCCACAGGTGCGCTCGGTGGACCGATACATCCCCCTAGGAACCGGCTTGGACAATAGGACTTCACGGCAGACTGGTCTTGGGCCGGCCTGTCCTGTGCTTGCCCTATACCTGTACCTGTTCCTGAGGTGGTTATTTGCTCTAAGTGCTGGAGTGCTGCACCTGATTCACCTGATGCTGAGCTCACATTCTGGCCAACTGCCTGTCGCTTCAGAAAGGACTATAAGAGATACCTCAAGATCGCCCGAATTCTGAGATCTCCCCACAGAAGATGACGGATCTATTGGAAGGACCACGAGGATATCGTCTCTCTGTCGGTAGCTATACCCCTTTCTCTCTCTCTCTTTTACTTTTTCCCTCTCCCCTCTCTCCCTTTCTCTCTTTTCTATCGCGTACTGTGCAAAAGTGCACTTAATAAACTGTACTGCTTTTGAGCAAATTATTGTTGTCCCTTATTATATCTTTTGTGCCTTGAGATCAAACTCGAACCATCACGATTCCTGCCTGCATTAGCGGGTCGTGACACAGGCAGACAGCATTAGATACGAATGGTGGTCCTTTTCCATGGAAAACCAAAGTCTCCACCCCTGGTCCCTGATGTCAGTTTTTTAGGAGGCCTTTGCCACTACAAGGGCAGACAATCTTCCATCTGGTGATAAATTGCATCTGCGAGATATCCTCATTTGTATGGAGTTTTAGCAGGCATACTCCCAGTGGCAGGCACACAGCATTAAGCATGAACAGTGGCCCTTTTCCATGGGAAACCAAATTATCCATCCTACGTTTCAGATGTCAGTTAATAGGAGCCCTTTGGCACTACAAGGGCAGAGAAACTTCAAACTGGGGGTAGATTGCACCTGCGAGATATTCTCATTTGTATAGAATTTTAGAGGAATTTTAGTACGCAGACTCCCAGCGGCAGGCAGACAGAATTAGACATGAATCGTGGCCCTTTTCCAGGGGAAAACAAAGTCTCCAGGCCAGGTTCCTGATGTCAGTTTTTAGGAGGCCTTTTGCACTACAAGAACAGACAAACTTCCAACTGGAGGCATATTGCACCTTGCAGATATCCTCATTTGTATGGAATTTTAGTGGAATTAAAGTAGGCAGAAGCCCAGTGGCAAGTAGACAGCATTAAACACCAACGGTGGCCCATTTCCATGGGAAACCAAAGTCTCCACCCCACGTTCCAGATGTCCGTTTCTAGGAGGCCTTTGGGACTACCAGAGCAGACAAACTTCCAACTGGTGGCATATTGCATCTGGGAGATATCCTCATTTGTATGTAATTTCAGTAGCCATAATCCCAGTGGCAGGCAGACAGCATTAGACACGAACGCTGGCCCTTTTCCATGGGAAACCAAAGTCTCCACTCCAGGTTCCTGATGTCTATTTGTAGGAGGCCTTTGGCACTACAGGGGCAGACAAACTTCCGTCAGGTGGTTGATTGCATCGGAGAGATTTCCAAATTTCTTTGGAATTTCAGCAGGCAGAAGCCCAGTGGCAGGCAGACAGCATTAGACACGAATGCTGGCCCTTTTCCATGGGAAAACAAAGTCGCCACCCCTGGTTCCTGATGTCAGTTTTTTAGGAGGGCATTGGTACTACAAGGGCAGAGAATCTTCCATCTGGTTGTCGATCGCACCTGGGAGATATCTTTATTTCTATGGAAATTTAGTGGAATTTTAGTGGAATTTTAGTAGGAAGAAGCCAAGCGGCAGGCAGACAGCATTAGACACGAACGGTGGCCAATTTCTATGGGAAACCAAAGTCTCCACCCCACGTTCCTCATGTCGGTTTCTAGGAGGCCTTTGGCACTACAAGGGCAGACAAACTTCCCCCTGGTGGTAGATTGCACCTGGGAGATATCCTCATTTGTATGGAACTTCAGCAGTCATAACCACAGTGCCAGGCAGACAGCATTAGACAGGAATGGCTGTCCTTTTCCTAGGGAAAACAAAGTCTCCACACCACGTTCCCGATTTCTGGTTTTAGGAGGCCTTTGGCAGAGCAAGGGCAGACAAACTTCCAACTGGTGGCATATAGCATCGGGGAGATATCCTCATTGTATATAATTTCAGATGGCAGAAGCCCAGAGGCAGGCAGACACCATTAGACACGAAGGCTGGCCCATTTCCATGTGAAACCAAAGTCTCCACTCCAGGTTCCTGGTATCAGTTTTGAGGAGGCCTTTGGCACTACAAGGGCAGACGAAGTTCCATCTGGTGGTTGATTGCATCGAGGAGATATCCTCATTTGTATGGAATTTCCGCAGACAGAAGCCCAGTGGCAGGCAGACAGCATTAGACAAGAACAATGGACCTGTTCCATGGGATACCAAAGTCTCCACCTCACGTTCCTGATATCAGATTGCAGGAGGCCTTTGGAACTACAAGGGCAGACAAACTTCCATCTGGTGGTAGATTGCACCTGGGAGATATCCTCATTTGTATGTAATTTTAGTGGAATTTTAGTAGGCATAAGCCCAGTGGCTGGCCGACAGTATTAGACACGAACGGTGGCCCATTTCCATGGGAAACCAAAGTCTCCATCCCACGTTCCTGATGTCAGTTTGTAGGAGGCCTTTGGTACTACAAGGGCAGACAAACTTCCAACTGGTGGTAGATTCCCTCTGGGAGATATCCTCATTTGTGAGGAATTTCAGCATGCATAACCCCAGTGGCAGGCAGACAGCATTAGACAGAAACGGTGCCCTTTTTCCATGGGAAACCATAGTCTCCACCCCACGTTCCTGATGTCAGTTTTTAAGAGGCGTTTGGAATTACAAGGGCAGAAAAACTTCCATCTGGTGGTAGATTGCACCTGGGAGATATTCTCATTTGTATGGAATTTTCGTGGAATTTTAGTAGGCAGAATCCCAGCGGCAGGCAGAGAGAATTAGACATGAATAGTGGCTCATTTCCATGGGAAATCAAAGTCTCCACACAGGTTCCTGATGTCAATTTGTAAGAACCCTTTGGCTCTACAGGGGCAGACAATCTTCCACCTGGTGGTAGATTGCACCTGGGAGACATCCTCATTTGTATGGAATTTTAGTGGAATTTTATTAGGCAGAAGCCTAGTGGCCGGCACACATCATTAGACACGAACGCTGGCCCATATCCATGGGAAACCAAAGTCTCCACCCCAGGCTCCTCATGTCAGTTTGTAGGAGGCCTTTGGAACTACAAGGACAGAAAAACTTCCATCTGGTGGTAAATTGAACCTGGGAGATATGCTCATTCGTATGGAATTTTTGTATGCATAAGCCCAGTTGAAAGGAGAGAGCATTAGACACGAACTGTGGCCCTTTTCCATGGGAAACCAAAGTCTCCACCCCAGATTCCTGATGCCAGTTTGCAGGAAGCATTTGGCACTATAAGAGCAGACAAACTTATATCTGGCGGTAGACTGAACCCAGGAGATATCTTCATTTGTATGGAATTTCAGTGGAATTTTGGTAGGCAGAAGCCCTATGGCCGGCAGAAAGCATCAGACACGAACGATGGCCCAATTCCATTAGAAACCAAAGTCTCCACCCCAGGTTCATGATGTGAGTTTGTAGGAGGCCTTCGGCACTACAAGGGCAAACAAACTACGAACTGGTGGTAGGTTCCGTCTGGGAGATATCCTCATTTGTGAGGAATTTCAGAAGGCATAACCCCAGTGTAGGCAGACAGCATTAGACACGAACGGTGGCCCTTTTCCATGGGAAACCAAAATCTCTACCCCACGTTGCGGATGTCACTTTGTAGGAGGCGTTTTCCAATATAAGGGCAGAGAAACTTCCATCTGATTGTAGATTGCACCTGGAAGATATCCTCATTTCTATGGAATTTTATTGGAATTTTAGTGGGAAGAAGCCCAGAAGCAGGCAGCCAGCATTAGATACGAACGGTGGCCCATTTCTATGGGAAGCCAAAGTCTCCACCCCACGTTCCTGATGTCCGTTTCTAAAAGGCCTTTGGCACTACAAGGGCAGACAAACTTCCACCTGGTGGTAGATTGCACCTGGGAGATATCCTCATTTGTATGGAACTTCAGCAGTCATAACCACAGTGCCAGTCAGACAGCATTAGACAGGAACGGTTGTCCTTTTCCTAGGGAAACCAAAGTCTCCACACCATGTTCCCGATGTCAGGTTTTAGGAGGCCTTTGGCAGTACAAGGGCACACAAACTTCCGTCTGGTGGCTGATTGCATAGGGGAGATATCCTCATTTGTACGGAATTTCAGCAGGTAGAAGCCCAGTGGCCGGCAGAGAGCATTAGACACGTACGGTGCCCCTTTACCATGGGAAAACAAAATCTCCACCCCACGTTGCTGATGTTAGTTAGTAAAAGGCCTTTGGAATTAAAAGGGCAGACAAACTTCTCTCTGGTGGGAAATTGCATTTCGGAGATATCCTCATTTGTATGGAATTTCAGCAGGCATATGCCCACTGGCAGGCAGACAGCATTAGACACGAACGGTGGCCCTTTTCCATGGAAAAACAAATTATCCATCCTATGTTCCTGATGTCAGTTTGAAGGAGGCCTTTGGCACTACAAGGGCAGACAAACTTCCATCTGGCGGTCGACTGAACCTCGGAGATGTCCGAATTTGTATGGAATTTTAGTGGTATTTTAGTACTCAGAATCCCAGTTGCAGACAGACAGCATTAAACATGAACAGTAGGCCGTTTTGAGAGGAATCCAAAGTCCCCAGGCGAGGTTCCGAATGTCAGTTTGAAGGAGGCCTTTGGCACTGCAAGAGCAGACAAACTTCCATCTGGTGGCATATTGCATCTGGGAGATATCCTCATTTGCATGTAATTTCAGTAGTCATAAGCCAGGTGGCAAGGAGACAGCATTAAACACCAAGTGTGGCCCTTTCCCATGGGAAACCAAAGCGTCCTCTCCAGATTCCTGATGTCAGTTTGTAGGAGGCCGTTGGCATTACAAGGGCAGAGAAAGTTCCATCTGGTGGTTGATTGCATCGAGAAGATATCCTCATTTGTATGGGATTATACTAGGCATAAGCCCAGTGGCAGACACATAGCATTAGAAACAAACGGTGGCCCATTTCCATGTAAAACAAAGTCTCCACCCCACGTTCCTGATGTAAGATTTTAAGAGGCCTTTGTCACTACGAGGACAGACAAACTTCCACCTTGTGGTAGATTGCACTTGGGAGATATCTTCATTTGTATGGAACTTCAGCAGTCATAGCCACAGTGCCAGGCAGACAGCATTAGACAGGAACGGTGGTCCTTTTCCATGGGAAACCAAAGTCTCCACCCTAGGTTCCTGATTGCAGTTTGTAGGAGGCCTTTGGAAAAACAAGGGCACAGAAACTTCCATCTGGAGTTAGATTGCACCTGGAAGATATTCTCATTTTTATGGAATTTTAGTGGAATTTTAGTAGGCAGAATCCCACCGGCAGGCAGACAGAACTAGACATGAATAGTGGACCATTTCCATGGGACACCAAAGTCTCCACCCTGTGTTGGTGCTTCTGTTTTGTGTTTGCAGCGTGCAGAGAAGCCCTTGTGCTTGCTGCTGCTTCCAGCAAGCCAAAACGCTTTTGCAGACACTTTCCTTCCTTTTCTACAACAGGATCACGGTCGAGCTGATTTACAGTTGCCTCTGCGTAGAGCAGCTAGAGGAGCAGCTCTGCTGGCTTTCCTGTGCTTCTGCATAGCAGAGCTGTCAAGAACGAGAAGCTGCGTTTTGCCGAGAAAGCAGCGCTTCGCGGAAGCACAGCCAGCGGCGTCTTCGGTACAGCCACAGGTTGTGCGGAGAAGCGAAAGAGAGCCGGGGAAGAATGTGGAAAGCCGAACTCGGTCTCTGCAAGCGGGTGCTGGCGAACAGCTTCTGGTCACCTTGTAGAAACTCTCCCAGCACAGTGCAGAGTCCACGTGGCTAGTTCCTTGAAATACCTTTCCTGGCAGCAGCCCAGAGCTGTACTGAGTGCAGCAGGTGTCAGGCAGTCTCCTCTCGCCATGTAGATGCTTCTGTTTTGTGTTTGCAGCGTGCAGAGAAGCCCTCGTGCTTGCTGCTGCTTCCAGCAAGCCAAAATGCTTTTGCAGCCACTTTCCTGCCTTTTCTACAACAGGATCAATGTCTAGCTGATTTACAGTTGCCTCTCAGTTCAGAAACGTAAGCAGAAGCTCTGCCGGATTTCCTCTGCTTCTGCATAGCAGAGCTGTCAAGAACGAGAAGCTGCGTTCTGCCGAGAAAGCAGCGCTTCGCGGAACCACAGCCAGCGGCGTCTTTGGTACAGCCGCAGCTTGTGCGGAGAAGCAAAAGAGAGCCGGGGAAGAATGTGGAAAGCCGAACTCGGTCGCTGCAAGCTGCTGCTGGCGAACAGCTTCTGGTCACCTTGTAGAAACTCTCCCAGCACAGTGCAGAGTCCCCGTGGCTAGTTCCTTGAAATACCTTTCCTGGCAGCAGCCCAGAGCTGTACTGAGTGCAGCAGGTGTCAGGCAGGCTCCTCTCGCCGTGTGCGTGCTTCTGTTTTGTGTTTGCAGCGTGCAGAGAAGCCCTGGTGCTTGCTGCTGCTTCCAGCAAGCCAAAACGCTTTTGCAGCCACTTTCCTGCCTTTTCAACAACAGTATAATTTTCTAGCTGATTTACAGTTGCCTCTGCGTAGAGCAGCTAGAGGAGCAGCTCTGCCGGCTTTCCTCTTTTTCTGCACAGCAGAGCTGTCAAGAACGAGAAGCTGCGTTTTGCCGAGAAAGCAGCGCTTCGCGGAACCACAGCCAGCGGCGTCTTGGGTACAGCCGCAGGTAGTGCGGAGAAGCAAAAGAGAGCCAGGGAAGAATGTGGAAAGCCAAACTCGGTCGCTGCAAGCGGCTGCTGGCGAACAGCTTCTGGTCACCTTGTAGAAACTCTCCCAGCACAGTGCAGAGTCCCCGTGGCTAGTTCCTTGAAATACCTTTCCTGGCAGCAGCCCAGAGCTGTACTGAGTGCAGCAGGTGGCAGGCAGTCTCCTCTCGCCGTGTGCGTGCTTCTGTTTTGTGTTTGCAGCGTGCAGAAAAGCCCTCGTGCTTGCTGCTGCTTCCAGCAAGCCAAAAGGCTTTTGCAGCAACTTTCCTGCCTGTACCCAAGACGCCGTTGGCTGTGGTTCCGCGAAGCGCTGCTTTCTCGGCAAAATGCAGCTTCTCGTTCTTGAAAGCTCTCCTATGCAAAGCACAGGAAAGCCGGCAGAGCTGCTCCTCTAGCTGCTCTACGCAGAGGCAACTGTAAATCAGCTAATCAGTGATCCTGTTGTGGAAAAGGCAGGAAAGTTGCTGCAAAAGCGTTTTGGCTTGCTGGAAGCAGCAGCAAGCACGTGGGTTTCTCTGCACTCTGCAAACACAAAACAGAAGCACCTACACGGGGTGGAGACTTTGGTTTTCCATGGAAATGGGCCACTATTCATGTCTAATTCTGTCTGCCTGGCACTGGGATTCTGCCTACTAAAATTCCACTAAAATTCCATACAAATGAGAATATCTTCCAGGTGCAATCTAACACCAGATGGAAGTTTCTTTGCCCTTGTGTTTCCAAAGGCCTCCTACAAACTGCCATCAGGAACCTAGGGTGGAGACTTTGGTTTCCCATGGAAAAGGACCACCGTTCCTGTCAAGTGCTGTCTGCCTGGCACTGTGGTTATGACTGCTGAAGTTCCATACAAATGAAGATATCTCCCAGGTGCAATCTACCACCAGGTGGAAGTTTGTCTGCCCTTGTAGTGCCAAAAGGCTCCTATAAACTGACATCTGAAATGTAGGATGGATAATTTGGTTTCCCATGGAAAAGTTCCACTGTTCATGCTTAATGCTGTGTCCCTGCCACTGGGCGTATGCCTGCTAAAATTCCATACAAATTATATATGGATATAATATATCTCGCAGATGCAATTTATCACCCGATGGAAGATTGTCCGCCCTTGTAGTGGCAAAGGCCTCCTAAAAAACTGACATCAGGAACCAGGGGTGGAGACTTTGGTTTCCCATGGAAAAGGACCACCATTCGTATCTAGTGCTGTCTGCCTGGCATTGTGGTTATGAGTGCTGAAGTTCCATACAAATGAGGATATCTCCCAGGTGCAATCTACCACCAGGTGGAAGTTTGTCTGCCCTTGTAGTTCCAAAGGCCTCCTACATAGTGACATCAGGAACGTGAGGTGGAGACTTTGGTTTCCCATGGAAAAGGTCCATTGTTCCTGTCTAATGCTGTCTGCCTGCAACTGGACTTCTGCCTGCTGAAATTCCATACAAATGAGGATATCTCCTCGACGCAATCAACCACCAGACGGAACTTTGTCTGCCCTTGTAATGCCAATGGCCTCCTACAAACTGACATCAGGAATCTGGAGAGGACGCTTTGGTTTCCCATGGAAAAGGGGCACCCTTGGTGTTTAATGCTGTCTCCTTGCCACTGGACTTATGACTACTGAAATTACATACAAATGAGGATATCTCCCAGATGCAATATGCCACCAGATGGAAGTTTGTCTGCTCTTGCCGAGCCAAAGGCCTCCTTTAAACTGATATCCAGAATCTGGCCTGGAGACTTTGGTTTCCTATGGAAAAGGCCCACCGTTCTTGTTGAATGCTGTCTGTCTGCTACTGGGCTTCTGAGTACTAAAATTCCACTAAAATTTAATACAAATGAGGACATCTCCGAGGTGCAATCTACCGCCAGATGGAAGTTTGTCTGCCCTTGTAGTGCCAAAGGCCTCCTTCAAACTGACATGAGGAACATAGGATGGATAATTTGTTTTTACATGGAAATGGGCCACCGTTCGTGTCTAATGCTGTCTGCCTGCCACTGGGCTTCTACCTGCTGAAATTCCATACAAATGAGGATATCTCCCCAATGCAATCAACCACCAGACGGAAGTTTGTCTTCCCATGTACTGCCAAAGGCCTCATACAACCTGACGTCAGGAACGTGGCATGGAGACTTTGGTTTCCCATGGAAAAGGGCCACCGTTCGTTTCTAATGCTGTCTGCCTGCCACTTGGCTTCTGCCTGCTGAAATTCCACACAAATGAAAATATCTCCCAGATGGAATCTACCACCAGTTGGAAGTTTGTCTGCCCTCGTAGTTCCAAAGGCCTCCTACATACTGACATAAGGAACGTGAGGTGGAGACTTTGGTTTCCTATGGAAAAGCTCCGCTGTTCGTGTCTAATGCTGTCTGCCTGCCACTGGGCTTCTGCCTGCTGAAATTCCATACAAATGAGGATATCTCCTCGATGCAATCAACCACCAGACGGAACTTTGTCTGCCCTTGTAGTGCCAAAGGCCTCCTACACACTGACATCAGGAACCTGGAGTGGAGACTTTGGTTTCCCATGGATATGGGCTAGCATTCGTGTCTAATGATATGTGCCTGCCACTAGGCTTCTGGCTATTAAAATTCCACTAAAATCCTATACAAATGAGGATGTCTCCCAGGTGCAATCTTCCACCAGATGGAAGTTTGTCTGCCCCTGTAGAGACAAAAGCTTCCTACAAATTGACATCAGGAAACTGGGGCGGAGACTTTGGTTTCCCATGGAAAAGGGCCACCGTTCGTGTCTAACGCTGTCTACCTGACACTGGGCTTATGGCTACTAAAATTACATACAAATGAGGATGTCTCCCAGAAGCAATATGCCACCAGTTGGAAGTTTGTCTCCTCTTGTAGTGCCAGAGGCCTCCTAGAAAATGACATCTGGAACCTGCGGTGGAGACTTTGGTTTCTCATGGAAATGGGCCACTATTCATGTCTAATTCTGTCTGCCTGCCACTGGGATTCTGCCTACGAAAATTTTACTAAAATTCCATACAAATAAGAATATCTCCCAGGTGCAATCTAACACCAGATGGAAGTTTCTCTTCCCTTGCGGTTCCAAAGGCCTCCTACAAACTGACATCAGGAACCTAGGGTGGAGACTTTGGTTTCCCATGGAAATGGGCCAGCGTTCGTGTCTAATGATGTGTGCCTGCCACTAGGCTTCTGCCTATTAAAATTCCACTAAAATTCCATACAAATGAGGATGTCTCCCAGGCGCAAGCTACCACCAGATGGAAGTTTGTCTGCCCCTGTAGAGCCAAAGGCTTCATACAAATTGACATCAGGAACCTGGGGCAGAGACTTTGGTTTCCCATGGAAAAGGGCCACCGTTTGTGTCTGATGCTCTCTGCCTGGCACTGTGGTTATGACTGCTGAAGTTCCATACAAATGAGCATATCACCCAGGTGCAGTCTACCACCAGGTGGAAGTTTGCCTGCCCTTGTAGTGCCAAAGGCCTCCTAAAAACTGATGTCAGGAACGTGGGGAGGAGACTTTGGTTTCCCATAGAAATGGGCCACCGTTTGTGTCTAATGCTATGTGCCTGCCACTGGGCTTATGCCTAGTAAAATTCCATACAAATGAGGATATCGCCCAGATGGAGTCTACCACCAGATGAAAGTTTGTCTACCCTTGTAATGCCAACAGCCTCCTACAAACTGACATCAGGAATCTGGAGAGGACGCTTTGGTTTCTCATGGAAAAGGGCCACTCTTGGTGTTTAATGCTGTCTCCTTGCCACTGGGCTTATGACTACTGAAATTACATACAAATGAGGATATCTCCCAGATGCAATATGCCACCAGATGAAAGTTTGTCTGCTCTTGCAGTGCAAAGGGCCTCCTTCAAAGTGATATCCGGAACCTGGCCTGGGGACTTTGGTTTCCTATGGAAATGGCCCACCGTTCGTTTTTAATGCTGTCTGTCTGCCACTGGGCTTCTGAGTACTAAAATTCCACTAAAATTCCATACAAATGAGGAAATCTCAGAGGTGCAATCTACAGCCAGATGGATGTTTGTCTGTCCTTGTAGTGCCAAAGGCCTCCTTCAAACTGACATCAGGAATATAGGATGGATAATTTGTTTTTCCATGGAAAAGGCCCACCGTTCGTGTCTAATGCTACTGCCTGCCTGTGGGTATATGCCTACTAAAATTCCATACATATAAGGATATCTTCCAAATGCAATTTCCCACCAGATGGAAGTTTGTCTACCCTTTTAATGCCGAAGGCCTCCTAAAAACTGACATCAGGAGCCTGGGTTTGAGACTTTGGTTTCCCATGGAAAAGGACCACCGTTCGTGCCTAATGCTGTCTGCATGCCACTGGGCTTCTGCCTGCTGAAATTCCATAAAAATGAGGATATCTCCCAGATGCAATCTACCACCAGACTGAACTTTGTCGGCCCTTGTAGTGCTAAAGGCCTCCGAAAAAACTGACGTCAGGAACCAGGGGTGGAGATTTTGTTTTCCCATGGAAAAGGGCCAGCGTTCGTGTCTAATGCTGTCTGCCTGCCACTGGGCATCTGCCTGCTGGAATTCCAAGGAAATCTGGATATCTCTCCGATGCAATCAACCACCTGACGGAAGTTTGTCTTCCCCTGTAGTGCCAAAAGCCTCCTAAAAACTGACATCAGGAACCTGGCCTGGAGACTTTGTTTTCCCCATGGAAAAGGACCCCCGTTGAATCTAATGTTGTCTGCCTGCCACTGGGATTCTACCTGCTGAAATTCCATACAAATGAGGATATCTCCCCAATGCAATCAACAACCAGACGGACGTTTGTCTGCTTTTGTACTGCCAAAGGCCTCCTAAAACCTGACATCGGGAACGTGGTGTGGAGATTTTAGTTTCCCATGGAAAAGGACCACCGTTCGTGTCTAATGCTGTCTGAATGCCACTGGGCTTCTTCCTACTAAAATTAAACTAAAATTGCTTTCTCGGCAAAACGCAGCTTCTCGTTCTTGACAGCTCTGCTATGCAGAAGCACAGGAAAGCCGTCAGGGCTGCTCCTCTAGCTGCTCATCGCAGAGGCAACTGTAAATCAGCTAGACAGTGATCCTGTTGTGGAAAAGGCAGGAAAGTGGCTGCAAAAGCGTTTTGGCTTGCTGGAAGCAGCAGCAAGCACGAGGGCTTCTCTGCACGCTGCAAACACAAAACAGAAGCACGCACACGGCGAGAGGAGACTGCCTGACACCTGCTGCACTCAGTACAGCTCTGGGCTGCTGCCAGGAAAGGTATTTCAAGGAACTAGCCATGTGGACTCTGCACTGTGTTGGGAGAGTTTCTACAAGGTGACCAGAAGCTGTTCGCCAGCAGCAGCTTGCAGCGACCGAGTTCGGCTTTCCACATTCTTCCCCGGCTCTCTTTCGCTTCTCCGCACAACCTGTGGCTGTACCGAAGACGCTGCTGGCTGTGGTTCCACAAAGCGCTGCTTTCTCGGCAGAACGCAGCTTCTTATTCTTGACAGCTCTGCTATGCAGAAGGAGAGGAAAACCGGCAGAGCTTCTGCTTACGTTTCTGAACTGAGAGGCAACTGTAAATCAGCTAGACATTGATCCTGTTGTGGAAAAGGCAGGAAAGTTGCTGCAAAAGGGTTTTGGCTTGCTGGAAGCAGCAGCAAGCACCAGGGCTTCTCTGCATGCTGCAAACACAAAACAGAAGCACGCACACGGCGAGAGGAGACTGCCTGACACCTGCTACACTCAGTACAGCTCTGGGCTGCTGCCAGGAAAGGTATTTCAAGGAACTAGCCACGTGGACTCTGCACTGTGCTGGGAGAGTTTCTACAAGGTGACCAGAAGCTGTTCGCCAGCACCCGCTTGCAGCGACCGAGTTCGGCTTTCCACATTCTTCCCCGGCTCTCTTTTGCTTCTCCGCACAAGCTGCGGCTGTACCGAAGACGCCGCTGGCTGTGGTTCCGCGAAGCGCTGCTTTCTCGGCAAAACGCAGCTTCTCGTTCTTGACAGCTCTGCTATGCAGAAGCACAGGAAAGCCGGCAGAGCTGCTCCTCTAGCTGCTCTACGCAGAGGCAACTGTAAATCAGCTAGACAGTGATCCTGTTGTGGAAAAGGCAGGAAAGTTGTAGCAAAAGCGTTTTGGTTTGCTGGAAGCAGCAGCAAGTACCAGGGCTTCTCTGCACGCTGCAAAAACAAAACAGAAGCACCTACACGGCGAGAGGAGACTGCCTGCCACCTGCTGCACTCAGTACAGCTCTGGGCTGCTGCCAGGAAATGTATTTCAAGGAACTAGCCACGGGGACTCTGCACTGTGCTAAGAGAGTTTCTACAAGGTGACCAGAAGCTGTTCGCCCGCACCCGCTTGCAGCGACCGAGTTCGGCTTTCCACATTCTTCCCCGGCTCTCTTTTCGCTTCTCCGCACAACCTGCGGCTGTACCGAAGACGCCGCTGGCTGTGGTTCCGCGAAGCGCTGCTTTCTCGGCAAAACGCAGCTTCTCGTTCTTGACAGCTCTGCTGTGCAGAAGCACAGGAAAGCCGGCAGAGCTGCTCCTCTAGCTGCTCTACGCAGAGGCAACTGCAAATCAGCTAGACATTGATCCTGTTGTGGAAAAGGAAGGAAAGTTGTAACAAAAGCGTTTTGGCTTGCTGGAAGCAGCAGCAAGCACCAGGGCTTCTCTGCACGCTGCAAACACAAAACAGAAGCACGCACACGGCGAGAGGAGACTGCCTGAAACCTGCTGCACTCAGTACAGCTCTGGGCTGCTGCCAGGAAAGGTATTTCAAGGAACTAGCCACGGGGACTCTGCACTGTGCTGGGAGAGTTTCTACAAGGTGACCAGAAGCTGTTCGCCAGCACCCGCTTGCAGCGACCGAGTTCGGCTTTCCACATTCTTCCCCGGCTCTCTTTCGCTTCTCCGCACAACCTGCGGCTGTTCCCAAGACGCTGCTGGCTGTGGTTCCGCGAAGCGCTGCTTTCTCGGCAAAACGCAGCTTCTCGTTTTTGACAGCTCTGCTATGCAGAAGCAGAGGAACGCGGGCAGAACTTCTGCTTACATTTCTGAACTGAGAGGCAACTGTAAATCAGCTAGACATTGATCCTGTTGTGGAAAAGGCAGGAAAGTGGCTGCAAAAGCGTTTTGGCTTGCTGGAAGCAGCAGCAAGCACCAGGGCTTCTCTGCACGCTGCAAACACAAAACAGAAACACGCACACGGCGAGAGGAGACTGCCTGCCACCTGCTGCACTCAGTACAGCTCTGGGCTGCTGCCAGGAAACGTATTTCAAGGAACTAGCCACGGGGACTCTGCACTGTGCTAAGAGAGTTTCTACAAGGTGACCAGAAGCTGTTCGCCAGCACCCGCTTGCAGCGACCGAGTTCGGCTTTCCACATTCTTCCCCGGCTCTCTTTCGCTTCTCCGCACAACCTGCGGCTGTACCCAAGACGCCGCTGGCTGTGGTTCCGCTAAGCGCTGCTTTCTCGGCAGAACGCAGCTTCTCGTTCTTGACAGCTCTGCTATGCAGAAGCAGAGGAAAGCCGGCAGAGCTTCTGCTTACATTTCTGAACTGAGAGGCAACTGTAAATCAGCTAGACATTGATCCTGTTGTGGAAAAGGCAGGACAGTTTTAGCAAAAGCATTTTGGCTTGCTGGAAGCAGCAGCAAGCACAAGGGCTTGTCTGCACACTGCAAACACAAAACAGAAGCACGCACACGACAAGAGGAGACTGCCTGCCACCTGCTGCACTCAGTACAGCTCTGGGCTGCTGCCAGGAAAGGTATTTCAAGGAACTAGCCACGGGGACTCTGCACTGTGCTGGGAGAGTTTCTACAAGGTGACCAGAAGCTGTTCACCAGCACCCGCTTGCAGCGACCGAGTTCGGCTTTCCACATTCTTCCCCGGCTCTCTTTCGCTTCTCCGCACAACTTGAGGCTGTACCCAAGACGCCGTTGGCTCTGTTTGCGCGAAGCGCTGCTTTCTGGGCAAAACGCAGCTTCTCGTTCCTGACAGCTCTGCTATGCAGAAGCACAGGAAAGCCGGCAGAGCTGCTCCTCTAGCTGCTCTACGCAGAGGCAACTGTAAATCAGCTAGACATTGATCCTGTTGTGGAAACGGCAGGAAAGTTGCTGCAAAAGCGTTTTGGCTTGCTGGAAGCAGCAGCAAGCACGAGGGCTTCTCTGCATGCTGCAAACACAAAACAGAAGCACCTACACAGCGAGAGGAGACTGCCTGACACCTGCTGCACTCAGTACAGCTCTGGGCTGCTGCCAGGAAATGTATTTCAAGGAACTAGCTAACTATCACACTTCAGCGCCAATCCCCTTGCGCGTTGCAGCCCTGGACTGTGAGCTTGATCGCAGTGCTTGACCTTTCCATGATGGTGGCCAAAAGGGCGGGAAAAAAGCAAGGACCCTGGTGGTGTTGCCCAATCCGAAGTAAACAGAAACAACCGAAGTCGTTTATGCGGTGCTTTATTGAGGGCCCGGGAGCCTGTGGACTAGCGTCCAAAGACAGAGCCCCATCTCTCAGAAAAATCACAGGGTTTTTATATGTTTCTTTACATGACTTCTTCATCCTAACAAATTCTTACTTCATTTTCACTACATGGTACAATAATCTCCTTGACATTTAAGTTTCTGCCAAAAGGTATCCTCCTTAAGATAAGTATACATTCCTAAGGATAAGTGATTATCTCCTAGCTACACTGCTTACATTACAACCAAGCCTTAGCATGACTACTACTAATGTCAACTATTAATGTTTGCTATATCCTTAATACAGTTTAATACAGTTTATTAAATCAAATGGCAAGAATTCCCCCCCTTTTGAGCATTCTTCAGTCTTATGCAAGGATTCTCAATTCTTAATTATCATCAATTCTTTCAAATGCTGGATTTTCCTGCCCAATGGCAACTTCATACTTCGGAGGAGGCGGGTACATCTCGTTGGTTCTTGTCAGGGCTTTTATCACTCTCCTGGTGCATTTTGTTTCTTTTTCAATGGCTCCTAAAACACACTTATAAACTATCCAGATAATTAACAAAAGAACTGCAAACAACAGAATATACTGTATTATTGACGAAACCCATCCAGAAACCTGAAGTCCCAGAGACTCAAATATTGCTCCGATCCAATTATGTTGTGCTTCTTTTTCAATTTCTTTCGTTTTAGATTCAATTGTTTCTAATTGGGAGATATCTTTTTCTACTTCAATGGTCATGTTTGGGATATGGATGCAGCAATGGTCAATTTTCCTTTTTAGATACTGACACACACCATGCTCTTTTAACAATAGCATATCTAGCGCCATCCTATTCTGCAAAGTCATTCGGGATGTGGCTTGTAATTGCAAATTTATATCCTTAAATCCTTTCTTGGTGGCCACTGCTAATCTCTCAGTCTGTCCCAACAATTTGTACAGCATTTCTCTGTTCCTATAGGAGGCTATAGGTGCAAATAGTGATTCCAAACCCCACCCAAATTTAACTCCGCCATCAGGTTCGTGCCATTCATTTTCTAGCTCCGTGAATTCATCTACCTCTCTCTTCTTTCGGTTTGATTTTAATTTTGATTGTTTCCACAGGGGGCAGAGGGTGGGGACTCCTAAAGTGACTTGTGTCACAGGTCCATCTATGGGAATGTGTGTTGTCCATTGTCCATGTCCCATTACCCAAATTAGATTTCCTGGACTTCTAATTGTAGTATCTTAACAACTTACGGCTCCTTTAATTCCATTATTCCTGCTCAGTGCGTATATTTTTTCCTGTAATTGTATGATTAAATTTTCTACATTCACATCCCCACTTAAGTAACACTCTAAGAGGAGCTAGACTAATCTGACTTTCAGGGGTGTCACAGGTAATTACTTTAGTACAATTCCAGCTTTCTCCAGTTGTTTTAATTTCTCTTGTAGAGGTTTCTGTCTTATAGACTTCCACAAGAGTTTGATTTTTACTTCCTATCCATTGTATACACCAGTTCACTGCTCCAATGTAACTATAATGTTCCAGTATGCTCGGACCCCATATAGCTTTCCAATCATCCCAAATCACATGCTGCTGACTTATATTTTGACACTTGACCTCCTGGTAAGGTTGTTTTGTTTTTATTTCTACTTCTTTAGCAGCATACAGTGCAGCCTGCCATACCTTTTTAACAGTCACTATTTCTCTTTCTTTCATTTCTATTTGACATACGGTGGATGTGTTTTCTGCTGCCTCAGGTGGTAATGGAATGGGAATTATTCCCCATGGAATTGGTTCTCCTGCTGCTTGTGGGAGTGGCAAGCATGCTGTAATTTGGGATACGTTTTGCACCATCCCAAAATCTCTAATCAATCCTACTACCAAATTCTCTTGTCCATGACTTTGATGTACAGCTACTTCTGTATCTCTCAGCTCCCTATACTTCTTTTCTATTGGGGATACTGTGTAAGTGGGCCTGATCCCTTGTCCTTGATGCGGTTTAGCTTCTACTATCCTTATTCCATAGTCAGCATCAATTTCACATATCACTAAACACAAGTATTTTCCTTCAGAAGAACCAATTTGAGGGTTACTAATATTCAACCATCCTACACCTTTTCCAGACCTTTCCCACCAGCTAATTCCTTGGTCTATTCTATCCCAGAGCTTCTGCTTGTTTTCTTTCCACCATTTAACTTGCAATGTCTGATTACATTCTTGTTTTAACACAAATGAACAATTTATCTTCAAAGGAAGTCCATCCCACATACCTTGTACAGCCCAGGTGGAGTTTATCTCTGCGGATTCCTGGGATGGAGTATTCTTCCTCAATTTCCAGGGTACTACTCTTAATTTAATTTGCTTATGATCAAAGCTGTCTCGGGATTTGACAACGCACATGTATATATCCATATCATCTTGCCTGACTTGCTTCAATTGTACTGTGGTATTTCCTTTCTGTGTATCTTTATCCCAAACTGTGACAATGTTTGCCCTTGGATAGTCAGCACCTTTACCCCAGGTTGCCTGTAAGTTCCAGAGTTCAGATTTCTGGTCATTCGTTATAAAACAGGTCAGGTTCACATCCATTCCATCCATAACACCAACCACTGGTTCGGTAACTGCAACTACAACAGAGCCATTAACAAAAATTGGTTTCATTATTACCAGTAACAATATAATTAAAAATGCTACTTTCCGTGAAAAATCATCCGTGTTGGAGAGACCAACTGAGTCTCCCATTGTACAGGGACTTTCTTGACCCGAGTGTAATGGATCCATGAGTTGACTCCTTCGACTTTCACTGCGGTGTAGGTTGTCAGGATCACTTGACGTGGCCCATCCCATGCCTCCTTCAAGGGGTGGGTGGACCAATTCTTCACATACACTCGGTCTCCTGGTTGAATGTCATGTACCGGATTTTCCAGGGGCAAAGGTCTGTTCCACTGCAGGGTTCCCCTTAAGGCATTAAGAGTTTTGTTTAATGACATGACATAACCAAATATTGTCTGATCACCGTGCACATGCAAATCCCCTTTTAACAACTTAGCATGGTATGGTTTCCCATATAGAATTTCATATGGGCTAACTCCCAATCGCTCCCTGGGTTTGATTCTGATTCTGAGCAATGCTAATGGCAGTGCCTGTGGCCACTGTATTTTCGCCTCTTGGCAAATCTTCTTAATTTGTCCCTTAATTGTTTGATTCATGTGCTCTACCTGACCACTTGATTGAGGTCGCCAAGGGGTGTGTAGATCCCAAGATATATCTAACGCCCTGGCCACTTCTTGTACGACTCCTGCTATAAAGTGTGGGCCTCTATCTGATGACAATCCCAACAGTACCCCAAATCTTGGAATGATTTCCTTCAACAGTGTTTTGACCACTTCCTTTGCTTGATTTGTTTGACAAGGAAAGGCTTCAGGCCAACCTGAAAAAAAATGCATACATACGCTAAAAGATACTTAAAATTCTGTGCTTTCGGTAATTCTGAAAAATCTACTTGCCAGTAATCTCCCAGTTCTGGTCCCACTTGTAATTTTCCTAACTGGATCTGTTTCCTAACTATTGGATTGTTTTTCAAACAAGTTGGACACATGGCATTCACCCGTTTTGCCAATGTTAACATCTGGTTAGAAATTACTTCTCTTTTTAGAAATTTTACCAATGCTTCTGCTCCCCAATGGCATTTATTATGTTCAGTCTCTAAGATGGCTCTCATAATTCGGGTGGGAACTACAACTTGTCCCATGGCTGTTACATACCATCCAGTTGCATTCTTTTGCGCTTTCAGCAGTACTGCTAGTTTTTCATCATCCAGAGAATACTTCGGTTCCTGAGTCAAATGTGGAGTTACAGGACTCACCTTAATGGGTATCAAGGCCATTTGGGTCCATACTTCTTTGGCTACTTCTCGTGCAGTAATATCAGCCAACCTGTTTCCTCGATATATTTTTCCTTCTTCTTTCTGGTGACCTCTCACATGCATTACTGCAACCTTTTCGGGTTGGTGTACTGCATCTAGCAAAGCTAGAATTTCAGTTCTATATTTGATGGTAGTTCCTTGAGAGTTCAGCAACCCCCGTTCTTTCCACAAGGCCCCATGAATGTGTACAACCCCAAAAGCATATTTAGAATCAGTCCATATATTCACTTTCTTTCCTGAACTCAGCATTAGGGCTCTAGTGAGTCCAATGATTTCAGCTCGCTGAGCTGATGTTCCAGGGGTCAAAGCCTTTGCCTCCACTACGGTTGTAACTGTCACCACCGCATACCTGGTACCATTCTCTACAAAGCTGGATCCGTCGGTAAACAGTTCCCAATCCGGGTTTTCCATTGGGACATCTTTCAAATCAATTCGGCTGGCATACACTTGTTCAATCACCTCCATGCAGTCATGTGTTAATTCTCCTTCTTCCTGTTCACTGCGAAGAAATTCTGCTGGGTTAACATGATTAGTCATTTTCAAATCCACATCATCTTGTTCTCTCAGAATTGCTTGGTATTGTAGCATTCTGCTGGACGATAGCCAGTGACCCCCCTTTTGTTCCAAAACTGCCAGTACCATGTGAGGCACGAACACCTCTATTTTCCTTCCCAAGGTCAGTTTCCTGGATGAGGATCACTGTGGCCATAACTGCCCGCAAGCATGACGGCCAACCAGCACTTACTGCATCTAGTTGTTTTGAAAAATACCCTACCGGGCGTTTCCATGAGCCAAGTCTCTGGACTAGCACTCCCAGTGCCAGTTTCTGTCTCTCATTCACATATAACTGAAAATCTTTATTTAAATCTGGAAGGCCCAATGCCAGAGCTTCCCTCAAGGCCTGTTTCAAGTCTTCAAAGGCCTTCTTCCTCTGTCGATCCCAGTTCAACTGTGGTTCTTTCAAAGCTTCATATAATGGTTTAGCTAGAAGTCCGAAATTCAGAATCCACAGCCTGCACCATCCCACCATCCCCAGAAAAGACCTTAATTCCTGATGGTTCCTGGGAAGGGGAATAGCACAAATAGCTTCCACTCGATTGACTCCCAACTGTCTCTGGCCTTGGGTGATTTCACATCCCAAATATATTACGCTTTCTTTTATTAGTTGTGCTTTTTCTTTCGACACTCGGTAGCCAGCCTGGCCCAGCATATTTAACAGAGCAATAGTTAATTTCAGACACATTCCTTTTTCCTCTGTTGCTAGAAAAATATCATCCACATACTGGAGAATGACATAAGAAAAAGGTGACTCTCTTACCTCAGCAGTCTTCCACTCTTCTAGTTCTTTTGCCAGTTGATTTCCGAATATCATGGGACTATTTTTGAAACCTTGCGGCAATCGAGACCAGGTGAGCTGTCTCTTCCAGTGTCAGGACTTTCCCATTTGAATGCAAAATATTCCCCTACTCTCCAATGCCAGAGGGATGCAGAAGAAAGCATCTTTCAAATCAACAACTGAAAACCATTTAAATTTTTCTGACACAGATGTTAATAAAGTATATGGATTGGCAACCACTGGGTGAATGTCTTTAACAATGTTATTAATTGCCCTTAAATCCTGCACTAGACGATACTTATCATTTGGTTTTCTAACTGGAAAAATAGGAGTGCTAAAGTCTGATTCACATACCTGCAAAATTCCTTGTGCTAAAAACTGAGTTATCAAAGGAGCAACACCCTTTTTAGCTTCTAATTTAATTGAGTATTGTTTTATTCTGACTGGCTGTGCTCCTTCTTTTAATTCTACCACCACTGGCTGAGCAGCTTTTGATTTTCCAGGATTCCCCGTCTCCCATACCCAAGGTACTACTGCTTGATCCACTTAAATGGGGATAGGAGAGGGATCAATTTCCTTTATCACAAACAATTTAGCAATTTCCTCTCCCGGAACTTCTAATTTCACCCTTCCATTCTCGAATATAATTTTGACATTTAATAGTGACAATAAGTCCCTGCCAAGCAATGGCTCGGGACAATTAGGCATATACAAGAACTGGTGGTCTAATTCTTTCCCCCCAAATTTCAAATTTAATGGTTGCAAAAAGGGTCTTTCTTCCAATTGTCCAGTTGCCCCTACTACCTGTATGGTAGTATTTATTGCTAATAGGTCCCAACCTCTTATTCAAAACCGAATGCGCTGCCCCCGTATCCACAGTAAATTCTTGTTCTTCCCCATCTATATCAATTATAACCTTCAAATCCCGTTCTAGTCAACTTTGATTCTGATAATTTCCCAAAACAAATGCTTGAGCGACACCTTCTGGATTCATGGGGTAACCTGCTGATGTATTCACTGGCACTCCTGACGCTCCTCCTGGCACTCCTCCCAGTCCAGCTTTCACTGGACACTCATTTTTCCAATGTCCTATCTGACGACAAAACGCGCACTGATTGGGAGCGATCCCTCCTTGCTGGGGACTGGGAGAGGCCATCCCCCGTCCTCCAAATCCAACATTCTGAAATCCTGCCCTACCACGACCAAAGCCACGACCGTGCCCAAAACCACCCCTACCTCTTCCTCTGTTACCGGCTTGCTGTATTATAGCTAAGATATTTGTCTGCTGTTTCTTGACAGCTTCTTTTTCTCTGTTATTATAAACTTTCCAGGCCACTTCTAACATTTTATCTAAATCCCGAGTATCCTGCTCTTCTAGTTTCTGCAGTTTCCTACGTATATCTTCCTGTGTCTGACCCAAAAAGATTAAAGCAAGCTGCAATTTTCCTGCTTCACTGTCAACCTCCAAATCAGTGAAGCGTCTAGCTGTTTCCTTGAGTCGTTCTAAAAACGCCGAGGGAGATTCATTCTTATCCTGCCTAACTGAATACAATTTTGACCAATTTAGTGTTTTAGGCATCCCCGTCCTGATTCCCTCTACCAACAAATCCTGATACCCTTTAATAGATTCCATTCCTGCAACCCTGTTCGGATCTTATCCCGGATCATCACTCGGAACCAAGTCGTTCACAGTCCCCCTAGCTAGATGCATTCTAATCATTTCCCGAGCACGCTCTTTCATTGCCCGCAACACCATCTCTTTCTCAGTGGAATCCATTAAAGTATCTAACAAAACTTGCATGTCATTCCAATCTGGATTCTGGGTTTTAATAATCATTTTGACCACCCGTGCCACTCTTTCAGGATTCTCACGATAACTACCTGCTGACTGCTTCCAAATCACCAAATCTCCTGGGGAGAAAGGTACTTTCACAAACACTTTGTCTCCTTGGGGTCCCATAGCTTCCCTTAAAGGGGCAATGAGCTGGGGTTCCCCATGATTCTTACGTCCCTGCCTAGTTCGTGCCATGAGCAGAGTATTTCGCCGATTTCGGGAAGAAGCAGGGGAAGGGGTTGGAGGACACATAACCTTTTTAGCATTCCCTGGTACCACTGTTATGTTTGCTACTTCCTCATCCTCTTCCTCCTCCTCCTCAGCACTACTTTCAGGTAACGGCGGATACAACGAGGAATGGAGTGAAGCAGAGGGGAGGGGTGAGGGGTGAGAAGGTAGAGGGGATGAGACAGGAGGCGTGCTCGGTGACACCATTAGAGACAGATCCTCTTCTGCCCGAGAGGTTAACGCTAGGCACTGAACACATTTAGATTTCTCTTTACAACCCCCGCACCCAGATTCTTTCACTTCCAATACCATTATTCCACATTCAGCCTGCCACTCCTTTTTACGGCGCAGTAAATTAAACAAGTCTAAATACTGTATTTCATCCCATTTTTCATTTTCTTCCAAATACTGCAACAATGACCTTATAGTATCATAATCAACAGTACCATTCTTTGGCCATGACGGCCCTTCCCGCTCATATTCTGGCCACCAATGATTACAATAATCAATCATCTTATCCTTACTCATCTCCTGGAAAAACCCTTCACTTTTCCACCTTTTTAACAAGCATCCCAGGGGAGTATTTTCGGGTATACCCTTATTGAACTGAACCATAGACTTAAGTGCCCTGAATGGCATTTTGAATCTATTTCACTTACAACGGTTCAACAACTGATCGCAACAACCAATATGCAACAACGTATAAAACAATAATAACCACAATCAATATTGACAGTTTAACAGAATCAATCATACCACATACTCACACAACAAAATAAATAAATACCAGATAAATACCAGACCAATCCAACTTGCCACTTCTCGACGCCGCGAGGGGCAAGCACCGGACCTGCGCAGCTTTCGCCGCGTCTGACAGCCGGCGCCTAGGCTTACCAGACCAACCAGACGTCTTAGCCCAACCCTGCAAGGACCGCCGCCTCGTCTTATGAGCAGGCACCCAAACCAGAACCAGAAAATAAAGCACCTTCAGGCTTACCTTTCGCAGTTGTCCGCCAGGCGCAGGGGTCGGGCACGAACCGATGACTCCCCGAGAATCACTCGGTGCCAGCATGGAGTGGATCAGAACGCGAACCGCCCCAGCCACCTTCGGAGTCCTGCCGCGGTTGCCAGAAAACTGTTGCCCGATCCGAAGAAAACACAAACAACCGAAGTCGTTTATGCGGTGCTTTATTGAGGGCCCGGGAGCCTGTGGACTAGCATCCAAAGACAGAGCCCCATCTCTCAGAAAAATCACAGGGTTTTTATATGTTTCTTTACATGACTTCTTCATCCTAACAAATTCTTACTTCATTTTCACTACATGGTACAATAATCTCCTTGACATTTAAGTTTCTGCCAAAAGGTATCCTCCTTAAGATAAGTATACATTCCTAAGGATAAGTGATTATCTCCTAGCTACACTGCTTAAATTACAACCAAGCCTTAGCATGACTACTACTAATGTCAACTATTAATGTTTGCTATATCCTTAATACAGTTTAATACAGTTTATTAAATCAAATGGCAACAGTGGCATCTAGCCATCTGCCTGCGCAAAAGCCCGACAACAGCGCCGGCTGAGAGTGATGAATTTCATTGGTGACAGGTTTCTTGTCGTTGTGGTGAGGGACTTTTGTGGCATTTAATTTAGAGAGTTTTTGGTATTGGAAATTTGGACACCTTTCTTTGCCTCTGCTCTCTGCATGTCTCTGACCCAGGGCCGAATTTGGGGCCAGTGCTGTCACCTTGTGGACAGAGAGCGGCACTGCAGCGCTCTCCCATGCCTGTTCCTGATGAGAGTACCAGGCCCAGGCTGTGAGCTCAGGGCCATGCTGCCATGTGGTGGACAGAGGTCGGTACTGCAGCACTGTCCAGTGCCCGTCCCCAACGTATCTGACAGCCGTTGGCTGAGTTCTGGCGCATTGCTGCCACCGTGTGGACAGAAAGCCGTACTGGAGCACTCTCTCGAGCCCACCCGGATGCGTGTTGCAGCCCCAGACTGTGAGCTAGGCAGCACTGCTTGACCTTTCCAAGATGGCGGCAAAAAGGGTGGGAAAAAGGCAAGGACCCTGGTGGCACCTAGCCGGCTGCCTGTGCAAAAGCCCGACCACAGCGCCGGTCGAGAGTGATGGATTTCATTGATGACAGGTTTCTCATGGTTGTGGTTGAGAGACTTTTGTGGCATTTATTTGGAGAGTTTTTGGAAGGGGATTTTTGGACGCCTGTTTTTGCCTCTGCTCTCTGCCTGTCCCTGACCCAGTGCTGCCACCGTGAGGACAGAGAGCGGTACTGCAGGCCTCTCCCATGACTGCTACCGATGAGCGTACCAGGCCCGGGCTGTGAGCTCAGGGCCATGCTGCCATGTGGTGGACAGAGGTCAGTACTGCGGCGCTGTCCAGTGCCCGTCCCCAACGCGTCTCACAGTCGTTGGCTGAGATCGGGCGCATTGCTGCCACCGTGTGGACAGAAAGCGGTAGTGGAGCACTCTCCTGAGCCCACCCCGATGCACGTTGCAGCCCCAGACTGTGAGCTAGGCGGCACTGCTTGACTTTTCCAAGAGGGCAGCAAAAAGGAAGGGAAAAAAGCAAGGACCTTGGTGGCACCTAGCCGGCTGCCTGCGCAAAAACCCGACAACAGCGCCCGCCAAGAGTGAGGAATTTCATTGGCGACAGGTTTCTCGTCGTTGTGGTTAGGAGACTTTTGTGGAATTTGATTTAGAGAGATTTTAGTAAAGGATTTTTGGACGTCTTTTTTTGCCTCTGCTCTCTGCCTGTCCCTGACCCAGGGTTGTGCTTGGGGCCAGTGCTGCCATATGGTGGACAGAGAGTGGAACTGCAGCGCTCTCCCATGCCCATCTCCTAACGCGCGTGACAGCCGTTGGCAGAAATCGAGCACAGTGTTGCCACCGAGTGGACAGAAAGTGGTACTGGAGCACACTCCCAAGCCCAACCTGATGCGCGTGGCAGACTGTGATCTAAGCGGCACTGTTTCACCTTTCCAAGATGGCAAAACAGAAAACACACCAAAAAAAACCAAAACAAAAAAACCACAATAGAGAAGCATGCACACGGTGAGAGGAGACTGCCTGACACCTGCTGCACTCAGTACAGCTCTGGGCTGCTGCCATGGCATGTATTTCAAGGAATTAGCCACGACGAATCTGCCCCGTGCTGGGAGAGTTTCTACAAGGTAACCTGAAGCTCTTCGCCAGCACCCGCTTGCAGCGACCGAGTTCGGCTTTCCACATTCTTCCCCGGCTCCCTTTCGCTTTTCCTCACAACTTTCAGCTTTCCCTAAGATGCTGGCTGTGGTTCCGCAAAGCGCTGCTTTCTCGGCAAAACGCAGCTTCTCGTTCTTGACAGCTCTACTATGCAGAAGCAGAGGAAAGCCGGCAGAGCTGCTCCTCTAGCTTCTCTACACAGAGGTAACTGTAAATCAGCTAGACATTGATCCTGTTGTGGAAAAGGCAGGAAAGTGGCTGCAAAAGCGTTTTGGCTTGCTGGAAGCAGCAGCAAGCACGAGGGCTTCTCTGCACGCTGCAAACACAAAACAGAAGCACCTACACGGCGAGAGGAGACTGCCTGACACCTGCTGCACTCAGTACAGCTCTGGGCTGCTGCCAGGAAAGGTATTTCAAGGAACTAGCCACGGGGACTCTGCACTGTGCTGGGAGAGTTTCTACAAGGTGACCAGAAGCTGTTCGCCAGCACCCGCTTGCAGCGACCGAGTTCGGCTTTCCACATTCTTCCCCGGCTCTCTTTCGCTTCTCCGCACAACCTGTGGCTGTACCGAAGACGCTGCTGGCTGTGGTTCCGCGAAGCGCTGCTTTCTCGGCAAAACGCAGCTTCTCGTTCTTGACAGCTCTGCTATGCAGAAGCACAGGAAAGCCGGCAGAGCTTCTGCTTACGTTTCTGAACTGAGAGGCAACTGTAAATCAGGTAGACAGTGATCCTGTTGTGGAAAAGGCAGGAAAGTTGTAGCAAAAGCGTTTTGGCTTGCTGGAAGCAGCAGCAAGCACGAGGGCTTCTCTGCACGCTGCAAACACAAAAACAGAATCACGCACACAGCGAAAGGAGACTGCCTGACACCTGCTGCACTCAGTACAGCTCTGGGCTGCTGCCAGGAAAGGTATTTCAAGGAACTAGCCAACTAGCACGCTTCAGAGCCAACCGCGATGCGCGTGGCAGTCCCGGACTGTGAGCTTGGCGGCACTGCTTGACCTTTCCAAGATGGCGGCAAAAAGCGCGGGGAAAAAGCAAGGACCCTGCTGGCATCTATCCAGCTGCTTGATCAAAAACCCAACCACAGCGTTGGCCGCGTGTGGTGAATTTCATTGGTGACAGGTTTCTCGTCGTTGTGGTTGGGAGACTTTTGTGGCATTTAATTTAGGGAGTTTTTGGAAGGGGATTTTTGGACGCCTGTTTTTGCCTCTGCTCTCTGCCTGTCCCTGACCCAGGGCTGAGCTTGGGGTCAGTGCTGCCACCTTGTGGACAGAGAGCCGTAGTGCAGTGCTCTCCCATGCCCGTTCCTGATGAGCGTACCAGGCCCGGGCTGCGAGCTCGGGGCCAATGCTGCCATGTGGTGGACAGAGGTCGGTACTGCCGCGCTGTCCAGTGCCCGTCCCCAAAGCGTGTGACAGTCGTTGGCTGAGATCGGGTGCAGTGCTGCCACCGTGTGAACAGAAAGCACTACTGGAGCACTCTCCAGGGCCCACCACGATGCACGTCGCAGCCCCGGACTGTGAGCTTGGCGGCACTGCTTGACCTTTCCAAGATGGCGGCAAAAAGGGCGGGAAAAAAGCAAGGATCCTGGTGGCATCTAGCCGGCTGCCTGCACAAAAACCCGACAACAGCGCCGGCCGAGAGTGATTGATTTCATTGTTGACAGGTTTCTCATCGCGCTGGTTGGGAGACTTTTGTGGCATTTGATTTAGAGAGTTTTTGGAAGGGGATTTTTGGATGCCTGTTTTTGCCTCGGCTGTCTGCATGTCCCTGACCCAGGGCCGAATTTGGGGCCAGTGCTTCCACCTTGTGGACAGAGCGCGGTACTGCAGCGCTCTCCCATGCCCGTCTCCTAACGCGTGTGACAGCCGTTGGCTGAGATCGGCCGCAGTGCTGCCACAGTGTGGACAGAAAGCGGTACTGGAGCACAACCTGTGGCTGCCCCCAAGTCACTGGCTTCTGTGCCGCGATGCGCTGCTTTCTCTGCAAAAGGCAGCTTCTCGTTCTTCGCAGCTGTGCTATGCAGAAGCAGAGGAGAGTCGGCAGAGCTTCTGCTTGAGCTGCTGGATGCAGAGGCAACTGTAAATCGACTAGAAATTTATCCTGCAGTGGAAAAGGCAGGATTCTTGCTGCAAAAGCATTTTGGCTTGCTGGAAACAGCAGCAAGCACGAGTGCTTCTCTGCACACTGCAAACACAAAACAGAAGCACCTACACGGCGAGAGGAGGCTTCCTGACACCTGCTGCACTCAATACAGCTCTGGGCTGTGTCCAGGGCACCTATTGGAAGGGACTAGCCACGGGGACTCTGCACTGTCTTGGGGGAGTTTCTACAAGGTGGCATGAAGCTCGTCGGCAGCAGCTGCAGGCAGCGACCTTGTCCTGCTTTCCACATTCTTCCCCGGCTCTCTTTCGCTTCTCCGCACAACCTGCGGCTGCCCCCAAGACGCTGCCTTCGGTGTCGTGAAGCGCTGCTTTCTCGGCAAAACGCAGCTTCTCGCTTTTCGCAGCTCTGCTATGCAGAAACAGAGGAGAGCCGGCAGAGCTTCTGGTTGAGATGCTGGACGCAGAGGCAACTGCAAGTCGACTTGAAGGTGATCCTGTGCTGGAAAAGGCAGGATTAGAACGGGACCATTCTGCTCCCTGACTCCAGCTACCAGCCCAGGAGGCCAGTTGTCCTTAGGACAAATTTTCTATCAAGAACTGAGGCAAAGAAAATGTTCAGTACCTCTGCCTTTCTTGTCTTACTTACTAAATTCCCTCCTGTATCTAATAGTGAATGGAGGTTGTCCTTACCCTTCCTTTTGCCATTAATGTATTTGTAAAAATATTTTTTACTGGCTTCAGAGCAGTAAAATTTAAAGAGGAGTATTTTTTACTCCTTCACAGAACTTTCCAGTTTGAGTTGTAACTGGGCTTTTGCCTCTCTAGTTTGGTGGATGATGATGGATTCATCATTGAATGCACGGGCAGTAACTTCTTTGGGTTTTGTTTGTTTGTTTTTTAATCGCAGTATTTTTTGGGCCAAATTGCTCATTGCTTCTATGCATCAATATTAGTAGTTAGCTTCATATCTGCTGGAATATTGGCCCAAAAGCAAGTCTCAGCTGATCCCTACATACGTTAAAAAATTATGAGTCCTTTTAGCCCTCCATATACCCCTTTTTCAAGAAATATGAGCAAAAGTAAAGACAGATACTTCTCAGGCCATCTGCCTGTCTGTAGGTCTAGCATATTTTTTTATCATTTGGTACGTTTTTTTCTGCAAGCTGGCAGGATTTCCCACTAGAGTTTTTATGTGATTTGCTCACTTTATCATTAAACCCAAAAAGCAAAACATCATGTAGGCAGCATATATATGAGGTCCATTAGTTGAAAATGAACGTGAATTACTTTGCCATGAAGGTACAAAAAAGGACAAGTACTTCCTCCTTAAGAATTCTGAAGGAAATTTTATTTTAATAAAACACACACAATTTGTTTTCGGTAAAATTATTTCATTTAACTCAAAACAGTTTCTCATGATTGTCCCTATAGTCAAAACAACTTCAGTTCCAGTTTTGTATAGATGATGATAGAAAATAATTATTGAACTTCTCACTATGGGTCGTGTTTTATTCTTAATTTCATTTTCACTCTGTATGTTTTTCATATCTAAATTACTATATTTTTAATTTGTGATGCACCACAATGGATCCATTAAGCATATCATTACAGAAGTGTGTTAAAGACTGTATTTTAAAACTGATCATTGTTTTGTGGCTTGTGTAGGCTTGTTCTACTATACTTTTCTTGCTCAAAGCACCATTTAACGTAGGGGTTTTCACTAACAACTTTGAAACAGCGTATGAGAAAAGTGTGTTTCATTAAGTGTAATTGAAAACACTAATTAACCCTAACATCTAGCTATACATTATGGTCAGTTTCAATTAATTTACATAAACATAAGTTTTCCATAACGGCCCAAAACCCCCCTTAAATGCTATTTTACTACCTCTTCAGTCCAGTGATATAGACCAGAGCTGAGCTTCAGCAGACTGGGATCAAATCACACAGACTTTTCAAGCCAAATGATTGGTTACAATAAAATCCACTCATAGATGAAATTAACGGGGAAAGGACTTAATAGTACAGTTAAAACTGTTTTACAGAGAAAGAACCCTTTCTAGTACCTATTCATTTTCTGTGGTGGTATGTTCACTGTCCGTCTGCTTCTCAGAGTTGACATTCTCAGATTTTTATTTCACTTCGTCTCTCCATCAAGCAACCTAAGCAGTGTGAATGCCTTCTTCCTTAAATAATTATAAAGTTATTTAGATGGGCTTAAAAACATAGAATGCATGGTTTCAAATGCATGTATAATCTATTTATTATGTAAATAACTAATAGAAAAATTGGAAAAAATATATCAACCAAGCAAACACAGCAGAAGAAATTGGCTTTGATCACAAGCAATTGTGTGGCAGCAGTACCCACTAGGTCCAAAAGTTGACAACAGATATAGCAGCGTCACAAGCAGGAGGGTGACAGGCTGAGAAGATCCACAGACAACACAGTGATTCTGAGTTATTAGGAGAAGAGGGCTACAACTGCTGTGACAGTTTCCTACTCTGTCAATGCTGCTCTGCCATCAAGGCTCCTTCACTAAGCTGTTTCTATCTGCTGTCAGTGTGATATACCCTAGCACTTCTGTTTTAAGCCAGCATGGATAGAGAAAACTGAACCTCTGTCCATCTGCCTTCTCTCCTACAGCTATAGCAATAAATTGCTCTTGTCTGGCCTGAACCTCCAAAGTAGAGCGTGTCAGTCAACTGTGATGAAAGCATGGAGCAATATAAAACCTTTTTTTTTTTTTTTCTTTAGACTTCTGGGTGCATATGTGGCATATAATAATTTATTTCTGATGCCCATCTTTGTTATTAATTCCCTGTTCTTTATTATTTAGGGCAATTTTGGAAATTTTTTGTATAGGTAAATCTGTCTTCTCATTGTGGCCTAATCTTCAGAGGTTATAAACCATTGCTAACAACAGACCATATCTAGAAAGCAAGCTAGAGAACAAACTTCTGTCTAGATGTGTTGGTTTTGCATGGCCTATGTTTTGTTAGCAGGGGGTCACAGAGGTGGCTTCTGTGAAAAGCTGCTAGAAACTTCCACTATGTCTGGCAGAGCCAATCCCTGATGGTTCTGAAGATGGCCATGCCACTGGCCAAGTCTGGACCAATGAGAGATGATGGTAATGCCTCTGTGATAACATATTTAAGAAGAAAATCAAAAAGTGGTGGTGCAGTTTGAATTCCAGCTGGGGAGGAGGAGGTGAGAACATGTGAAGGAAACAACATGGAGACACCAAGGTCAGTGAAGAAGTGGGAGGAGGTGCTCCAGGCGCTGGAGCCAAGATTCCTCTGCAGGCCGTGGTGAAGACCATGGTGAAGCAGCTCTGCCCCTGCAGCCCATGGGGATCCACTGGGGATGCAGAGATCCACTCACAGCCTGTGGGGGAGATGCCCACGCTGGGGCAGGTGGATGCCTGGAGGAGGCTGTGATCCAGTGGAAGAGCCAGTGAATAGAGGGGGGCCCTGCTTCCAAGCTGGAGCAGCCTGTCTTTGGAGGACTGCACTCCTGGAAGAGTGACCCATGCTGCAGCAGTTTTGGGAGGAGTGTCTGCCCATGGGAGGGACTCGCATTGCAGCAGTTTTGGGAGGACTGCTGCTCATGAGAGTGGACCCATGCTGGAGAAGTTCACAGAGAAATGTCTCCCGTGGTAGGGACCCCCCAGTTTCACAGGTGAAGGACTCTGAGCAGCAGAAGATCTCAGGTGAGGAACTAACCAAAAACCTCCACACTCTATCTCCCTGTATGGTTGGTGGGAAGGAAAGAGAGGCTGAGGAAAGGTGTTTTTAAGAACTTATTTTACTTCTCATTATCCTTCTCTGATTTTAGTAATAAATCCACTTTGTACCTCTAAGTTGAGCCAGTTTTGCCCTTGGAGTTTCTTCTCCCAGTCCATATCTCAACTCATGAACCCTTTGTTAATTTTTTCTCTCCTCTGCCCAGCTGTGGCAGGGGAGGGTGAGTGAGGGATTTTCATGGGTGCCTGGCATCTGGCCAGGGTCAAACCAGGAAACCAGTCAAAGGCAGAAAAGACAAATCACGTGGATCTGTTAAACCTTATGCAATTCACATGTATTAGGATGCCACAACTTGAAAGGGATCAGATCAACCTTCCTTCCACAAATCCTGCTTAGCCTTCATGTAGCAATCATTTCACTAAAAGCAATCTGCAACTGTATCTGTGAAAGATGGAAGTGTGTCAAACTGCAAATTGTAATGTGTGGGATTTCACACCATCAGAGCTTTATCTTCTGCAACCATGTATTATGGAAAAAACAAAACAAAACAAAACAAAGGCTAATGGAGCAGTATTTAATGAAAAAGTTGGAGATAATTCTGTTAGGTATAAACTATTGTCCAACTCTGAAGCTAAGACTGGATCTAGCTGCACCTAAGCTCTATCAGAAGTGTAGAAAGCAAGAGGGTATATTCTGAACTTTGTGATTCAGCAGGAGTCTTCCTTACTCTTTTTTGTCTTTGGTCTCTGTGTAAATCATTCTAAAACTATTCTAGTAAGATTTTTCTTTGTGCGTTTCATCCATGATGGAATGAAACTTGTCACTGAACTTTATGTCACGCTTTTATAAATGTATATTTAACCCCACTTATGCTAATATCTTTGATTATAAACCTAAACCACACATTTGTGACAAATAGGCATAGTTGGCAGGATCCTAGATGAGAAGTTGTGACACCCTGCTGCACCGGTTTCTCTAGGAAAAACATTAGCTTATTTCTACAAAATTTACAGGGCCCAAGAGCAATATAAGCAGAGAATAATCTCTCCAGAAACTGTCTGTATCTGTCACTATGCAGACCCAAGGTTATTTCTTTTCATTTTCTTCCTAATGACTGTATTGAAAGAGAGCATCAAGACATGTGAGCAGCATCCCAAGACTATTTCAAAATTAAATGTGACAGAGGCAATTAAGCTGCTCTGGGGAACATGCAGTGTGACAAAAGAACACCAGACAGTCAGTCCTGACAGATCAAAAAAGAGTAACACTAGAAAACTGTTCCTGCAAATGTAGTTTTGAAGGACTGCAAGGAACCAGAACCATCAAGGCAAAGGACACCGTCTATAGGAAACAGGCATGCTGCACACTGTCAAGTAAAGCAGTTTTCCTCCACTTTCTATTTCCTTGAACTGTTCCAACATTTGCATAAACCCTTGTGCACCTTGCATTAAGCTGAGAGCCTGACTACATGAGGTACCCAGTCTCACAGAGAATATCTTTCTCAAAATACTTTCGGTTGCCCAGCCTCTTCTGGGTGGCCTGTCTAACAACGGGGCAGTGGGAAAGGCCCCTCACAAAGCTCTGTTCGCTCCACTTTCTAACACGACTGTTGCTTCCCTTCCTCACCACCGTGTCATATGGGACAGTGTCGCGGCTTGGCCCCTGCCAGGGGCTGATAGTGTCTGCTGCAAGGGCTCCCTTGGATTTGAAAAAGAAATTTCTCGAGACATCAAGGCTGGGACCCATGCAGACGAATTTTCACACGTGTTCCGGAGGCTGCCAAGGCATTTTCGACGCACTCTTTTCAGCCCGGATTGCAAGCTCTAGCGCAGCGGAAGGAAGTCCGGCCTGCCTGTGCCAGACCCTACCCAATCCCGCCGCACATGCGGCGAGATGCTGCAATGGCCGCTTCCTGCGCAGAGCTGTTCTGTGTGAGGCCTCTCTCTCCCTGACCACCTTCTGTAGCTGCGGGCCAGGGTCCAGGAGGGCCCGCGCCGCCATGCGATTTCGGGCTAAGATCGTGGATCTCGCCTGCCTAAACCACTTCAGCCGTGAGTATGACGGGGCAGGCTGAAGGGCGGCAGTGCCTCGCTGAGTGGCTGGGGCTGCCTTTCTTGAGCAAAGGAAAGAGGAAGGGAAGTGAGAATCGCAGTCCTTTCCTGGGAGGAGGTAGAATGAGGCGCTTTCCCTCGCCTTCGAGGTGTTGAAGAAGTTGCGCATCAGCAGGAGCTGCGTTTGTAAAAGCTGAAGGTTTTTCGGTCCCGCAGAGCCCAGGGTGGAAGGAGCTATCACTGCTATACGTCTTCCTTCCTTCCTTCCTTCCTTCCTTCCTTCCTTCCTTCCTTCCTTCCTTCCTTCCTTCCTTCCTTCCTTCCTTCCTTCCCTCCCTCCCTCCCTCCCTCCCTCCGTCCCTCCCTCCCACAGGTATAATTAACACAATCACCAAGTTAGCCAAGACCTGCATCCTGCGCCTTACTGTCTGCCAACTGTATTTCATCCTCTCCGATGAAGTGGCAAATGGAGGTGTCAGTATGTGGTGTGAGCTGAGCCAGGTGAGCCCAGGGAAGTTCAGTAACCACATATTGAAAACCAGAGCATGCAATTGCGTTTGGTGGATGAGGCGCTTCTTGTAGCCCTTGCCTTCGATGTGCCAGGTCTCTAAAGGTCTGTTTGGTTGCACGGGTGTTTCAGGTTGGATATTGCCTTTACCCTGATTGTCGCTTCAGTGTAAAGCTTCAGTGTATGCTGGCCCATATGGGCCTGCCCAAAACTGGAAACGCGAAAGCATGACTCACTGTCTAATGGACTGATTAGGTGTTAGGGGAGGACGTTAATTGGTTTAGCTGAAAACAATGAGTCTTCATGGCTGTGCAGCCTGTTGTGATTCCTCAGGTAATGCCGGGCAGAGGGGAGTTTCTGCTGTACCCATGCAGTTCTAAGCTTAAGGTCTGGTAAATAAATCTTGCCCCTTTTGTTTGCTTTATTTCCCAACTTCCAAAAATTGTAGGGAAATTTCTTCGCTGAATTTCAGGTGGAAGGAGTAGCTGCAGAGCACAATGAAATCTATTTAGAGTTGGTGCCTGAAAACCTGTCGAGAGCATTAAAAACTTCCCCGAGTGCTAAGGCAGTGAAGATCAAGTTGACTAATAAACACTGTCCTTGTCTCAGAGTTGCTGTGGAGCTAGTAAGTGCAACCATGCTTTCACAATTCACTCTTAAGAAAATGTTCTTTAAAATTTAGTGCTTTTTTGCTAAGATCAAAGGGTAATATACAGTGTTCTGTATATTCTAGAAAACTAAAGAAAATTGTGCCATTTTCCATTTCACTAGCCTTTCTTGACATGGTTTGTAGCATACAGAGGCAGCTTTGTATTTTCCAAAAGGCAAGGAGGAGGTGGAGGAAGAGAGAAAACTATACTATTGAAACAACCTTTCCAAATGTCTGCTTTTCTCAATTCCTTTATCCTCTGTGTCTTCCATGGATTATTGCCTTTTCATTGAAGCCACTAGGTGAAGGAGCTTTCAGTGTTTGGCTCCATGCTTTGCCTTTGGTTTTCCTGATATTGTATGCTGACTTCTGATTGTTTTGTTGGTGCTATCTCCACTGATTCACCTCTTCCGCTCTAAGGATAGCTTATAGATACACTAATGACTGATACATCATAAACTCTTCCTCATTCCAAAGGGAAGCCCACTTAAAAGCATATTGATAGGAACCTAGGGAAAACTGGAACTAGGGCATGTAGTTATAGCATTTCCCAGAGTGGGTCTGAAAAATTTAATTTGAGAATTCCAGTCTTGTGTTTAACTGCAAGAGCATCCTCTTTTTTCCCCTCAAGCCATCCTTATTGAGCAGCAGTAGGATTGTGACACATGACATTCCTGTGGGAGTTATTCCCAGAATAATGTGGAATGACTTCAGAGAGCCCAGTGTGCCAGACTTTGATGTAAGCCTCTGTTTTTATATTCCCTACTGAAAGGGGTGTTTGCAAGTGGAATGATACTGCTACGGAGTATGCTACTGATGGGGTTTGGAAAAGTGTTGAAAGGAAAGAGGGAAGACTGGAGGCTACAGTTTTGAAGCGGAATGGAACATGGCTTCTATCCTGACAAGAGAGCCCAGAGCCTATGGGAACATAGTGGATGATTGCCAATAGCTTCTGTAATGTTCATGGCAAAGGAAGGGAGGGGTAAAGGACTTGCATGGCTTTAGTCTGGAGCACTTCTAAACCACACAAGTTTAGACTGTTTCAAGTGTTCAGGTGCCAAATGGCCCAGATAATCTGTTCTTTCTGAAATTTATGGCCTCTCTGGCAGAGTTGAAGATATATGTGTTTCCTCCTGCTTTTTATATATTCTCTCAATATCCTTTTTGACTTTTAGCAGAGTTGCAAGGAAAAGTCCTTGTACAAACATGCTCCTGTTTGAGGTTATGGATGTCTGTTACCTCTATAGCTAAGAGTATTTAGACTTTGTAGACATACAAGAAGAAACTTAAAGTATTTTGTTCTTTTATTTCAGATTTACACTGCTGCAGTTACAGAAATTACTGCAGTTTCATCGGAATTTTGTTCTTTCCTTTCTGACTCTTGTGATTGACTATTTAGTAACACAGATGTTCATGTGAGAGTCTGATATGCAAAAACATGCCTCTATTTTGAACACAGACTTGGAATATTATGTCTGGAACAATTGCTAGAATGATTGCCTGTTGGTATAATGGGAAAGAGTTCTTCTGTTCCTGAGACATTTGCTGATTTCAGATATTGTGCATCCTGAAAGCCATAGATAAATCAGTCCAAACTAAGATGGACTTGAAAGCAGAAATAAATGTGCCCCAATCACATCTGAAATACTTGTCTAAATGCAGTTCTTAATGTATTCCTAGGTCAGTATTTACCTTCCAGTGCTGAAAACAATGAAGAGTGTGGTGGAAAGAATGAAGAATCTCAGCAATTTCATTGTAAGTTAAGGCACTTAAAGCACGTATGCTACAGATGTTATTTCATAAGGGACATAACATGTTGCTTAAACTGGTGCTGCCACATAATCTTATTTTGAGATGAGTTAGATGTTGAAATCAAGGCATCTGAAGCCTGTGTAAAGATTGAAAAGAATGATGGGATTTATTTTAGAATTTACACTTTAGAGCTTTTCCTGGGCTTCTCAGTAAATGAAGGTCCTTGTACTAAATCTGTGAAAGAACATGGCATTGTATTGTTACAAGGCACTCTTTATAGCTGGTAAGAAATGACAGTCCTTCAGGAAGCTAGCTGGAGACTTTCCAGGTTATTTCATTAAGGAAATGTCTATTAAGTGAGTGTTGTGTTAGATGTCTGTGAATGAACTTTAGGTAAACTTGATGTAGGATTTAAAGGAAATTCTGCTAATAGCCGCAGGGTGCCACATTGTGCTGTAGACTGACATGTTGTGTTTGCAGTCTACCCTGTATTTCTAGAGTGCCGGTGCGCCTTTTAATTGAAAGAAGCCCTCTGCAGTTGGGCAGAAAAGGGCTTTGATTTTTTATTTAGTTATTTTTGCTCACACTCACCATAGTTGACTGACATGAAAGTTACTAAGTAAGTGTAGAGCTTTGGAATAGTTTGGGTTTGATGCTGTTCATAATTCTAATAAATAGGAAATTTTCTGTTAACTGAGAATTCTGAAATTGGAGCAGTCTCAGTTTTTCAAGACTTGGAAGAGTTGAGCGATTACCTAGGGTTACTGGCAATTTGGCAAATGGCAGTCATCCTGCAAATACATGTCAAACTCTTTTCTTTTGTGAGATATTTTGGGGGCTTAGTCTTTACTTTCTTTCCTGCCCCTATGTCCTTGGTGGATATTGAGCACAGTGAGCCCAAAATTGAGCACAGTGCTTTTGTTTCTAGAGCTGAGGCTCTTTTCTCACACAGGATAGTTGTATGATGGGATTGAACTTATACTGAGTGCCTTGCTTTCATGCTGTTAAGAGAACAAAAACATTAAGTGTGATTATTTTTGCAGGATGCATCCTGGTAATAAAACTGGTCAAGATCAATGCTTCAAAATGCCCTTAGAAGCAATTTCTGATAGTACTTGTCCATTATTTGGGAGCTTGATATCTCCACTGTATACAAGATTCTGGTTGCAGTACACGTCTTTTTTTTTTTTTTTTTTTTTTTTTTTTTTTTTTTTTTTTTTTTTTTTTTAATTACTGAGAATTCATCTAATCACAGAAACAAAGTTCTAGGTTGTACTTTAGCAGTCCTCTGATCTGCTTGGGGTTTGTGTAAGACCATGTATAGTTTCCTTCAAATTCCCCCTTCCAGCTTTCAGGAAGGAATTTGAAAGCTTTTAGCACTTTTCCAGGATTTCTGTTAGTTCAAATTCCTTCTTGGAGTTACTGATCTCATCCAACTGTTGTCTACTTTAAATTCTTGAAAGCAACACAGTCAGCTCCTGGTACATCCAGATTTCTGTGTGTCATATAGACTCTCTTGGTGCCTATTTGTTGAAAAACTGAATGGAAATTAGGAATCTTTGCATTTCTTGAGATTCAGTCTCTTATTTCTGAAGCCTTTTCCTCAGAACATATACTTCCCAAGGTTAATATTTATTCTAAAAGTACTGGAGAGCAATTAAATCTCTAAAGTCACATGGGAATGATGGGAAATGCATTTTATAGCTGAACATTCAAATGTTCAAACTGTTTTCAGAAAGTATGTTTGACTTGCACTGAAGTACTCCTGGAAGCTTGTATTTGAACAAAACCAAACTGCATTCTTCTGTAATTCTGCAGTGTGAAGGTGGGTTGCCTAAAATTGAGATTGATTGCAGGTGATTGAAGCAAACTTGAGTGGTGAAATGAACTTGAAAATAGGAACTGACTTAGTATCTGTAAAAACACACTTTAAAGACTTGGGAAATCCTCCCTGGGGTAAGTTTCCCTGTTACTTCTTGTGTCCATCTGATCTCGCTACTTAAGTGTGTTGCTTAAAACAGTACTTACCTTTTAGTCATTAGAAAATAGGATCAAGTACTTTGAAATCTTCAAATGAAATCTTAAAAGAAAAAGTAGGCAGTAGAGTGTCTGTTTCATGTTTGGGATGGTGGGTAATCTCTTCCATTATTCCTGACAGTTTGGTAGGAAAACTGGGATTTCTTTTCCTTGCACTGTTCTGAAAAACAAGCCATTTGAGTGCCAGCACTTCAGTAGTTTTCAGGTGTGTCCTTATGGGTGTTGAAACTGCTTTTTGTGTTTGGACTAAGTGTTGTGTCTTTATGCTTTTAGCATCAGAGGATGGATGTCAAAGTTCTGTTCAAAGCAGAGATCCGGAAAGTATGGCTGAAGCATGCATAGACATCAAGAAGCTGCAGCAGCTGCTTGCTGGACAGCAGGTCAATCCTACAAAAGCATTGTGCAGTAAGTTCAACAGCTCTGCTTGTGAACTCCAGTTAAGCAGGGATGTTTGCCATACTTAGTTTCAGCAGAATACCATAACTTCTGTTTTGTCTGTCTGAAAGCTATTGTACTGTACCTGAGGACTTTGGATCTTTATATTTTTAGGCAGTAAGATTCAGGTGCTAGGCATTTGGGGAAGAAAAAATAAGTCAGGCCCTTTTAAGAGTCTCAAGCTGAATAATCAGACTCACTAATCATGTGTGTTGTCTTGTTGTCTTTGTTTTGAAGTTGTTACTAATTTTTATTATTATTTTGAGATACTATTTTTGAAAGTCTTAAAGCCTCTAGCTTCTAGCAGAGAAATTGGAATGTACTGGTGTGTTTTATCACTTGGTTTTTTTTTTTTCCTTTGGATGCTTTCTTACACCGAGTCTAACACTAAAATGCTTTTTATACAGCTACTGTTTCTAGCCATAGAAATGATACTTCCTTTCTAGCAGAAGTCTATGCAGAGCTTTATATCCTATTTTTATAACTCTGTATGATTTTCCTGAGAACATATGTTTGTTGTGGCTTAGTGCAGATGCTAAGAATTTCCGAAGGAAGATTTAAATAATGGGTGCAGTGTCATAGTGTATATATATATATGTACTATACACTATATATTTACTTTTTGGTGTCATCTTTCATAAACTATTAATGCTTCACAGACCCTCAAAGATTTAAATTGTCTAGTTACCTTTCTATCAGAAGTGCCAGAAACATTGTTCTTATGGTGGCATCTTTAAAAGATGTAGTTTTAAAGTATTTTTTCTGCTTTAAGGTGGATTTCTGTTTTAATTTTTTTTCTCTCTTTACAGATATTGTATGTAAAAGAATTGTCCACTTCATCTTGCTCCATGAGGAGGTTTCACTTCAGTATTTTATTCCAGCAATTGCCTGAGTCTTTTGGAATCTTGGTCATTTTCCAACCTGAGGCCTCTTTCATGAGGTTTGAAATCTTTCATGAGTTGCTGGAGTATTTTGATGTAAGACACTGTTAAATGTAACAAACAGATGGACATTATTTCAATATTTATGAAAGTATTCAAAATACCTCCTCATCCAGACAGCAATTTTTGTGAAGAGTTATATGCTATGAAAGACACAATGCTGGGGAGTGTCGGTATATCTTAGTCTTAGGAGGAGCAAAACTGAAATTTGCCTTACCCACACCTCAAAGCATCCCAAAAGCACACTTAATTAAATACTTCAGTCTCCTCAAGAAACTAAAGGTAGAATTCACCTCTGGAGTTGCTGCTGTGTGTATTCAGTATTGAGCAATGTAATCCAAGCTCAGGGATCTCTCAGCAAGCTATCATACCTCCATGAAACAGGAGAGCCTTCTGGAGGGTTGCCAGATTGATATTTGCCTGGACAAGTATGCGCAGCCCTCCTGAAGTGGTGTGGAACTGAATTCTGTTCCAGGAGAAATCTTTTGATTAGATTTGCTGCAACATATCTCAGTAGCTCTCTTTGTTCAACTCTTGGCCTGAGAGGATGAGCAAAACAGTCTGGATTATGTTGTTAACGTGGGCAGTGAAAATCCCTATGTACAAAATCAGTATCATATGAGGACATGCGTGAGCACAGCAATTACGTGAAATAAAGAGCAAGTTATCTGTGGATCACATTTTTTCCCTTTCCAGATAGAAAACATTGTACAACCTGGGTCATCGTGGTATCAGACATGGTGAGATTGCATCTAAGCTCTCATGCCAAGCAGCCAAGAGCATGACTAAATTTCACTCATGCAAGTACTGCCCCTGCTTTTACCTCCTGGTTATTTTCTGAGGTCTTTTCCTCCTTATTCCATATGTGATTTATTTGTTATTCTGGCAAAACTCTTCCATATAGCCTTTGATTGTTTTAGTGATTGAGTCTGTGCTGCCAAATGAGACTGAGAGTTTCTTCTAGAGGGTAACTTCATGATCAGAAGTGCTGGGTTTTTGATTGATTGTTGTTGCTTTTTTCAAGGGGTATTGATGTTAAGGGAGTAATGAATCTTTTGTTCATGCAGATGCAAATGCTCAAGAGAAGGCTGAAGGAGAGGCAGTGAGAAGATAGTCAATGCACTCATCACTGCAAGTCTATTCTGACTGTTTATAGGCCTTTCTGCCTACTCCCTCTTTGTTCTTGTTGCGTATCTTTTCTTGGCCCAGCTTGGTGTTCAGCTTGGGCTTCCAGCAGCTCTGATACGCTACAACAATACCTGTTGGTGGGGTCTTGGCTTACAGGCAGTTTGACTCACACTGTCATGGCTGTGGTAAAAAGAGGAGACTCTCCAAGGCTTTCAGGAAACAGAGGTTTTATTTGAGGGGGTCAGGGGATCCCCCAGCCTCAGGCCAGTGCCTTAGAGAGACCTCGAACCTGGGCTGCAGGGTGTTTTTGTACAGGACAGTTTGGGAGGTGGGTACAAATTATTCAAACCAATAAAACAATCCAAACACTACATGCCAGCTAAATTACCTAAACTCTAACAAATCCAAAACAGGTTTAGGAGTGGTCTCAAGGGAGTCCTGCCAACCAGTGGCTGGAACTCTTGGACCTTGAAGATAAGAATTCTATGATGGACAAAGGGAAAAATTATGCATAACACAGGGATGAAACAAGAAAAGAACCAATAGAGAAGAGTCTCCAGGCAGAGACTCAAGTTGTCTTAGAAACTCTTATCAAACTATGATAAGAATACATTCTAGGACAAGAGGCCCTTTCAAGGTATTTAAACTACACTGAACTTAGAATATAAAAAACCTATACTATACTCATAACTAAAGTTTATAAAACATTTCTTGCAAACCCACAGTTCCTCTCTGCTCTCCCTTGCCCTACACATTGCCTCATCAGCTGTCATATTTTCACCTTCTGTCTGCAACGTGCTGAGGTTTGCATCTTTACCATTTGCAAAATCCCATTTTGCCTGTGTTGAGTTGATCTTGGTGAGCGGCCAGTCACTCACTCATACCTGGGATGGGGGAAGGAATTGGAAGGGTAAAAGTGAAAAAAAATCGTGGGTTGAGATAAGGACAGCTTAATAGGCAAAGCAAAATACAGAATTCATTCACTACTTCCCATGAGCATAGGTGTTTAACCCTTTCCAGGAAAGCAGGGCTCCATCATGCATAACACATACATGGTAACAGACTGCAAAACTCCAAATGCCCTTTTCTTCCTTCTTCTTTTCCTGAGATGAACATGATGCTGTATGATATCCCTCTGACCAGGGTATCCCTCTGGTCAGTTGGGGTCAGCTGTCCCAGCTGTGTCCCTACCAATTTCTTGTGCACTCCCAGCAGATTTGCTAGTGGGGCAGTGTGAGAGTAATGCCTTGGCACTGTGTAAATGCTGCTGAGCAATAACAAAAACATTGCTGTGTCATCGACACTATTTTGGTCATAAATCCAGAACACAGCACCATATGAGCTACTATGAAGAAAACTAATACTATCACAGCCAGAATCGACATAGCCTGCTGTTTGTTGATAGCCCAACAATTAGTGTGAACAGATATTTTTGGTTCTTTTTTTTTTTCTGGTTACTGTCTTTGTTAATGCTAATCAATCAGGGTTTATATCTGTGTTTGCCTCCTTAGTTTTATTTTTATCATCCAGTAGAGGATGTGATCAATCAGATAACCATGGAATAAATATTCTAACACTCTCACACAGATTTCTCTTATAATATTTGCATCACTTTTGTGTCCCTTGGTGTCCCTTCATGGTTTCTTCCTCTTAACCCTTTTTTGTCATGGTATGGAAACTCAAAACCTTCTCTTGATTTTCTTGCTTTTTGGTTACACACTACATTACTGATCCTTATTTTTATTGCAAAAAACCTTTGCATATAGTCTGATTTTCTTAATGTCGCAGCAATTAAAAAAGAATGACATTTTGATTAGAAAAATAAAACAACAGAGGATGATAAAGAGATATCTTTATCATGAGATAAAATCATGAGAAGATGATAAAAATGTATTACTCTGCATTTCTAAGAAAAAGCTGGGAACAAGTAATGGACTGCAGTGACCCTTGTGAGAGGATGTGAGTATTGTTTTTCATAAATGACAATTCCCAAATGGGCAGGTTGCCAGTGACTAAATGTAAGACTAAAATTATGTCAACATTGTGGAAAAAATACTATTTCCGGAGCAAGCATCATGAATGACCCAGTTCAAATCATTCAGGCATAGACTGAGGTGCATTGCATGCAGATTAGGTGGCTAAATAGCTTATGTGACCTGGACTTAAATACCTCTGCTTCAGTTCTTCATATTTAAAACAGGAACTTTTCTGCTGTATGGCTGAGTGCAATATGTGATGAATAAATGTGTGAAGGATTTCCAGTGCACTTGGCTTGTCTGATAGAAGCTTAAATTTAAAATCTACCCTTCTTATTAATGCAGGGACATGTTTATGTCAGGAAAACAAACTATGTTAGTGTGTGTGGGCTAGTACCATAAATGTTTGGCTCTTCTTTGTTTAGACTGGTAAGATGCATGTGTTTAACTGTTAGTTATGTAATAATTAATCTTCCACTTTGTGATGTACTATTCATGACAATCTGAAGCACAATTTATTCCGGTTCACTACAAGAATCCCCCACTTTTCATACCAGATCATTGCCTAATTAGTTGTTTTTTCTTAACACTTAACAGATTTCTATTTTATGAACTTAAATGGTTTATTGTCACAGCTATGGAAGAAGCCAAATTGGAGATTATTGCCCTCTACAATGGGATAACTGGCTGGCTAAATGAAGGGACTGAACAGTGAATGTGATTTTCTTGGGCTTCAGCTAGGCTTTTGACAATTCTTCCATGACATTCTCATTGGCAAGCTCAGGAAGCGTGAGCTGAAGGAGCACATGATGAGGTGGATTGAGAATGGGCTAGGGGAGTTCCTCCAAGTCTGCCTGAAGCTCCCTCAGCAGCCAGCAGCTCTTCCGGCTTCTGCCTGAAGCTCCCCACAAACACCTGCTTGCCCCGAGCCTGTCTTGCCTTCCACATTCTTCCCCGGCACCCTTTCGCTTCTCGGCACAACCTGCTGCTGCCCTGAGTACGCTGGCTTCTCTGCGGACAAAGCACTGGTCTCGGCAAAATGCAGATTCCTGTTCGTGACAGCTCTGCTATGGAAAAGCAGCAGAGAGCCAGCAGAGCTTCTTCTTGAGCTGCTGCACGCAGGGGCAACTCCAACTCGACTCGAAAGTGCTACAGAAGGAGCAAAGACCTCTGTCTCTTGAGCCTGCTTTTATTCACCATTTAGGGAACCACTGCACAATTTGTCGAAGAACAGCCACAGCAGCAGCGAAAGCAGTGAAAACACAGAATACCTCCATTATTGTACCAAGAATTCCAGCTTTGCCAGTGCCCAAACCTTGCTGTTATTGGACAGCAAAAGGCAAATGCTGTATTTGTTGCTTCTGAAAGCTCTTGCTTACCTGAATGTTTTCCGTAGCATCCCCAAGCAATCCCCCTAAAGTGATTGCATTGGTGACAGTGCCCAGGTAGATGAAGAGGATGGCAGAGAGGGCCTGGGTATTTAAAGCATAGTAGAAGTCACTGGTGAAAAACAGTGCTTTCCTCTTGATGTCTTTGGTCAAGCCCCCACAGAATCTGCAAGGACAAGCAAGAGGAGACTCATGCAAGATGTTTCGCAGAGGAAGTCACCAGGCTATCAGAGACACTGCCAGCAATGAAGTATTATCTCAAAGGTGTGAGATCACCACATTACAAACAGTCTAAACACAGCTGTGGTGGTCCAGGGATCTCAGAGAGAATGTTGTAAGGAAAGATAATATCTCAAACATGTGATGCAGCTGGAAACAGACAGATTTCAGGACTACAAGCCACGCTTCTGCTGAAACAGATCACTTGTTTGTATTTCAGGAAGCTCATCTTTTGGGATTTTTCCCCCAAATGTATTAGTTGCTGTAATAAAATAGATGAACTCTGGCCTAAATCCCTGCCTGAATTTCTCCACATAGCAGACACCATGGCTGGGCGAGCCAAACAAACTGCTGCATGGAAAAATGCTTCAATTTAATAACCAGCAAAAGAACTAGAAGTAAAAATATAAGGGAAATACTCTTGGACAACGAAAGAACTCACTTGCAGGCATCCCTTTTTGTATGATTACAGACAAGACAGTATTTCACTCTTATAAACTCCACATGGCACTGCCAGCATGAAAAATGTTTAGCCTCTTGTTCCCCTGCTCACAGCTCCCCACCTATGCCAGGATTGTACAGACACTGTGGCAGTCAGGCACACACCACCTTCTGACCCCAAATCAGGATGCTCCACTGCCTTGTATGCACCAATGCAGTGTGAAGACTTTCAGACTTTTCTCCTAGAATTTAGACTGGAACTGAAAAAGAAGATACAGAGTGGGAGGGAGGGCACAGAGCCACCATGAAGCCCTGTGCCCTGATCTTGAAACGCTGAGCTCGCTGTTTCATGGCCACCTGAGCTGTATTCCCCCTCCAGTGGACTTTTACATGGCACAAAGCAGAGTAATAAAGCAGAGAGTAGGGTCTGGGGTGCTGTTACCTTTTCTATTTCTATCCCATAAAAGCCTTCAGCTGTGCAATTCAACTGCAACACTAACGTCCAGAAAAGGGAACATCTCTGCTTTTGGCTAAGGCACCCCTTTAGCAATCCAAATAGATTAACTGAGGCTTGTACCTGCCGTGTTTTATGTCCTTTATGGTTCATCTGACTTCACAGGCTCCCAACAGGCAGCACTTACCTGGGCCTTCTGTCCTTTTTAATGGCTCTTTATCATTTAATGAGCATCTGATTTCATGACATTCTGCGATTTGCTGAAGCTGGATCTGCAGAACCTTTCAGACAGCCTCACTCTGGGCTTGAAAAGCCCCCAGGACACATTTTGAGGTCACACCTCAGCCTGTACAGCCAGTCCATTGGGGAGAGTGTTTTTGGCAAGGGAAGTATTGCAGGGGTGTCACCGACCTGCCCGTCCACTGCAACTCCTCACAGTCACCGTGGTCACCACCGTCATGCTCCCCATCGTGGGGTGTGTCTCTGTTCATCTGCAGGTTTTTCCCACCAGAGTACATGTTTTTCTTAGGCAAGGATACAACATGTCACGAGGACCAAAAAGAACCCTGAAGAGCCTGGCTAACTACCAGCTGTGTTATTGTGTGCCTACGACATCACCTCAAAAGGTACAGACTTTCAGGAACATCCTCCCTCCAGCTACTAAGGAAGGCCTGAAAATATCTCCAGGACTTTCTAAGTAGTGACAGACTGGTGCAGGTCACTCCATACACCTGGCACAACCAAAACACCGGCTCTTCACCGGCTTTCCACACCTTGTGCCCACTGTCTTTTGGCACAGAGCCCCTTTTCCTGCTATTACCTCTTACCCAAAGAAGGGAGAGACTTGGGGGGCTCTATCCTAATGGCTGCATCCCATTCCCCAGCGGGGAGCACAATGATTTCATCCAGATATTCATTAATGCCTGCGATCAGGTCCTGACAGTCCTTGGCTTTATAGGCAATGTCATGGTCATGGAATACCTGCAAGGAAAAGAGACTCCTTGTGGAAAAGGTTTGAATTTTCTGTGGCCTTGACTCCAGAAGCAGCTGCTGAGTTCTGCAAAATCAACTTAATTCCTTCTCAGAAACCTCTGAAGAAGTATCAAGAGATGTGGCACAAGGAGGTGTGACCCTCAGAAAGCCCCTTCCTTTGGCTGAACGATATTCTTTCCTTGCAGACATATATCTAATTTTAAGCAAAACATCTATTTCTAACCTTTAAAAATGTTAGTAAAGCAATTATCTGTTTCTTTAGTGCAAAAAGGTTTTCCTCTGCATAAGGATTTCAAATATACTTGGAGAAGACACGCATCACATTTGCTAACTCAGTGAGTCAGAAAGTCATCCTCTACATGCTGCCCAAGAATGGCCTCTTCAAATTCCTAAGGAAGAGCTTAGTTCTTCCTCTCAAATTAAGGTAGGGTGGGTATACACACATAGGTACCCTTACACAACATGTTTGGCAAAAGGCTGACCATTTTTAAATGTTATTTTAATACAAGCTTTTCTTGCTCATGGTTTTGGTTAGTGATTTTTGGAGTATTTTCAAGTTTATCCTTCCATATCTAGCACTTCCCTTCCCTGCTGCTGATAAAACACAAACAACAAAGAGTTGTTCTTTGGAGTTTTCCTTTCCTGTATGTCACTACCAGACACCAGCCAAATGATCATGATTAAATCATCCTGGAAATCCAGCCCTGGATATCCCTACCTATCTGATTAAGGGTCTGGACCAGCAAAAACACCTTGCTCAGGACAGTGTCACAGTGTCACAACAACAGCAGCCACTGATGTATAATTTAATCTCCTAGGAATTAGATTAAAATTTGGGTGTTGAAGAAGGAGATTGAAGGTGACATCTCAAAGGGACTTCAAAAGAAAATTTAGTGTCTGAGGGTTTAAGGTTTTGGACCATGAACATCAGCTGCTGAAGCAGGTTCACCTTCAGCAGAAAACTTGAGAGGGTCTTGGAGATTTTATTTTGTTAAAACTTTGCAAAGCTGTGCATTTGGATGCACAGACACAAAAGCAAAGGAAGATAAATGTCACCATAAGCACTTGCAAAACTAAGTTCAAAACTGTATTTAACACCAGAAGCAGCTGTAATTACAAGCCTTATGATCCAGTGTATGGGAGAATTCCATGCCAGGATAATTTTGACCTTACTTCCTGAGATCATTCAAAACACTGAGTTTTGGTGGAGGAAGTATTTAATTTTGCTTTTTTAGATATCTTCATGTAATAGCTCTTAAACTCAGCGTTTTGGTTAAATGTCCCTCCACTGGATGGCTCACTTGGAAAATTTATTTTCTCTAAGTTCTCACATGCCACAGGCAACGTGATCTGGCTCTCAGCATGTCACTGAGTGTCACCCTGGGCCACAGCTAATTTGAACATACAAAACCTGCCCTCCCATTCTGCAGAGCAGAGCACCAGTTGGTGCTGGGTGCGCTCTCCCCTCTCCCTTGCTGAGCGTTAATCCAGCTGGATGCTGGGGTCCGCAGCCCGGACCCAGGAGGCTTAGAGCTATCCCAAAAGGTATCTCGTTAAAGACACCCTGGGGCGTCAGAGCAACTCCCTGAGCTGGTAGAGAAGGCCTCAGCAGGGGGGCAGAGCAGTGATTCTCAGCTCTTGTGATTCTCAGCTCAGTGATTGTCAGCTCCTGCCCTTGCGAGTTCACTCCTCTTGTAGCCGGCCCGGGAAAGAGAGAGAGGGTCCGTTCGGCAATTCCGCTAAGGTATCTTTATTGCAAGAGTACCAGCGAAAGGAGGCCAGGTACGGGAAACCCTAGGGACTAGGGAACTCAAGGGGGTTTTTATGGGAGACTAAGGTGGGAGGGGAAGGGGTACAAAGCCAATAGTTTGCAACAGATCTACATAGAAATCTCCTGGAGGATTGCGGGCTCTTTTAGTGGTTGCCGTAACCGAAAGATTGCTTCTTATCTTAGGGTTCTGCAGAGGCATTGTGCAATTCTTCTTATCTTCTCCAAGGCGGAGCCACCGGAGCTTTGTCCACCCCCACAGAGCGTGGGGGGGTATCCCATCCTAAACACAGCCCCACCTGCTCTCACTGAGCAGCTGAAGCAGCACCTCACCCAAGACCAGTTCCTGGCCCGAGCTGTTCTGCATGAATGGTACCTGATGGGTATCTCTGCCCCCAGAGATGTGGCCCTTTCACATGTCATCTTTTCCATAGTGAACATAAATTAAATTGACGTTTTTTACTCTTCTTCCTGCACTGAGAAGGACTCTTCATCTATCTGTTACCCTTTTCCAGGTACTTTCTAGTTTTCCCCTCTTATTCCTTGTTCTTTCTTTTTTTTTTCTTTCCTGTTTTATTGGAAAAGCAGTGCTTTTTCATTGAAACCATCCATAAAACCATAGGATACTGAGTGAAGCAAAAAAAGGGAAAGATCTTTAGCAGCTGGAGGCCCCCAGCCTATCATGAGGCTGGCTCAGTGAACTATCTTTGGGGATCAAGACATGTTCACCATAGTGTGGGGACTGCCGCTCTATAAGGCGGGGAGATGGCAGGAAGGTGATGGGATTACAGAGAAAAGGAATGGCAATGTTGGACTGTGGGATGGTGGATATGGGTTTTTTCAAGTTCTATTATTCTCGGGGTCTCTGCTTGCCCGAGAATGAGGGTGGTCGTTACCCTTGGTCCTTCGGAAAGCCCCGAGCCGCCCACAGAAAAGACGAGGAGTCTTCACATGTTCTTTTTCAAGGTTTTCCTCCTTGTTTATTTTATCTTATCTCTGCACTTTTCTCTGAACTCTGCCAAGGTCTGGACAGCACGGGCAACAGGTGACGACTGCCCGCCTGCCCACAACTCATCATCTTATATACAGATAATTGGGTGTACATTATTTACAATTGTGACCCAATGCATGCACTTGACACTAAACAGGTGTTTTCTACTTTGACCCAATCTCTCTAAATCTACTTCATGTCATCACCACTGTGCAAAATGGAGACGAAGAAGGAGAAGACTCTGGGGTAACGCCCAGAATCCTTCATCTTGTCTCTGGTCATTCCTATCTTAAAACCCCCGTTGTGAAAATATTAATACCTTCTACTACTTTTGAGGGCTTGCAATTCCTCCCATAATGTTGGTAATTTTTCCCATGGATTATAATCGAGACCCTTGCCTGTCTGGGGTCCATGCCAGGGTCTGCAACCTCCCTGTACATATCTAAGACCCCCCTGTACAGGTTATAACCACCCCTGTACAGGTTTCTGCTCATCCAGGGTTTCCAGAGGAACACCCTGGACTCCCACATGATCTTTTTTGTTATATAAGCTGTGCCAGGAATTTGCCCTTTTACACCTGATAATATCAACACAGCTTTCACGGGGCTGTTGGGAGTGAGGTGCAGCAGACAGAAGTAATGTGTAGATGTCAGAACAGAGCAGAAGGGAGATGAGGAAGCTGATTTGATTTTTTTTGTTCTCTCAAATATGAGTGCAGCCTTTAGCCCTGTACCAGCGTGCAGGCAGTGTTGCTCTCCCCAGCTGGGGGCTGTGCTGTTCTATAGTGGGACCAGGGGAAGAATCAACCCCACAAGGTCTCTCCCGTCCTCTCCTCTACACACACAGCCCTGCACTTTTTCCTGTGTTCAGTGCCTGCTCATGCAACTTCCCTGTTATGGGGGAGCTGTTCTGCAGCAGCAGTTGCAAAGCAACCCCAAAACAGCTGGCAGATCCTGTGCTCACTGAAGCATAGCGCCAGCCAGCTCTAGATGCACTGGGAGACTCTCAGGAGCTCTCAGGAGGTTCTATGATGCAAGATTAAGAAATTTCAGGAATGTACTGAAAAATCCTGAGCAACCAGACACTTTGTAAGATTGCTGTCCACAAAGGCAGGAGGTTGGGCCAATTTAGAAATTAAACAGCACCTCAACAGGGTGCTTTGTTACATTCTGTGTCATTTATACGAAGAGTCACGGATCCATTCAGGTAGGCAAAGTCCTCTAACATCATCCAATACAAACATTAATCTAGCAAAGCCAAGGCCACCACCAACTCATGTGCCTAAGCATCACATTTACACATTTGTTAAATCCCACAAGAGATGAGGACTCCACCACTACCCTGGGCAGACAGCCCTATGGGTGAAAAATTTTTTCCTAATATCCGACTTAAACTTCCCCTGGCACAACTTGAAGCTGCTTCCTCTCGTCCTGTGGTTTGCTACTTGGGAGAACCCCGGAGAGAACGCAACACACAGCCCAATTGCAGCACTCCTAGCAAAGACGTGTAAAAACACCTAAATCAGGAAGTGCTGAATTCAGGGTAAGAGGGAAGAAGAGCAATAAAGGGAGAAAAGGATGAGCAACAAGTCAGAAGTTAGAGAGTAAAAGGTGAAAAGTCATTAAGTAAGTTCCCCAAGCAACTGAGAAGCAAAAATAAAGCAAGATAAGAGGTAAAGGAGTAGGTGGTGGAGGAGCTCATTAAATCACAGAAGGATAAGGTGACCAGACAGGGGCTAACTTTGAACACGGACGGTGCCCTTAAGAGGGGGAGGTGGCGAAAGAGCTTAGCCCAGCTGCCATAGAGGAAAACCCCCAGGCTAAATGAGGGCAATTGAGAATAGGTCAGTGATGTTCAGATCTAAACTACATGTAACTTGTAGCAGCCAGACTCCAAAAACATCCCAGCTTTTTTGTCATAGGTTTTTGACCAAACTAACAGCAACATCAAAGAACCCAACCAAAGAACTCAAAGCAAGCAACCCCATCCAGCATTTAGCATGCACTTTGAATAATTTCTTCACAAGAAAATACTCTTGTTTTTTTTCCCCTAATTAAAATGAATTCCATTAGTAACTCACTAGGACAGGGACAGCTAAAATTTCCCAGCCTGTGGTGTGAGGTGGGACCAGTTTCAAAAGCTGCTTTGGGGCAATAGTACTGAAGCAGTTTTGACTCAGCCAGCAACTTCTGGTAATTCCGGCCGAGACATGCCCCTCCTTTGCAAAGCACTACTGAGCCTATACTTTTCTCTCCACCGGCAAACTACTGCAGTAAATCTGGCACTCTACTGTTTTCGTAGTTACTCTTTTGGAATATTTAAGCAAACCCTAAAATTCTCTCCTTTATCAAAGAATGGTAATTTGAACTATAAACGCTCCTTTCTGTGGCTTCCCCATGCAATCCTGCAGCATGGGTATTACCCAATGAAATGCTAAAATAGGAATTTCCCATGGGAGTGCTGCTGGCTGCTCTTCCCTTTCAGGGTAAAGGAAAACCAGCTCACCTTGCAGTTTCCTTCCACTCCATCTCCTGTTCATCAACAGCCAGAAGTTCGTCCAGCTCGATGAAGAGCTGCGGGGGCACGGGGCTGTCATCTTCCTCTCTGAGGATGAAGCGGATGTGCTCGGCAGCAGGGGAGACTGCAGAGGTGAAGATACTGCAGTTAACAGCCTGTAAGATGACCAGGGATGTTGCGGCTCCTCTCCTTGTCCTGCTCCCTAAGGGTCATTCAGCTGTTTCTCCAGGCTGCTTTGCCATCTGACATCCTCATCACTGCGGACGCAGGGGTGTGAGCAAGGGTGCCTCTATCACCCTCTCTCTCCTTCCTTGCCTCTCACTGAACTTCTTACAAGTTCAAGCTGGGAGTAAAGTTCAGGAAAACTTGTCTCTTCCTACAGACCTTAACTATATTACCGCAATTTGCAGTCCTTGTAAAAAAAAAGCACTATGGAGCTCAGAACCAAAGCGCTCTGTGGCACTGCCCGAGGACCTGCCGCTCTCTGAGCAAGATGGATCCCTCACCCTATTTTTATATGACCTAAAACCAGTTCCAGCCAAACCAATGGGGACTTGCCGGCACAGCATCCCATTGCTGGCTTTCCCCTCCCTCCCTGCCAGCCAAGTTTGGGCTGCCATTGGCCTGCAAGGAAGGCTGCAACCTCCCCAGCCCACCCCTGGAAAACACAGGAATACTTACCAGAAGGGTTGTCTCATATATATGCAAAGAATGCAAGCCAATGCATTTAGTCAGGCACCAATGCGCTGAAAAAACCCCAACTGGTCTTGGTTGGAAAAGACTGCCTGTGTAGGCAAAAGAACTACGTTCAGCACACCACAAGCAAAGTCTGTTTGCTCTATAAACTTGAGAAAAAAGACAGAAACCCTTTCCTGGTTAAGGATTCAAAATTCAAACCCAAGAACATCACTGTTCTCCCATCATCCCAAGCCCCAAGGGCATCTCCTAAAGGTAACTGGAGCCCACGCCACCAGAGTTACCTTGCTGGACGGCTCCTTGGGGTCTAGAGTCTTTTTCTCAGCATATCACCCTGAAACAAAGGTGTGACCATGTGAAATTTTAAGACAAGCATCCTTTCTGTTGGATGTTTGTCAGCATTAGAAATACACAGCAGACTATGAACTTTGAACAGTTCTGCTAAAAACTCCTGTCTTTTTAAAAGATCAGCTGGCTGTCTCTTGCAAAATAATTAATTACACCAGGTGTCCAACCACATTGATTTTTCCAGGATAAACAGACTCTCAATCTGAAATGGGAAAAAAGAAATGAGTAAAAAACATGCCCTTTACTCCTTTTTCTTTTCCTTAAACTTTCATAGCTTTCTTCCTAATCAGTTAGAGTGATGAAGCTTCAGTAATATAGATTTCTTTTTGACTGAAATTATATTTGTCATCATACTAAAAATCATTCAAATTTTTGTGTTTGTAACTTTACCAAAATCACTGGATGTGATTTCTCTTATTTGGCTCCAGTTATCTCTCACCACCTTATACAATCCAATTACACACTATTGGATTGTATAAGGTACAGATACACAAACTATTGCCTACCCCCATTGGATGAACCTTACTTTGTGAAGCAGTTGTTGTTTCATCAGGATTTAATTCAAATCTTGGAAAAGATCAAGGAAAATGGGCAGAAAACCTTGGTAACTGTTCATCATGTGAAAAAAATCCATCATGTCTTGGAAAGGGTAAGGAAGGATGCTGAACACAGGTGGTGGGACACTCTTTTCGGGTGGTCACCTACTGCTACAAGTGTCCTGAACAAACTGTGTCATCCCATTGTTGTTCATTGTTTTGTTTTATTGGCAATTTCATACATTATGATTTGGAGAATGATGAAACGATTAACAAGATTAACAACTAGGATGAATGCACACAATTTGATCAGTGTCCCTTTCCCTGTAGACATGCCCAGAGCCATTGACATAAGACAGAGCCATTTAATAGCATGAATTATAAAAACCCTGGACATGTTTTGAATTAATTTTTGGTTTCGATTTGTTTTGATTATTTGAGAATTGTTTTGTGATTAATATTGAGTGTAATTGCACTTAACATTTTGAATCAATTTCTGTATTTTTGATCTTGTGATTTATCAGGATCATTTGAAAAACGGCTCGAAGGAAATTGTTTTAATAGTAATTTTGATTAATTATTGATACTAATTGTTTTGATTATCTCCTATCTTTTTTCCCTGGTCCTTTTCTCTCTTTTCTGTTTCTGTCTCTGCCTTTCCTGGGTTATGCTACTGAAATTGACGAGTCCTGAAGACTTCACAATAACACTACAAAACCTTGCTGATGGAGCTCTCTTGTCGACAATCATGAGTCACGGGGTGGTCGAAGAGACGGCCCCTAAGTTCCTCATCTGCCTCACAATCATCGCCAAGGATGGAGACTGAAGACTCCAAAAGGATTGGGACTAAAACCTGAAACCCCAATACAGGAGCTCTGGCCTGGCTGAGGTGGGATGTCTGCCAACCACTTCCTGCAGGTGCACTCGTTGGACCAACGCATCCCCATGGAAACCTGGTGGAAACAATGGACATGCCACAGTGGACTGATCTCAAACTGCTTTCGGACTGGTTTGTCCTGTACTTGCCCTGTACCTGTTCCCTGAGTGGACAATTGCTGTACACACGGACATTTGCTCTGAGCATTGGAGCGCTTTGTCCTGTTTCAACATACCTGCTGACCGTCTCCCCACCTTCTGGCCACTTGCCTGTCGTTTCAGAAAGGACTATAAAGACACCCCTCAAGATGACCCAAATTCGAGATCTCCCCACAGAAGAAGATGCGTCTATTGGTCAGCGTGCACCACGAGGACTCCGTCTCTCCATTGGTAGCTATACCCCCTCTTCTCTCTCTCTATCTCTTTACCTCTCTCTCTCTCTCCCCCTCTATCGCATATAGTGCTGTGTGCACTTAATAAAAGTGTACTGCTGCTGAAAGCAAATTGTTGTTGTCCCTTGCCATGTCTTTTGCGCTCTGAGATCACTTGAAGAATCACGATTCGCAACTGCATTAGCGGGTTGTGACATAAATATAGGAGTTTGATAGTTGCGTGAGGAGAGACTAGAGCTACACATAGTTAAACTAAAATCCCAATTAGGAGGAGGTGGAGGAAAAGTAGTGGGTGAGAAAGAAGGGACTAAGTTAGTCACAGGGGTCACATGGGCGGGGTTAAAGGAGCGAACAAAGGTGCAGAAAGTGGGGGATTTGGGTAACATGGGAGAGGGGTGCTAGGTGGAGGTGGTAAGGGGACTAGAGAGGTTGGGGAAGGAACGGGTGAGGGTTTTGAAAGGGAGGCAGCTCAGGGTTGAATTGAAAACACTGTTGGAGCATTGGGGGAAGGGTGTAAGGGTTTGGCATTGAACTAGCCCTGACTGGCTATGAACTGTGCAGGGAGAGCTGCTCAAAGTCTGCCTGAAGCTTCCTTAGCAGCCAGCAGCTCTATCAGCTTCTGCCTGAAGCTCCCGTCAAACACCAGCTCGCAGTGAGCGTGTATTACTTCCACATTCTTCCCCGGTTCCCTTTTGCTTCTCTGCACACCCTGCAGCTGCCCCGAGGACTCTGGCTTAGCTGCAGCAAAGCACTGCTCTCTTGGCAGAACGCAGCTTCTCATTTGTGACAGCTCTGCTATGGAAAAGCAGCAGAGAGGCAGCAGAGCTTCTGCTTGAGCTGCTGCAATCAGGGGCAACTCCAACTCGACTCCAAAGTGATCCTGTGCAGGAAAAAGCAGGACTCTTGCTGCACAAGCATCTTGGATTGCAGAGAACAGAAGCAAGCACGAGGTCTTCTCTGCACATTGCAAACACATAGCAGAAGAAAGCACATGGAGAGAGGACACTGCCTGACACCTCCTGCACTCGGTACAGCGCTTGGCTGCAGCCAGGGCATGTTGGGCAGGGAACTAGCCTCTGGGGCTGTGCACTGCGCTGGAGCAGTTGCTCCAAGTCTTCCTGAATCTCCCCGAGCAGCCAGCACCTCTGTCGACTTCTGTCTGAAGCTGCCAACAATCACCATCTTGCACAGCACTTCTCCTGCCTTACACATTCTACCCCGGCTCCATTTCGCTTCGCACACACCCTGCAGCATTCCTGAGTACGCTGGCTTCTCTGCAGACAAAGCACTGCTCTCGGCCAAACGCAGCTTCTCGTTCGGGACACCTCTGCTATGGAAAAGGCACAGAGAGGCAGCAGAGCTTTTGATTGAGCTGCTGGAAGCAGGGGTAACCCCAACTCGACTCAAAAATGATCCAGTGCTGGAAAAGGCAGGACTCATGCTGCACAAGTGTCTTGGCTTGCTGGGAAGAGAAGAAAGAGTGAGGGCTTCTCTGCACACGGTAAACATAAAGAAGAAGCACACCCACGGCAAGAGGAGACTGCCTGAGATCTCCTGTTCTCAGTCCAGCCCTCAGCTGCAGCCAGGGCATGTTTGCCAGGGACATAGCCATGGGGGCTGTGCACTGTGCTGGGGTTTCCAAGTGTTCCTGAATCTCCCCGAGCACCCAGCAGCTCAGCTGGCTTCTGCCTAAAGCTCCCAAAAATCACCGTCTTGCAAAGCGCTTCTCTTCCCTTACACATTCTTCCCCGGCTCCGTTTCGCTTCTCACACACGCTGCAGCATTCCTGAGTACACTGGGTCCTCTGCAAACAAAGTACTGCTGTCAGCAAAACGCAGCTTCTCGTTCTTGACAGCTCTGCTATGCAAAAGCAGCAGAGAATTAGCAAAGATTCTACTTGAGCAGCTGCAAGCAGGGGCAACCCCAACTCAACTTGAAAGTAATCTTGAGATGGAAAAGGCAGGACCCGTGGTGCACAAGCGTCTCGGCTTGCTGGGTACAGAGGCAAGAACAGGGATTTCTCTGCACTTTGCAAACACAATGTACAAGCACACACACGGCGAGAGGAGACTGCCTGACACGTCCTGCACTCACTCCACCTCTTGGGCTGCAGCCAGGGCGTGTTTGGCAGGCAACTAGCTTCTGCTGCTGTGCACTGTGCTGGTGGAGCTGCTCCAAGTCTGCCTGAAGCATTCTCAGCATGCAAGAGTTCTGCTGGCTTCTGCCTGCATCTCCCCGCAAACACCTGCCAGCAGTGACAAGGTCTTGCCTTCCACATTCTTCCCCCAGCTCCCTTTCGCTTCTCCGCACACCCTGCGGCTGCTCCTAGGACACTGGTGTCGCTGCAGCAAAGCTCCGGTTTCTTGGCAAGAAGCCAGCTTCTCGTTCTTGACAGCTCTACTATGCAAAAGTAACAGAGAACCAGCAGAGCTTCTGCCTGAGCTGCTGTAAGCAGAGGCAACTCCAACTCAACTCGACAGTGATCCTATGCTGGAAAAAGCACGACTTGTGCTGCAAAAGCATCTTGGCTTGCTGGGAACAGAGGCAAGAACAGGGATTTCTCTGCACTTTGCAAACACAATGTACGAGCACACACATGGCGAGAGGAGACTGCCTGACACGTTCTGCACTCCACCTCTTGGACTGCAGCCAGGGCTTGTTTGGCAGGAAACTAGCCTCTGGGGCTGTGCACTGTGCTGGGGGAGCTGCTTCAAGTCTGCCTGAAGCGTTCTCAGCATGCAGGAGCTCTGCCGGCTTCTGCCTGCAACTCCCCGCAAACACCTGCTCGCAGCGACAATGGCTTGCCTTCCACATTCTTCCCTGGCTCCCTTTCACTTCTCCGCACACCCTGCGGCTGCTCCCAGGATGCTGGCGTCGCTGCAGCAAAGCATGGGTCTCTTGGCAAAAAGCCAGCTTCTCGTTCTTGACAGCTTAGCTATGGAAAAGCAACAGAGTGCCAGCAGAGCTTCTGCTTGAGCTGCTGCATGCCGGGGCAACTCCAAGTCAACTCGAAAGTGATCGTGTTCTGGAAAAAGCAGGACTCTTGCTGCACAAGCGTCTTGTATTGCTGGGAACAGAAGCAAGCAGGTGTCCTTCTCTGCACCCTGCAAACACAAAGCCCATGTATGCACACTGTCAGTGGAGGGTGCCTGACACCTCCTCTACTCAGTACAGCTCTCGGGCTGCATCCAGGGCATGTTTGCCAGGGAAGTAGGCATGGGGGCTGTGCACTGTGCTGGGGGGATTGTTCCAAAGTCTTCCTAAATCTCCCGAAGGAGCCAGCAGCTCTGCCAGCTTCTGCCTGAAGCTGCCAGCAATCACTGTCTTGCACAGCGCTTGTCTTTCCTTCCACATTCTTCCCTGGCTCCGTTTCGGTTCTCACACACCCTGCAGCTTTCCCGAGTACGCTGGCTTCTCTGCAGATAAAATGCACTGCTCTTTGCAAAAGGCAGCTTCTCGTTCTTGACAGCTCTGCTATAGAAAAGCAGCAGAGAGCCAGCAGAGCTTCTGCTTGATCTGCTGCAAACAGGGGGAATTCCAACTCTTTCGGGGTTTCTGCTTTCTTGAGATTAAGGTTGTTTTGGCCCTTTGTCTTCTGGAAACCTTTAAGTTATTGCAGAAACAACGCGGAGTTTTTAGATGTTAGTTTTCAAGGTGGTTTTTTTTTATCTTACTACTTTTTTTTTTTTTTTTTTTTTTTTTTTTTTTTTGAGATTTGCTAAGGTCTGGACAGCACGAGCAACAGGTAAAGACTGGTCTTTTGACTAAGGCTCTTTATCTTATATACAGAGAATTACGTGTACATTATTTAGAATTACAAACGAATATCTATACTTTACACTAAACAGGTGTCTTTAACTTAAGTTACTCAATGTTATTTTTACTGCACAAGATGGACATGAAGAAGAAGGAGAAGACTCTAGGGCACTGCTCAGAATTTTTTATCTTGTCTTTGGTTATTTTTATTTTAAAACTTTAAATGTGAAAATATTACTACTTTTTACTACTTTTGAGGGCTTGTAATTCTTTTCTTAGTGTTGGTAGCTTTTTTCATGGACTGTAGTTGAGGCTTTTGCTTATTTGGGGTCTATGCTAGGGTCTACAACTCTCGTACAAATTTTAGACTTTTTTGTACAGGTTTTCTACAGGTTTGTCTAGGGTTTTTAAAGGAATGCTTTGAATTTTCACATCTTTTTCTCTTGTTTGTACTAAAACCTCTTTTTTGGCTGCTTTGTTTATGGTTTGTTGTATGTACTGAATTACGCATGGAAGGATTAAAAGAATTACAAGTTTTATTAAAATATATACACTAAAAGTTTTTTTTTATAATGGTGAAAGGTTAAAAAAATTGAATGTGCTATTTATCTATGATTTTGTTTTTACTTTGATTTTGTTTACACTTTTACACAATTGCTTTATGTGTTTTTGAATGGATCTAGAATGATTTGACAAGTTTATGCAGCACATTTTTTTGAATTTTTGACATTTATGGTTATGTACTAACAAGAGATAATTGATGGCTGCTCTATTTTGAAGGGTTGCTTGTTTTACAGCATTTATGTCTGTTAACATGTCACTTAGTGTGAGCGAGATATTTTGGGAATGTTTGCTTAACTAATAGCTTATTTGATATAATTGCTTTAAGGCTGCTCTTGCTGCTGCTTGTGGCAGAAGAAGAGCTGTTATAAATTTTTTACTGTTTAAGTATATATACTAGAATTGCAATTACAATAATGTAATCATTAAGCAATTTTTTTTTTATGTGCGTTTGATTTTTTAATAATGTGATGCTTGGTGTTATGAGAGAAAGTTTTTCAAGGCTGCATGGACTGCTTTTGACATTTGTAGGGATGGCTGGCTAAATTTTGTTTTTAAAAATGAAAAAGATTTTTTTTTTGGCAATTGTGCTGGAATGTGGTTGGATAGCTTGTTTAACATCTTAGTGTAATTACACTAAGATGATTTATTTTTGAAAACTGTAAGGTTTAGAGTGACGTTTATTGTTTTATTTTTTGTCATTCTTTGATAATTAAATTTCACACAGAAATTTATTTTGACTGATTTTAGAATTTTTAGTTTTTGAGGTTTAAAAGGAGCTACAGGAAGGAATTTTGTTTAAACACTCTATTTGTTAACTGGATTATTAACTGAATTTTTGACAAATTTTGAAATTGTTGGAGGGATGTATATTGGAATTGGCTATTTGTTAATTGGTTGTCTGATTAGACATGTCGACAACCGTTTTTTTGGCTTTGAATGCACTAAGCAAATGGTGTTTAACTCTGATGTGTTGGCTAATGTTTTTTAAACTTTTTTTTTGGTTGCGCTACAGGTAGATTTATTGTATTGTTTAAGGTAATTTGCAAAAGGACAAGACACATGTATATTGTAAATTATTTTTTTTTTTGCAGGAATTTTTGAACTGCGACACTACTTAAGACGTAAAAAGAAGTTGAATTTTAGAGGTTTTTTTGTACTCTGAACACAAGGATGTCTGCTGTTTTGTAGTTTATTTATGTTTGTGTGCTTGCTTTTTTGTTTTTAGCTTTGGGACTTGTGTTTGTTTTTGGACTTGATAGGGCCGGTGCGATTGAACGGCACGGCTGCTACACTCTAGCTCGCTCGGTCCATTGCTCACAGAACACCAATGTGGTGGATGGCAAAATGGCGTTTATTGAAACTTGCACAGAGTTTTTATAACTTTTGCTACCAAAACTGCACCTGTCTGCTTGGGTCATCCTTCATATGTGATTGGCTGACCCAGCAGGCCTACCAATGGAGAAGCCTAACCTTATCACCTACCTGTACACCCCGAGATCTTCCGAGAACGCCTGTCCCTAGCTGCTACATTTCCCCCCCCTATGATTAACTAAACATGCTAAAACTTATAAATGCAAACTTTTAAAATTAGTATCTTAAATGACTGAATCATTAAATTGTTAGTAAACTACAAAACTGGTTAACTTCAAACTAAATAACTATAACATTCTTAAAACTGGTAGGTACTTATCACTTATCTCTAACCACTTAAAAAAGCTGCTGACGTTGCACTAACATTATGTCAAATCGCTCTAAGCGATTTCTAGCAAATTGCACTAACTTATTCAGTACACAAGGCCCAAAAATCAACACAAGCAGAATCATCACGATCGGTCCGATCAACGTGGACACCAGAGTGACAAGCCACGGTGACCGATCGAACAAGGACTTGAACCACCCTTGCTGGGCTTCTCTTTCTTCCCTTCTGTGGGCAAGTCTCTGCCTCAGTTCTGCCATCGTGTCCCAAACAAGACCTGTGTGATCAGCATAAAAACAACACTCTTCTCCCAGGGCTGCACAAAGGCCTCCTTGTTGCATGAGCAAAAGATCAAGACCTCGTCGGTTCTGCAAAACAACTTCAGAAAGAGAAGACAGTGATTTTTCTAGAAAAGATATGGATTTCTCAATTCTCTGCAGGTCTTCGTCAATTGCCGTTTGGAGCTCCTGCAAACCGTGATGCTGGGTCGCAAGGGCAGAAACACCTGTGGCGGCACCGGTCGCTCCCAGACCAAGTAGCATTGCTACTGTCGCACCTGCTATGAACGCTCTTTTTTGGAGCCGAAGAGATGGTGCAGAATCGATGAAGTTGTCCATCATGTGATCCACTTGTTCTTCAGAGTGGTACAAAATCCTGGGAACGATAACAACTTGCACACAGAAATCGTTAGAGACGTCAAAAGATGAGAGAAGCACACAAGGACTCACACCTGTTCGGTGGCAAACCCAAGTACCCGATGCAAACAGGATAGCCCATTTGCGACGTTTATTGATGCTGACAAAAGTTTTGCAGCTGCAGGTACTTTGCTTTGCCAGAGCTTCATTGCCAAAACACAGTCCTTGACCTATCACATGGCTCAAGGTGATCCCTCTCCATGGTGAATCCCACCTGCACCGGACTGGGTTACTAGTGTCTGAATAAGTGAAAAAAGCGTCAAAAGCAATGCCTTCATAAAAGGGTGGTTGTGCATCGAAGCACAGCCAACAAGAACTTGTAAAATTGGAATTGGTTTGGTTCAGTGACAGAAACGTTATGTTCACCATGTGGTAAAGCACTTCATAAGGAGCTATTTGTCGTTCTTGCCAAGATGGCAATGCACCGACTGAGCCAGTGGTCTTGGACCAGTCCTCCCTTAAAATTTTGTTGGGCCCAATCACTTTGGGAATTTGAGGTACAATTTTGACAATTTGCACTAACATGCCTGGGTCTTGAAAAGGGTGATGGATGAACACTGACCACTTTTTCCCTGCCATCCAACCAGGGTCCTCCGGATGCAATATATCCACTTCAAAATTACTACAATTGCCAAACGTGCGTGCCCTTCCATTGCTAGAAAAGTCTGGAAGTGCACAACCTCTCGGTCCCCACTTGGCTTGTAAAAACTCATCTCTCTTCTCCGGCTTCCACGAACGACTACTACTCAAGACAATCGTTTCATATCCCCAATACCCTCAAAAATAATACCTTGGATAATTGCAGTAACTCTTCCCTGGATACACACTGGGACACCAATAGGTTTCCCAACAAACTGGATGGAGGGCAATAGGTGGTCTCGAGGAGGACATGACACTACTAGTTTTCTGGCCAGGAAACAAGTATTCTATTGTTACTATGAATTTAGGGTGCATTCCATGGCCAGGGCCACTCAGGAGTTTCAGTTCCAGGGGGTGGCGCTTGCGTAGCAGAGTTTGGCTGGGCTACCTGATGAGGTGTAAGGTTGGTCATCTCTTGTGGAGGTGGTGGGTTCGGGAGATGCTCGCCACCCCATGGGTTTGCATAGTTGAGTCGTCTCATTCCCCAGGTAGGGGGTGGGTTGACAAAGTTGAGCCACCTCGCATTCCAAGTGGGAGAAGGCCATGTGTGGCCCTGCTGCCTCCTCCCCCTCCCGTTTCCCTGAAAATTTGCTTTCTGGCATTCCCTGGCCAGGTGCCCTCTCTTGCCACAAGCCCAGCATGGCCCTTTGGGTCGGTTTTGTGGTGAGGGGGGCACTGGTGGTGGGTTTTCTGCCTTTGGACAATTTGCTGCAATATGACCTACTTGGTTACATTTGGCACATGTCATTACACTGGTTATTGCAGTGCGAACTGCTGCTTGAATTGGTGCTAGGTGTTCCTCGCTGGTGACATGTTTGATCATGGTTGCAATGCTTGACCCTGCTGGCAGTGAACGCAGGATTTCCTTTGTGACTGAATTGCACTGTTGGCGTAGGCACTCTGCCACAACTGGGTCTTTGGCTTCAGGAGGCAAGGCTGAGGAGTCAACTGCAGCCTGAAGCCGATCTACAAACTGGGTAAAACTTTCAGTCTCACTTTGCTTTATTGTGGACCACAGTGCTGGCTTAGCAATCACTCTGCAGGCTGTGTGAATGGCCTCTCTGGCAGCACGAGTGGTTGCTGCAACCTCCTCTGCACGCATGTGTTGTGCCTGTGCTTGGGGTGTAATCATGGTTGGGTCTGTGCCTATCAGTCTCTGCAGGCTAGAGTTTTGCAGTGGATGGTCAGGACCAACTGCTTGAGCTAGCAGTTTTAAACAATTGTCCCCCCACTCTTGCCTAAATACAATCATCCCTGCCCCTTCAAACATCAGCTTGCATGTTTGCATAATATCAAATGGGAGCATATCATCTCCTCCAAAAATGCTATCCACGAGAGTAGAAACCATGGCAGAGTTAATACCTTTATCAGCAATTGCCTTAACAATTGCCTGTACTTCTTTGGGGTTCACAGGAGTATAGACTCTTTGCTCATTTCACCCAGCCCCAGTTATTCGGACTGGAAAAGCCAGAGCAGCTGAAGGAGCCCAGTGAGCACAACTGGCTTTTATTTTCCTCCAGTCTGTAAGGGGAACCTCCTTTAAATATCTATCTTTAAGTTCAAGTTTACTGGGTTGCGTTTTAGGTTTGCTTTTAACTGGTTTTTCAACATCTGAATCAGAATCACTAAGTGTCCACCCACTCAGCCATTCATCTCCGGTGCTGTCTGTGTCAGTGCTAGAGCTAGAATGATCAGGCACTTCCGGATTGCAGCTTGTTTTTGTTGGACTCCTCCCCCGCTCACACCCCCTGTGGGCAGAGCATTCCTTCCCCCCCTGGTCACTCCTCCTTCTGCTGGCCGAAGCCCCTGCCCTGTGAGGCGGTGCTTTGACACAGACACCTCTATTGTTTTCCGTCTCTGGGCAACCCCCTGCAGCTTCTCTGCTGTCAGCACTGAAATGTATTTCCTTATCTAAGCCCAAGGCCGCGTTGCTTGGCAATCTCTCTTTCTCAGGAATATTAGAAACAGCAAAAGTTCTTTCAGCAGCATGTGTCCCCCCCCTCCTCCCCCCTGCAGCTCAGCCCTATCTTTGGGACAGTAGGGAGGGGGTCTGAGGGGTCTCTCGCAATTCTCCCGGTCACTCTCGATAGAAACCTTCTTAGCCTCTTCTAATAATTTTTCCCAAGCTGGCTCCAGCTGTCCCTCGGGCAGGCCAGGGGCTGAGGGGTGTTCAGGGGCTGGATCAGGTGGATCAGGGGGAGGCCGGGAATCTCCCTGCCTTTCTTCAACTTCCCCCCCCGGCTCGATAGAGGTTTGGGTGGCAGCACCGATGCCCAGCCTCGGAATTGCATATAAACAAGTCTGGGCTGCCTGCCAAGTTTGTTTTTCTGTCAAGGCTTTCTGCAGAGCTTTCATAACTTTTCCCCATGCTTTTAACTTTTTCCCTGTGCCAGAGGATATAAATTCCTCGGCTAATGCCTTTGTACACTTATCCCAAATATCTGGATGTAACACATCCACCGGTTGGTCTATCGCACCTATTTCTAGCAATCTCGAAACCAAAGAAACGAAATCTTTAGACTTAATTTCAATACCCCATTGTCTATGAATTTGAGACACGACCTTAATCAGGGCTTCCATTGTCCCACGCAGTCATTCCCGAGGGCGTCCCCTCCCCCAGGCAGTCCAGCTGTCCTGGCCGCCGCTCACTCACTCGGACGACTCCCGAACCCCGGCCACGCTGTCCGGTCAAGGCTTTCCCGGTTGGCACCGGGTCCTCCTCTTGGCATTCGAGTGCGTTTTCCCGGGTTCTCGGCACCACTTGTTACCAATACAGCACAAAGCGGGGCCCAGTGCGATTGAACGGCACGGCTGCTACACTCTAGCTCGCTCGGTCCATTGCTCACAGAACACCAATGTGGTGGATGGCAAAATGGCGTTTATTGAAACTTGCACAGAGTTTTTATAACTTTTGCTACCAAAACTCCACCTGTCTGCTTGGGTCATCCTTCATATGTGATTGGCTGACCCAGCAGGCCTACCAATGGAGAAGCCTAACCTTATCACCTACCTGTACACCCCGAGATCTTCCGAGAACGCCTGTCCCTAGCTGCTACAGACTTGTGTTTGTTTTTGGACTTGATAGGGCTTTATGTTTTTTGTGGCTACTTATTTTGGTTTAACTCTTGTGGAGGCATAAGTATAACTTTTGTTTTAATTTACTAATTTGAATGGTCTTTTAATTTGTCTTGAGTTTGGATTTTTGACTAGAACTAAAGGACTTTTTTGAGTTTTGTTTTTGTGTTATTTGAAAATTGTCTAATGATTGGTGGAGTGGGATTTCAGAAGGAGCGATTTAAAAATATTAACACATACAAGACTTTGCTTAATTGTATGTGAGGTGAGGTATCTGTTTTTTTACTTTTTTGTCTGTTTAGAAGGGATTTTAATGTATTATGTGCTTTTTTGACAATTGTTTGACCTGTTGGAGAGTATGGGATATTAAAAGTGTGATGGACACTTTATTTTTTTTTAAACTTCTAAAGTACTTTTTTGTATATGTCTGTCTATTATTTGTTTTAATTTTTTGTGGTACACTCAGTGTTGAAAATGTTTGTAAAAAATGTTGACAAGCATGTTGTGCTGTTTTACGTGGGTGTAATGTTGTAAAGATTACTTTTGAAAATGTGTTTATTGAAACATGAATATTTTTGAGCTTTTCAAAAGAAGGGTATTTGGTGACGTTTGTTTGCCACAGTTGTAGACTGTGTAATTTTTTCGGATTGACTGCTTTTATGGATGTATGAAGCTGCACAAGCTGACAATTTGAACAAGAACTGATGATTTTTTTTGCTTGGCTTTTGGAAATGCGAGAATTTTTTATTACCACTTCAGCATTCTGATGAAAGAATGCATGGCTCAATTTGGTTTGTTTAAAGATGTTTGGCAGGGTGTTTGAAATTGGCATGATCAGTTTGTCTGTAAGGGCGTTGTTTTTTATTAAAAATTTTGGAAGAGATGAATGTGTTCTTATGTGAGAAACAAAACACTTATGTTTTTTGTTTTTTATTACTGTTTTTACACACAACAAGTATGAATATAAGTTTTTATTATCTACTTTTTTAAAAAGTGACTTTTTAACCTTTTTGATTACACTTGCTACATAAGCTGAATTTGTGATTAGATTAAAAGGTTGTGGAAACAACTTGAAAGCTTGACCTACAACTGTTAGTTTAACTATTTGTGGTGAACTTTGTACTGTTTTTATATTTGATTTTTACTTTTTGTTGTTTCATTTTCCTATGTAATTACTGATTTGTGAGGTTTTTTTGAGCTGTTGGTAAATATTGTTATTGCATCTAATGGCACTTTATTTAATTTTGGCTTTTTTTTAAAACTTATTTTTGCTGTTAGTAATTTGTGGCTTGGAAAATGAATTGTGTAAGTGCTTGGGTAATTTAACAACGCAATCTGTAGATTTTTTGATTTTTGTAGTGTTTAGTCAAAATATTTTTTTTAGAGGCAGGTAAATTGTTGCAAAATCTTTGTTGTTGTTAGCAACTTAGATGTAGCTTTAATGAAGATTTGTTATTTTTAGATTTGTAAGAATTGTTTTTGGAGATTTGTAAGATAAAAATATTTACTTTAAAATTAACAATGGGTCTTTTAGTGAGGAATCTCACTGAAAAATTAGACTATATAGTTGTACTTTTTTTTTAACACTGCAAGAAGAAAGGGTAAAGATTTTACAAAACGATGCGCTTGTTTTTGTTTGAGCGCTTTTTGAGCTTTTGGTGTGAGGACTTTGGGAGATTTAATGTTATAATTTTTTTTAAAAAGACTGAACAAAAATGTAAATTTATTCTTTGTGATTTTTAGGATTAGTCTTATCTAGTTGATTTTTTTAAAAAGCTGTTGTAGATTTTGCAGATTTTTGATTTTTGCTTTGATATAAATTTTTTGTGGTTTTATTGTTTGTTTTGACACTTTTTATTTTAAATATTTTTACGGTGTAATTTTTTGAATTTTTGAGGTGGTAATTTAATTCTGTACTTTGCACTTTTGTAACTACGCTGTCACGAGCTTTGCACAACTCTTTTTGAGTTGGCACTGTAATGAGCAGATTATTTATGTAATGAATGATTTTTGCTTTTGGAATTTTTTTGCACTGAAGACAAAGTGCGTGCTATGAACTATTGGCAAATGGTGAGTTTTTGAGACTTTGTGGAAGAACGACTCAATGGTATCTTTGCAGAGGTGTCGGTTTGTTGACACTTGGAACAGATAATGTAAATTGAGGAGCATTATTTGGATGAAGCAGAATATGAAAAAAGCAGTCATTGAGGTCAATGACTACAAGAGGCTAGTTTTTTGGAATTATTGAGAGAGATGGAAGTCTTAACTGAAGTGGTCTTATTTTTTTAATGACTTTATTAATTTTTTTGAAATTATGAAGCAATTTTTATGCACTAGAAGCTTTTTGAGGAAAACAAGCACTGGAGAATTTTAAGGGCTATTTGTCGGTTTGATGTGCTCTTTTTTTAATTGTTTTTTGACAAACTAAGAGCACTCTACTTTTTTTGTTTAAGGGGCTACTGATCTACTTAGACAGAATTGTCTGTATTTTAGGTTAGTTTTAGAGTGGTGAGTGCTGCAGTGATTTTTATCAGAAACTTATTTTTATTTTTATGCTTTATTGTGCTAAGATGGTTTCATTTTAGACTGTAATTGGCTTTTGCACAATGAAAGGACGTATGATTACTATTTTTTTTTTTTTTGGCTTTGTGACAACTATGGCATTGACACTTTGCAGACAAAAGGAATTTTCTTTTATGCTCGAAAGAGAGTTCAATGGTGTATTTAATGTTTATTTTTTGGGCTAAAAAATGCACGAGATTACTGTGACATCGGCTTTTGTATTAAGCATTTTTAAGGGTGATTGTTTTGTCACTCCAGGTCAACTTGTATTTAACGATTGGCTTGTTTTGACTTAGGTGTTTTACTTATGTTGCATGAACTTTTATGTGCCTTTTTGAAGGGAAGTTTTGTTGAAAGTACACTGGCATGATTTGCTTTTTAGCATGAGGTGGCAAGGCAATTGCCTTGGCAATTATTGTGTTTTTTTGAATTGTTAATGGTGGTCTGAGAGCTTTTGTTAGAACTGTTAACTCTTTATTTGTTGAAATGAATGAAGGATAAATAATTAGTTTTAGGATGCTACTTTCGTCTTTGCTTATTATTAAAAAGTTTTGGTTTTTATACGAAGTTTTAGTGATTTTTGTGTGATTTACTGTATGATTGTTATTTAAGAAAGAAGTTATTTTGGAAGTTGTTAAACTGCACTGTGTTTTTGGTGGCAGAAGGTCTGGGTTACTGGGGAAGGTACAGATTGTCTTGCAGAGGGCGTCAGATTGACGTTTTTTGATAATTGTTTTACTTGTGGAACTTGACTTTGGTTTACTGTTATTACTTGTGTCATTTTGCGTTGATGTCCTGAGCATTTTTTGGCAGAGGTAGAGGTTTTTTGTTTATATTTGTTTTGGAACGACACTAGCTTGTGGGAATTTTTTTTTCTGGCACTTTGGGCAAACATTTGGTGAGGCTGTAACTCTCGCGAGCTTTGGGCAATGCTTTTTGAAGTGTTTTGGTTTTTTACACTTGTAGCAATGACTTTTTACAAGTCTCGCTGCTACGGCTGTTGTGGTTTTATTTTGCTGAAGTGAGGAAAGAGCTTTTTTGATGTTGTTATTTTGAGTTTTGAAAATTTTTTTATTTGCTCTCTTAGAATGTTTGCAACATGTTGTGGTGTTTTAACTTTGCTGTAGGTTTTTATTATTTGTGTTATAGTGGCTTTACTAGGTATTGGGCTGAGGATACGTTTACATTCTACATTTGCATTTGCAAATGCAAGAGTTTTGAGTACAAGTGGTTTTGCTATTTTATTGTTAACTTGTTTGTCTATTGTTTGTTTGAGATGGTTTATGAAATTACTGTAAGGTTTTGTTGTTTTTTGTTTTATATTTTTATAAAGACTATTTCAAACTTTTGTCCATGGAATCTGTAGGATTGCTCTTTGAGCTGTTTTTTTAATATTATTTAAAATATTTTTCAGCAAATTTTGTGTTTGCTGAGTTGGATTATTATGTAGTGGATTGTTTGCTATTTGTGCAACTGTGAGGTTTGTGTTTGGTTTCTTTTGGTAATTGTTTCTGAGCTCTTGAAGAGCTCTTTTTTATTTTACTTTTACATTAGTAATTGTGAATTTGTGAGAATTATTGAAGTAATTGACTTTAGATTATATGGTGCCAAATTATATACATTAAATGTCTTTTTTAACATTTGTTTAAAATAGGGTGATTTTAATTTACTGTCACGGATTTTTTGTGTTAAATCTCTGATCACTCTGTGATCTAATTGTTTTTATCTTGGGTTTTGCTTTGAGCATCATAAGTCACAGGTAAAGCTACACCTGCTGCACTTGTAGAATTTGCAGAACTTGCAGAACTGGAAGTTTTTGGTGATTGTTTCACTTTCTTGAACTTATTGTACTTTGTGGGCTGGAAGATTTTTGTGAACTCAAACTCTTTTGTTTTTGAAACTTTTTTATATTATGTACTGATGTGGTTGACACTGTTTTTCTTTTAGGTTGAGTAGTGGAAACTCGAAACTCGGGTGCGGTACTGTTTATAGAAAAAGAGGATTTTTTAGGTAACTGAAAGATACTTGGGGAAGCATGTCTTGAAGGTTTAAAGGGAACTCGACTACTTTTTGAGAGTGTGAGGAGTTTAGGAAATATTGTCGATAAATTAGGAAGAATTTCTAAAGCCGTGTCTCTGACTTGTAGAAGGAATTGCTTTATTAAGTCTTTTGATCTTAAACTTGAGAGAGCTTGGCTTGGAAGACTGAAAAGAACACCTTGTGAGGCAGTGATGTGAATCATGCCTTCATCGGTGTCTGATGTTTGTTCTTGGGTTTGAGCTGTTTCACTGTCTTCCAAAGATAATAAATGTTCTAATAATTTTTTTTGAAGTTGTTGTTTTGGAGAAGAAACTTGCTTTTTGTAGGCAACTGGGAAAAAATTATGTAATGTTTGGGTCCCGCCACGAGGTGGCGCTGTCTCCCCACTGGTCACTGGTGACTTTTGTTGTGACTGCTGTAATTCTTTAATCTAGCCACCAGATGGCGTGGTTGTTGTCTCGAGTTCCGAACCCGGTTTTTCTGACTCTTTTGACTCTAACATTTTTAACAACAGATCTGCTGCTTGTAAAGCACTTTCTGTTTTTACATCTTTTTGTACCTTTGTGCAAGCTTTTGGACGAGCACCTATGCTCTCGAAAGCAGCAGCAAGGCTGTGCGCACAAGCGCCAAGGTTTTCGAAGGTAGCAACAAGGCTGGCCGCGTAGGGAGACAAGCTTTGCCAGTCTTCTCTTGTGAGGGTGGGTCTTTGATGAAACTCTCTGCTCTGGCCATGCTCTGGCCACGCCCTGGCCCTGCCTGCGCCGCCTCAGCCCCCAGGAGGGTGTCTCCTGTTGACCCACCTCTCAGAGCCGCCCCGCCTCGCTCATCATTATGGTTCCGCCCATCTGAAATCAGCCCACCGCTCGGACTCTGCCCCGACGGACTTGAGCCTACGTTCAGCGAAGCAGACGCACCTTGACCCATGCCACTTTTTGTAATTTGTGTCATTCTCACGCGACGAGCTGCTGATGCCAACCCCGCCACTATTGTCCCGGTTTTCCTGCATTCCGCTCTGTCTCGGTTCAGTACATCTCTCGACTGTTTTTAAGCACACTCGTCCCCGCACGGTTGCCTAGCAGCCTCGCCTTTTTTTACTGCCCCGCGTGTCTCTAGCCCGCTGCCTGCTGCTTTCCCCCCCGTCCCGTCTTCTCCAACACGGAAAGGGGAAGTGCCGGTGGACTGCCTCCACGTGGCATGTGAGGGGAGGTGAACGGGCTCCTAGGTGGACTGGATTCTCAACTTTTCTGTCTCTCTTTTTGGGGTGCGTATCTTGCGCCCGCAGGGCACGTTTCTAGGAAAAGCATGTCTTGATCTTTTTCATCGCTAGGGTTTATTAAAAGTTTTAATTTTCCCGAGATGTATTTTGGGAAATCATCTGACTCTATTTCTTTTTTTCTCTTGTACGAGAAGTTGCTGACTTCCCCCTTTGCTTGAGATAAGCTGCTGACTCATCTCTTTTTCGTCTCCAGTAAGAGACTCTTTAACTACTGGCTGCTGGCCAGCACTCCTCTCTGCTAGCAACTGGTTAACAGATAAGCTACCTTGTTTCTCTCTCTCCCTCACCCCGCAGCTGACTAGGAAGAGGAATTTCTTTATCTTGTCTTGTGACCGCTTTTAACATAATCTTTGTGGCCGACAGAAGTTTTAGCGCTGTTTTATTTTTTTGAGTCGCCCTCTGCCTCTTGCCAAAACCTTGGCTCAAATAAAACCCGTGTCTCATAGTAAAGATAATTACATCTCACCCAGAGGAGCAATGATTGGAGCTGCTTATCTGTGAGACTTGCAGGATGTGTAGATACCACTCCCTGCAAGGCAGACAGCATGCTGAGCTGCTCCTGGGAGAGGGACATAATTCCCCCCATGTGGTCTGAATTTTGACAGTCTTACCACAGGTGAAAACTGAAGCACAGATGCTTTTAAGCTCAGCTTGGAGATTTCTTGATCACCGACCAGCAGTTGTTAGGACAACGGACTCCAGGGCCCCCTTGGAGATCTGTCTGTCTGAGATGAACTCGAGCTTAGCTGCTCTGGTCTTTTTTTTCTTCTTCTGATCTTTTTCTGCTCAGATGATGGCAATTCAGCTTCTCGGCTTCTTAGGGCTTCTTCCTGGCTTCTGAGGACTTGCCTGGGCGTGGCCCACCAAGGGACGCCAGTTATCGGGATCTCTGCTTGCCCGAGACTAGGGTGGTGTTGGCCCTTTGTCTTCTGGAAAGCCCCAAGCCGACCGCAGAAACAATGTGGAGTCTTTAGATGTCTGTTTTCAAGGCTGTTTTTCTTGTTTATATTATCTTATCACAATTCTTTTTCTCTGAGCTCTGCCAAGGTCTGGACAGCACCGGCAAGAGGTGACGACTGCCCCTCTGACCAAGGCTTATCATGTTATATACAGATGATTATGTGTACATTATTTACAATTATAAACCAATATCTATACTCTAAACAGGTGTCTTCTACTCTAACCCAGATCCCTCTAAAATTACTTAAAGTCATCATCACTGCACAAGATGAAGATGAAGATGAAGAAGAAGAAGACCCCAGGGCACCGCCCAGAATCTTCCATCTTGTCTCGGGTCATTTTTATTCTAGAACCCCAAATGTGAAAATATTACTACTTTTTACTACACTTGAGGGCTTGCAATTCCTCTCTTAGTGTTGGTAGCTTTTCTCATGGACTCTAGTCAAGGCCCTTGCCTGTCTGGGGTCTATGCCAGGGTCTACAACCCCCCTGTACAAATCCCAGACCCCCCTGTACAGGTTTCTGTTCATCTAGTGTTTCCAAAGGAATGCCCTGGACTCCCACACAACTCGACTCCAAAGTGATCCTGTGCTGGAAAAAGCAGGACTCGTGCTGCACAAGCATCTTGGTTTGCTGGGAAGAGAAGAAAGCACAAGGGCTCCTCTGCACACAGGAAACACAAAGCAGAAGCACGCCCATGGTGAGAGGAGACTGCTTGACATCTCCTGCACTCAGTCCAGCTCTCAGCTGCAGTCAGGACATGTCTGGCAGGGAACTAGCCATGGGGGCCGTGCACTGTGCTGGGGGAGTTGCTCCAAGTCTTCCTGAATCTCCCTGAGCAGCCAGCAGCTCTGCCAGCTTCTGCCTGAAGCTGCCAGCAATCACCGTCTTGCACAGCACTTCTCTTGCCTTCCACATTCTTCCCCGGCTCCATTTCGCTTCGCACACACCCTGCAGCTTTCCCAAGTATGCTGGCTTCTCTGTGGACAAAGCACTGCTCCTTTGCAAAACGCAGCTTCTTGTTTGTGACAGCTCTGCTATGAAAAAGCAGCAGAGAGCCAGCAGAACTTCTGCTAGAGCTGCTGCAAGCAGGGGCAATCCTAACAAGACTTGAAAGTGATCCAGTGCTGGAAAAGGCAGGACTCATGCTGCACAAGTGTCTTGGCTTGCTGGGAAGAGAAGAAAGCACGAGGGCTTCTCTGCACACTGGAAACAAAAAGCACAAGCACCAACAATGTGAGAGGAGACAGCCTGTCACCTCCTGAACTCAGTACAGACCTCGGCTGCAATCAGGGCATGTTTGGCATGGACCTAGCTCCAAGGGCTGTGCACTGTGCTGGGGGAATTGCTCCAAGTCTGCCTGAAGCTCCCTTAGCATCCAGCAGCTCTGCAAGCTTCTGCCTGAAGCTCCCCGCAAACACCTGCTCGCCCCGAGCTTGTCTTGCCTTCCAAATTCTTCTCCGGCTCCCTTTCACTTCTCCGCACAGTCTGCTGCTGCCCTGAGTACGCTGGCTTTGCTGTGGCAAAGCACTGCTCTCTTGGCAAAATGCCAGCTTCTCGTTCGTGACAGCTCTGTAATGGAAAAGCAGCAGAGAGCCAGCAGAGCTTCTGCTTCAGCTGCTGCAAGCAGGGGCAACCCCAACTCGACTCGAAAGTGATCCTGTGCTGGAAAAGGCAGGACTCTTGCTGCACAAGTGTCCTGGCTTGCTGGGAACAGAAGTAAGCACAAGGGCTTCTCTGCACACTGCAAACGCAAAGCAGAAAAAAGCACACGGTGAGAGGAGACTGCCTGACAGCTCATGCACTCAGTACAGCCCTCGGCTGCAGCCAGGGCATGTTTTGCCTGGGAACTAGCCACGGGGGCTGTGGAATGTGCTGGGGGAATTGCTCCAAGTCTGCCTCAAGCTCCCTCAGCACACAGCAGCTTTGCTGGCTTCTGCCTGAAGCTCCCCGCAAACACCTGCTCGCATCGAGCTTGTCCTTCCTTCCAATGAAAAAGGAGTAAGGGATGAATTTTTTTTTTTTTTCTGTAGGGTTTGCTGATACTGTGATGCAGAATTGAAGTGTTCCCCTTCCCTCAGCCCCCCGAGGCCAGCTGCTAGCTCAGATTTAGGGAGGTTAGGGTGAGGGAAATCTTCAGGATAGGGACATAAAACCAAAAGAGGCTCTTACCCTGAGATGTGTTCCAAGGTTTATTTCCAAGAAGGGATTCCAAGGCGAAAGAGGGTGAACCCCGGAGGGAAAGGGGGTTTTATGCATTTCAGGGTAGGGGGCGGGGTTACCTATGGCCAAAGGCCATAGGTCAGAGTCAAGGGGCAGGTAGGGTTTCACAGGGAGGGGATACCAGAGGGAATACAACAGTCAAGCGTGTGTTGGAGTATAGAGTCATTGGGGGCACACACCAGCACATCATCCATGTAGTGAAGGATGATGACATCCTGTCTCTCAGCAAGGACAGGTGACAGTAACGATGCTACGTACTGTTGGCATATGAAAGGAGCTGATTTTAGACCTTGGGGAAGGGATTTCCAGTGATATCTTTTCATCGGAACTTGATGATTTAGGGTGGGAACTGAGAATGCAAAGCTTGGGGCATCTTCTGGGTGTAGAGGAATTTGAAAGAAACAATCTTTGATATCTAAAACAGCCAATTGCCAATTTCGAGGGAGCATTGTTGGAGAAGGCATCCCTGGTTGAAGTGGTCCCATGTTCTCTATCATTTTGTTTATTTCCCTGAGATCATGGAGGAGCCTCCACTTGTCTTTTCCCGGTTTCTTTATTACAAAGACTGGGAAATTCCAAGGGCTTGTTGTTTCCTCTAGGTGGCCTTGAGCCACCTGTTCCTCCACAAGCTCCTCAAGCGCCTTGAGCTTTTCTTTGCTCAATGGCCACTGTACTACCCATTTTGGGGTGTTATCTAACCATGTTAACTTGTGGGTAGGGCGCGTCACAGTGACTATTTCTAAAAATCCTGGGGTGTCTTAGGAATGACTAATTGGACTCCCCATTAGGACATGGTGTCTCTCCCCCACAAGGGGGTTTTGTAGTTTGCAACGAATGGACGGACACTTGCCAATTTTCCGTCAGGTCCCTCAATTTGTATGATATTTTTTGAAATTTTTGCTAATGTGATTCCTCCTATACCCTGAAGTTTGCCTGCGACAGGTTGCAATTCCCAGTGTGATGGCCACTTGCTCTCTGGTAGAACGGTCACGCTCGCCCCTGTATCTAGGACCCCCTCCACATGGAGGCACTCTAGCCCATTTACTATATTGCATGCCATGGAAGGTTTGTCCTCTCCCACCACCTCTGCCCAGTAGAATTCCGGTGATTTTCCATCTGCTATTACCTCTGCCGGAACGGGAATGGCTTGGGCAAGGATTTGCCCCTCTGCCAGGTAGAGTCGTGGGTGTTCGCAGTGTGCCAACAGCATGAGGCATGTTATCTTTCCCTTAATGGTCATGGGAACTACCTCAATTTCCTCTGGTGTGTGTGCAGTATCCCCAATAACAAAATACTCACTCTCTTGTTCCATGTGGTTACCCGTCAGTTCTTGTGAGATGTCTGGCAGATGCACTGTAACTACTGTCCAATTAGTAGATCTGAAATAAAAACCTTTGGTAGTCACAAGCCTATACTGGCCTCGCGGCTGCCAAACCTTGTTAATTGAGATTTTGACATTTTCACCTTCTTTTACCTCCACCCCCTCCCCCTTTTTTGTTAAGAGAGAGGTATCAACTGGTGGAGGACCCCGCAGTCCTTTTTATTTATGTTCTCGCACGTGATCGCATTGACAAGGGGGGCGTGCTGAGAAATTAGTTTTTTTGTTTGTTGGGCTTCCTTTGCTGGTTCTGGTTCTGGTTCCGGTTCCGGTTTCGAGGGCGGGAAACTGCAAAATGTCCGGGCTGTTTGCAGAGATGGCAGATGATATGCTGTAGGTGGTCTGGTGGTAGTGGTTGCCTTCTTGGTTCTGATAGATCAGGTGCTGCAGTCCTGGGGTGTGCTGGTCCTGGGTTTCTTTCAGGTTCGCTGAACATCTCTGCTTTCATGGCATAAGCTTCGATCATGTGAGTTAAGGTTGGTGATGGATCCAGAGGAAGGCTAAGGATGATTCTGCGACAGGCTTCATTAGCTTTTCTCCGAGCCATTTCCTTGATCATTGTGGTCTGTATGGAAGGTTCAGGCACTTGTCTTTCCACCTGTGTTCTCAAGCGGTCAACAAACTGTAAAACACTTTCTGAAGGAAACTGTTTAACATCCATAAAACTGCATTGACTTTCAGTAGTTGGTAATTGATAAAAAGTCTTTTCTGCGGCAATACAAATCTTATCTAAAATTTGCTTTGATAGTAATCTGGTCTGTTTTTCAGGACAATGCATTTCACCCTCCCCACACAGGTGGTCTAATGTTAACTCATTATCATCATTATCTTGTGCTGTTTCAGGGGTTTGTTGAATGTCATGCAATACTGTTTTTAAAGTTTTTTTCCACATGCACTCCCACAATTCATATTCTGAAGGTGTTAGTAAACATCTGAACAAATCTTTAATATCAGTTGGTACTAATTCATTTGAACTGAATGTAGCTGTTATCATGCTTTTAAAAATTTCACTGGACCTGCCAAATTCTCTTTGTATTTTACAAAGTTCCTTTTTGTCTTGGTAAAAAAATTGCTTATAATCTCTTCTACCATTTTTCCTGCCAAGATACACTACAGGTGCAACATGAGGAATGGTTTCATTAGAATTAGTTTGGATTTGGGAAAGTTCTAATGCTGTTGTATGAAGCTGAGAGGTAGAAGGCATTGTGCTTTTTCCCCTTTGGGCTACAATGGCAGGCAGTCCCCTCCCCCCACCCAGGATTCCCATGCTGGGTCCTGGGTTGGAGCTGTGAGGGAGCTGCCATCCCCATCACGGCTGTGGGGAGGCAGGGGTCCCGCCCCCCCCTCTGCTCTCGGGAGGGGGGGTGGGACCACTGCCACTTTCGGGTGGGGGGGCAAGCCCCTTCGCCGCGGCTCGGGCGCCTGCTGTGCCGCCGCTGCCGCAGGTGGCCGCGGGACCACCGCACGCCCCGGCACCGCTGCTGCTACTGCAGCTCACGTCTACGGGGCCGCCCGCTCCGTCGCCCGCGCTGCCGTGCACCGCGCCGCTCGCGCCACCGGCACCGGCACGAAAAGCGCCCGCTGCCGCCGCGCCGCCACTGCCCGTGCCGCCGCTCATCCCACCATTCGCGCTGCTGCGTGCCACCGCGGGGCCGCCCGCTCCACCGGTGCCACGCGCGCTGCCTGCGCCACTAGCACCGGCACGGCAAGCGCTTGCCGGCGCCGCGCCGGCGCCGCCGCCCGTGCTGCCCGCGCTGCCTGCGCTGCGCAGGGTCCGCGCCCCCTGCCCCATGTCCCGTGCCAAGCTGGGGGCTGGGGAAAAGGACGCTGCACTCGTTGCCAGGGTAACAGGGGGCGGAGGGAAGGCAGGGGGCGGGGTTGCAACGCACAGGGTATGGGAGAGAGTCGGAGCTGTGAGGGAGGAATGGGCTATGGGAAGGAGACCCAAGCACGTGGTCTCCACCATTGTCCCCCCTCTCCACAGTATACTGGGGTGGCTGGGGTGTGTTTCTGTTAGAAATAGGGGACAGAGAGAGGAAAGAGGAGGATGTGGAGGTTTTTTGTGGCTGTTTGCTGCGTTCTAATTCCAATAGATGCTTGCATGCTTTTAAGAAAATTTGGATGAATTTCGAAGCTTTTGTGTCTCCATTTTCAATTTTCAAGATGAGTAATTGCCCAATATCATCCCAAAATGCCACGGAATGAACGTTATGCAGGTTAAAATCTGGAAACTCAGCAAACAACCAACGGATAAAATTCTTTAATAAACTATTAGGGATTTTAAGATCTTTCAAAACAGGCTTAAGCTGTTTTAAAAGGCTCCTTTGGTTAGTGGAAAGGTTAGAACCCATATTTGTGATGTTAAAGCATTAAAAAAAAGGAAGAAAAAAACCACACACACACGGCTCTGTCCCAGTCCCACTCTCACTTCTGAGAACTCCGGGACGAGGGGGTGTACTCCAGGGTGGGGAATCGGCACCCTGCCGAGCTTCCCCGCTCCGGGGGCAGTGAGGGGGTGACCCCATTGTCCGAGGTTCTCCTCAAAGCCTGCAACACCCCGAGACACCGTGGATCTCCAGGACAGCTGGCGCCTGGCTTCCCAGAGATGAATCACAAACACAACTTCTGAGATGTTGCACTGGGTTCTAAAAGGGCTTCACTGCGTGGCTGGGGACACAATGCCCACCCGCAGCAAAAGATCTTTCTTTTTCCTAGCCGCACCGAGACTGCCCTCCCCCCTTTTTTTGTCTGAGGGGAGGATCTCGTGCTTTTGAGGTGCCCTGCTCTTTTCCTATAAAAAGTCCCTACCGAATCAACCTGTGTGGGTACACAGGCTGCCGATTGTTCTTCAACCCCCCCCCCTGAACTGCACAAAAAGCAGCTGGATCAGTGGAGAAGAGTTGAACAGTCCAGAAGCTTTTGAGATCTCAAGATAAAGAGACTCCAGCCTTTGCGTGGTTTTCAGGCAATGTGGACACCAACTGAAGTGTTCCCCTTCCCTCAGCCCCCCAGGTCAGCTGCTAGCTCAGATTTAGGGAGGTTAGGGTGAGGGGAATCTTCAGGATAGGGACATAAAACCAAAAGAGGCTCTTACCCTGAGATGTGTTCCAAGGTTTATTCCAAGAAGGGATCCCAAGGCGAAAGAGGGCGAACCCCGGAGGGAAAGGGGGTTTTATGCAATTCAGGGTAGGGGGCGGGGTTACCTATGGCCAAAAGCCATAGGTCAGAGTCAAGGGGCAGGTAGGGTTTCACAGGGAGGGGATGCCAGAGAGAATACAACACAGAATGCTTTGTCTGTTCCTCTGAAAAATACAGTGATTAAGACTGCCAGGTTTTTATAGCTGAGACAGTCCCCAAATTGCAGAATTTGTTGAAGGCACGACAGGGTTGTTAAAAGAGCAGTTAAAAAAATGAGGAGATGGGAACCTGTCCCGATGGAAAACCCATCTCCCATGTGCACTCCAGACCCTTAAGAATGGGCCCACTGGGGAAACGGAAACCCCCTGGATGTGCATGGCTGCACCCAGTTTGCAAATACAACCATAGAGAGACTTTGACTTTCTGGGAAATGGGTCTGGTGTGATGGCCTCTGACAGGGCCACCTCAGAGGCTGCAGGGCTGGACCATCATGCATTCGAATGAATTAGGATAAATCAGAGGCAAATGTGAGTTAGCAATAGCAAAACAGGAACTCAAATTCCTCCAGGACACTTTGGTTTGATAACTGGTCACTCAAGCTTGGCCTTGCAAAGTGTTCGTGTCATGGGAGAAGGTACTGATGCAGATTATCAAGGAGAAATGGAAGTAATTCTTTAAGCAATAGTGAACAAGATTTGATTATTCAAACCCATGACAGGGTAGCACAATTATTGATATCGTCAATTTGAAAAACAATTGTGAAAGAAGGAGGTCCACCTCAAATCAGCACTGTTTGTGGAGATAATGGGTTTGGATCCACCAGTCCTAATAATGGAGCCAGAGTTTCAGTCCAGAGACCAAACGGCCCTCCTGAAGCAGCTGAAGGAACAGCTCTGGGGAAAGACAATGCTGTTTGAATACTGAAACCTGGGCAGGAACAACGGGAAGATGTCCCTGCAGCCAAGTGTTCTGTGTGAGAACAAGTAGATGTTACAGGATACTGTTTTACAGATCCTGACAGAACAAATCTCCCTGTTTGCCCCAACAGTCCCATTGGAAAATGCTCCAATCCACAGGGCTCCATGGGAAGGCTGATGTGACATTAGGGACTTCCACACGAGTTCCAGCCAGGAGCCTGGGTGCCCGTCAGGGACTGGCACCTGGCACCTCTCCAGCCAAAGGGAAAAGGACCCCACCAAGCCTTGTTGCCCACAGACACTACAGTCAAGCTGAACAGCAAAGGACCTTGGGGGCATTATTCTGGAATTGAAAAGGCACCAGCTCCATGAACAGGATCATTGTTTGTACCCAGAATGAGACTGAGGAAAAAGAATGAATAACCTTGTCACTAAAGCACTGCTTCTGTCTGTAAGTTGTATCTTGATAGTCAGCCAGAATCTTTGCCAGAAACACCAGTTTCACCAAGGGATAAGTGATCAAAATTGTTTTGAAAATTTGAAGTAGCCAAAATGCTCAGTGTAACTAATTGCTGGGTATGTTTTCAACTGAAGTTGGGAGGAATGGGGTTCCTTTGGAGGGCCCACCCTAAGGATTAGCCAGAAATCTGTCAATGGGCTCTGACTCGTCACGGAGTCAGTGAAGGGACAGTTAAAGAAAACTCTGCTGTGGAACACAGGAATACAGTGATCAGTTTTACGGGATTCACTAAGATTTCCCTTCAGGAGAAACTGGACCCTGTCATAGTTAGAGGCCACAGTGTGAAAGGAGTTCTGTGTTTTTAACATCACTCACAATGTCAGTAGAACTTGGGGTGCTGGAGCTGGTCCATGTCAGTGTTACAACACTCCCAGCTGGAGTGCTGGCATTTAGGATTTAGGATCCTTCAGCAACAAGCACAAGGAAGAGTTAGGGCCAAGAGAACCTTTTCCTGCCAAAGAGTGCCTTGGGTTTCAGAAAGCAAAAGATTCTGGTTCATGCTGTGCACTGCCTTGTCCTGTGAAGTTTACATCAAGCAGCTAAATTGCTTATTAAAAAATACTTGCAAATGATACTGTTAAAATAGCCAATAGCATATCCTAGGAACTCCAACAAATACAAATGGGGACTGCACAGAATTGCGCTGCCTTGGATTATCTGCTGGCTAAGGAGGAACCTGAGCTATCATGGGACAAGAATATTGCACTGCTGTCAGTGATAGATTTGAAGACCAACAGTCAGAAATCACCTTGATAGAAAGAGAAATAGAAGATTGGCAGAAAGAAGACAATTCCTATTGGTGGGATTGGCCTCATGACTACGAAATTGGAGGCTGCTGTGAAATGTAGGTTTGTGGCAGTGACTGTAATTGTTGGAGTGTGAGCACTTGCTGTATTATGATTCCGTGTTAGAATTGTTGTGGCACTCCGTGCTGGGAAGTGGAGTATTTAGACTTGTTTTAAAAGAAACAAGAGTCTCAACAAAAAAAGGGGGATTTTATAACTAACAGTGAATAGCAACTAATTAGGCATGTTTTTAAAGGAATGTGAATGATCGCTCTGAGTAATGAACTTGAGCAGCACTTAATTGAAGGACAAGAGGCAATGCCTTTATACCGAACACTTAATTCTAAACTGTGTTATTGAAAGAATTGTTATGAAGGTTGTTCATCCCTAAGCGAAAATGACCGATTGAAATAGCAAGGCCTGAACAACAGGCCCTGATCGAGGCCTAAACAACAAACCCTGGGCCAATGGTGACCTCTGGATGAACATTCCAACCAAATGCACTATTTGTATCTGCTCATTAATGAATCATTATTAGCAATTATCTCTGTATCTGTTCATTGGTGAAATGTGGATTTCTCTTTCTGTATTTGAAAACCAGACAAGTCCCTATCTGGCCTTTTTTGGGGGTGAAGGATCAAAGTCAAGTCCCTTGGTTCCTCCTTGAGCCCTGGCCAGGCTTTGGGAGAAGCCAAAGAGAATGAAGCCAGTTATTCCTGTACTAGAAGTGTTGTCAGCTTGTTTGTTTAACAGTGTAAAAGCTGTGCCCTCTCACATGGCGGTTGGTGCCTCACCTGGGACTGGAGGCACCTGCAGGAATTCCCAATGTCGGGGAGTGGCTCTCCAGTCCTTGGCTGTGACAGCTTCCTTGAGCTGCTGTGTGGATCAGGATGATGGTAAACTCTGAGGTAACTGGTGATGGATCTTTCCAAATCAATATAGGCAATTGCAGGAGCAGGGTGGGATGGTCAGGACGGATGGAGACGAGGCTGGTCTTGGAGCATGTGGTTTATTGCATAGGGTGTGGGTGAAGTGGCCCTGCTAAGAGCTGCCAGCTGCAGCTTGGAGCAGGCCTGAGAGAGAGAAGAAGAAGAGAGCAAGAGCAAGAGAGCAACATAAGCAGTTGTCTTGGTTTGGAAAGACAGGTATCTGCCAGGGAAACTGAGGTTCCCCTAGGATGGAGAATACCAACCCCTCGCACCCCGACTAATTATAATTTTGCAATCAAGGGCTCTCAGGCAAAGATGTTGGGAATAGGAATAACAGTTCTTTACTAGGAGGTTTAACAATACAAATATGATAGGAAACAAAACCACCCAACCAAACAAACAAATAAACAAATAAACAATAATTTTAGAAGAAAACCCTGACAAAGTCAGAGTTTCAATCTGACCCTGTGATTCAGGATGTTGATAACAGTCCAAACGTAAACAGTCCAAACACTTCTGAAATGGCAGACGTGATCCTGTTGGAGCAGAGATGATTCTGCGAAGAAACCGGTTCAGGGACGGCGAGGAGGGAGACAGGATGACGAGCACAGGAGACGAAGAAGCTCTTCCCACACCGCAGCGAAGGAAGCGCCGCGCACCCCGCTCCTGCAACAGAGCAGCACCGACCCCACCCGGCCACCTCCCCTCCCCCCCACCCCCCACCGCCAGGGCATGAGATGTATAGAAATGCAAATGCACCGCACAGGCTGGGGAAGGTAACAATGGCCTATCAAGGTGGGTCATCAGGCCCCAAAACAGATGTAAATAGAATATACAAAACCCAGCTCCACAACCCAGGACAGCAGTCTAGTACAAAACCTGCCTGGCAAGCCCAGGATGTCAGGAGCCAGCAGCCATTTCTCCTGGATTTCCTGCACACAGGCATTTTAAGACTGCTTTGCCTCATGACTGCTTTTCTGCCAAGGGCATTCCCATCTTTTTGTAGCCTGATTCAAATTTTGGAGAGCTGAATTTCATGAGAACTTGTTCATATTTTGATCGTCCGTGACAGTTGGGAGCATTCATGTTCCCTCACTCTTGCATTCAGGGAAAAAAGACAACACAACCCTTACACACCTAGAGTGTAATCCCAACAATCAAGGGAAAACCACCTCACTCTGGGAAGAAACATAATGCTCAGTTTTGGCCAAGACTGAAAAAATGCAAATAACAGTACTGGAAACATTTCCAGGCATGGAGCCTCCCAGCTCCAAAAATGCAGCTGACAGGCTTCTTCATAAGGAAATCCAAAAATTCCAACTGGGCTCAGGGAGAAAAACCTGCCCATTCCACCACCCTGGCATGGAGCATATTCCATGGACAACCCAGGAAGGTGTCTCTGACCGTGATAGTGGGTTGGAACATGATGATCTATAAACTCCTTTCCAATCCAGACCACTCCAGGAATTTAAGGCCGATTTGAGCTACTTTCCAGCTCACAATTCCTTCCCAAGCCTCATCCTCTAGGCTGTCTTTCCCATACCTTGCTGGAAAGGGAAGCAGTGGCTCCTCTCCCTAATCATGCCTGCTGCAAATTGCTGAGCCCGGCCCAAAAACCACCGGGTAACATAAATGAGTGATTCACTGTCTTGTCTGTTTTCCATAACCCAACATTTCAATGACGTCAAACAATCAGGATCAATCCCAGGTTATAGGTATGGTTCCTATGGAATAATCCCCAGCACTCACTGCCAAGTGCATCTCTCCAGGAAAAAAAGGCTGTGCCCAATTCAGATGGTGTTTATGAGTGTCTTGGTTTGGAAAGACAGGTATCTGCCAGGGAAACTGGGGTTCCCCTAGAATGGAGAATGCCAACCCCTCACACCCCGACGAATTATAATTTTGCAATCAAGGGCTCTCAGGCAAAGATGTTGGGGATAGGAATAACAGTTCTTTACTAGGAGATATTAACAATACAAATATGATAGGAAACAAAACCACCCAACCAAACAAACAAATAAACAAATAAACAATAATTTTGGAAGAAAACCCTGACAGAGTCAGAGTTTCAATCTGACCCTGTGAATCAGGATGTTGAAAGCAGTCCAAAAATAAAGTCCTTCTGAAGTGGCAGATGTGATCCTGTTGGAGCAGAGATGATTCTGCGAAGAAGCCGGTTCAGGGGCGGCGAGGAGGGAAACAGGATGGCGAGCACAGGAGACGAAGGAATTCTTGCCACACCGCAGGGAAGGAAGTGCAGAGCACCCAGCTCTTCCAGCAGCGCAGCACCGGCCCGCTCCCACCCTTCCCTCCTGGCCACCTCCCCTCCCCCCACCCCCCACCGCCAGGGCATGAGATGTATAGAAATGCAAATGCACTGCACAGGCTGGGGAAGGTGGCAATGGCCTATCAAGATGGGACATCAGGCCCCCAAACAAATGGAAATAGAATACACAAAACCCGGCTTCACAACCCAGGACAATGTTCCACCCCTTATTCTATTATCATCTGCATCATACCTAAATTAATAAACTCCACTATACAGAATGAACCCTCACACTCAGTTCTCACTTAGGATTAGGTTTTCCTGTGGTACACAACTGGTTTTCCCATCTTTCTGCATTACCCACCAAGTGTTACCAGGTCCTTGAGCAAAAACAATCCCACGGGTGGGTTCACCTTTGCCCAAGGTGGGGTTTACCCAAACAGTCTTTCCTAAAATACCTCTCATATGTACCACAGGGACTTTGTCTCCATCCACTGTGTGCAAAGGGGTAGACTGGGCAGGACCAGATCGATTAATAGAGCCTCGGGTGTTGACCATCCAGGTGGCCTTTGCTAAGTTCACTTCCCAATTTCTGAAGGTCCCCCCACCAAGTGCCTTCAGGGTGGTCTTAAGTAGTCCATTGCACCGTTCAACTTTCCCGGCAGCTGGTGCATGATAAGGGATGTGATATATCCATTCAATGCCGTGTTCCTTAGCCCAGGTGTTTATGAGGCTGTTCTTGAAATGAGTCCCGTTGTCCGACTCAATTCTCTCAGGGGTGCCATGTCTCCACAGGACTTGTTTTTCCAGGTCCAGGATGGTGTTCCGGGCGGTGGCATGAGGCACAGGATAGGTCTCCAGCCACCCAGTGGTGGCTTCCACCATGGTCAGCACGTAGCGCTTGCCTTGGCGGGTTTGGGGCAGTGTGATGTAATCAATCTGCCAGGCCTCCCCATACTTATACTTGGACCACCGTCTACCGTACCAGAGGGGCTTCACCCGCTTGGCCTGCTTGATGGCAGCACATGTCTCACAGTCGTGGATAACCTGTGAAATACTGTCCATGGTTAGATCCACCCCTCGGTCTCGTGCCCACTGGCATCTCGTGGCATCTCTGCCCTGATGACCTGAAGCATCATGGCCCCACCGAGCTAGGAACAACTCTTCCTTGTGTTGCCAATCCAAGTCTACCTTGGATACCTTTATCCTCGCAGCTTGATCTACTTGCTCGTTGTTCCGGTGCTCCTCATTAGCCCGACTCTTGGGGACATGGGCATCCACATGGCGGACTTTCACAGGTAGTTTCCCTACCCTGATGACAATGTTCTTCCACTCATCAGCAGCCCAGATTGGTTTTCCCCTACGCTGCCAGTTGGCTTTTTTCCACCTTTCCAGCCAGCCCCACAGAGCATTAGCTACCATCCACGAATCAGTGTAGAGGTAGAGCTTCGGCCACTTCTCTCTTTCAGCAATGTCCAGGGCCAATTGAACAGCTTTGAGTTCAGCAAGCTGGCTTGACCCACCTTCTCCTTCAGTGGCGTGTGCAACCTGTCGTGTGGGGCTCCATACAGCTGCTTTCCACTTCCGGTTCATCCCTACGATGCGACAGGAACCATCAGTGAAAAGAGCGTAGCGTGTTTCTTCTGCTGGCAGTTGGTTGTATGGTGGAGCTTCTTCAGCCCGGGTTACTTGCTCTTGTTCTTCTTCGTCAGTGAGACTGAAGTTCTCAGCTTCTGGCCAGTTGGTGATTACTTCCAAAATCCCAGGGCGATTCAGGTTAGCAATACGGGCGCGCTGAGTGATGAGGGCGATCCATTTGCTCCATGTGCCATCGGTGGCATGGTGGGTGGAGGGAACCTTTCCTTTAAACATCCACCCCAGCACCGGTAGTCGGCGTGCCAGTAGGAGTTGTGCTTCAGTGCCAATCACCTCTGAGGCAGCTTGAACTCCTTCGTAGGCGGCCAAGATTTCCTTCTCTGTGGGAGTGTAATTGGCTTCAGACCCTCTGTAGCTTCGGCTCCAGAATCCCAGTGGCCGGCCTCGAGTCTCACCTGACACCTTCTGCCACAGGCTCCAGGACAGACCATGGCTCGCGGCTGCAGAGTAGAGCACATTCTTTACCTCTGGTCCCGTCCTGACTGGGCCAAGGGCTACTGCATGTGCGATTTCCTGCTTGATCTGGGCAAAGGCGTGTTGCTGTTCTGGGCCCCAGTGGAAATCGTTCTTCTTGCGGGTAACCAGGTAGAGAGGGCTCACAATCTGACTGTACTCAGGGATGTGCATCCTCCAAAAGCCAATGGCCCCTAGGAAAGCTTGTGTTTCCTTCTTGTTGGTCAGTGGGGACATGGCGGTGATCTTATTGATGACCTCAGTGGGAATCTGACGCCGTCCATCTTGCCACTTCACTCCCAGGAACTGGATCTCTTGGGCAGGTCCCTTGACTTTGCTCTTCTTGATGGCAAAACCAGCTTCCAGGAGAATTTGGATGATCCTCTCTCCTTTCTCAAAGACTTCCATTGCCGTGTTCCCCCACACAATGATGTCATCTATGTACTGTAGATGGTCCGGAGCCTCACCCTTTTCCAGTGCATCCTGGATCAGTCCATGGCAGATGGTGGGACTGTGCTTCCACCCCTGGGGCAGCCAATTCCAGGTGTACTGCACACCCCTCCAGGTGAAAGCAAACTGGGGTCTGCACTCTGCTGCCACAGGAATGGAGAAGAAGGCATTGGCAATGTCGATGGTCGCGTACCACTTTGCTGCCTTGGACTCCAGCTCATACTGCAACTCCAACATGTCTGGCACAGCAGCGCTCAGTGGTGGCGTGACTTCATTCAGACCACGGTAATCCACTGTCAGTCTCCATTCCCCACTGGGCTTACGCACAGGCCAGATGGGGCTGTTAAAAGGTGAATGAGCCTTGCTGACCACCCCTTGGCTCTCCAGTTTACGAATCATCTCATGGATCGGGGTCACAGAGTCTCTGTCAGTGCGGTATTGCCGACGGTACACTGTTGCTGTGGCAATTGGTACCTGTTGTTCTTCAACTCTTAGCAGTCCCACAGCAGAAGGGTCATCTGAGAGACCAGGAGAGGTATTCAGTTGTTTGATCTCTTCCGTCTCTACAGCAGCTACTCCAAAAGCCCAACGATATCCTTTTGGGTCTTTGAAATATCCATTTCTGAGATAGTCTATGCCGAGGATGCACGGGGCCTCTGGGCCAGTCACAATGGGGTGTTTCTGCCACCCATTCCCAATTAAACTCACTTCGGCTTCCACTAGAGTCAGCTGCTGGGACCCTCCTCTCACCCCAGAAATAGAAATGGGTTCTGTTCCTACATACCCTGATGGCATCTGGGTACATTGGGCACCAGTGTCAACCAAAGCCATGTATTTTTGTGGGTCAGATGTGCCAGGCCATCGGATCCACACAGTCCAATAGATCCGATTATCCCTTTCCTCTACCTGGCTAGAGGCAGGGCCCCTCTAGCCCTGGTTATCCCCTTCCTGAGCATACATACTAGAGGTTCCTTGAAAGGGATTCAACACAGCATTGGCAGCTTGGTTATAGGAGGCTGAGGCTACTTTCATTTTCGTAGATCCCCCTTGGCGATTGTTCCTCTCCTTGAGCTCACTCACCCGTGCTGCCAGGACAGAAGTGGGTTTCCCATCCCACATTCCCATGTCTTCCCCATGGTCACGCAGATAAAACCACAGGTCAGCTCTTGGGGTGTACCCTCTCTCTCGAGCTGGGGGTCGTTGGGCTCTAACTCTGGGGCCTGTGACTCGCACTGGTGCCACATTGGAACTGTTTGTCCTCATCTCTTCCCTCACCCCCCTTATCTCTTCTTTGAGTTCTTTAACCACGGCAGAGATATGAGCCTGCATCGGGCCATTGATCATACTTTCATAATTCCTAAGCTTATTGGCAACAGACCCCACTGTCTCTCGATTGTCCTCAGCATTAATTGTTGCAATAAAGGTGGTGTACTGAGATGGCCCCAGATTTGCCAGATTCCACAACATCTGCCCTGTGCATTTAACCTTGTCAGGGTCATTTTCATGCTGTCCACTCCTCCCAAAAAGTACCTCCAGCACCGCCACTTCCCTCAGCTGTTGGATCCCTTCCTCCAGAGTTTTCCAGCGCATTCTATGGTGGTGCTCCTGCATTCTTTCTTTGTGGATAAATCTCTCTCTCACACTCATTAAAAGCCGCTCCCAAAGGGAAAGGGGTCCTGGCTCTCTTACAAATACCTGATTTATACCTGAGTCCTGGGTCAAGGGTCCCAAATTCCTTGCCTCACCACTATCTAATTGCACCCCAGTACCCATGAAATCCCAGACCCGAAGTAGCCAGGCTGTGTAAGCCTCACGCCCCCGCCGTACAATATCTTTTTGCAGGTTACGGAGACTTTCATACGACAGGGACTCGGTGATGATCTGAACATGTGATTCCCCTGCAGGTTGTGAGGGCCCTCCTTTCTTATTGTCTGGGTTTGCTGTTTTCACCTTAGATTTCTTTGTTTCCACAGGGGCAACTGCCGCTGGCTGTGACTGCCCCTGTGGTTCAGCTGGGACCTGGGCAGTTGTAATCTCTGTGGGTTTCATTGCTGCACCATCAGACTCTCTTTTGTCAGGGCAGGGGGAGGATTTCCCACTAGCTGGGGAAATGTACTCCCTCAGCATCTGGCCCATCTTCTCCTGCATCTCCTTAATCAGAGCCCCCACCCAAACCGGGTGGTTTATCTCTGAGGCAGGCTGTGGGGCAGGGGCGGGCTCTTGGGCAGCATCCTTATTCTCTGGGGTACTTATTAAGGTGCTCACCCAGGCCAATCTCCCCTTATCTCTGAATGCCAAACAGAACAGGCATACCAGCAACACCAGCCACTGTATGATATCATTAGCACTCAGAGATTTCAACCCTTCAAAAACTGGTGGGGTGGACCCAAAAAGCTGTGTGAAGGGCTGGGAGAAAATTTCCCCCGGTGCCATTTCCTCACAATAGGTACCATTGTTAAAGTAACCCCAGAAGCACAGAGTTAGCCTATGATAGCTATGAATCCATGTGCTTGCTTTCCAGAGAAAGTTAAAAATCCATGAATTTCTCACCTTATTAATCCACAAAATAAACTGGATGCCAGCCACAGTAGCTTTAGTCATAGGACCCATATTTACATAAGGAGTAGCAAATGGCAGAAATACAGCCACCACCACGTGCCACCCAAACCAGGGAAAGCTAGACCACATTATTCTGGCCAGTGGGCTTTTATCTAATACTCAAGAACTGTTATTCCTCTCTCTCAATGCCCTCGTGCCCCACTCTTGGGTGCCAAAATCTGTCTTGGTTTGGAAAGACAGGTATCTGCCAGGGAAACTGGAGTTCCCCTAAAATGGAGAATGCCAACCCCTCACACCCCGACGAATTATAATTTTGCAATCAAGGGCTCTCAGGCAAAGATGTTGGGGATAGGAATAACAGTTCTTTACTAGGAGATATTAACAATACAAATATGATAGGAAACAAAACCACCCAAACAAACAAACAAATAAACAAATAAACAATAATTTTAGAAGAAAACCCTGACAGAGTCAGAGTTTCAATCTGACCCTGTGATTCAGGATGTTGAAAGCAGTCCAAAAGTAAAGTCCTTCTGAAGTGGCAGACGTGATCCTGTTGGAGCAGAGATGATTCTGCGAAGAAGCCGGTTCAGGGGCAGTGAGGAGGGAAACAGGATGGCGAGCACAGGAGACAAAGGAATTCTTGCCACACCACAGGGAAGGAAGCGCAGAGCACCCAGCTCTTCCAGCAGCACAGCACCAGCCCGCTCCTACCTTTCCCGCCCGGCCACCTCCCCTCCCCCCACCCCCCACCGCCAGGGCATGAGATGTATAGAAATGCAAATGCACCGCACAGGCTGGGGAAGGTGGCAATGGCCCTATCAAGATGGGTCATCAGGCGCCCCAAACAAATGTAAATAGAATACACAAAACCCGGCTCCACAACCCAGGACAATGAGGGTCCCTATCTAGTTTCCCAGGATGAATGAGAAGCTGCTACTGACAGACTGGGACTCAGGAGAACTTAAGTAGTTTACTGAAAGCTTCTAAAACAGGGACGTTTTTCCAACTCTAAGGCAGCTCAAATGCTATGGCTCACCAGGCTTCTTAATGAAGTGCTGCATAAGTGTGTCTGTGTGTGGGAATCTTCCTTTAACCCAATTTCAGGGAAGAGTTGCACGAGATTTCAGTTAAAATTTAAATCATCTTGTAAGACAGACAGAAAAAAAATAAACACTCAGAAGCTCAATTTTCCTAGCTGAAACTTACTGGGATATTCAGAGCTTATTTGGAAAGCAACCCCTATGAAGGGGGTGATGATGAACCCCTATGATCACTGTGAAGGGAATCATATCAAATATCATGGAAATTCTGAGGGATGGAAAAGCAAATTTACTACTTTCAGAGTAATTTCCAGCACAATAATAACAAACATCCTCAGAGGTGACATTTGGCGGCTCAAATCCTGTACGGCCCAGATGCATCACTTTGGCTCATGTGGGAAACACATGGGAAGTGCAGAACTGTCTTGGTTTAGAAAGACAGGTATCTGCCAGGGAAACTGGGGTTCCCCTAGGATGGAGAATGCCAACCCCTCACACCCCGACGAATTATAATTTTGCAATCAAGGGCTCTCAGGCAAAGATGTTGGGGATAGGAATAACAGTTCTTTACTAGGAAATATTAACAATACAAATGTGATAGGAAACAAAACCACCCAACCAAACAAACAAATAATCAAATAAACAATAATTTTGGAAGAAAACCCTGACAGAGTCAGAGCCACAATCTGACCCTGTGATTCAGGATGTTGAAAGCAGTCCAAAAGTAAAGTCCTTCTGAAGTGGCAGACGTGATTCTGTGAAAAAGCAAGTCCAGGGGTGGTGAGGAGGAGGGTCCGGGACTGGTGAGATGGAGTCTGGTGAGACGAAATCCGGTCTTCCTCCCAACAGAAATCGGGTGGAAAGACTGGCTGCTCTCCTGTCTTGTCAGGAAGGGATGAAGAGGACAATCCTCCTGAGAAGCCCTGGCTCTGGATTAAGGTGGAGAAGGGAAGCAGGATGGCAAGCACAGGAGGCGAAGAGGTTTCTTGCCACCACGGCAGGGGAGGAAGCACAGAGCGCTGAGCTCCTGCAGCGAGGCAGCACCGGTGCGGTCTGAGCCTTCCCTCACGGCCGCCTCCCCTCCCCCCACCCCCCACTGCCAGGGCATGAGATGTATAGAAATGCAGATGCACCGCACAGGCTGGGGAAGGTGGCAATGGCCTATCAAGGTGGGTCATCAGGCCCCAAAACAGATGTAAATAGAATATACAAAACCCGGCTCCACAACCCAGGACAAGAACAAAGTTCAATCCTTCCACAAAGCAATTTCCAGAGAGCTGCTGACCCTCCAATGAAACTCTGGCTTAGGATAAAGCCATCCTGCCTCTGTCGTTGATCTGTGTGAGCACAGGTGCTCTGGCTGGGAGCATCACTGAAAGTATGGGAAGAGCAAAAACTCATCTGTCTTGGGTTATGGAACCAAAAATGTGTACTCTATTTCATTTGCTGAAAGCAGCTGGAGAATTGTTCCTCTTTACTCTGAGAGGAGGGGGGCAGGTGCCTTTTAATAATGGGCCAACTGTTAAAACCAGGTAGGGCATTGTTTCTTACCTCTTTCACCGCCCGGGGAATATTTTCTGCTAATGGACCATTAAGACACCCCTAAAAGCACACAAGATAGACTATCCACATTACATCATCCTATTGTGAGATGCTCCACTCAGTGGGGGGAGCCAACCATTCCTACCTGGATAAAACTGAGCCACAGGAACAAGAAGGCATCTAGCTTCACCCGATTCCTGGAGGAAGACTGGACCCCTTCTCACCACCACTAGACCCCTTATCACCACCACTGGACTCTTGTTCTACAGATCATCTCTACTCCACCAGAACCACATCTGCCACTCCAGGAGGACTCACTTTTGGACTGCTTCCAACACCCTGACCAACAGAGTGTCAGGTTGTAGCTCTGAGGATTTTCCAGAATTGTTTGTTTGCTGGTGTGGTTGGGTGGTTTTATTTTTCTACTACATTTGTATTGTTAGTATTCCTAGTAAAGAACTGTTATTCCTATTCCCAGTTTTTGCCTGAAAGCTCTTAATTGTAAAATTATAATTCAGCGGGGGGTGAGGGATTTACATTCGTCATTCTAAGGGAAACTCCAGCTTTTCCTGTCAGATACCTGTCTTTCCAAACCAAGACATCACCAATAACACTTTTTAGTGTTAGAGAATTAGGGAATTGTTTTATTCTGGCTAAGATATTGTTTTGGCCAGTATGTGCAACAGAAATAATTTCTTTCACATATTGCCTGGGTTATGCAGAGAATATTCTTCCTTCACACATGATTTTTACTAGATTTTTCACCTATTTATACAGTCAAAACCCTGAGAAATTAATTGGTTAAATGTTCATTAATCCCAAGTTACACAGTTCTTAGTATTTGGTTTCCTATTGGTTACTGATCCCTTTGCCTTCAATGTTAATTAGGTTCTCATTCTTTGTTCTGTAACCTGTGTTTTCCCAGACCAGGTGCTTCTGACTATGTTTGAAGTTGATGTTTGTTGACGTCGTTATCTTTTGTGTATTGTCTGTGCTACTCCCAATCTGCTGAGATGTTAAACTCATCAGGCCTCAGAGTGGTGATTTCACCACTCTGGCAGGGGTAGCAGGGCAAGGTCCTTTAAAAAGAACCTTCAGTTCCTTTTCCTCTGGGCAAAGATGAACAAAACTCCTGACTAAAGTTACATTTAACATTTTTAAAACTTTGTATCATTTCCAACAACAGGTTCTGCACTGCTCCCTGTCCCCTACCAGAACCCTGGGATCGCGAGGGTTTGGTATGGCTGCAGCTGAATTCCAGAATGCGGGAAAACCCAAACCAAATAGTGACTGGAATGCAGAACTGGGAAAAAACCGGGCCAGATTGCAAGGATGCAGTCCAGAATGAGGGAAAACACAGACTGAATCATATCCTAAGTCTGGAATAGAGAAAATCTTGGACCAGATCATGCCTAGAATCTGGAATGGGGGAAAATCTGAACAAGATCAAGACTGGAATCTGGAACTGGGGAAAACATGGGCTGGATCTCTGCCATAATTCAGAATGGTAAGAAACTGTGAGAGGATGGCACCCAGAAGCCAGAATTGGAGAAAACCCAGCCCAGATTGTGTCCAGAAGCGAGAACGGAGGACAATCTGGTACGGATCAAGGCCGGAATATAGAATGGGGTAAAACACAGGCAGGACTGCACCCAAAGTCCAGTACAGGGGAAAACCCAAGCAGGATTGTGCATGGACTCCAGCATGAGAAAAAAAAACAGCCCAGATCAAGGCCAGGACGCAGGAAAACCTGAACAGAATTGCACCTGGAGTCTGGCATGAGGGATGGGGAAGAAACTTGGGTGAGATTGCAGAGTCTGGCATGGGGGAGGGCAAAACCCGTTCTGGTTCAGTGTTGGAATATAGAATGAGGAAAAACCCAGGAGGATTGCACAGGGAGTCCAGGATGGGGAGGAAAACCACGGGCAGGATCATGCCAGAAGTCTGGCACAGGGAAGAAAACCCAGGCAGGATTGTGCATGCAGTCCACCAAAGAGAAAAAAAAACCTGCTGGATCAAGACTGGAATGCAGAATAGGAGTAAACCCAGGTGGGATTGTATGCAGAGCCCAGCATGGGAGGGAAAAACCAGATGGGATCATACATGGAGCCCAGCACGAGGAGAAACCTGGGTGGGAACACAAGTGGAATCTGGCACTGGGGGGAAATCCAGGGGGGATTAAAGCCGGAGTGCAGAATGGGAGAAAACCCAGGCAGGATAATGCATGGAGCCTGGCACAGAGAGAGAGGAGCATCCAGGCAGGACTGTGTGCAAAGTCCAGCATGGAGGGGAACATTCAGGCACAATCACACATGGAGCCTGGCACAGGGGCAACCACCTGGAGGAATAGTTCTCATAGCCTGGGATGGGGTAAACCCAGGCAGGATCTTGCATGTAGTCCAGCACAGAGGAAAACCAGGATAGGATCAAAGACAGAATGCATAAACTGGGGGAGGGGGGGGGGGGGGAACCCAAGCGGGACTGCATGTAGAGTCCAGCACACAGAGGGGGCATGGAAACCCAGACAAGAGCATGGGCTTAGTCCAACACAAGGGAAAACCTGGAGAGAATCATGTGTGGCCCCCAGGATGTGAGACAACAGGGGGAAGATCACGCATAGATCCACACAGGATCCAAGACAGAGGCCAATGTATGGAATCCAGTGCGTGGGACAACACAGGAAGGTTCACATGCTGAACTCAGTGTGTGGGACAGTACGGGGAGGCTCTCGCACAGAATCTGAGACATAGAATACCTCAGAGAGTATTGCTTGCAAAATTCAATGCGTGGGACAAGGCAGGGAGGATCACGTGTGGAATTCAATGCACAGGAAAATGTGGAGAAGACCACATGCAGCCTCCCACACATGAGACAACTCAGAGATGGTTATGCACAGCCTCAGTATGTGGGACAATGCAGAGGGGATAGTGTGTGGCATCCAATATGCCAGAAAACATGCAGAAGTTCTCACAGAGCCTCCAATATGCCAGAAAAGGGAGAGGATTGCATACAGAATTCAATGCATGGAACAATGCAGAGAGGATTGTGCATGGCAGCAAAGATGCAGGACAACCCAAAGAGGATCATGGGTGGAAATAAATGCATGCACGGGACAACCTGGAGAGGCGTGCATGCAGCATCCAGTTCACAGGACAATGTGGAGAGGTGTGTGCAGCATCCAACAATCCAGACAAAGTGGGAGTGCAGTTTCCAATATGAGGGACAACCCAAAGAGGCTCACATATGGCACCAATAAACATGACAACCTGGAGAGACTCGTGAGCAGCCACAAAGATGTGGGACAACACCAAAAAAGACTCACAAGCAGGGACTCACAGAAACCCTCTCAACACCATTTGCTGCTTCTCTCTCTGCCAGGGCCTCAAGAAGCTCTGGGTCAGTTCATGTCCAGGGACCTTGAGAGATAGAAAGGCACAATTACTACTCTTCATTATTGCCACAAGCTTTGGGTTCACTGGCGGGCAAGTCTTCTGTAAATACAAGGAGACAGTCCTCAACCTGTTGGAGCTGATTTGTCCATTCCCTGTTCTGCTCTCGCAAACCTTTACAACCACTCTTCAAAACTCAGCATTGCTGGAGATGTACAATAGAACAGCAGTTTATTCACAGGTCACTTCTAACACGTATTTCCTACTACGCTTCCAGAGCAATCCAAGCTGCCAAGACAGACCTCCCCTGGGCTGCCTCTCATGTTCTTCTGAAATACTCGGGGTACGGGAAGTTGTTCAGAGTCCTAGGAGGAGGAGGCAGGGCAAGCCAAGGCTGGGAAATGCCAGGAAAAAAAGGGGTATTGAATTCTAGGTGGAGGAGGGGTGAGCAAGATAGTACAAGGCAAGGAAGGGGTGCAAGTGCAGGGTAAGTCAAGTGGTGGCTTTGCCAAGCAAGGCACGTGAGAGGTAGGCAAGGCAATGGGAGTCCTAGAAGGACAAGTAAAGGCAAAATAACATCTAGAAAAATGCATAGGGAATTCAAGTTGGGGGATGGGCAAGTCAGTGCAAGGCAATGGAGTGGTAGGAAGGGCAAGGAAAAGGCATGGATGAGTCAGGAGCAGCAAAGGAAGATCTAGTCAGGAATGGCAAGGAAATACAAAGAAGATAAAAGCCTGGAAATGCAAGGCAAGGGAAGAAAGCAGTAGGCAGGTCAACACAGAGGATGGCATGCAAGGGAATGCAAGACAAGGCAGGGGTAGCAGGGCCAGGCAAGGAAATTGTTGGGCTTCTAAGACAAGGCAAGGCAAGAGAGAAGTACAAACAAAAGTTGCTTACAGACAAAAGCGGGCAGAAATAATTCATCTGTCTGGCTTAGATCTTGCATGGGCCATCTCTAATCTGCACCTAAAACACTGGGGCTACATGCTTCTCTTCCTGTGCAAAAGAACTGTCATTCTGGTTGGGGAGTGTAAGGGTGAACTGTGGATCGAGCGTCCAAAATTTAACACATGCAAGCACTGGTGCCAGACAAAAGCTGCCAGGACAGATAGGTCCTGCTTCAAATGACCTCTTATGGGCTTCCTCTCACATGGTCATGAAACACTGGGGATACATGAGAGCCTTGGGAGTCCTTGGAAGAGCAGGTAGAGGTAGAGGAAGGCAAGGCTGGGAAATGAGAGGAGAAAAGGGGTCTTGAATGGCAGGTGGGGGAGGGGTGAGCAAGGTAATGCAAGGCAAGGGAGGGCTTCAAAGGCAAGGGAAGGCAAGTGGTGGCTTTGCAGGGCAAGTCAAGGGAGAGGGAGGCAAGGCAATGAGAGTCTTAGAAGAAGAAGAAAAGGCAAGGCTGAAACCAGGGCAAATGAGTAAGGAAGTCAAGTGTGGGGAGACAAAAGGAGATGCTGCTGAAGGCAGTCTCCCCCCGATATGTTACAGCTGTGTTGATTATCCTAGAGTAGAAACAGCCTTGCCCTCACAGCCATGGGCAAGATAAAGAGTGAGTTAAATGGTAAGGGTCAGTTGGAGTCTGCTGGCTGTGTTGTGAAGAGCTAGGGACAGGAGGTCATGCAAGGGCCAGAAAAGGTAAGCTGCTGTACATAGGACAGACAGGGTTAGGTGGCCATGCCAGGGACAGGAAGGAGCGAGATAGAACAGAAGGAGAGACAGAGCCAGAGCTGTGTGGAGCTGCTCTTGGGAGATACAGGGAAAAGATATGGGAGACTTTTTGAATAACAAGATGCTGATACTTGAAGCCTTCTGATGATTTTAATGAAGCACCTTAAGTGGAGTGTCCATGTCGACTGCCACGTATTGACTGTGACAGTCAAGGTGTGGGGTGGGTGAGCAGGTCAATGCCAAAGGAAAGCTACAGAGGAGGCAGCATGGCAATGCAAGGTGTGGGGAAGCAAGGCAAAGCAAAAGAATGTTCAGGAATGGCAAGAATATGCAAGGCTGCGTAGGAAAGGCAAGGCAAGGGAGGGATAGGCAACACAATGGGTGTCCTAAGAGGAACAGTTCATGCACAGCAAGACCAAGAGAAAAATGGTAGAGAAGTCAAGGTGGGGGATTGGTGTGTGCCTGTGTGTGTGTGTGTGAAGTTTGCAGGATGTAAAGTGAAGAAAGTTATCATTCAATTGTGGAGCAAAAGGACATTTTTGAATGTAAGGAGTAAGGTCCAAGCAACCTTTTCCTCCTGGCATATCTGTGTGTGTGAGAGGTAGCCAGAAACTTCTGAAACTGAGTTTAGATTCAGACTGCAAGTGGGACACAGAATGTGGTGGTGCAAATACCTGAGCAGGAAAGCGTATGGCAAAGAAAAGCTTTGACTGAAGCCGTTTGTCTGTGCAAGGAGATGAACGTATGGTACTTAAGCAGTATGACACTATGCTCAGCTGAGAAACAAAATGCATGGCTTCAGTGTGTGCTCTGAAAATGAAAGGCTGCAAGGAAAAGGCAAGGAGGCAGGTCAGCTAAAGCTTTCTGTCCTGGCACATTGAGCTGCTTGAAGTGGAACTGCTGTTCAGTTTCACTCAGGATTCTGCAACACTGAAAGGATGTACTTTTTCGGGTAGCTGAGAAGGAAAGTGGGAGTCACCTGTAGCAATGTATTTGAACATCCTAGGCAATAATGTGCTTTAGCCAAACCACTCTTATCAGAACCCTCAGGAATTTGTCAAGGTTACTAAGACATAAACAGTGCTAAAATAAGTAAGAAGAGGCTGAGAAACAGAATACCAAGACTACAAGAACTAGATAAAGGAGGCCCATGAAGCAATGGACTGTAATCAATCATATTTCCTGAAGGGTGCATGCTGAATGTGTGGACAAGATAGAGCCTCCAATCAAAAAATGTGTGATCACATGAACAAGCAGTCTTAGAATGTATAAATATAGCTTAATGTAAACAATAAATGGCTTCTGCCAAATCACATTGGCTGGTTGTACAGAAGTCCTGAGCTCCCACAGTCTTGCACAGTTTGTAGGCTGCAAGGGGAAGGTGAAGGCCAGGCTTGGCCTTTGGCTGTGCGACTGGTTGCAAGGAAGCAGCTGCTGAGTGTTTCAAGTTTTTTGGGATTTGCTAGAGTGGCAGGCTATGCTGGTACCTAGAGCTTGAGGGAAGGTGCACATTTCCATCATACGTTATGCAGTTTACCGGGTGCAAGCTAAACTTTGAGCAAGGACATTCTCAGCTGACACTGCTTGTCCTAGAGAAGACCTGTAGCAGCTAGGGACAGGCGTTCTCGGAAGATTTCGGGCTGTACGGGTAGGTGATAAGGTTAGGCTCTTCTATTGGTAGGCCTGCTGGGTCAGCCAATCACATATGAAGGATGACCCAAGCAGACAGGTGGAGTTTTGGTAGCAAAAGTTATAAAAACTCTGTGCAAGTTTCAATAAATCGCCATTTTGCCATCCACCACATTGGTGTTCTGTGAGCAATGGACCGAGCGAGCTAGAGTGTAGCAGCCGTGCCGTTCAATCGCACTGGGCCCCGCTTTGTGCTGTATCGGTAACAAGTGGTGCCGAGAACCCGGGAAAACGCACTCGAATGCCAAGAGGAGGACCCAGTGCCAACCGGGAAAGCCTTGACCGGACAGCGTGGCCGGGGTTCGGGAGTCGTCCGAGTGAGTGAGCGGCAGCCAGGACAGCTGGACTGCCTGGGGGAGGGGACGCCCTCGGGAGTGACTGCGTGGGACAATGGAAGCCCTGATTAAGGTCGTGTCTCAAATTCATAGACAATGGGAAATAGAAATTAAGTCTAAAGATTTTGTTTCTTCGGTCTCGAGATTGCTAGAGATAGGCGCCATAGAACAACCGGTAGATGTGTTACATCCAGATATCTGGGATAAGTGTACAAAGGCATTAGCCGAGGACGTTATATCCTCTGGCACAGGGAAAAAATTAAAAGCGTGGGGAAAAGTTATGAAAGCTCTGCAGAAAGCCTTGACAGAAAAACAAACTTGGCAAGCTGCCCAAACTTGTTTATATGCAATTCCAAGGTTGGGAATTGGAGCTGCTACACAAACCTCTGTTGAGCTGGGGGGGGAAGTGGAAGAAAGACAGGGAGATTCCCGGCCACCCCCTGATCCACCTGATCTAGCCCCTGAACACCCCTCAGCTCCTGGCCTGCCCGAGGGACAGCTGGAGCCAGCGTGGGAAAAATTATTAGAAGAGGCTAAGAAGGTTTCTATTGAGAGTGACCGGGAGAATTGCGAGAGACCCCTCAGACCCCCTCCCTACTGTCTCAAAGATAGGGCTGAGCTGCAGGGAGGAGGGAGGGGACGCATGCTGCTGAAAGAACTTTTACTGTTTCTAACATTCCTGAGAAAGAGAGATTGCCAAGCAACGCGGCCTTGGGTGTAGATAAGGAGACACATTTCAGTGCTGACAGCAGAGAAGCTGCAGGAGGTTGCTTAGAGACGGAAAACAATAGAGGTGTCTGTGCTAAAGCACTGCCTTACATGGCAGAGGCTTCGGCTAGCAGAAGGCGGAGTGACCAGAGTGGGAAGGAATGCTCTGCCCACAGGGGGTATGAGTGGGGGCAGAGTCCAACAAAAACAAGCTACAACCCGGAAGTGTCTGATCACTCCACTGCTAGCTCTGATACAGACAACACTGGAGATGAATGGCTGAGTGAGTGGATACTTGCTGATTCTGATTCAGATGTTGAAAAACCAATTAAAAGCAAACCTAAAATGCAACCCACTAAGCTTGAACTTAAAGATAGATATTTAAGAGAGGTACCCCCGTTACCAAAGCCCAAACAACACCGACATTTTTGTGTCATTTTGATAATGAGTTTAGTGGTCCAGGTGCAAGCAGAACCTAAGCACCATCCTTACCAGCCAGTGAGGTGGGTTTTTCGAGACCTTTCAGGGAACAGAATCATAAAAGAAATCATGACCACAGGTGCCCCCAAATTCATAGTAACAATAGAAGACTTGGTTCCTGGCCAGAAAACTTGTAGTGTCATGTCCTCCTCGAGACCACCTATTGCCCTCCATCCAGTTTGTTGGGAAACCTATTGGTGTCCCAGTGTGCATCCAGGGAAGAGCTACTGCAGTTATCCAAGGTATTATTTTTGTGGGTATTGGGGAAGTGAAACGATTGTCTTGAGTAGTAGTCGTTCGTGGAAGCTGGAGAAGGGAGATGGGTTTTTACAAGCCAAGTGGGGACCGAGAGGTTGTGCACCTCCAGACTTTTCTAGCAATGGAAGGATGCGCACGTTTGGCAATTGCAGTCATTTTGAAGTGGATATATTGCATCCAGAGGACCCTGGTTGGATGGCAGGGAAAAAGTGGTCAGTGTTCATCCATCACCCTTTTCAAGACCCAGGCATGTTAGTGCAAATTATCAAAATTGTACCTCAAATTCCCAAAGTGATTGGGCCCAACAAAATTTTAAGGGAGGACTGGTCCAAGGCCACTGGCTCAGTCGGTGCATTGCCATCTTGGCAAGAACCACAAATAGCTCCTTATGACGTGCTTTACCACATGGTGAACATGACGTTTCTGTCCCTGAACCAAACCAATTCCAATTTTACAAGTTCTTGTTGGCTGTGCTTCGATGCACAACCACCCTTTTATGAAGGCATTGCTTTTGATGCTTTTTTCACTTATTCAGACACTAGTAACCCAGTCCGGTGCAGGTGGGATTCACCACGGAGAGGGATCACCTTGAGCCATGTGATAGGTCAAGGACTGTGTTCTGGCAATGAAGCTCTGGCAAAGTACCTGCAGCTGCAAAGCTTTTGTCAGCATCAATAAACGTCGCAAATGGGCTATCCCATTTGCGTTGGGTACTTGGGTTTGCCACCGAACAGGTGTGAGTCCTTGTGTGCTTCTCTCATCTTTTGACGTCTCTAATGATTTCTGTGTGCAAGTTGTTATCATTCCCAGGATTTTGTACCACTCTGAAGAACAAGTGGATCACATGATGGACAACTTCATCGATTCTGCACCATCTCTTCGGCTCCAAAAAAGAGCGTTCATAGCAGGTGCGACAGTAGCAATGCTACTTGGTCTGGGAGCGACCGGTGCCGCCACAGGTGTTTCTGCCCTTGCGACCCAGCATCACGGTTTGCAGGAGCTCGAAACAGCAATCAACGAAGACCTGCAGAGAATTGAGAAATCCATATCCTTTCTAGAAAAATCACTGTCTTCTCTTTCTGAAGTTGTTTTGGAGAACCGACGAGGTCTTGATCTTTTGCTCATGCAACAAGGAGGCCTTTGTGCAGCCCTGGGAGAAGAGTGTTGTTTTTATGCTGATCACACAGGTCTCATTCGGGACACGATGGCAGAACTGAGGCAGAGACTTGCCCACAGAAGGGAAGAAAGAGAAGCCCAGCAAAGGTGGTTCAAGTCCTTGTTCGATCAGTCACCGTGGCTTGTCACTCTGGTGTCCACGTTGATTGGACCGATCGTGATGATTCTGCTTGTGTTGATTTTTGGGCCTTGTGTACTGAATAAGTTAGTGCAATTTGCTAGAAATCGCTTAGAGCGATTTGACATAATGTTAGTGCAACGTCAGCAGCTTTTTTAAGTGATTAGAGATAAGTAATAAGTACCTACCAGTTTTAAGAATGTTATAGTTATTTAGTTTGAAGTTAACCAGTTTTGTAGTTTACTAACAATTTGACGATTTAGTCATTTAAGATACTAATTTAAAGGTTTGCATTTATAAGTTTTAGCATGTTTAGTTAATCATAGGGGGGGGAAATGTAGCAGCTAGGGACAGGCGTTCTCGGAAGATTTCGGGCTGTATGGGTAGGTGATAAGGTTAGGCTCTTCTATTGGTAGGCCTGCTGGGTCAGCCAATCACATATGAAGGATGACCCAAGCAGACAGGTGGAGTTTTGGTAGCAAAAGTTATAAAAACTCTGTGCAAGTTTCAATAAATTGCCATTTTGCCATCCACCACATTGGTGTTCTGTGAGCAATGGACCGAGCGAGCTAGAGTGTAGCAGCCGTGCCGTTCAATCGCACCGGGCCCCGCTTTGTGCTGTATCGGTAACAAAGACCAGTGCTATGCACTTTGATTCTCAGTTCTACATACTGTGGCCTTCAACCACTCATTCAGTTTGAATCTAAACTGAAAGGTTTCCAGCTATGGCTCTACAGACAGTGAGCAAAAAGTAAAGAATGTTTCGCCATTGGCTCTTTGACGATTAAATTTGTCTCTAACCAAAACTTCAGGAATTGTTTAACTTTAGAAAATGAGGTACCTTGTTGAAAGTTATTACTAGGGTTTAGAGTTGGTCCACTAAGCTTGCTAACACCAGGCTTTGGGTACAGCAGGCAAGAGAGTAGTAAATGGTTAATACATTAAGTGAGATAGCAGCAGACTTGGTACATGAGGCGAGCAAACTGCAAACTTTTGATACGCTAAGAGAAGCAGTAAGCAAGCAGTAAACTTTTCCATGTATCAGATGAGCCAGCCAATGAACTTCATGAAGTGAATGTGAAGACTGCCATTCTCAAAACCCTCTATAAGCAAGTGCCCAACTGGCCATGCATGGCAGCACTGCAAAAATCTGCACAGTGCCAGAATCATTGCTGTGCTGTGCTGTGCTGGCTATTCCTTCAAGACTGCTCATGCTCCCTCAGATACCACCACCCCCCAACACCTCTGGTGCTGCTGCCGCAGCCCTGTTCCCTCTCTGGCTTGCTTGGCTACTATCAAAGTGACCAGAGAAAGACTCATTCCACCTCCCCCATTGCACTCTAAAAGCCAGCTCTAGACCCATGGTGGTGGTAACCCCTTCCCTGTGTTTCTCACAGATATTCTGGGCAGTTTTCCTACTCCTCTATTTTTCTCATTTCTTCTCCTCTATAAAAAAATAAAATTCTATTATCACTTTGGACCCAACTATTTAAACTTGTCTGTATTTAAATCTCAGTTTTGGGTATGTTTAGAACCCAGTTACTTTCTGCAGCTGTGGATTGAGGACAAACTTGTCTCTCCTCCCCTAAAGCAAATCTCAGGCTTTGCTGAAGCCAAGGAAATCTCCTGGCTCAGGGTCACTTTTCCTGCTCTGCCAGACACCCTGACTGTCCCAGCAGCAGGAAATTACCAGATCTGGTTGGTACTGGTGCTGACAAATGCCACACCTAGGCAGAGCCAGTGCTGGCAATTTGCTGGATCTGGACTCCTGGAACCAGCAAATTACTGCATCTGGGTGGTGCCGGTGCTAGAACCAGAAAATTGCCCAGTTTTGGCTTTCTGTGCCAGCAAATTGCTGGACTTGGGACATGCTGACACTAGGAAATTTCCAGATTTGGGCACTGGCAGTGCCAGCAAACTCCAGATAACAGGCTCCAGCTGCAGATAAGGAACAGATCTGGACCCCTCCCTCCCTTTCCTTCCTCCCTTCCTTCCTCTCTCCCTCCCTCCCTCCCTTCCTTCCTTCCTGGAATGAGGTACCCTCACCCTTCCAAAATCCCTGGCTCTTCACCTCAACCCTCCACAGCTCAGGGCCTTTATCTCAGCCTTCCCAATTTAACTGCAAATGCCCAGAAGACACTTCTAGGACCTGAAATTCCTAAAAGCAGCCAGAGCATTCCCAAAAGTGCCCCCTGCTGTTCCTCCCTCTAGTGCCTCACTCCAAGAGGGCAAACCACCCCATGCCCCCTCTTTCCAATCTCCAGCCCTCCAAAACTTCATCCCACCCCCCACAGTTCCATCCCCACTCTACAATGCCCCATCGCATCCCATTTCTCCTGGGCAGGAAGCCCCATCCAAGTGGGCCTTGGACGCTTCCAGGGATTCAGGGGCAGCCGCAGCTTCTCGGGCCAACCTGTGCCATTGCCCGACCGCCCTTGCAGGGTACAATTCCATCTCCACGTCCCATTTCAGCCTGCCCCTGGGCAGCACTAAGCCATTCCCTGTGTCCTCTCCCTGCAGGCCCTTGGCAAGAGTCTCTCTTAGCCAGCAATTGCTGCTCCTCCCTGCTGTGGGGCAGAAGCTGTAAGCTGATTTTCTCACCGTGGCCCCGGCCTGGCCCTCAGCCAAGGGCGGGACCTTTCCCTGGAGCTCTGCAGGCACTTGCTCACTTCGGCCGCAGCCCAGCAGACAGAGCTCAGAGCTCCCTGGGGGGCTGTGCCTCCTTCTGAGGGCCAGTGCTGGGGCAGCTCCCACCTCGGCCCAAGGCTCCTCAGGGACTGCACCCGAGGGAACAGCTGGGGCTGGGCCAGGGTAGCTCTGGGATAGAGATCAGCAAAAGCTTCTTCCCCTACAGGGGGCTCGGCCACTGACCAGGCTCCTCAGGGAATGCTCACAGCCCCGAGGCTGCTGCAGCTCCAGGAGCCTTTGGACACTGCTCCCAGGGATGCCCAGCTTGTGACTGCCTGGACTCCATGATCCCACTGGGTTCCTCTCAGCTCAGCCCCTTCTGCAATTCTCATCTTTGGCTCAGCCTTTCTGTCCACTCAAGGTGCTCACAGAGCTGTTGGGGGCAGGGCAGGAGCAGGGCAGGCCCAGCATTCGCGTGTGACACAGGAGTAGTGCCAGCCCCAGCGCTCCCCTCTCTCTGACACCACGGTGTTGGCAGAATCTGTGTTCCCCTCTTTATGACACCACAGTGCTGGCAGCAACAGCTTTCCCCTCTCTGTGAAATCCCAGCCCTGGCAGACCAAACATTCCCTCTCTGGAGACACCCAAGGAAAACATCCTGAGCTGCATCCAGTAAACACAACTGACTGGCCACTGACCAGCCCCGTCCTGGGCAGATTTGGATTCCTCTGCACACAGCTCGGGGAAGGTTCCCTTGGCCACCTCCACAGTGCCACAGACAAGTGGCAGATACAGTTACAGAGTTCTGTCCAGAGCTGATGGGGAAAGTTGATTGAAAAATAAAACTAAAATAAACACAAACACAGAAAGAAAATAAAAACTGTGAAAAACACAATTCACTTTTATGTAAAATTTATAAGTTTAATAAAAATAAAATAAAATAGACAATTAGGAGACAAAAAACCAAAGCTTTTTTTGGCCGAGGTGCTGATAACCAACAAGATCAGCACCTCATCTCTTTTCAGATCCTTTGTTTTAAGGACTTCTGTTACATATTTAAATAAGCTAATACATGATTCAAATATTCATTTTAGTTTCAAGACCCCCCTTAAGTATACAGTTTATTTATGGGACTCCACGCAGTCTGGGTAATGTAAATCTGTCTTCCAAAGATTCAGACCCTCAAAAGGCTCAATTGTTCTTTATGTTTAGTTCAGGAATTCCAGACGTCCCTTCTGTCTTCTGTCTAGTTGAGGAGTTACAAAAAAAGAAGAACAACCCCCATCTCTACTTTTTTACAATCTAAGAATATTAATCTATCACATTTTTCAAATTCTATTAATAAAAGAACATACAACCTTCCCATATTATACATAAAGCAATCCTCTTACTATATGCGCAAAGCCAACTCCAAGACATGCATTTATAATAAAAACAAAACAAAAAAATCCCACAAAAAATCACCGAGCAAAAAAGGCACTTTGGCAGCTGCAGGGCTCTTGGAAATGGCAAGCGCCAGACCCTCTGCCCATGGGAGAGAAGAGGGCTCTGAATTGCCTGCCCCTGGTATGTAAACCCTGCTCCCAGGCTGCTTCACTGTTTTGGGTTATCGAACCAAAAATGTGTATTCTGTTTCATCTGTTAAAAGCAGTGGGGTAGATGGTTTTTTTTATCTCTTGTAACTCTGGGGGGAGGGGGGCGGATGCCTTCTGGTAATGCCCCAACTGTTAAAACCAAGTGAGGCATTGTTTCTTATCTCTTTCACCACCTGTCCTCCCTCCAGGGGGATATTTTCTGCTGATGGGCCATTAAGGCTCACTAAGGGCATGACATATTCCATTGTGAGATGTTCCACCCAGTGGGAGGAGCCAATCATTCCTACCTAGATAAAAACTGAGATGCAGGAGCACAAGATATCTGGTTCCACCAGATTCCTGGAGGAAGACTGGACCCTTCTCATCATCCCTGGACCCTTCTCTCTCAGGATCATCTCTGCTCCAGCAGAACCACATCTGCCATTCGAGGAAGACTTCTGGACTGCTTCAAACACCCTAACCAACAGGGTGTTAGGTTGTATTTTCCATTCATTTTCCATTCATTTTACTTTTTTTTTTTTTTTTTTTTTTTTTTTTTTTTTTTCTCTCTTTCGCTCTCTTCTTCTATTAAATTGTATCTCTGACTGGGAGTCTCACTGGTGTTCTTCCGGAGGACTTCAGAAAGCTGAGAGTCAGATTTTTGGGGCAGTTTTGGGGGCGAATTTGTGGTGATTCTTGGGGGTTTTTTGGTGGCGATTTTGGGGTTCCAAAGTTGATTTTGGTGTGGTTTCAGTTAATTTGGGGGCAATTTTGGGGGTGGTTTTCGGGGCAATTTGGGGGGAGTTTAGTGCAATTTTGGGGGATTTTGAGGGTGTCAAAGCGTGTTTTAGGGTGACTTGGGTGTGATTTGGGGGGGGGGGTGCGGGTTGGGAAGATTTTGGGATGATTTTGGGCTCAGATTTTGGGGATATTTTTGGCAGAGGCCAAGCCGATTTTGAGGTGGTTTTTGAGCAATTTTGGGGTGATTTTAGGGGGTGCCAAAGCCAATTTTGAGGTGAGTTGTGGAACAACTATGTGGCAACTTCTGGGTGGATTTTGGGGTTATTTTGGGTTGATTTTGGAACAATTTTGTGGTGATTTTGGGAGCTATTTGGGGGGTTTTGGGGGCTAATTTAGGGAGATTTGGTGGCAGTTTTGGGGTGCTAAAGCCAATTTTGGTGTGATTTTGGGTGATATTTGTGCCATTTTTGGGTTGCCCTGCCCCATTTTTGGTTGATTTGGGGTGTGAGTCTTTAGGGCGATTTTGGGGTGATTTCCGTGGCGATATTGGGGATTATTGAGGTGATTTGAGGGGTTTTGGGGTGAGCTTTGGGATGATTTGGGGGCAATTTTTAAGGGGAATTTTGGGTTGATTTTTGTGATGCAGAAGCTGATTTCAGCATGATTTTGGGTTTATTTTGCATGGTTTTAGGTTGATTTTGGGGTGATTTTTGGGGCAATTTTGGGGGGTATTGAGAGTGCTGAACCCACTTTTGGGGTGATTTCGGCTGATTTTGGGGTGATTGTGACATAGTTTTCAGGGTGGTTTTGGGGGAGAATTTGAGGGGGTTTTCAGGCAATTTTGAAGGTTTCTGGAGCAGTTTTGGGGGTTGGGCAGTGCAGAACCCAATTTTGGGGTAATTTGCTGGGATTTTGAGGGTGATTTTTGGGATGGTTCTGGGGTGGTTTATTGGGGTGCTGAAGCCAGTTTTTAGGGTGATTTTGGGGAGTTTTGAAGGTGCCGAAATCAGTTTTGGAGTGATTTTAGGGTGATTTTTGGAGCACCTTTGAGTTGGTTTTTGGGGCAATTTTGAGAGTTCTTGGGTTGATTTTTGGGGTGATTTTTGTAGCGATTTTGGGAGGTTTTGACCAATTTGGGGTGTTTTTGAGGGTGCTGATGATGATTTAAGTTTTTTTTAGGGTGATTTTTGGATGGTTTCTGGGGAGATTATAAGGCGATTTTTGAGGTGATTTTGGTGTGATTTTTGAAGTGGGTTTTGGGCAATTTTGAAGGTTTCTGGGACAATTTTAGGGGTTTGGGGAGTGCAGAAGCTGATTTGGGGGTGATTTGGTGTGATGTTGAGGTGATTTATGAGGTGATTTTGAGGATGGTTTTGGGATAATTTTGCGGTGGTTTTTGGGGGTGCCCAAGCCAATTTTCAGGTGATTTTGGTTGATTTTGTGGTGATTTTTCGGTTGATTTGGGGCTTTTTATGGCAATTTGGGTTTTTTTTTCGAGATCGCCAAAGCCAGTTTTGGGGGAGATTTTGGAGAGATTTTTGGGGTGACTTTGGCGTTGTTTTTGGGGTGATTTTGAAGGTTTCTTGAGTGATTTCAGGGGGGGTTGGGAGGGCAAAGCTGATTTTGGGGTGATAATCAGATGGTTTTGGGGTGGTTTTTTGCGACAATTTTGGAGGTGTTTTGGGGGTTCCGAAGGAGATTTTGGGGTGATTTCAAAGGTTTTTAAGGAAATTTGGGGTGATTTCTGGAGTGATTCTGGGGTGATTATGGTGTTTTAGGGGGTGCCAAAGCCATTTTTGGGGTGATTTATTTTGGGGCAATTTTTGGGGCAGGTTTTGGGGGTGCCGGAGCTCATTTTAGGGCGATTGTGGGTGATTTTGGAGTGATTCTGTCAGAAAAGCAGGTCTCAGCCCAGGGCGTCCGATCCAGGAAGAAGACAAAGGGATCACCATATCAATAGAGGAAAACCCGGTGTGCCACATCTGAGAAGAATAGGCCCCATCTGAGCCATGGAAAGCAATCAGACACCCAGGAAATCCACTCAGACAGGCCAAGGAGATCAGCATCAGAAAAGAAGTATGGAAATGCAGGACTGGACAGGAGAAGCCAGCTCCACATTCCTCAAGTCTCCCTGATACCAGGACTCCCAAACGTGTTCGGACTAATCCACCGTGCTGCCTAACATGTCTTGACTTGTTCGGAGGGGAAAAAGTATAAGACTGGCAAGCAGGGGGGCAGAGGGTGTGAGACCTGGGGGGTGCTGTGTCGCGGGACACACACAGGGTGTCACCCAGTGCGCACTGCCTATTTCCTCGCTTTGTGACTCTGGTCAATTTCGGTGTTGGCTTAGTCAATTTGTGGCTTTTTCGCTGGCAATCTGATAATAAATTTTATTTTAGTATGATTGGCCTTTTTCATTTATAACAGATTTGGTGGCCCGTACGGGGAGAGCCAACCTCGAATCCCTCTTTTTCTTAAAGCGGGAGGCGCCCCTGCCCTTTTGTGCAGGCCCGTGAGAGTAATAAATGCTCATTAGACTGACTTAGATGCGGACAGCCCCTTTCGCATTCCCTTGAGCCTGCTTTGTTGGCTAGAAAAGCTTAGTCTTTTACTCCCATAATGATCCTGCTGTGCTTATGCTCCATATCACACAGACAGACTTCTTTTGAGATCAATTTCCCAGCATCTTCCCTTGAACTAGCCATTAGCTAAACCAGGTACAGCCTGGAGCCACCTTCATGTCCTCTGCTCATACTTCCTTTACTGTACCTTTTTCTTTCTCTTCTTCTCCCTCCACTTTGTGCTGGTAACAGAAACCTCTTTTAGGGGCTCTTCTATTAACAAACAAGCCGGATGTGTTTCAGCATATTTCATTCCTATCATAAATAAAGGGCCAAACCTGGAGGCCAGTCTGTCATCATGGACTGCAGTATTGTGATGTTCATTGTGAAAGGCATCCAGGTGTGTCAGGAACAAATAAATGGGAATAAACTCTCACATAAATACTGCAGATATAGTCTGGGTTTATGGTTAGCGTGGACATTTGTTTTTTCATATATCCTTATTTTATGACTATGATCGCTCATGACTGTTATAAATGGGCCAGGAGACCAGCTCCTTTGAAAAGGCCTTTATTAGAAATCAGTTCTGGGTAGGGGGCTCGAGGGGCTGCGCACGCCACCACTGCTCCCAGTGGACACCACGGAGGAGGAGGTGCAAGTCGAATCTGCTGCTGATGTTGCAGAGTCGGGATTCCCTCCTCACGGGAGTTACCAAAGAATCACTTTGGCTCGTGTGGTCCAGGGGGGTCACTCCTCTCCAGTTCCTTTCAAGTCATGGCGAGAAGGTAACAAAAATACCTGCTACCTGCAGGTAGCTAGACGTGTGCCTCGCACAGCATTGTCCTTCTTAGGTCCAGTTTCTGTGTCGGCTCGCTGTCCCAGGGGCTTTTCTAGCTTCAACTGGACCTCTGGCCACAGCCAGGCACCATGGGAGTTCCCTGATCTCCATACTGGGCGGTGTCTGCAGCTCGACGGGCAGGCAGGCAGGAAGCAGCAGGGAGGCAGCAGGAAGCAGCGGCGGGCTCACTCGACGGGGAGAGGGGAGCCCAAAACCCAGGGAGAAAGATTACAAAACTCGGGACATAACAAGCAGAAATTCAGGGGTACAGATTCAACATGAACAGTTTAAAACAGGTAAGTAACAGTGCAACTTTAATTTTACAGCAAAACAGTATAACAGTACAGCTTGGGAGTGCATAACCTGGGGCTCTCTATTTCTTTCAATCCCCCCTCTATTTCTTTGATCGGGCTTTTGCCCGCATCAATTGGCTATTTCTGATTCAAGGGAATAAATTTGTTTTAATTCTTGGTATTGGTTATAAATTCTTTTTGCTGTGCTTAGTTCTTCTTCTTGGGGTTCTAATCTCATTGTATTTGTGGGTTTCTGAATACTTACTTCAGGGATTTGGAGACTAGCTTGAACAGTAGTGGCTATAGTTCGAATTAGACAGGGAAGTATGCAGGGGAGAAGTAGGAGACTGGCAAAGGCACTTATTGCAATGAACACTACTTTTTTCTACCAGGCTCCTTTAAAGGACTAAAAGTTGTCCCACCAGTCTATATTAATTAAGGGCTTCCATTCTTGGGTAGCTACACAGGTAATTTTTTTATTTCTTTGGAAATATTTTTGATTACCTTACTTTTGTAATCAACTGCCAGCCTGATTTGATAAGCTACTGCTCTTGTTTATGCTAATTGGTTACTGATATGATCAAGGGCAAGGGCTGTTTTGTTTGATATTCTTTTTAATACTGCTTGTAATCTGATAATTCTATTCAACATGTAAATTGGAGTTCAGCACCCCCATGATCTATCTTGTGCCCAAGTTGCTGGCCCATATGTTTTTATTATTTCTTTTGGTGTCCATATTTTACTCTTCCATGTTTGGGTGCTGTCTATATCAATTACAGTTTTCTTCTTTCGGTTATTTCTTTTTAAATTGTCATATAAGGGTATGCCCAAATGGTTTCTTGATTCTCGTGGGAGGAGGAAGAAGGCTGGTTTGATGATTCCTATGGTGCAGCTACCCGCCCAATCTCCTGGGAGATGGGTGTAGGCTTTGTCACCACAAATCCAAAAGAGGTGTTTTGGGGCTTTCTAGGATGTGTTTTGTGTGTCATAGGGATGTTCCCAATATTTTGAAATCTCTCTGATTCCCCAAAAAGGATTGGTCCCTTTATCAGTGCACTCATGTAGACCATAACTTTTATTATAGACATACCCTGATTCTTTTTTCCCAATGGACCAATATTTCTCAGGTTCCCTGGGGATCTATTTTTGTTTTAACTCTTTGATCAGTAAGTACCTTTTACAAGCCATTCTTCTTAGGAAGGTTTTATACTTTTTCCCCATTATTAACTTCCATCTCAGGATATCTAGGGGTGATAAGCTTGTCCCTTCCCAGGGCCATACATCAGACATTTGTGTGCTTTCACATATCCAGCAGTTTGTTATATTTAGTTCATGGCTGATTCCCTCTACCAGATCAACAAATAGACTTTTCCCAAGGGGTTCATCTATTTCATTCTTTTTTACTACCAGTGGTTTTTCTTTTATCAGATCTGCTACTCCCTCTGTATTTCTTAACTCTTTAAAACAGAATCACTCTCTGATAGGGCACTCCCCAGTCAGGCACTGCTTAAATGTAGCAGCATTTTTTGCAATCCAGTATTGTTTTTCCTCTTCTTGACAGGTAGATAATTGGGTTACGTCAAAACATGTGGGATTCACATGGGTGTGAACTCTCATAAGGCATTGTAGATTCTCCCCATCACAAACTGGATGACAGCATTTGGAGCAAGCCCTATCTGTAAATTTGCTTATCAATAGGACTACTATCAGTTCCCCCAAGAGTCCAGTATGAACTATCTTATTTGTGGGTCCTCTGGTCTCACCTGGCCTTGCCTCTTGGGTCGGGGATTTCTTAGGCTGGATTTGTGGAGTTCTCCCTTGTTTATTCCCACCTTCCACCTTTTTCTTAGTTTTAGTTAGTTCCCTTTGGGTGTGCCCTATGAGAGATTCAATTTTTAAATTAAGAATTACTGCCACTTATCATTTTTACATTAACACTTTGTGACTCATTATAACAATTTATAACCTTGGATTTAACCATTATTTTACACTTCTATATTAACACTTTTTAACCTCTTATAATAATGTGTATTTCCAACAATGGTAACAACAACTTGTAATAACTGTTATTGCCCTTTATTGTCTTTAACTGGTTTTTGGTGGTTTCTTGAGAGTTACTTTGAGGGTGTCTGGATCTTGAGTGGCAGTCCACTCAGAGGGAACCCTTGTTGGGGTTGCAGGGTCAGAGGGATCTGACCCCTTGTCAGAGGGATCACTCGGGGGTGGTAATGGTCCTTTCACTCTAGTGATGTGGGTCCAGCCCTTTTCCTGGGTTCGCACTGCAGTATGAGTAGTGAGCAGAACTTGGAACGGGCCTTCGAATTTGGGGGTTAGTGGGGTGGTATTCCAGGACTTAATTAAAACCCAGTCTCTTGGTTTTATTTGGTGCATGTCAGTGTTTAAGGGAGAGGTTTGAGGAAGATACCCTCTTCTTTTGAGATCTGCCAATGTCTTTCCAATTGTTTTTACATATTCCTGGGTAGCGGCCTCTCCTTCTAAATAATCCCCAGTGCTATAGGGGGTCAGTAAGAAGGGGAGTCCAAACATCATCTCATATGGTGAAGCCCCTATGTCAGATCTTGGTCGGACCCGGATCTGCAGAAGGGCCAGGGGCAGACACTCGAGCCAATTCATTCCTGTTTCGGTTATCAATTTAGTTAATACATTTTTGAGGGTTTTATTCATCCTCTCAACTCTCCCTGAACTTTGGGGATGCCAGGGTGTATGCAACTGCCACCTGATTCCTAAGGCTTTAATGACATCATGTAGAATTTTGGCTACAAAATGAGGACCTCGGTCTGAACCAACACTATTCACCAGCCCATACCGGGGGATGATGTGTTCTAATAATACCTTTATTACCACTTGTGCCGTCTCCTCCCCAGCAGGAAAGGCTCCCACCCAATGGGCCAAACGATCAACTATAACAAGTGGATACCTGCAACCCTGTACTGAAGGCACCTCAGCAAAATCCACCTGTATATTTTGAAAGGGTCCCAATGCCATCTGTCTTCCTCCTGGGGCACTCTCCCATTGCTTTCTGATTTACCTTTTGGCATATAAGGCATCCTTCAGTTACTGCTTTGGCCAGACCATATACCCCAATACATAAATATTCTCTTAAAAAATGATCACATAACCCTTGCGTGCCCCAGTGGGTCAGGCTGTGTATTTCTGTTAGCATTTTTCGAGCTAGGGCTTTATTTAAAAGCTTTCATCCATCTGGGGTTAACCATTCCCCTTGCTTCCCTTGGTGCAACCCTAACTTCTTTATTTCTCTCAACTCATGTTCATCATATATTGGTTCTCTTCCTTTGTCAGCTGGCAGGATCTTGGATGGCAGTCCACTTGGGGAGACTCGTGGGGGATTTTCCTGGGTTTTGTCCACAGTTAGGAGGAGGCGATACTGGTCCTTTTACACGGGAAACGTCAGTCTACTCTTTTTCTTGGGTCCAGACAGCTGCATGGGTTACTAATTTCTAGCTTTTTCCTGATATCAGGCCAGGATCCAGCAAAGAACTGCACCTCTAACAGCACTTGGCCCTCAGGACTGTCGGGATCTACGTAACTGAAAATCTCCCCCCCCCCTGCTTAACTAGGTGGCTGGGGTCCCATTCCCCCTGGGTCCCATCAAAGGCCAGCCTGGTGCTGCCACCCCAGGGAACAGACTCTCTGATGCCCCTCACCACTAGGGTTCCACAGTTTCTCACATTCTGCCCTTCCCCTTTTCCACCTGGATCCCACCCTGGATCCGCCCGTGGGAGCCCGTTCCCTGCCTGGGGCTCAAACCTGCTCCCCTGCTCCAAGACTCGCATTCCCGCGACATGAATTATGGCTATCTCCTTGGGGCTGAACAAGGCACCCAAAATAGAGTTCATCTCACTCCAGGTGCAAACATTAGGATTCAGGACCCGATCCACCCAGCCAGCCACCCCTCCTAGGTCCCCAACCAGGCCTCCCAGCTCTTTCTTAAAGCCCCCAACTTCTGAAGCTGTCAGAGGTGCATCCTCAGCTGCCCCACTTATTGGGGCTTTCCTTAGGGGAAGAGCTTTGTTCCTGACCTAGTGCCACAGTAGGGTCTTTTTGGAGTTTCCACAAAATCAGTATTAGTGACTGGCAAGTCTAGCTCCCAGTTGTGTGGGGGTGCAGGGACAGTAGATGGTGAAGGGGAGTGGACTAGGCCAGTGTTAGGTGACGTCGAGGACAGAGCTGAAGAGTAAAAGGGATTAGCATTCGAGATAGTCAGGTTAGATTGAGGTGGTAGAGAGAGTGGAGCTGTCGGGGGTAATCTTGTTGGGGAGCAAGCTGAAGGAATAGGGATCATGGTTTGGAGAAATGGGGAGGGGTTCACAGGTAAAGCTGGAGGGTTAGCAGGGACAGTTTGGGGTATCTCAGGGTAAACGGGAGGAGGGAGCAAATGATCAAGAGGGTCACAATTGTGACTGCTTTCCTCCTTTTTCTCTTTTTCATCTTTCTTCTTTCTCTTTTGTAGCTTACAAATCTTAGCTGTTTCACCTTTGGTTCTGTGTTTCTGCCAGCAGGCAGCATAAAGGATCTGCTCAGTATCTGAGTCCCCTCGGGATTTCAGATACTGGTTTAATTGCGAGCACATCCAGGGGTCTTTAGTTCCACACCACGGCTATTCTCCGGGTAAATTTAAAGTGGGCTAAACCTCTGTACAATAATGAATCATTTTAACTTTGCTCAAATTTTTAGTGGCCTCATCAGCACCCCATAGTTTTAACATTTGTCTTAGTAGACTATCTGGGGGAATGTTCTTTATCTTCCCCTTTTTCTCTTTCTCAGGTTGTTTTTGCTTACTCATGTATGCTCCTATTCTCACTGGGTAATCTTCACTCACTCTACGAACACTCGTCAGTGGCTCCAGTGACCCGTCTTCAGGGTCTGGGCAGTGCTCAGAGTGCCCTGTCGGTAGCCTGATGACCCGCCCTTAGGGTTTCAGTCACTACCCCAGCTAGCACCCCTCTTCCTCTCCTGTATATCAATTGAGTTTCCGTAAGCAGCCGGTCAACCTGGGCCCGGAGTTCTAGTTACCACTCACAGCTAGGACTCAGACATACAGTGTGTGACTCACTCTCCCTATTGTTAAGTCCCTTGCACTTTGGGACTTCCCTAACTTTCATTCTCCCTACACCCGGACAGCGTACTTCTGTGTACCCCCGACCAATGCTACTCCGTACCCGGACAGCGTACTTCTGTGTACCCCCCGACCAATACGAACTCTCTTCACACTCGGACAGTGTACCTAAAAGATCCCCGGCCCTGTAGGCTCTCCGCACTCGGAATGCGTACCCCTCACTTCTGGGTACCCCCGACCAGTGTGCCCACTCCTGTGCCCCGGCAGCTACCCCAGCCAGTGTCCCAAGCCAGTGCTCAGAGTGCTCTGACTGTCAGCCAGCACCCCTTCTTCACCTGGACACCCCGGGCCATAACCTCGGCCAGTACCCACTCTCATTCCCCACACCCCGACAGCTACCCCAGCCAATGTTCCAACACTTGGACACCCTGGGCCTCAGCCAGTGTGGTGCGTGCTCCACACACAGCTTTAGGCTTTCCGCACACTTGGATCAGCCTGAGCAGCCTGCCTCTGTAGATTCTACAATGGGGGCGGGCCTATCTTATCATCATACACCCTGTGACGTGCCACTCACTCTCTAAATTACCTCCGCACGTCCGGAGGGGAGCTCACTATGCCCCTGGAGACGCCTCTCTCAGTCAGCTGGTCTTAATAGGCCCAACTCGCTTCCCCCTGTTCCCGGCCAGCCCCCTCGCGGGAGTCCGGAACCGCGGTACTGAGAGGTCCACACTCGCTTCGGAGGTCTGAGCTGCCAGCCCTCCATCTCACTCACACGCCACTCGCTTGTCTCCACTCCCGCCACTGGCTATACTTTACTGGTGCTCCTTCGTGCTGTCTGATCCCAGGCTGTCTTCCTTGGGTCCGGTGTGACCAGCTGTCTGGAGATCCAAAGGGCGGTTGGCCGTCCCGTCCTTGGTCTTCTTTGGGTGTGGTCACATCCCAGACGAGCCCCCAATTTGTTATAAATGGGCCAGGAGACCAGCTCCTTTGAAAAGGCCTTTATTAGAAATCAGTTCTGGGTAGGGGGCTCGAGGGTCTGCGCACGCCACCGCTGCTCCCAGTGGACACCACGGAGGAGGAGGTGCAAGTCGAATCTGCTGCTGACGTTGCAGAGTCGGGATTCCCTCTTCACGGGAGTTACCAAAGAATCACTTTGGCTCGTGTGGTCCAGGGGGGTCACTCCTCTCCAGTTCCTTTCAAGTCATGGCGAGAAGGTAACAAAAATACCTGCTACCTGCAGGTAGCTAGACGTGTGCCTCGCACAGCATTGTCCTTCTTAGGTCCAGTTTCTGTGTTGGCTCGCTGTCCCAGGGGCTTTTCTAGCTTCAACTGGACCTCTGGCCACAGCCAGGCACCATGGGAGTTCCCTGATCTCCATACTGGGCGGTGTCTGCAGCTCGACGGGCAGGCAGGCAGGAAGCAGCAGGGAGGCAGCAGGAAGCAGCGGCGGGCTCACTCGACGGGGAGAGGGGAGCCCAAAACCCAGGGAGAAAGATTACAAAACTCGGGACATAACAAGCAGAAATTCAGGGGTACAGATTCAACATGAACAGTTTAAAACAGGTAAGTAACAGTGCAACTTTAATTTTACAGCAAAACAGTATAACAGTACAGCTTGGGAGTGCATAACCTGGGGCTCTCTATTTCTTTCAATGACAAGTAATCAAACAGCATTAAACATGAACAGCATCTGAATGGTTATTCCATAGAATATAAACAGATCTTGAAGCTGTAGGCAATGGAAGGGTGCCATTGCATCTAGTGCAGATTTAGCTGGGGTTTTTGCATGCAAAGCGAGGCACAATGCAGATTATTTTACAAATAACTTTTCTTGTTAATACTTACCTACATGGAGAGGATAAATTTAGGATTTACAGAAACTTTCATGTTCTTTGAGCATTATCTGTCCTCTTAGCTGAAACAATAAGAGCAGAGACATCATACAGGTTGTAGGGCACTAGTAACTCTATTTCCCTGCTCCTTGCCTTGCATGAAATTGTATTTAGAGTTAAAAGGGTTGATTTACAAAAGGTGACCTCATCTCAAACCTGTTGAAATTACTGAAATTACTTGTCTGCTTCCCTGGGCTACAGATGATTGGCAGGTAGTGAAAAGCGTTTACTCTTCAGGGCACGCCTCATGTTCAACCTTATCCTGCACCCCACTGCTTCAGCTCCTGCTGTTTCCTGCAGCCACAAAGCAGAGCTGTGTGGGGCTGCCTTCACTCTCCCTACACGGTGAAATCACCAGCCATGTAAACATGTTTTGTCTAAAACTGGAAAGAGAGGCTGTGCAAGTGTTAACCAAAAAGGTAGGATACTGCTTTGTCAAGCAAAGAGAGTTCTTTTTCCATAATTGACATTCCTAATTCAAAGATTTGAGCAACTGCCCTGCTTCCTTGCTTTCCAAAATATGCCTGAGGCTCCCCGCAAACACCTGCTCGGACCGAGCTTGTCTTGCCTTCCACATTCTTCTCCGGCTCCCTTTCGCTTCTCACACACCATGCAGCTCTCCAGAGTATGCTGGCTTCTCAGCAGCAAACCACTGCTCTCTCAGCAAAAGGCAGCTTCTCATTCATGACAGCTCTGCTATGGAAAAGCAGAAAAGAACCAGCAGAGCTTCTGCTTGAGCTGCTGCAAGCAAGGGCAACCGCAACTCGACTCAAAAGTGATCCTGTGCTGGAAAAGACAGGAGTCTTGCTGCACAAGCATCTTGGCTAGCTAGGAAAAGAAGGCCTGGCTGCCCTTGGAGTGCCAAAGGACTCCTACAGACTGACATCAGGAACCTGGGGAGGTGACTTTGGTTTTCCATGGAAAAAGGCCACTGTTCATGTCTAATGCTCTCTGCCTGCCACTGGGCTTCTGCCTGCTAAAATTCCATACAAATGAGGATTTCTCCCAGATGCAAGCTGCCAACACTTGGAAGCCTGGCTGGCCTTGGACTGCCAAAGCCACTAGCCCCGAGCGCTGTGCACTGTGCTGGGGGAGTTGCTCCAAGTCTGCCTGAAGTTCCCTCAGCAGCCAGCAGCTCTGCTGGCTTCTGCCTGAAGCTCCCCGCAATCACTTGCTTGCACTGGGCTTGTCTTGCCTTCCACTTTCTTCCCTGGCTCCCTTTCTGGCTTCTCTGCACACCCTGCAACTGCTCCCAGGACGCTGGCTTCGCTGCGGCAAAGCGCTGCTCTCTCGGCAAAAGGCAGCTTCTCGTTCTTGACAGCTCTGTAATGGAAAAGCAGCAGAGAGCCAGCAGAGGTTCTGCTTGAGCTGCTGCAAGCAGGGGCAACTCCAACTCGACTAGAAAGTGATCCTGTGCTGGAAAAGGCAGGACTCTTGCTGCACGAGCGTCTTGTGCACGAGGGCTTCTCTGCACACTGTGAACATAAAGCACAAGCACACACACGCCGAGAGGAGAATGCCTGACAACTCCTGCACTCAGTACAGCCCTCAGCTGCAGCCAGGGTGTGTTTGGCAGGGAAATAGCCATGGAGGCTGTGCACTGTGCTGGGGGAGTTGCTCCAAGTCTGCCTGAAGCTCCCTCAGCAGACAGTGGCTTTGCCGGCTTCTGCCTGAAGCTCCCCACAAACACCTGCTCGCCTCGAGCTTGTCTTGCCTTCCACATTCTTCCCCAGCTCCCTTTCGCTTCTCGGCACACGCTGCAGCTGCCCTGAGTACACTGGCTTTTCAGCGGAAAGTACTGCTCTCTCGGCAACATGCAGATTCTCATTCCTGATGGCTCTGCCATGGAAAAGCAGCAGGTAGGCAGGAATGCATTTGCTTTAGGTCATGTAGGTATGGAAAACTCCAGCTGTCCCAGAATGTCATCCAGTGTTAAAAAAGACAGGAATATGGCTGTAGTATTGTATTTCAGGGCATGTGAAAAATCCCTTATGGTGCCCTCGGTGGCCCGAGACCCCAGCTGGGACGCCAGGAAGGCACTGTCTTTGACCTGAGTGCATGGGAAAAAATTCCAACACTTAGACATGACTTGAAAGCAATGAAGGTTTGGACAGAAATGTAGTTTAGTTCGTCATAGGGTGAAAACTTGTAGTTTTGGGTTTTTAGTATGGACACAGATGAGAGCAAGATGGAGATTTTTGGGCAGTATGCCATCTTCTGCTCCCATTTCTTCTGTGACGGTGGCACAGAGACACTTGTAGAATGGGTTTGACACAGAGGTTGTGTGTTTAGAATACCCAGCAATTGTTGGTACAGAACTATAAACATAGCACATTTTAAGGGTTATTTGGACTAGAAACCTTTAAGAACCTTGGAACCTTCTGTCCAGGGGTTTTTTTTTCAGCTGTGTTTCTGGCGCATTAAGCCAGGTTTTGGCAGCATGAAGTACTTGAGATAACAAATAGAATAAACAGCTCCGAAGACTGAAGCTGCGAGTTTCATTTATCTTTTTAACCCTGGTACTGGACTTTTAGAGAAAAAGATCACCCTCCTGTAGTGGACTCCTGAAAGGGAGTTTCCCGCATTCTGGTGCCCAACCAACCAACTCTAAACTTCGAAAGCCAAAAGACTTTAAAACAGTGATGTACCAGGATTTTTCTTCTAAAATTAGGCAGGAACACAGAAAAACCTCTGGAGCTGTTGAACTCAGGAATCTGAAATGGCCTGAGACAATGACCTAGGGCCCGGGAAATGGTCTGCCGTGACCTGCTGGCCAGCGAACGGAAGGGACTGCAATGGACCTGTGTCATGGGTTGTGGAGCCAGGGGTGTGTATCCTATTTCATCTGTTAAAAGCAGTGGGAGAGATATTTTTCTTTATCTCTTGTAACTCTGGGGGGAGAGCAGCCTTCTAATAATGGGCCAACTGTTAAAATCAGGTGGGGCATTGTTTCTTATCTCTTTCACCACCTGTCCTCTCTCCAGGGGAATATTTTCTGCTAATGGACCATTAAGACACCCCTAAAAGCACACATCCCCAAAGTAGAACATCCACATTCCATCATCTTATTGTGAGATGCTCCACCCAGTGGTGGAAGTCAACCATTCCTACCTGGATAAAACTGAGACACAGGAACAAGAAGGCATCTAGCTTCCCCTGATTTCTGGGAGGAAGACTGGACCCCATCTCACCATCACCAGACCCCTTCTCACCATCACTGGACCCCTTCTCACCACCCCTGGACCCTTTTGCTACAGGATCACTTCAACAGAACCATATCTGCCACTCAAGGAGGACTCACTTTTGGACTGCTTCCAACACCTGACCAACAGGGTGTCAGGTTATTCCCTCTGACTCCGTCAGGGTTTTCCAATATTGTTGTTAGTTTGTTTGCTGGTTTGGTTGAGTGGTTTTGTTTTCTACTACATTTGTATTACTAGTATTCCTAGTAAAGAACTGTTATTCATATTCCCAAATCTTTGCCTGAAAGCCCTTAATTGCAAAATTATAATTTGGCGGGGGTGAGGGGTTTATATTCTCCATTCTAAGGGAAACCCCAGTTTTCCCTGGCAGATACCTGTCTTTCCAAACCAAGACAACCTGAAAGCAAAACAGACCAAAATAGGTCAGGGTAAGCTGTGAGACAGCAGAACATGGGGGGATCCCTTTCACAATCACAATCAGACATTTTTTCTGCTCTGGAAAATCTAACATTGGCCCATCCAGTTGCTGTTTCCAGACAGGAGTTGGAGTCCTTGTTACTCTGGGTTTGTAACTCATATGCAGATATCAAGACTCAGGATTTATTTCAGCCAGATTTATGGCGTAATGTATATGGACAATTATATCACCATGCTACCTTCAAAGATAAGGGAGTATTCAAGCTATTATTTGCAGGTCAAGTTTTACTCACGATAATGTCCCAGAGGACAGCAGGAAACTCTCAGATGCTGCAAGAGACCGTGGGGGTGCAGCAGCCTTTCCTCCTTCTGGTGCTGATGCAGGTCACATGACTACTCCTACTGCACTGCTAAGGGAAGGTTTTATCCCAGCAGAGGTGGGGGGGATGGCCACAACCACTCACCAAGAAGCTTAAACAGAATTAGAACAATCCCTGTTTCCAAGTCCTGGGAAATTGAAATTACTAATGCACTGTTATAAATGAAGTGAGCCAATTTATCAATAAAATAATTTATTGAAAATTGAAACAAAAAAGATTGAGAAAAGCCACAAGCAAAGTCAGTGCCGAGCCCGGGATCGACACTGGGTGGTGAACCACAGACACAGCCTCTTATCGCAGAGGGGCCTCTATCGTCCCCCATAGTTCACAAAATCTGCACTGTGCAGCTGGCTTTTATACAGTTTTTCGGCTGTCCAGTATGTAATAAATTACCATCAGTAATTGTTCACTAAACCGTGCTATGGGAAGCACCTTGTGATCTCATCAAGACTATTTCTTCAAACATCTGGCAAAGTAAACAAAAGATAAGCAGAACTAAAAGCTGAGTAACCAGTTTTTGCAGGGATCAGCTACAAGATTTCATTCCCATGCCCACTACTGACTACCGGGAAACAATAAAGACACCACCCACCCCCCCCACCCCCCCCCCCCCCCCGCAACACTTCACGCAAACACAAAAGAAACAGAAAAGATATACGTGTCACAGGAAGCTGCAAAGTATAAAGAGCAGAGGCTCTCGGGTGATATGGTGCGAGCTGTGGTGCGCGCTGTGGGACAGGAGATCCCCCGGCCGCCCAGTGCGCTGTTTTGCTTACTGTCGCTTGCTTAATAAATTACAATATTATTTTAATTGGGCTTGTGTCCAGTCAATTATCAGGACTCACTTTTAACAAATTTGGTGCCGTGACTCGGATAGAGGCAACTTGGTGTGGGCGACCATACGGGAGGAGGCGCCCTGCTGACAAGCGGCCCCTGTTTGAGTAGCACCCCATCCAATCCTCTACCAATGAACCCTAAAATTCGACAGTAAGCAAAAGAAAGCTGGCAACCCCATAATCTTTGTGCATGAAGCCCGAACGAAGACTCAGGAGTGTGTAAGTATAGGCCGGTTATCCGTTCGGTTGGGGTTGGGTATCCCAGAGTGTGTCATTGTGAGACGTCCAGTGAAGGACGAAGTGAGTGTGGACTCCTCGGTAGTGCGGTTCCCACATCCTGCAAGGGACTGGGCCACAAAAAGGAGGCGAAGTGTGTGTGTGTGTGTGTGTGTGTGTGTGTGTGTGTGAAGCCACTCTGGAAGATGGGACAAAGGAAAAGCAAGCTCTCTGATCCCATGGGTGGAGACGCCAAGTGAAGCTTCCCCAGATACCGCCAGATAGTCCTCTAGGACTGATGATTACATATTGGGATGATTACCCTTCTAGGCAGGGTAAGAGTAAAGTAAAAATGATTCACTATTGTACGGAGGTGTGGGGTGGAAAGCAAATTAGAGCCGACCACCTATACTGGCCTGTGTTTGGTTCCTTTGAGAATTGGATTTGTCAGGCTTTGAACATTTATATAAGTTCCAGGGAACCTTTTAGTTTAGAGGAGAGTGAGTATGCTCATCTCTGGATTGGATCAGAAACTAGAATAAATTTATACCCGCTAAAAGAAAAAGGGGGAGAGGGGAAAAAGAAAACACGGAGAGAGGATGAAGTATCTGTTTCGCCTCCTCCTTATATACCACTACCCCCTTCCCCGACACCTCTTCCGCCTGTACCCCCTTCTGTGCCAAATTACCCTAATGATTCAGACTCTGCATCCGGTTCTTCCGACGAACATCAGAGAGTAACAAGGAGTCAGACGAAAAGTAAACAACATGAGAGCGGGTTGTACCCACTCAGAGAAATTGCCATGGGGGGTCCACAAGCGGGTATGGGATACGTACCCCCTTTGAATTCAGGGGATGTGTGGGAATTTAAGAAAGAAATGGGGAACCTTTTAGAGGATCCCTTAGGAGTTGCAGAAAGGGTGGACCAGTTTCTAGGACCCAACATATACACCTGGGATGAAATCCAGTCTATACTGGGCATCCTATTTACAGCAGAAGAGAGGGGAATGATCAGAAGGGCTAGAATGAGAGTGTGGGACCAGCAACACCAACAGGGTCCTGTGGCAGATGTTAAGTGGCCCCTCCAGAGACCAAACTGGAATAATCAGGAGCCAGTGGATCGAGGCCACATGCAAGATCTAAGGACAATTATTGTCCAAAGAATAAGAGAATCAGTCACTCAGGGGCAGAATATCAATAAAGCTTTTAATGAACAACAAAAGAAAAATGAAACTCCCACTGAATAGCTAGAGAGGTTACGAAAAATTCTCCAGTTATACTCTGGGTAGATCCTAATACCCGGTGGGACAAGCCCTGCTGAAAACTCAGTTTGTGGCCAAATCATGGGCAGATATTAGAAAGAAGCTAGAAAAGACAAAAGATTGGCAAGATCGTGGATTAGATGAATTATTGAGAAAGGCTCAGAAAGTCTATGTAAGGCAGGAAGATGAGACTTATAAGAAACAAGCTAGAATGATGCTGGCAGCAGTCAGAGACAGGCAGAGAGCAGCAGACTCCAGAAAAGGATTTGAGGCTCGACACAAAGAATCTGGGGCAGAGACCCCCGAAGGAGGACAGAATGGTATTGACGTGGGGGTTTTTTTGTGGAAAAAGGGGGCATGTTAAAAAATTTTGCAGACAGAGGGTAATGGATGAACAGATGTTCAAGGAGGAATAGGGGTGTCGGGGGCTCTACTTATTGGGGACCCGAGAAAGAACTGAGCCCTTGATAAAATTAAAAGCGGGTCCCCAACAACAAAAAAATGAGTTCCTAGTGGCTCAGGGGTGGAAAGATCAACTGTCCAAAAATTACCTTGGGGGTATGAAATATCCTCAGAAAAAGTTCAAATTATTGGAGCTAAAGGGGAACCCTTTCAAGGTACCTGTAATTAAAGATGTATTGTTTGAAACAGACTCTAAACTTGGCATAGGGTCTTTGCTGCTAGTGCCTGAGGCCAATTATAATTTGTTAGGATGAGATTTGATGATTGAACTAGGAATTAACTTAGAAATAGTGGAAAAGAAACTTACCATTAAGCTGTGTCCCTTAAGGACCCAGGATGACGAGAAAATAAACCCCAGAGTGTGGTATACTCCAGAGACGGTGGGAAGATTAAATATTGAACCCTTTACAGTAACTATAAAGAACCCAGAGATACCAGTTAAGCAATATCCAATACCTAAAGAGGGGAGACTAGGGTTAAAACCCGAAATAGAGAGACCAATTAAACAAGAGTTGTTAGAACCACGTATGTCTCCATATAATACTGTTGCCACGATTCGTGCCTGCCATGTTTTGGTTTTAGGAAATTCTGTTCCCAGGGACTGAAACTGGTAAACAAGGTCACTCTCTATAAACTATATTGTTTTTCCACATGCTTTCCCAGAGGAGGGACTTTGCATGGTGGTCTCTGTGAGAGACCAATGGTTCCAGGGGTCCCACCTCTAAGGTGGGCACATTTGTAAAAAGTACAAAAGAGGTTTGGAAAATAAATCTGGGGGCTCCTCCTTTTGAGGGGTCCACACTGCAGCCTTCTGAAATCACTACTCCGCGTCTCCCTTCATTGTGTCCCACAGCGACATAATACACCTATTCTGCCTGTAAAGAAGGCAGATGGAAATTACCGATTAGTGCATGATTTACAAGAAATCAATAAAAGAACGGTTGAAAGATTTCCTGTGGTATCTAACCCCCATACCCTCTTAAGTCAATTAGGTCCTGAAGATCAATGGTATAGTGTAATAGACCTTAAAGATGCCTTCTGGGCATGTCTGCTAAGTGAAAATAGTTGAGATTATTTTGCTTTTGAGTGGGAAGATCCAGATACCCACAAGAAGCAACAGCTAAGGTGGGCAGTGCTTCCTCAAGGTTATACTGAATCTCCTAATTTGTTTGGCCAAGCATTAGAACAAATTCTAAGAGGGTATGAATTTGCTACAGTATGTGCTTCTGGCAGGAAAAAGTGAGGAGGCTGTCAGGCAAGAGAGCATTAAATTGCTGAATTTTCTAGGCCTGAAATGCCTTAAAGTATCAAAGTCTAAATTACAGTTTGTTGAAAAAGAAGTAAAGTATTTAGGACATAGGTTAAGTAAGGGAACAAAGAGATTGGATCCTGAAAGGGTTAATGGTATGTTATTGCTGTCAGCTCCGAAAACTAAAAGATAAGTGCGACAGCTGCTGGGTTTATTTGGGTACTGCAGGCAATGGATTGAGAATTACAGTAAAAAGATGAAGTTTCTTTATACTAAGCTTATCAACAATGGTTCAGTAAAGTGGACCCAAGAAGATGAAAACCAACTAGAGAAATTAAAAGAAGAATTGGTAAACACCCCAGTCCTAAGCTTACCAGACTTGAAAAAGCCATTTTTCCTATTTGTAAATACAGATGATAGAACAGTGTTCGGAGTACTTGCGCAAGAATGGGCAGGAAGTAAAAAACTAGTAGCATACATTTCCAAACTCGTTGACCCTGTAAGCTGGGGATGGCCTACTTGTTTGCGAGCAATAGTAGCAGCTGCACTCCTAGTAGAAGAAGCACATAAAGTAACTTTCAGAGGGGAACTGGAGGTATTATCACCCCATAATATTAGGGGTGTGTTACAGCAAAAAAGCAGATAAATGGATAACTGATGCTTGACTAGTTAAGTATGAGAGCATCCTCATCTCTTCTCCCAGATTAATCCTTGAAACCACGACACTGCAAAATCCCGCACAGTTCCTATACGGGGAACCTAGTGAAAATTTAACCCATGACTGCCTTCACAATATAGAGGAACAAACAAAAATCAGGCCAGATTTAGAAGAAGAGGAGCTTGAAATTGGTGAAAAACTATTTGTGGATGGATCCTCCCGAGTAGTAGAAAGAAAGAGGAAATTAGGATATGCAATAATTAATGGAAAAACCTTTACAGTGGTAGAATTGGGACCCCTAAGCCCCAGCTGGTCAGCTCAGGCTGGTGAATTATATGCAGTGCTAAAAGCTTTGCAACTCTTGGTGGGAAAGTTGGGGACTATACTGACTGAAAATATGCCTTTGGAGTAGTACATACCTTTGGGAAGATATGAGAAGAAAGTGGTTTAATCAATTCCCAAGGTAAAAAGTTAGTACACCTTGAATTGATAATTCAAATTTTACGAGCTATTATAGGGCCTAAACGAGTAGCAGTAGTACATCTAAAAGGTCACCAGAGGGGGCTGACCCCATTGATAAGGGGAAATAACCTGGCAGATCAAGAAGCTAAACGGGCTGCATTAATGACTCTAAAGAGATGCATAAGTGAAGCAAAAGCCCGAGAAAAGTGCGAGATCTGTGGAGAACACTTGGATGAACCCCCATGTTATGTTTGCTGGAAAGAATTTAGGCTAGAAGCAATAAAGTGCACATGTGATGATGAGAAATACACGCACTACTTCATACATGGCAAAGGTCACCACATTCTGAGTTTCACTATCCAAGAGAAAGACAGATTGAGCCAAATGGGAATTAGGGAAAATAATAATAGGAAGTGGGAACTCCCAGATGGTCGGGACGTTCTCCCAAAACCTCTGGCCCTGAGAATAATGCAGAAGTTTCATGATCTAACTCATCGGGGAACTCAAGTGTTAGTGGATCAGTTTGCAAGTAAGTACATGTGCATTAGAATACATAATATTGCAAAATGAGTCGTAGGAGACTGTATGACTTGTCAAAGGGTCAATAAACATCAGTTAAGAGAAAGAGTACATAGGGGAAGAGAATTAGCCCATAGGCCATTTGCAAAGATACAAACAGACTTCACTGTTTGTGAGTTACTGAAAGTCGGGAGATACAAATACCTATTAGTAATAGTAGATCATCTAACTCAATTTGTAGAAGCATTCCAAACAGCACGGGCCACGGCCCAGACAGTAGTAAAAATACTATTAGAACATATTATTCCCTGGTATGGGGCAATAGAGGTAATTGATTCTGATAGAGGCCCTCACTTTGTGTCTAAAGTGGCAAAGGAGACTCTCCAGTCTTTAGGCACCAAGTGGCAGTATCACACTCCATAGCACCCACAAAGTTCAGGAAAAGTTGAGCGGATGAATGGAGAAATAAAGAAACACTTGACAAAGCTGATGTTGGAAACAAAAATGTCATGGGTCAAGTGCCTTCCCTTAGCACTATTGAATATAAGAACGCAGCCCCGCACAGATGACGAGATTTCTCCTTTTGAAATGTTATATGGTATGCAGTATGATCTAGAAATTCCACAAGATCATCTCCAATTAGAAGAATCACAAATTAAATCCTATCTAATACAATTAATAACTAGAAGGGAGAGACTACGAGCCAAAGGTTTAGCAGTCCAGAGGCCACCTTTAGATGTGGCAATGCACAAAATCAAACCAGGAGACAAAGTATTGATTAAGTCATGGAAAGAGTCTTCCCTGACTCCTTGTTGGGAAGGACCCTATGTTGTTTAACTTACTACAGAAACTGCTATCTGGACAGCTGAAAGAGGGTGGACTCACGCAAGCCGAGTGAAAGGGCCTGTCCAAGACTCCTCTTCCTGGCAAGTTATCAGCATACCTGGAAATTCAAAGATCAAGCTTAAAAGGACATAAATGAACTGATCGGTAATGGAAGTACGCATGAGCAATTATAATGAAATAACTGAATCACATGTAGATAGTAGCGATATTAGAATTAGATGTGAAAAATCCCAATTGCAATTGTTACCCTTTTGTATGCTTTATTTGTAAAGTCTGCTGAGAACGATGGTGGTTCCATTGCCAGCGGGGATACCCTCCTTCTGGAGTGTGCAGCCCTTGTTAGAAACAAGAAAGAGAAATCTCCAAATTTGCCTTAGACTTTAAAGTATTAAGAAGAGAAATAAAAGAAGGTTCCAACAAATGGTGAGAGATACTTGTATATGGAATTTGGCCTGAATATTATTGTTATCATTTCAACGAACCAATCCCATTCATAGCAGAAATTATAATAGGGTGTTGCCGTAGAGCTCTGAAAAGAGTCAGGTGCGATATACCTTTAGTGAAAAGATAAAAAATTGGGAGTCTTATGAGCAGAGGCAAGTGACAAAAACCAGCATTAATGCTCCTGAAGAATACTCTTGCTGCCGAGAAGATGGTACCCCCCGTGGCTCGAAGCAACCGAGTCGACAGGCAAGGCAGAAGGGTAAGAAAGTGTGGAGAACAAAGTCCCATGAATGGGACTCTGAAAAAATGCTGGAAAAGCTGCCTCGTATCACTAGAAAAAGGCACCTATGACTCCACAGGCAAGAGCTCTAGCAAGCCCCTGAGATCAAAAGAAAATTTAAGAGTAATATGTAGACAGAAGGACTCCCACCCTTCGCGGCATGCTTTAAGACTTATGGTATTTGTAATGCTCTGTGATTTAGTAATGACAGAAATTGATCAGTATGAACACCGACCATTTAAATGGTCTCTAGTTGGGGGAGAAGACCAGCAGGTGATTCAGACAATTACTACTCTCAGAGCCCCCCATTTTACACCCACTCTGTGTCAAATAGTGCCCATAGAACCCTGTCCAAATCTGAAGGGATTCTACATCTGTCCAAGCTCAAATCCTGAGAAAAGATATTGCAATAGTCCAGGGCATTATTACTGTGTGTATTGGGGATGTGAAACTATTGCAGCTGACTGGAGCCCGGGAGCAGGCCCTGATAAGTTCCTCAAAATAGGGTGGGGACCATGGGGATGTGATCCACCTGAAAAGGATTCATATGGTGGCATTCAGTTAGGCCCCTGGCGTGGCATCCCACTAGGCAAAGTGAATTGTAAATTCATATATGTGAACATATCTAAGCCTAAGGATCCCAGCTGGATAACTGGAAAAAACATGGGGCATGAGGTTCTGGAAGTCTGGTACTAATAGAGGTGGATTGTTCCTTATCAAGAAAGAAGTAGTAACACCTGAACCACAAGCAGTTGGTCCCAACCCAGTTATTAGCCATCTGAGAGACCCAGAAGTTCCACACATAACAGAGGCCCCAGTCTTGAATATTACTGCTACAACAGGACTTAATCCAAGTTCAAGTATAAAAAATGACCCATTGTGGAAACTCTTAAATACCACATATCAAGTTTTGAACTCTACTAACCCAAACTTGACCCAACATTGTTGGTTATGTTATGATGTTAAACCACCTTTTTATGAATCAGTAGGGGTCCGTTCGAGAATAAGATGAATTAATGGATCAAACCCATCCCAGTGCCTATGGAACAAGAAGAAACAAAGGATAACAATGCAATACATATCTGGGAAAGGAAGGTGCATAGGTAACATGCCCCCGAGTAGACAACACCTGTGCGGAATAATAACCTCCCTGAAAGAAAAGCCACCTGCAGACTGGCTAGTACCAGACAGTAATACCAAATGGATTTGTTCCAAGACAGGAGTCACCCCTTGCCTATCCCTTAAACTATTCAATGAGAATGAAGAATACTGCATACAAGTGACTATTATCCCTAGAATAATATACCATCCCGAAAATTTCATGTATGATCACCTAAACTCCCATCATTTGCAGAAACGAGAACCTATCACTCCCAGTGTCCTAACAGTCGTTACCTTGATAGCTGTAGGAGCTGCAGGAGCAGAGACAGGAATAACTTCACTAGTTCAGCAAAATCAAAAATTCCAATCATTAAGAGTAGCTGTAGATGAAGATTTAGCTCAGATAGAAGAATCCATTAGTGCCTTAGAGAAATCAGTCCGATCACTGTCAGAAGTAGTCCTGCAAAAGCGAAGAGGGTTAGATCTCATGTTTCTTCAACAGGGGGGCTGTGTGCTGCCTTGGGAGAGCAATGTTGTGTTTATGTAGATCATACCGGAGTAGTAAGAGATACCATGGCTAAACTCAGAGAAGGCCTAGAAAAGAAGAAACAAGAACGAGAAGCTCAACTGAGTTGGTATGAGTCCTGGTTTAATCACTCCCCCTGGCTAACTACACTGTTATCAACCATTGCAGGACCAGTAATCTTGCTAGTTCTAGGATTAATATTTGGACCATGTATATTCAATAAACTAATTAAAATAGCAAAAAAGTAGATTAGAAGCAGCGCACTTGATGCTCATCCAAGCCAAATATGAGCCAATTGAAAATGAACGTATAGAGGACGAAGCTCTAACCCTGAGTCAGCTTGAGTTGCAGTGGTTCAGTGAACAAAATAAAAAGAGGGGCACGGTAACAAATTACCATCAGTAATTGTTCACTAAACCATGCTATGGGAAGCACCTCGTGATCTCATCAAGATTATTTCTTCAAACATCCGGCAAAGTAAACAAAAGATAAGCAGAACTAAAAGCTGAGTAACCAGTTTTTGCAGGGATCAGCTACAAGACTTCATTCCCAGGACCACCACTGACTACCGGGAAACGATAAAGACACCCCCACCCCCCGGCAACACTTCACGCAAACACAAAAGAAACAGAAAAGATATACGTGTCACAGGAAGCTGCAAAGTATAAAGAGCAGAGACTCTCGGGTGGTATGGTGCGAGCTGTGGTGGGACAGGAGATCCCCTGGCCGCCCAGCGCGCTGTTTTGCTTACTGTTGCTTGCTTAATAAACTCCAATATTATTTTAATTGGGCTTGTGTCCAGTCAATTATCGGGACTCACTTATAACACAGTATGTTATTCCAGTCTTTTGTCTCCTTTGTGTTAGATACATATTCAAGTATCCTTGTTTTTCTGCTGCCGGTCTGTTGAGTGGATTTCCCAGAAGGAAGATGCCTGTGAGTGGAATTATGGGAACCCGATATTGGGATGCACGGCCTTGACAATGCAGGTAAGATTCATATCAGTTGTTAACCACTGGGCCAATTCATATCAGTCGTTAACCACTGGGCCGCTGGCGGACCCATTGGTGGTGAAGGCCCATCTCCTCTCGGTTGCACCCTTCTTTCTCCTGTTAATGTCGTTCCCTCTGGAGACGGCAGAGGTTTCTCAATTCCTGAGTGTCTTTAGTCTCTACATTAATATGGTTTCCTTGGGTGCTGGCAGCAGTTTCACAATTCCAGGGTGCTTTTGGTTTTAGGATTAAATGATTTTATAACATACATTTACAATAAACTCGAATTTTTTTACAACATTTATCACATGTACCCTTCACATCAAGAGGAACGGGACATGGCATTTTTCAAGGCTTGTCCTACTGCGCCTGTGCAAGCGCTGCGGGAAGGGGCGTCTTGGGAGATGGAGCCGAGCGGAATGGGTCTTCCCACGCCATCTTCGACCCTTCTCCAATCTCCACCTCAAGGGCAGCCACAGACATCTCAATCTACCCTGAGACGCACAATCTCTAAATTTGCATCACTGGTGCCCCTGGATCCCCTTCATCCAACAGGGGTGGGTCTGGAGCCGCCGCGTAGGAACTCTGTGCCACCCTCTTCCCCCTACGTCACAGAGAAGGCAGCGGAGGGGGGAGCGGGGGTGGGGAGAGCGGCTGCACCGGCAGGCGATGCGCCTGACGGGGCAGAACTGACGCACGAGGGGGCAGCGGCAGCAGATGTGAGGCTGCAAGAGTTGGTGCACAGGGAGGCAGCAAAGATGGGGCAGGCAGAGCAAGCGCAGGGGGCGGCAACGATCGTGGGGTGATTCAAACCCGAGCTCAGCGGGGCGGGGGTTGGCTCAGTGGAGGCGGAGTGGGACCTCACCGTGCAGAGACCTGTAGGGTTCGTGGAAGATGCTGCTTTGACGGCGGCGGATGCTGGCACGCGGCCAGGAGGGGCGGGAGCAAGACAGGAACGGGGCGGAGGCTTCCCTCTGAGCGCCTCCCTCTCACAGCAAGCAGCACCTCATCTGTCCCCTCCCACCAGCGCCGAAGCGGTAGCGCAAATTCCCAGTGTTAGCCCGAAACAACGAACAGACCCAAAGCTATTTTCAGAGACAGCAGCAGCCAAAGCAGAGGTTTTCCTCCGAAAACACCAAGCTGTTTTGACCGCGACTGTGGAAATTCCAACTCAATCTCACTCGGAGTGAAGCTTCGAGCCACCGCAACAGATTGGTCTAGCGCCAATGCCACCTAGTGGCAGAATAGCACAACTGCAGCAGTTTTACCCTACGATTTACAAAAGGCATTTCGGTTCAAGACAACCTCCAAAGCAATTTAACACCACAGAACAAGGATTTTTGCCAATTTCTGAGGAACACAGAATGCAAAATATTCTTGCTGCTGAACTGCAACAGACATATATTGCTGATGAAAACATCAAAATTACAGCTTCACAAGGCATTCCTATATCATCTCAAGCATCTAATTTCTGGACCACAGCAATTGGTGCTTCAGCTCCTCGCATGCCTAGTCCAAGGCTCTGGTTTCCCAAACAAACATAGCAGAAACCTGGTTCCTCAAGTCATTCACAGCCCTTTCCATATTCAAAAGGCTTTATGAGACAATTTTTCCTCCAGTTAAAAGACTGCGCTTTGGAGTTTTACCCACATTTGTCAGCACACTTTCCTCAATTATTCCTTCCAGCACAAGGTGGTCACTACCTTCCCACATACTCTGTACATACTCCCTACATGTCTATGCCTAGACTACTTGCTGGGTCCACGGCGGCTTCAGCTGCGGCTTCCCCTGGGTGTGCTCCAAATGAGCTGTACCTCCCCATGCCTCAAACAGGAGGGGGAGGGGTGCCCGGGATGCAAGTAACCCTCAGGTCAGAAGGGGCTGCATCTGGGGTGCCTGGGATGCAAGTAACCCTCGAGTCAGAAGGAGCTCCATCCTGGCAAAATGCACAGCAATTGACTCCACTTTATAGACATATTCCTACAGGTTCATCCAGTGCAACATTTGAAGGAATGTGCTGTATGAATTTGTCAGATCATTCAAAATCTATTCATGAGAGTATAAGCCAATTGGAGGATGGAATGAACAAGCTTGGAGAAGAAACTGGATCTTGGATGCATGGTGTGTTCAATTTATTTGACCTTTCACCAATGTGGATGGCAATTTTGAGAACAGCTAGATATACACGTTCTAATTGGTATTGTAGTTCTTTTGATACTTGTGCCATGTTTACTTCACTGCATTTGACAATTCATGGACAAAGCTATCAAAGAAGTGCTTTTGGTTCAAACAAGAGGGGGAGATGTTGGAGTCCAGGGCACATGGAAAATCCCTCGTGCTGCCCTGGGGGGCCTGAGACCCCAGCCTTTGCCCTTCCTAGTCGATGGGAAAAACTTCCAACACAGACATGACTTGAAAGCAATGAAGATTTGAAATAAATAGTAGTTTAGTTTGTCACAGGGTGAAAATTTGTAGTTTCGGGTTTTTAGTATGGACACAGATGAGATGGAGAATTTTAGGCGGTGTCTCATGTTCTTCTGCTCCCATTTCTGCTGTGATGGTTGCACAGAGACACTGGTAGAATGGGTTTGACACAGAGGTTGTGTGTTTAGAATAGGCAGCAATTGTTGGTACAGAACTATAAACATAGCATATTTGAAGAGTTAATTGGACTAAAAACCTTTAAGAAATTTGGAATCTTCTGCCCGGGGGAGTTTTTCCACTGTGTTTCTGGCGCGTTAAGCCAGGTTTCAGTGGCGTGCAGAACTTGAGATAACAAATAGAATAAACAACTCTGAAGATGGAAGCTGCGAGTTTCATTTATCTTTTTAACACTGGTACTGGACTTTTGGAGGAAAAAGATCACCTCCAGTCGGGGACTCCCAAAAGGGAGTTTCCCACACTGTAGTAGCACCTTTGCTTGCTGGGAACAGAGAGAAGCTGAAAGGCTTCTTCACTGAGTGAACAGACAAAGCACAAGCACACACCCTGAAAGAGGACACTGCCTGTCATCTCCTGCTGTGTCTACAGCACTCGGCTGCAGCCAGGGCATATTTGGCAGGGAAACAGCCCTTTTGCTGAGCACTATCCTGCAGATGTTTCTGCAAGTCTGTCTGAAGCTCCCTCCTGAGCCAGCAAGTTTTCTGGCTTCTGCCTAAAGCTCCCGCAAGCACCTGCTCACACCAGGCTTGTCTTCCACATTCTCCCCCAGCTCCCTTGTACTTTCTTGGGACACGCTCCTGCCCCTCCATGGCTGTTTGCTTCTGAGCAGCAAAGCAGTGTTCTCTCTGCAAAATGGAGCTCTTTGTTCTCGACAGCTCTGCCATGGAAAAGTAGCAGATAGGCAGCAACGCTTTTGCTTTAGCTGTTGCAGACACAGAAAACTAAAACGATTTTAATGGATCAATTAAATTGATTAATTAATCAATTTTTAATAAAAATATTTAGTCCAAAGAAACCAGTGTCTGCTTTTTCTACCATGGGATTTAAATACGGTATCCACAAAATTAGCATTCATTGATACAACTTTGTTGAAATCCCACTCAAAACCACACGCAATGTAATGCACTTCATATTACAGGTCTGAAAACTTGTGAACTCAAAAGGCTGAGGTTCATTTCAGAGTTTTGGAGCATGCTATACGGGAGCTCAATTCTTGGTACACTGCTGTTTTTAGAGAAACCAAAATAACAGATGTACCAGAGCCACCATGGTATCTATCTTACCCGCACACATGCTTTCACCTACAGAAAATTCTTATGCCTTAGAGCAGGCATCCTAGCTCATCTTGTTAGCATGAGTAACTCTTGTAAACTTGCTCCCTCCCTTTTTTCTTTTTATATAAAATATTGATCTCATGGCTTACTAAACTTTCAGGTAGAAAGTAGACGACTGTTTAAAAAAAAAAGTTCTCATGAAGTGTACGTAAACAGTAACAATTAATGTAAACATCATGTTCTTACTCCTGAGATACCCACACTACATATTTGTCTTTTCCTATTTGTATGTTCATTCACCATATTCCATCGTTCATCCATCTATAGTTCTGTAACTGTCCAATAGGCTATCAAACACATTTTCTTTCATTTTAAGTAAGTATGTATCCTAAATCCCTTAACACCAGAAAGTGCATAAAGCATTCATATAGTTATTTCAGTTACTCAGGATTTCACTGGATATTTGCTTTCATTGAAAACTGGATTCATCACTGTCCTGGGTTGTGAAGCCGGGTTTTGTGTATTCTATTTCCATTTGTTTGGGGGCCTGATGTCCCATCTTGATAGGCCATTGCCACCTTCCCCAGCCTGTGCGGTGCATTTCTATACATCTCGTGCCCTGGCAGTGGGGGGTGGGGGGAGGGGAGGCGGCCGTGAGGGAAGGCTCAGACCGCGCCGGTGCTGCCTCGCTGCAGGAGCTCAGCGCTCTGCGCTTCCTCCCCTACCGTGGTGGCAAGAAACTTCTTCGCCTCCTGTGCTTGTGTCCTGGGTTGTGGAGCTGGGTTTTGTATATTCTATTTACATCTGTTTTAGGGCCTGATGACCCACCTTGATAGGCCATTGTTACCTTCCCCAGCCTGTGCGGTGCATTTGCATTTCTATACATCTCATGCCCTGGTGGTGGGGGGTGGGGGGGAGGGGAGGTGGCCAGGGGTTGGCAGTTCGGCCCTGCTGCAGGAGCGGGGTGCTCGGCGCTTCCTTCGCTGCGGGGTGGCAAGATCTTCGTCTCCTGTGCTCGCCATCCTGTCTCCCTCCTCGCCGTCCCTGAACCGGCTTCTTCGCAGAATCATCTCTGCTCCAACAGGATCACGTCTGCCATTTCAGAAGTGTTTGGACTGTTTACGTTTGGACTGTTTTCAACATCCTGAATCACAGGGTCAGATTGAAACTCTGACTTTGTCAGGGTTTTCTTCTAAAATTATTGTTTATTTGTTTATTTGTTTGTTTGGTTGGGTGGTTTTGTTTCCTATCATATTTGTATTGTTAATACCTCCTAGTAAAGAACTGTTATTCCTATTCCCAACATCTTTGCCTGAGAACCCTTGATTGCAAAATTATAATTCGTCGGGGTGTGAGGGGTTGGTATTCTCCATCCTAGGGGAACCTCAGTTTCCCTGGCAGATACCTGTCTTTCCAAACCGAGACAGATTTTGGCGCCCAAGGGTGGGGCACGAGGGCATTGAGAGAGAGGAATAACAGTTCTTGCGTATTAGATAAAAGCCCACTGGCCAGAATAATGTGGTCTAGCTTTCCCTGGTTTGGGTGGCACGTGGTGGTGGCTGTATTTCTGCCATTTGCTACTCCTTATGTAAATATGGGTCCTATGACTAAGGCTACTGTGGCTGGCATCCAGTTTATTTTGTGGATTAATAAGGTGAGAAATTCATGGATTTTTAACTTCCTCTTGAAAGCAAGCACATGGATTCATAGCTATCATAGGCTAACTCTGTGCTTCTGGGGTTACTTTAACAATGGTACCTATTGTAAGGAAATGGCACCGGGGGAAATTTTCTCCCAGCCCTTCACACAGCTTTTTGGGTCCACCCCACCAGTTTTTGAAGGGTTGAAATCTCTGAGTGCTAATGATATCATACAGTGGCTTGTGTTGCTGGTATGCCTGTTCTGTTTGGCATTCAGAGATAAGGGGAAATTAGCCTGGGTAAGCACCTTAATAAGTACCCCAGAGAATAAGAATGCAGCCCAAGAGTCCGCTCCTGCCCCACAGCCTGCCTCAGAGATAAACCACCCGGTTTGGGTGGGGGCTCTGATGAAGGAGATGCAGGAGAAGATGGGCCAGATGCTGAGGGAGTACATTTCCCCAGCTAGTGGGAAATCCTTCCCCTGCCCTGACAAAAGAGAGCCTGATGGTGCAGCAATGAAACCCACAGAGATTACAACTGCTCAGGTCCCAGCTGAACCACAGGGGCAGTCACAGCCAGCGGCAGTTGCCCCTGTGGAAACAAAGAAATCTAAGGTGAAAACAGCAAACCCAGACAATAAGAAAGGAGGGCCCTCACAACCTGCAGGGGAATCACATGTTCAGATCATCACCGAGTCCCTGTCGTATGAAAGTCTCCGTAACCTGCAAAAAGATATTGTACGGCGGGGGCGTGAGGCTTACACAGCCTGGCTACTTCGGGTTTGGGACCTCATGGGTACTGGTGTGCAATTGGACAGTGGTGAGGCAAGGAATTTGGGACCCTTGACCCAGGACTCAGGTATAAATCAGGTATTTGTAAGAGAGCCAGGACCCCTTTCCCTTTGGGAGCGGCTTTTAATGAGTGTGAGAGAGAGATTTATCCACAAAGAAAGAATGCAGGAGCACCACCATAGAATGCGCTGGAAAACTCTGGAGGAAGGGATCCAACAGCTGAGGGAAGTGGCGGTGCTGGAGGTACTTTTTGGGAGGAGTGGACAGCATGAAAATGACCCTGACAAGGTTAAATGCACAGGGCAGATGTTGTGGAATCTGGCAAATCTGGGGCCATCTCAGTACACCACCTTTATTGCAACAATTAATGCTGAGGACAATCGAGAGACAGTGGGGTCTGTTGCCAATAAGCTTAGGAATTATGAAAGTATGATCAATGGCCCGATGCAGGCTCATATCTCTGCCGTGGTTAAAGAACTCAAAGAAGAGATAAGGGGGGTGAGGGAGGAGATGAGGACAAACAGTTCCAATGTGGCACCAGTGCGAGTCACAGGCCCCAGAGTTAGAGCCCAACGACCCCCAGCTCGAGAGAGAGGGTACACCCCAAGAGCTGACCTGTGGTTTTATCTGCGTGACCATGGGGAAAACATGGGAATGTTGGATGGGAAACCCACTTCTGTCCTGGCAGCACGGGTGAGTGAGCTCAAGGAGAGGAACAATCGCCAAGGGGGATCTACGAAAATGAAAGTAGCCTCAGCCTCCTATAACCAAGCTGCCAATGCTGTGTTGAATCCCCTTCAAGGAACCTCTAGTATGTATGCTCAGGAAGGGGATAACCAGGGCTAGAGGGGCCCTGCCTCTAGCCAGGTAGAGGAAAGGGATAATCGGATCTATTGGACTGCGTGGATCCGATGGCCTGGCACATCTGACCCACAAAAATACACGGCTTTGGTTGACACTGATGCCCAAAGTACCCTGATGCCATCAGGGTATGTAGGAACAGAACCCATTTCTATTTCTGGGGTGACAGGAGGGTCCCAGCAGCTGACTCTAGTGGAAGCCGAAGTGAGTTTAACTGGGAATGGGTGGCAGAAGCACCCCATTGTGACTGGCCCAGAGGCCCCGTGCATCCTCGGCATAGACTATCTCAGAAATGGATATTTCAAAGACCCAAAAGGATATCGTTGGGCTTTTGGAGTAGCTGCTGTAGAGACGAAAGAGATCAAACAACTTAATACCTTGCCTGGTCTCTCAGATGACCCTTCTGCTGTGGGACTGCTAAGAGTTGAAGAACAACAGGTACCAATTGCCACAGCAACAGTGCACCGTCGGCAATACTGCACTGACAGAGACTCTGTGACCCCGATCCATGAGATGATTCGTAAACTGGAGAGCCAAGGGGTGGTCAGTAAGGCTCATTCACCTTTTAACAGCCCCATCTGGCCTGTGCGTAAGCCCAGTGGGGAATGGAGACTGAATGTAGATTATCGTGGTCTGAATGAGGTCACGCCACCACTGAGCGCTGCTGTGCCAGACATGTTGGAGTTGCAGTATGAGCTGGAGTCCAAGGCAGCAAAGTGGTACGCGACCATTGACATTGCCAATGCCTTCTTCTCCATTCCTGTGGCAGCAGAGTGCAGACCCCAGTTTGCTTTCACCTGGAGGGGTGTGCAGTACACCTGGAATCGGCTGCCCCAGGGGTGGAAGCACAGTCCCACCATCTGCCATGGACTGATCCAGGATGCACTGGAAAAGGGTGAGGCTCCGGACCATCTACAGTACATAGATGACATCATTGTGTGGGGGAACACGGCAATGGAAGTCTTTGAGAAAGGAGAGAGGATCATCCAAATTCTCCTGGAAGCCGGTTTTGCCATCAAGAAGAGCAAAGTCAAGGGACCTGCCCAAGAGATCCAGTTCCTGGGACTGAAGTGGCAAGATGGACGGCCTCAGATTCCCACTGAGGTCATCAATAAGATCACTGCCATGTCCCCACCGACCAACAAGAAGGAAACACAAGCTTTCCTAGGGGCCATTGGCTTTTGGAGGATGCACATCCCTGAGTACAGTCAGATTGTGAGCCCTCTCTACCTGGTTACCCGCAAGAAGAACGATTTCCACTGGGGCCCAGAACAGCAACACGCCTTTGCCCAGATCAAGCAGGAAATCGCACATGCAGTAGCCCTTGGCCCAGTCAGGACGGGACCAGAGGTAAAGAATGTGCTCTATTCTGCAGCCGGGAGCCATGGTCTGTCCTGGAGCCTGTGGCAGAAGGTGCCAGGTGAGACTCGAGGCCGGCCACTGGGATTCTGGAGCCGAAGCTACAGAGGGTCTGAAGCCAATTACACTCCCACAGAGAAGGAGATCTTGGCCGCCTACGAAGGAGTTCAAGCTGCCTCAGAGGTGATTGGCACTGAAGCACAACTCCTCCTGGCACCCCGACTACCAGTGTTGGGGTGGATGTTTAAAGGAAAGGTTCCCTCCACCCACCATGCCACCGATGGCACATGGAGCAAATGGATCGCCCTCATCACTCAGCGCGCCCGTATTGGTAACCCGAATCGCCCTGGGATTTTGGAAGTAATCACCAACTGGCCAGAAGCTGAGAACTTCAGTCTCACTGACGAAGAAGAACAAGAGCAAGTAACCCGGGCTGAAGAAGCTCCACCATACAACCAACTGCCAGCAGAAGAAACACGCTACGCTCTTTTCACTGATGGTTCCTGTCGCATCGTAGGGATGAACCGGAAGTGGAAAGCAGCCGTATGGAGCCCCACACGACAGGTTGCACACGCCACTGAAGGAGAAGGTGGGTCAAGCCAGCTTGCTGAACTCAAAGCTGTTCAATTGGCCCTGGACATTGCTGAAAGAGAGAAGTGGCCGAAGCTCTACCTCTACACTGATTCGTGGATGGCGGCTAATGCTCTGTGGGGCTGGCTGGAAAGGTGGAAAAAAGCCAACTGGCAGCGTAGGGGAAAACCAATCTGGGCTGCTGATGAGTGGAAGAACATTGTCATCAGGGTAGGGAAACTACCTGTGAAAGTCCGCCATGTGGATGCCCATGTCCCCAAGAGTCGGGCTAATGAGGAGCACCGGAACAACGAGCAAGTAGATCAAGCTGCGAGGATAAAGGTATCCAAGGTAGACTTGGATTGGCAACACAAGGGAGAGTTGTTCCTAGCTCGGTGGGCCCATGATGCTTCAGGTCATCAGGGCAGAGATGCCACCTATAAGTGGGCACGAGACTGAGGGGTGGATCTAACCATGAACAGTATTTCACAGGTTATCCACGACTGTGAGACGTGTGCTGCCATCAAGCAGGCCAAGCGGGCGAAGCCCCTCTGGTACGGTGGACGGTGGTCCAAGTACAAGTATGGGGAGGCCTGGCAGATTGATTACATCACACTGCCCCAAACCCGCCAAGGCAAGCGCTACGTGCTGACCATGGTGGAAGCCACCACTGGGTGGCTGGAGACCTATCCTGTGCCTCATGCCACCGCCCGGAACACCATCTTGGGCCTGGAAAAACAAGTCCTGTGGAGACATGGCACCCCTGAGAGAATTGAGTCAGACAATGGGACTCATTTCAAGAACAGCCTCATAAACACCTGGGCTAAGGAACACGGCATTGAATGGATATATCACATCCCTTATCATGCACCAGCTGCCGGGAAAGTTGAACGGTGCAATGGATTACTTAAGACCACCCTGAAGGCACTTGGTGGGGGGACCTTCAAAAATTGGGAAGTGAACTTAGCAAAGGCCACCTGGATGGTCAACACCCGAGGGTCTATTAATCGATCTGGTCCTGCCCAGTCTACCCCTTTGCACACAGTGGATGGAGACAAAGTCCCTGTGGTACATCTGAGAGGTATCTTAGGAAAGACTGTTTGGGTAAACCCCACCTTGGGCAAAGGTGAACCCACCCGTGGGATTGTTTTTGCTCAAGGACCTGGTAACACTTGGTGGGTAATGCAGAAAGATGGGAAAACCAGTTGTGTACCACAGGAAAACCTAATCCTAAGTGAGAACTGAGTGTGAGGGTTCATTCTGTATAGTGGAGTTTATTAATTTAGGTATGATACAGATGGTAATAGAATAAGGAGTGGAACGTTGTCCTGGGTTGTGGAGCTGGGTTTTGTATATTCTATTTACATCTGTTTTGGGGCCTGATGACCCACCTTGATAGGCCATTGTTACCTTCCCCAGCCTGTGCGGTGCATTTGCATTTCTATACATCTCATGCCCTGGCGGTGGGGGGTGGGGGGGAGGGGAGGTGGCCAGGGGTTGGCAGTTCGGCCCTGCTGCAGGAGCGGGGTGCTCGGCGCTTCCTTCGCTGCGGGGTGGCAAGATCTTCGTCTCCTGTGCTCGCCATCCTGTCTCCCTCCTCGCCGTCCCTGAACCGGCTTCTTCGCAGAATCATCTCTGCTCCAACAGGATCACGTCTGCCATTTCAGAAGTGTTTGGACTGTTTACGTTTGGACTGTTTTCAACATCCTGAATCACAGGGTCAGATTGAAACTCTGACTTTGTCAGGGTTTTCTTCTAAAATTATTGTTTATTTGTTTATTTGTTTGTTTGGTTGGGTGGTTTTGTTTCCTATCATATTTGTATTGTTAATACCTCCTAGTAAAGAACTGTTATTCCTATTCCCAACATCTTTGCCTGAGAGCCCTTGATTGCAAAATTATAATTCGTCGGGGTGTGAGGGGTTGGTATTCTCCATCCTAGGGGAACCCCAGTTTCCCTGGCAGATACCTGTCTTTCTAAACCAAGACAATCACATAAATCACGAATTGTTAATTCCTTCTCTGATCAACTGCTGCAGAAAAGCTAAGGAATCTGTTATGAGGATTAAGTTAGAAATGTAAGTGCTGGGACCTGTGCTGATCTTCAATCCTTTCAATGCCCTTCAACCCCGAAGTACATTTGAAATATGTCAGCACATCCTTTTTCTTCTAAAAAATGATACAGTTGCCCCAAGTCCATATGATTTCCCCTGGCACCATGTGCATCAAAACATTTTTCTTCCAAAGTGGGGAACTTTCGTTGGTTTTGAATGTCAGCCTGTCCTCCACCTTCCAAAGAAACATCTTCTCTGTGCCGAATAAGAATTCTTTTCCATGTTAATCTTCTTACCCTGAAAGCAATTGGGGAAATATTAATCCACCTATAAAATAAAGACTGTTTTGGGAAATACTATGGAATAACTACTATCACAAAAGTCAATAGATTCTATTTGTGTATATATGTTGACAGAGATAATGGTTCATGAGCTGGTGATAGAAATACTACTCACATGTAAACACTCTCATAATCAGAAACTTGGGTTTTTTATATCCCCTCAGGATGGAAAAATTTTAATGCTATTCCTCACAAAATAATTAATGAGGATAAGGTTTCCATTTCAGGGCTCACTTCTGCCTTCCCTCTACTAAGAATTTTCATACAGTTTTAGCTGATACAATGAATTACAATGCTTATTAGTCTGCATTTACCCAGAAGGGTAAGTGATGGGAGCAGAATTAAACACAAATGTGAAGTGATATAATAGCACACGTATCTAACAAATGGGATACTGCAGTCCATCTCTATAAAAGTGAAATGCAGAGGAAAATAAAACAATGTGCACCATGCAGTACTGGTTGCTTTGACGGTTGCAACCAACATTACAGTGGATATTCAGAATTGTACAAGCATTATTATAAACACAAATACTCTGCAGATCTTCACAGCTTGGCAGGTGGTTGGATCACCTTCTGACCACATGTACAACATGACAAAATGCAATATTCTAACTACTACTGGCATTGAAGTACAAAGAAGAACTAACCTTGACCAGAACTCTTCACAACTACTTTGCAACCCTTCTACACAAACAACACCTGGTTTCCCTGGCATGCAAAACCCTGACAGAGAGAGCTCCTTGGCCCAGTCAACAATATTCTTTCTTTTTTGCTTGTTGTAAATGTGATGACTGTAGATCCACAATCGAGTGAATGTGGTGACTTCTGACTGTGTGGCATTGGAGACTGTCATTGAGGAGGATGAAAGATCTTTGTCAATGTAAGCAGCTGCACGGTCTTTAACCCACTCCCTCGCACTCAGCATGCAGGGCTCGCCACTGAAGTTTTGCATCAAATATGTTTTTAGATCAGAGTTCAGAAGAATCTGCTGAGAGCGGCTTAATAATGATGACCTAAAGAAAAAGAAAAATATAAATGCACATAAATATATATGTATTTACATTTTAGCATGTTTTTAAAAACACAGAATAATAGAATCCTTTGGTTTGGAAAAGACATGCAATATCAAGCACAACCTTTGACCGATGATCACCTTGTCAACCAAACTAGTGCACTGAGTGCCACATCCAGCCATGCACTGAGCACCTCCAGGGAGGAGACTGCAGCACCTCCCTGGGCAGCTCCTTCCAATAACTGACCACCCTTTCCATGAAGAAATTCTTCCTAATGTCCAACCTGAACCTCCCCTGGCACAGTTTGAGGCCACTCCCTCTTGTCCTGTCACTGCTTCCCTGGGAGGACAATCTCCAGCTGACTACAGCCTCCTTTCAGCTAGCTGTAGGGAGTGATAAGATCCCCCCTGAGTCTCCTTTTCTCCAGGCTAAATCACCCCAGCTCCCTCAGCTACTTCTCATAGGTCTTGTGTTCCAGACCCTTCCCCACTTTCATTACTTTTCAAATGTTTTGCTTTAAGCTGCCAAGAAAATCAGGCATAGTTAGATAATACACACTTGCTATTGATATTTAACTCATATTAGGGTAGGTATGAAAACATCTTTAATTAGTATTAATAATTAGTATTTAATTGGTGTGCTAACTCTTGAATTCACAAAGAGCACTGCCAATCTGTAAAACAAAATCAAGAAAAAAGTACTCGAAAAGTGAGTATAGTGGCTGAACTAATTTCATTGTTCATACAATTTTCTTGTAATATATAAGTCTAGTTCTTTAAACAGAAATAAAAAAAATCAGAAGGCTGGAAGAAACAGCATTGTGACAAGGGAAAAATAAGACCTTTGACTATTTTTTCACCCCTTTAGTTAGTCTTAAGTTTTATCAAAACATACACGTCTTTCTTCTTGAGCATCAGACCCATGAACAGTATCTACATGTAAACTTCTCTGTACAGGTGATGGTTCCTTCATGCTTTTTCCTTTTCCCTCACTTATTTGCTGAACACACCAGAGAAATCACAAGCTTGTATATTTGCTTTTTCTTCAACACTGTTGTCAACCTGACTTAATTTGGCAGTAAAAAAACCAACCAACCAAACAAACAAAAAAACACCCAAAAAAACAAAGGGCTGCTTTCTCTGATCATAACTGTATTTGTGCAACATGCTCTAGCTTATAAACGTTTTTATTAGCAGTCATACCTCACAGTAATTTCTGGAAGAACAGTCGGATATTTAAATGGTAAAGCACAGGCCATAGAGAATTCCACCTAAAAACAAATGAGCAAATGTTTACTTCATGTAAGCCATAAAATCCCACAAAGTAATAAAATAATTTTTTTAAAAAGGTGTTTACAATACCATAGAAGCATTGGGCACCTCTGTTTTTACGTTCAGTATAAACTGAACTTTTGAAGACGGCACCTCTGCAGACTCATTTTCAACATAGTGTTTCAGTTCAGCTAGAGCCAGTTGGTCTGTCACAGCAAACTCTTCCTCATAAGGAAACATGCTAGACAGTAAATCTAACTCTGAAATTTGTATCTCTGCTTCTTCTTGGTTGGCCATTTTTGTTGTTTCCTGAGCAAAGAACAAATCAGGGAAGAAAGATGTGGCTTGAATATGGGACAAAATTCATTAACTTCTCTTATGCAAAACACTTTACAGAATCACAGAATATGCCGAGTTAGAAGGAACTGACAAGGATCACCGAGTCTGACTTCTGGCTCTGCACAGGACAATCACAAGAGTCACACCCTGTACCTGAAAAGCATTGTCCAAACACTTCTTGAGCTCTGTGAGGCCGGTGCAGTGACCACTTTCCTGGGGAGACTATCCTCCCAACCACCCTCTGGAGGTTGTTTGTTTTTTTTTTTAATATCCAACCTTAAACCTCCCCCGACACAGCTTCATATCCTGCCCTCGGGTCCTGTCACTGTCGCCAGGGACTGCCTGCTCTTCTACTTCCCCTCACGAAGAAGCTGCAGACTTAATGCATATTAATAGTCATGAACAAGCCAGTCCTAACCAGCTTGTGTCTGACGGGCAGTCTGGATCACGCACTGACAGCCCACGCGGTTTCCACTGCCCTGAGGTGGAACAGGACGCGCTGGTGTGTCACCAAACCAACATGTGCCACACAGGACTGCTGCTCAGGAGTCCTGCGCGTTGGGGAGCCTCCCCTGCCCCGCGAACGCATCGCTCCCACTGCCCTCCCTCCCAACTCCCCCCAGACTAGAGAGAAGCGGAAACTGAGCTGGCGCAGCACTCACGCATGCGCGTACTCGTCCCACACCCCACCCCCGGTCACGGCCCCACAATGCAGCGCGCCGGAAGAGCGCATGGCAGCTGGTGACCGGTGCCGCGCCACCGGTGATTAAGGTGAGAGGTTGCCGTCTGCCCCATCTGGTGGAGTCATCCGCCACCAAGTTGTTCACCCCGCCGCATCAGGAGGTGAGGGACAGGAGCTCCCCAGGGCCACCATCGCGCTCCTACCGCCGTGGCCACTCTCCTCACGGTCCTGGACTCGCTCCGCCGGCGCGCTGCAGCCACCGCTCCGGCCAGGACGCGCGGGGCTCTCGATTGGCTGCAGTAGCTGTCCGTCATGCGCGGGCCAATTGAAGGCAGGCGGGAGCGGCCCAGGTGGGGCTGGTGGAGTGGGCTGGGTTCACCTACTGCCTGCGGAACGGGAAGTGCTGGCTGGCGATAGGGTCCGGCCTGCTGCCCGCCGCACCTCGGGGGTTCCCCAAGGGAAGTTTTAAGGGCTTTTTTCCAGGGTGTCTGTCAGACGCAGGTGCACATTTGGTCGTTTACAGATCGCTCTATCTTACTTTAAAAAATAAAAATGCTTCAGTCGTTTAGGCTGCGCATTTCCTCGTGAGGGCTGTGCTGTGGAAAGGCTGGTGCGGAGCCTGTCGGACAAGTCTGCCCAGGCACAGCGTGGGCAGCCCCACGTGTTGATGTTGACCTGCCTTCCTGGCAGGAGTGAAGACAATTTGGAAAGCATTTTATTAATTAAAAATCGTTTATACAAGATGAAGTGCTGTAGTTTGGTTTTTTCTTCAGAAAAATGTGCTGTAGAAGAAGGTTGTTGGATGAACAGTTACTTCTTTTTCTGAACAAGTTGAATGCCTAATTGCAAAAGTTGATAATTCTGCTCTCGGTGAAGTGACTGCCAACCAGCCATCAACCATCGGGTCATCTGCCCTAAGACTATGCTCAGGCAAACATGCTTGTGTTTGTAAATTGCTTTTCATACAAAAGGTCCTCATGCCTAAGCTCACTCTAGGTTTATTTTTCTCTCTGATTCTCGTGGTCTGGGTTAATTTTTTGGCTCTGACAGCTCCAAGCAGACAGTTGTGCTCTGGGGCTGGTGTGCTGCCAAGTACAAACAAAAGAATGGATTTGGAAGGGTGGATTGATACAACTTTACTGCTGGTTGAAGGGTGGACAGCAAGGTTAAGCTAGCCTGCAAGTATTACAGAGACTTGATTTTGAACCCTTTTAGCTTCTTTGTTTTCATTTTACAACATATGTTGAGTTTTAAGTTTACCTGAGATTTTTTGATAATCTTTTGTCAGGTAAGGTACAGGGGCTACAGACTAGAAACTAAAAATGTTCTGTCACGTGTGCAGTAGCCACCTATCTGAAGCCAAACACTTGGCTTAGGACTCTGTAGTGGCAGGTCACTCTTGTCGAGAAGGATCCACAGGTATAGTAGATAACAGACCTTTCTTAATTATTTGCTTGATATGTGGGGAATGTGATGATAAATCTTTCCCAGTAAAGAAACTGAAAAATTGGACTTCCCATTGTCTATATTTTCAAATACGTTAAGAGTATTTTACTTCTGTCAGACTTCATCAAAGACACAGGGAATTTGCAGTAAACAAAATGAAAAGGTTGCAAATGCTTCAAGATTTAATCGGGACAAAACCAATTCTTTTTCACAAAATCCTTGTGGTGGTAGTTAAAGTCCTTAAAGTTTATAGGATTTTTGATACTGAAGTTTCCAGTTTTGTTACTTTGTGTAATACTTTTGATTTAACATTTTAAACCATTTAGGTTTTGTAATTCATACTGTGATGTTGTCTATACAACAGTTACAATTGTTTCATGTTAAAGTATAATTAGTATTTTTTTTGTTTTGAAAATATCAAATTAAAAGAAGTTAATTCACCTCAGGGGACAGCTTGGCCATAGAAATAACTTGTGTAGCAATGAACAAGGAAAACTAAAACTACTTTTTAATCTTACTGTTTTTCTTTGTTAGGTCACGGTTCCTTTTAAGAACAATTACAGACAACAAATATGGGAAAGAAACGCATCAAAGGCAAAACTGCACAGTCTGATGAGTCTCCGGATATGCTGAGTATGTTTCCTTGGAGAAGTCTGTGGACCTAATGTTTTTTTTAACCTCAAAGAGGGCTTGAAAGCTGATTAACATTAGAAGGCCTTCACACTGGTCACTGGCTTTGAAGTCTCATTTACTTGATCTGGATTTTTAATTGAAACTCATGTCTAGTGAGAAATATTGTTGTCGTGACTTTTTTAAGTATGCTAGAAAATAATAATCCTGTCTTGAAAATTGAGATTAGTTTCTGGTTTTTCAGGAAACTCAAACACACTGTTCTTTACTCATACAGATTGTGTAAAATTACTCAGAATATAAAAGGTTTGTGGAGTCAGCTGCCAAGTTTCAGTTGCATTTTCTTAGTGAAAGTTTTGTTGCAGAAGATTCTTTCTTTAGCGGTAAAAGCTGTGACTAAAATATTTTTTGTGAAGCAATTTACCTTTATTCTAGCAGCTAATTTGGTACTTACTCTAGACACTTCAGCTCTCATAGTGAATTTTGGTTAAAACCTCTTCTTTCTATTCTTCTGTTCCTAATAGTTCCTAATCTCAAATACTAAATTTTATTCTCCTAGCTGTACTGGATCTCACCTGCGCTGAATGTTTTTGGTGTAGTTGTTTGTTTGTGTGGGGGTTTTTTTATTATTCTTTTTTTTTTAACCCTAGTTATTGTAGCTTTTGTTTTTACTTGTGTTGTGTAGCATTCTCTTCCACCACTTTATCTATCAGGTCTCAGATTATGTCCTTCTCACCTTTTTTGTTGATCTCAGCTGGGGAAGTGAGTTGAACCAGGTTAATTTAGTTGGGGGAGAGAGAGAGCACTTACAGTTTGAGGAGGCTTGGTGGGATGGCCTGTTGAAGTCCACTCTGCTTTGGTTTCCTGATTGTCCTGATCTTCCTGTGTTAGCTTCTGTGTCTAATGGATGCCTTTTTTCTGGTTTGGTTCTTGGGGGTGTTGGGAGCTTTTTTGTGGAGTCAGGGTCAATATCTACTGTAACTGTTCCTCTTTTTCTCCTGCAAAGACATCAGAGATGCTGCTGGCATCTCAATTTTTTGCCTATAAATAGAGTATCTTATGATGACAAAGACCTGTAAAGCCACAATTGAAACTAGGGCTGATCATAGTGAATAATTCCACAGCAGTTGCCAATATACAAGATTTTTTTGGTTTGTTTTTTAAATGAAGTTTTGAGGTTGAAAATGAAGCTTATGTTTTCCGGAAAGGCTAAAAAAATGCTGAATATCTGTGTTTGTCTCTTGTTGGTTAGCATTTGCACTTTGATAAAATCCTGTAATCTTGGACTGGAACAGAACTGTAGGTACAAAATTTTGCACCAATTTCAGCTTACACCAATAGAAGCTTGCAATCTTGAGGCTGTAATCTTGCCTCAACAAAGATGTATTCAGAGCTATTCAGAGTCACACTACCTGAGCAATAAAACCACCTCAAAGTAAAGTTTAGGATGCAGCAACAGTATACACAGATTGTGAATGGTGGTAACAAAAGATTTCTTTCTGATACTCTGAAAAATTGGCCATGTTTCTTTGGTTCTAGAAAGACTGTCCTAGTTTCTGGATTGCTGCTGGTGTCTTCATTTGTTATGCTACCTACATCATTCTTGTGCTTTTTAACTTGTAGAACCTGTGTGCAAGCATATTCGTAAAGGACTGGACCAAGGGCATGTGAGAAAGGCACTGCAGAATGTGGAGTGGCATGTTTGTCAGGACTGCAAGGCAGACAGTAAGACACAAGAGAAGGCTGAGGAGGAGACTGATGAAGGCACTTCGATATGGTTATGCCTCAAATGTGGCCATAGGGTATTTCTTTTGTTATTTGTCTTAATACCTTTCAGTGTCTCGTAATACAGGTGAACAAGAGAGTTTCTAATTAAATTCTTATATTCTTTTTTATTGTAAAGATGGTGCTATTTAGATGACTTTATATTCTGTAGAGTGTGATTTAAAAATGTCTGCTCTGAATGTCAAATGAAGTACTTGGAAGATGTCCCAAAGGCATTTAGCATGCTTAAGGCTAAAACACCATCTTGAGGACTGGTTTTCCTAAAAAGGTTGAATTATTTTTCTGAGAAAATAAAAATGCTCCTAATCTGTGATTTTTTTGCAAGGTCTTAATGCTCATGTTCGTTCATGAACTCTGCATGCTGAAGGGGTTTTCATTCTTTCAGGTGTTCAGGCTGGAATTTATTCATTAAATGTTCAGTCCTGTAGCAGCTTTATTCTGCACCCAGTAAATTATTCATCTGCAGAAATAAGTACTTTGAAATAGGTAGCAATCTGTTGGTCCCAGTTAGTTGAACATAATTGAACAGTTTTCATTGTAATACTTTGTTTTTACTCTGACTTTATGTATATTTCATTGACAGTCAAATGGATTTTGTGACACTTGTGGTTATCAATATTGTAGGGCTGTGACAGAAATTCTCCAGACCAGCATGCTTTAAAGCATTATGAAACACCAAGATCAGAACCCCACTGTTTGGTTCTCAGTTTGGACAACTGGAATGTCTGGTGAGTTTGTCAGGCAGCACAAGACAGAGCTGGAGGGCAGCAGAGCCTGGAATATAATTTGTCCTTTCTTTGTGAATTCTGAGATTTCTCTCTAGGCATATATTAAAGTGTTTCCAAACATGTAATTTCCAGATTTGTGGAATAAGTGTTATTTTCTTGTAAAAACTATGATTAGAAAAATCATATATAATTTATATAATTAAGGTTGAACTTGATCAACTAGTAAATGTGGTTGACTTCATATTTTACTGCTTTTACTTCGTCAGAGTACTGACACATGGAAACAAATGTTGATCTGTAGCTCTAAATCTTAAGTTTTGACCTTGGGAGAGGATACTTTCTGATGTGCACTTAGTGACAGCCTTACTTTTATCTCGGTAAATACAATTTTTTAACACCACATAGAGACAGGAAATGGAGCTAGAATTACAAGATGCTGTTGGACCAAGCAATACAAAATCCATGTCCCTGGTAGATTTTGCTTCTCTCAGAAGTAATTATACACTGGTATATATAAGGAGGAACCCTAACTTTCTAAACTGTGCTATATAGAAATACTGTACTTGACATGAAAAGTTTTTGTTTTGCTTAGTGATGTGGTTTTGCAACTTAATATCTGTCATTATGTTCATTTTATATAATGTTATCTATTTACTTGATCATACTTAGCACTTAAATGTAATGATCACTACTTTTAATGAATTCTAGAATGCAAATAGACATTATTAGTAACATTATTATTAATGAGCTAGTGAACTTCTCTTTGTTAATTTAAATCGGTGTTAAAATTGTTGGTTTGAAGTGTTCTATTTTCCTGGGTTTTAATCAAAATATTTGCAAATGAGAGGAAGTTGTCAAAGTAAGATGTTTTGGCTTCCTTCTAGAATTTCTTGGTTGTACAAACTTGCCCAAGAAATGACTCAAAGATTGATATATTTGCTACAGATTAGTTATAAACCAAACACACAGTCAATAACTATATTTCATGGTGGGCCTAGTACAAAAATTCTGATCAAAAATGCCTTTGCTTTTATTGATGATATGAATGTGTGACCAAATCTCTCTGTGGTTTGCTTGCACATATGGTTCAAATTTGATATAAATAATAACTGTAAGGAGTTTAAAGACATGTTTTGGAGAAGAAAGGGAGAGTTCTAGGAATTCACTAAGTTTTGCTCTTTTGGCTTTACAAGTGCTGTTGTACTCATTTTTGGTGCTGGTCAAACAGCCATCACTAACAAAACCTTTTTCAATCCCTTGATTCTTTCAAGGTTGTCCACAATTTTTTTGACAGGTAGAAGGTTATGTTGTTAAAACACACCACAGAAGTAGCTATCCTTTGTTATTCCAGGAGTGAGAATGTCTGTTTTTATGATTAACCATTATGATAAACAATCAGGGATCCAAAATGGGCTCAGCTAAGCCAGTTTTTTAATGAGATATGAGGAAATGTGATGACATGAGGAAATAGCTGATGCCAGGGATGCTAGAGATTTGGGGAAACACTTTGCTGCAGACTTCTTCTGCTTCTACTATCAGAAAATTGAGTCTGACTTACGGTAAACCTGAAGTCTTCCAGAGAACTGTAATTGGTGTTTTCCCAAATGCAGAAGTATCAGGACCTTTTGTCACTTCTTCAAAGAGTGGATTGGGTCGAGCTACAAAATTGGTATGTGTAAAACTCCTTCAGCTGTTCTGTCAGGGTTTTACCTTTCTTGAGTCTTTATGACTGCAGCTACTCCTACAGTTTTCTCTAAAGCAGATTACTGGCATAACCATACACTTTTTGTGTATAAAGAGACAAATAGGGTTTGTATCAGCAGTAGAAGAGCAAAAAGCAAGTCTGCAGGTTTAAGAGTGGACACTTGAATAATTTCTTATCTGACTTAAATATAGTTGAGTATTTTCTTGGCTAGAACATTCCAAATATTTTTCCATGCCATAATATTCACAAGTCATTTCCTTTAGGGCCCTGATGTCTTAGTTTCTTGATTTTAGGCAAAATTTTCCAAGCTTTTCTTTTTCTTACAGCAGGGTTTCTAAGCACATCTTTTAAAAGTCTAATATATACTTGTAAATTGCAACCACCAGTCACCAAAATAATTTATTAAAGATATTTTTACATGGTTTATTTTTGTGATAATTAGATGGAATTCTTTTCTAAGACTTCCAAATCTTAGACTAAACCTTCTAATTTTATAATTTTGTGTAATGAATTGCGCCGAACAAGTAAATAGTTTAGGATTTTTAAATAATAGAAAAAAGAAATAGGATTAATTGTTTTCTTTTGGGGGCGGCGGAGACAGGTGCTACCCATGTGATAATGAAGTTCCATATAAAACTTCAAGCCTTTTGGGCCAGACTGTGGATTTTATTAGAAAACAAGTTGGTACTGACTCATCACATGCAGGTAAGTAATTACAGTATAGATACAGTAAATCAAAAGGTCTCCTAAGTGTTGGAGACAGTACTATAAATCCAGAATTTACACTAAATTAGATTTAACACCTTATGGTAAAGAGAAAAACTAATTTCTCCCCTTTTTTTAATCCTCTTTGTCACCATTCTGATAGCATAAGTAATGTCCTAGCCCATAGACCTAATTAGACCAGGATTTTGCTCAGCAGCCCCTAAATGTCTACATACAAGAATAGGAGGGAAAAAAAAAAACAGTTTTACTGTGACTTTAAAAAAAATGTGACATACAGTTTTTCTGCGAATAGGCATTTGACTTTCAGTACTTAGGATGCTGTGTTTATTCATCAGTGTTGCTCAATCTGTCTTGAGATCAAAAGAAAAATTGTCCTTGCTTAAGAATAATTTGGTTTGATTTTTTTAAAGTCTTTTTGTGGGTATTTGTGAATGTATCAAGAATGACTAAGTCTCCAGCTGTTGCAGCACATTTCGTAATGGAAGTAGTATACAGAGGTTTTGTCAGTGGATCTGTACATTTAGTTTAGGCAGCTGCAGTGCTTTTAGAACTCTAAAATATTGTGTTCAGCCTGCAGTATATCTGTAAAATATGATTGTTTAAAAGAAAACAAACCCAGCAAAAAACCCCTAGTTTCCATAATGGCAAAACTGGTTTTGTACAAGGCATTTCCATTGGAAAAATTGGAAGAATTTGTATATGAAAATAAATGCTCTAACAAATGACTGTCAGAAATTCTAACACTTGGGTGATATCATAGGATCTGTGGAAAATGGAACACAAATATCTAGCAATGCCATGTGGCTGTCTCTGAATTAATTTTTTTCCGAAAGCAGCTGAGGTTTTCCCACAGGTAGCATAGTTTTTTGAGTGGTCAGTCTTTCCCAGACACACAGTTGAACTTTGTATCAGTTGCCAAAATTTTCTTCTTCGATTTGACCTGGAAAACCAGTGAATACCTAGGTGTAGTTGTTGCCTGTTTCATGTGTTTATGTGTTATTGTCATCTGTTTCTTGTCCAAAGATTGTATTGTCTGTTTTCTTTGCTTTCTCTGAACTTGTGTTACTTGATTTTAAATTTACTATTAGCTCTCAGCCCTATTTACCAGCTACCTAATCAATAGCTGACTGCCAAACAGCAGAACTAATGTGGATGTTATTTTGAAAACTGCCTGGAACTGCCTTACTGCTTTATTAAACAGGCTGTTGAAATTTTCAGCAATACATCAAAATAATTTAGAGGAAAAAGATTTTTATATCATCTTCAAGACTATAAACCTTTTAGTATCATCTGTTTAGGTAGATGAAATGAATATGAGAGTACTTTGACAGTGGGAGCCTGTTGGATGTTGTAGAAAGTCCTCATATAGGTGATTTTGACAGGAATAAATTTGAGATAACACTTGAAGAATTTCAGAGGATGTTGGCCTGAATGGCATGTGGGCCAAAAGATGTTTAATTTGCTTGCTGATTTGAAATGGCATTTCAGGAGGTTCTTGATTTGTTGTTTTTGTTGTTTTGTTCTGTTTATTTTTTTTACCTTCTGTTACCTAGACAATTTAAGAACCCAAACCAATAGTTTTATATTAAATTATTAATATATTTATATTTAAAGAATTAATTATCATATGTATAAACTCTAGACATCATAAATTACTGCTGGCTGTAATAATCTTTCCTAGCCTATACCCTATAACTATGTTAATATGTGATATATTTTTATTATTTCAGTAGAAAAACAAGAGAACAAAGAAGTTGAAAATAAAAAAGTAGAAAAAGACAGCAAAAATGAACAAGAAAAAGAAGTTTCACCTAAAGAAGGAAATTCTCATTCAATTGCTAATGGAGAAGTCACTGTGAAAGGACTTAGTAACTTGGGGAATACATGTTTCTTTAATGCAGTGATGCAGGTACAGGACTTGCTGTTGTTTTTAGAAAAACTTTGAATAGGAAAAAAAGCCAAAAACAATGAAAAACAGCCCACAACAACCCTCCCACCAGCATTTTACAGTGACACAATTAGAATGTGATTTTTTTTATCTGCCAGGAATCTGGCTTCTGTCTAAAAATAGTGTGTTGGCCCAGAGAAATACGAAGAAATGGAGCTGCAGGTTCAGACTTGCTCTAAAGGGAAGTACAATAAACTGCCTTGTCCTTGAGGGACAGCATTTTTCACTGACATAAATTAAGCATGCCAACTTCTAGTTATTTTTTAAAAATATGAAATAGTCTGACACATCCACCCTTGTGACCTCTTACATACTCAAAGACCATGGGTGTTTACTGTAATAAAAATGTCTCTCTCAGGAACAGGAAATCAAATGTAAATATTGGATGAAAAAAACAGGATGAGCATGTCACAGGCATTGCCATCTTGTGTGTCTTGTTCAGCTAAGAAGTGTAGAATATGCTTGTTCTTTCATGTGTATTGAAGCTGACATAATCTTGTGCTCTTTGGCTCTTGATACTGGAGCTTTACTCAAACAAAATTCCCACTGTACTTGCAGATTTTAGTAAACTGCTTTTGATTTACTTTTAAACACTTTATAAACCAAGCAAATATGTACACTGCATTTTATCCTTTGAGTTTTTAGAAACAGACAGTAGTAAATACACTTGTCAAAAGATCAGTCTGTAGAAGAAAAATATATATAGAGCTTCTGCAATGTGAAGTAATAGTTTATAGAGTGCATTTGAAGTCCCATTAGCTATATGGAATGTACCTTTAAGTCTTAAACACAGATGGAGATTCTAGAGTGGTAGTTAACCACTTCAGTTCTGTGTTTGGGAAAATAAATTGCTGCTAAACTGATTGCTACAAATTCCATGACTAGTGGAGTTCAGATGCCCTTCCTGTTGTTCCCATTTTCCAATCTCTTTCTGTCTTTTATGTTCTACAGAATTTATCACAAACTCCAGTCCTGAGGGAGGTGCTTAAAGAAGCTAAAACGCCTGGCACACTTAAAATTGAGTCACCTGAGCTATGCATGGTAATATGCTTTGACCTCCATAGTGTTTGTCCTCACCTTCCAGTCTGTTAAAGAAACAAGCAATATTTATATGTCAATTCAATATGTCTTCCAGCTAAATACTAACAAGATTAGGATGTAAAATCAGCAGGAACTTCACTACTGATTTCCATAAAGTTGCTTCTGAAGTCAGTGGGGGTATTTAGTTCAGAGTATAAGAGCAGTGAATAAATACTCTGTTGTCGAAGGAGTGCTTGCATTATGATGATGTTATTTAAAGGATGAAAATGTGTAACTCTTGCTATAATGTCACTTGTCTAAATGCAAAATAGGAAATTAGAGGATGTCTGTCGCACTAACTTAAATAACACACCTGTCATTACAGTTAGAGATTTGGATGGCAAAGAAAATGCACAACCTTTTTTAAGAAATTGGGTTTTCTTCCTAGTAAAGGCAAGAAATCCAGACTTTGAAGTAAGCAATAAATAACTGAGTTTTGTTATCATTTCATGATAAACCACATGTTGTTTTTGTCAGGTTAACTTACTGCCATTTTGGAATTTTGTGTATTCTATTTGACAATAATGTTTTCAGAAACTGAAAAGGAAGAACTTACTGCAAAAGCATCTGCCACCGAATTAAGGCAAAACAGCTCTGTTGCTTTTCTTTCAAACAGGAACCTCAGCTAATAAAACTAGATCAGCCGGGTCCTTTAACACTAGCCATGCATCAGTTTGTGACAGAAATGCAAGAGACAAAAAAAGGGGTAGTGACTCCTAAGGAACTTTTTGCTCAGGTTTGTAAAAAGTGAGTATCTGTACAATTGCATGTCATAGTGAGTATGAAAAAGTCTGTTGTTTAAGACTGCCAGTTTTTCCTCTTTTTTTTTATCTCTAGCTCAGAACACAGCATACGAAATTTGTAAAATATTTAACAATTTTGGAAGAACAAAATATAAATGAACAGCAGTAAAATGAAAGATACTCAGTGCCATACTGAGTAGCTGGCATCATATTTTTAGAAAATACGATATGTAGACACTTGTTGCTTTTATATACATACATTCTGGAGGCTTTGTCTATGTGTGTTTGGTGTGAATAGTTTTTGCTTTATCTCTGAGTTCAGTTATACTTTGCAATTTCATTTAACAGAGCAATACGATTCAAAGGTTATCAGCAGCAAGACAGTCATGAATTGCTTCGTTACTTACTTGATGGAATGAGAGCAGAAGAAATCCAGGTGAGTGCCAAAGTCATAGTTGTGCATACCTTTCTTCTTCATACCCCAGACCCAGATGACTTTTTCTGCTGAGGGAAAAAGAACACTCTTTCTGAGATATGTCAGCCTCTGTACTGTGGTTGTGCTGTCCACAGCACTCACTTGAAGCATATTAGCAAAGAGAACCCACAGGAAAAGTGGGTTTGGAGTATGTATAGTCGTCCTAAAGGATGTCCTTATGTCTTTATTTCTGAAACACACTTGTAGAAATTCCAAGGGGGTTTTTGCCAGTTTTAATTTGGGCAAATATTTCATCTCTAGACTGATTTTCTTACATATTAATTGGAACATTATGGTTGCAACTTCTCAGTTGATTTTTTTTTTTTTTTTTGATATCTACAGGAACTATTATCTGGTTCTACAGGTATTTGTGTTGTTTGTATTGATTCTCTTAAATAGTGAAGATTATACTTTTTCCTCCATCTGAAACACATCATAAAATGAAGTAGCTAACTGAATTAGTTTAGGAAATTTTACAGAGTATATTTGTTTTGAAAATTTCAGCAAATAAGTGTTGGAATACTAAAGGCACTGAGTGACTCTAACAAACAAAATGAAGAAGAACTTAAAAAGAAAATTAAAGGTAAACTATCACAGCATCAGTAACTTTTAAAATCTCTTTTGTTGATGTATATAAAGTAACATTAATAGTATCAACTAGAAGATACATGTACAATTTTATGCCACCTCTTGAGTATGTGTGTATCTAGAATAAGAGGTTCAATATATAGTTTTAGTCTATATTTAAATGTCTTGCTGAGCTTGGTGGCATTTCCTTCTTAAGAGGATAAGAGAGAATTGTTTCTGTAGACATCATACATTAAAATGTGTTTGGGCAATGTTTAATCATTCAAACATGTGAGAAATTAAAATACTGGTACGTGAATATAATTTATGCAGCTGCTAATAGTCCATTGTTACTTAACAGGAGTACAAAAAAATTCCAAACAATGAACAGAAGAATTTTTAAATTTTTCAACATGACTTAGGAAATGAGCTGCCAATTTAAATTCAAACTGTATTACTATGAAATTACAACTTGAAGAAAATGGTGTTTGTCAGACAAAAGTTGGTGCTTGTTTTTTAAGTTCAGATAGTTGTTTCAGTCTTGAGAGAAAAGAGGAATGCTTACTGAGATGCAGTACTTCTGAGAAAATAGGGAAATGCATTTCAGCAGAGAAAGTGGTAGAGGTATGGTTTAACCAAGTGGTGTTCTGCAAATGTGTTTTCACCTCCATTCTTTTGAAACACGAAAGATTCTTAATTTAAGAATCTTGCTGTACTTGCTATCCTGAAGAAACTAGAATAGGCCAACATGTTCCATCATACACCTAGCATGTTACATGTTTTTATTTGGTATGCTGTAATGAAATTGGTTGCCAGTATATTGTATGTAATATTTTTAATTTTGCTATATACTTTTTGAATTCTCAGAATATGAAAAGAAAAAGGGAATACAAAGTTTTGTAGATCGAATCTTTGGTGGAGAATTAACCAGCACAATTATGTGTGAGGAATGCCGAACAGTAAGTAAACTGCAGTTATGAGTTATGTCCTGTAATCTGCAGGAGAACCCCAATGTGACTGTCTGTAGAAATAAGACTTGACTATCTGCATGCTTTTCAAAAAACAGCATGATTTGGTGGGAATCTTTCTTCCCTTGTGTTTTAATCTTTCAGTTCCTTTCAAAAGCCTTCCAGAAAAAGAGGTCAGCAACAAGCTGCCTCTGCCAGAATTTCCTTCTAGATTCCCAGTGAACACCTTCCAGTGATGCAGATCATAGAGCAAATTAATTGTTATGGGGCACTTTCTCATTCAGAAGGATTACATTTTTTCCTTTCCCACAATGAAGAGACCATGGGATTACCAGGAAGACAGTTAAGAAGGCACTACTGAATAATAGATCCTCAGAATGAAATAATTGAGTGTATTAGCAAATGGGCTAGTTGAATACCACGAAAGATTAAAGCTATGAGTCTCTTAGGCCCTAAGGTAGCTATCACTAGATAACTGAAATTCAAAACAATATTTCCTGCTCATTTCTGTGATAATGTGATTGCTGGATTTTTGGTCATTCAAAGCTATTTGTGGAGGTAAATGAGCTGTGTTTTACAGTTGTGTGCAGAAGTGGAAGCAGGCCTTGAATGCAAACATGCAAATACACCTATTGACAGCAAGCCAGCTGCTTCCAAACAAAATTAAATTGGACTCTTGATTATTCATTTAAAGGTATCCTTGGTCCATGAGTCTTTCCTTGATTTGTCACTTCCTGTACTAGATGTTCAGGTAAGAAACAGTACATAGGTGCTTTTTGGCTTATATTTTTTAATATGAAAACACTTATTACACAGTCATTAGGAAGAGCATTTAAGCTTCTTTCTAAAAGTCTCTTTTGCAAGTCAAAATTGCACAGAAAGACAGAGAATAAGATTTTTCCTGACAGTCATTCCTGTAAGTTGTGGCTCATAAATTGTCCCTGGGAAATCACACAGGTTGTTTGAGTTCTTTGGGGGTTTGTTTTCACTTTTTTCATCCATTTTTGTGCACCAAGTTCAAGAACGCTTCTCTTAATATTCAGGTTATGGAATAAAGTTAAGAAATGTTGATAGGATAGTACGTGGATATTTATTTGATCAATCTCCAGACACTCAAAGTACTTGATTTGCTTTGTGTTTTGTATTGATAATCTTTATATGTAATATTTAAGATTTTTTGTGTAGCGCTGCTTACTCATAAATATTGGAATGGAGCCCTCAGAACCAAAGGGATCATGACTTCTGCCACAAATAAGTTTCATCTTAGCAGAAGCAAACAAATTCTGTGGCAGGCAGTTCAACTGAAAATATCTCTGCTTGTGTTCAATGCATTACTCTTCATTGCATTTAATGAGATCTTTTAGAGGCAAGGTGATGCTGCCCCTTTACAGGTTCAGAATTTGGCCCTCGATAGCCTTACTTTTCATACTGCTTCATTCTGGAAATCCATGTTTCATAGGGATTCTCTGGAGTGAGACACTCCTTCCATTAACACCAAGGTGTGAGTTAGTTATATGTTATCTCATTAAAATGTTACATTTGCGCTGAAAACTCAGATAACATCTCTGTTCCTGTGATTGTTCTATGGCTTTTTGGATTTTGTAGAAAGTGAAAATTACAAAGCGAGAAAACATTAAAAAAAACAAAGAAAAGGAATCTGAAGACGAAGAGGATAAAATCAATGACCATTACCTTAAGCAGAAAAATGAGCCCCCTGGTACAAGTAAGCACCTTCAGAAAAAAGCGAAGAAACAGGCCAGAAAACAAGCCAAGGTTGGTTTGGATAGGTATTTCACTTTGTGCTTGCTATTTCTGTTAAAAGAAATTCTTTTTCGTTCCTTATATTACATGAAGGAGGAGACAGCTTTGAATTTCTCCTCCTTCAATTGCAGAAATGAAAAGACCAATTATACCCATGTCTTTGCTGTTAAGATATTCTGTTGAGCATTGCTGTGTAGGAATAATATAATAAATCTAGTAGAATTTGTTGCATGTCTGAAGTGGCCTTAATTTGTATCAGACTGTTTTTCTGTCACTGATTCCAAGAATATTTACAAAACTTTAGAATACAGATGCAAGAAAGATAAGGAAGATAGCAAGGGCATCATTCGCTGTATTTTGATGATGCTGTGTAACAAGGAGCAGTGGGAACTGTATCTGAGTGAGGATAAATTCAGTATTAGTGGAACTGATGACCTCTGATCATTAAATCAAGAGGATTATTCTTCCCTCTCCTGCCTTGTGCATCTATGGCATGCAACAAACATTCTGATAAAGAAGTGGTAAGAAATGCTAAATATAATTTATTCTTACTTTGGTTTTTGTACTCCTGTTTATTTACTGTTTGTTTATTCCTCTTCAAACATGCAGAGCCAACGTCGGCAGCAAAAACTTCAAGGAAAGATGCTTCACTTGACAGATCTCTGTGCAACTGAACAGCAAGAGATAGATGTCAAGTACAACCAAGAATCAGAGACTGAAATGAGCTCTGAAACTCTTGATAAGAAGCAAGAAGAGGAATCATCACATGATTGCAAAGATCACTGCTTAACTCATAAAGACTTGAGTACACAGGGAAATAGTACAGAAATTCAAAGCAGGCATGAAAATATAGGAAAGCCGGAACAAGAATGTGAAGAAAATGAGTCTCTCATGGATCTCTGTATGGAAGGTGTAGATTCTGCTATGAAGTTTGTCAATGGCCTTGACAACCTCTCTTTGAAAGAGGAGGATGATGACAATGAAAATGAGGAAGACCTTGCTATGGACTTTTCAAAACTCCACGTGGGTGCCAGTGAATCTGACACGAGTACCTTGGATGGCCTTCAGCCTGTTGCTAACAAGACATGCCAAGTATCTACAGATGACCCCGAAACAGCATTTTGTACTCTGGCAAACAGGGAAGAGCTGAACCCTGAGGAAGATTCAATCCATCACTGTTTGTATCAATTTACCCGTAATGAAACGCTTACCGAGACTAATAAACTACTGTGTGATGTGTGTACACAAAGGCATTGTGGACCAAAGAACAACATAAAAAGTATAACAAACTTTTTTTAAAAGAAAACTTTAAATATATCCCTGTCTACTTCTTGAGTGGGTAAAGGGTAGGGGGATTATCCCTTAAGTGGAATTTGTATAACTTTGTCTACTTTAATTCATCATACGAAAGGGGAATGCTCAGCTTCTCAGTTCTTGTAGTAGATGGCATTGTAACAGTTTAAATAGTGAAAATAAATTCCTGCTGTAACATTTGTTTTGATCTAAAACATTAATTTTAATCTTGGGTGATTTTTCTTTTCTGCAGGTGAAAAGAAGTATGTTTATACTAATGCCAAAAAGCAGATGCTCGTCTCTCTAGCTCCTCCAATTTTAACCCTTCACTTAAAGAGGTTTCAGCATGTAAGTAGCAGGCTGATACATGTATGTAGCCTCAGGTTAATATGTATATATGTATATATATGCATGTAGTACTAGCTTAACCTGGAAACATGCTAATGTTACTTTTATTTTCTCTAAAACTTGTTTGGTTTTTTTCCCCAAAGTTTGGAAGGCATTAGTGTGCAGCATTGTGTTTTGTGGTCTTGAAGACATTGAGGTGTATTTTCCTGAAAGAATATTCCCTTAATTAACTGGAAATCACTGTTTTGTGAGCGTATTCACAACATATTTCCTCATTAGTCTTACTGCTTACTGTATTAAGCAGAATCTTAGCATTAATGGTTTCCTACTATTACAGCTGTTCATGGGCTCATATATTTCAGTAGGTATAGATAAATAGGATCCCTTAAGTAACAAATAAGTAACAAGTTGGCAGAAGTGGAAAAGAGAGGATTCTGAGCCTTGGGGAGAAGGAAGGATGAAAGGAAAGCAAAGTGACTTAAGTTTTATTTACAGACACTGAGGTTGTCACTTACCTCTTTATTCCTAAGTTGTAGAAAAAATTTTAACTCAGGGCTTTAGCTTTTCAAGAGAGAAGGAGGAAATTCTAAATTTAAACCTGTCTGGTGTTTTGGTCAATATACTTGAAAAATAAGGGAGGCAACTTTAATTAGAAGAAAACCAATGTCATATAGAGAATGGAAATGTGTAGTCTGTTCCAAGAGACTGCAATATGAAGAAAATAACATTTATCATCACCTTTTTTTTCCAGTTTGATACTGGACGGTTATTTGATTAAGGTGGGAGCACAGTTTGCATCAGTTTGGATGCTCTAAGATCAGATCCTCAGGCATGTTACAGTATCTGAGAAGCAAGAGTTGTCTTCATAATTACTGAAGTGCATTAGAGCTGATTCTTTTTCCACTTCTGCTACCATTGCATTAATGTATGAGTGAGCTGAAGAGCCATCTTAACTTGTGCTCCAGTGCACCATGTGGGGACAAGGAAATAATTCTGGAATACTGCACATCAGAGAAAAAAAAATTGCTTTTTCCCAGTTTTGTGTAATGTAAAACTAATTTGTATTGTTGAAACTTTAAGTAAATAAGCATGGTTTTAATATATTCCATTTTAACATTATGGGGTTTTCCCTCTACTTTGGTTGTTTAAGGCTGGATTTAATCTGCAGAAGGTTAACAGGCATATCAAGTTCCCAGAAGTGATAGACTTGGCTCCTTTCTGTACAGCTAAATGTAAAGTAAGTGGGAAAACAATCAGATTCTCCTTTCCCATGTTCTAATGTACTTTCACAACAAAGCTGCATAGCAAAATCTGTAGAATGCTTGTCAAGCCTGTTACTTTGTGTGGTAACATGTACTTCACTGCTCGTAACTGTAGTGCTTGCATGAATTGCTAATGACCAGTTTCCATTTCATCAGCAAAAATATCAAAGGGTTTACATTCTTCAAAACCCAGCACCTGGCTGACATAGCTAAACTTGTGGTTTTCTAGAATGTGGCTGAAGGGAATACAAAGGTCTTGTACTCTCTCTATGGAGTTGTTGAACACAGCGGAACAATGAAGTCTGGGCACTACACTGCCTATGTTAAAATGAGAGCTATGAACAACCACCTCTCTGATCTTGTCCTTCGAGGACAATCTCAAGGTAAATCATTAGAAATACTTTACAATTTTTTTCTTATAGAATCACAAAATGGTTTGGGTTGGAAGGGGCTTTAGACATTGTGTAGTTCCAACCTGCCATGGCTGATAAGTTCTCTGAGAAGGGCAGTGAAGCTGGTGAAATCCTGTAAGGAGCAGCTGAGGGAGCTGGAAGGACTCAGCCTGGAGAAAAGGAGGCTCAGGGGAGATCTTATCACTCTCCAGAATTGCCTGAAAGGAAGGTGTATAGCAAGGTGGGGGACCAGCTCTGCTCCCAGGCAACCATTTACAGGAGGAGAGGAAACGGCCTCAAGCTGTGCCAGGGGAGGTTCTGGTTGCATATTAGGAAGAAATGAAGACAAAATGGTGGTTAAGCATTGGAAGGGGCTGGCCAAGGATGCAGTGACATCCCCATCCATGGAGGTATTCAGGGAACAACTGGATGTAGCACTCAGTGCTCTGGTCCAGTTGACAAGGCAGTGATCAGTCACAGGTTGGACTTGATTTTGGAGGTCTTTTCCAACTTAATGATTCTATGATTGTAGTCTATGATTCTTACTGAAGAACAGTAATAGAACTGAATCCTTCAATTCCTTGTAATAATTTTTACTCCTAATTTTTTCCTTTCACAGCTTTAGAAACTGAGCCAGTCAAAGGTCGGTGGTTCCACATCAGCGATACCCACGTACAACCTGTCTCTGTGTCCAAAGTGCTGAGCTCCCAAGCCTATCTTCTGTTCTATGAGAGGCTGCTATAACTCATCAGAAGAGCCCTCTTGTATGTGCAGCCACCTTCTCTGGTGGTCTGAGTGAAGGCAGACTTGCAAGTCATGTTAACATGTTGGAGCTGCTGTATAGCAGGAATTCACTTTATGCATTTTAGACACACTGACAAGCGGTTAACTTCAACTTCTTCCAGTGTTTCCACTACTTTTCAGTAGAAGATTTTTTTCAAAATTAAAGCTTTGTTTTTGTTGAGTAATTTGGGTGTTGATATAAGTCTTGATCAGCAGCTTTTTCACTTAAAGCAACAAGCTCTACTTCTGAACTGTAGTTAATATTGGCTATCATGGGTTCACATGCATTTTTTAGACCTGGGTTCCAAGCATAAGAAGGTATTTCTTCCTACACATCTTAAGAGCCAAGACAATTGCAGCTTCAGCTCTCTTTTCACTATTGGTTTATATCCAATAGAGGAGCCCTCAAGTTTGCAAATGCTCCAGGAATTCTTTTCCTGTTGCTTTGGCAAGGCTGAGTGCTTGGCTCACTCTCACTACAGGCAGTCCCATGTAGCCTTTCTGCACAGCAGGCCTAAGACCTGTAGTCCTGACTTGTAACTTTGAAGTTCTCTTCTCCACAAGCTTCATGCTGGCTTTCATGTGAATAAAATCTTGGGTTTACCATGCCAGAGCAGCAGCTGCTTACATTCAGTGCATTTTTCACAACAGCCTAAGAAAATGGGCATCTTGTTCTTGTAAGCCTTAGAGCATTAGCAGTGGCCCCCATGTAGCTGACTTACAGCAATATGTCAATACTTCTGAAAACTGGCTGAGTTTAATTTTCAGCCTCACCAACAACTGACTATAAAGCCAAGCATTACTAGAGCTGTTGTATAGCAGCCTTATTTAGGCATAAGGTAGTTCCAATTTTGATTTAGCCTTCATCTCCCTTCTGGTTGTGATGTAAGAGTAGCACTGGCAAGAGTAGTAAAAGGAATAGTTATTGAAGTGGCTTGGATTTCAAGTGCAGTTCTCTGTCCAAGCTACTTAGAGACACATAAGCTGTTTACTTCCCAAGATTAATCTTAACAGGGGGGCTTCAGTTGAAAGACTCCAGCACTCTGCATCATGCTGGCTAGTGCTGCTCAGCATTTATTTTTAAGGCCACTAGAATGTGATGCAGTTCACATGGATGCCCTTTTGAGGGCATGGGGATTTAAAAGGACGAGATTAAGAGATGCATGTAAAAAAATGAATCATAGAATCATAAATCGGTTTGTGTGAAAAAGTACCTTAAAGTTCATCCAGTTCTAATCCCTGCCATGGGCAGGGACATCTCCCACTAGACCAGATTGCTCCAAGCCCCATCCAACCTGGCCTTGAACACCTCCAGGCATGGAGCAGCCACATCTCTGGACAAGGTCCTGTGCCAGGACCTCACCACCCTCACAGGGAAGAATTTCTTCTGTGTATTGACCCTAAATTTCCCCTATTTTAGTTTGAAGGCATTCCTGTTTGTCCTGTTACTATATTCCCTGATGCAGAGTCCCTCTCCAACTTCCCTGTAGCCCCTTCAGACACTGGAAGGTGCTGTAACATCTCCACAATCTTCTCTAGGCTCAACAGCCCTGACTTTCCCTGCCCCTCTCCATAGGGCAGGTGCTCAGTCGCCTTATCAACTTGGTGATCCTCATCTGGACTCACTTCAACAATTCTTTGTCTTTTTTGTTTGGGACACTACATCTGTACACAGTGCTCCAAGTTGGGTCTCAAGAGAGGGGCTACTGAATGCAGGAGACCTGCTGCCAACAATTATTTCAACGTTTGTTTGACTGTTTACACTCCAGTACCGGCCAAGGAGTGCAAATAAGAGCACAAAGAGCCACAACAATCGTGATCATGAGCTCCCTGCAGCAGCCTCATGGTCAGCTTCCCTGCACATTGAATCTCTTGTGCCTGCAACAGGAATTGGTATGTGATCTCCTCCTTTAACACAGCCCCTGAGAAATTCGGCCTCCTTCTGCACCAGGAGTGTCAGGCAGCCAGCCAAGGGTCAGCCCATCACACCCACAGTGTCATTCATCCCTTACACACTCACAGATTGGCAATGACCATGTCGTGCTAGCTTCCAAATGAAGTAAGTCAACATTTTAACAGTGAGTACATTTATTGAGGTGTTTGACGTTCTGCACTCCCTTGGACACTGTTCATACTTTAAAGGCAAGAGCAAAATGTTGTGACAGGCTCCAACCGGGATATTAAAAAACTCACAGTCATGTCACTTAAGAAATACAGTTAAATTGTTCAATCATTTTGGTCTTCATCCCAGTCTTTCTTTCCTGACGGAGGTTTTGGACCACCAGCTGGTTTTGCCATAATGATCTTAAAGAGAGTAGAGAAGCAGAAAAAGCTAGTGTTAAAATCAGGCTCGTACCCTTCTACAGCCACATGATGCTGACTGCTACCATTCACTTCATGCAGTTTCCCTACTCTGAACCCAAGCCAGTGAATATCCATCTAACTGAGATATTAACAACTTATTTTTTTTTCTTGAGAATGGTAGAGGCTGAGCCCTGACAGAGTAAAAAAGGTATTTATTTAACCTCATTTTTGCATGCGAAGTAAGACTACAGAAAGTGAGTGCTTAAATAGGCCAACAGCAGAATACAGAAGTGTGAACTACAGAAAGGAGGATTATCAAAGCTATTGTTCTCAATTATTGTCTCTAAGTATCACACTTGAAAACCATTAAGTCCATCAGTCCTACCATGTTAAAGCTCATTCTCTGCACAGGCTACATGGGTAAGTAAGGTAAATCGAAACCTGCACTTCTCAACCCTTTCATTAAAATTTGGATTTAGGAGCAGAATCCATTTGCAAAGGCACAAATACAGGACGTAGCAATCAGCACACAGCACAAGACAGCAGTGTTATGTGTTCTCAAGGAGCATACAATCTGCCTGGTGCTTATCAATGAACTCATGCATGCACTCACACTGATGCCTCTCTGCTAGAGAAACAGAGCTTACTGCACACTAGTTTTCAGGCTCATCTCTCCAGTCATCCTTATCCCAATGTCCTTGTTGCTTAGGGGCTTTTGGACCGCCTGCTGTTTTTGCCATAATAATCTACAGAAATTTTACATGCAAATTCATTTTTGCTGAAATTTCACAAAATAATATTTTTATCATCAAGACTGTAACTTTTATTTTTGCGAAAAATTGGATTTTCATGTAAAAATATGTGAGAGAAGGTTTTTTCTATTAAAGCTTGTTTCTACAGAAGTAAGGGTAGCTCTCTGGATACAAATACCAAATGTCTTCAAAATATCAACAAATTCCCAAAAAAAAAAATCACAAACACAACATAACATTAATAGTACTGCTGTAGAAGCAGCCACATTCCAGATTACAAGATCCTGAACAAACGACTTCCTCGCTTCCAGAAATGAAGAAACAACATTCTCAAGTAGCATTATGTTTACACGTTGCATTTCCAGGAAATTCCACCTATTTGCATGAGGGTTCTGCCAGGTTTTAATTTAGCACCCAAATGACATATAAGCTTACCTGATCAACCCTTAGGACAGTCACTGCTGCATTTGTAGCTAGCTTGATACCCCAGAATTTTCCAAGATATGTGTCTAACACACCAGCTTCCAACATGTCCTTCACTGCAGCAGCTTCAGCCTGTCCATTGGGGAAAAAACATTATTCAAAACTTTTCAGGCTTTCACCTAGAAAGGTGGTATCACCTTTCTAATCTCATCTTCTCCCTTCAGAAAATCTTAATTCCTAATCCACTAGCAGGAAAAAACAGTCAGTAATTACTGAAGACCTGTCACATTAGTTCAGTATTCCCCTCCACCTCTGACATAAGGCCATTATACTATACTGAATTGAACTGCTTGCTGATAAAAAGAATATTTAAGGATTTCAATTCCAAAAAGTTATTATTCTAGACTGTGCAGCACAGAGCTTCCAACAATTTAATCTATAAACACTTCATACTGATAGAAGAACAAATAAGTATAACCCTGCACGGCAGGGCAACAAGTAACATGTGAGACTATTTACCTCAATATCAAATCCAACATTTTTCTTTCCTTCCTGATGCATGGCATAAAGCTTGGAGATGACCTCATTAGCCTTTACTCCAGAGTTTTCTGCCAGTGCTCGAGGAATGGCTTCAAATGCCTCAGCAAACTTCTTGATGGCATACTGGTCAAGCCCAGGACAAGTCTAAAATGAAGTTGAAAACAATGTCAGTATTTCAAAAACTTCAAGATAGGGAGGCATTTCCCCCGCACTTGTTATTATACATATATATATGCTGGAATGAAATAATATGTGTATTTTTTTGTAAGATGTGCGTGTGAAGATGAAAAGCCAAAAAGCCTGTTTGCTGTACCTCTCCATAAGATGTGATCTGCTTAGCTAATTCAATCTCTGTCGCACCACCTCCGGGAACAAGACGTTTATCCTGTGGAAAGACCACACCAAAACCCAAAGTTTTGCTTAAAGCATCCATTACTTCTTATCTTTTTATGATTTTTCTAGTCTATCAAGAATGCAACAGAATTTTATTCCACACAGACTTATTAAGAATCCACTTCAGAACAAACCTGCATTATGAGAGAAATCTACCAGAATTTACTCATTCATTCTAATGTCTTTGAAAAAAAACCAAAATAATAATGCAGTGGGGTTTGTGTCTGGGGTTTGGCTTTTAAAAAATTTTCAACTCCTGGTTAACTGCAACAGCATTCCTAGACTTTCTCATCTTTTCTATTCTTTTGGTGGGAAATATACAGGAAACCAATTTACTGTACACTAAGTTTAATATGTCAGCTGGTATTACACAGTGTTGGGAGTTTTAGTTTTTATTCTAAGTTAAGCATTATTTTAATTTAATTATTAATAAATTATTTTAAATTTTAATTATTTTAAATTAATTTTGTATATCCTTTGGCAAACCAGAATTTACTTATTAACTCTGGTCTCTTAACCCACGAAGTAATCATCATAAATCTTAAAACAGGACAACTCCAGGACACAATCAGAAATGCACAGCATTTCTGTACTCAAAATCAATGTCCACGTCTTGGTATGTAGACGAGATTAAGATTCTAACAGTTTTAACAATTTTTGCATGCTGTTTTCCAAGTAAATACAGGAATATTTCTTTTTGTATAAAAAAAGAAAAATGAAGTAACAGTACTTAATACCACATAAACTGCTCATGAAAAAAAACCTCTGTAAAACCAAGTTCTTCCATCCATAAAAGCCTACCTGTATTATGTGGAGGAAGCATGAATTATCACCAATGAACTAGAAATTGAGTCTGCAACCCATCAGTTTCTCCTGATCCCAAGTGACAAAGCTATCTAGCTTTTCTTCTGTGCCTGGTTTCCAAGGAACATTACAAAATATTTAGGAAGTAAGTCAAGAAAGAACTGACTGTCTTTAAAAAGTGGTAAAGGTATTCCATCTTCAAGAACTCACTCATTACTGGAAAACTAAGTGCAGTCCACGTTGAGCACTGCCTTTTATGTACCCTATGTTCACAACAGCCATCTTCTCTACACAGCCCTCCACACCTCAGTACTACACAGCTATCTCTCCAGCTCCAGAAGGCACCTAAGCAGGTTAATATCTACAGCCTTTGTAGCAAATGAGCACAGAGCAGGCTCAAGCCTTGCCTCAAACTGATTCACTTTTCACTTTTGATAACTCAAGTGTCCTCATAACCTACCCTTGTGAGTACTTTGAAAGTATTGACACCATCATCCACTGCTCTCTCTATGTCATCCATCAGATTGTCTGTAGATCCACGAATGAGGATAGTAGAAATGGCACCATCCTCCTTTTCTGTTTGGAGACATGCATTACTGAATTAATTCATTAATCTTATATCTGAAACACATACAAACACACTTTAGAACAGCAGTGTCAGCAGTTTTACAGAACATACATACCATGCTTAAACACCACAACCTGTGTATCCCCAACCTCTGATAAATACACACTACTGCAGTGACCCATTTCTTCAAGAGTAGGGGGAGTCTAGAAAGAAAAACATGAGTTAAGAACTGAACCGAACAGTTCTCAGCCTCCTGCACCTCATTTGGGATGAACATACCAGTCTGGGTAGGGCTGTTGCACCAACAGTTTTGCACAGTCTTCTCAGGTCCCACTTGGAGTTCAGCCTTAAAAACAAGTTTCCATAACAACGTTAACACATATAGTATGCTCTTAACTTGGCAAGTACATTTCATAAAGCTGGTAGTCCAAATGTTTTTATGCTCTCCTAGTACTTACTTACCTGACTAACATAAGATTGTACTTGTTGGCATAATGAAGAGCCATATCTGCCACTTTGCCACCTGTTACTACTACGTTTGCACCACTATCAGCAATAGCTTTGACTTGCAAATCCATTAGGTTTTCTTCTCCTTTACTGAAATTCATCAGTTCTTCAGCATTCTTTATTAGGACGGTGCCCTAGTAAAACACATACACTGTTACAATTTAACATTAAACCACGTGCCTACAAGTTTCTGACAAACCACTTTGTCTCCCAATCTATCTATAAACCTCAAGTCATCTTATTTTGTAATACTGACACCCTCCCCAGGCAACAGGGTAAAACAAGAGGGGAAAAAAAAAAAAAAAAGGAAATCACCAGGCAATTCTAGACAACTTTGAGGTTCAGAAATTCAAGCTCTAGTTTAGCTCAAATAACCTAACAAAAGCAACACAATTTCCCCTATCTCAAAAACCCTGTGAAGCAATCAAGGTTCAGAACTTTCCTATTAACTTTTTTAAACTAATAAAATCAATATTCACCAAAATATCTTTATCACCAAGGTGTCAAGAATATTCATAGCTAAATCTAAAAATAAGAGCACATATGCATAAATAGAGATGTAACTTATTTTGAGCTTTAACATACCTTAGTTTCAGTTATCATACCATCAAAAGGGCAGGAATACACCGCTATTTTTGCATCTTTAACAGAAGTAACATCTCCTTCAGTTTCTTTTTTAAAAACCATGCCATGCAGTACTGAGGAAGCAGAAATACCAGCACCCTGAAAGGAAATAAATGGAATCTGAGACTTTTTACAAGGGCAAGTAGTGATGGGACAAGGGAGAATAGTGTCCCACTGAAAGAAAGTTTAGACTAAACATCAGGAAAAAATTCTTCCCTATGAGGGTGGTGAGGCCCTGACTGCCCAGAGAAACTTCCTGGAAGTGTTCAAAGCCAGGTTGGACAGGGCTTGGAGGGGAGGAGCCTGGTCTAGTGGAAAGTCCTTGCCCATGGCACGGGGCTGGAACTGGGTGATCTTTAAGACGTATTCCAACCCAATCCAAACTGTTCTTCCATTCTATAAATGTGGGAACATTGTATTACTGATTATTTTTTGTCAGAAAACTACACTACTCTGCCTGAAAACAGACCTTACAATCATCTGGATGTAACACACTAAGTATAAGACTTTAGTTTATTCAGCGACAACATTGCCTAACAGGTTCCCATTTTAGATCACTTTCAATATTAATTTTTGTTTCTGAACAATGCTACTGGGCACTAAACAAGAGATGTAAAGACTAATTTCCAAAATTTAGTACACATGCCACAACAAAATTAGAAAAGACTCTCTGAAAGTTTAAAGATTAACTCTCATTACACTGTTTACCTTAATAATTACAGTAAAGTCAGCTACTTCAAACTTACCACAATTTTACACACTCTGATATTATCAACGTTGAAATGACCAGAATCAGGAAGAATAGAAACTGGCAAAACAAACAAACAAACAAACAAACGCAGAAAAATAATGAATATGTCTTGCCTAACAAATAAAGTAGAACATTGACACCATAAATAATGCCTGGATTTTTTCTGAACTACTGAATTTCTGTGTTTTGAGGTATCTGCCTAAATTCAAGACAATTATAACATTCTAATAACTGTCATAAAGAGAAACAGAAATTTTGTTTTTACAAAGTAATAATCAGAAATAAACATTTATTTAGGCTGATGAGTTAATTAACTTCAAATATGCACTCATACAGGTAGAGTCAAGAGATAAGTCTGACCCAGAGTATTTAGAGAAATCACTGGAACTAAAAATGAAGCGTTTATCCCAGAAATCTAAACCAAGAACAACTCAACAGAACTACAGTCTTACTTGCATTTTATGGCTGCAACTAATAACAACTTATATGAAGTGCAATACATCCTCCTAAATGATATAAAAACAGGGAAAAAGATGGGTTTCTGCACTAAAAGGACTCGAAAGCTATTTCTAGAAATGCCTAGTAGGAAAGGCAAACCTTTTCTGAGCTACAATGCCAATGCAGAGTTCAACACGAGGAAGATTACCCACATTTCAGAAGTAAAGCATTCCATCCAATCCAACCCACTAAACCAACCATACTCTCCGTCTTCCCTGAAGATATAAGGACCAAAAGTGAACCTACTCAGTTTTTTAGCTGTGTGCCCACACCTATTCCTGCCCACTTACCACAGGCCTGAGCAATAAGCTTTGACAAGAACTGTTCATTGCCATATTGTTTGCTCATGACTGACGTGTGCAACAAAGATGCCACTTCCTCAACATCTCGAAGGCTCTTTGCAGAACAGCACACCAAGTCTGGAAGAATTTCTAGGGCTTTCTTGCAAGCCTTTTCATATCCTTCAATCACCTGTGCAGCAAACAGTAAATATTCACTACAACACTTCATACTGGCTTTTGTCTGCTTTTCAAATAGCCATAAAACATAAACAGATGTAAAAGTTTACAAGGGAAGCAATCAATCACCAGCAACAGAACACATGGTTCCCCTTCAAACAGATCACCAATCAGAATACTGATCAGTGGCAATCTGGAATCAATCTGTGTGTACTGTAATGACAATATAACTTGCCTCTGAGACAGATAACCCCATCCTCAAAAGGTCTTCTGCTAACTCCAGAAGAACTCCAGCAAAAACAAGGACAAAGTTTGTTCCATCTCCAACTTCTTGCTCTTGCATGTGTGAAGCCATCACAAGCATTTTTGCAGCAGGATGCTGGACCTTTAAAAGAAGTTACACATCTTGGTGACTAATATCCCACCTAAGATTGCAGCTTCAGGCTTTTCTACGCATCTTTCTAAGCTCTCTTATTTCAAATTGTACCTGAAGATATTAGAAGTGCACAAAATTGGGAAAAAAAAGCAGCAGAGACAATCTTAATTAGCTCACTTCCCTAGTAAGAAAAAGCACAAACATATATTCAAAGAAAAAAAAATTCAGAGAACTGAACACTGGCGCTACAACATGCATTAGACATCCTTGACATTCATTCTGAGCTATTTACAGGATGCAGTAGCTTTACAACTGAGTTCTGCAACGGGAAAACAGTCTCGAGTTCAGATCTTCAAACTGAATTCATGTGTAACATACAAAGTACTTGTCTAAATAATAGTTTGATTTTAAAGGAGGTGGAGTGTGGAAGGGTTCTGCTTAAAGATTGCACTGCTTCACTTTTCTTGCAAATAAATGCAATAAAACACTATATTCCTGAATATTTATACCTGACATTTTATACCAGAAAGTAACATGGAAACAAGTATGCAGATTATATTTTTTAAAAACAAAAGTGAGACTTCCACAATTATTCTACTCACACTGAACACCAACTCAATGCATTCAGTAAGGAAATACTTACTTCATACTTACATTAATTCTATCCGTAAGTAAAAAATTCATTAAAATATTACTCAGGTTGTGTCACAAATATCAGTTTGAAGTCAGATGAAGAATTAGGAGAGGACAGCCTTTTCATGCTTTTACAGTATTTACAGACGGATGTTACTATAGCTTCAGATTCTTAAATTCAATTGATAGATTCTAAGCAGTCAGGAAAACATGGCAAGCAACAACAGAGGGAGATTAACTGAACAGCAATGTCATGCAGACTTTTCCAAACCACTGCATTTCTATATGTATCCTCTTATAAATCTACTGGTTGTGGGGGAAAGTAGGCAATTACTAAGCATCTACAACTATTAATGCTGCTTCACAAAAAAAAAATTATACTCTTCAGTGAAAAAAACAAATGACTTCCAAAGTGACATACATAAATCATCTGGCAGAGTGACATTTCCTTAGTGACAGCCAGAACCATAGCAGCCCATGAGCAGAAACACTGCTTCACAGCTGACATCATCTGAAGCAAGAAAACTTACCTCTAGCTCTCTCAGGATAGTAGCAGCATCATTTGTAACAAAAAGCTTCTCCAGATGGTTGATAACCATTTTGTTCATTCCTAAATGGGGAAACAAAACAATTTATAAAAATCATTCATTATGCAAACAATATTTTGTATACAGACACTGTTTCCTAACTTTCAGGTATATCTTGCACATTAAGAACTTTAAAACATTTCTGTGAAGTAACACTTGAAATGTGGGACATTAAAGAGAAATCAGTAATTTCTGAGTAAGCAGTTTTCTGTTCAGAAGTACCAGCACACTATTTCATTAAACGATACAGAAGAATCATTTGTTTCCATAAATCTGACTGAACAAGATTATGTTTACTATGACTACCCACCATGTTATCATATTTCCTTTTATTTTATGCTTTTTCATGTATTTTAAACCGTGTTTCAAAAAGAACACGGTAACTGCTACCAAAAACTGGCAAAAGCAGACACTGGGCGTAACTCAAGAGCTGTCAAAACAAAATCTGATTTCTACAGTCAAAAAGAAATAGTCACATATTTGCAATTTTAGAGCAAGTCCAATGTGTTTACCTCAGAAACAAACAGCTGCTTCTTTGTTAAGGTATGTTTAGCCTCATTTAGCCCAAATGTTTAGCATTTGTCTCAAAAATGCAGCAATAATTTTAGGATTTATTTACCATTTGGTCCATATGCTGTACGGGTGGTTTGAGCAAGTTCTTTGCATGCCTGGATATTTCTATAGACAGCTTCTTCTAGTCCTGAATAATGCTAAAGAGCAAAATGACTGATCAGAATTAGGCTAACCAAAAAAAAGCGATGAACTAGTAATTTTTCATCAAAGCAGCATTAGCAGAGTCCCTCAAAGTTTATTAATATATATTTGGTATTTCACTTACAGTTTAAACAGACACCAAACCTTACCCAAAGACAGTGAGAACTACTGTGTACACCTTCTCAACTAGGCAGCTCAACAGGCACAAAAAACCTCTAAACAGAAACTCTGAGCAGTGACTTGACTTGCAACACAGTTTGCTTCCCCCCAGTCTTCCAAACAAGTTTCAGGACATGTCAAAGAGAAAACAACCAAGACCCAACTGGAGATGGGCAAGGGTACATGCTTCTTTACTCACACCTTTGTATGCTACAAAAATCATCTAACTCAGTTCTACATTCAAAACATGTGTGATTTGAAAATTCAGAAGCAGAATGATTAAGTAAAATATCTGTGCTTGAGAAGGTGATCAGCCTGGCTTCAGTCTGGAAACCTTAAGACAAGATGGGATCCCCAGAAAGGGCCTTAAGAAAGAAAAAGCAGGATAAAAAGAACTGTACAGCCCATAAGAGAAGGGAGAAAAGTAGTAATGTTTACTCTCTAAATACAAACCAAACATCTTAGATTGCCAGCTGCCTCCTTGTTTTACAGAAGACGACTCTTGATGTTCTGGCCTTGAATTTTCACTGATGCCACTCAGCTTCCCTGTTCTGCCCCTGCCCTGAACATATGCCATTATTTGGCTCCATGAAGGAGTCTAAAAAGAAACACAAAGGGCTTTCAGAACTGCTACCTCCACTCTTCTCTCTATTAAGTAGCAGCAAACGAAAATTCTTCCTATTTTCCCTATTTCTTGGAGAGAAGGCCTTTGGACAAGGGCCTGGAGAGACAGGACAAGGGGGAATGTCTTCACAATGAAAGAGTAGGTTTAGATTAAGTGTTAGGAACGAAGTTCTTCCCTGTGAGAGTGGTAAAGCTCTGGCACAGATTTCCCAGAAAAACTGTGGATGCACAACCCTGGAAATGTCCAAAACCAGGTTGGATGGGGCTTAGAGCTAAAGGATATTTATGGTCCCTTCCAATCCAAACGCTTCTGTTGGTTTTATGAATAAATAAGAAAAAAACCCACACCTGCTTGTTTTCTGTCCACTTTTCAAAGAAAGCTTCTCTTTTATTAAGGCATAGTCCTTCAACTCTACCAAAATCTTTACTACGTTAACGTTAAATACAATGAAACTGGATTCACTGGGCAAGGAAACATACAGAACACATTACATTGTTCTACATCGCTGACAAAGGTACCAGAAGAAGTCAAGCGGAACGACACTTCTGAACAGCTTTAACTACAGGGCCCAGCAGAATGTTGCAGTCCAGCCTCTCTTGAGGGCTCTCGGAACACCGTGGGCATGAACCAGGCCCCGGCGCACCCCCGGGACTGCGGAAGGAAGTGGGAGGGCCCGGCCCGGGGGAAGGGCGGGGAGCGGGATCCCGGCCCCGCAGAGATTTCTGGAAGGCCGCGTGCGCCGGACGCCGCCCTGAAGCGCCGGGCAGGCACCGACCCCCGCAGCGCAAAGGCCGCGGAGGGGCCCCGGGCCGGCAGCGGGGCACTGCGCGAACCCCCCGGGCCCCCGCCCCGCGCGACACGTGGTGCTGCCTGGCCCTGCCGGCCTTCCGGGGCTTTCCCCGCATCGCCACCCTGAGACTCCTCCCGCACCCATCCGTCCATTCATCCGCGCATCCATCCAAAGGCGGTCTCACCTTCGCCCCCTCCTTGAGCATCTGGGCGAAGCCCGGGGCCTTCGGGACGTGCAGCGCCATCTCCGCTCCACTGCGTACAGGGGCTGCGGCGGCGGCGGGAGCGCGCGGAGCACGGCGGGAGAGCGGAGCCGCGCAGGCGCGGGGCGGGCGCGCCGGAGCTTGTGCCGCCCCTCCTGCCCCGCGGGTCTGGAGCACTCGCCCCTCTTGGGCCTAGCCGGGATGGTAGCGGGGGGGGGGGGTGCGTCGGGCAGGGGCCTTGGCTTCCTCAGAACCTTTCTTTCCCTGTCCAGTTCGGCAGACCGTCCGCCAGGCGTTCACGCTTTGCGATGGAAGTTCCAGGAACAGTGCAGAGTTTTCATGGCCGCCGATGATAAACGGTCATCATAAAACTGAGCAGACTCCAGTTCAGCATTTCGCATAGTACATACAATGGACAGATAGGAAAACTAAGTATCATAGAACCGCAGAGTGGTTTGGGTCGAAAGGGGCCTTAAAAGCTCATCCAGTTTCAACTCCTGCCATGGACAGGGACACCTTGCAGTAGACTGGATTGTTCCAAGCCCCGTCCAAACTGGCCTTAAACACTTCTAGGGGTGGGGCAGCCACAGCTCTGGACAGCCAGTGCCAGGGCCTCACCACCCTCACAGGGAAGAGTGTCTTCCCAATATCCAATCTAAACCTGCTTGTTTTCATTTTGAAGTTATTTGCCCTTGTCCAGTTAGTGTCCACAAAACTATGATTTGTTACGTGGTGTGCAGCATGCCAATAATTAAACACTCCAGAGAGTCACTGACAATTTATTTCAGAGTTGCACAAGCCTGGGTGCTCAGTGGTCTTCCACAAATAACACATGCCAACTATGAAAACTTTTTACTATTAATACATTTTAGCAAATGAAGGAGTTAGTGTTCATTGGCTGCAAGTTACATAGTTCTCTTATTAATTAGTATTCTATCTGCTGGTTTTTAATGACTTGCTTCTGAGTCAGTGGGTTTCTTGAGTTGGTGATTCATGAGTCAGTGGTAATGATCTCCCCCTGCCAGATTTACCCTTCACCCAGTTCGAGCTGATTTCAGCACAATTTCTATGATGATTTATTAGGTTTTTTTCTGCCAGATATCCTTGTGGCCATAAATTCTGCATTCTTTGTGTCCAGTATCAGTGAGTATCCTTCTTCCCTTTGTTTTCCTTCCTCTACATCTGAGCTCAATAAAGCATGTCAAGCTGTAACCCTTAATAAGGTAATTCTACTAACAAGTAATTTGCTTTTCTGGCACCTGGACATCACTTAGAACTTGCTTGTTAGCTGCTATTTGTTTCAGGGATTAAATTTCCCTCGTTGTTGATTCAGCTCGAAAGTATACAAAGACCAAACATTAGGAATATACTTTCTTACGAGAATTTTATGTACTCCACATTTTGCAAAACTGTCACTGCATGCCCTTGTAAATAGTCTCTTTCCCATTTTTCTTGTAGGCTCCCTTAAAGTGCTGGAAGGCTGCAATTAGGTCACTCCAAAGCCTTTTCTTTTCCAGGCTGAATCCCAATTCTCTCAGCCTTTCCTCACAGCAGAGGTGCTCCATCCCTCTAATGATCCTGGTGGCCTCCTCTGGACTCACTCCAACAGGTCCCTGTCCTTCCTGTGCTGGGACCCCAGAGCTGGATGCAGTACAGTCAAGTCCTTGTTATCCAGGGTAATGCCAAGTAATATGCTCACTTCAGAACATGGTGAAGAGCAGTTTGGAGGCCCACCTTGTCACCTCTACAGGGAGTTGAGGTCCTGCCAGGAGACAGTGTATCTTGTTTAATTTTGACAAGTTTTATGAGCTTTGCTTCTGTGTCACACAAAGTCAAATACACTATTTAAAGACAAGAAATTCAAGGCCTTAGAAATAATACTGCAGCACCTGAGCCTGTAATCCAATAGAGACTGTTACTCCATCTCTATAGCAGACTGCCTGCAAGGTTCATTAAATCATTTGATATGTGTTGCTTAAGTAACCTCAGAAGAACACAGAAGCTTAATTGTAATATAATTCTTAAATCACTTTACCCTGTAAAACAGTGTAACAGGGTAGTAGTTTAGTACATTGCTCCTGGAGGTATAAGAAAAAGTAATGATGGAGGAAAATGACATAATTTGCCCCACAAATGACCTTCAAAAATTCTGTATGCAGTTTTGCTGGAAGTATTTGGAGGTAGATGCCACTTGAAGCAGAAGAGGGAACTTACTCAGCCATGTCTATCATGACCAAGGAGGCCATTGCCAAAAAGAATTTCTGGGTGTTGGCACAAGGGACATAACCCCATTTCTCCCTCTCTTCTTTTTTCCAATGTATCTTGCACCACACTGCAACAAGGGAAGAAGGAAATATCCATCCTGTTCTAGGGTCAAGATACTTTATAAAGTAACTTCTGTAATCTAATGTTAACCATGGAGAACAGAGGCGGTACTTACTCCTAAGTCAGCACAGAAAACTTCAGATTCTATGAATTGATGGATTTATACTAGTGATACAGCTTGAATAACTCCTTGTACTTTGCCTTAATTCTGCAAGTCTTTGTACAAGTTTTTCTTATTATAATCTACATTCTCGCTGTGCCATTGCTGTCTTCTGCTGTCTCCAGGTATTTGTAAGGAGTTTAACAAAGATAAGTGTCAGATTCCACACCTAGGATGGGGCAGCCCCACCTGTATGGACAGACTGGGGAACAAGACACTGGAGAGCAGCACTGGGGAAAGGGACCTGGGGATCCTATTCTACAGAGAGTTGGATATGAGTCACAAGAGGGCCAGCTGTGTCCTAGGGGACATCAGGCCCAGCACTGCCAGCTTGAAATGAATAAAGAGCCCCAGGTTATGCACTCCCAGGTTGTACTGTTATACTGTTTGCTGTAAAGTTAAAGTTGCACTGTTACTTACCTGTTCTAAACTGTTCATGTTGGATCTGTGCCCCTGAATTTCTGCTTATTATGTCCCGAGTTTTGTACTCCCTCTCCCTAAGTCCCGAGTTCCCCCTCTCCCATCGGTTAAAGCCGCCACTGCTTCCTGCCGCCACCTCCTGCCTGCCCGTCGAACTGCGGACACTGCCCAGTAGGGAAATCGGGGGACTCCCATGGTGCTCGGCTACGGCCGGAAGTCCAGTCAACGCTGGAAAAACCCCTAAAAACAACGAGCTGACACAGAAACTGGACCTAGGAAGGACAATGCTGTGTGAGGCACACGTCCAGCTACCTGCAGGTAGCAGGTAGTTTGTTACCTTCTCACCATAATCTGAAAAGAACTGGAAAAAGATGACCCCCCTGGACCACACGAGCCAAGGTGATTCTTTGGTAACTCCCATGAGGACGGAATCCCGACTCTGCGGCGTCAGCAGCAGACTCGACTTGCACCTCCTCCTCCGTGGTGTTCATTGGGAGTAGTGGTGGCGTGCGCAGCCCCTCAAGCCCCCTACCCAGAACTGATTTCTAATAAAGGCCTTTTCAAAGGAGCTGGTCTCCTGGCCCATTTATAACAAGCTGGGCCAATGAGTAGATTGTCGTGCTCTGCTCTGCTTTTTTCTGCTCTGCACTGGGGCAGCCTCACCTTGAGTGCTGGGGGCAGTTCTGGGTACCCCAATATCAGAAGGGTATAAAGATATTAGAGAACATCCAAAGGAGTGCAACAAAGGCTGAGATCACTTGGCTTGTCCAGCTTGGGGAAGAGGTGACTAAGAGGTGTTGTCATTTAGGAAAGGTACTCCCCAATTTATTGCTTCCACTGAGAACGTGCACTGCTCACTGTCCTTCCTTCCCACCCTACCCACCACATGGTGGGTTAGAGAGGAGAACAGGCAGCACAAAAGGTAAAGATTACAGCTTGAAGTAAGAACAATTTACTGGAAACACCAATGAGTTTAGAAAACAAGCACTAACAGCAACAATACTTCTGACAGAGGAAATCAGCAATCCACACAGAAAACCCCCAACAGCAGACAATACCTGACTGCTCCTCCCTCCACAGCACTTACTTGACTGGACTTCAGTGATCCTTGTGGGTTCCTTCCAACTCAGGATATTCTACGATGCTATGACTTCTGAACTGCCCTCTTTGTACAGTGCTTTTATCAAAGTTTGTGCTACCTACATTTTTTCAAGCCATAATACCATTAAAAGCATAATACATATGTATGCTTGTGACTACGAATGTAGACAATACATATGTATTAAGCTTATATACGTATTGAATTAACACTAAAACATCTCTTTGTCTAACAACCAGGATTTCTTTGGGACTTGCTGTCTAATCATGACTTTGACTTGGCCTTGATCTTTTTTTAGCTATGCATCTACACCATCTATTTTCTGCACAGACATTGCCATGCTAAAGGACCATGCAAAGGTCAGAGGGTTGGCTATTGGCCGTTGGCTGCACTTTCACTACCCAAAATCTATAATTGTGCACACGGAAATCCCCAGCTTATCTGTAGGCACTTGTTTCTTGTTTCAATTTCTAGGATGGTAAAATTTTAACAAGATCTTGGGAAGTTCATAAAAAGGACAGAATATTAATTTTTGTTTGCTTATTCAGCTGTGGGAACTTGATCAATGGAAAAGAAGGGTTTGAAAAGAATCTACTGAAGTGTGAGTAGAACAATTGTGTTTCACCAATAATACTGGCCAGTGAAAAAAAATGTGAATGGCATCTTGACGGAAGGCTAAGGGCCATGCTGAGTTTGCAGAAAATCATACTTAAACCTGAAACAGAAAATTGTGAATTACATAGTGCTGAACATTCAGAATAATTCTCTTAGTAACAGTAGCAGCAGTTACTTTATCGTTCCCCCAGACTGTACTTATGTCAGTTGTAACATAATGGGAAGGAACAAACTAATCAACTAGAGTACATCCAATCAGCTAAGTACTACTTAGGTCATTGCTTTTACCCAGGTCCTGGGTTAAACACTACCCTCATCCTGGGCTTCTCTTGCTTGTGCACAGGTTTGCAAGCTAAACAGGAAAGCAAGATTTCCTTACCATTTGGTATTCTTGCCTCAGTGTATGCTCTCTCTGCTATAGCTGATCCAGTTATCTTGAGTCACGGGAAAGTATTGCTGGGAATTTTAGAGGAGTATTGCCTTAGCATGGAAATGTTCAGAAGACTTTTAGATGAGGCACTGAGGGACATGGTTTAGTGGTGAGTTTGGCATTGCTTGGGGAACAGTTGGACACAATGTTATTAGAGGTCTTTTGAAACATAAATGATTCTGTGATTCTACCTGCATAAGTGACAAGAATTTAAAAGTTCCTCAAAACAAGCAAATTGGAAAATATGATCCAGAAAGTCTCAGAAAGTGTAAAAAATAAAATACAATTCCTGAATTCAGTTGAGTGTTGTTGCTGTAAAGTGCCTTCTCAGTTAAATACTATTTACCTTACCATTCTAAGGCTTTCTCTGTTAAATACCGTTTAGCTCAGACCTATTGTTAGTGTAATTGCAAATGCCTTTCCTAAATGCTTTCTCTTTACTTACCTGGGATCCCTTCCTTTGAAATGGTATCTTTCCCATTGAATCCCCCCATGCTCCCTGCATGGCAACCGAATGGCAACCGCATGGCAACCGATGACACCACCCAGCATGCAAATCAAGGGGATTCCCATAGGCCTTAGCCCCCAGAGGAAGTGGAATGGATATATAAAAACTCCTAGAACAAACGAGCCATAGCTCAGAGCAGACTCCAAACTACATCGGCGAGCAGGGAAAACATCAAGCTACCTACTGGGGCTCTGTGTTTTGTCACCATAACTGCAATAGCACCCTCTCTACATGACTACCCTGGACGTATGCTGGAACCAGTGTTTTCCCAGAGACTCTCAGGAGGATGGGAGCATCAACTTTTCAGTACAACAAAACTGAACATCTCCTTTCTTGACGAGCGACGGCAGTTTCTTACTCCTTGGGTCCCCACCTAGAGCTGATCTTAATAAAGGCGTTAAAAAGCAGCTGGTCTCTTTGCCCAGTCATTTTGAAAGTGTTAAGAAGAAAGAGTTAAGAGCTACTGTTGGCCATGTTTGTTGTTGTACAGTTAATGTTTGTTGTGTTAATAATTGTTATGACTATTAAATAATGTTAATCGATAAAAATCACTTGCCTTGTACCCCTACTGTACCCCTATCCCAAGTTGCTGTATCCTGTTGCTTGTTCCTGTTCCCATCAGGTCCTGCCTCCACTGCTCCCCTATACCCCCATATGGCAACCAATAGCTCCATCCGGTATGCAAACCATGTGAACTCCCATGGATCTAAGTGACCACTGGAAGTGAGACCACCGCATACAGACTTCTGAAGTTTGGAAGCTGATATACAACTACCTTACCAAACCACACTAGAGGACTAAGCAGAACAGCAGGCTGTCTGTAATGCCATTTGGTCATCTCGCCATAACCAGAACGGAACTCGCTCAGAGTGACCCCCTAGACCTCAAACAAGCCAAAAGCGAGAAGTCTTCTATAGGACTCTTGTGAGGTTGGAGACCCCAGCTCTGTCTTCGGGCAAAGCTGCTTGCACCTCCTCCTTCTCGTTCTCCACAAGGAGCAGTGGTGGTGAGCGCGACCCCTTGGGCCCCCACCCAGGCTGATCAATAAAGGCTTAAAAAGGGAGCAGAAGGTCTCCTGGCCCTTTCATTCATCTCAAAAGGAATGATGATCCAGAAAGATCAAGTCTCAGAAAGGAATCAAGGTTGTTTATATTGAATTTGTATTGCAGGTTCAGTCAAGACAGGTGTTGTGACATTGGTTCAGTACTCAACAAAATGCAATCCAAGAACCTTTATTTCATGAGAGAAAGCAAAATTGTTGAGATCCTTCTTGTTTTGTCATCATAAGAAAAAAACACAATTGGGCAAAAATTACATGTCCTCTAGATGGTGACTTCTGTTTTGCTTGAGGAAATTAAATGCAGGATCAGGTAAGGGCTAGTGAAACACCTCTCTTCAGTTTTCAGCATGGTCATATGGGAACTTGTAGGAAATGGTGGAGAATTGCGAGCAACCAGTGAGGACAGCACGACCGGCATCCCATAAGTCACCCCCTGCGGGACCCCCATCTTAAAAAGGAAGACTTAAGAGTACCATGGCTGGAGACCAAGTTGAGACTGACCTTAAAAACATGGGGTTAAAAGACTTACGGGAAGGGAAATACCGAGTGACGGGGACCAAGAGATGAGACCAACATCTACCATCACAAGTCTTCTTATTCTTCATGGGAGGGAGTTTTTAAGAGCTACAAGCGGCTAGTCTGCCTGCAAAAAGGATCATGCTGGGACTCTTACCAACTCTTCCTGACACTTTTTTTGCTACATCTTATGGACGATAAAGCCCTGGTGGCTACTCATGAATGATTACATGCAAAGTGTTGGCACCCTAGATCAGTGGTCCTCCCTTCTGTGAAACCTCACATTTTTCAGTTTCTGTGACGCTGTCTCTTTCCTTACCCTTTGTTCCTAAGAGTGCGGCAAGGAGCGAAAACTGCCAGGATGGCATGGAGTTGCTACTGTCTCTCCGTCACCCCATGCCCCTCTCCAGCCCTATCCTCCTTTCCCTGAAGGCAGGACAAGGTCGGAAACCGTCCAGAAGTGATGCGGGTGTGCTACCGTCCTCCCACCATCCTGTGTTCACCTTTGCACATCTGTCTTTCCATATCCCCTGTTCCTGCCTGGGAAGGCAGGGGCCATGCCATCCTGGGCACTCTTTCTAAAAAATGGCGCTTACCACGTGGTTTTCAGATCCCCTCTTTCCCGCCAGTCCATCTTTTCTGGTCCAGTGCCTGCCCTTTCCCCCCACCTACCTCTTCTCCCTCCTGCTGCAGCTGCAGCTGGCCCCACCCCACGCCTGTGTGGCAGCGGGGGTGAAGCAGGGCTGCCTTGAGAGGGCCGAGCCCTGCTGTGCCTGCAGCTGCCCCCACTCTGGGCCCACGCAGCAGAGGTGGAGTGGCAGAGCTGGGCAGTGCCAAGGGAGAGCCGGGCCCTGCTGTGCCGCTGCCAGCCCCGCCACTGCCGCTTTCACTGTTCCTTGCTTCACAGTCATCATCATCAATCCAACAGAGTAACACCTGCAACACCAGCACCAAAGCCAAGACCAAACACTAAGAACTGTGGCTCTCGTGAAGAGGAGATTAAGGAACTGCACCCCTTCTGCTGAGAAGATCAAAAGCCAAGGAGATTGAACTATTAGCTCATTAAGTGAAAATGTATTAATTTAATTCAGTATCATCATTTCTGTTGCTTTATCCTCTGTAAATAAGTCTCAAATGCCTTTCTATTGCTTGTTAATTCAGCTTAATAATGTTCATTTTAGTTTTGTAGACCATGAAGTCATTTTCCCGAGAATCCCCTTGTTAAAACCAGTTTATAAATGGAGGAGCTTTTGAGGAGGCTGAAACGTGGTCTTACTCTCCTTGTGTTATTTCCTCCCTTGACCCAAACTCTAAGACTCCTCCTCTGAATACCTGATAAAACTCATGACCCTGCCCCTGCTAAGGCCCTCTTCGTCCTCACCTCCTCTCTGGTCCAGGGTGGGGGGAATAAAAATGGATTCTCAAGCTTAACAAAGAGACTTGTCCCGTCTGTTTCCCTGCTGGTGGCTGAACATCCCTGAACATGATGATCGCTGCTGTCACACACTGCTACAGGAGCTCTTATCCAGTGCAGTGTACAGAAGCCTGGAAATACCTGGAAATACATGTGTGAAAAACGACGTTCACTTTTGATAAAAATTTTTAAGTTTAATAAAAATAAAATAGAATAGACAATTAGGAGACAGAAAAACAAAGCTTCTCAGCCTGCCAAGGGTGCTGACACACACCAAGCCAGCCAGCACACCTTCAAGATCCTTTGTTTTAAGGATTTTTTGTGTTGAATATTCAAAAGACACTAATGCATGATTCACACATATGTTTTCTTTGTCAGTTTCAAGAATTCCCCAAGTATGCAGTTTCTTTATTGTGCAGGGCTCCTTTTGGTGTGGTAAGGTGTCATAAATCCTTCTTGGCCATTAAAGGTTCAATTGTTCTTTATCAGCAATCTTCTCTCGAAGGAATGTGGAAGGCATCTCTAACTCTCTGGTTGGTTTTAAATGCCACAAAAATCCTCCAGTTTACTATGTTACAATTAAAGCATATACCTTCATCACATTCTTAAATTCTACAAATAAAAAGGAAATACAGTATAAGCTTCTTCCATTATACGTATAGCATTCATCTCAATATTTGCGAAAAGCCAACTCCAAAATATGCATTTATAACACATGCCTACTGCTACTGAAAGTTCAGCTGTTCTTGCTGGGTGGGAAGGACCTATGTGGTGATGGGAACTTGGAGAACACTAAACTGAGGAATGAGAGAAATAGGAGTTTTAGGCTATAATTGGAAAAGATAGGAAATAGTGGAAGAGACAGGCAAGCTCGGCATTGAATAAATGAAGATTTCTGCAGAAATAATACCCAAATGATGTAATGAAGAGTAGAATAAATAACATCTTTCTGCAGCCTCCTGGAAACTGCTACCACACCAGATTTGCATTTCTTTCAGCTCTGAAAACACTAAGAAAAAAAAAAAAAAAAAAAAGAAAAAGGCAGGATTCTGAGATCAAGACCACAACTTATGCTGTCTAGTGCCTGAGCCACTGAGATCTGTGGTCTTTCTTCACTTTGTCACTTTGTGACTTTGATGCCCAATTTGGAATTTTCTAAGGATGGTCTAAACCAGTACTAGATCTTCAGGAGAGAGACAGAGGCTTTTCCAATTTTTAATACTTTGTTTCTCTGCCTAAATAATTTTAAAGATCTTCCCCAAGCAACTAAAATTTTTGTTTCTCATATTGTCCCCATTTTATTTAAGGATTAATTTTTGGGGTCGTTCATCTGAAAATATCTGTTGAAAAATTCTTTCATTCTCCAGAACTCAGGTCAGTGGTAGTCTTCTGGCCCAGGGTCTGCAAGGGTACTGTCCTTCTTGCTGCCCACATGGAGTGTGACCCACCAGCGTGCCCCATTATTTTCTGGCTACTCTGTCTGCCCCATGTATCTGCCAGCAGCTCAGAAATTGGCCTGAATCTGGGCCTGGTTGTGAATTGAAAGAACTCTAAAGACATTTCTGCAGCCTTCATTTCTTCACTGCAAAGCCTGTCCAGCTGTAACTAAGAACCATAGCTCACACTATGGAAAATGAGTAGTCTTTGCTACATGGTTCTTGAGGTGTTTAAAGAAATGTTAATGAATAAATGCTGTGCACTTACGCAAAACAGAAGATAATACACCATGTTGCACAAATAAGGGAATCATGCAATATGGGCCAAAAGCCATGGAATGGATTCATACCAAAGTTGAGACTATCGCAGGGGACTTGTTCTCAGTCTTGCACACTAAATCTCGAAAGTGGGATCTTCTGTTTGAGCAGTAGATATACACAATGCCTAAAAACACCTGTTACGTTGAAGACTGTACTACTTATTTTTAAAAATAAATAAAATCATTACAGACAGTTAACCAAGGTATCATTTAAGTAGTGCAATACAGTTTACATATAAGGAATGAGAACATTTTCTAATATACCTTCAAAACAGGTCATTGTGAATGTACCAGTCTTGTAATATGTACAACAACAAAGGTAACATCCTGCTATTAAGCTGCAAGCTCACTGATATAAGCTGAAGGATGTCACCAGACACTGAAGTTCCAAGGTGAAGGTGACATGGTAGTGTACAGTCAAATGTTGGACTCAATTATCTTGGAGGTCTTTTCCAACCTTAATGATTCCATGACTTAGTAGCATCAGGCAGATTTCATTTCAGGTTTTGTATTGGGGTTAAGATTCTTAAAACAGTAATCAAGTTGTAAAGAAATCTCCACCTTTTTTCTTTTTGAAGGATAATTATCCAAATGCTTTTTCATCATCACTATTGCTTTCTTAGTGACTCTGCAGGCTAAGTGTTCATTGTTTCTCAGAAGTAGATTTTATCTGTGGTGTATTTGAGGATCCTTTTTCCTTTTTTTTAAACATAGTATAGTAATGTGAATGTCTAAATGTTTGTTATGCATCGTTATGCCGCAGGTTCTGAGTGCTATTGACTAAAATATGGGCATCAAAGAGAAGAGTATGGGGAGACCTCATCACAGTCTACAACTTCCTCAAATCAAGGGGAAGTGGAGGGCTGGCACCAATCTCTTGACTCTGGTGATTGGTGAGAAGACCTGAGGGAACAGCATGAAGCTGTGTCAGGGAAGGTTTAGGCTGGATATTAGAAAGTTATCTTTCCCTGAAGTTGTGCCTCTGTGATTCTAATCCTCTACAATACAGTGTAACCAGCAATTTGTGTTCAGTGTTGAATTTCTATTACTGCTAGCATATACAAAAAAAACTACAAAAGAAAATACTCTGTTCTGATGAGACTTACAAAGGATTATGAATTTGAGAGCTAATTGATATTACATACTAGAATCACACTCCAAGCTGAAACAGTGGAAGAGTGCCATGTATAATATTTTTACTGTTAAAAATTGTAATGATTTTACCCACTGATGATGCAGGCTAAGTTACTAATAACAGTGTGGCTTATTCAGTTAATCTGTTGTAGTTATAATAAACTATTCCAGACCATCAGTAGGGTGAAAATAAGGGAAATCTTAGAACAAGTGGGATTACCGATTGTATGACATCGCTGTATGATGTACGGTTCCAAAAGGTTGAAAAATGTCCTGCAGACTTCTCAGTAGCTCCAGATAATTTTCAGTTGGGCATGTACCTCTACTTGCTTGTGTTAGAAGATTCCCAACACATGCTTTCAATGTTTCTCCCTGAAATCTAGAATAAAACAATGAGTTCTTTGCATAGTACCTAACAATCTCACAGAAACCTGCTGCTTTAACGTTTTTGTGCCTATTTCTTGGTTTAAAGAAGCTTAAGTGAGATTGTGGTGAAATTTGTGAATGGTGATGTGAAGAGGAATAGCGAAAACTTCTATTATGTGGGTGTACAGAACTTAAAAGAAAGGGGGTTCAGCAGCAAGGAATTCAACAATGTTTCTTAATTTTCACTTTTTTTTGTAATCATTAATGGCAAATTATCGCTTGTAAAAATATTTTGTAGAAGGAAAAATATTTGAAACTTTTTCCTTATACTTTTTTTTTCTTTGCATTTTTAAAATTCAAAACCAGTCTGCCATGTCTGTTTGTCACAATTTTTTGTAACTTTTGAAAGTAAAAAATTAAATATCATCAACTGATAAGCTGTGGTAATGCAAACTGTCAGGTCTTTGCACAAACAGCACTATAACTTTACAGTAATTGTGAACCATATTAATAGCTGGCTTACTTCATTTTAAAACACTTTTATTTATGGCTGTAAAACTCTAAGAACTAGGTGAATAGGATGGGAGTTATTTCTCTTTTAGCTAGTTCAATAGCAATTTTCTAATTTTGTCCTGTGTTTGAGGACTTGAAATACTCAACAGATAATTTGATCATCTATATTGTAACCTGGAACATACAATTTTTCAAAAAAAAAAAGTATGTGCACACTTTTTTTTTTTTTTTTGGAATCAGGATTTAGATGCCTCAAGCAGGAGCTACAGCAGTCTGTCTCTAGTTCATGATGCTAAAACAATTGGCTGATACTGCCAATTGAATTATGAAAAATTATTACAGGTTTGGTTTGGAGATTCCATTTTGCTTTTGGATTATTATTGATGACAATATGAAGAAAATCATAGAATCAAAACAAAGTTGTCACTAGGGGCTAGCATGAATGTGGAATGGGGCATCAAGGTTCTTTTTTGGACAAAAATTGCTGTAGGAAAAGCAATTTCTTGAAGCAATTAAGGAGTTTTACATTAATGTGCCGTATTGGTGAACAGCCAATATAGTCAGTAGGTTTCAAATGCACAAGAAGGACATGGACCTGTTGGAGCAAGTCTGGAGGAGGCTACAAAGATGATCAGAGGGGTGGACCACCTCTGCTATGAGGAAAGGCTGAGAGAGTTGGGAATGTTCAGCTTGAAAAAGCAGAAGGTTCCAGGGTGACCTAATTGCAGCCTTCTAATACCTGAAGGGAGCTTACAGGAAAGATGGAGAGGGACTTTAGACAAGAGAGTGACAGGACAAGAGGGAATGGCTTCCCACTGATAGAAAGGGGGTTTAGATTGGATATTAGGAAGAAATTCTTCCCTGTGAGAATGGTGAGGCTCTGGCACAGGCTGTCCAGAGCTGTGGCTGCCCCATGCTTGGAAGTGTTCAAGGCCAGGCTGCACAGGGCTTGGAGCAACCTGGTCTAGTGGAATGTGTCCCTGCCCATGGCCTGGTTTGGAACCAGAGGATCTTTAAGGTCCCTTCCAACCCAGGCAATTCTGTGATACTGTGAATTTCTAGAATGTGCCCTCTGAGGGGCTGCATTGAAGAGCAGGCTTTTGTAAGCAGATACTTCTAGTCATACTATGGATTAGGTGTAAGGAAGGGATTTAAATTGTAGAGCTTATTCTCTGTTGTCTGGAATTACTGGTTTTCAAAGGTAACTCATATGTTTGAGAGTATTAATGCCAATCTGTCAAAAATCCTGTAGCAAGCATGTTTCAGTTCAAGTGATAAAACCATCAGAATTCTTTCCTGTGGAGTACTTGAAATCAAACAAAAAAGGTGGTAATTTTTTTTAAATTTGGGTTTTGTTTGCTTGGATTTTGGCAGAAAACAGATGGCAGAGCCAATCAGCATTTCTTTATTGTGAGAAATATCATGTCATTTTGAGAAGAAATATGTCATCTTGAATAATTAATTAGATGATGTTGAGTCTTTCAGTATATGCAGTTAGACAGTATTGTGTGGGTGTGATGACCCACCCTTAAGAGGAAGAAGGTACCTGAGATTCATAAATGTTCATTGGTCAGAAGAAATGACAGGAGTCTGAGGGTCTGCAAAGAGTCAGAAAGTTTTATTAATGAATTACATACTTGGCATGGAACTTGGTGTTAGTCCCTGACCTAGTATATAAGCACACAGAAGTGTGGTTTGGCTAAAAGGGTGGGGTTTTTAAAATAGGGCCAGGAGAGCAGCTGCCTTTATTGAAAAACAGCACTGGGTGGGAGTCTGAGGGGTCGCACACACCGCCACTGCTCCTGATGGATGACGCCAAGGAGGAAGTGTTCAGCTTTGCCGCACGGCAGAGCTAGGGCTTCTGTCCTCACAAGAATCCCTGGGAAAACACTTGCAGGCTCGTAGTCTGGGGGTGTCATACTGATCCATTACTATCTGGTCATGGCAAGGAGTCAGAAGTCTTTAATTGGGAGCCTGATGTTCACCACTGTTTTCCTCACCTGAAGAAGTCGCTTTTAGGCCTTGGTGTTGTAATGGCTTGTTGCCTTTGGGGTCCTTATCTTTAAATATTTTCCCATTGTTCCTTGGTGTCTCCTCATTTGCATGCACGCCCTTTTGGGGAGCAGTGGAAATGGTTCCTGATGGAAAATGGGTACAGGTATACAATGAAAGGGGATCAATGGACTGAAATCATCAATAACAGGTAAGTAATTAGCATCTTTAACATTAACAGGTAAACATGTTAACAAGAACACTTATCAATAGTGAATTATCTTAACTGAGACCTGGAATTTGGGATTTATTTCCCACAGGGTGAAAGAAAAGACAGGAATTAAAGAGGAAGGGAAGGGAAGGGAAGGGAAGGGAAGGGAAGGGAAGGGAAGGGAAGGGAAGGGAAGGGAAGGGAAGGGAAGGGAAGGGAAGGGAAGGGAAGGGAAGGGGAAAAAGACATCACCAGTCCTGATGCCGGCATTGATCCAGTAGAGGGGATGCTGATCCTGGTTTCTATGGTGACCCAGCTGTATCCATCTCGCTTGTGAGATGTCCAGAGTCCTTGGGCACCAACCAGGCTTGAGAGGTTATCTTTCTTTGACCGCATTTCTCCACCCTGAAGATAGGTTTCTCACTTTCTATGTAAGTGAATTATCATGCACAATCTGCTCTTTCAGGCCTTTCTGGAAATGGGTTGGAGGGCTTCAGGGGTCTTTGGTGGTCTTAATTCCACCCCATAGCCCATGACCATTCTTGCCCCTATGCCACACTCTGTGTGGTTCTTTCTCATGGAAAAGTGCTATCCTATCTTCACTTTGGCCCCTTTTGCCAGCGACATCTTGTTCTTTCTCATGGCATGTTAATACCAGCAGCCCTTGTTTATTACCAACAATAATTGTTGCCTCAACAGCCATCCATTTATCTATATTTGAGACATACACATTAGATCAGTTATCTTCTGGGAATAGAATGCTCAAAGGGTCTCACTTTGGACTGCAGTTTATATCTTGGTTTGAGAGACAGGTGCATGCCAAAGGAGGCAGGAACCTCCCTTGGAATGGAAAATATGACCCCTGCCCTCCAAATTATTATAACTTCAAAATTACGGGGCTTTCAGACAAAGATGGGAAAAGGAGTAACAGTTCTTTACTAGAACATATCTATATATATCTGTATCTGTCTAACAAGGCAAACAAACAGCAACAACAGCAGCAACAACAAACAGGAAAAATAACAGAGACCCAACTACAGCCTTCTCTCAGTTGTCAAGCACTTTTCCCTTTGGTGCAGTTCCAGTCACAGCCGGCAGGGGTGCTGTTGGCTCCTGGCCAGGGAGGGCAGGTGTGATGATTCCCTTGCAGCTGCAGGGGGCGCCGTGGAGTCCGCTCAGCAGCCTCTCTCCACACAGTTAATGGCACCTGACCTGGTGGGAAGGAGAGAGAACGGGCTACCTTTGCAAATTCATGGAGTGCAGCTGGTCTCACAGCCAGTCCAGATGGTGAAATGGACTGTAGCAGGAACCTTGGAGCAGCAGGCTGGAACAGCAGAGGCAAGCGCACCCAGTGTGGTAAAACAAGTGTAGCAAAAAACTCCAAAGCAGTGACAGGAACCGCAGGGTATCCACAGGGCAGGCATAGTGTTGGATCTTTATTTCCAAATAATGGGACAGGGCTGCTGGGAAACATTCCTTGAACTTTATTGCGACATCAGCCTCAGTACCGGGTGAGACAAGAAAGATGGCAACAGCTCATGTCTTGCCAACAACAGCCAAAATTTGCTGTGTTACAAGGCCTTTTTAAAAGTTTTTTAACTAGTAGCAAATTGTTAAGAGCTTACAGGCATCTGCATAAACCAATCCTTATACGTATCACATATACTTTATATCTAACAAAAGGTGCTTGGTTCGTAAGTTCTTTGGTCCAAATATGCCAGCCCCTCATGGGATTGCTCCATTAGCAACCACACCTGGTTTACTATTAAGTTGCTTTTTGGTCAAAGGATCATAATATATATAGGTATTGGCCAATCTTTTACTGGCACACCGACTAGACAGGTTGAATTCTGGGTTTGAATATGACAGGCATACAGTGTCTGAACCTGCAGCCTTGGCTAAGGCAACCCAAACATCTGTTTTGATTGTTCCACAGGCAAATCTGCATCACGTAAGATAATCAAGACTAGCAAGCACCAGCATAGCACTTAATTTTGCTCCACACCTTTCGTGAGCTGTTTTTTGGTGTAAGACTTTCCTATGTATCTCAATTCCCAAGTTTTGCTTTTGTGCTTTCCCAAATTTGTTTGGGGACTAGCCAACTATAGCAAGAAGGGGTAATTTAACTTTAGGCCTACATCTGCACTGCTATAAAAGCTTTCTGCTTTTTCTATTTCCCACACATAGGATATCAGGTTAAAGTGTAGCAAAAAGCCTGAAGCAGCGGAAGAAAACAGCAGGGCTGGGCAGCAGCAACATGGAGATGCTCCCTCAGAGGGGGGAGGGGGAAGGGAGCCCAGGTTTTCCCTGAAGCACCTGAGTAGATGGTGAGGGTCCTTACCAATGAGGTTGGGATTGAAAAGAGCCAAGTTCAACAGCTGCTCTTATGAGCAAAGGCTCACTCACAGTAGGAGAAGCAGTAAAGGGCTGACTTCCTGACTTCTGTGGTGGCAACAAATTGTTCCCCATGGCGGCACCAGCCCAACCACTCCCCTCAGGTCCCAAGAGCAAGAGAGAGTGAGGAGCTGAGCCCAACCCCTCACCCTCCAGCCAAAATCTCGCAGTATCTCTGCACTTTCCAAGAAAAAGCTTCCCAGCCAAGAGATGGCAACAAATCACACCCTTCCCGCTCCTCCTCCTCCCAACCACATCTTTGGTCTCCCAAGTAGCCATCTCCCAAATTACCATCTCTTAGGCAACAAATGGGAGAAAATTCCCTGAGAGAAAGGAAAAAAAGAAAAAAAAAAGAGAAAAAATCCTAACCTCCAATACAGAGTCAATAGAGAGTGGGCTCCAGTATATATTAGCCCCTTATAATTGACAGCTCCAAGTGACTCAATTTGAACTAGTGTTTACAGTAGTCACAGAGTTGAAAGAGAGTGGGCTTTAGTAATTTAGACATTTAGTCATTAGCTGTTGGAGTCCAGGGCACGTGGAAAATCCCTTGTGCTGCCCTGGGGAGTTGGAGACCCCAGCTGGGACCCCAGGAAAGCACTGGCTTTGACCTTAGTCCATGGGAAAAACTTCCAACACTTAGAGGTGATTTGAAAGCAATGAAGGTTTGGAAGAAATAGTAATTTAGTTTGTCACAGGGTGAAAATTTGTAGGTTTGGGTTTTTAGTATGGACACAGATGAGAGCAAGATGGAGAATTTTGGGCGATGTCTCATCTTCTTCTTCTTCTTCTTCTTCTTCTTCTTCTTCTTCTTCTTCTTCTTCTTCTGCTCCCATTTCTGCTGTGACGGTGGCACAGAGACACTGGTAGAATGGGCCTGACACAGAGGTTGCGTGTTTAGAATAGGTAGCAATTGTTGGTACAAAATTGTAAACATAGCATGTTTTAGTAGTTAATTGGGCAAGAAACCTTTAAGAACCTTGTAATCTTCTGTCCGGGTTTTTTTTTTTTCACTGTACTTCTGGCGCGTTAAGCCAGGTTTTGGCAGCACGCAGAACTTGACATAAGAAATAGAATAAACAGCTCTGAAGATGGAAGCTGCAAGTCTCATTTATCTTTTTAACCCTGGTACTGGACTTTTGGAGGAAGAAGATCACCCTCTGATCGGGGACTCCCGAAAGGGAGTGTCCCGCAATTAGCAATTTTTCATCCTGGCTGCAATTAAGGTCTATAAGTTTCTTTGAAGGTTCAGGAACAAAAATACTATTCCACTTGAACTACTATTCAGGAAAAAAAATTCCAAAAAAAATTTAAAAATAGGTGCTTGCGGGACACCACCATATCCTGGTAATAGTGTTTCTGATAAATTCAGGAGGGGTTTAGCCCAGGTGCAATTCATCAAGGCTTGATGTGTAGTGAGCATTAGATCATAGTGTGAGCTGGAGAGGAGGATGCACCAGCACAATTCATCCCACACCTAAAGTTAGCTTCTCTGGGCCTCTGCAGTGGGTCACTTAATACTGGAATATTTTGGAGTCTTAATATGACTGACTGGCTTAGTCCTGTACATTAGATCACAAGAATATCTGCTTCTTCCCTATTAAATTCCTGTGACAAGAGGAAAAGTGTGTTATCACTAATGTAACAGTGGTAGTGCTTAATCCTTCACTTGCAATCAGCTTCAGGGTGATCATTTATGAAAAGCAAAGTTCAAGGGCTATTTTAACCCCCTCTGAAAAAGCAACACTTTACTGTCCTTACCCAACTTTTTCTTGTTAGTGTCCTAGTAGAAAATTGGCAGTCTTTTTTTTCTGGATAGGAGCTGTCCCTAGGTATGATAGTCTTTGAAGTTGTCTTGTCTAATTTATCTTGGTAGATAAATCTTGGCAAAGTATTTGTTTGGGTTTTTTTCCTCCTACTGTGCCTTCAGCTTTATAAAAGAATGTAAAGCCTTTCATTAGAATAAGCAATTTTGGCTGAATTTGGATTCATAGGGGAAAATGGTGTAAGCATCTGCATCATTGCAGATCATATCAGAGAAGTATGAGGGTTCCACACTGGCTATAAATGAGGAGACAAGTCATAAATCTGACAGATTTTGACTGTAACCATATGATTTCTTGTTTAATGTGGTTCATTCTATGGAACAAGATAAATTCACATACATATATCCTGTCATTGTGTGGTAGTCACATGCCTGATACATCTACCATACTGCTCTTTCTAGTTATAATATTGTAACTTTCAGGGAGAGAAGATCATAGAGTCATAGAATGGTTTGGTTTGGAAGGGACATTAAAGCTCATCTTGTTCCAACATGGCTGCCATGGGCAGGAACCCTTCTACTAGGCCATGTTGCTCCAAGCCCTGGTCAACCTGGCCTTAAACACTTCCAAGGATGGGACAGTGTGTTGATTTGGCATGGGCTCGTTTTTGGTAGTGGGGAAGGGCCACAGAAGTGGCTCCTGTGAGAAGCTGCTAGAAGCTTCCACCATGTCTGACAGAGCCTATCTATGATGGCTCTGAAGATGGGCATGCTGCTGGCCCAATTAGAGAGATTGGTAAAGCCTCTGTGATGACATATTTAAGAAGAAAATCAAAACAGTGCAAAGGCAGTTTCTTTTCCAAGGGTGGCGAGGTGCCGCTGCTGGGATGCGCTGCCATGACTGTTGCCATCTTGGCATGGCCCATGGCAATTCTTGCCTGCCTGGCTGCCCCTAGCCAGCTGTGCTGCAGGCGGAAGGGCAGGGGTGGTGGTGGCAGCTTCTCCTTCCCGGTGCCCCGCATGTGGGGAGGCATTAAATATTGCCAATGCCATGGCAGCTGCCACTGCCTGCTTAGTGGCAGCAGGGCCACCTGGCCAGCAATGAAAACATGGCAAGTGACTCTCCAGCACAGAATCTAGATGAGATTGACCTCTTGGTGCTGCAGGATCCTGTAGGTATCTTTGAATTGGTGGAACTTGTTGGCAATGGTACCTACAAGCAGCAGTTTTTCTTCCAGTCAGAGTAGAGGAGGAAGTGAGGACATGTAAGAGAAAACAACATGGCAGCATCAAGTTCAGTGGAAAAGAAAGAAGGGGAGGAGGTGCTTCAAGAGTCGGAGCTGACATTCCTCTGCAGGCCATGGTGAGGACCATGGTGAAACAACCTGTCCCCCTCTAATGCATGAAGTCCACAGGGGATGCAGAGATCCACTCACAGCCCATGGGAAAAGTGCTCACACTGGAATGGGTGGATGCCAGAGGAAGCTGTGATCCAGTGGGAGACCCAGACAGAGAGAGAGAGCCCTTGCTTCCAGAAATAGAGACAGAGAGAGCCCTTGGTGCCAAACTAGAGCAGCCTATCCTTAAAAGACTGCACCCCATGGACAAGTGACCCACGCCATGGTAGTTTTGGGAAGACTATTTGCCCATGGGAGGGAGCCCATGGCATAGCAGAGAAAAGACTCCTCTCCCTGAGCGAACAGAAAAAGGTTTGAGGTGATGAACTGACCAAAAGCTACATGCCCTGTCTCTCTGCACTGTCAGTGAGAAAGAGAGAGAGGCTGTGAGGGATAAAAGGTGTTTTAAAAGCTTATTTTACTTCTCATTAACCTCCTCTGACTTAGTTAATAATAAATTTATCTTATACCTTTATATTTGAACCTGTTTTGCCCTTAAAGTGTTTTTCTCCCAGTCCTTAACTCATGAGTCCTTTGTTATTTTTTTCCCTCTCCTCCTCCCAACTGTAACAGAAGAGGGTGAGCCAGTGACTTTTGTGGGTGCCTGGCATTTGGCCAACATTAAGCCATGACAGGCAGCCACGGCTTCTCTGGGCAACCTGTGCCAGGACCTCACCACCCTCACAGGGAAGAATTTCTTCCAAATATCCAGTCTAAACCTCGGTCAGTGGGAAGCCATTCTCCCTTGTCCTGTCATTCCAAGCTCTTGTCCAAAATCTCTCTCCAGCTCTTTCAGAGCCCCTTTAGGCACTGGAAGGGGCTCTAAGCTCTCCTCAGAAGCCTTTCTTGTCCAGGCTAAACACCTCCAGCTCTCCCAGCCTGTCTCCAGAGCAGAGAGGCTGCAGCCCTCAGAGCATCTCTGTGGCTTCCTCTGGACTCCCTCCGGTAGCTCCATGTCCTTCTGATGCTGGGGGCCCCAGAGCTGTACACAGTGTTTCATGTGGAGTTTCACAAGAGCAGAGCAGATGGGGAGAATCTCCTCCCTTGACCTATTGATTGTACCTCTTGATGTAGCTCAGGATACAGCTGGCTCTCTGGACTGCAAGTGCAGATAAGTATCTAGATAAGGTGTGAGGACTTCTGGGCTATTAAGAGCTGCATTTGCCAATGAGCTCTTTTTGCTAATAAATATTCTAGATTTTGTTGTTTCCAAATTTCTCATCTGTGTCTGCAGCTGGCAGTATTACTGAAGGCAGTTTCAGTGCAGAATCAGTAGTGAGGGTTCAGGTATTGCCAGAATACCAGCTGCTGTCTGGGATTTTGCCACATTCTTCTGCATGCTGATTTCTTCCTCAGAGCAGCAAAGCTTCATGAAAGAGTGTGCTTCTTTGAAAGTCTTGTGCATGTACCCATGATAGCATGATGACCTCAGCCATCACCAAAAAGTGAGGCAGTAGTATCTTGTAGTGTCCTCTTCAGGTGAGCTCTTAAATAAGATAAGCTAAGCATTTCCTTCAGGAAGAGCAAGTCCAGTTGCAATGGAGTGATTACTCCATTTTACATGGATGTGAGAGAACTAACTTTCTCATCTAGGACCAAGCTGAATGTAATTTAGCTGCAATTGGTAAGCAAAATTGATGTATTTTTGTTTAAATGCTGGTGTTTCCAGTTAGCTAGTGCTAGCCAGTGCTGGCTTTGATCATTCAGCAGTTTACCTCCCAGTGAATTGCTGCACAATAACTGTATCCTCCTTCAGCATTCCCTGCTGAGATGACGCACCATCATTCTTCCCATAATTAGCTTCTAAAGGTTATTTTCATCTCCATGCTGATGTTTGTAAAGTGTGTAAATTTGCACCTTTTGATTTCTGACAATAGTGAAGCTTATCCAGTAATATTTCTAACTTCAGCTTTTATTTTGTTTTCCATGCAGAGTTATACAAGGGTCTTTGGTAGCATCATATCTCAAAGGCTTATCTTTCTTTCTCACAGCAGAATTAACTGTTCACACTTTCTGCCTGGAGTTTGCTGTGGAAGTGATGGAGTTTTTCACCAGTCAGGTTTTCAAATAATTCGCAATGTAGCTATTTGCAGAAGATCTTAAGGCAGGTGTAAAAATTGCTGAGTCAGCTCCCGTAAATCCACATTATCTTGATTAATCCAATCTTTAATTTCTCAGCAATGGTCTCTGTGGGAGTCCAGGGCATTCCTTTGGATACCCTGGACAGTCAGAAACCTGCACAGGGGGGTTTGAGACCTGTACAGGGGGGTCTGGGATCTGTACAGGGGGGTTGGAGACCCTGGCACAGAGCCCAGGAAGGCACTGGCTTTGACTTTAGTCCATGGGATAAACTTCTAACACTGAGAGAAGAATTACAAGCCACAAAAGTGTAATAAAGAACAGTGTAGTTTTCACATTTGGGTTTCTAGAATAGGGGTGAATAGGGCCAAGATGGAGGATTCTGGGCGGTGCCCTGGCGTCCTCTTCTTCGTCTCCATCTTCTGCTGTGATAGTGACACAAAGTAGCTTTAGAGAGATTGGGTCAGTGTAGAAATGACCTGTTTAGTATAGAATGTAGATATTGGTGTGAAATTGTAAATAATAGACATGTAATAATCTGTATAAAAGATGACGAGCCTCCATCAGAGGGGGAGTCTTCGCCTGATGCCCGTGCTGTGAAGATCTTGGCTGGGCTCAGCAGAAAGAAATCATAAGAAATAATAAACAACACAAGAAGCTTTGAAAACTGAACATCTGAAGGCTTCGTGTTGTTTTTGCATCTGGCTTGGGGCTTTTCAGAGGGCAAAGGACTCTAAACCACCCATATCTCGGGAAACCAGCCAAACGCGAGAGGTCTCCTTTATTAAACCTGTGTGATCCTATGTAAGTGAATTCAGCTATTGCATATCAATTTGCCCTTAATTATAAATTTGCTTATGTCCATTTTTGTAGGTCAGTGCACAATGTATTTTTCCTGCTTCTGTTAATGATTTAACAATTTAATCTGATGGGTTTCAGCCATTCATAAGAAGAGAGCTTTGGGGAAAGTACATTCTTTTACCTGTGTTAAAATACTACCTAGGCAAATAGATCAGAAATAATACCTAAGAATGCTGAGGAAATGCTGTTGGTTGCTCCAGGTGTCAGGATATGGAATGTTGGATTGTGAGTGATTTTGCTTTGTGTGCAATTTCAGGCAACACTGGTGTTTTTTGGTGGGTTTTTTTTTTTTAAATTTCTTCTTGGAACATCTATATGTGCTAGAATATTTAAAGTGTATTTTTAAATACTGTCTGGCAATCTGTGAAACACCATTTTAGCATGAATGAGGTCATATGCTACTAAAACACTGCTTATACTAGGACACTGAGATGAATTGAAAGTAGCACAGCTAAAAAGTGAAGACAACAGGTGTTTTATTAGATCGCAGATATTGGCTTTTTTTAACACCTGTAGAATAACTGATACTTCATCCTAAAACTTTTTGAAAATTTGCATGTTTACACTTCTGAATATCAGTAAGTCCCAGTGATTCTAATTTAGAGTATATTCCTTTAAGATGTTTTTGACTAATAAAATGTGATATCCTCTTCTAGCATATCACCAATTTCATAATGTGGTTCAGGACTGAAATAATTTTGGTTGGATACCAGGCAACTGATGACTAAGAGTATTCTGAAAATGAACAGGGCAGGCTGTGCTCCTACACACAAAAAAACCCAAACCCTGGAGTTATCAGCATTTTTTAATTTTCACAGAGATGACTGTAAGGTGTATGTGCAGTTTGTCAGGGAGAAGTATTTTTTGTGTTGCAAGAAATTGTAGAGTAATTTGTTTTGGTGCAATTTTTTTAATCACCTGTTTAGTAAGTAAGAATTGTGGGATTTTTCTCTACCCAAATGCCGTGGACTATTAATTTGAGCAAGTCAAGGAAGTGAAACATCCTAGACTTCAATTTCCCCATTGTTTAAAATTGAGATCTTCCCTCGTTTATTCTTAGAAAGTAAAGAACTTTTTAAAATATGCTGTTTGAGTCCATGTTGTTGAGAGTTTTAGCACAATCATCCCAAGAATAGATAGATGATAAAGCAATTACAGTCAAATCATTCATCCTGATGCTTCAAATACAGAAGTATGCAGAATGCTGTAATAGTCTCACATTTTAAAAATATGCCATGTCCCATAAAGTAATAGTTTCCAGTGGCTAATCATTGTGTAAAGCACAGAACTGGTATTTAAATGCAAATCAAGGGCCTTCTGGTTAGTGCAGTTTTTGATCTTAGCCCACAATTCGGAGGCAGCACACTTCACAGAAAAGTGCAACTGTGTCCAGATCTGTCTCCTCGGGACAAGAAGGACATGGAGTTGCTGGCAAGGGTCCAGCAGAAACCACAAAGTTGATGAGGGTTCTGGAGCATCTGTTATGAAGAGAGACTGTGGGAGCTACGACAGTTTAGTCTGGAGAAGACTGAGATGAGATCTCAATAATCCATACAAATACTTCCAAGCAGGGTGCCATGAGGATGGTGCCAGTCTCTTGTCAGTGCTGCCCAGTGACAGGACAAGGAGTAATGGACATAAACTGAAACAGAAGAAGTTTCACCCAAACATGGGGAAGAACTTCTTTCCATGGAGCGGGGCAGAGCACTGGAACAGGCAGCCCAGAAGTCTTGTGAAGTCTCCCTCTCTGGAGACATTCCAAACCCATCTGAACGTGTTCCTCTGTCACCTACTCCAGGTGACCCTGCCTTGATCTCCCTCTGGTGATCACCCTGACTGGCAGGAGGGGTTGGACAGGTGATGTCCAGATGTCCCTTCCAAGCCTAAAAACTTTGTGATTCCATGAGTCCGTGGATAACACAGATTTAACTAGAAACAGTGAAATTTGAAAAACCATGTGGATACAGTGGTTACAAGACATGAAATTATGATGTACTTAATTTGCATCTGCACATGCTATTTAAACTGAGTGCAACTGAAGCGTCAGTCTGGAAATGTGGAGTGTCAGAGCCATGTGGAAAAAAATACCCTGCCATATTCAGACATTATTTCTGTCCAAGACCCTTGCTGTCACAGCTACTGGAAATTTTGCCTGTCTTTAGATTTTATGAGCCTTTCTTAGGCTTTACTGTAATAGCATGTAACAAAGGTACGAATACCACCTGAATACTATCTGTCCATACAAAGCATACAGAAAATCCAAATCATAAGATCATTTCCCCAAATCATAAGATATGGGGAAAACCCTGGCTACATGAAAACAGATGCAGAATATTTTTGTGACTCCATAGGAGCCAGGATTTTCTGTAACTTCCAACAAATACTTTCACAGTAATTGGAGGTGGAGCTGGAGGTCAATACCAGCTGATAATATTGAGCTGTAGAATGTTATTTGTAGTAATGGTTGTGATCAGAAGCAAATCTGTCTTCTGCCCCTTCCAAAGGAGACATTTAGGAAGGAACCCTCTATCTTTTCAGAAACACATCAAGAGAAGAGAAAATGGTAAGTGTACTCCTAGGTGCAGTCCAGCTTTCCACTAGCTGTTTGGTCCAGAGCTCTGAAATCCCACTGCAGTTAAAGACAACCTCAAGAGATACCTAATGAATAGTGCATCTTTCTGATCCCTTCCCAGGTCATTGCTGGGGTGAAGTAGTTTGGGAAGGGTATTTTTGCAGTTTAGTAATTTTGAAGTATAAAAAATATCTTTTGAGGCCACAAGGGCAACTGCTAGCTTCCAGAGTTTGGCCCTGGTAAGATCTGTCCTGGACTAGGGCCAGAAGGTAAGAGAGTGAGTAAGGATGAAAATTTGACTTCAGACTTTCATGTCTTTATTTGTCCTGCAACCTTTCTACATCTCAGATGAGCTAAGGGAATATAGGAATATGTCTCTAAAGATCTGGGTTAGATAAGCTCTTTCCATTTGGAATTTAAAAATTAAATATACCTTCACACACATTTTGAAGGAGACCCCCTTTTCAAACACAAAGATATTCTGTAAAATCATTCTGTCATTGTTCTCCATTTTTCTCCATTTGTTCTAATGACAGTGGTAGCACTCAATCAAAGAAGTCATGTAGGTAGCACATATGCATGACCGGGATTAAACTTTTATTTTCTGGCAACAGAAAATAAGAGTTTAGGCTGAAGAAATTAGTCTCTTGTAATATTTCAAGATTTATCAAATTGCTTGCCAGTAATTTTTTTTTTTTTTAATCTATCTGAAAACACACTAGGAAATCCTCCAAGTTCAGCCAAACCTCTGATTGAGTCAGTTTCATTTATTACTTCCATCACTGGCTGATCTATAAATACATCTGCTTTTACAGTCTACACATTCTGAGATTTTCCTGTTATCTCCTCAGAAGAGAAGGGCTAGTGGCTTCTCTTAAACAAGCCTGACTTAGCCAAAGCCAACATGAATGTAAGCCTAAGAGGCCAAGCCCATCGGTTGTTGTTAGCTTTGCTGGTCACTGCTATCCTTTGAGAGTGTGCTTGTAGCCAGTCCAAGTTGGCAGTGTCAGCCCAAGCTGATTGGAGCTGCAGACATTTTTGCTGACTGGTGTCATGCTATCTTTGCCAGTTTGCTGGAATAGACACAGACACTGATTGGGTTATGCTGAAAACATTCCTGTCCTATGAAGCAAGTCTGTTTATATTTCAGGTATGCCAGGACTAATGAATTAAAAGTCTTGGGCTCACCACAGTTTGCTGCTTAATAATGCCTGTGACAGAAGGATTTTTTCCTCACTGAAGTGTGACAGCATCGTAATCCCTCATTCCTGGCAAGGAGAGGAAGGAAAAGCAGAATTGTGGAGAAAAGTGGAAAAGGGGTATCTTTTGGGACTGCAAAGCCCATGGGAAGTGCAGGTAGCAGCATGTTGCCCTGACAGCTGTCTCAGCTTCTCAGACCTTGTCAGTTTGTTGCTATGCAGCAGGTGCAGCCTTTTCTTTTATTGAAGCTTTACTCCATAAAGGCAACGACAAGCCAAGCCAGTGGCTGGCCCTGGATTATACAAGTGCAGACACACTGCTAAGTGAGGTAAGGCAACAGGTGTGAAAAAAAATCCATAGAGCTGTAACAGCATTTAATCTGAGTTCTGCTGCAGGTTTTTTACAGAGGAACAGCAGTCAGCCAGGTCTATAGGCAATTGTTGGGAAGATGAGAGCTGCTCATTAAATCTCATTATGTTCCAGGTTGCCCACTCAATCTCATCTCTGTCTACAGTGATACTGTTCTTCATTCATGGAGAAAGCATGTGGGGAACTGGGGGCAATTGGTCTGTATGTTTCCTAATATCACTTTGTTTGCACACAGGCTTCTTCCATCCCTCTCTGATCTCTGTGATTGCTTTTTGTGATGAAGAGCTTGAGGATTTTGCAAAAAAAAGGAGTGAAAGGATAAATGCAATATAAAAAAATGATAACAGGGTAAATGCTGTGTATAAAGATGAGATTTCTTTTTTCTGAATTAGAATAAAATGAAAACTTTCTTTTGTGATTCTATAGAATTCACTGTTTCTTACTGAAAGGGTATTGATTTTTGCCCTCACAGAGTAGATGGTTAAAAGCGTTAATTTAAAAACAGTGCACACCACAGAGTATGTGATTGGGATAAAATAGTCTTGTAGCAATATTGTGATGGCAACTTTAAAAACTCCAGCAGAATGCATCCTTTTAATTTCTTAGGCTATGATGTGAAATGTGAAGTATACTTTTATGTGGAAGACCACTTGAGATAGTCAATGTCAGGGAAAGTGTACAGACAGCACAGAACAATGAACAGCCTTGTTTTAAGGATTTGCTTATCATTCAAAATATCTTCATTCTGAGGAGTTTTTTTCTTTACCTTGTATTGGGAAGTAAGGAAGGGAAATATGGTAAAGAGTTTTGCATTGGTAATTCTGTTATATTTTAAAAACAATGAGATGTCTCAGATGAAGTGAGGATGGGGAAGAGATCAGAATGCTCAGAAGGTAAAAATTATTTACTCTGATGCAATGCACTTCAAAAGAAGATATTTCAGTTGACTCCAAGGATCTTTTCTGAATCTAAAACATACATGGCTTCTATTTATTTGGCTTTTCTTTGCCTCTGCTCCTTAGATAACAGTTCCATTTTTGTGGGTCTTGAATACTAGTAATGGGGAATTAAGAGCAATCCCTGATAGCCTTGATAGACTAACAGAAAGAGATACTGTCAGCTTTAAATAAAATTTATTCAAAATAAGGATTTTAGATTATTTGTTGTTATTGTAAGAAAAGATTATGCACTTCAAATAACAAGTAACCATATCACTCTGCTAGCTAAATTTCAACAAAAACAAAGCAAATAAACAAGAAATGCTGAAATCAATGGACCCAATGCAAATTTGTTCCTCTTCCACTGATTGCATGGCAATGATGCCAGAGAAGTGGTTGATTCACTTGTGCACCGTCAAGGAAGACTATACTCCTGAGACAATGTTCTGTTCTATTGATTTTTGAGACTGCCAAATAATTCAGTATGAATTAGAATGACTTGGTAGAATTTTCATGCACTACAATAGCTGCTTTACTGAAAAACCACAAGACAATTGCCTTAGGAAACTGGCTCTTGTTTTCACTAGCTAAATGCTCTGTTGTCTGCTGACAATGAAGTAGTAAATTCATTGTGTTTTCCTGATGAATTTGGTTTCTAATTCCCTAAAAAGTTTTTTATGGTAATGGAAAAGCATAATTGTCCACATATTTGGTATGAATGCAATGTGTGCTGGATTGCAGTCCAGAGTCCTAAAATAATTTCTTTACAGGCAGATTTTTTGAATGCCCACTGACTTCACATTCTCCACACATGGTGCTTATCAGAAGATTAGTATCTTTGAATTTTAGCAGCTTTGTGATAGATAATCAAAGGGATTGATTGCATTCAGCTATTCAATAGAGTTTAACTGTTTATTCAAAAGGTTAAATACACATAGTAGAGCTCAGAGTAAAACTTTTCAGGGCACAGAGATGTTTTAATTACACTATTAGAGATCGAAAGTAGCTAGTTCTTTTGTTGTTCAACAATTCTTTAGTGCCATGTTTGAAATGAACTAGCAGTTTTCTTAATGGACAGGGTTCCGTCACAGTAAAATCACTTTTTGGAATTGATGGTCTCAGAAGAAAGACGGAGGACTGAGTAAGGTCTCAACCTAGAATCCAAATTCATGCAGACAGACCCCTACACCTGCACAGGCTTCCACTGAAGAATCATCACCAAGGTTTGGAGACCCCATGAATTTTTCGTCATGAAGTGCGTGAATTGCAGGCATAGTTGGACTGGGGGAGTATGGGTGGAAGGTAGAAGGATGAGTGCCTCCTCGTTGACACCATGTGGAGTGGTGTGCACAGTTCCAATCACAGGGCAGGCTTGGGGTCATGTTACTCTCAGTTCCCCACCCCTTCTTCCTTCTTCACCTTCAGAACCAGGCAGCATTGCCACGAGTCAAGGCTTGCTGAAGGGGCAATGGCGGGGAGCAAGCAGGTGAGAAGAGAGGCAGGTTCCTTTGCCGTTGTTCTTTCTAATCTATAAATAGCAAAAATAAAAGCAGTCTCTGCACTGAGTTTCACTTAAATTCTTATTAAATGGAAAAGTGAAATGGTGCTCCCTTGACTTTGATTCTAAACATTGCTTAGCTAGGATGGGGAAGGCAACAGTGAATGCATGAAAAGCATTAAAACTCATTTGTTGAGTGATGTCTCATGCTCTGTAATAAATATATTTTTTTGTATATTGCAGCTGGAACAAACAAGTAAAAGCATTGACTCAAGTGGCCACATGATCACCACTGCCAGGGTACCTGCTGATAAGCCAGTACGAATTGCCTTCAGCCTTAGTGATTCCCCAGGTACAGTTTAATTTATGGAGTAGAACACAATACTTTTAAATTTAAACCACAACTGCTTTTAAATTTTACATTGTTTAGTGTTTACAATATCAAACCTAGTTCAGTGTAATGGATGGATTTTTTTCCTGAGTAGTAGCATGTGATCAGTTTTCCTGTCTGATAACTTTTAATGTTTCCATTAACAATTTCATTAGACTAAACCCACTAGATTGACAGTTTGATCTTTACTTCCTTTCAGTGGTTTGTGGAATGCAATTAGGACTGTAACTAACTATCAAATTTACCTGCATGTTCAGAATGTCTAATTTTGTGGAATTGTAAAACAAGAAAAGTAAAAGGACAAATTTGCATGAGCCTAGAGCAGGAAGAGATGTTTTCTAGGGGGAAGGTTGGAAAGTGTCACACATGCCCAGCTTGGTGAAAGGTTTCAGGAAACAGGTGCCCCACATGGCATGTTCTCTGAGACAGCAGCAGCAATTTCATTGATATTTATCCTATCAGCTCGTGCTGAGGGAGTATTAATTTCCCTGAACATACCCTGTACACAAAATGAACCCTTTGGAGTAGATAAATATTATTGGTTTGCACATTCAATATTATTAAGGACCAGAGAGCTGTTGCCAAACAGTGACAGTCAAAATGAAGTAAATCAAAAGGGGAAGCTGAAAAGCATCCAAAAAAAGTTGGCTGTTGCTTTTGCTAAAGGTAAGTGCCTGGAGTCAGGGCTGAGATGTGTTTACGGCATGAGGTATAAGGACAATTGAAACCTATGCTGTTGAGTGCTTTATGGGACTCTGTGCATTGTAGGTCACTGCCTGAGGTTTGTGTGAACAGAATCTCAGCTTGGATGCAATTTTCTATTTAAAAAATAAATTAGAATATGCATTATCTTTCCTAGCTAATTGTTGTGTTCTATTAATTTTCAGCTACAATACTGAAATACAATGTCCCCTAAGCAAGGGAATTAAAAACCAAACGTCTTCATATATTATTGAACCTAACTTTCAATTCATAAAGAGGAGTGACAAAGAAACATTGAGACAAGGAATATAAAGAATCACATGATAATCTATGTGCCCTTTTTCATAAATTAAAATAACCTGGTAATTACATCTTTATTGCAGAAAGCAGTAAGGAATCATTCATTTCTCTCAAGACACAGTCACATGGTAATTTTTTTGCAGGAATTATGACATAAATAGGTCTTGAAGAGAGATGTAAAACAAAGGGGAGTGCTTTACAAATTATGAAAAAAGAATGCTGATGTGAGACACTGAAAATAAGTCAGGGAAAGCTGAGACCATGGGAAAATCAAAGAGAGCAGAGTGGTTTGTGACAAGAGACAGCAGTAGGAAATGACAAGGTTGTGAATAGCTTGGAAGAAGGGGACATGAAAGGCAGGAAGTCTAACTTCCTTAATATTGCATCATATTTTATTTTTTACTTTTTTAATCCTGCTGATAATTCCAGCCTCTCTAAACTCAATTAGAGAAAGGTAATCTTTTTCTCCTACATATTGTTAAATTGTTCCAAATGTTAAAATTGTTAAAATTTTGAATCCTTTACTGTATATGTAAAAATGTTTCTGCAGCATGCAAACCAGAATCTTCATGAGTACTGATAAAAAAAACCCAGCAACCAGTAGAGTTAGTGCTGTGTTCCCCTCTGCATCACATCCCTTTGAGGGCTACCAGAAGGTCTAGACTAACATTATTATTTTACTATGTCATAAGAATTTCAAGGGTTTCTGTGTTAGATGTATTTCAAGAAGGCAAAGGAAATAAGCTTTTAATAGGTGTGAAAATTTCCTGCAAACCATAGTTGATTCAAGAGAGTACAAACAAGTATTTAATACTTTTTTTTTTTTAAGAGGAGCTACAAAAACATTCAACAGATAGGTATTTTAGGTATTCCATAGCAGGGGCCTTTTTTTCCCTTACTCTTTTACATTTCTTTCACCTTTTTTTTTTCTCCTTGACGAAGATATTTGTTTTCAGTTCAAACAGGAGTTACCTGATGTGTGATAGTAAAGCATCAGCTGAAGCTCATGCACTGCTAGGATACAATAAGTTCTTGGCAAGGGCTAAGTGGTGAGGAAATCTCTCTGACTTAAGCTTTTCCTTGAATTCTACCTCACTTGAAAGGCACAGTGACACATTTCACCAAGAAGGGCTGTGTTCTCCTTCTGGGGTCTGTGCAACTGCTTACTAGGAGGAACTGACAGCATAGCTGGATATAAAAAGAGAAAATGGAATGTTTCTTCTGAGTGGTGATTATCTCACTGGCTAGGATTGTAACCAAGCAGTGGGTGTTAGGACCAGCCAAAGGAAAAACCACTCTCAGCTCATGAGAAGAAATTACTTTGTCTTAACTGACCTACAACACCAGAGCTGGCTTACCCTGAGTGTACAAGAAATAATGTGTGTTACATTATTTGTCAGTCAACACCTGATTACTGAAATTCTGGCCAGCTTTGTGAGGTATTTTTAATGTGAAAGTAGAGTAACCAGCTCCTTAAAAGTCTCAGGAGCAGCCCATCAGCGGGTGTTATATAAGAAGACAGTTGTATATCTCTTATTCCTGTATATGTAAATGTCTATGTTTGCCTCTTCCGCTTAAGTTCACTAACAGACATTTCCCAGGGTGTGTCTGCACACTGTGTTGCAACAGTTTGACTTAAAGAACCATTTAAAAGTAGTGAATTGGAAACATCACTGTTTCAACCTACCTTACATCACTTGGAAACTAATGGAGCTTGAATTGAATGTGGTGTTCCAAGATTCAAATAAGTGTTCCAAAGTTGAAAATTCATCGTGGTTTGTTCAATTTCACATGAATTTCATTTAACCATTCAAATGGTGACCACTTGAATTTAACCATTTAAATAAAATTTTATCAATCTTACAAATACATGAACTTCATGGAATTTGGACAGCTGGGTTTGTTTTGTGTAATAAGGGAAGATCAAAGGAAAGATTTATAGGTTCATATCTCTTCACCTTGCCTCCCAGAATAAAAGCTTGAATCTAGCTGAAAAGTTTTGCTCATAGAATGTGGTGATAAATGATTGGGTGTGAAATCGTTTGTGAGTTCTTTAATTTGAAATTAGTCTACCCCTGACAGCACTTTCCAGAAAAATCACTGACAACAAAGGCAAAACATACATTTTCTAATGAACCTGACAGTGGAACAGTGTCATATTTTTGTGAGCATAGCAAAATTACTTATTTTACTCCTCCTTAAGCTCATTGTCCTAGTGACTAAAAGGATTTTTTTTTGCTTTTCTAGTTTATCATACAAGACTGTTTTGCAGTGGTTGCTTCTTCAAAAGCAACCTTCAAATTCCTGCCCCACCCTCATATTGGTTGTAAGGGCCACAGAGGTTGATTGACAACCAGTGAGGATTACTAAAATATATGGCTAAAATTTACTGAGTTAATTTCCCAAATTAACTACACCCTACCTACAGGACTTGCTTCTTGGGGAACTAGATGGGAAATCAGGTGAGAGACCCTCAAATAGATATTCATCTGAGGATGCTTAGGCTGGACTGAAGGTATATGAAGTAGAAGGATTTTGCTCTTACCTCTTCCATTATGGACTGTTTGTATTTTTGGGAGGTCCACAGCTCTTATTTATTGAGCAAGCCTTCACATCTTATTCCTGGGTGGGGCAGTGACTGTTCCCCACTATTTTACGAGTGAGGTAACTGCAAGGTTGTGCAAGGTCATGTCAGGCAGGGCTGTGAATAGAAGCCCTGGAGCTCCACAGAGCAGTGCCAAGTCGCAGTCACTTAGCCACACAGCCTTCCAGGACGAATCTGATGAGTCTATGCTTGACTGTCAGTATTCAGGCCCAGATACTGACAGACCTCATAGCCCTCCCAGAGCCAAGACTGGACCCTGACAGGCAGTTTGCCACTGTTGTTGGTGCAAGGTGTGGTGCTTGCTGTTCAGTTTGAGCACTGTTTCTGCGCAAGGGCTGATCCATTTACGGGATAGTGACCTATTAAGTTACCAATTTAATTCTTTAATTTAGAAGGAAGAGATCTGAATACATTGGCCCACACATGTAGGAGAAAAAAAATAGGACCTGATTGTATAATTAAATACTAGATCATAACTCAGTTACTCAAGGAGGCAGAGTTGTGATTGGCATTTCCTAAGTTTCAAGAGCTAGATTTAGCAACTCTGATGTGCTTTCAACACATTTAAATTTTTGTATTTTATTTCTGTCTTAGTGAACATCATAGAGAAACTAATTTTCAGGATTATACTGCAAGTGAATCAGATGTTGTTCTTAAAGGATTTACTGCCTTTAGCTCACAGTTCAGTTAAATGGAACAGCCATATAGGAAAAAATTTGGGTATTACACTTCATTGTGACAGACATTGTGTCAGACAGTAACATGTGAAGGAGTTCTCTCATTTGACTGCATGATGGAGGTCTGGGATATTGGAATCTCCAGGAGGCCAGAACATGATTAAATAAGCGAAGCTTTCCAGAAATCAAGCTTTTCTCAAAACGCGCAACTTCAGCATATATCAGCTGCCTTAGGGCTAATAGTGAGCTTTCTGTACAATCAGTGTTAATAGAGTTCAGATGCTCTTTGTTACAGATGAGTTTTCAGCAGCCAGCCAAGTGAGCATGTGAACCTGATGAAACAAACATGAAAAACACTATTTCATGCACATGAACTGATACTTTGTTTTAATCAGGATACAGGTCTTTAGGGCACTTATAAATATAGAACTTCAAAATTAGAATTGGGATCTGTGAGAAATCAGGAAATGCTACTACTTCAGAAATCATGTTACGGATATATTAACTTAGGTGGCTGTAATGAAATCCATGATGATTCTTTCACATCACAAAATAGTGCTATTGAGTTTGCTGGCCATAATATGCACATACACATCTTTCCTCCATTCTTATTTCATTTTGACCAACATCTTGACTAATTTTCAGGTGCAGTAAGTTGCTGTCTACAATTTTAAAATATATTTTTATTTTAAATGAAATAGGTTTTCAACATCTAGCTTGAATTATAAATAATTTTTCTTTATGTGTTTCTTTATAGTGACTGTAGGGATGAGATGCTTTTTGTAGCTGGTGAAGAATAAGCCTAGATATTTTCAGGGATTTGTGGTACAGAAAAGCCACTAGCTCTATTATAAAAGTGATCTTTGATTATATGCGTGATTCCTTATAATAATCTAGATATTAATTAAAAATTTATAATTCATTGAGAAAAGGGGGAAAGAGGCATTTCAGAGTTTTGTTTTCTAGTTAAGAAGAGGTAGAGTAGAAAATAACAAACACAGATAAGGAGATAGTTTTGAGAATGTTTTGGTCTTCAGAATAATTTCATTGGAATTTCAGACATTTCTTGTATCTGATTTTCAGACTCAATAGATTTTTAAGGGTAGAAGTCAATGTGATTTTGACTGGTATTCTGCATGTAAGGGCAATAGCAATTCTTTAGAAAAAAATGCAGGAGTTTATATCTTTCCTCTTGACTTCCTGAAAACCTCCTCAAAAAAGTTTTAGGAGACAATTAAATGCTTTCATTTGCTTTCCCCTTGTGTGGAATTTATTTTTTCATTATTACCAAGTGATTTTTATTGTTATTTTCATGGTTGTTACTTTGACAACAGTGAAATAAAGATGGATCTGGGACAAGAATTTATTTCACTGAAAGCTGTGGGGAAAGCCTTTTGTTGTTATTTTTATGAAAAACAAGATTGCAGTTAGCAATGAGAATTTCTGTTAATTTCTGTAAACTAAATATGTTGGCTGAAATTCTCAAAAGAGCCTAAGAGTATTAGGAACTCAGGATAATTTCAAAACACTGAAGTCTGTAGCATTTCTTGATGATGTTCTGCACATCAGATGATGATTTAAACAAGTCTTAAGCCAGTACAACTAAAAAAAGCCACCCTAGCAGCTGTTCAATAGATGATAGGGCAAGCCCATTATAAAATGTACTATGGTATGTCATAATGGTTAGGATTTTTAGTACCTATTTTCAGTACCATTGACTCAGTCACTTGAGTTCAAAAAATAAGCAGGGAACATCTGTTTATTGAAAGGATTTCCTCCACATTAATTTCTCTCTATTCCATCCTTTATAAAGTACTTCCAAAATTTTTAACTGGTTCTTTTCGGAGTATGATCCAAATTATTTTCCAGTATTCTCACATTGCATTAATTTTATTTTCTTATTAGTAGCTGATGCTGTGAAAATGGAATTACTGTCTGATGTAACTTCAAATTTTTTTTAATCATTTGGACTGTTGCTTTTGCTATGTTTTTCTGAATTTTAAAGGTGTTCAAGATCCCTCCACAAAACTACTGTACCAAAGATTGTACTTCTGGAATTGTCAAAACAAATAGCAGTTTAACTACCATCCATGACTCTGGTCCAATATCTCTGTCAGAATATTTAACAGCTATTCAGCCAAATACTTGTAGAGCAGCTGTAACCCTAGTCAGACTGAGTCTTATTCTGTCCTTCCTTTTAGCCTTGCCATGTGATTAATCTTTCTTATTTTAGAATATTAGTCTATTTATATATTGTACAAGAAAGCAATAGCAAATGAAAGGTAAACACTTGCATATTAGCATGATACAATTCTATACAGTTAAAGAAATTTAAGTATTTTCCAGAACGGACATGCTTGACATATACTGTGAAGAAAGAAGGGGGACACTCACATGACATGGGTATGACTTTTTGATAATGCTAGTGAGACCACTACTCCACAAAAATACAGGAACTTCACTTTGTTTTCTGAGGAAGTTCAAGAGCTTTTGCTTTTGTATCAGTGTATTTTTTTCTTCTCTGAGCATTTCTTCTCAGAGGCTCCCCAGCTCTAGCTATGTTACTGAGTAAGGCTCTGACCATGTGTTAGGCAGTATGTTTATTTTTCATAGGATAAGGTGACTTATTTTACTTCTTCCCCCCATCCTCCTTTGCTGTATAACCACAGAGGTCAGAAGAAAGAGATATCAAATATTTGACAAATAATTTAGATCCTAGTCTCTGCTCTTTTAGAATCCTGCTTTGATATGAGGCCCTCTTGATCTTGTTGGGGTTTTGCTGCTGTGTTCAAGTCTACAAGAACACAGCAGGTTGCAGGATCTGAACTGTGTTAGCAATTTTCTCCTGTAAGAGCCATCCTTATTTAATTTTGACCCATTACAAAGAACTGACTGTAAGCTAATAGTAACACTCTCCTCACCTCCCATAACCTGTAGTAAGATGCATAAACAGTCATCATAATCCAATGCAAAACTGAGAGTGTGAAAGCCACTGAGAAAGAAATATTGCACTGCGGCTATCAAGTGTGATTTGTATTTCTGATCTCAGTCCAGCTACTAGTGAGCAGGTGTCCACATCATAACCCTGACATAACTGGCACGATCTGTCCCACCTTTGCAGGAAGCCTATACTAAAAATTAATTAACCCCCACCCTCCAAACAAATAAATAAAAGCACAGCTTGATTTGTTGTCATGATTGAGCTAACTCTAGCCAATAAGGATTGTAATTGACAGGTTAAAGTCCTTTAAGACGGTCCTTTACTTTGCAGTGTAATGGAGAGAGCTCAGGAAGAAAAACAGTTTAGATTTATTAGTTTTGTTAAATTATCACATGTTCTAACTAACTTTGTTTCTTAATCACTGCAATGCAAAATAGACTTTCTGTATTTCCAGGACATAAACTTTTCTTATTACCAACCCACTAGTATTTTCAAGTATTCTACTGAAGCATCTCAAGTGTAAAAGATAAGATGTGGAGGTGTTTTCAGCATCCCGATATTACTGTCCATATATACATTATAGAATTTCATCAAACAGATTACTTGAAATGCCCTCTTTGACAAACAATTACTTTTAACATTGTGTTTACCTTTTAGATGATGCTTCCCCTGAAAACTTCTCTTTGGCATTTCCAGAACTAGATCAGCAGCTGCAGGTAAACTTTTCTTCTCTTATGACTGTTCTACTTCACATTCACTATATTTGTTGTTATAAAAAGCCCCTGCTTGTTGCACTATTGTGGAAGTTTTTAGTGGTGTTTTTCTAGCCTATTAACATTTAATAAGATCGTATATATCCATAGAAGAAAACATTGTCTTTTCAAGATCTACAGAAAATTTTTAGTCCAATTCAAATTAAAATGACTATTTTAACAGTCTTGCCTGTTTTAATATTTTCTGTCCAATTCCTGCAGTGCTGCTGCACTACAGTGAAGAGAATTCTTGTTCAATTGATGGGAAAAGGAATGAAACAGGAACTATACATTCTTGAAGGCTGTGCTATGACTGATATCATCAGTTTTCTCAGAAGCATTCCAAGAGAATCCTTTGGTGACCAGTCTGATTTGTCAGCACAGGATGATGGGCCCCCAATATACTGGACAGTGAGCAGTTAATGGCAACTCCATGATATACCAGGGACAAAGCCAGTTCTGCATCCAGGGATTATTTCCCTTTCTTCTGTGATGGTTCTGGAGTGTGTCCTGGCTTTTGTAGACTACTTCAGATCATCTCTTTTCCCAGGAGCATTTAGACTTCCTCTGATATTTCAACTGCCATTAAGGCAGTTGTTTCCTGATTGTAAATTAAGAAAGGCATTAGAAGACCATTCATTGTCCAAAAATGTCATCTTTCCTGTACCCATCATCTTGTGAGACAACATGGGAGGGCTGCTGACTTCAAGGCCTGATGCTTCTGTCCTGCTGCTCTCATCAGAAGGATGACTGAGAAAGGAATGGAGGATGACAGAGACTCTTTTTGCTCTATCCCTATCATCCTGAGGATATGGGCAAGTTTGTTAGGCATAAGTAGGAATTAATAACAGCTTAAGATTTGGGACAAAAGGAATCAGGTAGTATGCTAACCTCTTTATTCCACTAACCTTCCAGAGCAGAAAAATGATTGGTATTTTTTTTCCTTAGAAGAATTCAATCCGAAAAAAGCAATCATGTTTCATGGCTGAAGCACTGAATTGAAAGAACTTGCATTTTGTTTCCAACTCTCTTAGTGACACACTGCCTAATCCTTGAGTTGCTTCAGCCCTCTTTCATCTCTGAAATTAGGTTCATAATTTTTTACCTTTTTTCTTAAAGAGCATTAAGACCTGTGGATGAGGATTGCTATAAAGGAACAAAGTATGATTATTATTGCTGCTGTTGATACATAAAAGCAAAATTACTAGCATTACATACAAGTATTCTGCAGGACAAGTGATGATTTTTTTAATTAGGACTTTTATGACTTTTACATTTCTGGAACCTATAATATACTCTAAATATGGAATTTCACGATAGGCTGAAAATGCTCCTCTGGGAGCATTCAAGTGTGCTGGATGGATAATAGCCCTTCAGTAAAAGTTTTTAAGTACACACTAGCACAATCCCACTAAGTGTACCCAATTGGTCTATTAAGTACTTGACATTTGTTTCAAGAAAACCTTCTTTTATTCTCATGATCTCAATATGATAAGAAATTCAAAGAAACAATCAAAGACTTTCATTATTGTAATGTTCTTTTTATTATCCTTCATAAACTCTTTTGGTAATATCAGGATAGCTGAAAGGATAACTTACGAGAACTACTTGCCTGGCTTAACCACTTAAAAGTATAAATTTTAGGTAGCACTTCATCCTTTATGTGCAGTGCAGAAGCTCATGTGCAGATTTATATTTCAGTGCCTTTATGTTCATCCAAGGGCAGTGAAGTCAATACAGCATTCTGAGCTGATGCAGAGGTAACATTGCATTCAAATTTAGCAATAAAAACTTGAATTTCCTTGCTTTTGTCAATCTGGATCACAGCTTCATGTGATAACTATTTAATGTAATTACAATATTTTTAATCTGCTTTAAAATTTCAAACAAGCAATAAATATTACAAAGTTATCATTTACCTTGTTACATTTCTTATTAATTGTAGGTTTTTGAATTGCTACAATCCAACTGGGATTTGTCAGAACTGTATGGCATGTGCTCGCAATTCATGCCAGCTTGGAAACAGGTAGCTCCTGTGTTACAGAAACAAGTAAAATGGGCTTCACCAGGACCTGCAGAAGTTGTGAATGGTGGTGTCCCTTGTCATTCCATCCATGGTTTTTTCTGTCCCAAAGTGCGTTGATAGAGAACGCACACATGAAGTGTTGTGTAAATGCATCTTTTAATCAACTGTGGCAATAACTGCCTGAAATGCTTGAATTTGTAAGAATATTGGTACATATTTTCATAATAAAAATATAATATCTTAGAGCCACAAGATTGTCATTAGTGTTCCATAAATAACAGTCAAAACCATTTGAATTTTATTTAAAGAAGCAAACTATAAATGCAGGTTATGTGGCTATATAGTAATAGACACCTTAAAATAGACACCTGAAAACTTTACAGATTTCAAGCACACAAAGGAAAAATTTGAAACCTGTTTTAAAAACAAGCAAACAAAAAGCCTAAATTAGCTGATCTTTAAGCTGGATTTTGAAAGCAGCTTGAAAGCTATGTAAGTTCAGCTAGTCACTTGGAAAATCAGAGCCTTGGAATTCTATGCATGCAGGCAGCAGACCACAGCCTGAGTACCAAGCAATTTACACCTCTGTTTTAGGCTTCAAGCCCTTGTCTTCCTATGTTAGGCCTTGGCAGAGAACTTGGCTATTTGAGAATTACCTAGTGGTCCCACTTTTCCTCCCACAATCCGTCCATACCTGTTCTCTGGGCAGCAGTATCAGATGGCAGAGCAAAGTTCAGTGCAGCCTCCCCTTGGCAGGGTAACAAACTCTGCTGTCCAAGCACCCAGCTCTGCAGAGGTGGAGGTGGGATTGCCTTGAGAGAAGGTCTTTCTAGGAGACTTAGCAAAAAAGCTAATTCTCTACAAGGACTCTTATTAAAGGACAGTCCTAGTTGCAGCTTCTTTCTGAAGAATAAAAATGATCAATCTGTGTATTCTGATGTACTAGCTACCTTCAGATTAACTACTAACTACTAAGTATTAACTACTTCAGATTAACATGTTTTGTTTTCAAATTACTTTTTTGTAATTTTTCTTTTTCTACACATTCCAAGAAGCAGTTTGTAAGAAAATAAGTCAGCTACTCTAAATCAAAATTGGTATGTGGTCAACCAGACATGAAAGCCCTGCATATGAGAACAGATCAGTTTAAGCTATATTTGTGGCTTTATTATTAAAAAAGAAACCACACACACAACACAAAAATAACTTCCTGCTAAGTTATCAGTGAAAAAAACCTCATATTAATAAACTTCTTGTTTTCAATTCCTTTTGTCTGCAAAAGTATTGGAAATTATTCTCTTCCCACTGATGAACAGTACCTGCTTATTTGGGCTTTGGTGTTTTTCCCCCACCCCTGTGTGTGTGCTATGTGGTGGGTAGTGCAGCAAGGGTGGGCTGGTTACACCTGTTACGCTGTCACTGGGAAGCTTTAAACTTTGCTTTGTTTAAAAGATGGACAGGTCCTTGGAAGGCACTTCCTTGATTAGCTGCATAGTGACACCTCTGAAAGACACTTTACTACAGGTTATCTGCTGTATTTGGAAACATACATCAGCATCCAAGACGTGGTTGTTCAGGTCACTGAATGGAGAGGAGAGTATCTAGTGTTAAATTACTTGCATTGCTATGCCCTATGCATTGCCTGTCCTGTTCCAACACTTCCTGTGCTCAGTTCATCTCTCTCTTCTGCATCTAATTCTTTATTCCATCTGAGAGCTTATCCTGAAGAGCGAAGAACACAAGTTACATATGGATACACAGGGTGTTCTGTAATTTGCTATCTTTCAAAACTAGGTTGGATGGGGCTTTGGTCTACTGGAAGGTGTCCCTGGCAGGGAATTGGAATGAAGTAGTCTTTAAAGTCTTTTCCAACACAAAGCAATTCAATGGTTCTGTGATCTCCTCTCATGAAATTGTGAGCTTGAGAGACATTTATGTCGTCTTTTGTATTACAAATCTGTGTAGTTAGATTACTATAAAATTGCTGCAACAGAGAAAAAGCTCCAACCATTTAAACCATCAGTTCTTTAAGCCAAAGAATAGTTTTTCTTGCTTTAGTGAAGAATGCTCGTATAAAAGAAACAATGAAAATGTTATGAAAGGGGCAGTGTGTTGTGTGTGATGTAAGCATTTAGCAGAAACGTTGTTTACTCTGGAACTTTCATTGCTTCTACTGAATGCCAGGATTCTTGTTAAACACATAAATCTGTTTTAGATAGTTTAAAAGCATAAATCTGTTTCAGAAAGTTTAAAAGCATACTGTGTTTTTAAAGAGGATGCTGAAATTTTTTTACTATGTGTTGACTTCCATGAGAATTCCTAGAGCACTGTGTTGGTCTTTAATTAGGTTTGATTGCCTATGAACTTGATATGTCTCCTGTAATTCTGCTGTGATAAATTTGGTCTTAGATTATGTAAGACCATTTTATGCAGGTATGTTAACATAACATGTATGCATGTTCACCAAGCAAGAGCAACATATTAACGTTAGAAAAGAATGGAAAATCTCCCAGGAAGGAGAGCAAAACTCTCAATTGCTCTCATCCAGTTGACCTGAATTGTTCGGAGGAAAGAGAACTGTTTACTCTCATAGTAAAACTAAACTAGACTAGATGTATCCTAAGACGGGTATCCGGAACTGGTGGAAGAGTTCCAGTTGCACAACAAGAAGTAGCTGCAATGTGCTATTTTTGCTTGGCACAATGTGTTTATTTGCGTCATAGAAGAGTGCACAAGGCCATACAATGAACATAGGCCACATTCAAAATATTGGCGTTGGATTTTCCAGTTTTCCAAAAGTTCAGCTGAAAGTTGCCAAATTTATAAAAAGCAAGACCCCACTCTTTTATTAGATCAGTGCTGAAGACTTCTAGACAAGTTCACGTGAGCTGGAAAAACTGCCTGATACAATTTTTTCTTGCAATTTCAACTTTTTCAGGAGAAAGTTTTAATTTTTTTCACAGTTAAACAAACACATAAATGCAAGTAAATGATGGTGAATTAAAAAAAAATCAACTATTTTAACATTTTGGAACAGTTGAGTGGCACTGTCAACTACAGAGCTTTTATGGATATGGAATGCTGCTTTTCATATGGCAAGGCAAAAGAACTTGTCGTGTGAATGAAGCCAAAAAAACTCCAAAGCTGAAAACTTTCATTCAGTGTCAGTCCATCAAATATTTTACTTAGAAGACCTCCTCCAACCTGCCTTAAAAACCAGGCAGAGAGGAGGCCACCCGGATGATTAGAGGAATGGAGCACCTCTCCTACAAGGGAAACAGGTCCCTTCCAACCCAAACTGTTCTGTGATTTTCTATTTCTTTATAACTGCTTTTGCATGTCATCTTCCAACATCTTTCGTATCTGGATTCTGAACAAAAGTCTAAATAAACAATGCATATGTCTTGTAAAGATCTACATGTAAAGATGGTCTATAAAGGGATCTCTTAGTGTCTACCTGCTGAATTCTGTAGAACATTTGTCAATGTTACAGTGAGTTACTCAAAAAATACCAAGAAAAACCAGGCCTTGTTGAAAATCAGGCGTAATAGGACTGAACACCAGTATAATTTACAGCTGTAGCTTTTGTACTAGCTTTGTGAACAAAATCAGATATGCTGCATGTGCATGTTTTGCCAGCACAGAAAAATGAGGGTGGATGACACTGAAGCCTGAAATAAACAGGATTAAAAGTAGCAACTGCTGCATTGAATGTAACTTACTTTGGCAGAGATGTTTTTTGCTTGGCTAGCAAGATATGCTTTTATTTATATTAATTGAGGGACAGGTGAGGTACTTCATGAAGTAGCAAGCTCAGGCTGTCCTAAGAGGAAGTTAAAGTATGGCTGTTTCCTTCTGAGTGAAAAAAAAATCATACTGACAAACTGAACTTTATTAAGGCCTTCTGAAATTAGTCACCTCAGTAAACTAGCAGTCTCTTAACATAAAAATATTATACAGACTACACAGAATTCCATTGTGCATTCTGTACTGCAGTATCTGTAGTACATCTCGTTGCCTGGCCACAGATATTTTAAAAAATCCTTCCAGGTAGAATGGAGATTTGTATTTTGCCTTTTCCCGTGTTATTGCAGTAGAAGGTGTTTGCCAAACAAGCCTGTTTCATATCCTGCTGACCAGAAGTTACTCATGGATGCTGTAGATACTGTCTCTGGAGCCTTTCTTAGAATTTTCCAAATTACAAAAGAGCAAACCAAATTCTCCAGTTCTTGCTGCCCTGTCCCTGGAAGTGTTCAAGGCCAGGTTGGATGGGGCTTGGAGCAACTTGGTCTAGTGGAACGTGTTCCTACCCATGGCAAAGGGGCTAGAACTAGATACTCTTGAATGTCCTTTCCAACCGAAACCACTCTATGATATGATCCAGTGATATTATATCTACTCATTTGAAAACAAAATTACATTTATGTTTTAAAGAAAAATACACTAATAATTTAAAAGATTCTTGATATGGTGCTTACTACCATCAGACAAATTGAAAAGAATTTTATGAACAGAAGTTAGTGGATGGATTGTATGATTTAAGTGCTGAAATATCATTGTAAGGAAAAATGTCACTGAAGAGGAAACAATAATAGGACAGGGTTTAAAAGTCAGCAACTGGTTCTAAGTGAGACTTAGATACTAAGTTCAGCATGACAAGATAATTTTTAGCTCTCTATATATATCTTTTGAGTGGGAAGCTGGAATATAGAAACGGAACACTGTTTTAATTTTTAAACTGCTTTAAACCAGCTAGATAAGCAGAAACTAAATTGGAAGCAAATCCAAGGTGCTTTTTGCTTTGTTTTGTTGTGTTTTTCTTTTAAAGTATCACTGTTTGGGGACTTTCCCCTTGGTACTGTTTGAAATTGTTTTATTGTGACACACTTGGTGGCTGATCTCTGGTAGATAGCAGAGATGCTGCTTTGGCTCATCCATGCATTCTCGGATTAGAGCACTGAGACTTCTATATCCAGTCTTGCTAAATTTATGCTTATTATTTGGGTGGCTATATGAATGGTGCTCTTGCTCATCCACATTGAAATGCAATTAAAAGCCCTTTTCTAGGCATTAGATCCATCAAGTTTTGGGCTACCCTTTCCCTGGGTTCCCAAAATCTCAGGGAGAAAGAAACCGTGTGCTGTGAAATAATTCTGCTGCAGCAGTTTTACATTTAGAACATGGAATATGAGTGTCTGTGTTAAAATTTCAGTAAGGAATCACATACCAACTACAAGTACTTGCAAGCTCCATACATTACTTACATCTATGCTTTGGGTTATGTCTGAAACCAGCTTATTATTTCTCCTGAACAAAATGTTTTTAATCTAAATTTCCAGTTTAGATAAAACAAAGGATTACATGATCATAAATAGGAAAAGTCTGACTACTTGTGTTTTTCCTAATAATGTCATTAAGGGAATATTATACTGGACAGAAGAGTCATGGTGGGACAGCAAGAAATGCAAAACAATCTACTAATATTGTGAAATGCAATTGGATGTTATTTAACTGGGCAGTAAAGGAACTATTTTAAGTGTTTTCTTTCACTTCAAACAGGTGGCTCAAGCATGCTGTTTGGAGTTCATTTACAGTAGATAGATTCATGGCTAATAACTTAAAAATACTTCCTGAAAGTGTTATAACCAAAATGTGACAGGCAAGCCTGAAGCCTGAATTAAGATGCATTATTTTTTAAGGAGCAAAAAGCGCCTACATTTAACCAAAATGTATTTTCAAGAATTTTGATGACATTCACACAAGGAGTCCTAGGACAGCTTGGTTTTATTTGCCATATTCATTACATTCAGTGTACATTGAAAAAAAAAGTTGGTCTTGCTGCAATGATGTCAGTTCCTGGAAGTGTAAAGATGTATGTCATAGGTCTGACCAATGCATCAGCCTTAGCATTTACATATCACTCTAGCTGAAAAAGAGGGAGGTAAGGGAGAAATCCTTTGAAAAATCTTCAGGGATATTTTGCAAAGTTGACAAGAAGAGTTCTGAAAATTCTTACAATGTTTTTACACATATTTTTGAAATTTTACACATATTCTTATGGAGGGAACAGTTTCGGGTTTTTTCCTTTCATGAAAGGCCATCACTAGAAATAGTTGGCCATATACAGCAGTAAAGGAAAAAAAACTTGAAGTATTCTCACAAGAATTTAGACAAATACTGTATCTTTCAAAATATGTGGGGTTTTAACTAATATTTCATTCCAAAAACAGTGGGGTTTTTTTTCTTCTTCTTTTTTTTTCTTAAAGCCTCTGCCTCCTTGTCATGACTCTAAGGAATCTATGCAGGTGTATAAACAGCACTGCAAAATAGCAGAAGAATACCATGAGGTCAAGAAAGAAATTGCTCTGCTGGAAGAAAGAAAGTGAGTACTACTGACATATATTCTCTTTCTAAAACCCTGTTTGAAACATGGAGGTTTAACATTGTATTTTCTGACCTTATGTACATATACTTATATATATATATATATATATATATATATACTTATTTATACATATAATTGTGGCCTTCCAGTATCTGGAGGAAGCCTACAAGAAAAATGGAGAGAGACTATTTATAAGGGCCTGGAGTGACAGGACAAGGGGAATGGCTAAAACTGACAGAGGGCAGGGTTAGATGTGATATTGGGAAGAAATTCTTCCCTGTGAGGGTGGTGAGGCCCTAGCATAGGTTGCCTAGAAAAGCTGCGGTTGTGCCATTCCTGGAAGTGTTCAAGACCAGGTTGAATGAGGCTTGGAGCAATCTGGCCTAGTGGAAGATATCCCCTGCCCGTGGCACAGGGTTGGAACTGGATTATTTTTGGGATCTCTTCTAACCCAAGCCATTCTGTAATCTTATGATTTCATGCCTCTGCCTGATGGTCACAGTAGAGCACAAGTTGGCCATTTGTCTATAGGATCAACTGAGGCCACAAAGGGCTGTCATAGTTTTAGGCCCTCAGCTTTGTGGATGTCCTTTAAAATCTTCACTGACAGCCTCCAGGTCACATAACAATCCAGTTTAGCTGGTGCAGGTCCCTTTTCAAATTTAGTTTTTTCAATAAACTTTGCATGCTTTAATGAAGAACAAAATGGATCCTCATTTAGGCTTAGAATACTTGACAATATTAGTAAACATGTTTCTGTGAGGTGCTTTGTTTTTGTGTACACTGGTTCAATATACATTGGCATTTCAGGTGTTCACACCCAAAGTGAATAAGGTGGAGACTTTTTTTCTTGTCTATGTCCTGTCCTCATAGCTCTGTCATCTTTTGCCTGACTATTAAATGGCAAAGTGCACTCTGTGTCTGTCAGTCCCTTTCCACAAGAAACCCAAAAAAGAAATTCAGAGAGAGGAAGGAAAGTGAGTACTGAAATCTCTGCCCAGCTGACCTTGCAGTTCAGCCAAGTTTACATCCATGGGAATCTTCAGCTGCAGAAGCAAGATGATGGGAGGGAAATTACTGAAATCCTGTAGTTTTACAAGGCAGCCAAAGAATCCAAACTATGTAGGGTAAGAAAGTGAGATGTCTTTATCCGGGTCGATGGCTATAGGCACAGTATAGATACTTTTTGCCTAAAGTGTCAAAGCTAGTTGAAGTTTCCTACTGCAAGGAAACTGCAGTATCCACTGAAGGATCTGTGCTGCACTCAGATGCTGACAGACTGGAACAAAAGCCAAAAAAGAAGATGTCCAATGTCATGGGAAAATGCATTTTCCATTTGATTCATATTTGAGGCATTTGCATTTGATTTACCATTAATTGAACTTGGCGAAGCAAAAGTAATTGGTATTTTTAAGAAGACTAGAAGATAAGGTTTTTTTTTTTCAAATTTCCAATAATTTTTCAAATTTGGTTGTCTGATATAAGCTGCTCACATGTATTTAGCAATCAATTCAGTGGAAACCATGTGTCTTTGTCTACTCTGAAAATCCAAGTGCAATATAAAATACTGAATGATTGTTTAAGTGTTTGACTTTAGTTGTATAAACACCAAAGGTAGCCTTCAAACATTTGGGTTTTAGAGTCTAATATAAATTCATTATTATTATTATTATTATTATTATTATTGGCACAACCCTGAATCAGTTATGCCTATTTATGAAAAATGCTTGGAGCCCATGAAAATGAGACATTCATGTATATTTTTGCACTTTTTGGAAAAAAAAAATTGCTGTTTGAATGCAATTTTTTTATCTATAGGTCTGTAGTACTATCTAAATTAAAAATGGTTTTCTTCTTGAGAATGGCAGGTACATGCACAAAATTGTTTAGCTGAACTCACAACTATCCTAATCAACCTCTGAGCCCAGAGGTCAGCCTCTCAGTGGTGCTTATCCTGCATGAATGAAAGGGCTTCAGGCTGGCATTTTCCTTCATTCTACCAATGGATGTCAACAGTGGAACAATGTCAGAAGCTTCCACCACTGCTATCTTTGCTGAACCTGTTCTGGGAATTCCATGTGCCAGTAAACATATGTTATGAGTGGCTGTATAAGGCAACAAATGGAATTCTATTATTGAGACTTGTAAGTACTTTCTAATTACGTATTTGCAGCCTTGTGTTCACATGCTGTGTAGTTGTGAAATGCATAAACATGACAAATATCAGGGCAGCACCTTTCATATCTCCCATGTGTCTTAATCTGAAAAAGTGATCCTACAGCACAGGGATCAAAGAAAGATGTTTGATCTCCTATAAGCTGGTGCACTGTGGTTGCCTGATTTTGAGGTTTAACAAGCTGCAAGTGCCAACTGAAGATTTTTTGTCCAGATGTGGGCTGTTTATGACTCTTTCCTCCAGGTATCCATTTTGTAGTATTTTGGAGAAGGTCTCATGAGACTGCCTACCCTCATTGCACATCTTTCCTTTCTGTAGCAGTCTGTTTTTTATTAAATCTTCCAGAAACTAATTACCACATGAAGTTTGATTGAAATTGAAAGGTGGATTAGAAAGTTATTAGGACACATGTAACTTTACACACATGTAAACAAACAAACCTGAACATGACATCTTAGTTTTTGTCTAAAACTAGATGGAAGGGAGTATAAGTGTGGAGGGAAAGGAGTGAGAAGTAAAAGAGAGTTTTGCTCTCATGTTCACTGATTTATGGCTAAAAACATTCTCAGTACTTAAAGTAAGAGAGTTAAAAGTAGTTTAGAGGCTAGCATACAGAATTAAGGGTGGATTATAATGGCTGGGGTGACATGCATGTTTTGCATTGTGTGTGTACATATATGTATATATATGTGTGTATATATTTATGTATGTATATATACACGTGTGTATACTTATATATGTTTATACTCACATATGCACCATGTAATTGTGGACTTTTGCTACCTGACAGGAGCCTGCAAGAAAGATGTAGAGAGATTATGTACATGGGCATGTAGAGATACAACAAGGCAGAATGGTTTTAAACTGATAGAGAGTAGATTTGGATTGGATATTAAGAAGAAATTCCTCCCTGGGAGGAGTTAGGGCACTGGAAATGGTTGCCCAGACAGCCCTGGCTGCCCCATCACTGTAAGTATTGAGTATTCCATTTTTAAAAGGGAAGAATGCTTTGACTTGTCTAAAAAGTCTGATGAGATGCAGAAGGTTTTAGCCTCAAAACCAATTGCAATCAACCTGAAGATATGGAGTTCACAGTTTTCTAAAATTTGCTGTGGGTGTCTTCTTCTACATTTGAATTTGAATGTATGGAAACCATTCCCAAATTGTTTTCCCAATTGAAAAGGTTCCCAATTGTCTACTACACCTGCTTTCTCTTGTCTATTTCTCTTAAATACTATTTGGATAAAATGGACAATCATGAGCTACATCCCTTGTAATGGGAACAAACAGCATTTATAGTGTTTTTCAGTGTACATTTTTACTAAAGGCAATCACAAGTGCTGTTGGATGGTACCCTTGCCAGTGCTCCCAACTTCCCTCCACAGATCAATTCACCTGTGTTATTCCAAAGACAATCTCACCTGGAAATTTCTATACCTGTGGTGCCTGCTGATAGCACACACAGAATACTGCAGGCTTTGACTGATGGGAAAAAAGCAGAAAACAGATTGAGCAAATATTTTTTATTTGTTGGCTAGGAGGAAGAAATAATGTTAACCTGACATAAATATCTGTACGGGTATTAGAGCTTTTTAGCAAAAAAAAAAAAAAAAAAGGAATAGAGTTAATTCTACTTTAAACAATTTTTGTTCCATCCTCCAAAGTTCAGCATAACTTTCACACATAAAATAATATATGCAGGTATATTTTTATATTATTTTATAAGAAATTGGAAGTTGTAAACCACTGTTTTAACAATAGTGAAAAACATCGAATCTGCTACAACTTTTCCAAGGCTTTTACTTCTGCTTAGCTTGACATGTAATATGAGCATCAAGTATGGCCAAAGTAAAAAGTCAGTGAAGTGAAATGACACGGGTGGTTTTTCATCAAGACCAGAACACAGCTTGCTTATTTTTTCTCTTTTGTGCAACATACATGGCAAGAGAATGGCCAGTTTGAGAGAAGATGACAAGAATTTCACAGGAAAATGGGAAATGTGAGAGAGAAAAAGAGGTTGCCATTTCAAAAAAGGGGAAAATCAAAGGACAAATCAAGTAAGGATGGGAAAAGAGGTTACTCAAGAACAAAAGAGAAAGCAATAATTTAAAAGAACATCGGATTAATTCCTTTTTTTTTTTTGCTGATTTAATCACAGCTTTGTTTGCTGTCTTCACTCAAACTCTTCACATTTATGCCAGCAATACATAGTACAAGGGAAAAAAGCATTCTGGAATGGGAGACAAGGTTGAAAATAAAGAAAAGGGTGTGGAAGGCAGAACACACCACATTTAGGCCACAGAATGTAATTTAATTTATGTTCCAGAAACACACATGTATTTCCATAACAGATGGTTTTGGGTATCTAACTTTGGGTGAAAGGGATGACATGGCTGGTTATTTTGAGCACTTGTTATATTGCTATTACTAGATAATGACCCTGGATTATGTAGTTAAATATTAGAGTTGCCATGGTTGCTGGTTGTATTTTATATTCTTAGCACTGGATGGTTATCTCTTTTTCCTCCCCCAGACAATTCTAATATAACTCTACAGAAAATATCATTTGATCTCCACCTGGTTTAGGATCACTCATTTTCTTGGCCATGGATATGATTTCTTTTCCTTCTTTCACCCATTAGAGTAGATGTAGAATCATAGAATTGTTAAGATTAGAAAAGACCTTTAGGATTATCAAGTCCAGCCACCAACCCAGCACCACCTCCCTGTTCACCATTAAACTGTGTCCTTGAGTGCCACCTCCACATGTTTTAACACCTCCAGGGATGGTGACTCAACCACTTCCCTGGGCAGCCCATTTCAGTGCTTGGCAAACTGTTCAATTAAAAAGTTTTTTCCTGATATCTAATCTGAACCTCCCCTGGCACAACTTTAGGCCATTTCTTCTCACCCTGTCCCTTGTTCCCGTGGAATAGAGCCCAACTCCCCCGCAACTCCCCCCAACTCCCTCTCCTGTCAGGGAGTTGTGGAGAATGAAAAGGTCCCCCTGAGTCTCCTTTTCTCCAGGCTGAGCCCCTGCAGCTCCTTCAGCTGCTGTGGTGCTCCAGACCCTTCCTCAGCTCCGTTCCCTTCTCTGGACATGCTCCAGCCCCTCGATGTCTCTCTGGTAGTGAGAGGTCCAGAACTGAACTCAGGACTCGTGGTGTGGCCTTAGCAGTGCCCAGTGCAGGGGAACAGTCACTGCCCTGGTCCTGCTGGACACGCTATTGATGATAAAATCCAGGATCCCAGTGGCCCTCTTGGAAAATGACATGCTGTGGAGATGTCTTAATTTTGTGAGAGCCTTTCATATGTTTTAGCTTGCTCTCATGACCTTATAACTGTTTCTATGCTTTTTAGTCCAGAAGATTCCTCCAGGTACACTTTTTCTTGAGTGTCTTCCCCAACACTGTGATGGCAAGTAGTTTTCAGACTTCCAGGTACTTCAGCAAAAGTCTGGTGTGAAGCTTAAAGGCAACATTTAATCTCAACAATTTTCCCATTCTAGACCAGTTTTTTCATCACCTCACATGTATGCAAAATATATGTTACTTTCCAAATACTAGAAATTGAATTACAGCTTTTCTAATACAAAGAGAAACCTCCTCTTCTAGAGGAAGTGTCCTTGCCTTTGGAAGGTCCTTTCCAACTCAATCTATTCTGTCATTCTATGACCTTTTATGTGTTGGCACCTGAGACACATTTTCATTTACATTAAAGCAGACTTTAATGTCTTTAATGGTGTTGTTCCTATAATTCCCTCTTATGGGAAAGCCATGCCAAATGTGGGAAGAGAAAATGACCTTATGGCCATCAGTACACACCAGTTGTTGGAGAAGATACTGTACTGCCAGATGCATGATCCTGAATACCTTGCTCGTGGGGGAAAGGTAAATCTGATTCTTTGTATTTTGGAAACTGTTTTCCTTGTGTCCAGTCCATTTCTAAGTACACTTATCTCCAGACAGATTTATCTGCTTAGTCTGTCACTTTTCTTTGTATTTATTCCTTGGGAATATGAGTGTTGAGGAGCTTTGTTACCTGCATGTTTAGTCATTAAGGCTAGAACAAGAGAAACAATTTCCCTAAGACCCTGCCGTGTTTTTCTCCTGCTTGTGGTTTATTGGTTTATAATGTGAATCACTAATGTTGCCTCCCAAACCCCTTCCCAAAAAAGAACACTTCAAGTGCAGCTTACAGATTGTATCAAAGCTTTGTGTACCTCAGCACTAGTTTAGAAAATATCTCATCAATACTGTTAATATTTAAATCTGGGGTAACCATTAACAAAACCCACAGATTAGACAGTGGTACATCTATTTATTAAGCATCCACAATGAAGACTAGATGGTCCAAGAGCTTCGTATGGTGTTCTTTAACCTCTGAACACTAAATTCAAATCTTGGATTAGATCAGATGTAAATGTTAGTTACTGTTCTCATCCTTTTGTGAGCTCCATAAACTACACCATTCATAACATTTAGCAATTCCCTGGTACTCTAATTTTAGATCTGTGGCAGGCAGACAGTATTAGCCTGAAACATCATCCTATCCCGTAAACAGGTGTTGATCCTGATGGGAAGGGGCTAAGTAGGTTCTGCTGACTCAGAAGTGGGTAATTTTACTACCTCAGTGCAAGGACACTGCTTTCTGTGAGGCAAGTCCAAGAGTGTGGACTAAGAAATTAGTATATTTTGATTTTAATGCATTTATAGTTTGTTTGATAGCTAAGCTAAATTCTTCAGTGGGGGGAGGGGAATTATCTGTGCTGCTTGAGTATTGCTGGAGAGTGACATGAGAAAGCCATGTCTGCACAAAATGTTATAAAATCAGGACTGACCTTCATTACTAGAGCTGTCTGAGTTTGCACATTGTCTGTCTGAGCCTCTTTTGGCTCAAGTCCAGGATAGTCAGCACCATTCCTTCTCAAGTACTGAAAGTTCCTACAGAAAAGGTTTACCTGCTTTTAAGATGCAGATTGCCTAGTAGTGTGTTCATTGCATCTCCCTTTTAAGAAGCTCATGGGTGTAAGAAAAGTAAGGATGATTCTGAGTTCATTTGTTTGGCCACTTCCGATTTGACAACCTATAATTTGAAAGAACTTAATTTAGCCCTTCAGTCCAACATTGCATCAGAGAATAATTGCAGAGAAATATTGCAGAAGTTCTCATTTGGTCTCCAGGGATAAAAGTCTTCCAGAGGAGGTCCAGGGATTGGAAAACAAATCAAATCAAAACAAAACAAAAACAAACACAAAAACAAAAAACCAAACAAAAAAAACCAAAAACAAACCAAAAAAACCCCAAACAAACAAAAAACAACCCAAAAAACCCAACCAACCAAACAAAACACCACCCCACAAAAACAAGTATCTGGAGTTGTAAAACCTCATCATCCTTGAATGTATTTCTCACATGAAATCACTTCTCCATGGCCTCTGGCCCATGAATAGGAGTTGTCTAGCAAGATTTTCTTGACTTCTTTGAAAACTGATTTCAAACTGGGCCATCCTTTGATTTAGGATGGCCCAACCACAGAGAAATGAACCTTTTGCTGTGTTTAAAACCTGTACAGCTATATTATGTTAAATGTAAACAAAATTCTACTAAGCAAAAAGATCCTCTTGATGTTTCCTCTCAAAGGCCTGATTGAATGCACCTGTCACCTGGTGAAAGGATAAAGAAGAGGCTTTTCTGCAGCATAGCTGCTCTGCATTACCTCAGTAGCATATAACAAAGATATCATATAGGAGGATGCCTATATGCTGCCTCTTTGGCTGATTTAAAAATTCCGCAACAGCTGCTAACTCTTCTCTCTCTTTTTTTTTTTTTTTCCTTTTGTTTTTTTTTTTTTTTTTTTTTATCTATGGGAAGCGCAGCTGGTAGAAATGGCTGTACCAAGGGTCTCTTCTAACTTGTGACTCCTTGAACTGCAGTAACTGTGACTGTAAACAGTCAACTAAACCATGGGCAAACTCTGCTATGACTGAAAGCTGCAGTAAAGACAGAGAAAGGTTAAATTTATCCTAAAAGAAGGCCTCACAGAAGTGTTTTTCAAAAATCAGATTTACAGTTTTGCTGCTCTAAGTGGTAGCTTTCCAGCTATAAGTAACGTAAGTGATGAGCAAACACAGAAATGTTATCTTTTCTTGAATACTCCAACCTATGGGAATAGAATTCCCATTCTGTAGGAATTTCTTGTCTGAAAACACTGGTCTAACCTGACAAGTGGGCTCCTTTAAGGACTGCAGTGAAATCTATCCAGTATGAGGGCATTAACAACTTCCCGCTGATGATCTGAGGCATTGTTTTGACATGACTGAGAAATAAAGTCACAGGGCTATGAACAGTTAAAAGATTAACTAATCTCTGGGATAGAATGATCAAAAGAACCTTTTAGAAGAGACTTCCTGTAACAGGTAAATTTTTGACTTGAAAGAAACCCAGAAGCCAGGCTAGCCTGGTGGGTGACTAAGGGGAAAGCAATTAGATACTCTGTGAGTTACTCATGCCTTCAAGTGTATTTTAAGACCTCTTTTATCTTAATTTGTGCTGAGGTAATTTCAGTTGATACTATACAGGAAACTCTACCTCTTGGCCAGCTCTGGGAATACAGGGCACTGTTTGACTCCGTCCAGAAGAAGTCACAGCTTAAATCCTCTAGTGTCTGTACTTAAGAGGACCAGGAGGGGTCAGGTTTGCAGCTATATCCCTCTTCCTCAGCAGGGCTAAACACATTGTAGAAACAATATATGTAGTTCGGATTCAGTGCCTTCTACTTACTGGAATTTTTTTTGTAGTAGAGAAAAGGAAACCAGGCACACTCCACAGAACTTACTGATAAATCTAACCAACCAAACAAAAACATCTAGCTCTCTTTCAATGATATCTAGTATCAAGAGAAAAAATAAATTGTTATTCTTCTGGCAAAGTATTAGCAAATCATCTCCAGGAACTTGATTCTCCACCGTGAACTGTGTGCTTGACTCTACTGAAACTAGAGATCACAGAATCATACAATCAATAGAATAATTTGGATTGGGAAGAACCTTAAAGCTCATTCAGTTCCACCCCTTGCCATGGGCAGAGACACCTTCCACTAGACCAGGCTACTCCAAGCCCCATCCAGCCTGGCCTTGAACACTTCTAGGGATGGGACAGCCACAGCTTCTGGGCAGCCTGTGCCAGGGCTTCACCACCCTCACAGGGATGAATTTCTTCCCAATATCCCATTTCCTGCTCTCTTTCAGTTTAATGCCATTCCCTTGTCTTGTCACCTGTGTCAAGAGTCCCTCTGCAGCTCTGTTTTGGAGCACCTTTTGGTACTGGAAAGGGCTCTAAGGTCTACCCTTTCTCTTCTGCTTAACAGTCCCAAATATAGACACATGAACACAGCATTTTTCAGGCTTGGTCAGTGAACAGCAAACTTATCCAAGATTTTGGAAGCTTAATTTTTTAAACGGAAAAAACAGGAGTCTAAAAAATTAATTTTCTAGGTCATTGTTTCACACAAGCTCAAGTAATAAAAAGTAACAACCCACAGCCCATTTTTGACCCAACACATGACAACAAATTTTTTGCCTACTGTCATTTTTAATATTTGGCTTTTTTTTTTTTTCATAATCATCAGAAAGGAGCTGATTGCCAGACTGGAACAAGTGGAAAAAGAAAGCATGGATGCTGCTCAGCTGGCTAAGGAGTATGCAGAACTGACAGAGGAGAACCGAACACTGAAGCTGGCCCAGACGCAGTGCGTGGAGCAACTGGAAAAGCTCAGGATACAGTACCAAAAAAGACAGGGTTCCTCATAACTCCCAACTAGCTCATCTGAGGCAGTTCATACAGGATTGGTCCTGTGCTGGAAAGATATTTTAAAATAAAGATCTGTTTAATATGTTAAAACACTTTACTACAGATACAGAGTATGTAGAAGTCTATATTTGATTTAATGCTTGCCACCCAGTAGCTTAATGTAATGGATATTTCATCCATTATATAATGGATGTTTTATTTCAAGTAACATAATTGAAGTTAATCTATCCCCATTATATGCTCTAGTGGATCAGGTTTCTTTTCTAAACATATTTCTTCCAATTTAAGAAGATATGGACACACTAGAAAATTATATAAATAGTCTCTGTGTTGGGAATTTGGATCGTAGGCATACGGCAGGGACAATGTTAATATATGGAATACATGTCTGTTAATTTTAGCTTGATGAATTCTTTTTAAATTATTTTTCTCATGCCTAAAGTGTTTGGAAGTTATCTTGAAGCAGATCTTCTCACTAGTAAAAACTATACTTCATGTCAACTTCATACTGTTCTACAAAATCTGACAAACTGCACATTAAAAACTGGAGTAACAAAATAATTTTTTATCAAACAAGTGCACTGCCAGTGCTAATTTGCAAGTTATAAAATTAAAAAGAAACAGATGAGGTCAAACTTTCCTTCAAGTGTAAAGATTACTTGAATGTCTTTTTATTGTACTTTTTGGCATGCAAGAAATGAAAAATTAATGTTAGAATCATGGTTTCATCAACTCAGACTATGTCAGTAAGGTTATTGTGAGGATCTTTCATTCTTATTTTCTAGTCTATTTTGAAACATAGGTGGCTGTAAGTAGGGATAGAAGTTCTGCGATACACAAATAACTGGGAAGTAAAATGTCAGTCTTACTTGCTCTATTTATCCCTGTATTTTCTTAGATCAACTTAAAAATCTTCATTATACTTCCATTTCTATTAATACAGCAGTTTTTTCATTAAAAGTGGATGTAGAAAAACCCTTTTATGTTCTGAATGTTCTCGAATCTCCTTGTATTTTAAACTCTGCTTGACAGATGCAGCTTGTTACAACTTCATGAGCTTGGAATTCAACTTAATGTGTTATTAGTACTGAAATGTGTCTTAGTAATTGAAAACAATGAACTTAAGATTTGCACCAGGACTTTAGCTTTAATTGTTATAATTAATCCATCACGAAAATGGAATTTCATGTTAATCAGAACAATTCCTGGCTGCAAAGGGGACAAAAAAGCAATTACAAGCTGCCTGTAATTTTTCTGTACTAATTGCCTACAGTATTCCCTGCAACACAGGTGTGAAAACTGGCTCTGTGTTACTCCAAGCACCTGGCACTGTAGCAGAAGAGCATGAAGAGGTATCAGGAGAGGACAACCTTGGTACCACTTCTCCTCATGTGCCGCCAGGACAGCATTAGCATCCCAACCTGGCACTGCTTCCTGTGTACCCGGGAAATCACCACTCTTGAGGCATGTGCTTCACAGGTGTGAAAACTGGCTCTGTGTTACTCCAAGCACCTGGCACTGTAGCAGAAGAGCATGAAGAGGTATCAGGAGAGGACAACCTTGGTACCACTTCTCCTCCTGTGCCGCCAGGACAGCATTAGCATCCCAACCTGGCACTGCTTCCTGCGTACCCGGGAAATTCACCACTCTTGAGGCATGTGCTTCCTGCTGGGATGCTCCCTGAGCAGTGTAACGTTGTATTTATTCCTCTTGCCTTATTATCTGAGGATCCAATTTTCACTGTACCTTGTGGAAGTTGAAGAGGAAAAAAAACCCCAAAATCATAGTTAATAAAAACCACTTGGAATATCGGGTCTGGAAGTGCTGGAGAAGTCTTGTTTGAGTTTTTCACTGATGAGAAACATAACTTGAAGAGAAACCAGAGCTTTGCTTTGAGCACAATACCACAGAAACTAGAATATACTTCTTTTGCCTGCGTTTATATGTTTTGAACAAGAGTCTGATTTTAAAATAGTTTGTCATTTTAGTCAAAGGTTTTTTCCATCTAGCCATGAAAACATCATTCAGTCGGATGATTTCAGTGAATTCATTGAATTCACTGAAGGTACATAAAATTAGTTTATTGACAGACTGGCTTTGGATGTAAATGGATCAGATAGCAGACCTTTACTTACAAATAACTGTGTTCTCCTTGACATTTTTTATTTAAGTGCAGTCACTATGCTTTAGATATCAGAAAAATTACAGACTATGCTAGGAAAAAAACCTGAGGAAGAGCCACAGTCAGGTGGAGAAGGAAAGCTGGGCCTCATTTGTGACAATCAGTACTTTGAGAATAATCAGAGAATATGGTTTTCCTAACCTGTAGGTACTGACCAGTACAGAAGAATTCAAGACATATTTTATAGATGTGCAGACACCAAATTTTTGGTCTGGTCCAGCCTACCAGCCTGGATAAATATGAAATGCTTAAACCATCCCAAACTAATTTAAGTAAAAGATTTATATTCAACTTGAACCGTAGCTATGTGCAATCAAATTTTCTTCCTGCATTTAGTTATGGTGAAAGTAAAAAATAACAGCCTTGTATGAACATATTTGCCTGCATGCATGCTCATGTGCCTGAGAACAGGGACTCAGAGAAATTGTATCACAATACAAATGGGTAAAACTGATATAGAAGTACCAAGGAAATAAAATCAAAGTATCTCTTGCAAACTGTTTTTAAAAGAAAATGTATTTGGGGAAATGGCAGGAAGGTAGGAAAATGGAATTTTCCAAAAATATTCATAGGCAAGTTAAATTAAAATGTAGCATAATCAACATAATGCAGAAAATCATCCAGGTGTTGAAAAGAGTAAAGATAGCTGGAACAATGTTCTGAGCAGTAACTGCTGTATCTGTCATTCATCTCTTGATTTGTTTATCAAGAGCATAATAGTGAGAAATATTTTCACATTCACTAAGTCTCCGATTTTGACATGCTGAGTTTTTCTCTAGGTACAGTGGAGCTCTGCTGACTAAATAGCTGAAATTAAGCTTGTTAATAAAGCATTTATCATACTTATCCTGTATTTTCCATGTAGACATTATGATTTGTGTCCTGGTTGAAGTGGTCTGCATGTTAGGTCCTGTTGTATGTATCACACTATAAAAACAGGTTTTATACAATTATTTCAAAGATGGTTTCACATCGTATTTCACCCAAGAACTTAGAAGCCAGTTCTTGAAATCAAGTGCCATTGAAAGGTTCAATTTTATAACATGTGATGACAACCTGTGAGAACTGCAGTTGTGTTACAGAAAAAGTGTATTTCTTGCAGTTACCTAGATTTTTCAGGTTAGCAAAATTAAGCGTGCCATTACCATGGTGAATGCATTTGCTTCAAACCACTTAAGGCACAGTGAAGTACATGGGTTTAAAATAAAAACAAGACCTGTGCTTTCCATTTTCTGTCATTGCTAACTAACTTCCTTCCATCGTAAAGAATGCTGTACAAATTTAAGGCTTCCAGTTAGCAAGGATATGACTCATGCGGTCTTGAAACAGCCTGAGCCAAGGGTGACTTGACACTTGGAAAGTCTGGAAGATGAGGAGCTGTGAGTTTGAGTTTGGTGCCTTTTTCTAAAAAATGTTTCCCTTTCCAGTATTACCTCTGTTCTCTCTGGTTTTGTGAATTAATGATCTTTGGAAGTGTGTCACCGTCCACCAGAGGCTTTATTGCCATCTAGGCCTTTGTGAGGATTACACGCTGTTAACAGTGGGGATGGGTGGGACAGAGAGGTGTTCTCAGCCTTCCTTTGGGTTGTGTGGTTGGAGAGTTCTGCCATGTGACCCTTTGCTGCCTCATCTCCAGTCACAGGACACCTTGCAGAAATGAGGTACTCACAGTAATAATCATGAAGCCACTTGGTGTTTTTCTCTACCTAAAATTCTTTTTTTGATCAATGCACGAAGTGGAAATGTCTAAAGGAACAGAGGACAATTGTCTGGAGGAGTTTTGCCTCTCTGTCTGTGGCAGGTACAAGATGTGCAATGGTGGAAGAATAGGGTTGCAGAGAAAGGAAGTTTGGTCCAGGCAGTGATGTAATAGGAAGAGCACTGGTCCTATCCAGCAGGATTATGAGGAGAGTTGACAAAACCTAGGTGCTGCCATGACTTTTCTCTCCCATCCTCATACTTCCACAGTCACACCTGTGCACCCCCAGCTCTGAGGGTCTTCTCCCTCCTGGCTGAATGTCGTGGCATACACATGTGTGGATGATATGGTGATACATATCTTTGGAAAACCCGCGATGAAACTATTAACTGTCTTCATGAGAGGCCTGGAAGGTGTGCAGCAATGAAACACTAAGGCTGAATGAGTACCAAAAAGCTGGGCCCTGTTGTCCGTCTTGATGTACTTCTCTGGGGCAAGACCAGACACTGACTTTATGACTGCATCACAGTGCACATTATGGAGGGAGGGAAGGTAGTGGTGTTGGAGGGGCAGCCTCAACCTCACTGTTTCCTTCTCTGAGTCACTTGATTTCGCAATGTTAAATGGGGAGTTATCAAGATGGTCTTTCAGATGCACACCAAAACTGTGAGGCTGACACTTTAAATTCAAAGTAGATTATTTTATAAGAATGAAAAATCTACCTTGCTTGGGACAGTGCCAGTCACTTCTAGGTTTTTCAGTGCTCCTAGCAAGTAGTGTTATGTGTTACTCATACCCATATGAATGAAACATGACAACCACTCACAAATCAGTGTTATCCTCAGCCCAGTCTTCCTGCACTGCATGGTTTATTCTGTAGAAAAGACAAGATTTAGCATATGAGTCACTCCACTTTTCTACACACCAGTTACCAGTTCCCCCTTTTAAACCTCAGTTCCTTTAATCCCCCTGACCACAGTCCATCCCCGCGGAGTAAGCAGCGTCAGCTTAGAGCTCAGATCCAGCTGTCTGACAATCTTATGACATGGTCTGATGATCACCATGTGCTCAAGGTGGTTTCCAAATGCTACATATGATGTTTTGTGGTTCGGTGCTGGTATGTGGCAGCAAGGAATTCTAGCAGCCTGCAGGTGCCTGCTGTGAAACATGCTTGGTTTTCTTGAACTGGTTAGAAAATGTGAGAGTAGGTGGTCTGTGGATTTAGTTATTTGTCTGAATCTTATGCTAAATTTTGACACAGGAATTAGAGAAACGAAATGAGGATGTATGTGTTGATGTAACAAATGTGCAGCCAGATGCCAAATGGTGCTTTGGGTGCTGAGAATGGTTAAGCAATATGAGAACTGTAAATGATGGAAAGGAAGTAGGTATACTAGGAAGAGGAACTGGTGAGTGAGCTGTTGCCTTAACTGCTTGCTTTCTGGCTACTTATAGCTTGCACCAATGGAATGTATAGGCTGTTGTCCTAAGCTTGGCATTAAGAAGCTTTTGTTTGGATGTGTCCCAATGCTTTTCCAAGCCTAGTTTACACAAAAGTTTTGTTCTGGAATATTTACTTCATTAAGGTCATGTTTTTGTCAACTCTGTCTAGAATTAACATAGTTATGACGTGATACAGATGTCAGAGCATTGCAGATGGTTCTTCTAGACAAAGAGGAATAACTGTATCAGGATATGCCTATTCTGCTAATCGTGGAATCACAGAAAATCTTGAGCTGGGAGGGTCATTGGGCCCAATTCTATGCCAACTGCTGTATCTGCATTAAAGATAAATAAACCCTTGATAAATAGCCTATGTAGAGTAAAAACTGCACTGAAGCCAGAGCACTTCAGTATTAAAATAACTGCAGCCCTGTTGTCATGCTTCGTGCTTGCTTGTTTTGGTTTCAGGGAATTCTTTTCCCAGAGAACGAAACTAGCACACAAAGTCATGTAATGTAAACTACCATGTGTTTCCACATTCCTTCCCAGAGGAGAGACTTCGTGTGGTAGTCTCTAGAACTGACCAATGGTTCCCAAAAGTCCCACCTCTAAAGTGGGCACATTTGAAAAAGCATAAAAGTAGTAGAAAAATAAACCGTGAGTCCCTTCCCTGCAAGAGTCCACGCAGCCTCTTCTGAATCACTCCCTGCCTCGTTCATTGTGTCCCACAGGGACACAGCCCCACTAATGGTCTTTGTGCTACTGCACAAGTAGAGTTTCGTATTTTTATGAACCAGATCCCTAGTTTCTCACATGAAGGAATAGCAGCAGTGCGATGTTCTGTGATTGAAAAACTTTCACCTCTTGTAACTTTCTTACAAACCTCAGTGCACAGCCCAGATTGCCTTGTAGCCACAGACTTCCCCAGAGCCATTCATCACAGTGGTCTCCCCAGCTTGGGTCTTGGACTCTCACATTCCTCTGCTCTGTGTGAACAGCTGAAATAAGTCAATCACTCTGAACTTTTTAAAGCAATCAGAAGCAATTGCATAATTTAACATTACCTGCTAAGAACCTTAACTGTCTTGTGAACAGACCCCTTTGTATTCCTGGTCTGCAAGTATATCAGTATATATGTTTACTGATTAGATGTCAGTACAAAAAATACAAATGTTAATATTCATGGAAGACAGAGGCACATTCAGACATACTCCTATGAATACTGTTCTAAATAATAGACTTATGCAGGGTGTTCCCTCCATGGCTGTGAAAATAAAAGCCAGCTACTTGCATATGAAGAAGTACTTCCTGATGAAATTATTCTGTGCCAAGAATGCAAATACTTCTTTTTGAAATAGTTTCAAAAAAGGAGTATTTGTTCAAGCAAAGAACCACAAACCACCCACATTACAGTTCCCAGCTAATATAAATTACATCCAGCTATGCACTAACTGCTAAAATTATGCTTAAATCTATTTATAACCCTTCAAGTAGCTCTCACTAATTTATGTTGATGGAACAGGCCCTTACATTTGACTGAGCTCCCTCTGGTGGGTAATGTGACATTATTATTACAAAGCAGAGATACCTAAGAAAACATACAATTATGTTTGTCCAAGTGGAATTTTATTAATTTGTTTATAGCAAATAAGTGTACAAATTTATCACTATCTTATCACATCTGAAACTACCCAAAGAATAATATCCAATTTTTTTAAGATACTAGAGATAAACTTCAACAGAGTGCAGTTAGGTGTAGTTTTCAACAACACCTAACACTGAAGAGCACCTAACAGGAGCACCCAAGGTAAATGATTTCTGGCATCCTACAAAAGCAGAGAGAACCCATAATTATAAATTATTACTGAAACTGAAAGAGGGTAGATTTAGGTTATCTGGAAAAAATTCTTCCTTGTGAAGGTTGTGAGGCCCTGGCACAAGTAGCCTAGAGAAGCTGTGGCTGCCCTATCCCTGGAAATGTGGTTGCCCCATCCCTAGAAATGTTCAAGGAAAGGTTAGACAGAGCTAGGAGAAGCCAGGTCTAGTGGAAAGTCACCCTGCTCATAGCAAGGGGAGTGGTACTCCATAATCTTTAAGTTCCCTTCCAACCTAACCATTCTGATATTTGCAGTGCTTATTTAATGGTACAATAACTGAGAGTCAAATATGCTTTAAATAACACAGTACAGAACAACTGACGAATGTGCCTTGTTTTGCTGGTAAACTTTAATATGCCTTAAATCTCATGCACTGTGGTATTGAGTGACCCGTTTCTAGAAGAAAGTGCACAAGTGTTCTCCTCCTATTTTTCTCTTTGTATTTACATTAAGTAATCTAAATAGGGGAAGTGTCAGGCTTTGGAAAACTGTCCTAATGCATGGACAAGGTTCCAACCACAGTTTGAGTTTCAACAACCTGAAGTGGTTGTGCTGGAGTATTAGGACTGCTTTACCAGTCATGAATTTAGTGGGTCTTGCACATTCCACAGTCTATTTGAACAAACTTGTTTCTGGAAAATTTGGGTTCCTAGAACATGCTGGAAGGAAAAAGAGCAGAAAAAGTGTGCTACTAAGTTTGGTCTTTTACTTCAGCTGCTTCAGAATTCACCTTCAATTAAGTAAAAAAAGATTTATGTTTTGTCATTTGGCTCTTACTTGGTAAGAGGTTTCTAGTTACACTGTATTTAAAGGTGAGACACGAAGGCAAAAGATAAGGAAGACTTTACCAAAGACACCATTTTTACTGGCAGTTTTTGAGACCTTTGTATCTCCTGAATATGACTATATGTGCAGTGTTTTCATAAGTTTATGATATTCTAATCCTGTAAATTTTGTTCAAGTGAATTTCAACTCACATTTGATTGCCAGAGTAATCCACCACTACATTACTGTCCAAAAGAAAATCATCACTGAATGTTTATAATGAGAAAGTGGCATTTAAAAGTGCTTAACATTGCTTTTGAAATGAAGGTGTCCAAGTCTAAATGAACAAGGCTACCTGGTAAGAAATCAGCAATGCCAAAATGCACCACATGGTAAACTAAATTTAGGCTCTGGTTCAAACAGCACTTACCATGGGGCACTGGGGCCACATCAAACAAATCTCTTGAACATACACCTAACTTGAAGCAATGAGTAGTTCCCACTGATTTGCCAATAGAAATATTCAAAGCAGGTTTATTCATGCACCAAAGTGTTTTGCTGGGTTGAGGCTAGAGAGACCAGTGCCTCAGCTTGAACCTTGATTGTTTTGGGATTTATTGAAATTTAATTACATGCTTGGAGTTTTCAAACACTGTGCTGCAACAGGGCCTTTCCATTGAGCTGTCTGTCAGGGGGCTAAAAAGATCTTCACAGCATCTATCAGCAGAGAGGACCTTTTTGTGGTAAGGTCCATGCAAAACCATCTTGCTGCAGCACCATGAGCTGGTCTAGATCCAGTTGCAGCTGCCACACAAGCCAGATGCTTGCAATGCAGAAGTGGTGAACAAAACATTCTCTTTGTCATTCTTGGTAAGCACATTTGTTCCCACTCACACAACTGCAGCCATGCAAACCCATATGAAGTGACTCTGTAGGGTCATTTTATGAAACTATGTGGGTTTAAAAAGAAAAAAGCAAGCAAACACAGAAAAAGGTCTAGTATTTACAAAGCACTATAAAATACATTTAGAAATAGCTCTTAACTGGCAGACTAACAGCAAAATCCTACTAAATATTTTAGAAATGCTCCTCTTGCTTTGTGGGTGGGATTATTTGTGTTTGTTTGTTTGTTTGTTTTTCAAATGTAGCAGAAATACTGGACTAAGACAAAAATGCCATGGGTGTCTGTCAGATAGGCCCCATTCCTCCTTTTTTCTCTCTTCATATACCCCTTCCTGTTCTTCCAGCAAGAGGATATCTCAGCTGCCTCAAAGATGAGATAGAGAAATAAAATGTTTCCTACAGTTGTGGTTGTGGCACCCTTTTATTGGAGAAAGTATCTTTTGCTTTTGATGTAGGAACTGGGCAGAGGAGGAATGGCTAAGTTACAGCTGGGTCCTCTACTCTCCAAATGAATTGCTACTTGAATCTGGATTTGTGATAAACAAATGAATTTTTCAGTTTGCATGTGGTAAGCAAAGACATACAGCTAAAATATTTCCCAGCTGAATTTAATTTATTCAGTAACCCAAGAACTTTGATGCATTGGCAACAATTCAGCACACAGATCTCTCTTCTTACAAATGCATAGGCATATGTGGCCACAAACAATTTTGCTTGTGATTTTATCTTACAATTTGATTCTCCCATGCTGTCAATGCCAGTCCTTTGCTCTTTGTAAATTGTGAAGAAAGAATATATAAGTTCAAACACAAAATAATCCAGTATCTAGACCTAGGAAGGAAGAAAATTGCCTTTAAATTTGACTGGAACATGTTACTACTTTCCTGATTTGCTAATCAGAATCACCAACCAGTACTAATCAAAACCAAAGCCTTTCCTTGCCTTGCCTTCGCGTCCCCCTTTCTTTACGTTCTCTTTTTTTTTTTTTTTTTTTACCTAGTCAGGAATATTAGAAGATATGCCTACAGAAGATGAGGAAATCTGAGTGCCTTCATAAGATGTCAGATAGCAGTGAGTTCAGACCTATCATGACGTCTACTGATCAAAAAAATTACTATTTCAGCATTTGGAGGTTTTTGTCTGATGATGCACTTCCCTGCTTCAAAAGACAGATTTACTTAACATCTCTCTGCTGCAAGCAGAGGATTTATGAAGCACATCATCTTCAGCTAGTCTCAGCCTTATTGATGCATAATTGAGGAGTTTTATTTAAAATAAATAAACAAATTAAAATAATAAATAATTTTTATTTTAAAAAATAAATAAATTAATTAATACTTCAAACCCCATTTAAATATTTATTAAACACATTTCTAAATACTGTTTCAGTTAAAAGAGTTCTTGTGGCCAGCTAAAGGATGAAGTTAGAATAAGAGGAGTAGTCTACATTGGCCTTAGATTGCTCACTGTAAAGTTTGAGTTTTCAAAACTAAGTAGTATTTGCGTAAGCAGTATGCAGAGTGTCTTGGGGCTTCATTCTCAGGGACCGGGTAAATAGGGCTTTCTGAGTATCTTATTTTTCTGAAATAAACAAAAACTGACATGTTACATCATGCCAGACTTCACCTTTGAAAATTAAGACTGTAAAAACATCTCCTCTGATATCTGACAAGAACTTGGACAACAGAGAAAATGTCCCAGTGAGGTGAGAGCAACTCAGATCACATGTTATCTGGGGCTGATGCTGCCCAGGGAATGGGGTCAAGAGCAGGCAGTAAATGTTCAAACTTTAAGTGCCTGACACATTGATTGCTTAGGGATGTAGGGGTCTAGTCATTCACCAGCTGAGTCTCCATGCCCCTCTTCCTTTGCTGTGAGGGTGGTGAGGCCGTGGCACAGGTTGCCCAGAGAAGCTGCTGCTGCACCATCCCTGGAAATGTTGAAGGCCAGGCCAGACCTGGAGAAACCTGATCTAGTGGAAGCTGTCCCTGCCCATGGAAGGGGCGTTGGAACAAGACAATCTTTAACATCCCTTTTTAACCTTCTAATTCTATGGTTCTATGATTCACTTAAAACTTGGCTATCTTCAATCAAGTGCCTTCTTGGACTGCTGTTAAGATTGATACTCCTGGTATTCTGAGTCATGTTATGTGGATATAAAAAGTACCTAAAATTCAGGTTCTGAGTAGCATCAGAACCATACTGTTCTGGCTTTGCTTGAAAAAAAAAATCCCAGCAGCCAACTACTTATCAACAAACTATTCTGCCAAGCACACAAAGGTGGATATGGCACAGGCACAAACACAACACAGAACAAGGAATTTCAAATACTTATGGTAAGTCTGTGAAGCTGCAGACATTGTTCTCTTGAAGTCGGGGGTCTCATGTAAATCCCCACTGTGGGCCACACACAGCACAGCAGGTTTGTATGACCTCTGTTCCTTATGGAGTCATCTCCAACTTTTGCAGGGCAAAGCAGAGCAAAGAGGCTGCTCCACAACTTGATCTGCTGATTCTGCTTGTTGCTCTTCATGTAACTGGCAAAAGGCATCAAAGTTTGTAGAGAACAGAAAATGTGGCCCTTTGTCACCAGGGCTCCAGAGGCACTATCAGGTAACAAAGAAGCCAAGAAGATTTCAAACATGCATGGCAAGTGCTCTTGCAGCTCCAGACGGCTCTAGTGCACTCAATAATAAAAGAAGATCCAAATGGAAAATGAGATTGAAAGTACAATAGAAACATTCCTGTTAAAACAAACAAACACCAGAAAAACCCCAAACCCCAAAATGAAACAAACAAAAAGAAAGAAGCAACAATTAAAAAAAATATTACTGTTTTGCTGCAATGAAGAAGTATGAGACAAACTGACAGTTGTCTGTACCATATGGACAATTATATTCCAGAAGAACTTTTTCAAGGTTCAACTTGCAGCTTCTTCCACTAAGTGGAAACCCTGGAGAAAGACAGTTGATCAGGGGCAGGACACTGCTTTCCTAACATGCTGACAGAATACTATTTCTTGGTGATCTGAGCTAAGAAATGCAGGAAATGTACCCTACAAATAAGTTTGTTCATCTGCACTCTTTGACCTCCAGAAGGTTTTGATGATTTCTCAGCTTAAGAGCAGACTTAGCAAAGTAATAAAGATCTAGAAAGATGTGCACCATAAATTTCGTGACAGTGTAAGTGGCTCTTTTGGAACTTCCTTGGAAAATGTTTGGGACCATTTCATTTGTGTGCAGTGAAAAGCCTGCAGTGATTTCCTACCAATCCTCCTCTCCAGAGCCAGTCTGTAGGACCAAAAACCCCAGGACACACCTCCTGATTCATCTCTGGTGCTGCAGGAACTCCTGGAAACTCCAAGCAGGAACAGACTCCCAAGGAAGGGAGGGAGGAAACAAGGGAAAGAGAGAGGCAGGCAGGCATAGTGCCTGGGCTGTCTGGTGTCTTTTGCTGTGCCCACTTTGCCCACTTTGCCCATTCACTCCAGACAGCTGATCTGGACTGCTATTTTTTTTTCAGTTGCTACTCCAGGTGATTCCTTCCCTGTTCTTATTACTAATTTTCTTTAAAATTGGGCTATGTACTCTGTGAAGTCAGGTCCAGTTTCCTCCTTCCTTCTGCCTAATTATTTCTGGAAACCCTGTGCACCCCCATGTTTAACCATCCATCATTGGTCTGAGACAACAGTCCTTTTTAATAAAGCAGAAATGTAAAATTTTAATGCTGTTTACTAACACTTTCAGGGCTGAGCCTTTCTGTTACCTGTTCCCTGGTAGAATTTTTGTTTCTCATTTCCTTTTTTGAATTAAACCATTTCATTGTGTTTTGCATTAGAATGGCTCTAACCTTCTGTCAGATGGCTCTTTCTATAGAAAAATTAACTTAATACCCACACCAATGCTTTATAAAAAGAAAAAAAGGATTTATTGGTAGCAACACAACTGTCTTAATTTATTAACAGCCAATTAACTTTCTTAATGGGCAGCTTTTCCCTGATTTTAAGAATCTGTTGAAACTTACTACTTGTTTTATGATTACTCTGCTTTCCAATCTCTTACAGACTTGTTGATTTATTTTTTCTCAATGCTCTTTTGAGCTCTTTTTTTTTCTCATTTTTAGCTAACAGCAACAGGCTTTCTCCCTAGTATAAGCTTATTTCTCTCACACACCTTGTAGGGTAGGGAGAGAACTCTATCTCTGGTATGTGTGCTCTGACACTGATATGGAGGCACCTTGCCTTTCTGGAATTCATTTTCACAGAAGTTAATTTTCTGCTTTTATCTGATAATGAAAACATATTTTGTACTTAGCAGCTTCTATAAGTATGCTGACTTTAAATTCAACCCACAAGAGCACAATTTTTCTCAGCATTTCTCATTTCTCATTTGTTTTCCAGAGAAGTTTTTGGTTAACTAATTCATTCCATCAGTGGTTAAACTTTATGTTTTCACTGCAAGGATATTCCAGGGCTTTATCTAACTAAATACCATTTTTTTTCCTTTGGATAAAGCTTCATTATTTTATATATGTATACACACACCATAATACTTGCTCAACTATGATGGCTGTGTAGCCAATGAATCAAGGATATCTTGGATCTGAAAGTTAGCGATCAGTTGACAATATGTTGTATTTTGCAGTTTGAAACTCTGACAGTATCTGAAAAAGCACAGTTTAATTCAAGCTAATTATCACATTTTTATGGCCTGGTCCCTGTTTTTATAACTCATGAATTCCAAGCTTAAAATAATGCACATCAATTAAAATAAAATCCAGGTGATGTCTTCAGAAGAGCAGTGTTTGATCAACATAAACAGACCAATATCTGGAGAACTAATGATCAGGAGATGAGAAGAACTAAGGAAAACTGGTCATGGCAATTTTGGTTTTTGTGTCTTTTTAGTAATTTCTACCAAAATAATTCAAAGCATGCTCATAGGAATGTATGGAAAACTTTGTCAGCTTCAAAGACAGTGTCCGCACTACCAGAAAATAGGCTGAGGAAGTCACAGGACACAGGCAGAGGATGAACTCTGATCCTATCATGTTGCAAGTGAGTCCTTTCCCAGCAACTTCTGCAAAATGTTGTGAGTGGAGGGAGAGCAAACAAGAAATGGAACCCTATTGTTTGGGTACTGGAGCTCTCCACCTAAATTTCATACTTCTGTTTTTGAAATATAATTCACAGCCCTGAATTCCCAGGTGAGGGGCCAAGTCCTCTCTGTTTCAAGTGAGGTACGCTAGTCGGAAGGCAAAGGACTGCATTTGGTCAGAGGCCAGGCTGCACCTGTGTTCACAGACTGAGGACATTGGAAATGCCACTCCTGCACCTCAAAACTCAAGAACTGCACTTAATCAGCGATGAGGCAGCAGCTTTCCTGGGCTGTGGCTGGTCTGTGCATGCACAGCCGGGGGCACTGAGAAGATGCTCAAGTCAAACAGGTAACAATGGAGTAAATTCAGCTGTGTGCAGGAGGAGAAGAAACAAGGCACATGCTGCTTTGTTTTGCATTTTGGATGTAAGTGGAGGTAAGTTTTAGAAAATCAGGTGTATTTGTATGCCTAGATATACCCAGGCATATTTCCAAACTCCTCCCACAGTATTTGCTGTTGTGCTACTCTGTCACCAGCTCAGGGTTGCTGTTTGAACAGCTTTATCAAATGCAGTGCTTCAAACACACCAGCTATTATGAAGTTGCCTCCCCCCACTTTCAGTCAAGTTAATATTTTACTTCTTCTAGCTCCCGAGAAAAATCCCTGAAGAGCAATACTGGCAAATAAAATGTAAGCTCTTTCACTTTGCAACACAAGTTTTTGCTAATGTCTTTGCTAATCATTTAGCTAGAGGCCCTGCCTAACCTTGGCGTAGAAGTGAAGGTGGGTCCACAGACCCCAGCTAATACAGTGACCCTTGCAAGGAAAGACACTGAGTGCAGCAGGTCCTCCCAAGGCTGAGCTGTGCAAACCTCTGGAAAGTTCCTGGGGTGTGGGTGTGCTTTGCTTTCCCGGGGGGCACTTGCTTTCAGATTAAGACTAAGAGCCCTGAAGAATAGGCTCCCTGGGGCAGTGGCCATATCGCCAAGCCCCCCAGAGCTCAAGGAGCATTTGGACAACACTCTCAGGCACGGAATGGGACTCTTGAGGCTACCCTGTGCAGAGTCAGGAGCTGGACTTCGAAGATCTTTTTGGGTCCCTTCCAACTAAGGATATTCTGTGATTCTAGGATTATATGATCATGCTTTTCTTTGTCAGAGGCCTCCACCACAGGCTTTATCTGATTAAAATGCTGCCTTCCATGATTGAAAGAAATATATTCTTTATTATCAACCATCAGGGGATTTATAGTACCAATGGCATTATGTCACCTTGCACATTAACTCACAACCTTCTGGTTGGCCACCTGTTCTGGAAAATCACAGCTTTCTGCAGCAGCAGCAGCTGCAGACTGCTCTCCAATACACATTATTCTTTACAGTACTCTTAAGATACATTGTCATTTAAGAAATGTCATGAAAATAATACGTGACATTTAATTTAAATATGATTTTATATTTAATATTGAAAATAACAAGACGTGAGTTAAGAAGTTGCTTCTAATGTTGATTTCTCTATTCTCACCAGCATCAGCAGTGTAAAAATCCGGCAGCAGTTGAATTCAAACAACTGCACCACTTGTGATAATCAATAGTGTTATTTCAAAACCAGAAAGTACCTAGAAAATACAACTGACTCTTCAGCAGTTTTTTTCTGCTGCATCATTTCCACTGCAATTGGCAAATAACAAAAAAATCCAAGCAGGCTGTTCATGTCCTGACAGAAATAAGTTTTTCTTCACCCTGTTCAACTGAGAACTTTTAACCCCAAATCTATACTGCAATGTACATTTGAGAAGTTTCTAGAAATTTTTAAGTGGTTATCAAAAGTATTTCTCACTTTATGCAACAGCAAGTATTGATATCAATGACAGCCAACTTTATATTAATAGAAACATGTGAAGCTTAGTCATCATGTCCTTAAAAATACAATTGCTGGCAACATAAAAACAGTTAAAAGTTTCGTGTTGGAAGAAGAATACTAATCCAAATCCACATGCCTGTGATGACACATTACCTCTCTCAGTCAAACAGGCAAAATTTGAACAATGAGAGAGAATGAGTAGAACCTCAAACTGTGTTTTATCTATATATCACTTTACATTTCAGCTAATCTGAATGGATATTGACAGACAGGTTTAGAAGCTTCATATATGGAAGAGTCGTGAAAAAAGTAATTTTCCAAAGATGGTGAAATTGATCATTAATCATTATTACACAAGGGCATTTCCACAAAACTGGTTTTACACCAAATAGCTGTTACTCCTTGTTTTCTGAAATTAGTGTCTGGAAGTTTCCCTGTCATTCTGCTATACTGTTTCAGTTTGTTAAATCACATTGTGCGACCAATGAAACTGCCAAGTAGTATTAAAATAGCACAGATCAGAACAATGGAGAAACATTTCTCTGACACTTCCTGATATGCAACAGAACAGGGTATGTTTTGAATAAAGTTTTAAAGGCTTGTTCACTCAGATCTTAGCGGGACAACTCTTCTGCTTATGTACATGTGCTTTGTTAAATGTCTTAGTCTTAGCAGAAGAGGGACTCAGCCCATACTATATTCCATTTTACTCTCTCTTTGGAGTATTTAACTCACAACCCTAGAGTTGTATAATTTTGCACAAACATTGCTTACATAGGCTGTAAGTGCCAGTTCCAAAGTCTACATTCCTGGCTGCAGTGGCAGTTGATTTGCATTACCAAATGCTTCTATTTGTTATTTTACTTCAGAAACACTGTTAAAAATACCCCTTTATTGTTCACCCTCATTCACACCTCATGATCTATTAATAAGGCAGAAGTCATGACTGCGTATTTACATGCAATTTACATGCAATTTCTGCATGTATTCATTAAATTCATGTTCAGAGAAAAGCATCTAATTTTGGTTCATCTAAGGCATGTAAAGGAGCATGCAGAGCTGAAGGCCTGTATCTTATCAGGTGCAAACCTTACTGTGCTCTGCTGAGGCTGTAAGCAGAGATATAAACAAGTTGACCCTAACTTGCAAAACTCCACCTGAAGTACAGAATCACAAATTTTCCAAGTCATTCTGAGGTGGAGGGTCATGAGGAGAAGTAGGTGATATGCACAGGTACAACACACTATGGAAAACATCACTGCCCCAGGGCATTTTGAGAGGTTAGTCAGCATCAGACTGCTCTGCCAAGAGCTTGCTCTGGATGCTCCAAGAATAGCAGTGTGCTTGACACAAGCAGGTAGAGAAGACTGCTCTACAGGTCCTATAAATGGTCACATTCCTCTTAGAAAGGCTGTAAGGGTCTTGCCCTCCTGGGAAGTACAGCCACCCACAAACAAGAGTCTTACACAAAGCCTCACTACAACCAGCTATGTAGTGAGACAGCCCTTGAGTCAATACATCTGGAATTTGCTAGATAGATTAAATGAGGAGGATTTTGTACTGGAGAAAAGAATCACAGTGGCACAGGAATTACTAAGAGAAAATTAATCTCCTAAGCAAACAACAGTCTGGAATCACAGGAAATTCAAGTTTGTAAGTCTCTTTATCAGGAAGTAAGTGGGCAAAGAAGGACCCACAAAAATTGGGTTCTGTCCTGGCCTTTTGGCAGTGTGGCATCCCTTCACTTTCTCTGTCTTCCCTCCTTTTCCTCAACCTTCCAAATAGTTGCTGAGAGGTAAAGCAGCCAACACATAACTAAGCTGGTCTCTCCTGGGGACTGAAAACACTATGTGAGCTCTGCAAACAAGAGATAGGGGCCAATTTCAGGAAAGACACAAAATTTGCAAAGAAACTATCACTAATATACTCACAGGCTACTTTCCACCACTGCACTCAAGCCTAGCATACATTTGGCCATTTTGGATATCAAACCAGCCCCAAGGCATACTGTAACTGTAGGCTGCTGCACAATCCAGGATGTATTTTAAAAGCCTTCAATGACTTATTCAGGTTTTTTTTTTTTTGCATTTTTGAAAAGGTCCCAGGCTATGTAAACTCTGGCTGGAGCAACACCCAGGCTCCAACAACACTCAAGACCTGCACTGTCATTAAGAGCGATATTTACACGTTTGTCTGATTAAAAACAAAACAAAACAAAACAGAACAAAAAAACCAAGCCTCAAAATTGTTTGAATCATGCATGAACAGCACCAGCAATTTTTGCTGAGTAAATATATCTTTCGCTAGGCATCTTGACCTATTTCAGCCTTCCTTTAGTACTTCATCCTGTTAAGCAAAAGCTGAGGGAGGATCTTAGCAGATAAAATACCAGAAGGGATGGTATAAAGGTGATGGACATATGCTCTTCTCAGTGGCATCCAGTGACAGGCAACTGGCACAAACTGGAACACAGGAGGCGCCATCTGAACGTCAGGGAATCGCTTTTCACTGGAAGGGCGACCAAGCACTACCACAGTTTGCTCAGAGAGGCGGTGGAGTCCCCATCCCTGGAGATATCAAAAAGTGTCTGGGCATGGTCCTGCACCCTGTGTAGCCCTGCTTGAGCAGGGGATTTGGACCAGATGTACCTTAAAACCTCAGCCATCCTGTGATTCTCTGAAGGGATAGGTAAAGAGAAAAAAAGTGTTCCTGAGATAAGCTTTGACACTGGTTTCAAGAAGCTCCTACTTGCACAGTGAGAAACCCAACTCCAAAAGGTCTCTAAAAAAGGTTGTGAGTCTCCTCCAGTCCTGGTACAACCAGACTCCTAAGGTGTGGAACCTGAACTGTGCAAAGGAGAGAGAGGAAAAGTATGAACAGCAGGAAATTCACTGATTATTGTGTGCCAAGCTATATCTCATAAGACAAAAAAAAATAGCTAGGAACAAAGTTATCAGGAAATTACACTGTATAATCAGTTCCATCAGTTCTATAACAAGTTCCAGATTTGCAAGTGCATTTTCCAATTGTCAGCTTGCTCTTTCCAGCAACTTTCATCCTCTGACAAGCACCAACCACTAGTTGATGCATCATCCAATGATCTGGTTTTAAGAAGCTATCAGAGCCAGTACAGAGAATTGCAGGTTTGTGTCTCTCTCTCTTTTTTTTTTTTTTAAATTTTTATTTATAATTTTCATGTGTATGGCAATATCTCCTTCTGTGCCTGATTTGCACTAGGGTTACTTCTTGCTGTGTGTAGCAGTTTTGGTGACATTCACAGAACTAACCTGGAGATAAAATCAAAAGTAGAGTTAAAATTGGCCTCATTTTCCCTTCAGTAGAGTTGTGCACTTAAACCATGACTCATCATGACTTGCAGTCACACCCAGAGCTATGATGAGCTGATTGGCCAGTCTTGAGAACAGAAGGCAATCCAGATAGACACAGCAGGGTGAAGGTTGGATTCCTCCTCTTACTGGACAGTGACAAAAAAAACAGCAATCACCCTGGTTTCTCAACTGAGGTTTCAGTTTGGTAATGAGTCCCAGAAACTGAACAGCCTCTGTTGTGGGGCATTTTAATGTGCAGCTTGAGACAGAAGTAGATACTGAATCAATTTTTCCTCTGTTATGACAAATGGGGAAATGTACAACCTCAAGAAAATAAATCACCTTTTCTGAAAGCTGTAACTGGAGAGTGACTATGTCAAACAGTCAAACTATCTTCCTGGCAAGTCATTGCATGATCAATACATGAATAGCAGATTACAATAAGAACCTTCTGCTGTGAAATTAAAACTTAGCCAAGTGTTTGAATGCTTGGTACTTGTTCCTACTTTTGGTATGCTTTCCAGCCTTAGCCAGGTCATCAAATACATCATTCACTTTTGCAATCATTCTGTATTGTGAAAGCAAGGTGGATTATCATAAAGAAGAATTTATTTAAGCAAAAGAGTAGCTTCATAAGGTACTTAAAAAAATTAGATCATCCTGCAAAAGATATGTTACTTTATGCCACTGTCAGACACCTCCAAAAGCAAATGCAATTTCACTGTTCTCTGTCCTGGTCCTCATATATTCACAGTAGCCTTCCAACAGCCTAAGTTTAAGTCCTTCAGAAGCTTTCTACTAATAAATGTGAAAATTAATCTTTCTTCAGGCATTAGGCTCAAAAAGAATATATGCTTTATTTCCATATTTTCTTTCAGAGTACTTGAACTGCTTCAGTCCAGTGTCTGAAAACCTAACCTTCTGAGTCATTCAACCAGTGTTTTTGTTGTTCATCTGTCTGTCTTGATTGCGTCTGACCTCTGGGATGATTGCAATAGAAAAAATATTCAGTCTTTCTTTCTTTCTTTCTTTCTTTCTTTCTTTCTTTCTTTCTTTCTTTCTTTCTTTCTTTTCTTCAATATGACTCAACATCCTTCTCCTCTCAGGAGTATAACTACAGTTCATAGGGAATAGGTCCAAAGTTTCAATATTTCAAGTGTCTCACCCACAAATATTTTTGTCATTTAAGAAATCTCAGGATACCTATTTTTACAGATACAGTAAACATTCCCTGGCGTGGGGAGGGTTAGCATTTTCCAAAGGAGCAACAAATCAGTACTCCGGATAGCCCCGATAATGAAGTACTAAGGAGTAGACTTCTGGGTTGAAACAGTTCAGAGTGAAAGCAATAACCAAATATGTCTGGGAATATAGCACTACCAGCAATTAGCTCCCCTAAACTAAGCATACGCAGAGGGGTCATCCCAAATTGCTACTTCAGGAGACTTTTGATAGACTGTATTATAAATTAAAGAAAACAGATGGGTTCTTCCCACCTTAGTAGTTTGTTCCGTGAAGAGATGACTCTTTTCCCCAGCGTGACCCCTTCACAGGGGAATAGCACACAGAAAGAGTGGGGTCTGTTATGCATTTAGTCTGTGAATGCACATCCCCAGTCCCCCAAGCATCAGGTGTTTCACGAGGTCTCCCTCCATCTTCCCAAACTCCTGGTGTTTCCATGTGTGGATATGCATCTGGGTGGAAACTGAGAGCCTGCTGGTTTCAGGCTCAGCAATTTTCTGCCGCAGGGATTTAATTCATCCAAAGCCCTCCCAGGTGCAATCCCACAGCATTACTCGAGGCTGGCAATACTCATTGGGTCCTGCATGACATACTCTGGTTTTCCCACATGTACCTGTGTTCAAGAGACCTAACTGTGTGAAAATGTCTGGTCTGGACAGTCTGGCTACAGTAATTTTACCTCCTGAACATCTCTGGTCTTTTCCTAGATCAATTAGCTCAGGCATTGCTGTCTGACAAAATTACAGCCATTGACAGTGTTTACTCCAAGCTTCCAGGATAGGAAATCCATTTTTCATTAATAAATCATTTCCCTCTTTTAAGTTAAGTACCCTTATGAAGGTAGGAAACCTTATGAGGCTTTTTTAGCTGTCCTGCTGCAATTCTCATTCTTTGGCCTGTTCATACAGCTCCCTCAGCTTATCTAAGGAGACCTCTTATTTTCCGCAGATTGACACTTCTAAATTTGTTTCCCATCTTTTTGCCATTGTTTACATATGGTTTATATCCCTTCTCACAGAATCAAAAATAATTCTCATTCTATTCAAGAAAAGAAGTCTCTTTTTTCCCATTGAAATGTTACTGCTTAATTTAAGGATGATGGTTTCAAAAACGATACTTGAGTGAAAAAAAGAAAAGGAAACAAGCCAGATTTAACCAAGACACCAGATTCCATTTTAAGAAGATTTAACATGAATCCAGACCATATTAGCTGTAGGTTTAAGAGACTCACACTTACAATTGCATTTTAAAAGATAGGTTACTAGAATAGAATTTACTTCTAGGTAGAAAGCAATTTTTTCTCATTTTTTGTAAAGAGGGAATGTAAACACCATGGTTTCCCAGGAGGAACAAAAGACTTTTGTAAGCCATAAACCACAAAAAAATAAGCATGCATGTTCCCGAAGATTAAAACAGTATTACACACATACAGCGGAAGACGGTAAGGAAATAAATTCTAAAATAATGTATTCAAAGGCTTCAAAAACCATTTTAAAATGAGTCAGTTTTCCAGCTCATACATATTGACACAGCTCTGAGGTTTCAATCACTTACATACATACCACAGTAGCTCCTTGATAGCTCAATTTACAGTTAGAAAATGTAGATTAAAAAACAGCTTTTGTGTTTGCAAGCTCACAGGAGGGAGTGGTTTGGCTTTCATTTGCTGGAATGCAAAATGGACAAATCTATATGATGTCTACAAAAGTCATATTTGATGTGGCCATGTGTGCAACAGGGTCATCAGCCTTTGCCCTGTGAAACTAGAAGATGGGCCTTCATATCAATTTTTTCTAATGACTCCCCAGCACTTTTGCTGTGAAGTGTTCTGATGGCAGCGTCCTGCAGAACTATGTGGCCATGGGTTTAATGTGGGAGTTATATCTCTAGCCTAACCCAGTTATACACATTCCCACCACAAAAGCATAAGACAGGCATCTCCAAAAGGAGTTTCATCACACCTGTCTCAGACACCAGCCACAGAAAGGGAACAACTACCCCAGGGAGATGCCTATATTGTTCAGTCAACTGCAAAGGACCCTAGATGAGTAGCTTAGACTAGACAGCTAAATTTTCGATGGCTAAAGATAGGTGAGATGAATCTCACCTTTAGCCTTGGGATACGTCACAATTTACCTCTGGAGAATTTATTAATTAAGATTCTATGGTAGGAAACCTGCTTCAGTATAGAAGGGATAAAAAGAGGGAAACAAGGGCCGAAGAGAACACACCCAATATTAAAGATGGCCTAAATATTCCACAGTATAGCCTGTGCCCTGTAGTCCACACAACTAACCTGCAGATTAGAGCACTTTCATCTCTCTGGGCCAGTATCAATCCACAGACCAGCCAGAGCTCAATAAATCAAGTTACAAACTGGTGGTAGCTGAGGTTGGAGCTTTTGGAGTGCCAGAAGCAGGAAACAACGCAGAGACAGCTACAGCCAGGCTTCATAGGGAATTAACTATGTTTGATAGAATGAGACTTAGAGTCCCATTAATGTATCAGAAATGTAAATGTATCAGAAAAATAAATCTATTTCAAAAAAAGGGACATTTTATCTTGCTTTCTTCTGATGATATTGTTATTATTTGTTATCATGCACACTAACTTTGTGAGCATTTATCACGCAAATTTTTATATTGTTTTAAATGCTTAAAACATTTATTATTCATCTACAGGAAGATGTATGTCCTTGATTTTCAGCTTAGATTCCCAGATCTCCTTTTTATTGGTTTTACTTCTCCTTTTAAGGAAAAAAATGGACTAGGTTTGGTTTTTTTTTTTAATTTTTCCTCTTCTAGTTGTGGCTAATTTCAGTGCAGAAAGTACTTATGTAGTTCTTCAGCCTGACTATGAGTGAAAACCTAGCTATTACACTGTAACTTCACTCCCTATTTTGTGGGAAGTAGGCATTGCATCATCCCTAAGATCCAGAATAGGAGATGAAGATCCCTTCTTGGTGGATGCGGTCCAAGATTTTGTCATCAATGTTTCAACCAAATTAAGAGCTCCTTTTGTTTTGATTAGTTTATTCTCTCTTCTGTTTCCCTCTCTTCCCCACAAAAATCTTTCTGGAAGACTAAAAAACCCCCCAAATCCCCAACTTTCAGTCTAGTATTATGTATTTAAAATTTTATGCTTAAACATTGTAAATGTCTCATACTCCTGCAACTCAATTTTTACTATCTAAACAGTTGTCTTAACATGTGAGCACTAGGGAATTAGGAATTCCCAACAGGTATAAGAGCATGACAATTACAAGTCATTGAAAACATAAAATGCAAGCATAAAACTTTTGATTCAGAATACTTTAAGTATTGTTAGTACTCAAATCTCAAGCGAAATGCTACTTTTTGGATATCATTACCTAATAGCTGTTCTTAAATGTAAATTCCAACAAATTGCTGAAGTTATTTTGTAACGCAACTCTTTGTACTGGACAGTACGTTGACCAATTCATAAATAAAAATAATTAAAGTCTGCCTTCTTAAAAGGTGAAAGACTATTAGGGAACAGACATTGAATGGAAATCTGCATTAGCCTCTACCAAAACTGAAAGCCCACTGTAAAAACAGCTGAAGAAAGTTATCTGACACTTAAATACAGCGTAAAAGAGTGTGCCACTCTACGAAACACAAAACCAATCATTCCAAGGCACACTGCGTTAAAATATCTTAACACTCTTGGCAATGCATCTTTTGCTGTCATTGACGTTTTATTCAGAAGCTTCTGGAGGAGGCTGCTTTCACTGGTGCCCTTGGATAAACAGGTACGTGGAATTTCAGACGGAGAGAAGGAAGAGGCAGAACGGAGAGAGAGAAGGAAAAGAGGAAGAGAGGGAAGAAGGCAGGGAAGGAGCGAAGAAATCAGGGAAGGAAGAGAGGGCAGGAGCCGAGGGCCGCCGGAACACAGAACTCCGCAGCCGCCCCGTGCGCCGGCGGAGCTGCGCATGCGCAGCACGCCGCGGTGTGGGCGGTCGTGCGTCGGCTGCGAGCGCCGCGTCCAATGGGCGTGTGCGCGGGGGGGCAGGCGGTACTGCGGGCAGTCACCTGACGGCGCGCGCCGCAGTCGGGCCGCAGCCGGAGCCGGGAGCGGCCAGGCCTGGGTCGCGCGCGCGGGGCGAGAAGGGACGGGCTGAGGCGACGGCGGCGCTACCCTCCGGCCCGCGGCGGCGGGCACCGAGGTAAAGCCAAGCTGCACCGAACCGGCCGCTGGCAGGAGCGTGCGCGGTGAAGGGTTGGCGGCGGGGGTGCTAAGGCAGCACCCTTCGGGCGGAGGGCGCGGTGAGGCGGGGGTCGCAGCGCGTTCACGGGGGTGGTGTCAGTGTGCGGCCTTTTCTCCCGCTCAGCACGCACTCCGTGACGCGGCCCGGCCCGTGCAGGGTCGGGGGTCTCGCCCACGGGAGTGGCGGAGCGGTGGCGGAGGCGCCCCGTCAGCGCCGGGCACCGGCGGCGGCTTTCCCTCGGCGGTGCCTTGCTGCGGGTGTTGCCCCCCTTTCCCCGAGACCGCTCCTTGCTCGGTGCCCTTGTGGCCCGCTGACACAGGCGTGACTCTCCCACGCCGTGTTCCCCGGTAGTGTGCGAAAGGGCCAGTTCAGCCCCGCTGGGAAGTCGGCGGGAACCCCTCTCTGCCGGGGTGAGGCGTGCAGCTGGTAGTTGTTTCCCTTTGGAGGGAGCCGGGGAAGGTCTGTTTTAGACTGTAAACAACGAAATACAAATCCTGTCCGTCCTGTTCTGTGCGGTGAGATCCTTGGCATGTTTTGGGGCTTGGTGAAAATGTAGTAATCACAAAAGAACAGTTACCCATTTTAGCCTGATAGTAATCCCGAAATCATCTACAACTCAGTCTTCCAAATCCATATTGATCTAAAAAAAGAGGGAGAAAGTGTTCTAAAGGTAACTGTATGTGTAGTAAATTTTGACAGACATATTAATTTGAGGCACTTGAAGAAGGCAGTTTCTCTGTGTGAAAAACATATGGCTCCAGTAATGGAATAATTGCAATCCAGAAACACTGTAAATTAAGGTGATGCGGCATTCAGAATGCTGTAGCATATAGAGTAATTTCTTTAGTCTCAGGTATTACACCACACAGCAAGAAAAGGAAGGACTATATTTCTGTCAACATGATGAGTCTGAATTAAACCATCTAAGATAGACCATGAAATACAATTTGTAATACGAGTTTAACTTTAAAGATGAATTAAATAGTATAATTACTGTTGGATGCCCTAACTCAAGTGAGTAAGCCTGTGTGTACCTTAGCAAGCAGTGAGGCCCAAAATAGGCAGATTTGCAGAGAGAAACAGTTGTCACTGAAAACTGAATAGTCACTGTGTTTTTCAGAAGGGCTTCCTTTGACTTGGCTTAGTAAGTCTGAAAAAAAAGCTAAATCCCTTAGTATTTGAAATTTTTGAAAATTTCTAGAGTTTGTTTTCCGATTTATTTTAAAAAAGAACCTACTCTTATTGTCTGGATTCATCTTGTGAAGTGAATGAAAGCATAATAAATGGGGTTTTTGGGAAGTTTGCTTCACTAGCACATTCCTGATTTTAACCAAAATGCTGAAGTACAGCTTAGCTTCCATCAGCTGTATCTTTGAGTTTATATGTAAAAATGTGGAAGATCTTAATGTGTTAAATGTTTAATTGCATTTACTGAGTTCTAAAATTCTTATGCAAAGGATATTTTGAACACTAATAAATTTGTTATGATAGAAATGGTCTAGTATTAAAACCCAATACTCTTTATCTGATCGTTTGGATCAGGTGGGCACTCTAGTTAGGTGTAGAATAGACAGGTCTTTGCATGTGAGTTCTTTAAGTCCCAAATAACTCTGCCGTATGCTTCAGGGAAACATAGCTAAACAAGTCACCTTGTCATGTCATCCTCACCTTTCAAGTTTGATAAACGCTTCATGGATTTTCTTTTAACCATAGTCCTGTCTTTCTCCCTGCACTGGGCGTGCTGGTGTGGGGGCAAAGAAGAGTGGTAGATCAGTCAGAGGGTTCACGTTTGTGTCTGAATGCTAGCATTTTAATTGTCCTGTAGAATTTGACCACTGAAAGTTTCATGGGGGAGGTTTTGGGGAGTAGGAAAAAACACTGTGGTATTCATAATGTGAGTCCTGTTTATATATGGTCCTTAGTTAAACTAGAGGTAGCATGTTAGTTGATGCAAGTGTGGGTAGGAACAAAACATTGAGTGAGCCAAAACTAACTGCTGAACCAATCGGTAAGTTGTGTAGATTCAGCCTAGTGTGACCACAGTGGGGATAATATGTGAGGATCTACCTGCGGCTTTTCCTGCCCCTACCTCTAATTCAGGGGTAAGCAGTCTGGAGAGGGGACTAAAAATGTTACTTTGCTGTAACAAATCATAGGCTGCATCACAAGTCACTCTGTTTCCAGCAGTATGCAGTGTTTTTTGGTTAAGGCCCTCTTAAGGCTGGAAGAAAATTCTGTTCTTGTTAAGTATTTGGTATAAATGTGAGTTAGAAGGTTAAAATAAGGCTCAACTGACCGATCAGCTACTGAAGCTTTAAAAAGGTGAAAGTGTCCTGTGAAGGGTAAATTGACTTTAGAAGCATTGGTGAAATACAAATAAATCGAGTTTAATCATTAAACATGCGTTGGAGAGTGGGAGAGGTACAGCCTAAGGTATTAGTAACTCAATGTCTTTAAATGAGAGCCTGTGTCTTAAAGAATATTCAACTAATATTAAAAATTGTGTTGAGATATGTTGTTTGTGAATGACTTTTTTGAGCTATCAACATAATGTTTCTAGGTGTTTGGAGTCCAGTCTTGGCCCATTGACAACTACTGTGATAAGTAAATATATGGCACTTGCTTACCCTGTTCATGCTACTTTTAAGGTCATCAAATCACAGAATCCTGGAGTGGTTTTTGCTGGAAGGGACCTTAAAGATCATCCATTTCCTGCCTCCTGCCATGAGCAGGAACACCTTCCACTAGATCAGGTTGATCCAAGCCATGTCCAGCCTGGCTTTGAATGCTTCAGGGATGGGGCAACCACAGCTTCTCTGTGCCAGGGCATTGCCACCCTCACAGGGAAGGATTTTTCTAACAGCTAAGCCTGCCTTCTGTCAATTTGAAGCCATTCCTCCTCGTCCCTTCAGTCCAGACCCTGGTCCAGAGTCCCTCTCCAGCTCTCCTGTAGCCTCTTTAGGCCCTAGCAGGGGCTCTGAGATCTCCCTGCAGCCTTCCCTTCTCCAGGATGAACATCCCCATGAATCCAGATGTTCATCCCCATGAACATCTAGCCTGTCTCTAGAGCAGAGGGGCTCCAGCCCTCAGAGCATCTCTGTGTTCTTCTCTAGACTCATTCCAGAAGATCTGTGTCCTTCTGATGTTGGGGTCCTCAGAGCTGGAGATCAGTGTTTTATGTGGTAGCATCCCAAAAAGGATTATTTACAGGTCAGCTAGTAGGATCATGACTTTTGACATCCTATGTCAGGTAGGAAATAGTCTACAGTTTCAGGATTGGAAGACCAAGACAATTTGATGTGATTTGGTGGAGACCTTTACTAGTGCTACTATCTGAAGCCTGGTCTAGTGCATATATGTATAATTTTTTTTCAATTTTATTATTATATAGATATTGTTCTGAGAAACTTGTGCTGTTCTGTTTTCATAGAAATGTTTCTGAAGTTCTTTCTGATTTATGTCTAAAATATTTGCAGATTTCTTTCAATTTCACATACTGGGAAGAACAGTTACGGAAACAAATTAAACAGATAATACCAGAAACTATGTTCTAAATATAATTTCCAACCAATATTTTCTTTGACTTGGCAATACAGCTGTTTCACAGTTCTTTCAGCTTGTTTCTTCTGTCCTTCTAAGTTAAAGTACATTAAATGGTTAATTTAGTATTCATCATAAGTATTTTGACGTATATACTTGTAAATGGATTGTGATAGTCACTCAGACAAAGTTAGTCATGTGGTTTAACTGTAGCAATGAGTAGAATATGTAGCTCTAAACACAAAGGTGTTTGTCCTTTAAGCAAAGGCAGGAGTTGACAGTAGATTTTAATTGTACGTGCTTTACTTATCCTAAGTGAATATTTTATTATCTAACCTAGTTCTTATTTAAGAAAAAAGAAAACTAATTTTTACTTGTATTATGGGGGTGTAGTGTTTGTGGTTATTTTTGTTGTTGATAGGTGCTTTGGGTTTTTTTTTAAAGTTCTTTAGAAAGTCTGTGCATTGTTGTCTTTCCAGAGTAATTCTCCAGCACAACTGAAGGGCTGTAAGTGGTGAAATTTTTCAGAAGATTCTCTGAAATCCCTTCAGTCCTATTTCATTTTTTAGTAGTGAAGCAAACCAAATCCCACAACATGATTTTTATCCCTCATCCAAAAATTAAACAATTAGTGTAATATAAAATAATGGGATAGGCAGAGTAGTTTGGGATTTATTTGGATTTGATACTGATTGTGTCATCCTCTGAGGGAAACTTTTCAAACTTCTGTTCTTTGGAAAATGTCTATGGTTACGTCGTATCAATCTCTTTTTTACTTTTAAAATCGTGGCTTCTAGAGGATTGCAACTACTAGCATTCTCAGGATCCCCCATGCTCTCCTTCCCATGTCCCAGCTTCTATGGCTTGTAAATATTGAGGAAAAAAGTGTGTATTCAGTCTTAAAACCTGGAAAATAAATTAAGACTCTTAGCACAGACTTAAGACTTTCCAGACTTCCCATGATTCTTTTTAATACTTGTGACTTGACAAGAGTCCAGATGCAATGTTTAAAATTATGCTACAAAAATATGCTACAACATTTTTTTAAAAATCTCATTTATGTAATTAAGCTGTGAAGAATATAATCCAGGTGTTGGACTAATAAAGATGACAGTTTAGAATTATGACTCTGCTAATAACTGGATTGAATGTAATTTTTTCCAAAAGGAGAAAGTGTTGTTCTTGGGCAGCAAAGCTTGCTTTTTGCCTTTTTTATCACTTCTTTCTTTTGCAGTCTTTTTGAAGATGAAGCAATGAACATGCACACTAAAATGCTTGTTCATTCTTTGTCAGCATAATGTGAATCAGCAGCTATTAATCACTGCAGGCAACTGTAATATAACTATTTCCTTAAAAGGAGAGATGGCTGGGGGCAAGGACACAGAGAGAAAACTGTGGAAAAAAAAAACCTTTGCAGTGTTTTGAATGAGCTGTGTCTTATCTATGCTGTCTTGTTTTAGCAGTAGTAAATGATAGTTGTCCCTTTGGACTTCACATCTGTGGATAACAGATTTTTTTTTTTTTTTTTAATAGGCTAAAGTAAATGTTAATGTCAGCCCTAAGAGAACTGATGGAATGACTGACTTGCTAAAACTTACTCAATAGATCAGCATAAAAGGAGTAGGACCAAGAGTTTGTTTTCTCCAGGCTATGTTTTTCAGGGTCTACAATCGTATTTTTACCAACTTCTGAGGAATTTGAAGTGTTCAAAGAGTACAGAAACGTTAGAAGCATGGTGCTAACTGAATAGACCCTTATTGTCTGCTAGGTGATAAATTAATCTTGCTAGTTTTATAATTTCGGTGATCACAACTGAATTTACATCTGGGTGCCCAAGTTCAAGCAACTTAGAGAGCAGTGACAGCCAAGGTGTGTCCTGCCTGGGTTCTGCAGCTATGAAGGGGAGCTTTGCTCTCTGCTCTCTTATTTCAGAACTTCACCAGTGTCCAAGTGACACTTGCTGTGATTGCTAGAGAGGATTGATATCCAGTGTGGTATTACTGGATGCTTGTTCACTAAGAAAAGACTAAGGAACAGGGTTTTGTTTACGTTTTTAGTAATTTGGCTAACTTTTAGCTGGATCATGTGTGGAAATTATATGGTAGGTACAGATCAGAAAGAAGCCAAACACATGTTGACTTAGTTGATTTGGATAGTAGGGCTGAATAATTGATATCTGAGTCTAGGAATAAAAGGTTAGCTCTTTTTATAGGGATATCTGAATTGGATTTATTCACTGATGGAAAATAAGAGGCTTTTGCTCTTTAAAAGAAAGCACTGAGTTCGCAGGATGTAACTCTTGTATCTCAAGCTAGAACTATGACTTAGGAGAGCTTAAAACTAAAGGACCACAGATCCATTTTTGCTAGTTTGTTGCCCCAGTTGCACTTGGGTATGCTACAATTGATGGTGACAAGGTAGATTCCTGTGTTTTATTTGGCTGTGAGTTTTTGAAACAGTTGTTAGGTTTGGCTTGTAGATTGGGTTAAATCTGGGTGCCTTTGGATGAGTCCTCTCTTCAGTGTTCAGCTGGTGATAAGGAAATTCCTGATCACAGGAGCACAGTGAGGTCCTGCTGGATAGGAGTAGCTGCTCTGCAAGGCTTACTGGAATGCCAGCTGTCCAGGAGGAGAGGGAGAGCATCAAATGCTTTCTGTATCAAAACCTTATCCAGACTACTCTGTTCTTCAGTGTGTCTTTTCCTGAATTTGAAAAACCTGTAGCTTGGAAGGGAAAAATTATTTGGAAGACAAACTTTGATGTATGAGGATGAATGCTGCCTCTGGATTTGGTGTTCCCATTGTATCTTGGTGACCGTTAGATACTGGAATTTCATTTTCTCGGTCTAGCATGAAGAGTTAAGATTGTAAAATGTAATCAGCTGTTTTTCCTGAGGGTGTTATTCTTCAAAGTAGTAAAGACAGGACTTTACTAGTCAAAGTCACTGATTTTCATGGGTTTCTATGCTCTGATTTAGTATTTTTAATGTCACTTGAGACATTCAGGCTCAGAATATTCAAAAAGCATTTTGGTAAACATATACACAAGTGTGTGTGCTTTTGTCACCTTCAGTGACAACTTGATGCCTTTTAGCTTCCTTCAACTCTTCCAGGACACTTGTTTGTCCACAGGATGTTGAGTGCACTCTTACATGTGATGGTGGTGCTGAGGTTGGGTGAAAGTTTGTCTACCTTGTGTGAGATTTCTGTGTGGATGAGGAATCACACTATTATGAATTCTACTCTGGTACTCTGTTCCTACTCTTGTACTCTACCTGCACTGGGTACATTTTTCAACAATGTTACTTACCTCTTCTACTACTATTTTTCTTCTGAAACTTAGCAACAACAGTTCCTTACAGCTTTACCTGGTTTCAGCCATCATGATTCTCATCTTTGGAATACTTTTTTTTTTTTTAAACTATCAGGGGTGAGACTTTATGGTTTACCTGAGGATCTGTACTAAGTGACTCTTTAAAGCAAGAGACGGTGGTGGGAGGAAGTAAAAGATTTTAAGTCTATCTTTGCTCTCCAGTCAGCTAGTAAAGAGCAGTAATTGTTACCAGTTGTAAGTAATCAGATGAGCAAACCTGCAGCCTAATTTTAAAGTACCTTACACTCACTGTACCTCACTATCACCTTCCTGTAATAATGTAAGGAATGACTTTGAATGCATGAGGAAAATGAGCCTTGGATGAGATACGTATTTTACAAGGAATCCTGATAAGCATCTCACTTTGGTCTCTATATTGTGCACTTAAACAAAGGTGTATTCCTTTTTTAAGTGTGGTTGCAGTATTCATTTTCATTAAGATAACTATTTACATGTTCTTTAGAAATAAATAAATATATATAGTCACTTGGATGTAGAGGTGTCTAAATTTACTGAAGATATGGTAATTTTGCAGGTAACTGTTGGGCATAGTTTTCATAATTGTAAACTAGTAGGGAGACAAAAAGGAGTTACTTCTCGTTGATAACACAGAATAAAGTTTTATAGCTGGTACTTAGAAGGATATATTTTTGTCCTTATACAAAACATTATTTATCTCAAGATCACTGATAAAGAATGAAAACTTTGTAGTAGCAGGCTTGGTTGTGTACTCAAAGCAGAATTTGATTGATTGTGCTTCAAATGTCTATGTAGGTTTTACACTAGCATATGTATATGCTTATATTCACAGGGTTTTTAATTTTCAGTCGCAGGTGTGTGAGGTTATTAGGTGTGCAGAGTTTCAGAAGAGGAATTTGAGGAATGCCCACAGTACTAGTTTTCTTCCACTAACTGAGGATCTGTAGTAAGTGAGCTTTCATGTTGTTACTTCTTTAATCCTTCCAACCTGTGTTAAAAGAGCTATTTTAAGTTTTGGAAGATCTTTTTGGACTCTCCATATTTTTCATGGTAATGTCTGTTACAAATATCTTAAATAACATTCTTGCATTTTTTTTCTTTTGCATTCGGTCACGTGGTTGTTGGCACCTCCTTTGTGAGCAGTGATTTTGACATACAGTCATCTGTTTGTGGAATACTTTTCCAAGTTATCTGTTTTTACTTCTAGTTTTCCTTGATTGAAGGTTGCTTTTAAAATACAAATAGCATTATAGGAGTTTTAGGCTGCTTTCCAAGGATGTGACTTGTTGTTTGTAGTATTACTTTTCCTTTTTAATACCTGGTTGCTGATGTTAATAATACTTCTGAGAGTGGAAAAAAGAGCCCGATAAATAATATTTGTAGAAAAGTAAATTATGTAAAATGGACAGAAAAGCCTAGAAGGTCTATCCTCATGACAGTTGCAGCACAAACTTGTAACTTTAATTGTTTTCTGTACTTCATACCTTTTCCCCTCTTTGTCCACCCATTCATAAATAAAACTAATTTTAAGAATTCTGAGTGCTCTAGAAGAACAGTTGTGGTAGAATAGCAATTAAACAGTTTACAGAAGAGAGGTACTTTTTCTCTTTGCTATGACAGTAAGCATTCTTGTTGTGGATGTGTGTACAACAAATCTAGTTGTAGGGAAGTTATTTTGTAGTCACACTGCAGTGGAAAATCTCGTTTGCTGTCGTGACAGATACTGTCATAAATGTGGTCCCCATATTACACAACTGGAAAACAGAATTCAGATATTCACAAGTTTGACCTCTCTTAGTTCTTAAGCTTTTTACAGTGGTTGCATTTTCTCTTTCTCATTTGATGCTTTTGTTTTCACCAGCATTTTCAATTTTCTAGTGCTTTACCTTTGGATTTCTTTTTATTGTATTTGACAGTACCTGATTTTTATAAAGACTGAGAGGAATTTAATGTTTTAGTGTGGTGTATGGGTGATATTTTTTGGTTTTGTAGGGTTTTTTTAAAAGTTCTCTTGAAGTTTGAAATGCTTATTAAATGCTGCATTCTATTTTATGGATACCTCAAACTTGTTGCCCTGTTTAAATATAGATGGGACATAATTTGGCTGATGAAGTCCTCACAATTAATTAGGAAGTACAACATTCTGTCAGAGTAAAGTGTTAAATGGAATTATGCTCAAACTAAGTATTTCATTCACTTCTCAAAAAACCAGAAGGTAGTGTTTCAGTGTTGAAAGCTATTTAATTTTTTTTTTGGCAGCTGAAACATTGGAAACTCTCTCTCAGTGCTCCAAGTAGTCCACAAGCTTTTTTGAAAGGGTGGTGTGTGCCTCACAGAGATAAGTGAGAAGGAGGGTTAACTCTTCTCTGTGTTCATTTGTCTATATCCATAAAAACAGAAATGAACTAGTGTTCCTTTTAGCCTTCTGTGCTATGGAAGTGTAATGAACTGAACTGGATATTGGAATTGATTATTCTATCAGGAAAAACCCAAAAGCAGCATATATGATATGTATGTTGTCTGTCTGAGGGTTCTTTCTTCAAAGAAGATAGAAAAAAGAGAACACTTTAAAGCTTATCTTTAACTATAGTCTCCCTCATGAGTTTTGCCTAAGTGTTCACCCAGAATATGTTCTCATCTGTAGTACTGCCTTGCGCTCCCCACCACTGTGGATTTAGTCTTCAATTTTTTCTGTTTTGTCCTCTCTTCCTTTTTTTTTTTTTTTTTTTTTTTTTTTTTTTTTTTTTTTTTTTTTTACCTTGTAACAAATACAGAGTTATACTTCATTAAACTCTGTGTGCTGTAAGATATGAGCAATATAAGTTAGGCTATAGAGCAATCCAGTTAGGAATAATTTATATTTATATTACACTGGTTACTTCTCATAAGCTCTTATAAAATAGAATTTCATTAATAGAAGTTCCATGAGGAATTATTTTGTTCTCATGTAAATTGACTGGAAATTAAATATTTCCTAAATTAATGAATCTGTAGTCTTGTTATTAGGTATACGTAAACATTTAAACTGTTTCTTTCCAAAAAAAAAAAGCCCTTTATGATTATCAGTGCATGGTATATATAGCACTTTTCTCTACCACTTCTTAGAGGGAGAAACTCAGATTTGTGGAACTTTTGGGATTTTCCCCTCAAAACTTTAGGTTTTGCCATACATTTATACATTTTGCTGGTGAAGTTAAGCATAGAGTGTTCCATAAGGGAGTGGAACAATAAAGGAGCATTACTGTGAGATAATGCTGATGTGCTCTGCACTTTATTGGGGTCCAGACTAGTATTGCGCTGCTATTGCCACTGGAAATGGGGATCTTTTTCATCCCTCTTTCTGTTCAGAAGTTCACTCAAAATGCCATGAAAATAACTTGAGCAGTGAGTAACCAGGAGCACAGCTGGCAGCCTGGTTGCTTTTTCCACAGTGTGTTTAAATATGGCTGTGCCCTCTCCACTCCCCATGTTGTGAAAGTTTCCCCACATCTGAAACCTGAGGATTTGTACTGGCTACAGTTTTATTATTGTTGGGAGCTGGCAGATGGTAACAATCTCCATTGAGCAATAGAAGGATGAGGTAGTCCCATGTCAGCTGAAGTGAATCTCCACAGCTGTGCTCAATTACTGGGGTCAAGTGTAATCTGAATGCTTGTTTTGTTAAGGTATAGTGTGTCCTAGAAATACCATATTTTCTTTGCAGGATTGTTCCAAATCTGACTTAAGTGGTTTCTTGATTGAGCAAGGGCACTTAATAATCTTTTTTCTTCCCTTTAATTGGAAGAAGGGCTCAACTGAAAGTGAAATACAGTATAAAGATCAGATTTGGAAATACTTTCAGTCTTCGCACTCTCTAGCAGAGCTGCCTTCTCCCTAGCCCTTCTTTTTTTCTGCAAATTTAGGAATCTTCAGAACCATTATATATGAATTATGTATTTCAAGGTATTAAATATTCTATAATTTAAACTGTTGTTTATTATCAAATGAATACTGTTATTTGCGAACTTTGTCAGAGAACAGATGGTATTCTGTTGCCAGGTGATCTGAATCAGAATGATCTGTTGGGAAAGTGAACTTGTAACAAGTATGACAAATCCAATAGCCGTGAACAGAAAAGGGGGAGAAAAGTTTGCATTAAAGCAGTTAGAGAATTCAAATTTAAAAACAAAACACCAACTTACTGGAGAAAAAATCAGGCAATCCTCAGGCATTTTACCAATGCCTGATTGGTTGAGCAGACAAAATACTTTTGAAAGAAGATATAAAGAAAAACAGATATATTTTAGTCTGCACTAGGTGAATCAGCAAACAGAAGTAGTTCACATAGTATTTTGGTGAATTTTAGTTTAATGCATCTGTTTTATTTCTCTTTACATTTTCATAGTGTTGGAGTTAGAATATACCCATTACTAAGAGTGAAAGCTTAGGTAATTTCTAGGTGTTACAGTAAATTTATGTCTTTGAATCAAAATTGGCAAGGAAAGAACTGTTCTTTATTGCTGAAGTGCATTTTTTAGTCTATGAGACTACAAAAGCAAGTTAAGATGTACATATCAAGATTTTGGTACTTAAAATGGTCACAGGCATGTATTTATATGAAGTACTAATTTGAAGAAGAATTAGACCAGGGCAGTGCTCATGTTTCACTAGGTTCCTGTTAGACATGACTTTCAGGCGTACAACTTGTTTCTTTGCTCCCGCAGGTCTGAAGTACAGAAGCATGCTTTCCACTGAGCCTCACACTACCACCTGTGTTACAGAATGTCTCTAAGTGAGAACAACAGTGTGGTGTTTGCCTATGAATCTTCAGTGCACAGTACCAATGTACTTCTCAGCCTTGATGATCAGCGAAAGCAAGATATCCTTTGTGATGTTACAATTTTAGTGGAAGATCAGCGATTTCGGGCTCACAAAGCTGTGCTTGCAGCTTGCAGCAGTTACTTCCTTTCAAGAATTGTGGGCCAGGTGGATGCTGATCTTATCATCACTTTACCGGAAGAGGTGAGTGTCACTCCCTTCTGCATTTTACCTGCTAGTCCTTCTAATCTGCTTTGTTCAATTCTCTTTAACAGTAGGCTGGGGCTTAACTGATGAGTTAGAGTAGGGGATTTAAGAACTGAAAGACACCAGCCCACAATCTGGGATACCAAAATATTTTTTGAATTCAAGTACTTCATATATGTTACGTTACAAAGACTAACTACTGCCATCTTGGTGTAGAATCTGTTGGGTTTTTGACAGGGTCTTTATTTTTTGACTTTCATCCCAAATAAAAATTACATAGATGACTACTGCAAGAGTTACTTTTCTAGGTCAGTCACAGTAAGAGTTTTTTAGGGTTTTTTTCTTGTTTGAGCATAGCTAGTTAGAAATGTGTAAGAGAAAGTGAAAGGAGTAGAGTTTTTGTCCCCTCTTGATCCTTGCAGTTTTTGCGGTGTTTCTCCCTTAAATAGAAAGAAGGTACAGTTTTAAAATACCATTGTATTTTTTTCTTTCAGTTTCATTTATGAACACTACTTATTTGTAAAGCCACTTTAATGTTTTGTCAACTACACTGTCTGAAGATATCTTGACAGCTTATGGATAAACTATCTTTTGCATTCTACTTCCCCACATTATAAAGGATGAATTAATGTGGTGGTATAATCATTAGTAGTGTAATCTACAAAGCATATTTAAAATACTATTTTAAGAATTCTTTAGGTAGGTCATAAGAGTTTACAGAGAGACAGTTTTAAAGAACTGATCTCTGCGGAGGTCTTATCAACTTCCTTTCATGTGTTGTGTTTTTTAAAAGAATATACCAAACAACTACTAAAAAAACTCCAAAGTAAACAACTGATTCTTAAATTAAATTGCATGAATAATTCATTATTTTGCTGGCAGAAGGATGGAGTGTAATTAATGCCTTGATATAGTGCTTTATTTAGCATAAAATACTGTTCATTTCAGTAAAGGCAGGGTGTGGCCTCAAGTTTGAGAATTAATAGTGCACATACTGCTTTATTCTTCATTTGCAGATAAAAGGGTAAAGGAAGTGTCATGTAGTTGGTAATCTGTTTATAGGATCTGTTTGTGGCTTTCTACTTGATTCCTTAGACATTTTTTCATGTGTAGGAGATCTTGTGCAGTTTCTAATGAGACAGTTCTTGTTTATCTCTGGATTCCCTGGTAGGCAGCTGTTGTGAAGACACAAATGTTCAGTTAAAATCACTTGCTCTAAAGGGGCTTTAAACTGAGAATTCTGTTTGGTGTACAGTTTTTGAGTGCATTTCTTCAAATCTATGGGAAATAAGTAGGTGGCTGTAGTAGTAAATAATCATATATGGCCAAACTCCCGTTTTTTCAAACTCTTTTTTTTATATCAGTGGTGCATAAGACGAAGTGATTAACAGTAATTACTCTTCAAAAACTACAATTAAATACCAGCAGCATATTCTAGAGTAATTAATATACAACTTGTTTTGGAATATATCTTTCTGAGGTTGGAATCTAGTTACTGGTTTTCAGCATACAGTAATATTTTTCACTTTTAGTACTGCATTGCCAGAACATTTTATTAAGAGATTGATCACAGTGAAGAAAATTGTCACAAAATGTGCATGATAAAATTATATCAGAAGAACTGTTTCAGAATGAGTTTGACCAGGTTTTCACAATAGAACAAATCTGCTGCTTTTGTCCTCTACTCTGTCCTGCTGGCAGGACAGGTAAATTTATGTATTTCTCTGTTTAAACCCAAATAGACCATACTACTGTTTGTTTTTTGTTTGTTTGTTTGTTTTAAATTTTTTGTAATAGGTAACACTTAAAGGATTTAGTCCTTTGCTCCAGTTTGCATATACAGCTAAACTTGTTTTAAATAAAGACAATGTGTCTGAAGTTTGCAAATGTGCAGAATTTTTGGGTGTACGCAACATTGAAGAGTCCTGCTTTCAGTTTCTCAAATTCAGATTTTTGGACTTTAAGTTGGATCACCAGGAATGTCCTAGGAAGAAATGTTGCACACAGCGTTGTCAGAAAGCAAACCTTAAAACTGGCAATGCAGATGATGGAGACCTAGAAATAAATTATGAAGTAGAAGCACTTCTACAAAAGGAATACAGTCAAATACCTGATACAACGCCCTGTAAAGAGGAAGAAAATGCTAAATCAACGCCTGTTCTCCAAGATAATGGAAATCAAAACTGTGATCCTGTACATTTGGAAAAGGGTAGTGCTTCCAGCTTATCTTCCCAATGCCCAAAATATAGAAAATTCCAGAAAGCTTTTGGAAGTGACAAAGTTCATACTTCAGAGTCCAATTCCAGTATTAAAGATTCAGGTATTATATATACCAGTATTCAGATACCAGCATTTGCAGCTTCTCTTGAGAAGGAAATACCTGATAATGATGGCATACAAAAAGCTCAGGAGTGTTTGCCTATGCAGCTGATCTCAAACTGTGAAGTGACTCAGGCAGAAATGGAAGCAGGGGAAGAAGGCATTCAGAAAAATGAAGAGTCAAAGAGAGATTCTGTAACACGGAATGTGTCATGTCCTGTGGAGAAAATGGATCTTGCTGCTTTCCCCCAGAACTCTGCTGCATCTCACGGACCCAATTCTGTGTCTATTTTACATAGTTGTGAGCAATATGGTAACTTGAATTTCAGTAGTATGCAAAACAACACAGTCTTAGTTGAAAAAACCGTGTCAAGTACTGGAGCTGGAAATGACAAGACTGAAAGTCAAGGTAACCCATCTTCAAAGGTCGATTTCTGCATTAGAGAAGCCACTGACATAACCTCAGTGGGAGATCGAAGCAGTGTGGAGAGAGAGATAGCAGAGCAGTTAGCACAGGGGTTCTGGAGTGATATTAACAGCACAGATGCCTGTCAAATACATTTACCACCTGCAGTTTCTAAAGAGTACTTGGAGCCAGTGTATTCAGGGAAAAAATCAGAGTGTCCATGGCTGGGGATCAGGATCAGTGAAAGCCCTGAACCTTGCTCTCAGCGAACTTTTACAACACTGAATTCTGTCAACTGCCCCTTTATAAGCAATCTTAGCACTGAAGGATGCTCCAGCACCTCTGAAATAAACAGTGGAGATTATGTTCAGGCACAGCAACAGGAACAGTGCCCTTATAACTATGTGATAAGTTTGGGAGAGGATTCGGAAACTGACACTGAGGGAGACAGTGAATCCTGTTCAGCAAGAGAACAAGAATGTGAGGTAAGAATATCCTGATGTATCCTTTACTTCGCTTCCCAGTCTCTTAAGGCCATATTCAAAAATCTAATTCTGAGTCTTCTGTGGTTTGTTTTTATGGGTTTTTTTCCTGTGGCTGCTTGTTTTAACAGGTCTGGAACTGAAACTTTAAATAACCATTCAGAAATTTATATGGAAGGTCACTGTTAATTCAGGGAGACTGAATTAAAATATGAAAGTATTTTGATCAGATATTGAAGTGTTAGATGCTTACATATTAAATGTTTAAGGTTTTTTTTCTGAAACAACTGTCAGAAAAAGGTTGTGAGTCTTAAATCAAGGCATGAAGATTTGTTCTTAGATTTTTTTTTTATCTGCTTCAGTTAGATTTAAGAAAACTTCTTAGAACCTTTGTTTAAAAGAAACTTACCAGTTTTCTTGGGTTTATTCTGAGCTGTCAGGTGAAGGTGGGAGAAAAATGATACTTCAGATTTAATGTGAAGTGAAAATTAAATTTTTAAGCTGGCTTCAGTTGCTGTGTATTTAAGAGTTTTTAATAACATCACCTTCTCCAACACTGAGGTTATTTTTGTTCCTTTAACTGCAGTAATTATTTGGCACTTCCTTTCTTTGTTACTGCTTTAGTAGTGGTTTAAGCAGATACCATACAAGAGTAGTCTAATCCCAAAAGATTCTGTGATATACCTGGAACAATTTCCATCTCAGTTCTTAGCATCGTAGAATTGCAGCATAACTCTGCATGATGGATGATTCAATGTTACAAAAATTCGGTTGTTCTTAAAGCAGCAGGGTTTTTAACTTTTCAAGATGCAGTGCCTTATTGAGACCGAACATAAGTGGAACCTGCCATCAAAAAAAGCTGGAATGCCAAAGAAAAGGCCAGAATTGATTAAATACATTCCTCACCTTTATGTGACACAGAAGATGGCATCATTGCTGAGGACAGTACGCTGGGGTGTTTTATTGTTTTTTGCCTGTTTGTCAGCAGTAGTAGCCAATCAGAGAATAGTTTTCTCTGTGTTCTTTTTAAACCAAATTCAGATCTTTGACCACACTAAGGTAACATAATCTGCCACTTACTATACTCAAATCTAGGGATTAAAATTAAGTGTCTTTAGTTGGATACTGAAAAAAACGTGGTGATTATTTTGTAAAGGTAAATATGTTTTTTAGTATTAATCAACCGGTTGAGATCTTAAATGCATTTGTAGCTCAGGTATACAACAGTAGCAAGAGCCTGATCCTCTCTCTTCCCCAACATTAAGAAATAAAAGACAAATACTGTAACTTCTGTACTTTAAGGAAATGCCTATTTCAGATGAACTTTTCCTGCAGAAAAAAGAAGCATAGGTATAAAAATGTATGCAGGCTGCATCTTAATAGCAGCTTTGGGAAAACTTTAGACTGTATTAGTGAGTCTTGACACCTGTTTAGTACGTCATCAAACTGTAACTCATCTTCTTAGAGTCTATCACCTGCATATTTGATGCACACACAAGTAGCTTTCATCCTACTCTGAATATGCCTGTAAGGATCTAGTGTAAATGTGCAAATACTCTTTTGCACATTTCTGTGCTTGAACTCCTGTAGTTGAATCCTCTGGATTTTATCCCATCATCTGATGGTTATGGTAGTTTGTGCTTGTCTCTAAGATGTAGGGAGAAAGATAGGTTGTGTGGTGAAGAATGTTGATATTTGTGTATATCCACCTTGGATTTACAGCTATATCTCATATTCTAGGTAAAACTGCCATTTAATGCACAAAGGATTATCTCACTTTCCAGAAATGACTTCCAGTCATTTCTGAAAATGCATAAATTAACTCCTGAACAATTGGACTGTATTCATGATATCCGAAGACGAAGTAAAAACAGAATTGCAGCACAGCGATGTCGCAAGAGAAAACTTGACTGCATACAAAATCTTGAATCTGAAATTGAGAAACTGGTATGTATAAATATTCATTGCTGTTGTCTCATCTTTCTCTAAACGTCTTGACTGGCTATCTGGCAGTAGCTTGAGAGTGAGGTGGTTTACTACTTTTTCCACTCAAGCTTAAAAAACCTTATCAGTCTTGTATAACTTCTTGACAGCAGTTCTAGATTTTTCTGAGCCTTGCTCTAAAGTACACACGTCTTTCCTTCTGTGGACTTGTTTCCATTCAAATAAAACATGCATCATAGCATAATTTTTGGTGAATGATGTTACTGAAACCCATAAGCTTTGAATTTAATAGTACAGAATGATTCCCAGACTGTTATCCTACACGGTTTTTTGTCTCTTCCCCTTTCTTGCATCGAGATTTTGTTCTTCAGCTCACAGTATTGCTCATCATCAAGTTTGCAGTTATGCAATTGTTAATTGTGTAAGTTCTGTTCTTGGAACATATCAACATGGGCTGGTGAACTGTTTCCTGAGTCTTCAATGTTAAAAATGAGACCCTTGCAGAAAGGCGGAAGATACAGAAGAACTTGGGAAGTTGCTTGCCTTTTTAGCAGTTGCATCAAGATTGTAGCTGAGGAATTGATGCATCCAGATTTCTCTGCGGCCATTTGTAATGTTTTTTCTCCTCCTTAAGAGGGAATAAAAAGATAAATATGTAACGTAAGAGAAATGCAGGTAATCTGAGGTTAGGATTGTGCAAAAATAGCAATGGCGAGAAGATAATTGAGTGTTTTTTCAGAAAAATAAGTTTTTGTTCAACTTTGTCATCTCAGTTTCATAGTTGGTCATACCATGTGCGTGAAATAGTTCAGTTGTTTAGGATTACTGTACTCTGGTTCTTGTTTGTGGAGCATTTTAGGCTTGGTGTACCTGAATTTGGTATCTGCATCTGAACATAGCAGTCATGTTGCATCGTTTTTGACTTCAAAGTGAAAAGGAAAATAAAATTAGAGCCAAATGCCATGGACTGGAAACTTATTTTCCTGTGGTCATCATCTTTCACTGCATCTACTCATACTTCTGCAATGAGGAGATAAGCTTTGAAGGAGAGCTTGCAGTGGCATAGAGATCTGATGAGCTGACAGAGCAGGTTGTGCTCAATGAAGAAAGAGCTCTGTGGGGAAGGGTAATCAGGTGATTGTATTAATGATATCTCCTTACTGAAGAGAGAAGTTGCATTTCTGACATTTCAGAACTTTTTGCCAGGTTTTGTCATCATGTTGTCATTTCTGTTAAGTAACTCTGTCAATATTTTGCAATACTTGGGCAGGGAATTAAAGATTGATCTGCAAGATTAGACATGTATTTGTTTGAGACTAATAATTATAAAATAATATTCTTCTTTCTGTGGACCTGTGCTGGAACAGACTGAATGTCTGCTGTTTGACAGGTAACAACACTGTGCAAGGCCTAGATAATGAGTGTTGAGTTTTGAGAGGTGAGGTGAGGTCTGAGTTATATGAATCATCCTCTAGGCACAAACATGTTCCAGTTGCTTTTTTTTTTTTTTTCAACTGTGCTGATAAGTTTCTTCAGAAATTCCTGAAAAGACCCTGTTTGGAGTTGTTGACCATATTGACCATCTGATTCACAGATCATGAAATCTGTATAAGTTGTATTCAAATACAGAAAGATTAAGATCTGTCTAGGCATGATTTCCAGATGGGGGGAGGAAAAGAGATGTCTCAGAAGGGCTATGTGTGGTATATACATCCAGGTTGCTTCATGCATGATAGCTTCTGCATTCTTCCTGTTCTCTGGATCAGTTGTGTCTCAGACCCTTTAGACTTTGATCTTCTCATAGTATATCTGTAATGTGGCTTTCAGAGGGAATAGAATGGTGTAGCTATAGTTTAACAACTCTTGACAGGTAGATAATACTCCGCACTATCAGTTAGGAAATGCTTTTTGGTGGAATTCCTCATCCTGGTTTCCAATAGGTGGAGCATTCTGTCTTGTATTAGTTTCTATTTGGTGTTGCTTCAGTTTTTTTTCCTCTCTCAGAAGATGTTTGTGATGTGTTTCTTGGAAGAGTCCTATATTTGGAACAGACTGACCCCTGCCTGACTAGAGGCTAGATACTGACAGCTGGCAAGTAGCTTTGCTGACAAGCACCTGGGGACCTGGGCAGACAGCAGGCTAAGCATGGATCAGCAACATGTCCAGACTGAAAAAAAGGCCGTCAGTGTCCTGGGCTGCATTAACAGGAGCTCAGCCCCTTGTTGGAGGGCAGTGGTTGTTGTCTATCTTGGCACGTATAACGCTGAATCTTTTGCTGGGTTTTCACCCTCCCAGTTCCAGGAGCACATTGATAGACAAGAAGGAAGGTTAGGTGAAGGCTACTAGGATGGCCAGGCCTGAAGTACTTCTGTGGTGAGCAGCAGAAGAAATGGGGCTTCTACCTGGAAAAGGGATGGGAAGACTTGATGGCTACCTGCCCATATCTGTGTGGCAGTACTTGAGGTTATACAGCCTTTGGTAGTGGAAGATCTTCTGCTTCCTGGGGGAGTGCTGGACAGCAAGAGCAAGAGTCATGGTCTTAAAGGGGGGATTTCATCTGAATATAAGGAACATTTTTTCTTCCAGTGGGGACAGGCAAGCAGTGGAGCAGTTCACCCTGAAAGGCTGTGCATGCCCTGTCTTTGAGGGTTTTGTGGCATGACTGAGTGAAAGCCCTGTGCAGCCTGATCTTACCTGATCTCTGACTTTGAGCAGCAGATCAGACTACAGACCTGCTGAGGTACCTCCCCTGCCAAGTGATTCTGTAAAATTGGAAATCTTATGTTAAATTCTACTTATATTGAAGAGAAATATTGTTCAGTGCTGAATCTGTTATCTGAGAGAGTTACCTCTGATCATGTCCCTTGATCTTCTGTACTGATAAAGTCTTTTTTTTTACCTCCCATATAGCCTTTGCTAATTGACCTTACAGGTGAATCTGAGTGTTCTTGTTGGTCCCTGATGTTCTGTATTTGAGAATACACAAGGGGCTACTTAAGGAGATGTTGACTTGTGTAGAAACAGCTCTTTCAGAGACCCTGTGTATATTCACATTCCTTGTACTTTCTCCTGTACAATGGGATGACCCTGCCTGAGCAGGGAGGTCGGACCAGATGACCCACAGTGGTCCCTTCCAATCTGATGCATCCTTTGATTTTCACTTTGAAACTTTTACAATGAGGGTACTTGTGAGGGAGAGCAGAATAGAGGACAGCTGGTCTCAAGAAGCACTACTTCAGTGAAGATTCTGTAGCTGAGGAGGAGGATGTGTCAGTGCTCCAAGAAAAATGTAATTGAGATCTTGTTATGTATATTATAGCAGGGTGAGGTGTGTGAACTAAGTACATTCTTTACCAGAAGATTCAAAAGACATCTCAGTTTATTATGACCTCAAAACTAACTGACATTACTTTGTAGTATTAGTATAATGCTGATAAAATAAAACAATAATATTTAAATGTATTAACCTGTGAACAGCTTCAGAAGGGGGTGATGCATTTATGCTGGAATAACTATTTCTGAATATTTGTGTTTGTTTTAAATAGCAGTCTAGATAATTTCACTGGTCCATAATACACAGCTGAGTGCCTCTACATACCCAAAAGGTATTAGGTAATCTGCCTAACACAATGGGGAAGATGATTCCGATAAGTATTAAAAAACACTTGGAGGACAATGAAGGTATCAGTCACAGTCAGCAAGGCTCCATGAGGGGAAAGTCCTGCTTGTCAAGCCTGATTTCTTTGTATGACAGGGTAACCCACCCAGCTGATCGAGGAAAGCCAGTAGATGTAATCCTCTTGGACTTCACCAAAGCTTTTGACAGGCTCTCCCAGGATCCTTCTGAGCAAAATGTCCAGCCCACAGCTGGATAAACACCTCATGTGGTGGGAGAGCAACTGGCTCATGGGTCAGGAACAAATGGTGACAGTGGCTGGGTGACATCAGGTTGGCACTAGTCCCTGGTGGCGTTCTGCAGGGCTCCATCCTGAGCCCTGTGCTCCTCACCATCTTCAATAATAACCTGGACACAGGACTCAATGGGACACACTGTAAGTTTACCATTGACACTGAACTGGGAGGATTGTCACTCCCCTGAGGGCAGAGACACCTGGACAAATTAGAGACTTGGACAATCACCAACAGTGTGAAGTTTAATGAGGGCAAGTGCAAGATTGTGCTCTGGGACAGGGCAACCCTGGCTGTGTGTTTGGACTGGGGAATAAGAGGCTGGAGAGCAACTGTAGAAAGGGACCTGGGGTTCCTGGTCCAGCTGAACACGAGTCAGCAGTGTCCTGGCAGCCAGGAGGGACGTCCATGTCCTGGAGGGCATCAGGCACAGCATCGCCAGCCAGACATGAGGGGGTATTGTCCCACTCTGCTCTGCACTGGGGCAGCCTCACCTTGAACATTGTGTGCAGTTTTGGGCACTATGGCTTAAAAAATGGTATTAAGCCATTGGAGACCATGCAAAGAAGGGTCATGAGGATGGGGAAGGGTTGAGGGTGGGGGGAGGAATCTTATTAGGGGTGACTGTAGGCATTTAGTCTGTTCAGCCTGAAGAAAGGGAGACCTCACTGACATCTTCAACATCCTTAGGATGGGCAGGTGCCAGTCTCTTCTCTCTGTGACCAGTGACAGGACTTGAGGAAACAGCATAAAGCCGAGTCATGGGAGGCTTAGGTTGGATATTAGGAAAAGTCTCTTCCCCCTGGAGGGTGGTTGGACACTGGAATAGACTCCCCATGGCAGTGGTCACAGCACCAACCTGACAGAGTTCAAGAAGCATTTGGACAAAGTTCTCAGGCACAGGGTGTGACTTTTGAGATATTCTGGCTCAGGAGTTGTACTCAGTGACCTTGATGGGTCCTTTCCAGTGTGGCATATTTTATGATTAACAGCTGCTCCCAGTATGCTGACAAGTAATAATTTATTCACAACGTCCTCTTTCTACTAGTTTTAGACAAAAAGAACTGGCAACAACTCTTCCTCTTGCCAAATGCTGCCTAAACTTAATCAGTTCTTTCAAAAAGAAGTTGTAGAGGTTGCAGTATGAAATTTCTCTGCAAAAAGGGGATGTGAGGAGGAGTGAAAATAATAAAACTTTCCAGGAGTGAATTGACATAACAGTAGTTGTAACACATAGTCCGTATGCTTAAAACTTGAAAACTGTTTAAAGCTTTGTGTCTTCAAAACTGTATCTTCTTTTAATTAATTAATTACAAAATTTAAAATGTATTGTTGCAACATGTTTGGATTTGGATTCTTTATCCTTTTCATTCAACTTCTTCATGATGGTCTTGCTTGTTCCCTGTCCTTCTTTGCCATTTTCTCATTTTTCTTTATTCAAAAAGTTGCTTGTTTCCATGATTGGACGTCTCAGTCGTCAGTGTCTTTTCATCTTTAGCCAGTTCTATTAGAAGCCTCAGAAAAATTTACAACATTGATGCAAAAAAATAAGCTTGATTTAATACAGGCTATTTTTTTTTCTATTTGATATTTATTACTGAGTTGCCATCCTGTTTGTTGCCATGTCCTTGGACAATCCTGCTACATTATCTCTAGGTTGTCAGATCTTCAGTGCATCTTCTTTCTTTACCTTTCTTAAATTTTCAGTCTAATTTAGGAACTATGCTTAACTCCATTGTTTGTCCTATAGTGGATTTGGCACTTCTCGAGCATGAAAGTTACTGTTACCTAGTGGAATAGTATCAATAATTAAAATGTGATGTTTGATTTTTCAGCATTTCACTTTTAAAATACAGATCTCTATGAAGACTGCTTAATGTTTTGTTGACTCATTGGTAATGGTTTGTTACCCCATAGATCTAGTGTAAATAGGAATATTTACAGTAAGTGCAACTGTGTTTCATTTGTTCAGCAACTACAAATTACTCCTTTGTCTGCCAGCATGACTTTGGAAAAAGCTGCATATCTGAAAAATCACATCAAATAGCTTAGCTGATGATGCTTCCAGAGAGGTTGGGATTGGCCTTTTGATATGCATTTGATTGTGTTGCTGCTTACTTTGTTAATGCCAAATTACTTCTCTTTCAATAGACCAGAGAATTTAAAGTCTCGTCTTAGCTTGATAGGAGCTTAAACCATAGTTTTTATGTTAAAATGTAGACTAAAATACTGTTTTTCTTTTTGCAGCAAACTGAGAAGGAGAATTTGCTGAAGGAAAGAAACCACATTCTATCAACTCTGGGTGAGACAAAGCAGAATCTGACTGGACTTTGCCAGCAGGTGTGTAAGGAAGCAGCCTTGAGTCAAGAGCAAATACAAATACTTGCAAAATATTCTTCTTCAGATTGTCCACTCTCATTTTTGTTCCCAAAAAGAGAACAAAAAGCTCTATCTGATAGTGAGCATGTGGTACCATCATCTGTAGACTCAGCAAATGTTCTTTCAGGTGTCACACCTACAGCTGAGCAGAGTTCCTGTTATCAGTGTGTCAAAAGTGTGTGTGAGGCCACGTACGATCAAGTACAAGAACTGCATCCGGTTTCTGCCAGAACATTGGAGCAAAATTTGCTCTTGGAGCCATGTGGACAGAGCAGTGGCATCACAGACTTTTGCCAGCAAATGACTGACAAATGCACTACAGATGAGTGAATCTCTCCTTCCCATTGCCAGGCTCTCAACATTGCAACTAGAAGTGGGCTTGAGCATTATTGGAAAGTAACTTACTAAGTGAGAGTAAAGATAAAAGTTTAATCTTTTGAAACTATATTGACAATTACATAGTCACCATTGTTACTTGGCAAGCTTTGGGTTTGCTCTGTGTAGTTCCAGAACATAATTTCTGTGTGTCAGCCTTGGAGCTTTTTCTGTGTGGTGATGCCAAGGAGGGTTCAGGAAAGCTGTTGGAAAGTACAAACTCCATTCACAGGTGCTTATTTGTGAGGAAATTTTGTTCGTGTATAAAGTGGCCTACTTTGATTTATGCTACAGTACTTAATGCCACTCTGCATTTTAAGGAAAGCCTCCTGGCAGCTGTATATGCACAATGACTTCTATACCTGGAATTCTTCTGACTTCTTTTTTCCTGGTAGACAAACCTTAAGAAGCATATATAGCTCTGTAAATGTTCACTTTGTAGATGGGCTAAGTAATGTGACAGGATGAGGAGATTCTGGAAGGTGCACTCTGGAAATAGCTCCTTGCTTCCTGCTGTTCCCCTGCCCATCCCAGAGAAGACTTTTACTGTATTAAAGCAGTAGGCTACTACTAGTAATAGAATTGATTAGTAGTAGGCTTTTATTGAATAAGTGCTTTTGTCTTTTCTCTCTAGTATGGAATTAAAAGAACTGGAGCAGCAGAGGTGCTGCCACATACTGCTCTCCGCTCTAAATTTCGTGGCAGGAATAACAATACGCTGTGGAAGGCAGGCATCTGAAACTAGTGCGGTTCTTGGATGAGTGCGTATTAGATCCTCTGGCGTCTGAATTCCATAGGCTTATTAAAACTCACTGCTGTATTGTGACTTTCTGTCCTAGTACCTTCAAGCTTGCTGCTTGTTTGCGGCAAGTTGGAATCAAAGTATTGTGAAAGTCTGAGGACAGACTTTTTTTTTCAAGGTATTCAGGCGCCACATTTTTTTCTTTCAGTGCCTAACTGCCTAAAGTAAGTTACAAATATTTGCTCTCTGATCACTGGGACCAGTAAAGTTCTATTTCAGAATCAGTCTTCAGGATACTTTATGGCTAAACCTGTAGTATATTTTCAATGGCTTGGGCTGTTAGCATAGATGTATAAAAAGTTTATTGAAAAAATGAGCTGGAGCTATTTCCTTTATTACTTTGTGAAGGAGAAATTCAGCTACTGAAAATAATCCCCATTTTCTAGATTTTTACATAGCAGTGGAGGCATATTGTATACCAATGATGCTTTGTTATTTAGATGGTATCCTCACACCAGAGCTAAGTATTGAACCTCACCACAGAAAACTTTGGGTTTGCTGGTTTACAAAACATGAAGAATCTTGTACAAGCCAGTGGAATTCTTCATTTCCTACCTCAGAATGTGTATTAGCTTTTTGTGTCTTTGTGTGCATGTACAGTAGGCAGCAACTAAGCAAAGGCCCTTGTAAATACTGCTGTTCAGTTTTACCTTGCAGTGGGACAAAACTTGTTATTGGCAAGGTGCTTTTTCTTCCTCTCCCCCATAGGTAATAGCATTAATAATTACAGTAAGCCACTTATTTAAAACAAAAAATTTTAAATCGACAGATTTCAACAGGACTTCTCATAACCAGCATGTAACACAAATGACTATACTACCTCACCTATGGGACTGAAAGTTGATTCAAGTCTCTAGTGAATCCTTGGATTTTCATGATATATCATTACTTTTTTAAGGGAAAAAATATGCTAATGGAGCATAGCTTGTATAAATCACAATGCTTGCAGTAATTGAAATTCAGAAATAAATACTACATGGCAGACATCATGATAATTGAAATTCTTTTAAATAACTGTCATTGAGATATGATGATCCTGTATATGTACTACTTTATGAAGCTCTCTGGGCTTTTTCTCTAGTTTCTATAGATTCCTGGTTAATTTAATCCTGTCTCACTCCCAGGCTGCCACTCTGGGAAGCATTTTGCTCTTATGTCTCCACTTCATTTAAGAAGCAAACCAACAAGAAACAATCAAAAACAAAATTTAAAGCCCAAACCTCTGCTGGTCATAACTACTATCACTTTCAAAGCTGGCAATATTCTGAAATGACATGGACAATGGCATTAAAGCATTGTCCTAATAGTGCACGTAGTTGGAAATAGAATTCCTTGGGGTAAATCCTTGTTATAATGAGATGGAGCATCTTTGTTGGGAAATGGCTGGCTGGGAGCTTATCCAGTGGCCCAAAGCCCTGACACACTTGGCTGCAGATGGTGGAAAACAAGAGGTCAGTGATGATCAAGTGTGAGGCTGGAATATCCCTAAAGAGTTGTGCTCCACTGCTGCAGTCTCGAGATCAGCCACAGCCTGAATTCCATATAGCTGATGGTGGCAGGATTCCAGGATGGGAATCATGGCATTGACCTATGATGAAAGTAACATCATGTTTTTAAACCTGATATGAACTTGATGAAGTTTGAGGGTAAGTTTTTGCCTGACCAGCTGCATCTAAATAATTTTTAAAATATTTATTTAGTACCATAGACCTACAAGTTGCATGTTGACTTCTATAAGCCTATATCATCAACTTGCAAATGTTACAAATTAATGACAATTTTATGATACAGAATTCTCAGGAAAATGTTTTTGGAGTTTGGTTTTATTTTTTTTCTTCCTGTAAAGAAATACTCAATTTTGAAATTGTAAAATACTTTGTTAAAGCATGTTTTAAAATACTTTGGAGAGACTATCTTAAAGCCATAAGGGTATGATGGCATACAGATTGTAAAATAAACAGGTAATTGTAACAGTTGATTTTGTATTTTTCATAATTCAGTATTTTCTAAGTCTGCAATAAAAATCACTATCCTTTCTATTTTGTGTAAGTCTTCTGCTGTGAAAGTCTCTATTGGTGCGTTATTCATTTATGTAGTACTGCTCAAACAGTTCTGAAAACAGTAGCGAAGTAGTCTGTATAGAGTTAATGAGTTTAATAGGCCCAAACCACTAGCTTAGGATTCTTCAGACAAAGCTGAAATCTAATAACCTTGAGAGGTAATTGTACCAAAGTTGGGTATCGACTAAATTACTCATGATATTTCCTCAGTAGTGTGTATTTTGTTCTATTGATTTTCTTTTTTTAATTGCATGTTCTTAAATACATGAATATTCTTCTCAACCTTATGAAGATTAAATTTGCCCTGTGGAAGATCTGCTGGTTCATATGAATGTCAGAGCCAAGACAGGCAGAATGTAAAATAAAAACCCTAAAAATGGTTAAGAAATAAATAAGAAGTGAGAATAATATTGCAATACAAGTAAGTTGAGTATATCATGTTAACTTGAGAAATAACATTTAAGGCTTTCTTGGGATAAGAAACATGCTGCCTTGTCTAGTAACAAGGTTTCCTAATTTTGTACAATTTACCTTTCATATTTACTGGGAAATAGGAGATGGATGGGAGAGACTTAGGAAGAAACAAGACTCGGTAATCAAAATAGCCCCCCATAATGTGTATATATTCAACTTCATTAAATTGTTGAAGGCCATAAGTCTCAAGCTCTCAGGTGAACTGGCATGATTTTGTTTAGAAGTATTTGGTGATGAGAGAGACTCAAAAATTAAAAATCGTATTGCAATTTTATTTCTCAGCCCAGTGGTGATAAATTAGACTATACGTTTCATGTCAGCCTGGCAACATTTGGGACTTTTTCAGGCAATGATCTAGGAAATAAGAAAGGTTTTCAGTGAACAGCCTCCATTGGTTCTGAGTTTTCATTCCTGTTACTCTGATTCATGTTAAAAATACACTTGATTAACTTTAATACAGGATCCCCTAAAGTCCTTCAGATGGAGCCTCATCAGGTTGCACTTCTACAGGCCTCTCAGATACTTTTAAATAGCAGTGAAAAATGGTGTATTGAATCAGCATGTGAAGGTAATTTAAATGCAGATATTGTAACACTGTTGGTTGGTATAGTTACATAATTGCTCCTTTTAATTGTAACTACCTATATTTACAACATTTACTTGAATGTAGGATAATCAGCCAGCAAGTGTGTGAAAACATTATTTATAACAAAGTAGGTTAAAAACCAGGGGACAAGTGCAGGGATAAAAGACAATAGAAGTCACAGAATTCCTAGATTTGGATTAATAGGAGGCCATGGGAGTTGGGGGAATATCATTGACAACTGTCTCTTGGGCTGGTCTATTTTTCACACATGGTATTTGAATGTAGGAGTCTTAAAAGGTAGCTATAATCAGATTCTTATTGTGGTCTCTGAAATAAATCAGTCCTGCTTATCCATAAAACCAAGAAACTTTGCTAACCTGCATCTATCCAGATGTTATCCCAAAAAGCCTATGGACTTTGTAGTGCATTAAGGACAGAACTGGGAGCTGTCCTCTGCCCTAAAAGGCAAAGTGTCTGTGTTGACCTCAAAAAGTAAGATTTTGTGTATGTGTGTGACTGCCTTTGTGAACTCATCAAGTTTACATGTAGTGCTATGCAGCTCTTTTCTAGGTTTGTAGAAGGCAAATTAATCTCTTGCATTTATAAAACTTATGCATGCTCTTCTTGCAAGTGAGGGAGAAAATACTGTGATGTGTGGTGGGCTCCTGAAAGAGGATGATGGTGCCTTTTTTTGGGAAGGAAAGCATCTTGCCACAGTACTGGTATGGAGATGATGTGGTTGCCCAAGAGAGGTTAAGGCCAGCAACAATAGCACTTGTGGGAGCAATCCCCAGTGCTATTCAGTTTTGGGGGTGGTATCCAAATTTCAGAGGTTGACTCATGATGGTGGATTCTATTACCTCTCCTTGGGAAGAAAAGCACCCAGCTCCAGTGTTGATAGTGCAGATTTGTAGAGTGCCTATGGAAATTCTTGGCCAGGAACAACTTTCTCTCTTGGCACTTTTTGTGTGAGAGCCATCCCCAGACATATCAAGTGACAGTACTTCCCATAGGAAAGCAATATAACTAACTCCAGTGTTGGTGCTGCACAGAAAAGACCGATCAGGGGAGGTAAAGACCATTTTCTCCTGGAACCTTATGTGTGGGAGCAAATCTTGAGCGTATTCAATTTTGGATATCAGCTGCAAATTCCAGAAGTGGGATTCTGAAACAGGATGTCACTACTTTTCTTTGGGAAGGAATGCACAGTAGTCTCAGTGTTGGTTGGAATTTGTTTTTGTCCTGCAAGTTCAAGGATAGCAAACCAGACACATCAAAATAAATTATTTACTCTCAGTCTTCAGATTACGTCCCCTATTTGGTTACCACCTCCAAAAAAGAATCAGTCTGGGCTTTGACCCCAAACAAAAGGTGCCAGGACAGAAACCTTGTGCTGGCCTTTGCCTCTTCTGGGCAGCCTCTCATCTAAACCACCACCATGGGGACTAAGTGCTTTCCTTGAAAAGGTGAATGTGCTGCCATAAATTTCAGAATACTGCCTCCAGAATTTGAATCTGAGCACCATCATTAAAGGCATCCAGGGATTGCTCCTGAACAAAAGATGCCACAACACAAAGCTGATACTGGTCCTTCTCTCTCCTTGGCAGACTGTCATCTGCTCCACCAATATTGTTGTGGGTTGGTGCTTTTCTGTCCAAGGAAAGGTGGTCTCATCCACTTTCTGGAGCCCACATCCAAAACTGAAATACAACCTTCAAATCTGAATAGGTCCCAAAACTGAGGCTATACAGGAGGCCCCATGAAAACAAACTTATTGGCTTTTAGGTCTCCTGAGCAGGCTGTTGACTTCAACCACCACTGGGGCTACATGCTTTCCTTCACAAGCAAAGATACTACCATTCACTTTTTGGAGGGCGTATGCAAAATTTAAATTCAATCTTCAAAACTGAATAGGACACAGGATTACTCTCACCAAAAAAAGTCCCAAGAACCAAGAAGAAAGGTTTTGTTGCTATTTACCTTGCCTGGGCAGCCTACCATTTATAAAAGAAACACTGGGGCAAGGTGCTGTCCTTTCCCAGGACGGCTGTTTCACCCCCTTTCTCTCTCCCTCATACAAATTTGGATACCACTGCTCAATCGAGTACATCCAGGGAATGATCCCACACAAGAGGTTCCAGAAGAGAAAACAGTTGCTGGCTTTTACCTCTGTGAGGCAACCTCTCATCTGCAACTGCCACAGTGGGACACAGTGCTTTGCTTCCGAGGTAAAAGCAAAGTCGTCCTTTTTCAGGAGCTTACAGCAAAAATTTGCCTACCACTCCAATATTGAATTTGTCCTAGGATTGATCTAAGAGAGAAAGGTGCCAGGACAGAAACGTCTTTACGTTCACTGGGCAGACAATCATCTGTAGGATGAGTTTGTTTATATTATATCTATTATATAGGAAAGCTAGTATGATTTGTGTTCAGGATACTAGCTCTGACAAACGGATCCAAGCCGCAAAGGGAAGTGTTGCTGGTCTTTACCTCCCCTGGGTAAGTTATTGTCTCCTCCTGAAATACGTGCTTTCCTTCCCATGTAAAAGAACTGTTGTTCTCTTTCAGGTACCTCCTGCAATTTTGAATACATCCAAGGGTTGCTTGCACAAAAAAACATTTTAGGAAGGAAAGCTCTTGCTGGCCTTTACCTCCTCTTGAAAGCTTGTGATCTGCACCAGCATCACTGGCATTATGTTCTTTATTTCCAAGGGAATGGTACTGTTACTTGGTTCCTGGACCCCACTTCGGAAATTTCAGGCTAAGCTCAAAAATTGAATATGACCAAGGATTGCTCCAACACAACAGGTGTCAAGCTAGAAAGCTGTTGCTGGCCTTTACCTCCAGTGAGCAGCCTATGACCAGCACTTAAAAACACTGGATCTCCAGATTTTCCTTCCCATGGGACAGCAGTCGTAAGAGAGAGTGAATGCTACTAGAGTGTGATGTGAATTAAGGATTTCAAATGGAATCTGAAGGCCAGACAAACTTTTCTGTCCTGGCACATTCCTTTTTGCTAGTACTGACCATTTCATCTTGGGATGTGCACACTATTACTTCTGGAGATGCAGGACTTTTACCTCTTTTACAACTACACTGCCACCATCATGTGGAGCTGAGCAACCGTGACAGGGAAGGTAAAAGATACCACGAGCTTTTTGTTGAGACAGTTAGTGTGGGAGCAGTTAGTAAACTGGGATCTTGTGTCTGTAAGAGGGGAAATAATGTGAAGGTACATAGAGAAGGAAACTGAATAGCACCAGGGTATGCACAGGCTGCAAGTGGAAGGTGATGCCCAGCCCTTTCTTTTTGTTCTAGGACCTTACTCTGGGGGTTTTGGAGATTTCAAAGTGGGAGGTGGACTCACCAGACTGTAGGAGTATGAGACCTACACACAGATGGCAAGAAAAGTGCATAGCTCCAGTGTTTATGGTGCACTGATTGGCAGTGAGGAGAAGGGGCAGTCCAGCAATTCCTTCTTTACTGGTGCATTTTTCTGTGAGTTGTAGCTGTTTAATTTTCTGTATCCACAGCAGCTACCCCCAAAGCCAAATTATGTCCTTTTGAGTGTTTGAAATACCCTCTCCTGAGGTAATCTATGCCCAGAATGTCCAGGGCCTCTGGGACAATCACAGTGGGGTGATTCTGCCATTTGTTTGCAGTCAGGCTCACTTCAGCTTCCAGCACAGTCAACTGTTTGGATCCCCCTGTCAACCCAGAAATCCAGAGGATTCTTCCCCTACATATCTTGATGGCATCGGGGTACTTTGTGCACTAGTGTCAGTTAAAGCCTTACATTTGTGCCAGGCCATTGGATCCACACAGTCCAATAGATCAGATTGTCTCTTTCCTCCACCTGGCAAGAGAAAGGGCCTCTCTAGTTCTGGCTATGGTACTCAGTGCTCACTTCTTGTAAACATGAACTGGAATCTTTCAAGAGGATCTGAAGTAACATCAGCCTTCTTACAGTGTCTGAGGCCTTGCCCACAGGAAACTGGAAAAGCTTTTATCCTTGAGGCATTTCCTCAAGGCTTATGTTCTTCCCATCAGCTCAAATACCTGTGCTGCCAGGGCAGAGGTGGGTTTTCCATCTCACTTCTTCATGTCCTCTTCATAGTCATGCAGGTAAAACCACAGGTTAGCACAGGTGAACACCCTCTCTCTCAAGCAGGAGGTTCCTGCTCCCAATAGCAGACTGCAGGCTGTAGTGGTGGGGTGTGTGACACTTCTTTTAGTCACTAGTAATCCTCTTTAAATAGCTGCTGGTCCTTGTGATAGTATAGGGTAAAAATGATTTTTGTAGAACTGCAAGCGGGTAACTAAGGGGGTGGTGGTTAGGAAAGGTAACGGTTGGGATGGGAAAGGCCCGGGCTTGCTGGTTAACCGGGCCTTGAGAATAGAACGTTGGCTTTGCTTAGTTGCAGTAGCTAAGGTTATTGTTTTAACTAAATGAAGTATGACTTTGGTTAGGGAATCGAATATGATCACTGTTTGGCTAAATTACAAGAAATTTTGCTTAGGAACAATCCAGGGTAACCAATCAATTTGTAGCTGTGTGGCAGAGGGGTATAAAACGTGTGTGTTGCGAATTACTGTCGGAGTCAGATTTGGGTCTGCCTGTTGTGTACCCTGGCTCCCGGAGCTCCTCAGTAAAAGCACCTGCATATAATCATTCCGTGATTATGTGTTTCCAATGCTAACACTTGGACAGCCTTTCCATGGACAAGACACAGGCCTGGGGAGGAGGGCAAAAAACCTCTTCAAATAGCTGAGATTTGATAAAGTTTGGTAACTACACTTAATTCTTCTTCTTTCTGTGACATCACTGCCAATGACCTGGCACGACACTTGCATGCTCTGTGAGAACTTCTGCCACACAGTTTGTGTACACTGGACTTCATCTGGATGAGGGGATTGCTCATCATTTGAATCCTTACAGATTATCTCCAGCACAGTTTATTCTCTCCAATACTGGATACCTTGCACCATGGTGTTACACTTGTCTCAGTTCTCATGCTTGAGAGAATGCCTTTTCCTCATGCTTGACAGGAGCTGCCTTCAGAGCCTGAGAGTTTTTGTCCTGAAGAGGACAAAATGTTCACATCTCAGGACAAGGATCCCAGTTGCTTGGCTTCACTACCATCCTGTTCCATATTGTGGGCCAGGGTATCCCAGCACTGGAGTAGCCAAGTCACCAGGGGCTCACCTAACTGGCAGCTGGAATCTTCTCACACATCTTACAGCTCACCTGGGGACATGGACCAGGTGATTTTCTCTGGCCCTGCCTCCTCCTCCTGTTCTGAGGGCCCTGCTTTGCTATCCCTCACTAACTGTATTGATTTTGTCTTGGATTCCTTCTTCCATGCAGGGGTGACTGCTCCCAGCACGGGTTGTTCCTCCGCTTCAGCTGGTGTGGCCACGGTGTCTGTTACTCTGTTTCCTCCTCCTCCCCTGAGGGTGCTGGCTACTCACCACCAGTGTCCAATAAAGAGTAGCCAGCACACTAGAGTGAGCTGCTCATCTCTGGAGTTGCCACAGCATTCTCCTTGCAAATATTCTGTCACTTTATCAGAGTCCTGTAGTTGTTCAGGGGTGAACTCCCAATCATTGGAACAGAGAATTTCTCAAAAAGTTGGCCAATTTTCTCACACATTCCATGCCACTCATGACTATTCCCCCCTTGGGACAAGCCTTCTTGGAAATTTCTGTTCTGCCTCCAAACGTGACTCTAAACAGAGTGTGGACTACACTGAGACATAGCAGACATAGCAACAAGAACATGCTTTCCATACCACCCAAAGGGAATTTAAAATTCTCAAAAGCTGCTGTAACAGGGCTGAAGGAGGAAAAGGGGGAAAATCATCCTTCCCCTATTCCTCCCACAGACTGGGTACGGTTATGAATGGACTCCCAAAGGTAGTGCTGCAGTAAGGGCAGAAGAGCAGCACTTAATTCACATCCCAGACTACCCTCGTTGCCCTTGATGTTATCACGCCATAAACTCATATCCCAGAGTAACGCAACAAAGAAATGCCAATCCTCGTCCCTGCTCTGTAAAATGTAAAAAAAAAAAAAAACAAACCCAAGGAGCACATACAGGAATAGAGCCAGGGTTAGGTACCATACCCACATGAACAGACCAAGCACCATTGTGACCAGTGGCTCTGGACCTAATACAGCAAATGCTAAGATCAAGTTTCTTTCCAACTCACTCTTTTGTGGGTTGTGCCCTAATTGTGCCTCACACTGGGACCTAAGTAAGGCTGTCTTGGTTTAGGAATGGTATTTCCAGATTTCCTGCTCCCACTGAAACCACTCCAAACTATGAGCCACTTGGGGAGCTACTCCCTTCCCCAAGGCAGGAGATTCAGGGGCACAAAAGGTAAAGATCATGGGTTGAGATAGGAACACTTTACTAGAAAACAGCAGGGAGAAAAAAACAGTAACAGCAACAGCATCAATAACAAAGAGAACTGTGACCACTCCCTCAGCTGCAATTGACACTTACCTCTCACTCCAGCCCTTGTCCAACATCCCTCTCCAGCTTTCTTACAGGCTCCCTTCAGGTCCTCTTCAAGATACTGAAATCAGCGATATTTTCAAAAAAACAACTATCTAGTGTCCCAAGGAAGCGTGCATGTTATGAATGGTGTATGTTTAATATACTCATTTATACCACGTGACATAAGCATAAAGATTCAGTATATAAATTAACTGCTACAGTTACCCTAAAAAAAGTTGGGCACACATGGAGAATAGCTCTGAACCCAAGGCTGTTACAGCTGTCCACCTGCCTTGGGCACCAAGATCAAGTCACTAGTGTTTCTTGAAAGAAATTGATAGCCCCAGGTTATGCACTCCTAAGTTGTACTGTTACACTGTTTTGCTGTAAAATTAAAGTTGCACTGTTACCTGCCTGTTTTAAACTGTTCATGTTGAATCTGTACCCTGAATTTCTGCTTGTTATGTCCAAGTTCTGTACCCTTTCTCCCTAAATTCTGGGTTTCCCCCTCTCCACCGGATAAAAGCCTGCTGCCGCTGCCTTGTCGTCCCCCCCTGCCACTTCCTGCTACCCCCTGCTGCTTCCTGCTGCTCCCTGCCGCCTGCCGTCGAGCTGCGGACACCGCCCAGTATGGAGATGAGAAAGCTCCCATGGTGCCTGGCCGCGACCGGGAGTCCAGTTGGAGCTAGAAAAGCCCCTGGGACAGCGAGCCGACACAGAAACTGGACCTAAGAAGGACAAAACTGTGCGAGGCACACATCCAGCTACCTGCAGGTAGCAGGTATTTTTTGTTACTTTCTCGCCATGACCTGAAAGGAACTGGAGAGAGGTGACCCCCCTGGACCACACAAGCCAAAATGATTCTATGGAAACCCCCGTGAGGAAGGAATCCCGACTCTGCAGCAGCAGCAGCAGCAGCAGATTTGACTGCACCTCCTCCTCCGTGGTGTCTACAGGGAGCAGTGGTGGTGTGCGCAGCCCCTTGAGCCCCCTACCCAGAGCTGATTTCTAATAAAGGCCTTTTTAAAGGAGCTGGTCTTCTGGCCCATTTATAACATTTCTCATGTATATCAACAGATTTATGAAGCATTTTTTCACTTAAATGCCTTGGGTATTTTAGGACTATACTTAGATGATATTTAGAGGGAAGTGTAACATTTGAATATTTACTACAAGATAATAATTACTTCAAAGGGTTTTTTCACCTTCATTTTGCCCTGTATCTTCAGCCACTCTAACCTGAAGAAATAGGTTCCATGAATGACATTACAAAAGGAAAACAAAAAGCCAAAGCAAACAAAAAAAAACAAAACTCCCCTCCCTCCCCCAAATCCTGACACTATTTAAGCAACTTAGGAAAGGAAGGAGGGTCCAGAATTCAGAAGTAAACCATTAGTCCTACAAAATGAAAGGTGTTTGGAGCTTAGGAAGTGCCACCATTGACACATGCACAAATTCTCAATGTTGGCTATATAAAAAAAACCCAAAAACTTCATCATTTATCCAGATCTTCCTTTTAAAGAACAGTCATAAAAGAGTTCTGTATTCTGAATGCAAATCACTTTTTAGTTACTCCACTTGGAGTGCACAACTGCTTTGTAAAGGTCAGGATCTACTTCAATGTGTCCCTACTCTTCAACTCGTGATTTTTCACGTATTTGAATGTTTTACCATTGTTTTTGACCAATAATAAGATCATTTTATTGTCAAAATAAGTATTTTTTAGCAAATGAAAAGCTTATTGTGACAGTACAACATCTCTATATCCAGTGTGAAAGCAACATGGTGGTATAAATATACACATACATTGTATTACACAGAATCTATTATACACATTCCAGTTAACCACAGAACAATTAAGAGGAGTAGATGACCACTGATTATGGGCACAAAGTATTTTTGTGAACAAGATTTTGAGAAACTTGAGGGAAAATCTGGTTTCTGGAAAGATGACAACCTTGGGATTCCAGTTTTCAATTAAATCAATGATTTTTATTTTTAAGGATGCTGTATATAAGAATGCACTTTGTATTAAAACAAAGATCAAGACTTTACAGTTTAAGAAACTTTACATATGTACATAAATTACACATCAGGAATGGTTTTAAAGCTCAAACGAGTGGTGGGAAAAGTCTATTTTCCTTCTATTAGGATCTTGAACTCTTTTACATTGTGATCATTTGCAACAGTAACGGCATGATCCAGGGCTCGAATACTTGCTAGAAGCTTTATGATCTGCTTGATGTGCTCCCTAAAAAAGAGGCAAGAGAAGTCAATACAGAAACTGAACAACCAATGAGATGGATTAATTTTCCAACAGAAGACTACATTATGGAGCCATATATTTCATTTTCCTATTGCAGATTTATTATATTTGCTCAATGAGGGCAATGGTAACAGATATGTTAAATGCTGGGAAATAGCAGAAGGACAGAAGACAGAAATCAGAAAACCTGTTATGGAAATAGGATAATTAGATGTTTCTCTTCCAATAAAAATTTTTACCAAGTTATCATTTTACTTGGTGAAGAAAGTTCATTTAAATTTAGAAACACATCACCAAAAGAAGAGAGTGCAAAAACTTAAATACACTTAAATCCCCAACTATTACACTCAAACACAGGACTATACCAAGACTGGAAGAGTGTTTATTCCTGTGCTGTTGCTGTTCCCATAGCATGTCAGGTTACTTGGCCAGCAGTAACACGCCTAATGCAAACTTTTAATTAAGCTGATCATTGGATTTGAGTGAAATTACTCTTGGATCTCAGGCAAAACAGGTTCATGTAGTTGGTTGTGTAAATAGTCAGAACTTTTGAACTGTATACAAAAGACAGTTTGCAATTTAGAAGCCACTATGCAAGAATCAGCAGACTCAAAAGATGAAACACTCCACACATGGTAGCTACAAAATTTGGCAGAATCACTGAATGCTTTGGGTTGGAAGGTACCTTAAAGCTTATCTCAGTCCAACCCCCTGCCATGGACAGGGACACCTTCAAGCAGACCAGGTTGCTCAGAGCTCCATCCAACCCGGCCTTGAGCATTTCTAGGAACAGGAAGCTTCTCTGGGCAACCTGTGCCAGGGCCTCACCACCTTCACAGCCAAGAATTCCTTCCCAATATCTAACATAAATATCTCCTCCTTCAGGTTTAAAGCCACTCCCCCTTGTCCTGACAGTATCTGCTCATATAAAAAGCACTTCTCCCTGCTTTTTATAAACCTCCTTAAGAATCTAGGACACTAAGCAGTAGTACAAAATATATTATCAGTGTTTCAGTATTTTCAGCAGTTGCTATTTTCAGACACCTTAAAAATATCCATTTCTAATGTCCATTCAAAGAAGTTTCCAAAGACACACAGCAGGATGGAGAGAGTTACCCATGTTTGCATACACTGGCAAAATAAATCATAAGAACTGCAACTGCTTTAACTCAAAATAAGTTACCTTGCATTTCTTTTCTCTACATCAGAGCACCCAATGCTGTTTCTATAAATTGTATCTGCCAGGTGAACAAGGTATCTACAGAAGTTTTCTAGCTGAGAAATAGTCTTTTCTCCTGTTAGATTAGTGAACCACTGCTTAGGGAAGCAAGCAATTACCTATGAAAAACAGGAAAAAGGAAGTTAAACACAACGTAAAAAATTTTTAAAAGCTATGTAACATGACTTGTGAACATGACTTACTTACTTACTTAATAAGACTGCAGGGGACATGGCCCAACTGAGTGAAAAAATGAGAAAACTACAAAAAAAACCACATCAAAATCCAAGCAGTAAAGCACTGAAACCCACAGTATACCTAATCCATCTGCAGGCAAGAGCCAGAGAAGGTTCTTTTTTTATTCTGTATACTAAAAAAAAAAAAAATCTATTTTTCAATGACTCCAGCTTTTGAGGTGTCAAAGCTAAGATGCCATAGGCATCGTCAAGTTTTAACTATATTTTCCTTTCAGTTGAAATCCATTACATTAAACATTGCTTGATTTTACTTACACTTTGAGCTTTCTTAATGCTGTCCTCTCCACACTCTGAGTTTTGAAAAGCCATAAGAATGTATCTGTTTAGCAACCCATCTATGGACAGCTCCTGTAGAGTTTTGTTTGAAAGGATTCCATACCACTGGAGAAAGTTTCCCAATAACTGAAAATACAACACAGGGAAAATAACTATTCCAAAATGTACTGAAACCAGAGAGTTGATCAAACACATCAAACATTTTAAAATTTAAATGTTTTGCAAACCTATTCAGAATACAGTTTCCCTTGCTGCTGCAATTCAAATGAAAATTCCAGAGAAGAGTTCTGTTTGTGTGATCATGGAGAGCAGTTGTTCAATCAACATCAGTCTCTACTTTTCTGTTTAGCTGGGATTTAATTTTCTTCACAATCTTTTATTGGAAATAAACTATGACAGCCACAGCTTTGAGCTCCCCCATTCCCTAAATGTAGTATATTTTATTCTGACAAGCACAAGTGCTTGTCAAAACCTGGGGCGAGTAAGCTAAGTGACCCCATAACATTCAAGTTGAAACGATAGTGCTTTCACTTGACAACGTTTTCAACTATGAAACCAATTATTTTGGAAAATACCTATGAGATCAAGTCCACTCTTAGACCAAACACCACCTTGTCAACTGTAATATGGAGTGCCACATCCATATTCTTGAACAACTCCAGGAATGTGACTCCACCACCTCGCTAGGGGGTCCATTCCCATGGTTAATTATCCTTTCTGTGAAAAAATTCTTTCCAATGTCCATCCTGAAGCTCTCCGGGCACAACTTGAGGACATTTCCTCTCATCCCGTCATTGGCTGCCTGGGAGCAGAGCTAGAGCCCACTTGGCCACACCCCACTGTCAGGCAGTGAATAAGGTGTCCCTGTCCTGTCCCCTCCCCTTCCCCACCTCCTCTTCTCCAGGCTAAACAACCCCAACTCCCTCAGCTGCTCCTCATAGGACTTCCCCTCTAGACCATCCCCAGCTCTGTTCCTATCTCTGGACATGCTCCAGCCCCTCAATGTCCTTCCTGAATTGAGGCACCCAGAGCTGGACACATCATTTGAGATGTGGCCTCAGCAGTGCCTAACACAGAGGGACAATCACTGCCCTGGTCCTGCTGGACACACCATTGCTGGTACAGGCCAGGTGCCCATGACCTTCTTGCCCACCTGGGCACACCTGGCTCGCCTTTGGCTTCTGTTGACCTGTATCCCGAGGGCCTTTCCTGTCCAGCAGCTTTCCAGCCACTCTGCCCCAGCCTACAGCTCTGGGGTTGCCATGGACAAAGCGTAGAGACCGTGCACTTGGCCTTGATGACTCTCATCCAACTGGCTCTCTCTGCAGAGAGCCTTTGAGGCTCCCTGCAGAGCCTTCCTGCTCTACAGCAGACCAACACTCCTGCCTAACTTGGTGTCATCCACAAATTTACTGAGGGTGCACTTGATCCCCTCATCCATATCATCAGTAAGGATATAAAACAGGACTGGGCCCAAAACTGAGCCCTGGGGGACACCACTAAGCAACTGGACGCACTGTGAAGAGAACACAGGGCATCATCAAAGACTAAGAATCTGGAGTTGGGAGTTTCTGCAAATGAAATTGAAGCAGTTTGCATCTACCATTTTCCAGAAATTTGCGAGGATTTTATTGCTACACTGTCTTAGACCAAAGACTTACTGGATGTATTTAATGACTTACCTTAACAGAGGACCAAAACTGACGTTGGAAAAACAAATATGGACCAGAGTTCTTGTTTTCTAAGATGCTGGAAAGTAAGAAATTTTGTTTAATGAGCAACCAAGACCACACCTCTGTGCTGAATTTGCTGGCTTTTTCCTTCCAACACACAGCTCATTTCCATTAATACACCCTTCCATCCTTTTTGTCTTTGCTAAATGCCCCCAGAAGGATAACAAAAGATCTCCTGCACCCAGCACTGAACCACACTGGGAAAAACCCCTCGTAACTATGGACAAAACACAGTGACTTGCTAAGAAAGGTCTAACACCATAGTTGAAAGTAAACTTACTTTTTTGGATACAAGGGCATGAATACATCATCATCTAGTGTTCTCCTCATTCTTAGCAACAACGCCTTTAAAAGCATCTGAAACAGGTATTTTTTTTTTAAATGTCCAATGCACTGCTTAGTAGTTAAACACTCAGAAGATTTTTTAAAGCAGCAAAGAACACTTGTGACCATAACAATAAACATACATACATATTTGAGCACATAAATAGTCTTAAAGAAGCCTGTAATAATTACAGAGCTGAAATTCAACACTTTCAATTAAAACCTGAACTCTTAATACTGGTTCCTGCATTCACAGAAGGCAAGTAAAACAATCCAATTTCCAGGCAATACATTTGAAAAGACTGCAAAGATCTAAAAAAGAAAAGCCTGTGTACTTGTAGCCAACCCTTACAGCAAAACTGGAGACCAACAAGTCTTAGTATATCTGGTGTATCTTTTTATCTCTAGTATCTATTTGAGGGAAGCTCCACTGAGTTCCTTCTTCTAATTTATCACCATACTTTACTCCCCACAACCAGCCTGCAAACCACCAAATAACTTAAAAATTCTTTTTCTTGCTGTGTTTCCCAACATAAGGTATTAAAAATATATTCAAATTCCTTAACTTATGCAACGTATGTAAGAAAAAAAATCCAACAACTTACTTGTGTATTTTTGTTTTCTGCATTCACCACTGAGGGATATCCATCTATTAGTTTCTGTACAATTGCTACCATTCTAGATGTCTGTGTGGTAGAAAAGGGATCCCAGATATTTTCAGAAATTACTGTAAGAGATTGAAGAATTACTCCACTTTACAAATACTCAAATACAAGTACTGAGACATCCATGCAATTATTTACGAAACAGTAAAATCTAAAAGCACAAACAAGCATCAGACTCCACAGCCCCTTCCCTCCCATTTTCTAAGCCTATACCTGTTAATTTAGGAAGAACAACTCTCTCTACAATGGTAGGCAATAGTGAAATATCAGCATCATCTTTCACTTGCTCCTGCTCTTCACAGCCATAAAACAGCAATGACTCAAACCACAACATTGTTTCAAAATCTCGACACTTGCCCTAATAAAAAAAGAATTGGGGTTAGATTCCTGAACAAAAATTTGAAGTCAACACACAGAAAATGTATTATGTATGCAAGCACAATACACTCACAAAAACAGCTTTAAAATACTCTGCCAAATGAACTAATTCATTCTACCAGCACAGCCACTAAATGTAATGAAAAGAGGAAACGGCTGAAGCAAGATTGATTTTTTAGCAGTTGTTGCCCCACAGATTTTAACTTCTACTTACACCTGAGGCAAACAAAAGCCTACAGATTAGAGTACAAATTGGAAGTACATCTCAATTGTGCTGCATTATAAAATTATGCCTTCTGGATTTAAAACCCCTCTCTATGAGCAGCTTGTAGTTTTCCTACTTTACCAAAATGCTTACCAGGAAAAGTAACAGAGAATAGTGAATACAGCTAGACTTGACAATTCTGTACCATGCCTCCAACTAACATAAGCTTTATTTTGTCAACCTGAAAACTCAGAAATAGCATGGGGGAAGAGAGAATGCACAAAAATGTTTTAAATTTAATTAGATTTTTCCTTGTTTGATTAATGAAGTCAAACATCAAATTAATAACATTATTTCAATACTCTGAACTTTCTCTGATAGGAGTCATGCCTCCCCCTCCTCTGCACTTGGAGAAAAGGTGATAGAAAATCCCCTTCTGCAGATATTCTCTTGGTAGTTAAGGAACTACCTTCTGAAAGGTAGTTCCTTCTGAAAAAAGGAAGAACAGAGATGGAATCAAAAGCTACCTGAAGTGTTTGTCCTGGTGGCATCTCATGAAAGCATACATACGCAGGCTGGGCAATGAACGTGTGCCAGGGATACTGGGCTGCCACAGTGCTGTCCTGCTTTTCCCATGTTCCCTACACAATAACTGGGCAGTCAGTACTATGAGAAAGACTTGGAAATGGCCAGTCAAAATTCTACAGGGTATAGAGACGTATGTGAGAGACAGATACATAACCTAGAGACACAGGTTGTAATTCCACGTAAGGACAAGCTTCTTAATTCCACTTCTGATAAATAAGCATAGAGTCACAATTTTCTCTGAAGTATTTTAAGGACTAAATGTATTTTCAGAGAACCATACAATGGTTTGGGTTGGAAGGGATCTTAAAGATCACCTAGTTCCAACTCACTACCCTGGGCAGTTGCAGACCTTTTGGTCTGCACCACTGCCTGAGAAGGAACAGGCAACATGCGAGATTGAACTCTGGTCTGCTGGAACATAGAGGATTAACTAGTCTAGGCACTCCTCAGAAAAACTTTGCCCCAAGACAGGTACCCATTTGAAACTTCATCCCTAGAACACACCTTTAGGAGAAGCACACATCAAAGGTGCAACTTACTTTGCTCTGCTCAAGTGTGAAAGAACCATCACGTAGCAGCTAACATAGAAGCTGCTGTCAGAGAAGCTTACCTCCAAAGGAGTCCAGGTAAGCAGCTGAAGTCTGATTAAAGGGTTAAACAACTTTGGTAAACAGAGGCCAATATAAGCATCCTTGTAAGAAGCAAAGTACTTAGAGCGCCAAGCTTCAAACTGTGACTTAATGCAATCAATTGAGTAAAAGCTTTCCACAACATCTTCGAAAACTTTGCTGGATTCTTTCAATATACGATCTAGTAGGGGAGAAAAGGAACAAGAAATTAATCACCTACTAGCTGTAATGCCTCTTTCGAGACATTCTTTGATGCTCACTGGTTAATTCCCACAAAAACGAAAAAAAAACCCCCATCATCTTGACAAGTTCTGCTACGCCTGCCTCAAACACACAAAGCTATAAAAACAGGAGCACATTAGTACTTTCCAATAGACTGTTTTACCACAGGTCTTACTTTAAACATTTCATGGAAGGATTTTAAGTTACCAGATGTAATTAGGATTGGTGACATACTGGGCTGTATTCAGAGTGGATCTAACGTCAAAGCTGGCCTTGCTTTGCATGGGAGTTTGAAACAGCTGATCTCCAGGCCCCTTCCAATTCAGATTATTCTACATCTTTGATAATCTAAGTGCACATATAGGAGGGCATCTCAAATAAGCCAACTGAACTGGCAGTTCAGACAGGATGGGTCCGGCAGACATCACGATAAAATGCTGCCCTGTTGGCACTGGGCACTGATTACCATCCTCTAGCACCTTCTTTTCTTTTTTTTTTTTAATTTTTTTTTATTTACAGTACCAGTATTCTATGCAGTCCAGACCTTTTTCTCTATGTATTATTTTCCCTTCATCTTTTCTACTTCTCAGGGTTAGTTTCATTTTTAATCAGTCATATTTGCGGCAGCCATAGTTTTAAGCCTTTGGTTACAGTAGTAACCCTTACACAATGAACACAACTTGTACACACAGAAGGCAGAGACAGGGCTGAAGGAACAAGATATTATTCATACTGGGATTAAGAAAAAACACTACATATAGCTAGTAGGTCGAAAGTGCACTCCTTTGCTCTGCTTTTTGCACACGTAAACCACCAAATTATCAAGTGTAATCCAGCCCCATTGAATCTAGATAATTTAATTCCGCAAAGTTAATTATAGCACTTAACAACCCTGAACAGTTGTTCTGTTTATCCAAGACCCCTCCCTGTACATAGAAAATCAATGTAATCATAAAATTGCAGTAAATCAGCCAGCAACTAAAGGTGTGGAAACTGTCTGCACTTCCAAAGGACCTTACAGCTAGACAGTTCATCTGACTGCTCTTCTAATATGTTCGTACTTCAGGTGTCCACAACCACTTACAGCAATGACTTCACCATTTATTACCTTCTCTGTGAGAAATGACCCCTTATTTTAAACCTATCCTATCACTTCACTTCATGGTCCCTAGCTCTCATACTGTGAAAAGTCAATATTGTTCTCCTACTTGAAGAGACCAAAACCATTCAATCCCTCCTCAAATGCAACATGAGCAATTCTACGTACGTGATCCTTGCTGCTCTCTTCCTCCTCACTTCTTCTAACCTGATTCTCTTTTTATCAGAGCAAATGCTAATTGTACCACAGTTTTTCATGGTAAAACCATGGTTTTTCAATGTTTGCATACAACATTGTTTTCTACCATTTGCAAACTTTGCCAGGCTGTAACAAGACTCTAAAAAACTTTTGTCATTACATTTCTAGAAGCTTATACATAACTCCACTAAATACTTGCTATGAATCAAAAAAGGATTTTTAAAGCACTGAGGTTTTCAAAATTTCACAAGTAAGACAAACACATATTTCAAGAAAAATAAATTATTTTTTGCAAATTGGAAGGAAGACTTACTGATAGTCCAAAAGCTTACTGCTTGCCAGCACAAGCATATTTGAATTAAATAAAAAGAAGCTCATGAAGGATGGCCTATTCAGTCAGCTGCAAGACACACAACAGGTTGGTGATAGAGACTATTCTGGTCACACTGATGATCCAGGAATCAAAAGTTCCTAAATTCCTCTCAAAATACAGTGACATATATAAACAGGGCTGCATTTGGATAATTTTTTTTTCCTGTCAAATATTTGGTATTTTGCTACATAAGAGAATTGGGATTGTTCAGCTTGAAGAAGAGGTTTCAGGGTAAATTAATTGTGGCCTTAGAGTACCTGGAGGGAGTCTGCAGGATGGAGAAGGACTATTTTACAAGGGCCTTGAGTACCAGGACAAGGGGGAATGGCTTCCCACTAACAAAGGGCAGGGTTAGATGTGATACTGGGAAGAAATTCTTCCCTGTGAGGGCGGTGAGGTTCTGGCATAGGCTGCCCAGAGAAGCTGTGACTGCCCCATGCCTGCAAGCATTCAAGGTCAGGTTGGATGGGGCTTGGAGCAACCTGGTCTAGTGGAAGATGTTCCTTCCCATGACACGGGGTTGGAACTGGGTGGGCTTTAAGGTCCCTTCCAACCCAGACCATGCTGTGATAAAGCTTGGGTAGATTTTCTAACCTCGCTCCAAGTTGAAGTTTGTGATATCTGTTGAAGTTTCCTCATCATCGCTGGAAAGGCCTTCAAGGTGATCTGCCATCTTCCCAGTTTGCTCTCTCGCTTGTCTACGGCGAGCTCTGGAAAGGAGCAGCAGTATAAAGCAGCTATCACCTGTATAAACTAGCTATAGTAAAGCAAGAGAAACCAGCCATGTTCCCCATCTATACAATGAATATGCCCACTTAGGCTCATCCTTTTAGTTCTAGAAAAGTCAAGCTGAAAAGAACTACTATGCCCCTGCCTCAAGCATTCCACTATGTTGCTGCCTCCAACAATGAAAAGAAACAAAACCAGCAGAGACCACATACATATGTGAAGTATTTACTTTGCTTTCTTTTACTGATTTTAAATCTGCATCATGGAACGTTTTGTACACTTGCATGATAAGCTGGGATGTATAAAAATACCTCTGCCCAGCATAGCAGCTGAAGTGTTTTCTACCCTTAGCAGGGAAGAAGAAAACATTGCCACTCATGTTAGTATGTCACAGAGGACAGCTGTATCTTGCAAGCAGACAAAGGAAACTCCTAAAGAGAATTCTCATTCTCTACCTTCTAGCCTCTCTTTCTGCAGTTCGACGCTTGACTTGTTCTTGATAGATCACTCTGTCTCGCCCAAAAGAATCAAGATTTGGTGCCATCAGTGCTTTATCTGTAAAATTACATCAAAGAAAATTAAAATGCTTATTTATAATTCTATAAATGTGCTGTAGCCAGTTTCATAAGAGACTTTTATCCACTTTTAAACTAAGTGTAATTTGAAATAGAAAGCTGAAGTATAAAAAAAGGAAAAAAAAAAAACCAGAAAACCCCCCAGAAGGCTGAATTCACGACGTGTAGAGGTTAAAACAGAAAGCAGTGGAGTTTGGAAAAATTTCCACTTAAATGTCCAGTTGTTTTCACCATACCTCACTCTTATCCCTCTCACAACAGTGCTGAACTACATAAAAGTCAACAATTCTAACAGAAATAGCTTAAATGAAATGTCCAAGAAAAAAGTGCTTCCTTACACAACACATTCCACATAACTTTTGAGAAGAAAACCAGCAAAAAAGCAGACAAGAGTGACTGGGGCAAGAATATACGTTATTTCAGAGTTCTAGTCTTAGCTGTTCCTAAGTCTATATGCTTTAGATTGCCTAAAGTTTAAAGCACATCAAAATCTACAGAAAGATAAACCACCTTCCCTCCTCTTTTCAAGCTCTGCTAATCTATGTTCCTGCCTATAGAAAACAACACAGCTAGAACAGCAGATAGCAGGCACGAGTGTCTCCAGTCCTTCCTTTCCTGGTAAATTTTAAACAGTAGACTGAATGCTAGCCATTGCTCAAGTCCACCCATTAAAATATAAACATCAACATTTAAGCAACAGCCTATCCAAACTTCAAGAATAAATGTACATGTTCTGGCAAAATCTCTTTACAAATTCATCATTTAAAGTATTAACGCTGATCTATGTCAGTATTCCAATTCAATACCTCAACTACTAAGAGCTTTCTCTAAACTTCCAGATGCTAGATAAGATCTCTCTGTAAAACCCAACCTCAGCAATGAGAACTATACCCATCCTATCATTAAGTTTCAGTATAAAATAGTCCATTCTAAGCTTCTTTTAGGAAACAGGTTTCTAGTTCTCACATCAGCATTTTCATGATAAAACTGCAAGGCCATGTGATGCCTGGAACTCCAAATAACAGTCCTAGAAAGAATATGTATGCTAACCACTTTATAATGGAATGACCAACCCTGACACCCTAACACTTCTTCATCTTCAGGGCGTTCTAGCTAATGGTATTAGCAACATTTCATTTCTGGCAACTGTGGCAGAATAGGGAAATGCCACTGATTATAGAATTTTACATCAGCAACAGGATACAAAGCCATTTTCAAAAATGAGAAGCTCTCTGAAGCATAAAGAAGACTCATATTAATAAGGTATTTCATCCATTGATTTAATACGCTGAATAAAACCTCCTCTAAGAAACATATATCTCTATCCAAGTTAACATTTATGCTTTTGTAGAGTTTTACATACTGAAGAGTAATTGCCGTAAGAAACCTCCTCAGTAGGAATCCCCCATCCACAAATTCACAGTAAGCAGGAACTAACTGTTCTTTAGCTGTACTTCATACAGGGTCACTGTATTTGTCTGATTAGTCTTCCAGTTCTTTAATTTACCAGTTAAGTGTCTGAAATCAAATACTTAATACTGGCTACAAAACAGAACATTAGATAGAAGTCTAGCCCAGTGCTTAGTGGCTTTATACAGTTAACTGTACATGTTAAATGACATCTATAGTACAGGAAGGTTAAAATAAAATTTTAAAAAGTCCTGATGTAAGAAGAAAATGGGGAGTCACATACTACCACTACTCCCACAGCCACCATGCATACATTTTTAGTGCTAGGAAGGAGAAAATATAGTTAAGTGAAACAGAAAGGAGTAATGAAGTCAGAGCTACAGTGGTTTTGAGTTTAAAACCAAACAGACTAGAGAACTTTCATCTAAACTTGCTTCTATTCATATCAAGAGTAAGAATAAACTTTAATAAGACAGTCATACATTAAAAATTCACATTTCAATTAAGTCATACTAAGTAAACAAGGTTGTTTAATGAATAATAAAAACCTTCAAGATGGACTGACTTGAATGGCTTGAAAACTCCGAAGATTCATCTTTAATATCATCTTGTCGTCTTTGGACAAGGCGGGAAGCTCGCTGTTTGTACAGCTGGTGCATTGCAGATTCAAGTTCGTTAATCAGAGGCACCTGTAAAAATACAACACACCACGTAATACCCAGATCCTGAGCTGCTCAGCTTCTGGGGTCCCAGTCTATTCCGGAGCAAAATGCTGTCACTGTGCTCCCAGCAGCACAAAGTCCTGCCTTTTACTCGTTTGTATCATCTGCACCAGGAAATATTTCAACATGTGGAAAATGCACACATTTAACACTGGCAGCTTTTAATCAGAACAAGAGCATTATGAAAGCAACTTCCATGACTTGAATGAGTCTACACAGCCAGACATCCTACTTAGAGAGTGAAATATTCTTTCCAGTATTCTTGCTTCCCTACCAAGTGTGTTATGTATTGTATAAAGATTTGCAATTCTCAGACATCAATTATTTCCTCTCTGCCTTTAAACAATGTAGAAGTACTCTATACTTCAGTGAAAAAACAACCTGACTGTATGCAGTGAAAAAAACACCCATCAATCTAACCTACTGAAGCCAGCAGCTATTGTTTTATTGTTTCACTCTAACTCTTAATAGTATATGCTGAAATATTACTGAAATGAAATCAAGCACTGCATAAGGGTGTTATGCCAACAGGTAATTCAAATCAGTCAAATACTCCTCTAGTTTATCACTAAAAAACAGTACAATTTGTGCAAGTTATACATTAAGTATAACCTTGAATTAATCAGGTAGGTCAGGTCAGACCTGTGAGGTATTTTTTTTTTCTTTAATGAACTATTTTAGTAGCATCTCTGACAAAAGTAGATGACATTATGACAGCCAGGAATTTCCTGACATTAAATAGCAGGTTCACTGCTTTTTTTTTTTTTTTTTTTTTTCCCTGGGACAAGTTAAAATTAGATCATTATAAATATTCAAATGCAAACCATAACTTTTCACAATCTCTTTATTTGGAAAGGCAAGTCCTTTTGCTATGAACACTTAAACCATGTCCTCCTTACCTCTGGAGATGTATTGCTTACTTCACAGTCTTCCAGCCTTTTATATTTCATTGCTGCCTACCATCCAGGATTGTTTTTTTCAAAACAAAAGATAAAATCAGAAATTGTTTCCTGATGTATTTTAGAATGTGACTCAGCAGCTATTAAAGAGCCTCCCTCAGTAGAATTTAAAATACTGAGTTTATAGCTACAGAGGCATTTCAGCTTGCTGAGACTGACACATACATCAGAGAAGAAAAAGGTATTAGCTTTGTGGGATAAACCGGGCTCCAGGGATCAAAATGAAAGCAGCTCTCCACCAACTCAAAATACGCACACCTTTCTTTTGGAGAAAAGAGTAGAGAGAAAGACAAGGAGGAATAAACTTCCAAGTGCAGGAAATTTATATTTAAGACAATTTTGAAAACAGAAATAATAGTTTTAAAATACTAGTTTTACTGCAGTTTACCACAGAAAACATAACTTATTCTTTTAAGCATGTAGAGGAAATTCTAAGATTGAAAAGTTAAATGAAAATTTTTCAAAGCATCCCTAGTAGTTCTTTCTGTAATTTTCTCAGGATTAAAAAAAGAAACCTACTGATGTATTCAGATATATGAACCCAATCAAAATACTTGCCTTTTAAACACAAGAGACTTTGAACCCCTATTCTTCTCTAATCAATACTGCGGTTAATGAGTGGCTGACAATTTCACTGAGTACTATAAAGTTACAGCCCTCATTTTCCCTGTTTGGTTTAGTCATTATCTTAAATTCAGTGTTTTCAAGGGGATTTTTTGTTCACTTTCCCTGCATACAGTAGAAGAGGAAAAGCAAAAAGGTCTCTAAAGATTTAGATTACAAGGACAATTCTGACACACAGAGTGTGTTTTGGTAATTCACTTTAGCAGGTAAAATAACAGCATCTACTTGTGCTGTTAAAGGTATGCCCAGAACAATTAAATCTTTTTGTATCCACTGTACGTTCCTACATTCAAAATGCAGAAGTGTCATTGCGACCCGCCAGCCTTCTCAGAAAGCGTAATTTTGACAGTAATTACTTCTGAAGGAAGTCATGCAACCATCTTCTAGTCTACTGGTTTTCTCATTTATGGGGGAAAAAAAAGGTACTACACAGGATTTGACCTTTCTAGTACTTGTTTCTAAAATCTGTATAATAGCTGTCTTGTTATACTCTCTGCTGAGCTTTAAGAATGGGCAAAGTGATCCTAACATTCATATTTAAAGATATGTTTTCATTTATGCATGTCTATAGATATATGTATATATACATAGAGTATTATTACACACACATATATATACACATATATCCTCATGCATATTATAATAACTACATACATTATTGTAAATAATAACAACACTTTAAATAGAAGCAGTCAGGGTCACAGGTTCTACAAAAAAGCTGAAAGTAATTTATCTCTACACTCAAGGATTAGAACAGTCCTACTGCATTTCATTTAAATAAAAAGTGATACTGATTTTATTACTTGACCTTGTCCCCTTCTGACACTTCCTTTTTAGAAAACTTTTCAGTATCCTGTGGGCTACTGGTTCTGAATTTTATAGTATTTTGTCATGCTGAAAGCACTGAATTCCAAACCACATTATCTGGACAACCAAAATAAATGAAATGCCCCTGTTAGACTGACCACATCACCTGCTGCTTTTGCAAGTCACTTTACATTCAAGTACAGCAGTAGCCTCCACCTGAAACCAGCAAAACTCTGTGAATGTCCCTAAAGAGCCTGAGATGATAAGTCACACCTTAAGAGTATTTGAAGAAGACAGTTCATGCTATCAAGGAGAACCTCCAGACACGGTTTATAGTTATCACAAAAGTAATTTAACAAAAGGTCTTTAGAAAGCAAACACTGAATAGAGACACAGATATTTAACTTGACTTCCGAAATACAAATGAAATCTGAAATACAAATTTATCTCAGAGTAATAATGTAAAAACTTATCTTTAGTAGGAATTCAGTCATCTGGCAGCACTGCCAGAGTTGCTTAGGAAAGTACCTTTATTAATCTTCAACAGCTAATGCTAATTCAGACTCAGGAATATGGCTTCTTAAGTGAACAATCAGTTGCAACTAGTTACACTAATCAATCAGCTGAGTGAATTAACTGTCCCGTACTTCCTGGATCTGCTTGTGACATTGTTACTCTTCACTTTTACAGGATGAAGACTGACTCTCCCAATTCCACTATTAATGGACAACTAATGTCTAACCCATCAGCACCCAAAATGCTTTTCTATTCCTCTCCCACAGCTAACAGGCTAGGCAAGCAGTAGCTTAAAACTACTCAATTAATCTGACAAGATATTAAGAAATTAATATACTACTACTGTATTCAAATCAGAATGAAGAAATAGCCAATATACTGCTAACTGAATTCTACAGTGTGTGCCTAACATGTGTCTATATATATATATCCTGTGTGTACCTAGTATGTATATGTATGTGCATATATATATTCAGGAGTTTCTATTATATTTAAACAAAGTAAGTAATCAAAGCACAGTGCATAACATAAGAAGACTAAGTTTTTGACTTAGAGATGCATAAAAGTATCACACTACATGAAAGAAATATATTTTTAAGTGTGGGTGTCTTTGAACAGCTATGCTAGTTTTAAAATTTCTCTCCTTCAGACTCCAGAGCAATACCAAGAAACATCTGGCAGGAGGAAGTTTATAAAAACACAGAAAATACATGTCTCTGTTACTCTGTACACCAAGCACTCCAGAAAGTAGCAGTGTCATAATTCAGCCCTTACTTTTGCTAACCTGATATCCAACACAAGTATAAAGGAATATCTGAATAAAGTTGAAATGCCAGAGTATCTACCAAAATCCTGAAGACATAAAATCTGCAAGATTTTAGGCAATCTAAAGTCAGTGAGCTGGGAGGAGAGATTTCTGATAATCAGCTTAGCATGATAAAAAGTTATTTTCAATTCTCAAATAGCCAAACCTTTTGAAGAATATGCTCTCAAAGGACTTTTTTCGAAAACAGAGGGAGATGTGGTGTTTGGCATGTAGTAAGAGACCCTTTTTTTTTTTTTTTTGTAAAGATATTAATGTTTTTGCATCCTTACCTTTTCACTGAAACACTCAAGCAAGTCTTGGACATACCCTCGCATTTCTTGCAAAAACTTATACCGTTCACCAATACCCCCAGAAGACCCTTCTAATCTTTCAATTGCCTTGGTAGAGTCCTCTTGGCTTTGCTGATGTTTCTCATATTGCTGCCGATTAGCTTTGTGCATTTCTTTCATAGAGTCCAACCTGAAGGGCAATGGATAAATAGGAAATTTACATCCAAAAGTCTGTCTATTTCAGACCATTGAGACATCAAACAGACAGTACAGTGCAAGTACTGAGCCTATATACTGGAAATTTCACAAAGACATTCTTGACCTTTAATTTGTCACCTTCTCCCGTCTCTTGATGAACCGCAAGGCTAATGATTGAAGCTCATTTGCTAAACTATGCTGTAGTGCATTGTACTGGCCACTCCTACAAACTTTCACAGGAGATGACAGCACACAGAATAGTGTGCTGAATGAAAAGCTGGCTGGACAGTTTGGGGGTGGATGTTTATACAAAGCACTCTTTTTCCTCTACTAACTTGATTTGCTGTCAAAGGCTGCAACACTACACAGGGCATACAAACCAATTTTGAAGACATATAAAGTGCAAGCTGTTCACTACATACGATTTCTCATTGCAATTGTGTTGTTCATTCCATATCTTTTGCATACCTGACAAGCAGATTAGTGTTTGAGCCAAAAAATCCCTGTATACACTAAAAATTAAATTCTTTATCTACTGAAGGGGAAATATCTTTGGTTCACAGTTTAAAGGAATGCAGCTTGATAAACTAAACACCTCACTGGCATTTCATTTCTTCACTATAAGACTGTGCAGTGTCCAGAAGATGCAACCTCTCTTCAACAAGATCAATGGCCTCACATTTAAAGTTTCACTTCCAGAGAAGCAATCCAAGGAGATTTTCGAACAAAGTGTCAATGTCATCTTCACTTAGAGCTTTTCTGTTTGCCTTTTTTTTTAATGGATGTGCCAGTCAGTACTTTTCCAGCGATGAAACTCTGTGTTTGCTCACCGAGACTATAAGACACCTGAGGAACAGAAACCTAGGGAACAGGTCTTTAAGTCTAAAAAGACGGTCTGTCCTACCTGTCTTTAAGCTGTTTCTTTACCAAATCAATAGTAACAGGAGTCATCTCATTACTGGGAGTTTTGAAAGGAACTGTATTATCTGTTTTTTGAGACTTGGTTTCTGATGATCCATATGCAGCATAGGTGTATGGAATGCCATAAGATGAACCATAAGACAGTGTCTGGTAAGTGTTCTGGTAGTACACATTATTCATTTCTGCAGGCTGACTTGGTTGAACCTATTAGCACAGAAAATACAATTGTACTACATTAGGCTTTAAAGAAAGGGGAAACTTTTTTACACATCTCAAATCAAAGTGAAAAATGTAAGCAGATATGGTTACAAAACGTAATTATCAACGGGATTTAAGCGTCCAATATCTAAGGTAGAAGAAACAAATGCCCTCAAGAAGGTAAATGGACAAATTCTTAGTATCATTACCATTCTAAATACTTACAGTATTTCTCTTTAAAGAGCATCAGAATTTACAGACTTGATTTCTCAAATGAAACAGCCTTCTGTAAACTATTCCAGTTTGTAAAGGATTTAGCCAATACTTGCAAAAACAAATCAAAAAACAGTGCACAATTATATACATGCCTGGGGTATGTTGATTCCTTTTCGTATCTGCTCTTGCTCCCATCTACTGAGTTCTTCATCCTGCTCCCCTGCCACTAGTGCTTCATCATCGCTTCCCTCAATACCTTCATACAAGTATAAAACAAAAAAAGAAGATAATGCATTCATAATTATGAGGGCCACAAATTCAAAAACCTGAAACCATGCCTCATTGAGAACATCTCAGAGCATCTTCCTTTCCTCTTCATGAAGAATTAAGGACACTGGCCTGGGCATTATTAGCACAGGGGTTCCACTTGAGAGATCCAATGGGAAAATTTGCAATTCACTGCTGGTAAAATCCTCTAATGTCTAACTCTTTTTCCAAAAAGTTATTTCACCTGCTTGACAGCAAGAAGAATTCTATATCAAAATTTTTTCTTTTCATAACTAAATAATTCCTAAAAACAGAGTACAGGAAAAACAAGAATTCATCCTTAGTGTAAGTTTCTATCACAGTCAGCAGTGTGCACAGAACCCAGTTTTGTGCTCAAAATTCACAAGCATATTCCATTATGTAGTACTTTTCCTCAGAAATGTTATGCAACTCCAGATTGTTTGAAAAACATGCTGGTTAAAAATGCTGAATGGGAGCACTTACAATGAAAACAGAGTGAATATTAGCTGACCTTCCAAAAAAGGGTTTACCTATTTCCTCAGCAATCTTTTGCCTTTGGGATTTTTCCTTCACTGTAAAAACTATCCTCCTCTTCTCGTCATCATCTTCATCATCACTGGCATCATTTTCATCTTCTCGAACAAGGCGGCCTTTACCTGGTTCACTGTCAACGGGGGTAAAGTCTCCAAGTTCACGAGCCATTTGACGCTTTTTCCTAGCGGCATGAATAAAAGCAGCATCTGGAATTTCTCCTAGAGACAGATGTGTGCACTGTTAAACAACCACTGCAACAAAACAGGTGTTACAGTTTCTTATTGTTCATCTCTGTCCTGATACTAAATCATCTCTGCACACAGAGAAAAAATGTGAGAGGAAACAAATCCATACTCACAGAAAATATTTGCAAGCAACTTAGATGCTAAGCATGTCAACTTTCTGACCAGAAACCCTCAAAGTTGGGATTGTCACAGGAAGTCTGGCTCTCCTTCCAGCAGCTCAGGTCATAAGAGCAGAAGCCTGATGCTCTTATGGGAAATACTCTTAAAAGAAGAGGAAGCCCTTAACAGGAGCTGACTATTGCAAAGGGAGGAAGAAAATGAGGTGTATGACTGTGTCACTTTCTATCCCAATACTAGTCCCAGCTCTTCGTATTTTGGGGGAACAAAAAGCATCAACTGTTTCAATAGATGATCATCAGTCAGAGATTAAGAGGACACCAAATCAGACAGAGTTAATATACAGAAGATTGTATAATCAAGGGGAAACATGAAAAGCGTCAACCTAATTGAAAACTCTAAAATCCGCAGCACAAAACTTAACACAACTTACATAAGTCATATAAACCAACTTGCGGACCCAGGACATCCACCTGGTATTTGGTGGATGATTAGCAAACTAGTTTCAAAAATATTTTATCAGAGTGATTTCTTTGGCCTCAGAGCCTGACTAGAACCTCAGTATACAAAATACGATAGGAAAATATTTCAGACACCTTGCAGACCCATAACTGAAACATTTGAATTTAAAAAAAAAGAGATTTTAACTGAAAGCAGTTAATCTCATGGTAAATCACCTATTCCAAATCTAGATTTTCTTGCAGTTTGTCATCTACTTAAAAGACAAATTCCTGCTTCTTACATCAGGATGAAGCATTCTATAGCAAAATATTTTCTCTCATAAAGCTTGTAAAACTGAACACCTTTAGAAAACAGCAGTTTCTTGAATTCTCAGATGCTAAATTGTTGGAAACTATTTCCTAATCTCTCACATACATTAGTCTGCTGTAAACATTGGCTAAATCACTTAGTAACTTATCAGACACATTACAAAAACAAACCTGGACGGAGAACATTCAGTGATGACAGAGCACTTGAAAAAGCACCACCAGGTTTTGGTTTTTCTTCTTCCTTCTCACTTTCAACTTCCATTTCTTCTTCACCATGCTCACTGTTTGCAGTCCCATCTTCTTGGCCTATATCCTTAATCTGTCCTGTCTTTTCTAGTGGTGCTTCAACTAATAAGACAGCAAAGTCCTGTTTTAGTCCTTTTATAAAGATCACTCAGAAGTATTTTTTTTAAGATATAACAATCAAAAGTGAAAATCAAATGAAAATGTTAAATAATAGTTTTATTGTTTGAGATCTAGGAAAATACATTTGCTTAATTGTGATTAAATCACTGACACCCCTTCAAAATAAAATGTGACAAGGCTAGCCCCACCAATCATTAACCATTCTCCATATTGTTAAGTATTAAGAAAGTGGAGGAACTAGACCTTGTCAAAGTCTCTTACATTTGCAATGAGAAAGCACTGCCTGTGCTACACCAAATCTTTCCACAAGAACTGACTGATTTCAAAAGAACCCTTCATTTTCCTCTTGGGCTACACCCTGCATTAGGTGGGTAACATACAGGCAGCAAGTACAAATAATATGTAAAAAAATGCATACTAAACCCAGCTACCCAATCCAAGCTGCACATATCTGTGGTTTCAGACTCAAGCACTTGTTTAGAGAACCTGGGCTACTCTCTCAGTAGCAGCCTCTAAGTCTTTGAACTATAGCCTGTCCTGGGTTGATGCTACACTGTATCCCCAATCGTCTGTTTGGTCTATATTGGATCTGAGAGTAACGGGGAGAAAGTGCAAAGTTGTTTTCAGGAATTGCACAGACTGGCCTTGAGAATATGAGTCACCGGCGCGGAGATGCAGTTTTTTTGTTTTTTTTTTTTTCCCTGGAGGCACTCTCTCTTTTCGCTTTGCTTTTGCTGGTTTAATAAACAGGTTTCTTTCCACTTTCTCTCTCCAACGAGTTTTCTCCCGAACCGGCTGGGAGAGGGGAGGGGGGTGGGGGGAAGGGTTTTCCCTCGGAATTCTCCTCCCAAATTGGCCTTAAACCATCACAAGCCACATGAATTAGGGAGAGCAAAATAAACAGAAATGAAACAAACATTGCCCACACAGCCATGTGCAAAATGCAGTGTGTTTTAAGGATCTTTCTGACAGAAGCAAGAATCCAGGTTTTCACAGATGACTTAAACATTAGCCATAGAAATGATAATTTCTGGTTCTGCTCATGCCCCACACCATTGCATAGGCAATTTAACGATTCTAATAAGAAACAATTTGTGGGTTTTCTAAATGCAGACAAAACCTTTAGAAAGAATTTAATTAAATTTAAAGAGTATTTCCTGCATGGGACCATGTTCACCCCCACATGCTTCTCTAGATCACTGCAATCTTTAGATCATAAGCCTCCCAGCTTGTGCTAGTAGCATTACATAATCTATGTAAAAACTTAATGGAAAAGCAACTACTACACTTTATCAACGAGCTTCCCAAAAACCAACAGTAGGATGAAAATTAAGTCCCAGGCTCTATTTCAAGCTCTCAATAACTGTACATTGTTAACAGATCCTTTTGCTCCAACACTGTCAGCCTGTCATCTTAATCAGGTCTACTCGAAGGTCCAAGTCCTCAGACAGGCAGCTGTAGAACAATTAATTTAACAACGAAGACCACCCCTCTGCTCACCCCAACAATCTTCCTTTTCGAAGAAAATGCATTACAAGGGCACAACCTGTCAGACAAGCACCACGTACATTTGTAAACGAATGTAATTCCTTCCTAATTCAATATGCAACTCATCCGTCATAAACACAGCTGCAATTCAGAACACTGGTGTCTACTGAAAACCATCTAACAGAGCTGAGAAGTTCCACCCTTCTGCAGAACAGCATTCCTAAGGCTCAAGTAACACGTTTAATCTGTGCTTTACTTCAGCTCTAAGTGTGAAATGCTCTAGAAGACCAACATTCATCCTGAAAACAAGAAATTAAATTACAGTACTTCATCTCTTCCACTACAAAAGTTACTATTAGTTTTGCAGTTACCATCTGTTGGAGAATTGACTTCTGTTCTAACTTTTGATTTTTCAAGATCTTCTTTGTACTCTTTCTTCAACTGTTTTACAATTTTTTTGCTGTAACTTGATTTCTTCACCTTGAAAACTTCTTCAGTTTCTTTAAAAGAGAAATTGGGTAACATTATGTTAGATCTCTCAAGCATACTTATTTATTAAAGCTCTTGATTTTGTACCAAGAACTTCACAAATGCCATTAATAAACATTGCAGGGTTCTTTCACAGTCTATAGTGAAAATCTAATCCTAGCATTTCAGTACTTCCATCAAGACTTCAAACCATATCTCTCAGAAACTAAGTGCCAGTAATTTCAAAAGAATTCTTTATAAGACGACTCTATACAAATTGTTCGGACAACAGCAGTGAGGCCGAGGTGACCCGTGAACACCAGCCACATCAGATTAAAACAAACTCGATACAAAACCACGGAACAGATGCCTCTCAGCCAACGCTGCTGGCTCCAGGGGGAGACTACGGGCTGTATCTACTCCCGCACAAACCTGCGGGCCACCAACGTCAAGTGAACGCAGCACAGGTGATGCACCAGCGACGCAGAAGCAGAGGCACACCACAACTAAACCCGTCAGAAACATGCTGGCCCCGCAGGAGCCAGGTCGGGCCGGGGAAGGCGCGGGCACGGCGGGCGCTCCCCGCCCATACATCCCCTGGCCGCCAATACCGTGCCCTCAGGGCTCGCCCCCTCTTACGTGTCGCACATAATCCCACACCACACGAGGGACTGCCTTAAAAAATAAGAATCCCGGCTCTCTTGGAGGGCCGGAGGGAGGCCCAGTGCAGGCTGAGCAGCTCCGGGTCCCTTCCACTCCCGCAAGAAGAGACCCAAAAGCCAGGTAACCATCCGCCTCACCCTCCTCCTCGTCCTGGAAGCTGAGGAGGCTGGCCCTCGGCACCTCTTTGTTCTCCCGCGACCGCTTCTTCTCCTTGGGGCGCCCGGCCGCCGGCAGCCCATTGCCCTGCTGGGGCGGTGGCGGGCGCAGGACAGCGGGCGCCGGCAGAGCCCCCAAGCCTGCACGGTCGCCCCCCATCAAGCCCAGCCCCAGGCCGAGAGCTGCGCCGTAGCTCGCGGCGCAGGCGAAGGCCGCGGGGCTGCCGGGCAGGGCGAGGGGCACGCAGCCGGCGGGCAGCGGCAGGAGCCCGGCGCCCGACGCTAGCGGCACTGAGGCCTCGCTGGGCCCTTCCCCCGCCGCCCCGACCGCCGACGCCGGCTCCTGAGGCGGCTCCTCGTCGCGCTCCTCATCCTCCTCCTCCGAGTCGTTCCGTTTCCGCACATTCACCCTCCGCGCCTTGCGGAACATCCCGCCGGGCACGGACCGGCCGCCCCGCCAGGCCCCGGTGCCGCCCGCTCCGGCCGCCCCGCGCCGCGGCCCAGGCCCGGCCCCGCGAGCATGGCACTGCCGCCCGCAGCGCCCCCTGTCGCCGGCTCGACTCCCGGCGGGCGGAGGACACGGCATTGCGCCTGCGCGACGGGGAGTGCGCCGAGCTGGGGCTCGAGCGACCCGCCCCGCCCCCGCTGCCCCCTCACGGCCGCCGCCATCTTGTGTCGGGAGAGCTGCGCGAACCGGGCGGGAAAGGGGCGGGGGGAGGGAGGAAGGGGAGGGGCGAGTGGTGTAAGTATAAAGTGAGTTCTATTAAAGAAAAGATTCATCATGCGAGACGAGTTTGTTATACAAAATTTATTACACTAGACGTACACGCGTTTTGAAGACATTGCTGCTGAAAAAGTCTGCGAGCTTCCAATGCAGTACTTCCATAGGGCAAAGCTATATAAAATAAGACTTGGGAGAATCAGGTTCTTAGTATCCGTTGGGGCAGAATAGGGCCGTTGGGGAGAGCACCACAATACCAGAGCAGTTGATTTCTGTAGTTGAGGGTTTTTTGCTCTTTCCAGGAAAAAAAATCCTGCAGTGCTTACTTGGCACTGGAATAAAAGGTCCTTTGCACCAGCCTTATTCAGAACACTGCAGTGATAAAAGACACTTTGTTCTTTAAGAGTTTGCTGAATTAATCTGACGAGTGTCTCACTTCAAACACTTCCTTGTAGAGTTCTTTCACAGTCCCCTAACATATCCTCCTGGACAAACCAGACATAAAGGCATCCCAACACTCTTAGCAGGCCCCCATACCTCTCACTACTGACTGTGTTAAATAGCTCTGTAAATGAATGTTACAACATAGCTCTTGTTGTCTGAGGTTGGGAAAACGGGTACAGCAGGCTGGGAAAGTTCTTCATGATACTAGAGACATTTTCCACACTGTACCACTTCAGCAATGAATATCCATTGAAAAGTGAGGTATCCAGAAAAGAAATATGTGCAAGCATTTGCCTGTCTTTGTTGTGCACCTCAAGCAAGTCTTCTTTGTCATTGCTGCTGCTGCTGGGGATGGTTACACTCTGCTCTGGAAGTTGTCCCTTGACCTTGTTTACCCGGAGCTTTCGAAGTCCCCAAACAGCCAAATATTCTGTTGGGAGAGAAGTGGTGTCACAGAAGGACAGCTTCAAATCCCACACCCTTGTGAAGTTGAGGACCATCTCCAGCACAGAGGTGTCAGTGAACCAGATGGTCAGGTGGCTATTGTAGGTAGTTTTTTTCCATTGTAGAAGGTAGCACTGGTTTTGCAGTTGCTCATCAAGTTTGCCAGGCAGTAATCACAGTCACAGCCATGGAACAGCTGTAGCTGCAAATTGTGTTTTCCTTATTGAAAATTAGTGTGTGTTTTTTCTGACTTCTCACAAAACTGATGTGTATGCCACAGAATCTGGACAAAATGAGATCCAGACAAATGGGGCAGAAAGCAGGATAGGCTATTGGCTTCATTAGCACTGGTGCCAAGCTGCCAAGCGTCTCCTCCTTTTACTGAGTGATTGAGATCACTTGGCTTTACCTACTGAGAAAAAACAATTTCTTTATTGTACTAAAGATCTCTCAATGGTTAGTATTACTTTGCTTTTCCAGTCATTATCTGTCACACCTATTTAGAGCCATTTTGGAGTTCTGCATTAAGGGAAAAACACAACTATACTGATTTAGAAAACAGATTGTGACTAAAGTTTGGGATTTTTTTTCATTCTTCTTTTGCTCTATATGGTTTAATCTGCTTATAAGACAGCTTGGACACGTTCTTCTCTATGCAGACAGCTCCTTGGCCTGGCCTGTGCCGAGGTAAGTAAGGACAGGACGAGGAGCTGTCCTTACTTACATACAACAATTCCTGCTTGTTTCTCCTTTCTGCTTTCTTTGCTTCCAATCAGACAGGGGTGACAAAGGGCCCTGTTCTCTACTTCCCTGACTGAGACAGTCTGAGAAGGGCTAGAGGCAGGCGATGGTTTTTACACCTGAATGGCTAAATAATATTGTGATAACCTTTCCCTTAAACTGAGTGTGGGATATACTGGGAAAAGGGAGGAGGAGCATTTAAGGGCAGAAGCGTTTGCCGGGCACAGCACATATTCTTCTGAGCTATGTGAAATGCTGATAAAACCTGATTTTGATCCATGTAGACATCTGCTACATCTGCCGATCCAGCTACATCTGCTCCAGCCTTAGTCTGTAAGTTTTGAGGACCAGGGACCACCTCTCATTATGTCTTGCACAGTGACTACTATAGGATAGATCCAGGCTTTGTCAATTGCTCTGCCCCTACTTCATTTACCCTGGGAAAGCAAAATAGCAACTCCACACATACCTATGACAATGGAGCAAGTTTCCTTCCCAGCCGTGGGCCACCTCAAATGGTTGGGAGCATGTTTGATGGGATTCTTGGATTCTCAGCTGCCAGCCCTTTGGTTTTCAAAACGGAGTTGAATTTTACCAGGAGCATCTGTGTTTTCCTGACATGTTATTATATGATGGTACAGGCAATGAAGCACAGTGCAATTTCTTAGCACAGTTGGTTGGCAAAAGCTTTGTACATGATCAATTACCTTACAGTGCTTCAGAATTCAAATAACCCTGTTATTTTGAACCATCACCTTGCCTTGCAGGCTTTGGACGAGACACATCAGCCTCGAGCAAAGGTTCGGGTACGAAATTTAACCACCAAGCAGTGGGAAGGCCCATTTGAGCTTGTCGCTTCGGGTCGTGGGTATGTGTGTGTATCCACTGATACTGGGATACACTGGGTATCTGCAAAGTGTGTTCATCCTGACCTGCAATTGCAAAGGCAGAATTGGGCCAAGAGACAACCTGAAAACCGTGACCAGAATGAAAGTCATCAAGCACAGGAATCTTTGAGTGATGACTCAGATGCAGATGATGCAAATGATCGGGATGGCTCCTCCACAAGCAGACACTGAACACTTTGGCTTTTTTTTTTCTTTTTTTTGCCCCTTTTTTTTTTCTTTTCAGAAAGCTGAAAATGACTGTGTTTATTATTGGGAATGTCTTCCCTTTTATACTATTCTACACAGAACAATTCGATTGGTGAAACAAAGACAAACTTCTTCAATCAATTGGTCAAACCAGAGGGACATTAAGAAGTCCCTCCTAGGGAAAGGACTGTAAACAAAGTTATAGTTACAAAAACATGTCTCTGGCTTACAAAAAATTCCCTGGGAAAAGTTTCAGAAAACAAAAACATCTCAAGCACAGACGAGGGCTACACTAAACCATGACAGAAGAATGCAGACATTTAAGGTTTTTTTTATCAAATATTTAATCTATGCTGTGGAACATACCAGAAATTCCACTCTACCTGCTGGCTGATGTTTAACTCCAAAGGTCAGACTCAACCAAGCTGTAGATATTGTGGTATCATTATCGCTAGAAATGTTTCCACTATCTAAGCATTTAATCACATTTGAAATCCTCTTACTAGACCTCCACATTGCTTATTTTCTCAGTCCTTAATAGTGGCTAACAGTTGTGATAGACCACAAATCTGTAACAACAACAAACAATTTCATTTAGTTTCACAACTAAATTAAATCATTTGTATTTTTCTGTGTTGGAGGTAGTATTTGCAAGAAATCCTAGACAACGTTGACAACATCAGTTTGGACTAAGTAAAAGAGATTCAAACTCTCACCTATGTCAAAAGGAGTGATACTGCTTTTTCCACTTAACATTTGAGGGCTTAATATTCATAAAACATTAGACTTTGATGCATCCTCATTAGTTTTAACTCTTGTTTCCTTTATTTTTCTCAGTATCTGAAGAATGGAGAACCTTTAAAGTTCCCAACTAGTTTGCAGCCAACCAATGAAGTTTTGCTCAGCTGATAACATTTGGGCTCCATCCATCAGAATCCAAACACAATTCTAAATTCTGGCATGCCAGGAAAGTTAAACTCCAGAAATAGTTCTATTCTTCTCTGTTCCCTGCAAATCAGAAACATTCCTATCACGTTGCATTGTGACTTTAAGGTTTCCGAGGTGGGTTCCCTTTGAGGGTTCTTTCCCTCTCCAGGGTAGGGTTACTCGGCCAGTCCTAAGGGATTGATTTTAATATAAGGGGTCTCCTTGCCACCCCTGGAATTATTGCAGGGTGGCCATCAAAAGGATTGGCAAGAACAGAAATGTCCCACCCCTCCCCACAGGTGATTTGACTTTTAGGCTGCTCCTCTGCCGTTGGATCACACTGCCTCCCTCTCTAATTGGTAGGTTCACTGTCCTTCCCCCTTCCCCCTCTCCCAGGTAAAAACGCGGGGGAGCCACATAGTCCTTTGTTCTGCCTTGGAAGTTAGATTGTTGAGAAATTCTGCTCTCTGGACGAGACTTCTACACGGATCTGGTCTCCTGTCTTCACTAATAGTCCAGCCTTTCTGAGAGGGTCACACAGGATTTATTCTGCTGCAACTTGCCACTTCACTGCAGGTCTAATGCTGTCTGGTGCCTTGGGACAAGTCTGGACTTGCCCAAGTGGTCTGTGCCTGTAGCTAGCAGTGCCAAGAGAATACCCCAGTGTGACCAATCACTGCGCTGTTCTCCCAGCACAGCTACCACGCAATATTCCTACATAAAGCAGTGATTATTCGCTGTTACACTATCCAGTCCTTGGGATTTGGTTTCTGTGTGGCTTTGGTGAGGGATATGCAAGAAGTGAAATATACGTTGCAGGTTATGTGACTGTGAAGTGTCAGTCACCTGCAATGCATCTTTTCTTAAGCTAACAACTATCTACAGAAAAATATGTATTATATGGTTCTTAGTCAAACCACATTGTCATCTCTACTGCTTAAGGCTTGGAAAATGATTTGCTTTAATTTTTAGGGATGGGAGAACTGCCTTCAGTAGGGCTCTTGGAGATACACAGAGCTCTTTTTTGTAATATCGTCACAATGATTGTGCTGGTTTGAAAGCAAAACCAGTGAGACTCCCAGTCAGAGATACAATTTAATAGGAGAAGGGGGGGGGGGGGGGGGGGGGGGGGAGGGTAAAATAAAATAAATGGAACAATACAACCTGACACCCTGTTGGTCAGGGTGTTTGAAGCGGTCCAAAAGTAAGTCCTCCTGGAGTGGCAGATGTGGTTCTGTTGGAGTAGAGATGATCCTGAGAGAGAAGGGTCCAGTTTTCCTCCAGGAATCCAGTGAAACCAGATGAGATGTTCTTGTCAAAGCAGTGATTCCGTCTGGTAGCTCTTGTCTCCTCTGGGAGTCCAGTAGATAAAAGCTGCTTGTGATGTCTCAAACCCTGGATTATATCCAGGTGGGAATGCTTGGCTCCTCCCCCTGGGCAGAACATCTCACAATGGGATGATTTCATCCTATGAGTCATGCAAAGGGTCCTTGATGGCCCATTAAACAGAGATAACTCCCGGAGGAAGTTATCTATGAATCATGTGGCAAGGCATTGTTGGGCTCATTAACAGAAGATAAGGAAAATACTGCTCCACCTTGGCTCCAACAGCTCATGGGGATAGAATACATACCTTGGGCACAATTTTACATTGTAACCTAGGACAATGATAAAATAAAATATGGGGTGATTTTCTTGAATGTTGTAGTTCTGTTCTCCATCATCTCCAAAACTAAAAAGAGTGTTATAAATAAACAGGGCAGGAGATGATTATTAACTCTTCAAATGCCTTTATTAAAACAGGAAAGCTCAAGGGATAACCTATGCCTCTGTGGCTGATCTCTCTATCATGGCCAAAGAGGAGGCCTGAGTCAATTCTGCTGCTCCATGCTGCAGAGTCAGAAGTACAGCTTCACAAAAGCTCCCATCAACTCAATGGGGCTTAATTTAGTCCAGGGGTGTCTTTCTTTCTGAGTGTCTTTTAGGTTATGGTGAGCAGGTGAGAAGGGTTTACAATGGCTGGCCAGATAGCTTCATGTCTTCCCAGCCAGGTGGCATTCTTTATGGGTCTGGATTATGTGCAGGCTTGTTGTTGCTAGGGGTTTTTGGTGTTAATTGTAGTAAACATGAAGCAAGGCTGCATGGGGGTCTCTGCAATTTCCATAGTGAGCGTCAGTTTCACCTTGACAGGCAGGCAGGAAGCAGGGAGCCAGGCAGGGAGCAGGAAGTCAGGCAGGGAGCAGGAAGCAGGAAGAGAGGCAGACAGAGCAGGCAGGGAGCAGCAAAACCCTCAGCAACTAGTAAGAGCTTACAAAACTGGGACATGGGTTACCAACTGGGTACAAACTATTCAAGATAACAATATGCATAACATCAACAGAACGTCCAGTGTATTATTAAGAGTCTTTAACGCTTTTAAAGTAACCATTTACATAACATTCAACATACAACTAGGAGCCATGGAGCTCTACCCACATCAAGAGTATTCCCGAAAACTCTAGAATATGGTGTGCGTGGTACATCTGTCCACCAGGGTCGTTCACTGAATGTTACCCATTTCCCTTAACAGGAATAATTTATCCCTTGAACTCACCAAAATAGTTTTAGACATAACCTGTAGAAATGCAAAGAATGCAGCAGATTGTGTTAAATGTCAAGATTTTCTATGTAATTTTCTAGGGAAAACTGGTGGGTATACTTTCTTCTCTTCCCTAAGTTTTCAGTAAAATTTAGCTAGACTTCCAGTATAATCAGTACAACATTTCAAGTCTTGTCCACCTGACACAATAGATTTTACAACTGGTTTCCATAAGCTATTTGACATGTTCTTATGTAACACAGCAGGTACAGAAGTTCTGTAAAAATCATAGAAGCCTTTTTCAGCTTTCGAGATAATATTGGAAGACTTTTGAACTCAGGAAACAACAGGCTTTCAACTCTGAACTTAGCAAATTATCTGGATAGGTGTCCTCACTGATGGGTAACCAAAACCTATTTGCTTTTATGTATCTGATGAAAAGAATAACTCCTTTGTCTACAGAAGTCAAGCTAAGAAGGAGCTGGTTTATATTTTATTTCCATATAATTGTCCAAGACAGCTGGTTTAGATCATAATTCTTGTCCAGCCTGATACTCAGTGTTCATCAATGCTTGAAAGTGGCTGGGGTAATAAAACTGGTAACACATTTACTACCAAAAGTGATTGAACTTTTTAATTATGGGTGAGATGATTAATAAATAAATTTTTATTAAAACACAGAATGACTCCTTAGCCTAAATGTGGCATGTAAGCAGAAGGGGTCTTGGACCACTGCTGAAGATTTGGTTTAAACTTTTTAATTGAAAGAATCTAGACTTCTACCAGGCTGCAAGATGACCTCCAGCAGAAATAATATCACCTTGGTAAATACCTCGCCTTGTGCAATCCAGCAAAAAATAAATTTGTCCAAACAGATGGTCATTTATTCTAACAACATGGTTTCTACGTGGTGGTATTATTTCTGACAACATCCCAGACAACCATGGTTCAAATTATGCATGTCCTCCATTCGATTGCACTGGTATTTGTTCTAAGTTGGTTTCATATAGTCAGCTAAAAATTACACCGTGTTTTGAAATTATGCCCTGTGATTGCAATGTTTCCTTTTATGAGTTACTATCAGTTTTTGTTCCAGTGGTAAGTGTTATAAGTGTGTCCCAATAATTGACTGGACACAAGCCCAATTAAAATAATATGGGAATTTATTAAGCAAGCAACAGTAAGCAATACAGTGTGCTGGGCGGCCCAAGGGGTCTCCTGCCCCACTGTGGCTCACACCATACCACAGAAAGTCTCTGCTCTTTATACTTTGCAGCTTCCCGTGACACGCTTCTGTTTCTTTTGTGTTTGTGAAGTGTTGCGGGGGGGGTTTTCCTGGTGGTCGTGAGAACAGGGTCTCATACTCGATCTCTTGCAGAAAACTGGTTGTTCAGCTTCTTTGCTTCTGCTTATCTTCTTGTTTACTTTGCCGGATGTCTGAAGAAATAGTCTCGATGAGATAACAAGGTTTTTCCTGTAGCACGGTTCAGTGAACAATTACTGATGGTAATTTATTACAGTAAGCTTCAACAAATTCCCCCACCTCTGCATAGGTAAATTAGAGATAAAATCTACATTCCTGTCCTTTCCATCTTTACATGCTCTGGTTTGGGACCTACACTTAGGAGTAGAAAAAACAAGATGATAGGAAAACTAGGAGATAAACAGCTGCTGGGCCCTTTCACCACCACCATCCCACCTGACTGCCCAGAATTAGTGTGGCAAGCACTTAGTGTGAGAATGAAGCGAGAAATCTGTGTATAAGAACACATTAGTGCCTTAAATTGTAATTAGACTGTATTACCTAAGAGGTCTTTTCTTATGCCAGGGTAAACTGGCATCCAAATTCACTGAGCAGTAGTAGTGTATTGCTTCTCCATGGAAATTATTGATAGTTAATCCAATTCTTCAAACAGCTGAGAATGTTTCCCCAGCAGTTACCTGCCAATTACAGCATTAAAATACCTCTGAAAAGTTTTGAAGTGTGGATTTTGGTTTCTGTGAACTGAAGACACCTTAGTTTTGGTGTCAAAGGGTCAAGATTCAGCAATTACAAGAAGAGTTCTGACAGAAACTCTGCCACTGCAACGGCTTTCTGGGAAATGGGGAGATGGAAGTGAGATATGGTTGAGATTAAAAGATATTTAATTGTCCTGAAGATGTTAACTGTCAGGAAGACCTTGGTGTCCTCATGTGGCTAAAGTCTGAATTGTTTTTCTCATAAACATTCCTAGGAGTGTTCAAGGCCAGATTAGCCAGGGATTTGATCAGCCTGATCTAGTGGAAGATGTTCTTGCATATAGCAGAGGGTGGAATGAGATGGGCTGTAAGGTCCTTTCCAACCCAAAACACTCTGTGATTCTATGAGGGGCTGGGTGGAGGAGAGGCAGCTGCAGCCCAGAGCTGGGATGGAGCAATGAAGGAGAAATAAGGAGTGAGAATCCTTTTTCAACAAGTCAGGAAGCTCCTATCAGGGCAGAATATACAGAAAGAGAACAAAACTGAGCACCTGGGGCAGGCTTTTTGCTAACTTTACAAGCCTGTTTTGAAAAAAAGTAAAAGAAAAGGGAAAACATTTCACTGGGAGAGCCACTCATGGTGCTCCTTCTGTGGCTCCTGTACACCTTATTATGGTGTATATCCAACCCAGTCTTTGTTGTTCAGTAATGAGTTGTTCCTTCCATGCAAGAACTAGTGGAAAACTAGATCCCAGAAGCTGCCTCAGAGTCCCTGCAGCCTGCAACGGGAGAGGTAAAACACTGCTGCTTCGCAGCTGGAATCTCTGCAATAGAGAGGGGAGAAGGGAGGCTGTATTCTCTGCTTAGCAACAACCAAAAAGCCCAATTATTTTACGGAACTACTTACTTCTGGTAGCAAAAACCTGCTTCTGAAAAAACCTATTTTGAGTGAATGTAGTACATCATTTGTTCATTTTTTTTTTTGTCCTGAGTGGGGGGCCTCTCAGGTGAAAATCAGACCAGATATAAATAGCAGCAGAAAATTACTTGTTTGATTGTTTCAGCCACACATGTTATCCTCCTTCCAGCATGGAAACCCATGGTTTATTACATGTTATCCCAGAAGTTTTCTAGCACAAGATTCCATCCCTATTCCTTTTGCTTCACAGGTTTTGACTGCTAAAGATTTTTCAATGCTTGTTTAGCAGTAGCATCACTTCAGATATTTTGAATCTGCTTTGATAATTCCACTTTTTACCCCCCTCTAATTGCAGGTCTGTGTATTAAAAATCTGCAAAAAAGCAATAAAAAGCCTTTGACTATTTGTCAAAGAATGTGAGAATGTTACTGTCACAAGGAAGGTTTATCCTATTCAATGGAAGTTCCAAGCCTATAAAATTGATTTCTTCCATACTTTCTTCAGAAAAAAACTAATTAAAACCCCTCATTGATCACTTGTACTAACATACCCCTATCTGAAAGTAGTGTATTAAGCAAAGAGGAGTTTAAATCTATATAATCTTGTGCAGCTTGAGTAACGGGCACAGGATGAATAACAAGCCCACCCAATTTAGATAAAAACAGCATTTTGAATTGAGCAGGTGTTAAATTATAAGATTACAGGAAAATACAGTGAGTCAGTCCCTGAATAAACCTAATCTGAGTCTTGACTGCAGACTAGCTACATAATCTGATCAGAAAGCCCTAGGGAGATTGTGGTCTCGAGGAAAAAAAAATAATGGATTTGCTGTATTTACTCCATGGGAATTTTAGGAATTCCTATGGAGTATAGGGCTGATTGCTGAGAGGAATTTTGTTTTCGGTCTCTTTGCTTAAACAAATACTGTACTATTTAGTTAGTCCATAGATAAATTGAGGCAAATAAATTTATTATCAAAGCTGAGGTTCTATAGCCTTTCAAGCTGCAGCATGATTCATTCTTGTTGTTAATAGCTTGAAAATTATATTTGTGTCTGCTTGTACAGCTGAAGCCTGGGCTATTGGCATTAGGTTGTAGCAGTGGAGTGCTCAAATGCAGTGGAACAAATTCCTTCCCAGAAAGATAAAAATGCAAGATAAAATAGGCAATACTGTAGGCACTGAACTCGAACAACACACTGACCCTTGAAATGTTCACTGTATGGGTATTTTGATTTTCAGGTGTACACAGACTCCAGGAGAGGCAATTAATCTATAAACACCTCTGTAAAATCCTCAACCATGTCCATCCTATGCAGAGCTTTCTCCACAGCAGAGGCAAATGTTACAGTGGGGAAGGCTGTGACATGAAAATGCAGGGAGGCAGAATAACAGAAAACTCAAGGGAAAGGAGGACATCTTCTTCCAAAGAATTGGGAGTGGTGATACCCCTTTTTCCCCCAGATGAAGGTCACCCTCAGCAGGTCACAGCTTGATTATTCCCAACCAGAGAGAGCAGAAGGGAGGCATGTGCAAGAACTTCTTTTTCATGCTGTTTTGTACATGCAGCCTTTCACTTTTCCTAATAAAGAGTAGGGGATCAGGATGAGTGGCAGGATTTGCTTTTCCAGAATACACCTGGATCTATTCCAGCTTGGAGGTGTGCACAGTTCATGCTGTCTGTGAAGGCAGACACACACTGACCTGGGTATTCACATTGAATTGCATCAGGATAAGAATTCACATAAGTGAAAAGTGTGAAGGAAGTGTTATAATAATTTACCAGCATGGGGGGACAGAACTGTTTTGCAGAGATGTAAGGTAGACTGATTGGTGGAGTTGTGCTCCCTGGGATTTAAAGTCTAAATGTATATCCATGCGTAAAGCATGAATGTGCAGGCTCACAGATACACAATTGTATTTTCATACAAGAAATACTTTTGTAATTGTAAGGTATGCACAGTCAAAGCTCTGTTTATTCATGTGTCCTCAAAAAGAGACACCTTCTGGGTAGCCAGGTGTCCCAAGGATGGGTAGCACTAGCCAAAAAACAGAGCTACCTTTGGTGGCTCAAGCTGAGCACTTCAACACTGAAGTACTTTCATTTATTTTTAAATGACTTTTTTAATTTTTCATTTTTTTTATGTCAAACTGACTACTCTCTGAAACAAGGGCACTTACACTGAGTGAACTTTAGGAAAGAAAGCTTGACTGCAATTTTGGTTATTTCACAGTACCCTTTCTAACGTGACCTGGACAAAAGTTCAAGTTAAACATTACATAAAACTAATGTAACATAATGCTGAAAATTATAGTCTATTGTAGCATTTAATTTTCTATTGTTCATATCCTGAATTAGGGAGGGGAAAAGTGAGAGCAGAAAGCTGCATGATCAAAAAAATTGGGATGAAATATTGGTGGTCACTAAGCAGCTGGAGAATGAAACTCTGGAGCAGGGCACCTTGGGGCCAGATACATCAACTCTGTTCACTCAGACAGTGCATGTTGTCATTGCCATTGAGACTCCAGAGCTACATAGAGATAGCATATTTACTTTAGTTTGTCCTTACTGCATCACTGACTTTTTTTATAAATTAAATGGCAGAATAAAACAGAGGCCCTAGATGCTCTTTCCTTGAGCCTTCTCTTCCAGTGCTCTTCTCAAGGCAGTTTTAACTGAATAAAATGTCTCAAATCCTGTCGGCTGGAATAATTCCCATGAAAATTCCTGTCCCCTTTTAAGATTTGCCTAAAGGAGTCTTTACAAAGTGGAGCAAAATCTCTCCATCATTCTTTGTGGTTATTATTCACAGAACTATTAATTATTACCTTAAGCAGGCAGATACAGTGTAACAAACAATTGCAACACATGAAAGGCAAATTTTGCAGAATCTTACTTCACCTCCACTACAAAGCAACAAATTTGAAACACAAACACCTGCTCAGAAGAGTTATTGGAAAGAGAGAAACAGTCTCATTCATAAAAATAAAAGTTATTAAATGTTTCTCTCTTCAGAGCCTTTAGAGCCAAAACAGTGACTTACTCTTTCTCTGGATGCCAGCAGATGGATTTGTCCATGCCCAGTTTCCTGCTTGGCTGAACTTCTCAGCTGTGGCTGGAAGTGGAGTCAGTCTGCAGGGCAGGCAGCAATGCCTTCTTGCTCACTCGATGCTGCTCTTTTATGTTTTCATGGGCCAGCACCCCATGGCATTCCCCCACCAGGGGGGTGATCCAAGGTCTGCCTCGACCATTAATGCCACCTGTACCACACTGACAGGCACAAAGGGCTCACCTGGAAATGCTTAGAGGTGTCAGCCAGTTCCCTGCTCACTCTGGGAGAGGAGCTGGAGTGCTTGGCTGTTGTTCACAGGGGGTTGGCCAGCCTGTTGTGCAGGGACAGAGGCAGGACCTCTGGTGTTTTGCTCATCTTATAGCTTTGTGCTGGCCATACACCTGGGGAGCCCTATGATTGTCCCCATGAGACATATTCTGCTCTGCCTGTTGCCTGGGGGCTTTGGGTGGAGGTTTAAAACAGAACTTCAGGCAGACTTGGAAAGCCTGCTCAGCCAACTGGAGGGAGTAACTGGAAAGCCATAAGAGGAATGGCTGAGGTCACCTGCTTGTCCAGCCTGGAGAAGAGGAGACTGTGAGGGGAAACCTCATAGCAGTCTGCAGCTTCCTCATGAGAGAGAGCAGAGGGGCAGGCACTGAACTCTGCTCTCTGTGACCACGGACAGGACCAGAAGGAATGGCCTGAAGATGTATCAGGGGAGGTTTAGGCTGGATATTAAGAAAAGGTTCTTCCCCCCAAAGGATGGCTGGGCAGTGAACAGACTTCCTGGGGCGGTGGTTATGGCCTCAAGGCTGCCAGAGCTTAACAATCATTTAGACAATGCTCTCAGGCAGAGGGTAGGATTGTTGGACTGTTCTGTGCAGGGCCAGGAACTGGGAACAATTATCCTTGTGGGTCTCTTCCAACACAGGATATTCTGTGATTCTATGAAATTTTCAGTCATAGCTTAGCAGAGGCACAACTGGTTCTCAACTGGTCAAACACTGTGTATGCTTCTCCATGATCCAGCATGGACAACATCACCTTTGTGGCATGATTTACATTCCTGTTTTCACAGCAGAGTACCTACTGAATGCTAGAATTTCAGCTGCTAGCCTGGGACTAACTGTCCTGAATAAGCAGTGAGATTATTTGCAAGAATTCATAAGCAGCTTCACAAGAAAATGCAGTTAGAAGTACCCTAAAAAAAGTCATGAGCCAACATGCTGTGGGGCAAAGGCACTCTAGTAGGGCACATGTTAGGAACAAAGACAAAGATTTGCTGTGATTCAAATGAAAAGATAAGTGCTACTTTTTCAGAAATAATGCCTGGCCTTTACATGCTCCAGGTCTCTCTGGGAACAGCCAATACTGGTACCACAGTAAGAACATTTGGCCAAAGTCAGGAGGAGTTAGGATGCCATTCAGGGCCTGGACATCCAGCCATTATTTTTCCTAGCAAACAGTGCACCTGTCCAAGCCATGAGCAGTTAGTTTCTCCAGAAAACTGTGGGAAATTATGTCAAAGGCTTTACTAAACCCCAGGCAGACAGCCTTTTACTCACCCACCAAGTAGGTCATCTTGTCACAGAAGCCAGGCTGGTGAAGCAGGACTTGCCTTTCACAAACCCTGTTGGCTGGGCCTGACCCGTGGTTGTTCTGCACGTGCCACTTGATGGCACTTAGGATGGTCTGCTCCATCACCTTTCAATGTACCTGAGACTTTTTCTCATTGTCTCCATGTTTCCCCAGCCATCCAATAAAGGAGATTCTCCTTAGCCTTCATTTTGTGCTTAATGTATTTATAGAAACATTATTATATTGTCTTTTACATCAGTGGTCAGATGGGCTTCCACTCTTCTCATTTTCTCTCTGCATAACCTCATGACATCTTTTTTGGTTTCCTGACTTGTTGTCCCTTCTTTCAAATGTGATAAACTCTCCTTTTTACTCTGAGTTCCAGACAAAGTTCCTCTCCATCTGGCTCTTTTAGCATAGCCTGCTCCTGTGCCCTGAAGATTCCTTCTTACAGCACGTCCAGCCTTCCTGGGCTCCTTTGCCCTTCAGGACAGCCTCCCAAGGAACTCTGTCAACCAGGCCCTTGAACAGGCCAAAGTCTGCTCTCAGGGAGTCCAAGGTGGCAGTTCTGGTGACTCCCCTCCTTACTGCTCCAAGAATCCAAAACTCTATCCTTTCAAGGTCAGTGTGTCCAGGATGGCCTCACACCATAGTAACATGCACTAGTCCTTCTCTCCTCACAACAGCACATCCAGCAGGTGCCTTCCCTAGCTGCCCCCTCACCAGCTGTGTCAGGAGCATCTCTTCCACACACTCTAGGAACCTCCTGAACTCTCCTCTCTGCTGGATTGTATTTTCAGCAGATGTCTAATGACTTGAAGCCCCCATGAAGACAAGGGTTGGCCATCATGAGACTTCTTGTCTGCTTCTTGATCCTTGGTTGGGTGATCTGTATCCAGCTCCATCTGCCCTGTTGGCCTTCCCCACAATTCTTACCCACCAACCCTTGACACTTGCCACCGTCAAGCTCTAGACAGTCAAAATACTCCCTCACATACAGGACAATCCCACCACATCTCATTCCTTGCCTGTCCCTTCTGAAGAGTTCACCACTGGCAGTATTCCAGTGGTGCCAGTCATCCCACCATGTCTTTGTGAGGGCAACTATGCCATAGTTTTCCTCCTGCACCATGCCTTCCAGGATCTCCTGTTTGCTGCTGTGCTGGTTTGAAAGCAAAACCAGTGAGACTCCCAGTCAGAGATACAATTTAATAGGAGAAGACAGAGGAAAAAAAAGGTAAAATAAAATAAATGGAACAATGCAACCTGACACCCTGTTGGTCAGGGTGTTCGAAGCAGTCCAAAAGTAAGTCCTCCTGGAGTGGCAGATGTGGTTCTGTTGGAGTAGAGATGATCCTGAGAGAGAAGGGTCCAGTGATGGTGAGAAGGGTCTAGTCTTCCTCCAGGAATCCAGTGGAACCAGATGAGATGTTCTTGTCAAAGCAGTGATTCCGTCTGGTAGCTCTTGTCTCCTCTGGGAGTCCAGTGGATAAAAAGCTGCTTGTGAGGTCTCAAACCCTGGATTATATCCAGGTGGGAATGCTTGGCTCCTCCCCCTGGGTGAAGCATCTCACAATGGGATGATTTCATCAGATGAGTCACGCAATGGGTCCTTGATGACCCATTAAACAGAGATAACTTCCTCGGGGAAGGCATTATTGGGCTCATTAACAGAAGATAAGGAAAACACTGCCCCACCTTGGCTCCAACAGCTCATGGGGATAGAATACATACCTTGGGCATAATTTTACATTGTAACCTAGGACAGCTGCCCATGCTGCAGGCACTGGGGTAGATACACTTCAGTTGGGTTATCAATCCCAATGCCTTTTTGGGGAGAAAAGCTCCAGTTCCTGAGTGACTATTCTTGGGAGCTTACATGGTTTCTAGCACATCAACAGCACTTGCACTCTTGCTGCTTCATGGATCTCCTCTTCCTATGTCTACTGAGATGGTAGCCTGAATGACCTCACTAACACGCACCATCCTTAGAATAGTGTCAAGCTGCTCCCAGGCTTATCTTAAGTGACCTGATTTTTATCCCCTACCCCCTTCAAATCCAATTTAAGGCTCACTCAACATGCCCTACTAACTCCTGCACAAAGATCCTTTTCCCTCTGAGACACGTATACCAGTCTGTCATCAGTAGGTTTATTGTCATCTAAACCATCCCATGATCAAAACCCCCAAAATGCTGTTGGTGACACCTGGCTGAAAGTCAGGTGTTTGTACAATTTTCCTGTTTTGGCCCTGAGCAGTGGACTCCCTAGACCAACCTCCCCCAGTTTTACTGCTGATGGTTATGGAGTCCCTTCTACCATTGAAGGAATTTCCAACTCCCTTGCCCTGGAAAAGTGACCCCTCCCAGATGTAAAAAAGGCTTTGCCCCCATAGTAGGCTTCTCCCCCATAGTTCCCTGCAAACATTGGGTAATCTTCTCCCTGGGTTTCTCAAGCCCATCACCCCCCATGGTGATACCCCCATGGTATCCCCTTTCCCTATTTCCCCATTGGGGGCCTGGTGTCCAGTTTCTGTCTTCCCTATGGTCAGTTGCCTATGCCCCCTGCCCTGCCCCCTGTACCACCCATAAACCTGAGACACTATATAACTGAGAAACACCACATGATCGCTCTCTTCATCCTCACCCCCTCCCTGGTTTGGGATGGGGGGAATAAAATGGATTCTCCAGCTTAAGAAAGAGACTTGTCTCGTCTGTTTCCCTGCCAGCAGCTGAACCTCCCTGGACACAATGATCACTGCTGCCACACGCTGCTACAGATGGTGACAACCTGTGGTTGGGAATGTGCCTGGGGTCAGCTGGGGTCCATTGTCCTGGCCATGTCCCTTTCCAACTCCTTTCATACCCCCATCCTACTCACTGGTGGGGCAGCAGGAGGAGCACCAAAGGCCTTGATGCTCAGCATTGACTGAAACATTCCTAGTTTATCAATGCTCCTTCCAGCAAAAATCCAAACCACAGCCCCAGGGGAGAAATGGAACTTCTCCTCTGCCAGCACAGTACATTCTCCATCCCTTATTCTATGCCACGTACATCCTGCTCAGGTTCTGTGGTATCCAATACCCAACAGCCCCTTCCCACCCTTAGCTATCATGCACAGATATCATTCCCTTAGTCTATGGACCACTCCTATAAAATATCCATAAAATGTCCACAAAATCATAGAATCACAGAATGGTTTGGATTGTGAGGAACCTTAAAGCTCATCTTGTTCCAGCCTCCCCACCATGAACAGGGACACTTTCCATTGGACCAGGTTGCTCTCCAGGCCCCATCCAACATTGAACCTTTTCAGGAATGGGGCATATACCTGCTTTAGTTTGGCCTTCTGCATGACTGCAGTGCCCCCAGGGGTGTACCTACTCTGCTGGGGGTTTATGCATGGCCACAGACTTTGAGGTGTTCCAGCATGACCTCCAGCACAGCCACAGACACTTCAAGGTGTACCTTCTCTGGCGTGGTCTTATCCTTGGGCCATATTCCCTTCAAGGTGCTCCTGCTGCAGCATGGACATAGCCATGGTTACTGATGCTTTGGGGTGTCCTGCTTCCACATGGACACATCCACAGGTCACAGTAAGCAGAAGCAGCCACTAATGAGAACCAAACTGATTTGCAGTAAGGCAAGCACAGGAGTCCTGTGGCTTTACTGTAGCCCTGGTTTGTGCCTGTGATGTTTTGGTTTCTCTAAAACTCTTTCCCAGAGAGTTTTCTGTCAACAAGAGACATGTTTTCCTAACTGTAACCTATGTTTACGTTCCTTTCTCTAAGAGGGACTTCTTCTTGATGTCCCTCTGACTTTACCAATGTAATTGAAGAAATTTGTCTTTCTTCCACCCATTGGGTTGTTCTTTGTAGAATAGTATAAAGGGAAGAAATTCCCGGAAATAAATGGAGTCATTGTCAGCCTTCTGAGTTAGAGTCTGTGTCATTGTCACTTTACTTTCCCTTCCTCCTTGGCCTTGAGGGCCGCTCTGTCCAGGTTCTCCTCATATCAGAGTTTACTCCTCATCCCAGGTGCCCCAAGGGGACAGTGTGTCCTTCTCCTCACCAGAGTACCCCCAACTGGATTCCTGCCCTCAGCCAGGTGCTGCTTGCACTTCCTCCACTACAGCAAATCCTTTGTGTGCCATCCTAGTCAGCCCCAGAACCCCTCCTCCTCAGTGTCCCCAGCACCTCCAACTCTCAGGCCCCGGACCCCTCATCACCCATGGATACCTATGGGATATGGGGCTGTGTTTGTTAAAGGTATTAATGGTTATGTTTACCAAAAAGCCCTGTGGCAGGGCACAGCAGCAGGCTGTGCGATCAGAGGTCAGTTGGGGGATGAAAGGCAGTTGTGGGGAGAGACGCATGGCCAGCATGTCAGCGGGAAAGCTGACTGGGTGGTGAGATGATGGATAGATGCACTGCAGCTGAGCAGCAATAGGAGCTTTTCTTCTGTTAAGTTTTGGTTATGTCTGGTAGAAACTAAAGGTATATAAGAAAGGTGTTTTCTACAATAAAGCAATTTCCTTCGCATGCACAAAGGGGTCCACGTCTTTGTTCCCCATTGCTACAGATACCCCCCATTACCTGGCTGCTGTCCATCTCCCTGCTGGCTGATGCTGCCCATCGTCTGCGGAGAACCCTGCTCCTGATGGACATGAACCCTTCTGGTATGTGGGGGTGATGAGTGAGCACGGCCAAGTTGCTGCTGCCAGCATAGAGGTGGCTGAGTCACATGAGTGATAAAGTCTTGTGGGTTCACTTTGGCTTGGAAGTGAGGCTGGGGGCCTAGCTTTAAGCTGCCATCCCAGTGTCATGAGCATTGGTCCCATGGTCCCCCTGCTTTGTCTCTGAACCTCCAAGCGTGCTGTGCCCTACTGTGCAGACCTGGGTCCCCAGGGAGAGATATTGCTGCTGACCTGAGCCACAGGCTATGCTGTCCTCAGCAGCATGATTGGGATTGGGGCAAGCACCGCATCCCAGGTCAGGAGCACCCTGCATCCAGAGGCTCATGACATGCTACTGGCTGGAATTCCAGTGGGCTTGCTCCTGCTGGTGAGTGACACAGCAGGGCAGGTCTCAGCTGGTGCTGGCATCAGTGTCTGGGTCAGTGTTGGGACATGTGGCGAGGAGGGGCTCTGACCTGTTATGCAGCTGAGGTGCTTTCCCCCAGCCTGCCCTGTGTCTCTCAGCAGCCCCTCCAAGGCCCCATCACACTCCCTGATCTGACCTTGCTCCTGCTGCCACACTTCCCCAGCTACTTGCAGAGCAACCAGTTGCGTCCCTGTCCACAGCACTGCAGCATCTGGGGGCTTCCTGCAGGGTGGCTCTGCCTGCCGTGGAGCATCTGCTGGCCAGGACCCTGGCCACTGGCAGCCCCCCACACCAGTAAGACCTCCACCTCATCAAGGAGATGGTGTTGGACATGGCTCTCACCTTCTTAGCTGCTACTGTGTCCATGAGAGCATCCCAGTGCCACCAACCCATCCCTGTTGGCTGCTCCACCTCCCTCTGGAAAACAGGCACTCTGCCCTTCAACTGGGATGTCATCTTCATGATGATGAAGTGCCTCATTCAAGGATAGTGTCTCTTCCAAGGACTTGTTCCATGAGGACAAGGAGGCCCTCATCCTGCTTTTCCAGATGTTTGAGGTTGCTGACATCACCCTCTTCCAGCTGTTTCCAACTGTGCTCAGCACCTACAACTGTGACTTTGTGAGAGTTGATGTCCCCGCAGGACAGTCTCTCCCACTGCTGGGCCACAGGGACATGTGGCAAGCAATGGTCCTGTCCCACCAGCTCTGCCAGGACAGAGAGGTCTTGATCTTGGTTGTGGGGAGATATGCCATGGGCAAATGGCCTGGCTCATCTCTGAGCTGCTCTGACCTGTGGTTTGCAGTGGGGTTTGTGGGCAGCAAAGTGTGACACAGCGTGGCATGGCACCACGCATCATGGCACGAGATGGCATGGCATGGCAGGGCTGGGTGCCATGCTGTGCAGTGAGAAGTGTGCTGTTGCCATCACACTGCAGCAAGGAGAAGGGGTCATGGATGGAGCCACCAGCTTCATGGGAACAGCAGGACAGGATGGGAGGCACAGAGATACCCACATAGTGTCCTGCATGGCAGGTATCTGTGCCCAGCTCAGCCTAGCCATAGTGCCACTGCCCCCAGGATATTGGCTGAGTCTGGCAGAGGCCTTTGCTGAGTGGTGTCAGGATGCAGCTGTGTGGGGCATCTGTGAGATGCTCTCCCAGGAATGGAGATTGGCATTAACTGGGCTAGGGGGTGCAGCAGAACTGCCTTGGACAGGTCCAAGGGCAGGTGGCTGCTCCACTTCTTGCCTTCCCCTGGCTCCTAAGAGTTACTGTGGGACTGGGGTGTCCCCAGGTGGCTCCTGTGGCTCCCTGGGCTGAAGGCAGCTTATGGGAGCTGCATCTGGAGGCTTCTCCATCCCTCCCATCCCTATCCCTCCCATATTCTAAGCATCCTGAAGTGTGATATGCATACCTCAGGGGTTGCTCAAGGGGTTTGGGATCTGTTCCCAAGCCTGTCCCACAGCTCAGGGGGGTCACAGCCCCCACAGGCACCTGAGGGAGCAAGAAGGGGGCTGGCACCCAAGAGCAGGGGCCCTGCCAGCACAGGATAGTTATGAGGGCTGCCCCATGGAGCAGGAGATGGCACTCAGCAATGCCATGCTGAGGAACAGCCCCAACCCCCACAGATGCAGAGAAGGATGTGATAGGCCCATCTTCTAGGATACCTGGACCCCAGGGCTTCTCCATCCACTCTCTCCTCCAGGGCAGGGCACAGCCATTGTGCCAGGTATTCCCTAGGCAGAATTGTGACTTACTGTGGCTCTCCAGCCCTTTGCCAGGAAGGAAGGGGGCCAGGAATGGATGGATCCTGCCCTTCACAGGCACCAGGGCTACCTCCTCTCCCTCCCTCCTCATCCCACAGGTGCCCTCTACACCCCTGGCCAGCACCATCCCCAGGATGCAGGTGACACTGGGCAGCCTTGATGTACTTTAATAAACTCTGGGCTCCCAGAGCCAGCTATGGGCAGGACTGGTTCCAGTCCAGGTGGCACTCCTGACTTGGCTTGGGGCACCAGGAGCCCCACTCACAGTGGGGCAAGCACATGTGGGGCCATGCAGTCCCCAAAGCAGGTCACAGAGATGGGCCTCCCTGGAGGTGTCACATGTGCATGCAGTGGTGTGGAGCTGTCAGAGCAAGGAGATGCATTGCAGGGCACTCACCCAGCATGGGAGTTGCTCTCCTGTCTCAGCCCAGGTGCCCACTCTTCCCAGTGACAGGGGCCAGTGTTGGGGATGGCCATTGCACCTCCCTGGTGTCAACACCAAGGGGACTGAGCACCACGCAGGTGAAGTTGGTGTGCAGGTGCTGGTTGTCGAAGGAACTGAAGTGCAGATCACGGTGCAGGGCCAACCCTGAGCCCTGCAGCTGCTCTCTGTGGACCCAGTGGGGACCAATCAGTGCCCATTCTAGATGGGCAGACCCAGAGACCCTGCCCCAACAGGGACAGCCCCGCTGTCACTGCCCCCCAGGCCCCCTGTCCCCATACTCACTGCACTGTTCCCTCACGCACAGCCCTGTCTGGGTGCAGGCTCTCCACAAAGATGCCATTCTCCAGCCAGTAGAGCAGTGTCAACTCTGGAAGCCCACTCAATGCCTCGCATGATACAGTCACACTCTTGCCTGCAGCCAGAGGGGGTGTGAAGGTCAGGGGGGCTGCAAGGGTCTCCAGTAGCCCCCAGCCACGGGCACAGCCTCCCTCCCCAACTAGGTGGAATATTTCATCCACCTCATCAGCACCCCAAAATCTTGGCTGTGTGGAGGATTCACCTTGTGTCTGCTGGAGGCTGACACAGGAGCTAACCCCCACTACAGCCTCCTCACCCTTAGTTCCTGCCATGGCCCCGAGGATCTCTCACCTGGGCGGGGGAGCTCTGCTGGTGTCCGCACGATGGTGATGCTGGGTGGCTGCAAGGCCATGCCACCTGGGGGAGCAGACTGGGGTGAGGTGAAAGGCAAGAGTGACCCCAAGGTCACACATTTTTATAGTGGGTAAGGAGGCAGGGTCCTCCCAGACCCCTGAACAAGCCTCTTGAGGGGCATAGAGCCCAGGATAGACCCTATGCTCCCTGGTCCCCCAGTAACCCCCACTTACCTGTGCAGCAAGCGGCCAGGGTCCAGCAGAGCAGGAGGATCCAGGCAGGGCATCCTAAGAGCTCTGCAGACAAAAATGGAGCTTAGTGCTGGGCAAACAGGGATGCTCCCCATGAGCTTGGGGTAGTTCCCCCAGCATTCCCTGAGCCTGGGATGGTCCTGTCCTCTCAGCATCCTCTCAGCTGGCCATGGTACCCCCAGCAAGCTCCCCCCAGGACTCCCTGAGTCGACGATCCCGTACCCTCGTATCCGCCCAGCACCCCCCGAGTCTGGGATAGTCCCATACGTCCCAGCATCTTCCTCCCGGAGTCCCTCAAGTCGCGGCTGGTACCCCCCAAGGCTGTCCGCCTACCGCTCCGGTACATACGGAGAGCCCGAGATTCAGACACGCGGCGACGGCGCTCGAGACAGCAGCGCTTTATGACCGCAGCCCGGGGAGGGGCGAGAAGCAGCGCCGTGACTCACCGGGAGCCGCCCTCGGCCTCAGCGACGTGGCGCGACGCCACTGAACAGGGACCCACAATTGGACCTTGATGCGTGTCGATGTCGGTCCTCTGCCACCATGTCCCCGAGCCCCCTGAACGTGTCTAATGTCCCCAGCACTCCATGCCCCCGTGCTCTGTGTCGCCTGCACCTGGGGATACACATCCCTCAGGCACTCCGTGATCGGCATCCCATGATCCGCCCCTGCCCCACATCTCCCCTCGCCCCTGGGGGAGTATCCATGGGCTACCCAGAAATGGAGGAGTGGGGCCCAGCTGGGCCCCCCAGTGTCCAGCACATGGGGCTCTGTCTGAGTGTCACAGGATTCTGAACATGCTGGTTTGCTCCCGGACACTTTGGGATCAGGGACAAGGCAGGGTCTGCACAGGAGGAAGAAGGTGGGTGAAGCCCCTAGGAGACTAAAACAGTGGCTGGGTGCTGGCCCCTGGGTGTCCCAGCTGGTGCAGGACACCAGCTTAGCAGATAGAAACCCACAGGGCTTTAGTTCCCTAAAGATGGGGGAAACCATCTCCAGTGTCCCACAATAATCTCACACCCCCAGAGCCAGCCCCTTGACAAGAGATGTGGTTTTGACAACCCACTGGTTACAAAACCAGGGAGCAGCCCCCACACCACACTCCCCAGCAGTGCCAAGGCTGGGAGCCAGTGCAGGCAATAGGGCAGAAGCAGCCACCTGAGTCACAGGCCCTGGCAAGGCTTGGAAAAGTCCCTAAACTCCCAGTGAGTTTTGTTATCCGTTCCCAGCAGAGCAGGAAGGTGGGTGGGAACAGGAGTTATCTTGGAGACCTGCCTAGTGCAATAGGTTCCTGGCCTCCTGCTGGGATAAGTCCAGTGGCTGTATCCTCCCCACAGCAACCATGGATGTGCAATGAGCAGAGACGAGCCAGAGGCAGCTCCCATGGCAGCACCCAGCTCCTCTGCCACCTTCCTGCTCCCACCAATGCCAGCCAGCTTAGCTCTGCATGCTACAGGATGAAAGAGGTGGGCAGGGAATGCAGATGGGTGCTTGGTCATCATCCATGCAATATCCTTCCCCCAGGGAAGATGAAAGCAGGAACCATGCCCTTACCCAGCAGCAGGGAAGATGATCAAGAAAAACCCAGGGCTGCATCTCCATTTCCAGGGCTCTTATTTTGGTGTTTGGCACAACACTGCAATGTGGTTTCACCCAAAAGAAAACTCAGAGGATGCAGCATGGTGTTGGGGTTCCCTAGTGGGGAACACAGCCTACACAGAACATGCAGCCACTGTGGCCACTTCCCAAATCCCCTGAGCCAGGAGCTGCCTTGTAGCCCTCCACCAGACACCAGTGCCCTCAGGGAATATGACTCAAGTCTCCACATGCCAAAATACCAGTGATGGCCCTCGGAACTGGGGACTTTGCCCCCACCCTCTACCAAAAATTGAGCCCAAGGCCACTTGCACCAGCATGACTCCTACCAGCATGGCCAGGAGGATGTCATGGAGTAATGCTGGGGCAGGGAAACACCAGCACCAGCCCAACCTTCACTCCATCCCTTTTATTCCAGTGCCAACAGCAATACCCAGTGAGGGCGGACCCGCGCCCTGGGGCAGGGGCACCCGCTCTTGGCTGCTCTTGGCATACTGTTACCATCACCCAAAAGGGCACAGAGAGGAACAGCACTGGCCCCACTCCATGCCTTGGCTGACCCCCCAAGCAGTCAGGGGATACCGCTGGACTCCAGGGAGGAACACAGAAAATTTAGGAGTATATAAAAAGGTTCCCCGAGGCAGAGCCCACCATCACCATGCCAGAGAGTAGCTTGGTTCCTGCTGGCATATCCATGGCAGCCAGAGCAGACCTGGTAGCTGGGGGTAGCCAGGTGACCTTCCATCCCCTTTCAGGGCGCTGGGCTCCAGCCTCTCCTCTGCAGCCCCCATATCCCATCCTCACTGCCAGCAAGGCTGCTCCAGGGTGCTGGCATTGGAGCCAGCAAAACCTTGGCCCTTCCCCCCCCGGCCTCCCCTGACAGAGTGGCAGGAGGGAACTGGAGAACAGCCCCCATCACAAAGCTCAGCCCAGCAGGGCGTTGCAAAGGACTGGAGAGGGGAAGGGAAAGGGGACGAGTGTCTCTTTTTGGCTGCAATAGAAAGTTTTAAATATGCTCATTAAAATAATTGCTTTTTAAAAAAGTCCTCCCCTAGCTGCTGGGCTGTGGCCCCCAGCAGGAGGGGCCTCGATGTTGCTGTCCTTGGGGGGTGGCCAGGGTCCTGAGAGGTGACAGAGCAAAGCCAGCATCCCCGGTGGCAATGTCCTCTTGTGGTTCTGTGGCTTCCCACCGCCTGCCCTTACTCCAACCCCAGGATGTAGTTGATTCCCTGGACCAGCCCGATGATCACTGGCTGCCAGGCCACCAAGTAGCGCAGCCAGTCCAGCAGCTGCCCATACATGACGTGTGGCCTCTCCCAGCTGGGCAGAAGGAGTTAAAGAGCTGTGGGGAAATGGATGAGAAGATCGTGGCCCACCCACAAGGCACCCAAAGGTGCCCCAAAGCAGGGACAGAGAACACAGGTGCCCACGGAGGGATGGACAAGCACTCAGGGAAGGACAGACATGGGTCCTCATGGAGGGACAGCTGTGGCCAGGCTTGCCTTGGGTTTTGCAGTCTCTGACACAGCCACATGCTGCAGTGACCTACTCAGGCAAGCCTCTTGCCCCTTCTGTGCTCTACCCACTGTTTCCCTTCCCATAGTGCTGGCTCCCAGCAGGAGAAAGGATACGGATTACTGAACATCCTCTTGAGATCCACCTTCTCTTTGCAGTATGGACATGTCTGCTTCTTCCCGACAATGCACCAGCCCCGGATGCAGAACTCATGAAACCTAGGGAGTGGCATGTTAAGGGGAACTGGAAGAAGAGGATACACGGCTCAGTGTGGAGGAAACCACGAAGCCCAAGGAAGTCCCCCCCAGAGCCATGGAAACATCCTGCCATGTGAGGATGGTGCATTGCACAACCACAAGTCTTTCCTAGGTGCAGCAGCATCCAGGGACAGGGGAAGGAGCTCAAGGGGCAGCAGGACAGAACCAGGGTGGTGGCATGAAGGCCCTGACCAATGCACGGGCAGCAGGGAGATTGAAACTTTCCAGTGATGGTGCCCAAGCACTGAGGTTTGGACAGCCTGGGAGAGCTCTGTGAACTGCATGCATTTTGGAAGCCTTCTTCAAAGGCTTTCTGGAGATTAATATTTAAGGAATTTCTCTCTAAGTAAGGGTCTGACTTACAGGTGCCTGCTATGCTCTGTCAACGATTTGCACAACTTGAACACAGCCTGGAGAAGTTACAGCAAAACATGAGATAGCTGCAGCTGACTCTGGCATGTACAGGGGTGTCACTGAGTGAATAAACTTGCCCCAGAATATCTCTGCTGCTCAAACCATGGAAGACTGCCAGGGAGCAGCAACAGGAGTCACTTCCTTGTCAGCAATGCAGGAGTGCCCAGCCAGCTGTCACCCCTGAGGACCACCAGGAGCACCAACCAGCTCCTCTGGTAGCCACACCACCCCAAGCTACTGCAGTTTCAGGCTCTTGTGCAGTGTCTTGTGCAGAGGCATAAATCTCACCAACACTCTCCCAAGAGTTAAATTTAGGCTCTGAGTTTTGCCAGCATGACCTTTGCTCAAGCCCAGCTTGGAAAGCACCTCGCAGGCAGTAACGCACACAATGCCAGAGGACATCCCATTTCCACACTGAATCACCACCGGTAAAAAACCCTGACTCGCTGCCCCAGCTGGGGCTGAGCACCAACCAGGACTTCTAGTTTCAAAACCCACTTCCCATCAATCAGCTGATATGAAGAACTGAGTGACTCCAGCGTGCTGGAAACCCTGGAGGAGTTCTGGAGAAGGAGAAAGCTGCTGGGCTGTGGCCAGAACTAGTAGCAACCAGCAGTGCTGCACCAGGGGGCTGTTTTCATAGGGGGGCCAGCACTGTTTCCCCACAATTCTTCCTTATGGACACTTGGGACACTTATGGACTTGCAATGTGTCCCTGATGAAGGGCCAGGGTGGCATGGAGTAGGGATGCCTCATATCCTGACCTCTCACCATCACTTCCCCTAGAACATCTGCTAGGGACACTGCCAGGCAGATGGGTCACAGCAGACTTGTCAAAAGCAGGTAAAAACTGAGGTGCAGCTCCACAGCTCAGCTGAGGTAGCTGGGGAGAAGAAGGAAGAGGAAACAATCACTTGTGGCTGGTGACAAAGTAATGTCAGGAACACCTCTTCCCATGCCAAGTCAGTGATGACACAGGCACAGATCACATGCAAATTCAGCTGGAGTCCCAGCTGAGTCCCAGAACAGGCATTTTTTCACTCAGTGCGGGAGAAGCCAGGGGCAGGAGCTCCTTGGTGCCCACCCCAGTGTGGGGCCAGTGAGGCAGGGGAGTGGCACCTGCAGAGAAGGATACACATGGTTGCAGGAGAGGCGGTAGGTGTTCTCAATGATCCCTTCCTCATTGACATCCACGAAGATCTGCTGGCCACAGACGGCACAGACGCTATCGGAGAGGTGCTTGGTGGGCATCCCTGAGGCGCTGTAGAACTGAGCGAGGGCAGAGCAGAGGGAGAGCGGTGACAGTGGCAGGGCATGTGTCCCACACCCACGGTGGCACAGCTAAGCTCTAAGGAGGGCTGGGGCCAGCGCCCCAGGAGTCCAGCCTTGGCCTTTGGGGCTTAAAAAACCTTGTTACAGATCCGGCTGCGGGAAACAACTACAACAGGACAGCTGCTCAGTGATGCAGTCGCCCATCACACCCCAGTCCCATGCACCCCCTCCCCAGGTTAAGGGGACACTCCTCTTTGCTCCCTAACAGCCAGGTGGGTTTTCAGCTGCCTGCTGGGGCCGTGCACCCAGGGCAGTGACTGGGGCAGCAGGACAAGCTAGAGGTCACAGCTTTGACCCAAGACCACAACCTTGGGCAGCTAGAAAGATATAGCCCCCACCTCCAGCCCTGCAGGTCCCTGACACTCATTCAGCAAAGTGCAGAGCAGCTGCCCCTCTCCATTTCCAAGCCTGATGGCTCAGCACAGGCCTGACACAACACAGAAAGTGTGGGCACAAAACCAGGTCCCACACACTCCAGCTGTGAGAGACCCCTCAGGATCACTGAGTCAAACTCCCTGCTCCACCGCACTACCTAAAACTAAACCATATGACTAAGAGACTCTTTGAACTCTGGCAGACTTGATGACATCATCATGTCTCTGTGGAACTTGTTCCCTCTGGGTAAATAACCTTTATCCCACGTCCAACCTGCACTCCCCTGATTCAGACTCACTCCATTTCCTCATGGCTTATTGCTGGACAATCACCTCCCCTGGCCACACATGGATGCTGTGCCTGGTGCACCCCAGGACACAGCTGGCCCCTTTTAGCTGCCAGAACACACTACTGACTCATATTCAACCTCCTGTCAAACCAAACTCCCTAATCCCTTTCCACAGAACTCTCTCTGGACTCTTTCTTCCAAATTTGTACCTGTAGCCAGAATTCCACCATCACAGGTGGGGAATCTGGCACTTGCCCTTGTTAAATTTCACACAGCCAATGCTTGCCCAGCTCTCATCTGTCCAGCTCTCTCTCCAAGGAGGTCACAGCTCCTCCTGGTTTAGTAGCATCAGCAAAACATGCCTCTGGCAGAGCCCTGGCACAGCTTTGCTCTGAGCATCCGGCAGAGCTCTGAGAATCTAAGAGAGACCTGGCTGTGCCAAGGTGTCCTAGTGTGGCAGGCCAGAGGCTGGAGCAGAATCTCAAGGTTCTTCAAGCAGAAGAAAGCTCAGAAAGAAGAAAACACAAAGTCCAGGACCCTAAACAGCTGCTGAAAAGAAGAAACATGACCTACTCCACAGCTGTCCTAGGTCATGTATTTTTGGTGGGGTGGGTTATTTTGATACCAGGTGAGTGGGCTACAGATTTTAGGCCACTGCATCCTCTGTCCACAGGGACAGCTAAAGTTGCAGCAGGTACAAGGCAGGAAGCTCACAGCGTGAATCCTTCCCTGGTGGCTGCAGGTCACAAATTAATGCAAGCATAGTGGTGTCAGAAACGGGAGTGTTCATTGGCACTGGACATTTTAAAGGCCCAGGAAAAGAAGTATTTGTCAGTTTAGCGGAGCTAAACACATCATTCCACTTCTCCACAGAATCAGAGAATGGCTTGGGTTGGAAGGGACCTTTAAGGTCACCCAGTTCCAACCTCCTTTCATGGGCAGGGAAACCTTACACTAATTCAGGTTGTTACAAACTCCATCCAATCTGGCCTGGAACACTTCCAGGGGATGGGGCAGCCACAGCTTCTCTGGGCAATCTGTGCCAGTATCTCACCACCCTCACAGGGAAGAACTTTTTGTCCCAGAGATGGGGCCCTGCAGAGGCTGTGCTCTTCAGGAAGGATGTCAGAGCAACTCTTGTTACATTAGATTCAGGGACCTGTCCTTGAGGGGAAAAACTCCTATTTGTGGGAAGCCAAAGCTGCTGCTGAAACCAACATGTTTCAGGCCCCCTGATATGGGGCACAACTCTGGTCTAGGGGACAGTCCATTGTGAACTCAACTCACCCCTATGGTTGAAGCCATGTAATCCGCACACATCTCAGCAAAGTCCCGTTCCAGCACTCCATAATAAAGACCATAGAAGAGGAGGGAGATGCCAAAGTCCATCGCATCTTCGGGTTTGATTCTACAACAGAAAAACCATCAACACTTTTTTTTTGAGGGCAAGGCCACTCTAATCATATTCCAGAGAATGTATAATTTCACAGAAGTAGTTGACCTCTCTAACGATGAAGCTGGTTTGGGCTAGAGTTCTCTGCCAACACCCATGGACTGGCTGCTTCTTGCAGTATAGCCAAAAAAAAAAAAAAACCAAAACAACTGAAAAAAAAAGCCCACAACCCCCCCCCCCCCCAAAAAAAAAAAAACAACAACAAAACCCAAAAACAAACCGAAAAAAACCCCCCAAAAAACAAAAAAAAAAAATCACTGCTGCCCCCAGCCTGGACCCCACAGAGCTGGGAGCTGCCAACAAGTGAGCTGGAAGAAAGGCTCTCCAGCAACCTGGACCAGTTCAGGTACCAGCACTTCATCTGTGATCCTCCCAGGAGTGAAAGGACACCCCAATAGTCTCTTTGGCACTTAATCAGGTTGCCAAGCAAACTGTTTTTCCAGAGTAATAGCTAAAGGTGTGTTCCACCCCATCGCCCCAGGAGTGGGAGCTGAAAGATTCACTCACCTGAATAGTAAGTTAAGACCAAAAAGCGTAAACATGACAGCCATGTACCCCACGATCCCAGTAGCATAGCTGATCTTGTATATTAGTAGAAACCATTTATAAACTAGCCTGTAAAGAATTAAAACAAGTAATTTAATGATTTCATTTTTTCCTGAACGAAAATATGCCAATCATCTGAAGAGCTTTATTTTTCACACCTGTTGTGTTTTTGCAGACACTTCACCTACCCTACACATGGGCAAGAGCTTTACATTCCTAATTCAACCTGTCACAGGCTGCTCAGTCTTGACTTCCAAACTAGAAACCTCATGATCTCCAAAGGCAATAAGGAAGCATGCTGCATGCTGGGAATGCCTTGGGTGAGGACAGCAGCCCACATGGAATCCACCTTTCCACTCCCCACCCAAGTAGGAGGTATATTGGAGGTAGGTAGGAGCTATATTAACTGCCAGCAGCCAGTTAAGTGCTTCACACCCTTTCACATCTGCAGGGCTCTCACACTCCCAAGGTGCAAAGCTTAACACACATCTGTAGCATGGAAACTGGAAAGAGATCCTTTGAATGGTTACCCTGGGGCTGAAGAGTTTCCCCAGGAACAGCAGACAAACCTGGGTGTTGTCTGTACCAGAGGCTTTCGAGTTGCCCGGAAGGTGACAAAAGCTGTGACTACTGAGAAGAGCACCCAGATCACCAGGAACCTCCACCAGTTCAGCTTGATAGTGAAATACAGAGGCACTACCCACATCTGGAAGAGGGTCACCATCTGCAGGAATAGAAGAAAGACGTTTGGAGCTGGTTCTCTGCTCCGCAGTCATCAGAAACACCCTGTCAGTTGTGGCAGCCATTCTCCTGTCTGCATCAAATGGCCCTGAATTGCACCAGGAACCTGGGGAGGTTTGACCTGTAGCACCTAGAGAAGAGTTCAAAGCTCAGCACATGAGTCGGACAGGGAGCAACTGAGGGAGCTGGGGAGACTCAGCCTGGAGAAAAGGAAGCTCAGGGAGGACCTTCCTGCTTTCTGCCTCTATCTGAAAAAAGGTTATAGCCAAGCGAGGCTCGGTCTCTGCTCCCAGGTAACAAGTGACAGGACATTAGGAAAAGGCCTCAAGTTTTGCTAGAGAAGGTTAAGGTTGCATATTGGGAAAACTTCCCAGGAAGGGTGGTGAAACCCTGGCACAGGTTGCCTGGTGCAGTGATGGAGTCACCATCTCTGAAGCGATTTAACAGCTGTGTGGATGTGGCACTTGGGACATGATTTAGTGCAAGGCTTGGCAGTGCAGGAGGAACAGTTGGACTCAAAGATCCCAGAGGGCTTTTCCAACCCAAACAGTTCCGTGATCTTGTGAGAGAGTCAGGGGAGCAGCCACGTGATTTTTGGTAGCAAAGGGTACAGCTGGCAGGAAAAGGTAGAGGAATCATCGCCAGAGGAATGTATGGGAGATGATCCACACAACTAGTTGTTGTCAGGCAGCTACATAAACCTCTGCTGTCCCAGGGCACCAATGCTGCAACCACAGACACCTCAGACAGGTATTACACTAGGCAAGAAGGTTTTGGCACGCCTCTGCACTACAGCCTATTCCCAAAAGGATCTACAGCTGGGCAGCTGAGCTTCCACAGTGTTGCCGGAGGGAAACAGGCAAACAGGTTTGGTTTAAAGTTCACAGAGGACTGCAGGTCCTACCTGGAAACATTAAATCAATATTATTATTATGACAAGGAAGACAGAGTGAAGTTGCTTCAGGTAACTACACAGACTCAGACAAGCTGGTGACATCAGCAAGTGACAGGTCTGCTCAGCAGACTGCTGCAGGAACCATCAAACCCAAGCTGCCAGCATCCAGAAGGCCCCATTGCTTGCAAGGAAGCACCTACAACATGCAGCTTCCCTCAGGACAACCCCCAGGATCTGCTTGTCCATTCTGATGTTAAAGCACTATGTCACACTGAGTGATTTGCATCACTTCCAACACAAACATGAGGTGTTCAGGTTCATCCATCCTCATCCCTAGCCAGAATCCCCCACATGATGGGAGAAACAAGGGAATAGTGGGAAGACAAGGGAATCACAACCCCAGACAATAGGAAAACCAGGAATGCTTTTCTCATCAGTAACAGGAGGGCATTGCTCAACACTCACATCCAGCATTGGAGGCAGAAGGGCTGTGGAGGTAACTTACATTGTAGGAGCGAGGGTGCCGCTGCTTCCACTGAACCAGGAGGAGCTGTGCCACCACAAGTGTGGCGATGAGGATGAGGACCATTTCGGCATGCATCGCCTCGTGCCCACGGTGCTTGGCATGCATCCGTACGTGCTCCACCCTGTAACAACCAGGAAAAGGCAGCTGAAGAGCACACTGGCACAGACTGCATGCTGGGGTACAAACACCTCAGGAGAGCCAGGAAGACCAGATAGAAAAATAGCACTAAGAAGAATTATGTTTGTGGACAATCCACAGGGGAAGGGACAAAGGGCTGCTCTGAGACCAGCTCATTTCTATGCTGTGAAAGCCAAGAACAACACTTTGCCCATCTGAGTGTGAAGGGGTAGAGAACTCCCACTGACCTACCTGGACTAATGAACATGGAGCGCACAGTCGACATAATTCACAATCCCGGAATGGGCAAGGTTAGAAGGGACCATCAGTGGGGTCATGTCTCTCAACCTTCCTGATCAAGCAGCGTCTTCCTAGAGCACACTGCAACTGTTTGACCCAGAGTGTGTGCTAATTCTCAATACCAAACCCTCAGCCCAATTTTGGGACCACTAACACTGTTGTCCCTCTTGTCCAACAGGGGAAAGGCTGGAAGGGCCAGGGTGGAGAGTGGGGGGAACAGCTGACATCTGGCAAAACCCCCAAACCCCAGCAAATTGCTTCTCTCCAGCCTGCGCATTCTGGAACAAGTCATTTCTAGACCGATACTTGCCAGGCATCCGGGCTTTCTTTGCCCAGCTTGTGCTGTTTGACCAAAAAACAAGCTGGAATTAAGAGCTGTACATCCTTATGTCTTGGTCTCTAGGTGATAACACTGTTCAAGAAGTTAGAGGAAACAAAAATTCCAAATCTAACAAATATGCCAAATTCCCTGATTTTAAGGCATTCTCTAGAAACTAACACAGAATCACAAACTCAGGTGTTTGGAAGGCACCACAGTGGGTCATCTGGTCCAACCTCCCTGCTCAGGCAGGATCATCCTAGAGCACGGAGCACAGGATTGCATCCAGATGGTTCTGCAATATCTCCAGTGAGGGAGGCTGCACACCCTTTCTGAGCAATCTGTTCTAGTGCTCGGTTACTGCACAGGAAAGAAGTTCTTTCTCATGTTCACAAGGAATTTTCTGTGCATCTGTTTCTGCCTGTGGCCTCTTGAGCCATTGCTGGGCACCACCGAGCAGAGCCTGGTCCATGCTCTGATCCCTCCCTGCAGACACTGACAGACATTGATGAGGTCCCATCTCAGTCATCTCGTCTTGAGGCTGAACAGCCCCAGCTCCCTCAGCCTTTGCTCCTAAGAGAGATGCTCCACTCCCCTCACCATCTCTGTAACTTCCACGCGACCTCCTCCAGGAGCTCCCTGTCTCTCTTGTCCTGAGGAGCTCAGAAGTGGACAAAGCACTCCAGAGGTGCCTCACCAGGGCTGAGTAGATGGTCAGGATCACCTCCTTTGACCTGCTGGCAATGCTGCTCCCAATGCATCCCAGGATCCCATTGGCCTCCTTGGCCCACAGGGCACTGCTCTCTCAGGGACAGTTTGTTCTCCACCAGCACTCCAAGGCTCTATACCTTCTCCATAGAGCTGCTCCAGCAAGTTGGCCCCCAGCCTGTGCTGGTGCAATACTGAGAGTCCAGTCTGACTGTGATTTTCAATAAGCATCTGGATTAAATTGGCTTGGCTAAGGGAAAAAGAGGATTTTTCAAGCCCCTTACTGTAAGACAGATATTGAAGGGCTGGGGGGTGTCCAGAGAAGGGTAAAAGAGGCTGGAGAAGGGTCAAGAGCACAAGTCCAGTGAGGAATGGCTGAGGGAGCCGGGGGCGCTCAGGCTGGACAAAAGGAGGCTTGTGGGGGATCTTCTTGCTCTCTACAAGGCCCTGACAGGAGGGTGGACCCAGGCAGGTAACAAGTGATGGGAAAAGAGAAAATGGCCTCGAGGTGTGCCACAAGAAATTTAGAATGCATATTGGGAAAATTTCCACACAGAAACGGCTGTCCAGCTACTCAGGCACAGGCTGCCCAGGGCACTGGTTGAGTCCCCATCCCTGGAGGGATTGAACATGTAGATGTGGCACCTGGGAACATGGTTTAGTGGTGACCTCAGCAGTGCTGGGAGAACGGTTGGACTCAATGATCTCAGAGGGCTTTTGCAACCTAAATTATTCTGTGATTCCATATTTAGCAGCAATTTAAAAGAAAAACAAAATTATTGCCCTTTAAGATAATTCATACTTCCCCCATCAAAAAAAATGGTGACCCTTTCCTGCCCCACTATGATCACAGATTGTGCTGCTGGTAGCTCTGGTCAGTAGAAGGAGCTCAGTTGAGCTATATGCTCCAAATCAGCTCCCAAAACACTCACCTCCATCTCTCCTCTGGGGACAAGTGTGAAAGATCAACCTAGGGAGAAAAAAAAAAACCACACATAAAATCAGCTGCTGGGAAACCCTGGATTCATATGCTTTAAATAAGAAACTTCAACATGTCCACAAGTGCCAGCACAGCCCAGAGCTCTCCTCCACCTTCCTGGGAGGAGCAGTGACTCCGCCTGCTCCTCTGCCACTTATACTCCCATATTTTATTGGAGCCGAGGCTCTGTCCACCATCCCACGTGAGCAGAACCAGAGAACTGTTTTCAATCCACATTCACAACCCAGCCAGGTGTCTCGGGGCACCTAGTGCCAATGCAGCCAATGCTCCCACCAGTGGTAGGAGTCCAAAATCCCACTAGGCTGCAGGACAGAGGATGGTATGTCACACATCAGCAACAGAGCCCAAAAGATTCCAAAATCACAGTAAAAGAAAGATTTAGGTCTTCTTTGCTGAGGTAATTGGAATTTCCTCCCAGGCACCACAGGCAGGAGCTAAGAGAGCAAGAGGAGCTGCTCTTATTAATGATGATGGACAATGGATACTTGTAACCCATCTTCTCCAGTAAGAGAAGTATTCACACAAGAAGTGTGAATACTCTCACTTTTGGACAAGGGAGGAGTAAGGGAAGCTTCAACACTGCTTTCACCTGGAGCTTTATATAGAATCAGAGAACCACAGAATGCTTTGACGTGGAGAAACCTTAAAGCTCATTTTACTCCAGCCTTCCTCCTGTGGTGACACCTCCACTAGGTTGTCACCACACAGGTTGCTCCAAGCACCATCCAACCTGCCCTTGAACACCTCCAGGGACAGGGAGCTCACAGGTTGTCTGGGCAAAACCCTCCCTCAATATCTTCACCTAACTGCTGAGGAGCCTCCAGCACCGGTCATGTTCCCACACGGGCTCACTGACTGGGCAGCCCACCCTGACCCACAGCACTGGGGAGGGAAATCCCACAGCTCTTCCCATTACCTTTTCTTGGTGAGACACAAACTCAGATTAAATCAAGAGCAGCTCATCTGCGCTGGAACATAGATGTGGGGTTTAAAAATCCTCACACTGCTGGAAACACTCCAGTATTGCTGAAGTGTTGGAAATGAAGGTTGGAAACAAGCCATAGCATGGACTGTTATCACTCTTTCCTGCACACACCAGAGATGTGTACACAGGAACGAACTCCACTCGCCCCACTGGGTACAGGGCCATAGGCTTTGATCCAGCCTTTATGCTGGCGTTCTCCCCAGGCTGGTGCAGCAGTCACCTCACCTGCTTGGTCACTACCAGCAGCACACAGGTGTCTCCCAGGCAGCAGCTGGGCAGCAGCTCTGACCCCAGCCAGGCTCAGCTCAGGATGCACAGCTGCCTCCTCTCCTCTGTGGCACATAATTATACCCCAGGGTGAGGAAGTAGGGAAAAACACATGGCAGCAATCTGTCTGCCTGATGTGGAACATCTGCTGAGCTTCACCCCAAGCAACACCTGCAAGAAATTCAGCCCTTGAGAATGAAGTCCTGAAGAAACACTTCGGGACTTAGATGCAAAATCTAAAGCTATGAAAATCCTAGTTGGAGCATGCTGGCTTGCGTCAGAAGCTGAGAGAAGGTGATGACAACCTGACACCAAGAAAGGTGTTTGTATCGACCGAATTCCCTGAGCACCTCTGATCCTAAAGCAGCCACATCCAGATCCATCAATTCAGTAGCTGAGATGTAATTTGGAGCAAGAACTGCTCCAAGTAAACAGGAAAAAAGTAGATTTAAAAATGTTTGCTATTAACTGCACACAGGAGAAGCTGAGAAACCCCTAGTACTTGTTGGCTTCAGCACAGGTCAATACCTCTAGAAGCTCTGGGAATCACCTGAGTGCTCCCACTGCCTCCCTTCATGAGACCCCCACTCCTCCCAGGCTTTGCCCTCGCCCTTGCTGGATGAAGATGTTTGACAAGCACAACCACAGCAATAATTTTCATTCCTATACAGTGGCTCAGCTCACTTCTCCGTACCACACCAGCAGCCACTCCATCCAGTGTTGGTCCCATCTTAGAGACTGGGATATTTACTAGCCTCTTTCCTTCGGCATCTTCCCTTAATCTCCCAATTCTTCCAGCAAGTGCATTCAAACTGCCTCAGCCCCAAACCCTGTGGAAATACTGCTGACATTGCTCAGAGCAGGCTTCTTCCAAGATGTGCTCCCAAGCCAACCAGAGATCCATGGTGCTAGACACAATTTTCTCTCAATTACAAGGATTGAGCTTTACCAGATTCCCCAGAGCTCAAAGCTCCTGAAATAACTTTATTAAGGGGGGCCAGAATGTGACAGAAGGGATGTTGGGAGTGATCTGATAACTGTCAGACAGGACTTGGCAGAGCAGCCACCCTGAGTTAGACCTTCCAGTTAACCCCTCCTTGATCTGCATACTCTCTTAACACAGAAGTTTTGGGTTGGGGCTAAAAATGCAGAGCTATGGTGAAGGAAGCACTTTCTCTTCCTAGCATTCATTCCACTTCTAGTTTGGAGTTATTTTAATATGCAGTTTTTGAGTCTTTTGGGCCTCTTTTTAACCCAAACAGCTAAAAGAGGTAAAAGAACCTCTACTCCTAAATCTCCCTTTACAAAGAGAGGATTGACAAGAACATTTAGGGTGACTGAAGCAAGTGAAGATCAGCTCTACCAAGTGCTGAGGACGAGCCTACTCCTGTTTCAGCATCCTCCAGCTGCCACACCAACACAGGACCCAGTGTGCAACCAAGTACAGCTCTTAGACAACCCTTTTGTTTAAAAAAAAAGGAATTAAGAACAATTCTGCTCTCTGTCTCCTCTGTGGCTCATGATCCTCTCAAAAACCTCACCCTCTTCCAGGTGATGATTAGGAGCAACGGGATATCTAGGACTAAAGTCTAATCCTCTCCTCAGACGTCGTATCATGGCCTTTGGAAGAACCTTGTGCCACTCCCTTGTTTTCTGTAGGGGCTGATGCTCCAAAGTCTCCACCACCTCTGGGACAGTCACAGAATAATCCCCTCCAGAAAAACACAAAGGCTGGTGATATAGATAACACCAAAGCCACATGTTCCTCACAGCCCTGGGAGCTGGGAGGATCTCTGGGCAAACATGCATGCCACTGTGAGCTGGCTGGCTGTAATCTACTTATGCTCTAAATCTCCAGAGAAGGTAAGAAGAATGCCTTGAGGATGGAGAATAAGCAGATGCTGATTTCTGTTCAAAGCTCCAGAGCAACCAACAGCCCTGATCTCACCTTTCCCATTGCTCCAACCTGAGTCTTTGTCTCCCAGCACCTACCAGGAATAACCTGAAATAAGGAGAAGATAAATTTCCACAGCACTGTAAGTCCAACCAAGACAGGCTGGGATAAAGCATATTCTTTAGTGAAAGTCTAAACAGATTTTTTGGAATCTCAATTCTGCATTTTTTCAGCTCATAAGACACAGGAACAAGGAGCAGGAAGCAGAAATGTCCCAACTGATCAAACATTTGGATAACTGGAAATTAAACCTTTGCCTCCCCACAGGCAGAGCCAGCGCCACAGGACACTCGGCTTTATTCTGGTGGAATGTTAAACTGCTTTCAGGTCCCCACCACGAGTAGCTCATCAGCAGCCTGCTCTGCCCAAAGAGCTGCCAAAACCTCAGGACAACACGAGCAGATAGGTTTTGTACCAACAACTTGTGGAATCACAGGCATAAGCACAATCCTATATGCACCTCCTCATTTGCTGCCTCCTTGTGATGCCCTTTCTGCCAGCCCCTGATGGAATGAAAAGTGGGAATGTCACTTCTGAGGATCAGAGATTTGCATCTTACACATTTTTGCATACAAAGTCACCAAGGAGTATCTTAAAACATAATCAGCAGCAACTCAAAAGTAACTGATCTGTGGTTTAATCCTCCCATCTACTGCACCACTCTCCTGCAGCAACACAGGGCACGGGGAGGAGGTACAAGCTCCCACAGCTCAGCCATACACTAGGGAATCTCTACAACTTGGCCCTGCCAGGAATCTTCAAAACAGCTATCAGCATCTGAGAATTTTTAAGGCACACCACCAATTCTTGAAAAAATGCCCCAAAAAAATACCTGACTGTAAGGTATAAGTCACTAAGTGACTTATGACCCCTGTGCTGCTGCTCCCATAGTGCAGACAGGATGGAATCAGATTCTCCTGGTTCTCTACAAGTGGAAGTAAAACTCCCAAGCATGAAGCACAGGGGACGGTGAAGAGCCACTGCAAAGCCTGGAGCAGAAGTGCCAGAAACTGGCACGCACACTGTGACTGACACACCCACCCACTTCCAAGTCCATCTTTCCAAACAGATTTTTTTCAGTTTTGTAATTTTTCCTTCCCAGGAACATTTAAAAGCTAGCATGAGAACAACAGCTGAGCCTCCATCCCTGCCCTCCTGCCCTCAGGGCCCCCACTGTCCCCTGCCCCATCGAACCTCCGAAGCTCCCAGTGCCACCCTGCCCCGGGACCCTCAATGTCCTCCTACACCAAAGATCTTCCCCAGCCTAACACTCCCCACACCTACTTACCCCAAAGGCCTACAAGCTCAGAGTGACCCAGAGCCGCCGCCGTCCCATTCCAGGGGCCCTCCGAGCTCCTCAGCGCACATCCCTACCCCGCTCCCCCGGACCCTGTGTCCCCCAGGCCCCACGTCAGCTACGGCTCCCCTTCACAGAGACTCCCCACAGCCCTTCCCCGCCTGCCCTGCCCTACCCTACCCTGTTCCCCCTGGCCCGGGCCCCACCAGCCCCGTGCCCCGCACCTCCTCCACCTCACGCTCAACGGGGCCGCCAACCTCCACCTCCAGCACAGCCGCCATCTTCCCCCGCCCCCCTAGTGGCCAGCTCCTTCCGCCGCCGTCCGCCAATCACCGAGCGAGCTGCCGCACCTTGGGCCAATCGCTGGGCGCGGCGCTGCCCCGGCGGCCAATCAGGAGAGGGGAGGAGTGTAACAGCTGCCAGACGCGCCACTTCGGACGCATAAAAGCGGTGAGCTGTCACAGCTGGGGACCGGCTCTCGTTTCTAGGCTCACAGCGGGACGTGTAACTCCCGTCGGCAGCGCCAACAGCACCAGCCGCCTCGCACCGCAGTGCCGGCAGTGTCAGTGCTGCTGGGCCGCCGCCCGCCCCTTTCCGCTACCGTCTTGCGCTGTTCCGGAAAGGGCGCAGATGGCTCCCGAGCTCCGCCCGCGCGCGGCCGTAGCGCGGCGTTGCCCGCGGACTCTGTGTTCCGTCAGGCACCGTGGCTGGCCCGGGCTGAGGCACTGATCCGGAACGCGGTTGGGAGAGGGGCGGAGGCGAGGAGCGAGAAGCGGTGATCGCGGAGTCACGTGATTTGGGCGGCAGGAGATTCGGGATCGGTGCGATTTGGGCTGGGGGGTGAATGGGGAGTTGTGGGGTGAAGTCCTGGGTGGCGCTGGGTTGGGGAATGGCGTGGAGAGGCTGTGGGGTAGAGCCAACGGTTTAATACGGCTGAGAGAGTGGGTAAGGACTGGGGGGGCTATAGCGATAGCAGAATAGCTCTGGGGCGTTGCTTGTGGGTCTGGGAACACGTGTGGAGCTGGAGGGAATTATGGGTAATGACTTGAGGGCACTAGAGAATAGGGCTGGGGCTTGTGGGCTGGATGCAGGTGGCACCCGGGTGGCAGAATGGGGCAGGAATGGGGTGTTTGTGGGGTGAGCTGGGGGCACAGGGGTGGCTGAAGGGGGCTGGGGGATTGTGAGTCAGATATGGGAGTTACTGCTGGGACAGTAACATGAGGGGTGGTGGAGCAGGTCTGGGGGGTTTGCTGAATGGTTCCAGAGCCAGGAGATGCCCAGACTCTCCTCTCTCCCCACCAGACACCGGAGGGATCTGAAGGGAAGTTACTTTTTGGCAGAGTGTTGTCTCTAAAGGATCCTGAATGGTTTCGGTTAAAATCAGGTGTCCTTCTCCTCCCAGGTGCCTGGGGGTTTCCTCTGGGGGGGTCTGGGTGTGGGTGTGATCCCTCTGAGCTGCTGGGGTCTTGGAAGAGGTGGGTGAGGGTGTGACAGGGTGCAGTACTAGCTGTCCTTGTTAGGCTGGAGGGCAATGAGGTTCACGTGGTTCTAGCTCTCTCAAAATGGGGTGTTGTTCCTGTAGGTTGCCAGAGAATTCCATGCTTCCCCCCTGTGCCCAGAATGAGCTGGAGGGGAAGGTGTTTAGGGAGGGATTGGTGCATGATGCTGTGTCCCTGCTGTGTTTGCAGGACCCCAAGTACTCGGCAGAGAACCTGCTGAGTGAGGATGGCGTACAGCCCTGGCTTGGCTGCCCCAAGGATCACTGTAGGTAGCTGAGTGTGGAGCTGCAACTAGAGAGAGCCAGTCTCATCGGCTACATTGATGTTGGTACTTCCCTGTCGCCCACCCCTGTGTAGGAACCAGGGCTGTGCCCCATTATGGGGTCAGCTGTTCTGAACCCCCTTACCCCGTCCCTTCTTATTTCTCCCCAGGGAACTATGGCTGTGCCTTTCTGCAGATTGAGGTTGGCCGTTCCTCATGGCCCTGTGACCAGCCCTATCTCACCTCAGTGCCTACTGTCACACTGATAACACCAGCTGACTTAAAGCTGGTCCAGAATCGCTGCAGGGTTTGGATGTTTAAGGAAGGTAAAAAGAAAAGGATCCAAAGGGAAAAGGCATGGGGAAGAGCTTGTGGGCCTGATGGTGAGATGGAACTGATTAGGGGGGATGATGGTGGAATGGGGCTGGCTGATATGATGGGATGGGTAGGATGGATGGAATGGGTAGGATGTGGCTGATAGGAAGGTAGAAGAGGACAGGTAGATCAGGGGTCAGGGTTGTTCCTGGCCTCGGGGAAGCTGTACCAGCTCTGCTTCCCTGCCCCAGCCTCTCTTGTACCTATAATCCCCCGGATGTCCTGGGTGGCACAGCAACAGAGCAACCAGCAGAGGTAGGAGTGGTGGGATAGTGGTTAGAGCTGTGCCCCATCCATCCCAGCTGCTCTTCTCCACAGCAGAGTTCTCAGAGCTGACGGTGGGGCAGAAGTGGGACTGCATGCGGCTCAGCTGTAGCCAGCCCTTCAGTCCATGAAGCTGCTTTGGGCTGTGCTTCAACCGCCTGCGCACACCACAGGAGCAGGAGCCTGATCCCCCCCGGCCACCCCTAGATGTAGTAGGTATCTCTCACACGTCCATGTATCCCTCTCCATGGGGAGGCAGCAGGCAGGGGCCACTCATGTATGGACACCACTTCTGCTCTATGGAAAGCCCTGGAGGTTCCTTCTGGGCTGAGCTAGGGGCTGTGCTCAGAGTGGTGGGCACAAGGTTGCCTGGGGCCTCCCCTTGTCCCACAGGAGGATGCTGAGCTCTCAGACAGACCCTGGTGCTCCAGCCCTGCCTCTCACAGGACTTTCTTTCCTGAACCATGCATGTAAGTGGCCTGGTGTGGTGTCCACCCCATCCTGTTGCAGCACAGTGTGGCCTGGAGCCCCTTGAGGTGCTTCCTTGGACCCCAGAGCCCCAGCTCCCACTACCTTGGTCCATCTGTGAGGCTGACACTCCCTATCCCCAGGAGATCCAGGGAGGAGGAGCAGCTGAGGAGCCACCTGTGGAAGCTGGAAAGGGGCTGCCTGGAACCCAGCCTACCTCAGCCGTTCTGCCTGGATGGTGCTGTTGGCAGCACAGAACCAGGCGCTGAGGTCCGGAGCTGGCAATGAGCACCTTGGGAGGTCACCTGGAGCTGCTGGCCGAGGATGCAGGAGGTCCCGCAGTGCCTGCAGGTGGGTGAATCTGCACAGTCATGTCCTGGGTTGGTCCACAGCCACTGTGGGCAGTAGGGCAAGGGGGAATTCTGCGCCTCTGCTCAGGTGAGACCCCACACCTACAGAGCTGCCTCCAGCTCTGGGACCCCCAACATCAGAAGGGTGTGGAGCAACTGGAATGACTATAGAGGAGGCCATGGAGATGCTCTTGAGGGCTGGAGCCCCTCTGTTGTGGAGATAGGCTGGGATACCTGGGGCTTTTCAGCCTGGAGATGACAAGGTTCTCAGAACTTGGGAGCCTCTTCCACTGTCTAAAGGGGCTCCAAAAAAACTGGAGAAGGACAATGGCCTGGGAGGACAAGACAAGGGGCAGTGGTTTCAAATTGACAGAAGACAGGGTGAGATGGGATATTACTAAGAAACTCTTCCCTGTGAGGGTGGTAAAATACCAGCACAGGTTGCCTAGAGCAGCTGTGGCTGTCCCATCCCTGGAAGTGTTCTAAGGCCAGGTTTGATGGGTCTTGGAGCTACCTGGTCTAGTGGAAAGTGTCCCTGCCCGTGGTGGGGGCCTTGAAGCAAGATGAGCTTTAAAATGTCTTCCAACCCAAATTGTCCGCTGTCTCTGTGATTCCTGCCTGTTCTTCCTCAAGCTCTGCAATGGATGTCTCTGCATCCCCCTTGAGCACCTGCAGGTAGCTGGGCAGGCGCTGTGCTCCCAGCCCTGTTGGCAGGTAATCCCATGGGTTACTGTCTTAAAACTGGCCGTTTACCGCTCTCAGTCTTTCCCAGATAGTCCTGGGCCCAGCCCTTCACTCTTTTGGGCAGGCAGAATGTGGCATAGTATGCCTTCAGCACGTGATCTCTCTGCAGGGCTCCAGCTGCCACCTCATGGACACCCAGGGTGAAAGGGACAGCCCAAGCCTGTGGCCCCCAAGAGAGACACATCAGGAGGAAGGACAGCGGACAGGCCAGTGGTGATGGGGAGACAGGTGTCTGCCCCATCTGCTCAGGTGGGTGTCTGGCAGGGGTGTCCTCTGGTGGCCAGGGGACACTGAGCAGCAAATGGGGATGGTGGTGGCAGTTCCATAGCTGGGACACATCACTCCTGGCGCTGGAGGGACATCACAATGTATTCCCGGGCTGCTATGAGAACCATCAGGGAGGGTGTCAGTCCAAACCCCATTATCATCCCAACACCATTGAGAGACTGACAATCACATCACCTTCCCTTTCCACAGGCTGCTTCCTGCTGGATCTGCTCCCCACACATGCCTCCAAATGTGGAAAAGACCCCACCACAGCCTGGCCTTTCTTGTCTCCTGCTGCTTGGGTGTCCTGCCCCAATTGCCAGCTGCCCTTTGGCCTGGTAGAGGTGGAGCAGCATGCCAGCAACTGCGGGAAGACACCAGGGGCCCTGTCCTCACCCCAGTGCCTGCAGCAGGACATCAGAGCTGGGGACAAACCCTGTGTCACCCCCCCTGGGGGCTGAAGCTGCAGTACAGTAGGGGGCAGAGACACTGCAGCCCCTGGACATCTGTGGCAAGGCTGGTGTGAGGATGGAGAAGGTGCTTCCACCCCCATGGCTGGGTTAGGTGGGGTTTGAACCACTGTAATGGCAGGAGTCACTACTGGAGAAGAGTAAGTTAAAAAAGAAGAAAGATGGAAATCTGCACTATGACTGGTTGGTGCTACAGCAGGTTCCCTGGGTGAGCATCCTTCCTTGGGACACCCTGTGTAGCTCATGGGGATGGTGACAGGATAAGGAGGAGGTTATGCTTTTGCTCCCCTCAAGCCCTGATAAGGATTCCAGTGCATGTGGGCTGTAGGAGGAGGATGTCAGGACCCCCAGAGCAGGTGAAAAATACACTTTATTTACAAGTAGAAACACTTAAAAATGCTGCTTCAGCTTCCCTGGGAGGAGCAGGAGGGTAGGGCAGGTCCTTGGAGCCTCTTTAGATGCTGACAGGGGCTCTAAGGTCTCCCTGGAGCCTTTTCCTCCAGACTGAACACCACCCCCACTCTCTCAGCCTGTCCCCAAAGCAGAGGGACTTCAGCCCTTGGAGATCTTCTGTGACCTCTGTCCTCGCTCCAGAAGCTCCATGTCATTCTGATGCTGGGGGTCCCAGAGCTGGAAGCAGCTCTGCAGGTGGGGTCTCACCAAAGTGGGGCAGAGCCCACCTTGCCCCACTTCCTACTGTGCTGGGGGATCAGCCAAGGTCATGGCTGGACTTAAGGCTGCCAGTGCACATTGACAGGTCATGCTCAGCTTTCCAGTTCCCAGCATGCTGGGTCCCTCTGCAGTGCTGCTCCTGATCTCTGCATTCCCTAGCAAGCCCCCCTGCTCACATCTGTCATGGTGATGTTGATGGTAGTGCGGTGCCGGGCTGAGCGGGTCTTGCACCCAGAGTCGAGTGTGAAGTCACTCGGGGAGTTGGCACTGCTCTCCAGCTGCGACGGTGTCTCACAGAGGATGGGGGTAAAGTAGAGACTCTCCAGGGATGACTTCTTCTGAGGCAGCTGCTAAGACAGCAGTGACTCTTCACTGTCTGATGGCACCACTGAGACTTCCAGCTGAGAGCTGGTAGCCTTCCTGCAGAGACGAGGGATGAGGGTAGCACTGGCAAGCTTACCAGGCCATCAGGGACAGTGGATTTTGGGGTGCTGGCAGTAGATGGATCTGGTATCTGTGATGCCATTTTTGTTTTGCCTTTTTTTTTTTCTTTTCTATGTTCTCTGTATTCTTCACACATATATTTGTAGCTCTGTAGTCTATTCCTTAAGTGAAAGACAAAACAAATTCCAGGGCTCCAAGCCCCAGGAGGTACAAGGCTCCATGCTGTCTTAGTTCTTCCTGGGAACCAAGGCTGAGAACAACTTTTCGAGATATATTCTCATGGACAAAGTACCACTAGTGCTGAAGTGGGGTGGGGGGGGGGGGAGGGGGGCTCCAAGGGAGGAGCTTGACCTGGGAGGGTGGGGGGAATTGCATCACCACTTGTTCACCTAATTGGTGCCTTTTATCAATTATGCAAATTTCCTAAAACCTATAAAATGTACTCACCCCATGTGGGGGATGAACTTCTGTGGACTTCTTTCCGTAACTACCTCTGGAGGCCTTCAGAAAAAGATCCCCTTTTATATTACCTCCTCACTAAAATGATCTTGAGTTTCATTTCCTGGTTGGGAAAAAGGCAACAGCTCCAGCATGAAGTGAGAAATAAGGAGAGCTGTGCATTGTCACTGAGCAGCCAGCACTTGGTGTGTGTTACCTACTTAGTTTGGTCTTTCTGGATTATCTCCAGCTGCTCCACCTGCAAGCACAAAAGGTAGAGGTGAGTACACAGCTGGCATATAGGCTGTTTTTCGTAGAATCATTTAGGTTGGAAAAGCCCTCTGAGATTGATTCCAGCCATTCCTGCAGCACTGCCAAGACCACCACTAACCCATGTCCCCAAGTGCCATGTCCACGTGTCTGTTAGATCCCTCCAGGAGTAGGGACTCTACCAATGCCCTGGGCAGACAGTGCCTTGGCTGGGTGACCCTTTCAGGGAAGGAATTTTCTCCTAATACCCAACCTAAGCCTACCCAGGTACAACTTGAAACTATTTCCTATTCTCATGTTGCTTATTAACTGGGGGAACAGGTTACCTGGCAGACCCCATCTGGCTGCACCTATTGCTGTGGGGGACACACAGGAACGAGGCAGGGAGTGCATCAAAGAGGCTGCGTGAAGCTCTTGCAAGCAAGAGACCCCTCCTTTATTTTCCTGACTCTTTTTGTACATTTACAGATGTGACCACCCCAGAGGTGGGACCCTTGGGAACCACTGGTCGTTTTCCAGAGACCATCACCGAAGCCCCTCCTCTGGGAACAGATGTGGGAACTTCGGTAGTTTACAGAACATGACCTTGTGCATCAAGACTGTGCCTGGGAATGGAATTCCTAAACCAAAACATGCAGGCACGAGCGTGGCAACATGCACCCTCTTTTCAGGGAGCTATTTCACCGTTACAGTGGTGAGACAGTCCCCCCCAAGCCTCCTTTTCTCCAGGCTTAGCCCCCTGCAACTCCCTCAGCTGCTGCTCATGAGACTGGTGCTCCAGGTCATTCCCCAGCTTTGCTGCCCTTCTTTGGAAACACTCCAGCACCTCAATGTGACAGTCCCTTTCACACCCAGGAATGTATCCCACACTCCCAGTCTCTGTGCTGAGCAGGACATGGATTCAGGGGTGTGCAGAAGGCTGAACATGCCCCTTTTCCAGGAGGGCTCCCCCACCCACAGCCCTCCTGCTGAAAGTGGAACCCCTACCTGAGTTGTCAGTCTCTGCTTTGTTTCCAGGAATTTCTTCCTCTCTTCCAGGGCTGCTGCTTTGCTGCTTTCATACTCCTTACTCAGGTTCTCCAGCTTCTGTACTGCCTCCTTAGCCTCCTGCCTGCTGCTGGTCACAAGCTTCTCAGATGCTGCCTGCAACTGCTCCAGCTCCTGCATTTGTCGCTCCCTGGCCTGGCCCAGTTCTGCCTCAAGCTGCTGCTGCCCTTGGCTGTTGCTCTTGCTGAGCCCCTGGTTCTCCTTGGCCAGCTGAGCATTGGCTTGTTGCAGCCCTGCCAGCTGTGTCCCTGCCTCTGCTGCCTCAGCTTGCAGCCGCTGAATGGCCCGGTCCTGTTCTGCCAACTGCTCCCGCAGTGACAGCACCTCAGCCACCTCCAGCCTGGCCTGTGCTAGCTCGGCTTGCAGTGTGGACATGGCTTTTGCTCTCTGCTCCAGGTCCTGGTGGTGCTGGCTTTCCAGGGAGGCACGCTCAGCCTGAGCGCTGTCGAGCTCCTGCTGCAGGGCAGCCAGGAGCTGCTCCTTCTGTAGGCACTTGTCCTGGCAGACCTTTGCTTCCTGCCGCAGCTCGTCCTCCCGCTCACTCTGGCAATGGCGGTCCCTCTTCAGAGCCTCGGTGGTCATCTGCTGCTTCTCCATCTCTTCTCGGCACCGCTGCACCTCCACCTTCATCAATGAGCACCTCTCAGCTGCACGGGAGGCTGCGGTGGCCATCTCTGTCTGCAGCACCTGCAGCCTCTCCTCCAGCTTCTTGCTCTTCTCCGACTCGGCCAGGACCAGCTGTTTCAGCTCCTTGCTCTCCCCTTCCTTCTCTGTCACCTGGCGACGGAGGATGGAGACCTCATGCTCCAGGCTGCTGATCAGGCTGCTCTTCCTCTCCATCTCCTGGACACACTGGGACACTTGCTCCTTCCAGCTCTCCTTCTCCTGCATGGCAGAGCGGACGGACACCAGCGCCTTCTCTGCAATCTGCAGTTGATCCACGGTGCTTTCCAACTCCTTGGATTTGAGCTTCTCCTGGGAGAGCTGCTGGGAGAATCCCTCCAGTGTCTCAGCAGCTCTCTGGGCATCTGCCTCCAGCTTGGCCACACGCTGGGCTGCTGTTTGCTCTGCCACAGCCATCTTCTCCTGCATGGAGGAAATCTTGGCCCTCAGCTTCTGCTCCTCGCTCTCCTCCTTTGCCCATGCCTGAGTGCTGGATAGATTAGCCTGGAGGCCAGCCAGCTGCTCTGCCTGGGCCTCCAGCACAGCCACCTTCTGCTCAACCTGCAGCTGCTGGCAGGCCAGCTGTGCTCCCAGCTCAGGAAGAGACAGGCAACATAAAGTCTGGGGATGTGGGAGTGACAAGGTCCCACCTAGGAGGAAGGAGTGGATGTCCTGGAGGATTACCTCTTATTCTTCTCCCTCAGCTCCTCCATTTTTCTGGGCTCCAGCTGGAATTCAGCTTGCTTCTTGTTGCTTTTTTCTGCTTTTCCTCCTGCCCGGCTAGCAGCTGCAGGAGAACTGGCAACAATTCTCTTTGGGTCCAGGAAGGGAGGTGAGGTACAGGAGCCTCACCAGAGCTTTCTGGGAGAATTCTCTTGGCAGCATGTAGCAGCTGATGGCAGCATACAGGCAGACAAGACACGACACGGCTTCTGAGGGTGTTGATTAGACAGGGTTTATTTGGGGGTCCCACACTGGGGGGGGGGGGGGCAGCATGGCTCCCACAGGAGAGAGGGGAAAGAGAGAGAGAGGGGGAGGGAGGGAGCAAGAGAGGGAGAGGAGGCAAGAGCAAGAGAGAGAGCAAGAGGCCTTCTGCCTCATGTATCTTAGCTTAAAAGAGCTTTCCAGTGAGAGGGCAGATCCAAGGCTCAGACCAATGGGATACTGAGGGTAGGAGGGGTTGGGTACAATGATTGGGTTACAATGAATGGCCACTTAGGGGGTAGTTTACGACAACTTAGTAATGAATCATACATTTTGGGGGAGAACAGAACAATCATTTAGGAAAAATAAATCACAGCTTCTCATTGACCTTTACCAAGCAATGAATCTGCTGCTGCATAGTAGTCATCTGAGCATCTGGGGAAGGGGGCAAGAAAGGGCCTGTTACCAAACTTTCATGTCACCTGAAGCCCCCACAACAGCATTTCTGCACAGAAACCCTCTGCAGCAGGAGATCAAAGAGCCTGCTGCTCAGCAGAGGTGTTGCTTCAGTCATGGCTTTTGTTGCCCAGGACGTATAAGGGAAACACAAGACGGAGGATGGAAGCTGGAGTCTCACTTGAGGCCTGGCAGGATGGACAGAGTTGTGGTGGGGTCACAACAGAAAAGTCAGAGAAACAAGGGGAGATCTCTGCCCCACAGACACCTCCCTGCACCCCAGGACATCCTGCTAGTGACTGACACTTCTCCATGATGAGCTTCTAACTTTCTGCCACATCCACCTCCAGCTCTTCCTGGTTCTGTCTCTCAAAAGCCACCTGTTCCTGCAGCCACTGCAGCTGAAACTGGGGGATTCTGCATGATGTCCCCCATGGGTGAAGACGGAGAGCTGGGCAGACTGCAGGGAGAAACACACAGAGCTGGGTTATCCTGAGCCAGAGCAGGGTCACGCAGCCACACCAACTCTGCTACTCCCATCTCTGGGGCAGGTTCTCCTGCCTGTCTCGCCAAGGAACAAAACAAGGTACAAAACAATACACGTATATGACAATTTCAATAAATGAGGTAATATAAAAGCTGGTCTTTAATTGGAGGACTCAGCAGCCAATGTGGAAAACCCAAGCTGCCAGCATCCAGAAGGCCCCATTGCTTGCAAGGAAGCACCTACAACATGCAGCTTCCCTCAGGACAACCCCCAGGATCTGCTTGTCCATTCTGATGTTAAAGCACTATGTCACACTGAGTGATTTGCATCACTTCCAACACAAACATGAGGTGTTCAGGTTCATCCATCCTCATCCCTAGCCAGAATCCCCCACATGATGGGAGAAACAAGGGAATAGTGGGAAGACAAGGGAATCACAACCCCAGACAATAGGAAAACCAGGAATGCTTTTCTCATCAGTAACAGGAGGGCATTGCTCAACACTCACATCCAGCATTGGAGGCAGAAGGGCTGTGGAGGTAACTTACATTGTAGGAGCGAGGGTGCCGCTGCTTCCACTGAACCAGGAGGAGCTGTGCCACCACAAGTGTGGCGATGAGGATGAGGACCATTTCGGCATGCATCGCCTCGTGCCCACGGTGCTTGGCATGCATCCGTACGTGCTCCACCCTGTAACAACCAGGAAAAGGCAGCTGAAGAGCACACTGGCACAGACTGCATGCTGGGGTACAAACACCTCAGGAGAGCCAGGAAGACCAGATAGAAAAATAGCACTAAGAAGAATTATGTTTGTGGACAATCCACAGGGGAAGGGACAAAGGGCTGCTCTGAGACCAGCTCATTTCTATGCTGTGAAAGCCAAGAACAACACTTTGCCCATCTGAGCGTGAAGGGGTAGAGAACTCCCACTGACCTACCTGGACTAATGAACATGGAGCGCACAGTCGACATAATTCACAATCCCGGAATGGGCAAGGTTAGAAGGGACCATCAGTGGGGTCATGTCTCTCAACCTTCCTGATCAAGCAGCGTCTTCCTAGAGCACACTGCAACTGTTTGACCCAGAGTGTGTGCTAATTCTCAATACCAAACCCTCAGCCCAATTTTGGGACCACTAACACTGTTGTCCCTCTTGTCCAACAGGGGAAAGGCTGGAAGGGCCAGGGTGGAGAGTGGGGGGAACAGCTGACATCTGGCAAAACCCCCAAACCCCAGCAAATTGCTTCTCTCCAGCCTGCGCATTCTGGAACAAGTCATTTCTAGACCGATACTTGCCAGGCATCCGGGCTTTCTTTGCCCAGCTTGTGCTGTTTGACCAAAAAACAAGCTGGAATTAAGAGCTGTACATCCTTATGTCTTGGTCTCTAGGTGATAACACTGTTCAAGAAGTTAGAGGAAACAAAAATTCCAAATCTAACAAATATGCCAAATTCCCTGATTTTAAGGCATTCTCTAGAAACTAACACAGAATCACAAACTCAGGTGTTTGGAAGGCACCACAGTGGGTCATCTGGTCCAACCTCCCTGCTCAGGCAGGATCATCCTAGAGCACGGAGCACAGGATTGCATCCAGATGGTTCTGCAATATCTCCAGTGAGGGAGGCTGCACACCCTTTCTGAGCAATCTGTTCTAGTGCTCGGTTACTGCACAGGAAAGAAGTTCTTTCTCATGTTCACAAGGAATTTTCTGTGCATCTGTTTCTGCCTGTGGCCTCTTGAGCCATTGCTGGGCACCACCGAGCAGAGCCTGGTCCATGCTCTGATCCCTCCCTGCAGACACTGACAGACATTGATGAGGTCCCATCTCAGTCATCTCGTCTTGAGGCTGAACAGCCCCAGCTCCCTCAGCCTTTGCTCCTAAGAGAGATGCTCCACTCCCCTCACCATCTCTGTAACTTCCACGCGACCTCCTCCAGGAGCTCCCTGTCTCTCTTGTCCTGAGGAGCTCAGAAGTGGACAAAGCACTCCAGAGGTGCCTCACCAGGGCTGAGTAGATGGTCAGGATCACCTCCTTTGACCTGCTGGCAATGCTGCTCCCAATGCATCCCAGGATCCCATTGGCCTCCTTGGCCCACAGGGCACTGCTCTCTCAGGGACAGTTTGTTCTCCACCAGCACTCCAAGGCTCTATACCTTCTCCATAGAGCTGCTCCAGCAAGTTGGCCCCCAGCCTGTGCTGGTGCAATACTGAGAGTCCAGTCTGACTGTGATTTTCAATAAGCATCTGGATTAAATTGGCTTGGCTAAGGGAAAAAGAGGATTTTTCAAGCCCCTTACTGTAAGACAGATATTGAAGGGCTGGGGGGTGTCCAGAGAAGGGTAAAAGAGGCTGGAGAAGGGTCAAGAGCACAAGTCCAGTGAGGAATGGCTGAGGGAGCCAGGGGCGCTCAGGCTGGACAAAAGGAGGCTTGTGGGGGATCTTCTTGCTCTCTACAAGGCCCTGACAGGAGGGTGGACCCAGGCAGAGGTTTGATTGTTCAGTCATAATTCTGGAGACACTATGATTGTTTCAGAAAATGTACAGGTGCTATGTAATAGATGTTCACCCTAATACTATAAAAGCAATTTTAAGGTCACAATGTCAAGGGAAACATGGATTGTGGATATGCTTTATACAGCTAGAAATCAATTTTCAAATTGTATGCATTTATGTTGCTAAGAGTTTGACAATCCTGAGCCTCGACATACATGCCAACACCTACTTCAAAGACTGTGGAAAGAAGGGCTAGGTTCATAACTCCCTTCCTTCCTTCCTGCCTGCCTGCCTACCTCCTCTCTCCCCTACAGAGATGACATAATATGCTTTTACCTTAAAATGCATACTGATTAGGCCAAATATATAACTGAGCTCTTTCAATGGTGACGTTGTTCACAAATACTTCTTCTACAAGCTCTATTGTTTGGGACCACAAGAATTCTTTGCAAACCCCATCCCAGCAAACGTGATTGAGTCACATGCTTTGACATGGACCTTGAAGACAGACCGCAGAGAAATTTAGCTTAGAATTTTGAAAACTTATCTAAAATCTATAGAAGCTATCTGCAAACATGCTCCTAGGTATACAGGATGCAGAAGCATAGGAAAGCTCACGAATGCTGGGGAGTCTACACTGCCTGGCTTGTCACTACAGCAGCCACAGCCACCTTGGCCACTTGGTAGGTGAGAGGGAGATGGCTCTTGTCCCCTTGGTCCAAAACGACCACTGTCTGTAGACAGAGCATTTCTTTCCAACAAATGGCTGAGGAGCATAGCACCTTACCCATCAAGACTGCCTGCTACTGGGATCCAGTAGCCAGTAAGTCCTCATTTTGTCCATAATAATGAACATCCTCTCCCTGTCCCCAAGAGCATGTCAATCGTCTATGGCTTGAACAGATAGCACACCTCAACTGAGGGCTGATGTTTTGTCGCCATCCGCAGAGAGGTGCTCCCAGTGTTTGCTGCCTGCCTTGCTCCTGGCTGAGAGGTGGGACAAGTCCTGGCTGCCAGACACTCTGCTGCTCCTGGCCAACCCTGGCCCTACTGCAGTCTGATATCAGGCAGAGAAATCACTCCACTGCCGATAGATACACTCCAATTTAGGGGATGGGAAAGGATCTAAATAAAAAAGGCAAGTAATCATCCTGTTTTTACTTTATCTGATTACTGTGTGGAAGGTAAGGTGGAAAGTACCAGACTTTCAAAGCATACTATTGCCTTTCATTTTCTACTTGCAGGGAATTTTTGGATGAATGTGTCAATGCATCATACTTCCTCTGGGAAATGTTTTAACTAAAACCCCCCTGATAACCTGAATCTGCTTGAAGGAAAAAAAAATGCACTGAAGTTTACACTTGAAATATTGTCATTGTACCAAAAGTGTACAGATAAAACAACTTGTGCAGTTCCCACAAATGGGGGATTTAGTGAGCTGTCAGGGCAGTGCACTCACCTGCATTTGCCATTGTTACAGATGTCAACATCCAAGTTCACCATCCTAATCTAATAGTTATTCCTAAATCGTTAAGCAATGGTAAAATCTCACAAAAAGAGTGGATGCTACAGAATAGATAGGCGTCAAACACCAAGGAATGCCACATGGGGTGGGGGGTTGCCTATAACAAGAAATTTTTGTCCAGTGTATGTAATATTGCCAGAATTTTATCTGTCTGTTGCTATGGGGGGATGGCTGGTAGCACACTCAAAGTCAGGCTGATCACATCAAGGTGTTCAAGCCTGGAGGGTGTTATTCCACTCAGCCCCAAGGACCAAAAAAACCTGTGTGGTGTTTCCACCATCTTCCACTTCAGTGCTGGCCAAATCCCAACTTAGTTATTCAGGAAACACCAAAGGTAAAACTTTAAAGCCCTCTCCAGCCTAGACAAGGTCACAATGAGTGACCAAAACCTCTGCCACCTGGCCACCCTCTGAAGGGAAGAAAGAACCATCAGAGGAGAGTGGGCAAGGAGGATGGAAGTGACTTGTCTGTGTAGGGGCAGAACCCGTCTCTCAGTGTACTTTTACCTGGGCATGCAGCACCCTCCCTCCCTTCTGATGAGGGTTTTCAAGACGTGAGCTGTGAGGTCTAGGACTGGTGCTTTGGCAAGCCACTAGATGGCAAGATACGGCAAGGATTGAGCATCAGCTGTTCCTTTCTTCCCTGCAAGAGGCACCCCTCATGCTCGCGTCAGGCCCCAGCTGGAGCCAAGACGGTAGAACGGTCCTCCTAACTTCACTTGAGTGCATCAGAGCACAGGCACAAGCCCTCTACACTCAACGGTATTGATTTCCTCTAATTAATTTCTTCTTTTTATTTTTAGGTGCTGTTTTGGGTGTTCTTTGCTATTGCTTAGTTGTCTTGCTGTGCTAGAAGAAGTCATGGCACCTGTTTCAAGATGCCACTGAACTGTGGCATGGTGGTGATGCGTGAACCGAGCTTGTTCATTTTAGGGAAGAGAAGGTGCTTCTCTGTAAGACAGGTTGACATGCCACTAGCTGAAAGTGATTTTCATTGATTAAAAACAAGCCAAAGCCCTCACAGAGACTTAATATCCTTAATTGCTCAACCTTTTGTTCTTTTTGCTGCAGTGTTATATGTCCAGAGAGAAAATCCCACAAAACTGTTGAAATTTCAGGGCTAAACATTTTTACTGTGAGCAGTTCACAGCACTACCAGCTGAGGTATTATTTTTATTTGCCTTTTCAGCCACAACTCTGCTTTGCTTAACTAAAGAACACCAAAACCATTTTACTATATTTATCCATATCCATTTTTGAGTCTTTTCTCTAAGCTTACGATTTTTCATTACTCTGGTGTCAGTCAGAGGCCTTATCATCCAAAAAGTTATATTCCAAACAGAAACAGAACAAGATTCTTATTAACAATATCTCTGTTACTTCCTGTCTTTATGGACCGTCTTGGTTTGGAAAGACAGGTATCCACCAGGGAAAGCTGGAGTTTCCCTTAGAATAGAGAATGTAAACCCCTCACCCCTGCCAAATTATAATTTTGCAATTAAGGGCTTTCAGGCAAAGATTTGGGAATAGGAATAACAGTTCTTTACTAGGAATATTAACAATATAAATGTAGTAGAAAACAAAATCACCCAACCAAACAAGCACACAAATAAACAAGCAATCCTGGAAAACCCTGACAGAGTCAGAGCTATAACATGACACCCTGTTGGTCAGGGTGTTGGAAGCAGTCCAGAAGTAAGTCCTCCTGGAGTGGCAGATTTGGATCTGTTGAAGTAGAGATGATCCTGTAGAATAAGGGTCCAGTGATGGTGAGAAGGGGTCCAGTAATAATGAGAAGGGGTCCAGTCTTCCTCTGGGAATCGGGTGAGAAGCTAGATGCCTTCTTGTTCCTGTGTCTCAGTTTTATCCAGGTAGGAATGGTTGGCTTCCACTACTGGGTGGAGCATCTCACAATAGGATGATGGAACATGGATGTTCTACTTTGGGGATGTGTGCTTTTAGGGGTGTCTTAATGGTCCATTAGCAGAAAATATTCCCCTGGAGGGAGGACAGGCAGTGAAAGAGATAAGAAACAATGCCCCACCTGGTTTTAACAGTTGGCCCATTACCAGAAGGCATCCGCTGCTCTCCCCCCAGAGTTACAAGAGATAAAGAAAAACATCTCTCCAACTACTTTTAACGAATGAAATAGAATACACACCCCTGGCTCCACAACCCAGAAGGACCCAGAACATGGATCCAGAAGGAACTCCCTACAAGGATGAAAGTTGTCCCCAGCCCTATCCCTGCCTTGAGCTCTGGATATGCTTGGCCACATGAAGCCAAGGCAGGGAGCTGAACGTCTTTTGTTTTGGTGACGTTTCTTTTGAATTTAATTCCTCTGTATTTTCTACTCCAAACCAGGTTTGTTTCTGACAGATATAGTATTTCAGAATATGCTTGTCTTTCCCCAGAGTTTCTTCCTCCTTCAGGAGGCAACTAATTCAACATAAAGTATTGTTTGTCACATGGGATATAACCAAGCCTCTTAAACCTGACTTTGTCATCTTCTCCCTGGAGCCCAGCTCTGGTGTGGGATTCATTTCATCCACAGAAGACAACTACAGTGGAATATTGTATCTGAGCCAGGCACCAAGAGGCTCCATCAAGACTCACGGGAGAAAGATGAACCATATCTCAGAATTTGTGCATGTCATAATTATGTGGCATTGGATGAATCACCACATCATCATCATTGGCTGATTCACTCATTGATTGTGAAGGAAGCCTTCCCATCCACGGAGTAGGGATCCAGTGACCTTGCTATGAGCTTCATCAAGAACACAAGTTCCTTTAATCTGCTGTCACATGTTGCCATGCTTTCGTGCCTGCTTGTTTTGGTTTTGGGAAATTCTATTCCCAGGCACAGTGTTGAGCACAAGGTCATGTTCAGTAAACAACCGAAGCTCCCACATCTGTTCCCAGAGGAGGGGCTTCGGTGATGGTCTCTGGAAAATGACCAGTGGTTCCAAGGGTCCCACCTCTGGGGTGGGCAACTTGTAAAATGTACAAAAAGGAGTCAGAAAATAAAGGTGTGGTCTCTTGCCTGCAAGAGCACCATGCAGCCTTCACTGATGCACTCCCTGTCTCGTCTCCCTGGCGGCGTAATCAGTTATATATGGTGACCCCGACGTGATCTGCAGCCGCGTGAACAAGGTAAAAAATACCTTGTCCCCTTTTTAAAGAAAAAGGGATTTTTATTTCTCTCCGCAGGGAGAAGAAATTTGAAAAAATGAACCGGCCTCTAGGACCGGAAGATAACTATGTGTTAACCATGTGGGGGTTGTATCTCGGAAGATGGGAAGTAGGTATAACCTCAGAACATCTAACACAACTATATAGATGGGGGAAAAACCAGGGTTTTATCCCGAACCCCAGAAGAGTGCGGTATAGGTCGTTTTGGTCTCTCTTGGGTCAAACTGTGAATGAAGAGTTAGATATGATAATGAAATTATCACTGATATGGGAAAGGTCCATGAAGGTTTTTGAGATGTCGGGAGAAGAATTTCTTTTCAGCTCCCTTCCCGATTCAGAGGAAGAGGATCCAAGTCCCCAGACTGCTGCCGACAGCTCGGAGAGTCTACCGAAGCCGCCTTCAGAAGACCTGGGTTTGTCCTTTCCCCCCGCTTGTCAGCCCCCTTCTGGGAAGGAGGGGGGGAAAACCCCGGGCAAAAGCGGAGGCGCCCAGCGCCGGTCTGCGAATCGACCGCCGCGAACGCGTCCTTCCCCAATCCCTCCGTGTCCTTCTTCCTCGCGAGCGGCCGCGCGCAGGAGGGGGTCGGGGGTCGGGGGTCCCGAGACGCCGTCGCGCCCCGCCCCGCGGCCACCGCGCCGCGCTTTCCCATGGAAAAAGCCCGTTGAGACCTTGGCGCCGCCCCGGGGACCCCATCCCGGCGGTCCGGGCTCGCAAAAGCCCGGGAGAAAGAGGGGACCGGAGTCGCCCATCCCCCAGGCGCCTGTCCCTCCAAAAAAGAGACAGAAAGGAGTGCGGGGCGGTGCGGCTCTCTGCAGCCACCGCAGGAGGAAAGGGGGGCTGCCCCCTCAGCCCCCCTGCCCCTTAGCCCCCTCCGGCTCGGCTCGGCCGGAGACTCCGCCCCCAACATGCCACGCGGCGCCCGGAGCCGCCCCGTCCCGGGGCCGCCGGGGGAGACGGGTGGGGGCCGCCCGCCCCCGCCCCGCAGGGCCCGCTGATGCTGCCCAGCCGGCACCGCCGCTCCCCCCACGCCGCACGGCCCGCGGAAGGCGGGTGGGGGTGGCGCGACTCCGCCCCCGCCCCGCGGGACCCGACGGGGCCGCTCTGCCGAGAACGCCGCCCACCTGTGGGTGCGGGGGGGGCGCGCGGGGGGACCCTGTGCTGGGCCGGCCACGGCCCGCCCCTCCCCCGGCGGCGCGGTCGCGGAAGAACCCCCGCCAACCGAAAGCCGGCGGCTCCGCGATTCCACCGGCTGCCGCCCCGACGCTTGCCCCCCCCGCCGGCGTCTCTGTTGCCTGGCAACACTCCCGAGCTTTCGGGGACTGCGGCTCCACCTGCGTCTCTTCCTGTGGACCCCTGCCGTGTCACCGTGCGCTCCAGCCGGCTGAGACCTGCCTGGAGCAAAGTGCAACCTACAGCATGGGGACTGAGACGCTGGGGTGTGGAGAACTGCTTTTTGGGAACCCAAATGACTTCCCTTGGTCCAGCCCATGTGGCAGGTGCTCAGAGTGAGACACGGTTTTCTCTGTCTGCTTCTGTGCTGTTCAGAAAGCGGGCTGAGAGGGATTCGTGGCTCTCTCTCAGATACCCAAGGGAATTCCAGGGATCGTGTAACCTGTGCTTTTGCAGACCCTCGTTTTCAGGACTGGGAACTGGCGCTGGGATGTTTGCCTCGCATCTGCCGAGCACCCTGACTCCCTGCATGGCATTCCTGGCCTGGTGACCATCCCAAGCTGTGTATCCTGTACCTTCCTGATACCACCCCTCCAGAGACCTGCATGACGCATGGAGGGGACGGAGCACTGCTTCGACAGCTAGCATCCCGTGATCAGACTCAGAGGGACTCTTTCCTGTGGTTTTGCTTGCATTCCAGGGGGAGTGTTGTGGACCTCTGGGGTGCGGGATTCTTGGCTGGGGTTTGTGGGTGCAGGATCGGGATGGATTTTGTAACGAGGGTCATTGCACTGCATGGCACAGCATCTCATCCGACAAGGATTCGGCGACTGGTCACAACATGTTTCAAAAAAAAAAAAAAAAAAAAAAAAGGGGGAAAAAGCAGGGGACAGTCCCTGCAAATTAGCCGACAAGCAAATTGGAAACTGTGACCAGAATGAGAGCCGACAAGTGGAGAAATCTACGAGTCTTCAATCGAAGACCTCTCCACAAGCAGATATAAAAATCTGCATTTTTCTTTTTCCTTTCTTTTTATATAAACTGAAAGGGTGAGATGTTGCCATGCTTTCGTGCCTGCTTGTTTTGGTTTTGGGAAATTCTATTCTCAGGCACAGTGTTGAGCACAAGGTCATGTTCAGTAAACAACCGAAGCTCCCACATCTGTTCCCAGAGGAGGGGCTTCGGTGATGGTCTCTGGAAAATGACCAGTGGTTCCAAGGGTCCCACCTCTGGGGTGGGCAACTTGTAAAATGTACAAAAAGGAGTCAGAAAATAAAGGTGTGGTCTCTTGCCTGCAAGAGCACCATGCAGCCTTCACTGATGCACTCCCTGTCTCGTCTCCCTGGCGGCGTAATCAGTTATAGTCACACACTTATTTTCCATCTTCTGCAAGCCTCCTTTCCAAGTCCTGTAAAAAACATCCACCTGGATCAATTAAGGCAGGTCTAAGACTGAGATCTGCTTGCATGATCTGTGTGCTGGGTCTGACATCCTTTGGGTCTAGATCCAGGACTGAAGATCCTCAACCTGTGTTAATGTGTGGGTGTCCTGCTACAGCTATAGATGAAAAACGATCAGGAAACAAAGCTACTATGAGCCACAGCAGAAAGTACCTATCTCAGCCCTTCAACCATAGAGGATTGGAAGCAACTGAAGCTATAGTTGCTGAAGCTACAGCAACAGGGCTGATGTCAGGAGCTCGGAGCTCAGAGCAGGTAACACAAGGAGGATCCCAGTGCAAGAGCTGGCACTCTCTGCTCTGCAGTGCAGGTGAACAGAGCTGCTGCCTTCCTCCCTAATATCAAGGTGGCAGCAAAAGGAAATCCAACATTTGTGTGCATAAAAAAATTCAGGCCAGACCATAGGTGTCCTCTGATCCCTGTGGCATCTGAAGCAAGATACCAGATTTCTAGGTAGACAAGGAAAAGTAGGGTGCTACCTTCTCATTCAGGGTGGGTCATTACAGGGTCTGACATTAGTTTTCATATCAAATGAAATGAGTAAAAAGGTTAGTGGTGGCAAGAGGTTGAGTCCCAATTTTCGCTTCTGCTGCACAGAAAAAAAATATTCTGCTTGTCCTGACCATTTTCTGGGATAAGCACATTCTGAGGGCTCTTGGTAAATGAATCAGAGGGAAGAAAATAATTAATAATAGAAAAAAATATTTTCATAGTTTCATATTTATCTAAGCAGAGAGCATGTGAGGGTAGCAGACATACCACGCAGGCTGTTGCATCTAGAATTAACCTCTTTCCATCACTTTTAACTTCCTTAAAATATATGGGGGCAAGAATGTTAAATTCGATGGCATAATTTACTGTGAGACCAGTTCTGTTAAAATCACTGAAAGACAACCATTAGAAACCCTCATCTATCACTGTAGAGAGTAAAGGAAAACTGAAGACTAAATCCTGAACTACTACTTCTCTCCTTCTTCCTTAGCTAAAAACAGGGCTGCTGGAACAACCACCAAAGAGTGATGTCCATGAAGTCAGGAGAATACCATGTCAGCCATTTGGGATAATCTCTCTTACATGAATTGCAGAAATGAAGGAGGATAGAGAAGGAAGGAAGGAAGGAAGGAAGGAAGGAAGGAAGGAAGGAAGGAAGGAAGGAAGGAAGGAAGGAAGGAAATTGTACTCAAGTTTCATCCAGCAGATCAGTGCAAGCATGGAAAGAGCAGTTGTGTTAGTTTAACACAACCTGGCTTTTAGTGAGGTGTCCTGGGTTGTGGAGCCGGGGTTTGTGTATTCTATTTTCATTTGTTTGAAGGCAGTTGGGGAGAGGCTTTTCTTTATCTCTGGTAACTCAAGCGGGAAGAGGCCTGATGCCTCATCATAATAGGCCATTAGCACCTTCCCAGGCTGTACCTTCCTCCCCTAGAGCGGTGCATCTGCATTTCTATCACCCTATTGTGAGATACATCACATCCCCCTGGCAGTGGGGGGGCAGGCAGTTTTGCTGTCTGGATAAACGGAGACTCACAGACAGGAGAGCTGCTAGTTTTTCACCCGATTTCCTGGGAGGAAGGCCGGACTTCACCTCACCAACACCAGACTCCATCTCACCATCCCTGGACCCCCTCCTCATCATCACCAGATCCCCCTCCTCACCACCCCTGGACCTGCTTTTCTACAGGATCATCTCTGCTCCAACAGAATCACATCTGCCATTTCAGAAGGACTTACTTTTGGACTGCTTTCAACACCCTGAATCACAGGGTGTCAGGTTGTGGCTCTGACTCTGTCAGGGTTTTCCAAAATTGTTGTTTATTTGTTTATTTGCTTGTTTGGTTGGGTGGTTTTGTTTCCTATTACATTTGTATTGTTAATATTCCTAGTAAAGAACTTTTATTCCTATCCCCAATATCTTTGCCTGAGAGCTCTTGATTGCAAAATTATAATTTGGCAGGGTGTGAGGGGTTTGCATTCTCTATTCTAGGGGAACCCCAGTTTCCCTGGCAGAAACCTGTCTTTCCAAACCAAGACATGAGGGCAGAGAAAAGGCCACAGAGGCTGCTTCTGAGAGAAAAGCTCCTTCAAACTTCTACTGTGTCCAACAGAGCCAATCCCTGAAGGCTCTGATGATGGACTTATTGGCTGGCTCAATCAGAGAAGTTAGTAATGCCTCTGTGATGACATATTAAAGAACGAAGAAAGGCGTGCAAACCCTCTTTCTTCCTCCGAGGAAGGGGAGGCCTTCTGGCACAGCCGGTGGGAAGCCTATCCTGGCGTGGCTGACCAGGGGCCATCCCAGTGCTGAGAGTGGCCGTGTGGCCAGGGTTGCACAGCTTGGGTAGCTCGGCTGCGACTGCATGTCTGGGGTGGTGTGGCCGAGATTGCATGGCCACTGCCATCTCAGAATGACTCGTGATAAGCTTTTTTTATTTAGCTGTTTTTAACCAGCTGTGCTATGGACGGAACAAGGGCAGCTGACGCGGCCTGCGTGGTGCCAGCAGGGACCACGTGATCAGCAGTGAGGGGCATGGCGAGCAATTCTCTGATGCAGAGCCTGGATGAGATCAACCTTTCAGCATTGCAGAACTCTCTAAAAACTTTTCAATTGGTACAACTTGAGAACAAATGACCCTAAAGACACCAATTCTCTCCCAAGGCAGAGAAAAGGAAAAGGTGAAGATATGTGAAGAAAACAACATGGCGACACTAAGGGCAGTGAAAAGGAGGGAGGGGGAGGGGGAGGAGGAGGTACTCTGAGTGTTGGAGCTGAAATTCTTGTGTAAGCCATGGTGAGAACTGTAATACAATCTTATAGATGAAATTAATGATTTAGTTAATTTTTGTTAAATGTTATAGTTAACAATTATAAATATGTAGGGGCTATTAAGCAAACTGCAGAAATTGTAAATATGTAGAAGCTGTTAAGCAATAATTGCTAGCTGCAGAAACTGCAGAAGAGGTTAGAAAGAGCCCGGCCTTGGTGCAGAATAATATAATGTAACTTTGTATCATAAGACATGAAGAAGGGGAGAAAATGGGAGAATGTGGTCACATAGTGACCACAGTGGAAAGTCTCCAGGGATGTGCTGTGAGGAAGAGGACAGACTTCATCCACCGACCACCATGAGAGGGCAGAAGACCCCAGACTCCCAGAGTTAGAAGACTCAACTATGACCAAATATGGAAAAACATGGACTGCGGAGGGACCAAGGGGAGTGTTTAAACCAAAAAGTTATAAAAATGGAAAACTACGGGAAAAACTCTGAAAAGCTGTGTGTGGAGCATGAGTTGAGACTTGTGCTCTCCAGCTTTCCCAGCACACTGCTTGCTTCAACTTCTCGCTTTAATAAAGGTTTATCTAACTGGCAATTATTGGGTCCTTATATTTTTCAAAAACGAACTGTTTTTCCTGTAATTCATGAAGTGCAAGGGGGGGATGTAGAGATCTACCTGCAGTCTGTGAGAATAAGGTGCTTGCATGGAGTGAGTGGATGTCAAGAAGCTGTGATCTGGTGAGACACTTCAACAGAGAGAGAAGACCCTTGCTTCCAAGGACAGAGGGAGAGAGTCCTTGCTTTCATACTAGAACAGCTCATCCTTAAAAGACTACAATCCATGAACTAGATCATTCATGCAAACAGTTGTGGGGAGACTACTTTGTCCATGGGAGAAACTCACATTGCAGGAGGTTCAGGCAGGACTGCTACTTATGAAAATTAGAACCACATTGGAGAAATTCACAGACAACTGTTTCCTGTGGGAAAGACCCCACAGCATAGCAGAAGAGACTCCTCTCCCTAAGCAAGCTGAAGAAAGATTTTTAGAAGTGATAAACCGACTAAAACCCCCACATTTTGTCTCCCTGTGCTGTTGGTAGGAAAGAAAGAAAGGCTGGAAGGCAGGGGAGAAAGGTGTTCTAAAAGGTTTATGTCAGTTCTCATTATCCTCTTTTAATTCTATTAATAATTTTTTCTTTATACCTTTTAAGCTTTGAGCCTGTTTTGCCCTTAAAGTGCTTTCTTCTAATCCTTATCTCACCCTATGGGTCTTTTAGATTTTTTTTCTTTCCCTCTCCACTGCTCAACTATAGCAGAAGAGAATGAGTGAATGGTTTTTTGTGGGTGCCCAGCTTCTAGCCAGTATCAAACCCCCACAGCAGCCAACCCTGTTTTTGGCAGTGTGCAGCTGGGATTTGAGCTGAGGAGAACTGCAGTGTGGAAATTTCATCACAGATGTAATGCCTTACCCAAAGGACTGCCCCAGCAAGTACAGCTTTCCAGAGCTAGGGTAAACAGTTATTGCACTTAAATATCACTTATGTCCCAAAGAAAAAACAATGACCTATTACAGGCTTCAAGAGAACTGTAATTTACCCAGATCTGGGGAAGGGAGACAATTTAAAATTAATCCTGAATTTTTTAACAAAATATCTAAAATTAATCTCCCTAGAATTCTCACATTTCTTTTCCTAGTTGGTTTTTGTGGTGGTGGTTTTTTTTGGGTTTTTTTTTTGTTTTGTTTTGTTTTGGGTTTTTTGTGTGTGTGGTTTTGTTTTTTTTTGTTTGTTTGTTTGGTTTTTTGTTTTGTTTTTGTTTTTGTTTTTGTTTTTTGGTTGTTTTTTTTTTTTGCTAGCTGATGTTTTTTCCCTAAGAAGCTGTGCCTTTTCTTAGTAGTTGCACAGGGTTAGATTTTCTTTACGTTTTAATAATTTTTGTTTTGTTTTCACATTCTGAAGTAGTGGATACACTCTCCAGTAGATTAGTTTGTTACTTAAATACAGATATTTTGTTTTTAAAATTGTGTTATTATCATACACACTCCCAACATCAATTGAATGCCATTACTACACCAACCATTCCATTATAGTTACCATGGAGAAAATTGAACCTACTGAGAGGCTATTTTGACCTTTGAGTATTTTTCTTTCTTACAGTGCTGCAGTCATTGGTGAGGGAAACTAGGACATCCACATTCCCAAAGAAAAGGATGGCAAATAGTCAGAAACCTTCATTTAGAGATGACCTTTGCAAACTAAAAATACTCATCATCTTCCACCCACACATTTCATTTGGGCCTCCTTAGTTATGCCTGCTGGTTGTTAGAAAGCAAAGGCAGCAGTGTTTTATGGGGCCACCTCAGCCAGTGTCCCTGAGGTTAAGGACAGGTAAAGCTCACAGGAAGACTCAGGAGATCTCATTAGGTTATCTGATCTGGCATACAGCTCTTGTGCAAGTTTTGATTTATTCCAAACCCACTCAGGGGTCACAAAACCCACATAAACAAGTCAAGCTACCTTCCTTGACAATACACAATGGGCAGCCTTAGAGCAGATGGGAGCAATTGGCCCCTGACAAGTCTTAAAACTACCCCCACAGATCTAAATTACAAAGTTCTGGTTTTCTTCTTAAAAATGATGACTGTGTTGTGGCCCTCTCCAGAGCGGAAAGTCTATGATAAGGAGAAATAAACAATCTTAGTTTCTTCTGAGACTGTCCAGAGCTTGCAAGATTTTTTTGAATAATGAGCAGGCGCAACACAGCTTTTCAGATCCCAAACAGAGGGTTTAATGTCCTTCCTTTAAAAAAAAAATAAATTCCCCTATCATGTCATCTTGTTTTCCCTGAATTTATTGCAAATGCAGTTTTGTTCAGAACAGAACAAAGGTTCTGCAGAAGGTTATCTATGTAGTGGATGAAGGACTTTTTGACACACAGAGAGCAATAACCTATAATTTTCATAGACACATAGGTGTCTGTGTCACTTCATAATTTTTGCTATGTCTAGGCCACAGGCACAGTCTCTGTCAACAGCCACAGAAAGAGAAGGGAAGTGCAGAAGGGAAAGTGGCCCCAGCAAGGCAGGAAGAGGTCAACACAGGCATAACCAGGCCACAGCCACCTGTTAACTTCTGGAATTCTGTCTGGACTGGCAATGTGCTAAACTGGCTCCAACTGCTTTAGGAGGGGAAATAAAAGGTTTGTAATGAATCAGATTCATGAAACCTGCAATTTTATCTAAAGAAACACAAAAGGTGTTTGACAGCTCTGTTCAGTAGTTTACACTGTGGCTCAGGTCAGTGGTACATACCTGTAATGTTTAATTCAGTCATCTTAAATGATCACTTTACTTTTTTCCATAGGAAAGCTTTACAGAATTTTTCACCTCTGAAATTCCCCTAAAATGTTGACAGAAATGTTCAGAAAAAAAATGACCCAATGAAAAATACCTTTTTTTTCCTGATAGGTTGTTTTGATTTAAAAAGAATAAAACACATTTCTGCAAGACTGTAAAATTTGATTTCTTCTATGTCTGAATAGGTGGTTTATTCCCTTCATTTGAAAATGATGGTTTAATTGATGCATGGCTTGCTTTGACACCTACTAGAAATCTGCTAGCCTGTTACCATATTCACTGTTGCATCAGGAGTGGTTGTCTTGATTAAGAGATGATGGGATGAGTTAAATAGGTCTTTTCTGATAGGTAAAAAAATCTGCCATCTTTGTGCTACCATCACTGTAAAATTGTTGTCTAACTCCATGATGGTTCATATTCCTTAAAGGGTGGGAAGCTCCTACATCCTGCTTGCAGGTTACTCATTTCCTGACCCTCTGCCAAGGCCCAATGCCCACCTCCCCCAGGCTCCCATATATCTCCTGAGGACTCTGCATATGCCCTCTTCTTAGGAGAGAAGAGAAAGACACAGGAAGACATGGGCCTCTGAAACACTGGCACAGAACACCCAGAGCAGTGAAAGTCACTGAAAACCACATCCTGAACATCAAAATAGATGAGTGCTGTCCAGTCACTGGATGTGGGAGAGACCTATGGAAAAAAGTATGTTGAGGCTATGCTCATTCAGTCCAGCCAAGGAGGCCAAATTCAAATTACATGCATAAACTTTTTATTTTACAGTGTCTTATGTTCCATTTACACAAGGGGATAATGCTGGTTTCCCTGTTATTCATCCTGTTACCTGGGCAACACATTTCTTGTAGGATCTCCTTTCCTCTTTTTAATTCAAGGGCAGGTGATGCTTTCTCTGGTCATGTCTTTTCCATTCTTCATGGTTCAAACAGTCAATGCAGAAGAGGAATTCCCACACTCTTTTCCTGTGTTGTGCTTGCTGCCTGTTATAAATGCATGTTTTGGAGTTGGCTTTTCACATATAGTAAGAGGATTGCTTTATGTATAATATGGGAAGGTTGTATTGTATGTTCTTTTATTAATAGAATTTGAAAAATGCAATAAATGAATGTTCTTAGATTGTAACAAAGTAGAGATGGGGGTTGTTCTTTTTTTGTAACTTCTTAACCAGATAGAAGGCAGAAGGAACTTCTTGCATTCCTGAACTGAAGATTTCTGATAAAGAACAATTGAGTCTTTGAGGGTTTGAATCTTCGGAAGACAGATTTACGACATCTATCCAGACTAAATGGAGTCCCACAGATAAATTGTATACTTAGGGGGATCTTGAAACCACAATGAATATTTGAATCATGCATTAGCATATTTTAAATATGTAACACAGAGGTCCTTAAAACAAAGGATCTGAAAGGGATGGTGTGCTGATCTTGCTGGTATCAGCACCTTGGCTGAAGAAGCTTTGTTTTTCTGTCTCCTAATTGTCTATTTTATTTTATTTCTATTAAACTTATAAATTTGCATAAAAAGTGAACTGTGTTTTTCACACTGCCCATTCCTCAGCAGGATCCTTGGTGCCTACTCCCATTAGGCTTGCCAATAAAGTAACCAAAATCATGGTTCATCTACTTAGAAAAAACATTGCCTTTCCTGTTATCCTCCATGAACTACTTTGTAACAGCATCCTGAGGGCAGCAGACTTCCTCTTCAGCTCCCAAAACCATATTTTGGGCCTCATAGAATATTTTGTGGCATCACTGGATAAATTCTGGTTCAAGCAAGCCCAGGAAACTAAATAAGTTGCAGCCAAAAGTAAACACATTTGCTTGCTACCTAACTCCCAGGCTTGGATATTTTGAGCACAATTTTCAGGAAGTCCTCACTTCCCAGGCAATTTAGTTACTCACACATTTTTGAGAATACAAGTGAGTTTCACCTTTAAAACACTGGCTGCTTTAAATAGGGTATAGAAGAGGGGATCTCCTTGCTGATTTTGCTCAGTTGTCAGCAGGCAGATATTTTCTATATAAGGAAAAGGGTTCCAGTTTCACCTTAGAACTTTTTAGGGAAAAAACATTAGAAGTTTCTTTGCTCTCCTGGCAGTAATTGGCTCAATGCCAAGACAAGAACACTGATAGGTCTCTTTACGTGCTCCTCAGAAATGTAGCTATTCTCTATTGGGCTGTATTGCGGGTTAGGTTTGTTCCTTTTTTACTTAGAGAATTTTTCCCCTTAAGTTCCTAGGAGACTAACTACTGGGTTCTTATGGGTGCTTGACCAGAACAAAGAGGTGGCCAAAAGTCGGGAGGGGGAGATAATGTCTCGACTTTTGGGGCAGGTAAAGGACAGGGCTAGGGGCAGCTGCTCGCTTTTTCTCTTGGCATTGCAGAGAGGACGGCCACGCTGCTGCTTGCTGTGGGAGGAGTTCGCTGTCACCACCGGGTCCGGTCCTGAGGAATCCAGCACCGTCCTGAGGAATCCAGCACCATCTGCTCGTGTGTCCCGGAACTCTGAGCTGCCTCCTCCTGCCCTGCTGGAGCTGGGCCGGCCCTGTCCCGCCACCGCCGTTTCTTCAGCCCTGCTTGGAGGCTTTTGCTGCTCTGTGGCCCCGCACCGCCCTGCTGGGACACCCCTGCCGTTCCAGCCACCACCGACGGAGCTTCTGATCTCACCCATCAGCCCGGGATTTTCCACCATTCCAGTCTGGTGCTCTCGAGAGATCAGACTGCCCCAGGCCTTGTCAAACAAAGCCCCTCGAGGTTTTTCCTTGTTGTGTTTATTATTAATGCTGTAGTTGTTGTTGTTTTGCCTTGTTATACATACTAGTAAAGAACTGTCTATTCCTATCCCCATGCCCCTGCCTGAAAGCCCCTTTAATTTTCTAAATTACAGTAATTTGGAGGGAGGGGATTTGAATTATCCATTTCCTAGGGAGGCCCTGCCCCTCCTTAGCAGACACCTGTCTTTCAAACCAAGACAGGCTGTTTGCCTACAAACCCACCTAAATCCTTCAATACTTAAGGGAGAGCATGAGGCTTCTCAGTGCTTCTTGGGCTGTCTAGTCAAGTGTCAGATGCTTCTCTGGCACCTGCACATGTTTATTCTTTTGTTTCTGTATTGTTTGTTATTTTCTGCTTTTATTAAAACCTTTGCTTTACAAAACATACCCAAGGAGCTGTCTTGCTATTTTTAAGCCACTCCGAGAGGCTGCAGGTGAACCCTCAGACTTGATACATTTTCATGGGCCTTATTACACTCTGGCCACGTGTAAGACTGTATCACTCAGCTTCAGATTAGGTTGGCCAAGAATATAACGAATTATTTTTGGCCTTAAATTGATGCCAGCTGGCAAACTAGGAGATAGGGAGAACTAACAGGGGTTTTGCTAAATATGTTTAAGTAAACAGAAATGAAGAATTTATCCTAGACTCTACTAATTCTGCAAAGAAAAGGACATAAAGGCTTGAAGAGCATTTCAGAAAGTTTTGATACATGAATTTTGTTTAGTTTTAGTGAGGCATTTCTATTTTCATGAAGAGCCCTGAATCACAGTTTCACATGCTTTATTGGTTATCTTTACTGGCACTTGGATGGCCTCTTATCATGTCAGAATGGCAAGTTACACATGGGGCAGCCCAAGTATTCATTCCCATAAAAAGAATGACGTCGTTTGTGGCTCTTCAAGACGGAATATATCACTGATCTCGTCTGAACATCATAGAATATTTTAATAACTTAAATATCTCAGGTCAACAAATTTCTAGCTAATAGGTCAGAAAATACTCTTGGGTAGCTGAGTTGAAGCAAGGGCAAAGAAATCATAGAACAGCTTGGGTTGGAAGGGACCTTACAAATAACCTTGTTCCAATCCCTCTGCTGTGAGCACTGACACCTTCCACCAAACCAGGTTGCTCTGGGCCCCATCCAAACTGGCCTTGAACACTTCCAGGGATGGGGCATCCACAACCTGTTCCAGAATTTTATTGCCCTCACAACAAAGAATTTTGCTGGGGTGCGTACCTCGTTCTGGCCCAGCTTGGTCTTCAGCTTGGGCTCCCGGCTGCTCTGATACGCTACAGCAATACACTTTTGTGGGGTCTTAGTTCTCAGACATGTCATGGCTATGGTAAAAAGAGGGGACTCTCGAGGCTTCCAGGAAACAGAGGTTTTATTTGGGGGGGGGGGGGGGGGGGGGCGGCGTGTCAGGGGGTCCCCCAGCCTCAGCCTGGTGCCTCTAGGGAGAGACCCCAAGCCTGGGCTGCAGGGTGGTTTTGTACTACACAATCTGGGGTGGGTACAAAATCATACAGACCAATAAAACAATCCAAACACTACATGCCAGCTAAATTACCTAAACTCTAACAAATCCAACACAGGTTTGGGAGTGGTCTCGAAAGAGCCCTGCCAGGCTAGTGGCTAAAGCTCTTGGACCTTAAAGATAAGAATTCTATGATGGACAAAGGGAAAATTATGCATATCACAAGGATGAAACAAGAAAGAACCAATAAAGAAGAGTCTTCAGGCAGGGGCTCTAGTTGCCTTAGAAACTCTTATCCAAACTACGAAAAGGATACATTCTAAAACAAAAGGCCCTTTCAAAGTGTTCAAACTATACTAAACTTACAATGAAAAAACCTTGTACTATATTCATAACTAAAGCTTATAAATCATTTCTTGCAAACTCACAGAATTTCTTTCTAATATCTAATCCAAACCTACCCTCTTACAGTTTGGAGCATTGTGTTATCACTACCTGTCATTGTAAAAGGGCCATCTCCATCTTTCCTGCAGGCTCACTTTCAGGTACTGAAAGGCCACAATAAGCTTTTCCTGGAGCCACCTCTTCTCCAGTCTGAACAACCCCAATTCTCTCAGCCTTTCCTCATAGAAGAGGTGCTCCATCCCTCTAATCGTCTTGGTGTCCTTTCTCTGGACTCGCTCCAGCAGGCACACGTTGTTCCTGTGCTGGGACTTCAGAGCTGGCTGCAGTGTTCCAGATCAGGTCTCACCAGAGTGGGACAGAGGGCCAGAATCCCCTCCCTCCCTTGCTGGCCATGCTGCTTTGGATGCAGCTCAGGACATGTCTAGCTTTCTGGGCTGCCAAGTGCTCATTGCCAGCTCATATCTAGCCTCTTATCCACCAGCATCCCCAAGTCCTTCTCAGCAGGTCTGCTCTCCATCTGTTTACCCCCTGTTTCGATACCAGGGATTGCCCCAACACAGATGCAGCACTTTGCACTTGGTCTTATTAAACCTCTTCTTCTATGCTGCAGCTGATAAGGAAGGGACAGTAACAAATCTGGAGTCAGTCTGGGGACCCTGGCATTCTATTACTAACCTGCTGCAAGCCAAAGCTACCAGGGTTTACATTTACATTGGCAGATCTCTCTCCAGTTAATATTCTACTTCACCAACCCTCTAGCAGATCATGTAGAGGGTAAAAAGTACTCCAAACATGGAGCAGTCTCTCTTTTTACTAAATACTATTCCTGGAAACAGAAGAATGCTGGTTTGACAGCTGTGTAAATAGACATAAGTTTACATTTTGTTTAAATAAATATTTGATGACAATGTACCGTAATGGGAAGATGGTTACCAGTTGTTGAGACAGGTTAGCTTGTAGCTAGCTTGTAGTTAGCTTGTAGCTAACTTTGGCAAAACACTGGTATTCGTGGATTTGTCTCCTCCTTGAGACCTGCTTGAATACAGATTTTCTCTGGAGTTTCCTGTAATCTATCAATTTGACAGTCTTTCCTGGAATATTTGTTTAATAATAGCAGCCCCATATTTATTGAAGCTGTCACTTTTCCTTTACTTTCATTGGAGGAGAACTGAATGTAACTGACAAAATTAGATCCTGATGTCCTTTGGGAATATGGATGTAGAACAACTTCCTGGAGAGAAAATAGTAAAACAGTATAGTTCAGCTGGAAGGATCTACAACAATCATCTAGTCCAATTGCCTGACCAATTCAGGGCTCATTGAAAATAAAAGCGTATTGTTAAGGACATTTCCCCAAATGCCTTAAACACTGCCAGCTGGGTCATTGACCATCACTCTAGGAAACCTGTTGCAGGGATTGACCTCTTCCTCACTAAAGAACTACTTCCTAATGTCCAGTGTACATCTCCCCTGGAGCAGCTTTTAACAACTGTCCTGTGACTGGATATGAAGGAAAAGCAATCAGCATCCCTCTCTCCCCTTCCTCTCCTCTGGGAGGTGTAGAAAGCTATGAGGTTCCCTCTCAGCCTCCTTTCCTCCAAACTAGACAAAACCAGAAGTCTTAGCTGCTCCTCAGAGGATATGCTTTCCAGCCCTTCCACCAGTTTTGTTGCCTCCTCTGGATGCTTTCAAGTTAAAAAACACCCTTCTTAAACAGTGGAGCCCAGAACTGCACACAGAACTTCAGGTAAGGCATCACCAATGCTGAATACGGTGGGATAATCAGCTCTTTTCACTGACTGTGTTTGATGCACCTAAGGATGGGGTTTGCTCTCTTGGCTGCCTGGGCACAATGCTGGCTCATATTCAGATGGCTGCAAGACAGCACCTCCAGATCTTCTTCTGCAGGGCTGCCCTCCAGCCACCCCTCTGCCCACTTACACTTGCACCTCCATTCCAGGAGCAGAATCTGGAATTTGGAACTGTTAAATTTCATCCCATTAATCATTGCCCAATGCTCCAATCTATCTAGATCCTTTGCAATGTTTCTTCTCCCTTGAAAGAGTCAATGGCATTTCCCAGTTTTGTGTCACCAGCAGAGTTGCTATTGGTTCATTCAACTCCTGCATCCAAACCATTGATAAGTACAATAAAGAATCCAGATCACTGATAAACACCATAAAGAGAATTGGGCCTAGAACTGAGCCCAGACTGCTGTGACTGGTCGCTAGCCAGATGTAGTGCCATTCACTACAGCCCTTTGAACCTTGCTGAGCCAGATCTTCTCTGAACACATCACGTACCTGCTCATCCTACAGCTCACAGCTTGTCCAAAAGGATGCCATGAGGAACAGTATCAAAAGCCTTACTAAAATCTTTAAAAACCACCTCCATTGCTTTATCCCCTAGGTGGGTAACCTCACAGAAAGATGCCTAATTAGTTCAACAGGACTTACCCTTTGTGAACCCATGTTAACTGTGCTTGATGATAGCATTGTTCTTTAAATGACTTTCTATAGTATGCAGTATAGTCTGCTCCATAACTTTTCTAGGTCTGTAATTTCGTAGGTCTTCCCTCACATCCTTCTTTTAAGTCGGAATAACACTGTCTAGCTTCCAGTCAGAGGGGAACTCCCCAGACTCCCAAGACCTCTGGGATCTAGAGGGGTCCTTTCATACTCAGCTCCTTCAGAACTCTGGGATGTCTTCCATCAAGCCCCATGGGCTAAAGAAAATTCAACTTATGCAAATGATTCCTTGAAATTTTAATGTCCGCAAATGAAAAGTCACCATTCCTACAGCCATTGTCCTCTGACTTGGGACCAGGCAACCCAATGTCTTTCGTTAGGGACTGAGGCAAAAAACTCCCATTGAATGCCTTCCCTTTTTCTTCATGCCTATTTATCAGGTGACCATCTTCAGTAAGTAATGGTTCAATGTTTTCCTGAGACTTCCCTAACTACTAACATACTTAAAAAAGCCTATTTTGTCATCTGACCTAACACTGACCAGTTTCAACTCTAGTTCAGGTTTGGCCTCAAATGTTTTCTCCCTGCATGTGCAAACTAGAGCTCTGTAATCTTCCTGTGAAGCCTGACCTTGCTTCCAGTTGATTATACCATTTCTTTTTCCCCCTGAGCTCCATGTTCATCTGAGCTGGTCTCCTTCCCCACTTAGTTGACTTAAAACACAGTGGATTTGTCTGTTTCTGTGCCTCTAAAAGGCAATTGTTGAAAACTGACCAGCACTTGTGGACCCCCAAGGCCATAAAGGCAGATTCCCAGAGGACTCTGCTAAATAGCTCCCTGAATAGCTTAAAGCTTGCTCACCTGAAGTCCAGGGTAGAAACTCTGATGTCCTTTGTTCTCATTACAGTGACAATTTTAAACACTTTCTGTGACAGTTTTAAACCATTCTGTGATCATTGTGGCCAAGACAGTCACCTACTGCCACATCCCCCTTGAGTCCTTCTTTAGTCACAAATAAAAAGTCTAGGAGGGCATCTTTCCTAGCTGACACACCGAGTACTTGTGTCAAGAAGTTATCTTCAACCAGCTACTGGAATTTCCCAGACTTGCTTGTCACATCAGTATGGTATTCCCAGCTGATGTCTGGGAGTTGAAATCTCCCATACTGACAAAGGCTGCTGATGCAGGTATTTCTCTTGCCTATAGAATAACTCATCAGCCCTATCATTCTGCTTGGGCTACTTGTAGTAGACATCCACTACCACATTTGCTTTGCTTTCCATCCCCATTATTCCTCACCCAGAAGCTCCCAAACACATAATTTCTAACTGTAAGGACTGTACAGCCAAACCTCTCCCTCACACACAGTGCAACTCCTCTACCTCATGTGCCTTGCCTGTCCCTCCTGAGCAGCCTGTGGGACTCATCCCACCACATCTCACTAACACCAATGCCATTATAGGATTGGGATAAGACCAGTGCTTCGAGATCATCCCATTTGTTTCTTATACTGTGTGAATTGGTGTTCAAGCATTTCAGGTGAATGAAATTAGTGCTTTGGTGAACAGGAGCACAAAACCTAAGGACTGGTGTTTTAATCACTTCCTACAGGATGGCAGGGCAGGATTCAAATCTCACAATGTGACCTCGAATAATATAAGTGTTTTATGTACATGCATAAAACACCTCCTATTTTATACCAGTGAGTAAAGGTGAGCAGTGTGCTTAGTTCAGTGTTAGTTCTCACCAAATCTCATGAGGAGGGTACCAGTGATTGAGGTGGATGATCATTTGGCCTTGACTGGCAACTGAGGGTTGCTGTGACACAGTTACCACACCCCTAACTCTCCCTTCTTGCTTCTCTGCCTCACTTATGGGACCTAACAAGGTACCATCCAACTTACCCTGCAAAAGATTTTCTGGAAGTCTGAGAATAGCTCAGCTGTGTGCAGGAGCTTCGTGTGGGGGTAGGGAAGGGACTAGACCTAATCAGATTCATTATCCCTAGAAAGATGGATTTGCCATTGGTTTCTAACATACAGTCACTGTTCAGAGACATTCCAGGGCATAGGTAAAATGAGATAACAGAGTATACAGGGCATTGATGCTGCTCCCAGACTTCAGCACAGCTGCACTCACATAAGTGAAAGCAGAATGTGATACTATAATACATCTCTGAAAACATTTCCCTTATCTTCCTAAAAATTGATTTCTAATTAATTATTTTCCAGAATGAACCTCAATGAGTACTGGCACAAAACATTTCCTTCTTAATCTTCACAGCTTTTCAATTGTTCTCACTTAAAAACTGATACAGCAAAACATCTATGTATCAGCCAAAAATACCTCCCAAAACCAAACCAAAACCAAACTGGAAAAAATAATAAAGGAAGTTACAGTTTATGACGTTTAATTAGAGCTTCTCAGTTCTGGAAGTGAAATGCTTTAATATAAATGAAAAGAATAAGTGGTGCCATGTTTTTTTCTCTGATGTGGACTGAGTCATTCAGATAAAAGTCACCTGTGAAATACTAGGGTGTACAATCTTCACTAATTTCCTTTATAATTATCTTTTCATCATGTTTACAGTAACAGGTTCTGGAAAAAATGGGGCTCCCTCCCACTTTTTGGCCTTTTATTGTTAAAAGAAATATTAGAATATTTGATATTTTAAATATTTAATATTGTACAAGTATTAAATTAACTAATTTTTTTTTTATAAATCCTCATCCAAAGTGTTGATGGCACACTCTGGACTGACCACAACACTCACAGCACATTTGTCCACAACTGAAAACTAATGGCATGAGGTTCTTGGCTCTTCCTTTAAGACAATTCCTCTTCAAGTCAGGTAAGAGGCAATTCCATTTCCACATAGTTACTAGTTTGAGAATGCCACTGGGAAAAGAGATTAATATTTTTATGAATTTGTATTTTTATTTTATATTTTAATGAACCTATTTAATATTTATGAATATTTCATATATTTATAAATGAATTTTTTATTCCATATTTTTATGAATCTCCTTTCCCAGTGGCATTGTCAAAGCTCTACCTAAAGTCTCAGTGGCATTCTGAAACTTCTATCTAGTGTCTCAGAAAAGTTTATTCAGTTTATTCTACATTCTAATCATTGCTCTCTGTTATGCCTTTACTGTAGTCTCTTATCTTCAACCAGAGAAGCAATTTAGAGACTGAAGATGTAGAATTTTACATTATTTAGGGTTGTTCACAGGCTATCTATCCCTTAACATAAAACAGTTCATAGGAATTTATAAATGTAAAATAAAACATTAAGGAACATTTTAACTGAAAGACTTACTAAACCTCGACCTACTTTTCTTGTAAAATATTTATTTATTCCACAGAATATTCCACCATTTTAGTGGGAAAGGCAAAACCCCACAATTGTTTATACTTGCACTATTTTTGGAAGCAAAAGTTCTTGCAAGATGGTGAAGTAATACTTTCTTTTCTTGAGTCAACACTATTTACACTGTAATAATAAATATTGAATAAACTCTTAATTTCAAAAATAGAATGCACCATATATGTGTATGCCAGCAAATAAAAATTATTTGTAGACAGCTAAATCATGCCAAATCTGAACTAAAACAGACAGTGTTTTGGGACAGGGTTGTAAAAACAGACCCACTTCTCCAAATGTCTGTTCAGGGGAATTTTCTCTGAGAAGCAGCTCCAAGCAAATTGCTTTCTCAAAAGGATATAAATGCTTTTAATTCTAAAACTGTCCCAAATATTTCAGCAGGAAAGGATAACAAATATGTTCCAATATAACCAATTAGAAATAAAAAATTCTAACTATATGAAAGCTGTGCCAGCCCAAGCCCACTCCATAGTGGGATGGATTGTACACACACCATCCAAACAGCCACTCAGTACACAGTGCAAGCAAACAAAGCAAGGATATTAAACTGAGCCTTCTTGTGCTACCCCAAGAGTGAAGTTAAACCACGGAGCAGAGGATTTACAGTGTAAGTAAATGTTAATTATTTAACATTATAATGTTAAATAATTTGCCATATTACCCACATAATACAAATTAGGTGGATAGAAAACAAATTCATGCCTATTTTTGAGCACTTAACCCCTCAAATTTTCAGACTTTAAAAAGGTCGTAATGAACAGAAGAAACAATTGTGCAGTTTCCAGGAATATCTTCCCTCTTATATTAAAACACCAACTTTTCAACAGAAGCGTTTGAGAAGGGAAGACCTTGTGGAAGAAATCTCTTTTTGAACACAAGGGGAAAAAAACATCCTGAGGATCATTTCCAGGAAACCAGAAATCTCTTCCAGTTGATTCAGTTAGCTGCTTACACAAACCATTTGTGATTTCTACATCTGATCTTCCTCAATGGCTCTGTCTTCCTTAGTTTCAGCATAACAAATTTTCAGCGTGCCCATGCAGCTTTCTAGGGTTAATTTTACTCCTGGGTTCTTTCTATTGGCTAGATTAACATGGAAAGCTATGTCAGAAGGGAGAGAGAAAATACCTTGTTTGCCAGCAGAAACACAGTTCCTACTCCTCCTGGGAATGAGATTATTCCCATAGATGGAAGTGCTGCTAACATGACAAAAAAGAAAGGCATAATAAGTTCTTTATATGGACTGTTAGGCACAACATTTATCCCACAGCAGAGAGTTGTATCTTTCCCAAATTTAATATCAGATTAACATTTCTCACAGAAATTTGGTCTGCACAGCACAAACAGAAACGTGTCTGAAGACTTAGAGTCCAGATCTCACATGATCTGGAACAGTCCCAAGAAACAATTCACTGGAATCCAACTGTGGCAAAAACCTCAGCCTTGATAGTTAGACAAGGCCATGCTGAGTAACCTCTATAGGCTGGTGCTGTATGTCCACCACAGGGCTTCACACCACCTCTGCTTCCTTACTGATTTGTAGGGGACAGGACCACACTGGAGGGATTCCCCCTCAATGCTTCCCATTCTTGGCAGACCACCAAATGACTCCTATGTAAACCTGATGAACTTGTGTCTTTACTCCTCCTTGACACTGGGATTTCTGTTCTTCCAGGGAAAACTCAACTTTTGCCTAGGAAGCAGCCAATGTACACAAGGAACTAAATTTCTCCAATTCCAGATTTTCTGTTGCTCATGTGGCCAGTCTGCCACTGTATAAACACTGCAGTTCTGACAGGCAGATAAAGCAAAACATGACTGGGAAGTGCAGGCAGAGTAACAAATCCTCTTTCCAGTGAAGCAAATGGGAAAAGGATCTCAGCTCATGATTACTACTGCAAGTTACAATAAGATTTAGCTCCTCTGGTGCCCAAATCAGTTTAGAAGGTAGGACTCATCTTCAAATTAGGAAGAGATGGGAGTGCTGAGGGCGGTGGGAGAGGGGAACTGTTCACTAGGGAAGAATCCTGGCCAACAGCACTCTTGCCCTATTGATGATAACATTGTGAAAAACTTCCTGAAAATTCTAAAATTAAAATATCATTCCCAGGAAGCACTATATACCTAAGTGCAAAAATATTCCTGAATAATTCATCTGAGATCTTACCATCAATTCAGGTCAGACAGAACACATTTACCTTTGTTTAACTCAACTCCAATCCTGTTATTCCACATAGACAACAGCACAAGTAGCTACTTGGCTCCAGGTGCATCATTTGGAGGCAGAGCAGGACACACAAGCTCTCTCTCATCTCATCAGTGCAACCACTCTGTTGGGACACTCAGAGCTGTCAGGGAAACAAGCCAGCTTTCTGTCATTCCAAGTCTTCTTATCTCTCATGCCCAACATTATGCCTTCCATGCTGTCCAAGAAAGTACTCTCTTGTGTTTCCATCAAAGCCTAATGAGTTCTCCTAGTGCTGCTCTCATCATCACAGAGTTTTCACTCCCAGGTTAACTAGTCTAGAGAGGAAACAAAACTTATTAAGAGAATTTCAAAGTTATCACAGAATATTCCGAGTTGTGATGATCCCACAAAGATCATCAAATCCAGCTTTCAAATGAATGGCCTATTGGGTATTGAGCCCTCACCCCTGGCTTTTTTAGCACCAGCTGCTTAATAGAAATCAAACTTAATGCATGCAACAGTGGTGAGAGTATGATTTCCTTTTACTCCATGGTGAGACATCAACCATGTTACTCAGGCCCCCAGCTGCACATTTTCTTTTTCTGTACATTTTGATGCAACAATTGTGCTGCCCAGAAAACAAGGTCAACACATGTTAGTGGGGTCCATATGAGCTCCAGGCAGTGTGTTCCCAGGATCTGGGCTCTGTGGAGCTCCTTCAGACAGACAGGAGCAGGGACATTTTCCCTAGGTCTGTCTACTGCTGTCCATGTTGTCTTTCCTCGAGGGGCTGCCTCCTGGTTTGGAAACAAGGACAAGCTTTCACAGGAGCTATTTTCACTTTGTGATTACTGTGACCCAGGAAGATGAAAACACCTTCCAGTGATGGAGTGACTCTTGTGAATGCTTGAGTACCAGAGAGGGAAAGGGAGAAGTCAGATGGAGAGTGTCCACATAGGCAAGAAAATAGCGTGCTTCCAAGTGTCAAGTCCTTTGCAAAGAACAAGAGTGATCAAGAAGGAGCTTGTCTAGGATGAAGAGGAACAATAAATCAGGGAAGCCTGAACAGCAAAGGGCAAAACCAGGAGGAAAAAAGTTGAAATCAGGATCACTTTAGGAGTGGATAAAATATGAATCATTCTCTCATTGTGTGTTTCCTTATCAAATTACGTTAACAAACTCTTGTCAGAACAGGAAATCTGTCTGATCCATACTTCATCAGCAAGGACCAAGCTGCTTAACTCTGTTTCAAGTAAGAAGTGGGAAACGCTCTTTTGTCAACCAGTAGACTCAGCTTCATTGTTTTCCAGAATAGACTGCAATTAGTAAGGAAATTCACCTCTTCCTCTAAGGAAACCTAGGTTAATAAGGCTGGGCTACAATCCTATTCTTTATTTCCCAGTTCTGTCAGTCCAGGTGGCCACACTTATTGCAGGCAGAGTGACTCAAAGCACCAAATTCACTTTATTACCGTCTCCCAGGATGATCACTGAATATGGTCTTCAAAAAAAAAAAAAAATTTAAGTGCTTTCAACTTGAAGCTGAAAGACTTTTAAGCCTTTCTGGGTGAAAATATACTGGTCGTCAAAATGCAAGTTCTTGTTCAGTGCTGATTCTGCCACTAACTTCAATCCATCTTAAGGAAAAATAAATCCAGACAAACACCCACCATACATCCTCTTAGCTTCTATCATAGCTTCCTCCCCTGACATCTTGTTATGCAGCACCTTTTGAGAGCCACTGCCACTATGCTTTCGAAGTAATCCCCCTCCGCCCTCCTGGCCCCAGCTGCTAGCTCAGATTCTGGGGGGCTTTGGGCAAGGATCACTTCAGGATAGGGGAAGAGACCCAAAAGAGGCTCCTTACCAAGGAGTGTTCCAAGACTTTATTCTCGAAGGGAGTCCCAGGGGCAAAGAGAATGAACAAGGAAGAACATGGGTTTATGTAGACCCTCTGTCCGAGGACAGATGGCTGGCACTGAGCCAGTTGGTCAGAGATAGCGGGGGAAGGTAGAGTCAAACCACACAGTTACAGCTTTGGGGCTCCTTTTGGGGTAAACCATCCCCAGAGGGATACAACATGCTTTCAAAGGAAACAGCATTTTAGTTAGCAGAGGAGCAGCCGGGAGACAGAAGTGAAGCAGGCAGGCACATGATATGGAAAAGTCAGTCAGAAGCACCCCAAGTCTACTTCTCAGACTTGGAAAGTGTAAACAATGGGCAGAGGCAAAATTCATTGTGAATTCATTGTGAAAATTGGGTTGGTGAAGGATAAGGAAAGGATAAAGGAAAAAACACAAACATGCATTCACTACTTCAGAGGCAGCTGGAGCAACTGCCTGACCTTGGGCTGGGTGGTCAGTGAGGCAAGGCAATGGGAAAACACTCAAAACACCCCAGGCAAAAAGGAAGAGTAATTCTCAATGTGTTATCAGAAACGATTTTCTTTTTTTCTTTCTTCTTTTTTTTTTTTTTTTCAAATTTCATCTCTCAAAGAACCCAGCCCTGCACATTAGTAGTTTGAAGATCCTCTCTGCATCACGGTGGTCACGCATAGAACTTATCTCTCATAGACACTTTACCTTCCTGTCCCTTATGTCAGTACAATTCAAGACTCAAAATAATGACATCCTTGAGCATGTCAGGGACAAAACACACAAAGACAGGAGACAGCTGTAGGAACTAAACAATGTGCTTTAACTTGAAAACTCAAGCACACATTTTGACAGGTTCTGAGGACCGGGCTGTCAGCCAAAAAAGCAACCTTTTATAGATTTTACAGCAACCTTGAGGTTTCCCTGAGGAAACATGCTGTTCTGCACATGTTTATGTTTTGTGAAGTTAAGGGTGGCCAATCTACTCTAAAGCCACTTAACTCTGCTAGCATACCTCAGCCCCAGCCTGAACCACCCACACTGTTCTGTTCCTGCTCTCTCTGTCAGCACAACCCACTTTGCCACTGGTGGCTTAGGCAGCACTTCAGCCAGCTGTGCCAGGAGCTCCTGGGCCAGGCAAGCAGCCCTTCTGCTCTGCCCTTCTGTGCATGGGAAACATTGCTCTTCTTCCTGGGAAAACCACAGCTTGCACTGCACTGTGCTCAGAGCAGCAGCACTGCTGGCTCGCTGCTTTCTCTGATCTGAGTATCAGATTGTCAGAATCATAGAAGAGTTTGGATTGGAAGGGAGCTTTGAAGGCCATCCTGTCCAACACCCTGCAATGAGCAGGGACATCTTCCATTAGACCATTGCGCAGACCCCATCCAGCCTGACATTGAACATTTCCAGGGAAGGGGCATCCACCATCTCTCTTGACAACCTGCTCCGGTGTTTTATTACTCTCATTGTAAAATACTTCTTCCTTATACATAATATAAATTTACCCTCTTTTAGTTTAAAACTGTTATTCCTTGTTCTATAGCAATGAATTTCCAGGAGAAGAAACTACAATCTCCCATCGCTCAGGGTGAGTGAAGTATTGCAGCAACAAGATTTGCGCTTTTAGCCAGCATCCAGGAGAAAGCTCTTCAGAAGTCAACACCAGCAACCATTTGTATTCTTGAGAAAATAAAAAGTTTATGTTGCAATCTCTGGAAAACCTCTGGAAATCACTGCCTGTTGTATTTTATCACCAAATATAGCTCAGACAAGCAATGAACTGTTGCCTTTCAGATCTAAGACACAATCCCATGACACTCAGCTCCTCAAGGAATACAGTACAATTGAAACATCCTTTAAACTACATTCAAGTTTCTCATTATCACATTTTTAAGAAGAAAAGTGCAAGTTGATGTCATGAGAAACAAAAATTTTTGTGGTTTTGCAATTAATCTCAAAAGGCCACATGTATTAAAGAGTATACTGGGTCACTACTGCTTTTCCCAAAGGAATTATTCAGACACTTAGAGCTCATGCGTAATACTTCTCTCATTGATTTATAAAAGCTCACAAGCACTGTGCTACAAATGAAAGAAATGATGTGGCCTTATGTTCAAATTTGCTTTATTTGGCTCCTTTTCATCTAGGGAAATACAGAAAACAAAACAGACAGTGTATCAGTAAAGCATGTAATTTTAGATAAAACATAATTAAGCAACAAATGTGACATAGACAATAATTGTAAAAATATAGAATACACTTTTGGTTGACTGAAGTTATTTTCAAATCTGAACTAAATTGCAGCTGCTGTGGTCAAAAATACTTCTGTAAACTTATCTCAAAATTTTTGTTCAAAACATTCATTAAAAAAAAAAATACCCCAAAACACATTAAAAGCCCCATGACCTCCCATTTTCTATACGGAAGGGAAGCAAAGTATAAATCAAGACTACTAAAAATCCCAACTTGCAATGACACATTTTTGGTATCCCAAAAAAAGTAGGGGAAAAAAAAGGACCAATTGGTGTTTTGGTTAAATCAGATTTATTTATTTATTTATTTATTTATTTATTTTTAATTAGAAAAAAGTGAAATGTACAAATTAATAATTTATGTTGTGCCTATAAATGTAGAACAAACATATTCCTTACATCCTCAGAAACACAAGCAGGCAGACACACAAAACATTTTACCAGTCACTGGAGAGGCCACTGCTCTAGAACCAGCAAAATACTTGTCCTGAACACTGAATCCTAAGTTTTAAATCTTCATTGTTGATTTTTCAGCTTGTACCCTTAGTCAACATACAACATAAAAGGCACAATCCAAAATGCTAACCACTCTGGTAAGATGGAGTATTTCAGATGCACAAAAAAATGCTCATCAAAGCCAAAAGAAAGGCTAATACTATTAGTGATCCTGATACAATGACAAACATTCAGACAGAATGAAGACTGAGAAACATCTTAAACACTAGCACTCATCCCATCTGTCTATCCCATCAGTAAAATGGACCACTAGGAAGGTACACCCAGAGGTGCCCTGTGGGGCAGGTGCAGAGCCCTGTGAAGGTGCTCAGAGGCTGTCATGGTTTAACCCCAGCCAGCAACTAAGCACCACACAGCTACTTGCACAGTTCCCCAGAAGGGAAGGGGAGTGTCAGAAAGGTAGCTTCATACTAACTTCTAGCAAGAAAATTAACTTTGTCCCAACTAAAATGAGCAGAGAAGCAGAGAGCACCGGTGCCTTCAACCCCTCACAAGGGTGAAGAGTTGCAGGGCAATGCACAGGAGTGCACAGTCCTCCTGGGCAGCCTGCTGCTGCCCAGCAAGAGGGGCTCAAGCACCTGGAACTTTAAGCCTGTAAATGGTTGGAGCAGCAGTCTTGGGCTGGCAGTGATGAGCAACTTGGGATGGTGTTAGAGAAGCTCCAATCCAGCCTGGGACAGGAGCAGAATTAGGTCCCAGCTCATAAGAATAGTGCAGTGTCTTTATCTGCTACCAAAAGCATGACAAATCAGTAAACTCAGCCTCTGTAAGACTGCCAGCTGATATCATTGCAGCCACAGTAGTGACACAGGATAGTGAGCTCAGTGTGTGACATTGCACCCAGTGAGGCCCAGCCATGACTTTTGGCCAGCTAAGTGATTTATCTGTGTTTCAAAAGACACAATAAAAATGGATGAAGACATGGAAGACTACTCTAAACTGTGCATAAGATGAGCACAAAAATTATTGACAAAGCCCATGCCTCTTGACAGCTCAGCAAGGAGCAGGATAGGGTATTAACAGAAAGGAAAGTTGGAGAAGACAATGCTTCCACTACCGGCCTTTGCTACCATCTCCTCCTCACTTATATATTTAATTCCATTACACACATCCCTAAAAAACCCAGGAAATACAGAAGAAAACACTCCAGGATTAGAAAGAAGAAGTCAAATAAAATAAATTAATTTTATATTTTAAAAATAATATTATATTTTAATTCTTCTCTCCAAACTGCGGCTGCTACTGCTTTCATTTCACCTGCTGGGAGATCTATTGCTCTTCCCCAATAATTTTCATAAATCCTGTATGGTTTGAGTCCTGTGATTTTGAGTTCAGGTCTTTCCAGAGAGAGAAAAAGGAGTTGAAACAGTCGGATAAGAGAAGAAAAACCAGATGACAGGAAGAGGATGATGAAATCGGAGTTGCTGCAAGTGAAATTGTAGACAAATATTGGCAAAAATCAAATCCCTCTCTACTGCAAGAACAATTAGGCACTGGAAGAGAACCCCCAGAGAGTCTGCAGAGCTTCTATTGATGTACATTTTCAAAACTCAGCTGGAAGAAGACAAACATTTTGCCCAGCAGCATTACCAAGAGTGGCATGGGTAAAGAAGGTTTTGCCTGACAAAAATCTTTTTCTCTGCAGAGCAGCAGACCAAGTGTCCCCTCCAGTCCTACATTTTAAGAGTAAGGGCCTAGACCAGATAACATTGTGTTAGTCATTTCAGTGATCCTCTCATCATCTCAGCTTCCAGATAGGGAAGTGCATATGACGTCTTCTTTTTTTGCTGCTTCTTTCCAGAAAATCAAGTCATGTGTAATGTTGACTTCAATCTGGTGGCATCTAATGACCTGATAGATGGATAGAAATCCTCAAGGACCCTAGAAAATACAAAAACAACCCCAGGAAAGGATGAGTTGTGGCCATTGTGCTGCTGTCTCAGGTTTTGCTTAGCAGTGTAGTTGCTGTTGGGACAGGAGGAAGAGAAATGCACAGTGGGGAAAGCGGGGAGTAAAAGTTACAAGCCCACCCTCTGGTGAACAACTTCCCTGCTTTTTTAGCTCTGGAAATCACACACACTGTGGAATTCAGAATATGACATAAGGAATATATAAAACCCTGAAAGGATTTGTAAACTGTGAAAAGTAAACCAACTTTCCCCATTGGTAACAATACACCAACAATTAACTAATATACATATATTGAGTATATCAGTAATCCGATATTTCAGAATATCTTTTGTATGTTTGAGATTCAGTTTGCAACTCTATCTTTACATGGCTTTGAAGACAGTAATAAAAAATATATGGCATCTTTACCTTTGATGTAGAGGAGTATGAAAGAGGTTCCTTATCTAATAACCCTGCATTCAGACATTTTGTATTTTGTAAAGTATTTTCTAAAGTATTTTGGAATCAAGTATATAAGTAATTTTTACCAAGGAAGTGAATGAGAAATTGAAACAGTGAGCCAACTATTCACATATTACAGGAATGCTGTTTATTCTCTCAGCTGCCAGACATTTGATTTTCTTGTTATATACAAAGCCCTACTGTTGGAATGAAAAGGTTAAGGAAGCACCAGAAAATTACTTCATAATGAAGCATGAGCACAAATATGATGCATAGGATAAAAATTTTATTAGTCATGTATACTAAAAGCCTCCCTGTCCACAAAGAAAGGGCTTTGTGTTTTAGTAGCAGACTTCAATGCCTTTCCTTTAGATATGCAAGACAAACTCCAAGATGTTTCCTACACCACTACCTTCTTCTTGTCAGTAGCAAAACAGGATTTATTTCATCCTTCCAGACAAAAACACCAGCCATGGCCCAGGAGACCAGAATTCACCCATGTGACCTTCTCCTCCTTCCTCTTCTGCGACTCCCTTTTCCTGGCTCTGCTAAATGGAAAGCAGGATAAGAAGCACACTTTTCCCAGCAAAACATGCCAGGGAAAACTAACAAAACACCAGCCACCCCCATCCTTCACAATGAAAACAGGTAGCACTAGAGCATGGAAAGCTTGCAAAGTATCCCCATCCTCCCTCTATACATGATACAGACCAGAGGGTACTTCCAGGCACATTTCTGTAAACAGAAAATTAGGTGCAATTACTAGGGAATAGGGGCTGTCTGGAAACTGTGTGTGATTAAACCCAGAAAACATCTTTACTTGAGCTGCAAAATATTTATGTCTGCAGGACACCTGATGGGCAACCTGACAGCAGAATTACCCCTTCACTGACATTTTTGTCATGAGGGTTGTTGTTTGGTTTTTTAATTCCTCCCCTCAGTAGCTCTGCTTAGGTCTGTTTGTCTATACTGTTTTTATAGTGACATTTTTGGGGTTTAGGATTTTTTTTTGGTTGGTTGTCTTGGGTTTGGGTTTTTTTTTTTGGTTTAGTATTAAGGCTAAAGGAATGAAGCTGTTGTATATCCACTACATATTTTTTGCTGTTTTGCAGGAACTCAAAATAGGACAAATATGATCTCCTACTCCCGTTAAAACTACATTTGAGAAGAAACCAAGGCTTCGCTAAAATGAGCCTCACCAGCTGGGACGTGACTGCTAGAAACCCATTCCTCTGTGAACAAAGGAAATATGTTATATCCATCTGCCTCCTTTAAGAGGGAGTTATGTCTCGAGTTTATAGTCTAAAAGTCTGGTATTTAGTGGCCTTTTCTGGAAATATTATTCTGAAAATTCTCCTAAAACCAAGCCGCTACTATTTTGTTCTCAACTACTGAGTCTCTTGCTAATAAGAAAACCAGATGTCAAAACAAATCCACTGAAGAAACATGCCAAGTTGTAAGATAAAATAAGAATTGTTATAATTTTTAAGCTAGAGCTTAGAAGCAGAGCCTCCCTCTAAATGAATACAGACTAGAGAATACTGCTATAATGACTCTTCCAGAATTAATTACTATCTTTATTATAAACAAAGCAATGACAAGAGTAACCAGTACTTGTTCTTATAAAGTATCTGAAAAAAAATGGAATTCCTGCATAGTACTTATTTCCCAGCCTTCCAGGACATATTTGGCCACCAAAATTTGGGTTTCTTATACATACATATTACAGCTGATCAGCCAAGCTAATATTTTACACTTATCAGACCTGATTCTATGCTATTTGTAGCAACTATAAAATTCAAAACGTAACAATCGGAGAATCTTAAATTCCTATTCAGGGTATTAAGTGATCTCCAGTTTGTAACGAAGAGGTATTTTGAACCTGTTTTGGAGTAGTTGTGGAACATATTCAGCACATTGAGGTTCAGAATTTCTTTGGAATACAGATAGCTGGTTGTATTCAGACACAAACAGAATCATCAGATTATTAAGTTTGGAAAAGACCTCCAAGATCATCAAGTCCAACCTTTGCCTGAACACCACCCTGTCACGTAAACCACAGCACTAAGAGGCAAAGGCAATGCTGCTTACACCTGAGTTCCATAAAGTCTCCACTTGAAAGAGAACCTGAAAATTTTGATTTCCAACAGGAAAAACACATTTCTATGCTGGTGCTTTCTGCAGAATGGAAATTTTGGTCTGGCCTAGTCTTTTATTCTATGACTCTTCAAGCTTTCTCCTTCCAGGTTAACCTATTCTGTTCAGCTTTCTTATCTATTTGGTATCATATCTACTCAATTAGAAGCCCCATTTTTCCCCCCCTCTAGTTATAGTTTTTTTAAACACTATTTCAGTATTTCTGAAGTTTTCCACATGGCAAAACCTGCATAAGCTACCCAAGAATTATGCAACATACCAATTCTTAAAAACAAAACAAAACAAAAATCTGGCCTTTGTGAAGTAGTCCTTCCTCACAGGTTACCAAAGCCTCCAGAAAAAACATATGCATGGAATTTTATCCCTCTGCAGACTGATTCATCCTGAGAATTAACTATAAAGCTTTTTAATTGGCCAGGCTGAAATATGAGTATCCTGCAAGCCATGAAATAAGCAAGCGATGCTGTGGAAAGCATTCAAGTGAAGACAGATAAATGACAGTTAAGTCACAGGAACTTACTCAGGCTAACAGCCTTTATTTTGCTTCTACCCAGGCACTTGGCTTCTTAAATGGACTGCTTTATCTCAGTGTCGTCTACAGTTAAGCTCTATTAGTTGAGAAGGAATGAAAGGATTTAACTTTTTACCAGATGAGCAGCACCAAGAAACTTCAGCCATGGGAGAATTTATGCCTGGTGATTCTTTGCAGCCTGCTCATTGCACTTACATCGAGTGATAGGCACAGCTGGATTTGCTTGCCTACTTGGTAGACGATTGGGATGTGGGTTTTCCAAAGCTTGTGTGTCAGCAGTTGCCTCGAAGGCTGCTCAGTTTGATTCCAAACAAGTCGCTTATCCAAATGTTGTGAAGATACTTCACTTGGGACATTTTCAGGGAGAACTAAAATGTGTGTATACTCTGCAACTGGCACACAAGGCAAATGCCTGAGGGATGGGACATCAACTTTCAGCACCAGATATCTGATTCCAAGAATCTACCATGAAGAGGAAAGAAATAACAAAAATAAAAGCAAAATGAAACTTAACCATACTCCCAGAAGCAAAAGCACTTTGAAGAAACTTTGTCAGAGAAGGCTCCCCAGCCACCCACATGAAAAGCACTGTTTTTCTTTAAAAACTGAGCATCTTGACAAGCCTGGAAAGGCTTGTTATCTAGTGCAGAATGAAAAGAAGTACTGGAGCCTCAGACAGACCCTGGTATTCTTGAGCCAGTGCTATTAGCTCTCTATTGTTAGCTGTCTATTGTGCTATTACAAAAAGTATATGTGTAGGCACTGCTCCTCATCCTACTCAGTCTGAGGATACTAGAGGATAAAACCAGAAAAGGGCTTTCTGCAAGATACTACTGTCTTTTGGGTGAACCAACTACAACCAATGCTTTAGAAAGCATAAACATATTTTACAGATGATCAAGGAAAAAACAAGTCACCACAAAACCAGACTAGGATCCAAAATAAGAAGTTTAGGGGATTTCCTCATCACAACACTTGTGGAGTGGTTACACACTGTAAATAAAGTGTTAAAAATTACTGTAGCTCCACAGATATTCTTAGTATTCTAAGGATGTCTAGGAAAGTGACACATCCACGGAATCATATACATGATGAACTGTAAGTAACCCTTAGCCACCAGCAGAAAAGAGCATCCTGGGAGAGAAAAACAAAAACAAAATGAAAAAATCAGATGGTGAGAGAGTGATCAAACTGCACCACCACTGAAGTTTTACAACAAACTAATCAATGATGCCTTCAGGGAAACAGACGTAAATTAGGAAGACAGACTACACATTTCACTAAGACGGTCACTGTAGGAAGGAATATGATGAGCTGGTCAAAATTACTCTGGATAAAGTAATGCTGTCTTTATTCAAAACAGATGCAAGTCAGTGCATTACATTTTTGAAACTCAAGACCAAGGAGCAACTGAAAAGATACAGAATAAGGCTGACAAAAACTAGGCTACACTAAAAGAACAGAGACTTACAATCTCATTGCAGAAGTCAGATCCTAGCATCAGAGTTAATCAAAACCCATGAAAATGGGAAGGAACACAAACAACGGATGTCATAAAAACCCTGCTTTTCTTGATAAACTTTAATCCAACAAACACCCACTACTAAAGACTGCTCATCTAATTTACACCCTCTGCCCCAGGGAACAGGGCAGACTTTAAGATCTTGTGACATGTTGGCCAGGAATACATGTGGGGCCAGAAATCTCGACATCTTCCCAGGCAGCAGGACATGAGACCCCACTTCTTTGGAGACACGGAAGGACTTCAAGCATTGAGCCAAGAGGCACAGTGCTTTCAGTTGAAACTGATGCTTTTCTGTGTCTTACACTTTTCTTACAAGGGAGAGGAGGGGGATCTCTTCAGTTTCCCAAGTAATATGTAGGCTCTGTTGCTGTGCATCACAGCAGTGTCTCTGCAGCAGTAAATCATGTCTTACACAACCCATGTCATGGCACAAGGATACACAAAATGGCTTGGGAAGTCCCAAGCCCAATACCTAGCATGTGGTGTAGGGTGTAAGAGACCTGCTGTTGCTGCCTGCTGGGGATGGCCCTGTTACAAACTACTGCTGAACCCATACAAGGGCATTGCCCAGGGAACCACTAATATCCACAGGCCAGAATCATGCTAGGACGCTTTAATATCTTCAGCCTACTCTAAACATGAACAACTTAGTCTTGTCAAGCAGCATTTCACTAAGTGACACTGGTCCAGCTTCAGGCCCCAGTGCAGCATCCCAGTGTGGTTCTCATCGGCCATGCAATGAAGGGGCCTCAAAACACTGCAAGGCAGCACCTGTGCTTTTTGGCACTCTCTCTTCCTGATGAATCTCAGATCTGCTCTAGGGGGTGACCCCAAAGCTCTATCAGATCACTTCCATCTCAAGGTCTCTCCTTCAAGGTAGGCTTAGTACAAGCTCATTTGTGCCTGGAATGGTTATTCTAGAATAAAGATACATCTTTCTTGTGAGCATTTCATCTTTTTCTTCTGATCCTTTAAAAAGCAGTATTTAAGAATGAACTCCTTGCACTTTAACTTCCAGGTTGGTCTGAAAATTCAACAAGAAATTTCATCTTCTGAATTGTTTATAGGATCAATAGAAGTTTCACAGACATTTTACAATTAAGACATATCTGGGGTGTAAGAACTGTTCATTTCTCTTTCTTCTCAGTGAAGACTTTTGTGTCTCTGGCAGTAGCAGATTCACTAGGTCAAACCCTCTTAAGAGTAGATGTTGTAGGTCTAAGTTTGCAACAGACAGTTGTGATGTAGTCCTTGAAACATTTCTTTACTTTATATCATATTATTGCCCTGAAGCAGGTATCTAAATAGCCAGGAACTGAGTTAATATGTGCTGGTGTTTCTAAATATATTAGTGGAATTTAAAGCCAGACATGGAATTTGGATTTCGTTAAACAACAGTGAAACTACCAAAGACCATCAAATTTCTGTGATTTCTGAAGCTTATGGTGTCCCCCCTCCCAGTCTTTTTCTGTTTATTATGTTACTACTAATTAAGACTAGAGAATTGAATTTATCTAAGACCAGGTTATTACACACTCAGAAACATTACACTGACTGCAATTCTCCTTAATTCTTCAGTAGGAAGCACACTCATGTGCCAAATATGAGCACACGTTTTCATTGTATTACCCGGTTTGTCTTAAAAACCACGAAGATGGTGCCGTGACCAGTAGGAAATGCTTCCTCTGAGGGGACATCACTCTGCATGAGTGGGTTTCACTCCAGTGTTTACTTCATCTGCCAAAAATTATCAGAGCATACTACACTTTTTTGGGCTTCCAGGAAAATGTGAAAGATAAGTGAATTACCTCTGCTGAGACTGCTACTTCAAAGCAAACCAAGAGCAGCAGCATGTCCTGCTCTGCTTGGATCCTTCCCTCACAATTTTCAGCTTTGGATTGTCCCTTGGATTGTTTAAAACAGCTCTTAAACTTACACACAACTGAGGCAACCTCTAAAACTCCTAGACATATTACTATTTTTATTTATTATTATTATTATTAAGTTGTCTGGTATGACACTCTCATACCCCCAGTGGTATCCCAACAAAGTCTCATTCTTCTCTGCAGATTATCAGACCTTATTATGGGCTCCGGGAAAACCATGTTTCCACACATCAGTGACTCACCACTTCAACTCCTCCTGCATAGGATCTTTCTCCAGAACAGTATAATCAGAATCAGAACTATGATGACTACTAGAAGCACTGCAATAATCACCAGCCAAAGCAATGACGATCCCTCTTCTGTGAAAACAAAGCAACAAACACCCACAGCAAATTAATCTAGCTTGAGATTAAAAGAGAAAAAAAGCAAAATTAAATTGAGAAAAAGAGCAAAACAAGCCAAGAGGATGTCTGATTAATGACAGGGTTCCTCTGGTATGGTTAAAGTTATTGTTAAAATAAACGAAAGCAGAAATTGCTCAAAAGAGAGAATAAACCTATGTATCTTAAAAAATAAACTACTTGCCTACAGAAAAGATGTGCTCATGAAGAAAAGATGTGCTCATGGCAAAGAACACTGCCGTTCCCATACCTGATGCAGTGGTTGGCATACACACACACAAACAGAACTTTGTACAAGTCTCAATGCTTTCAAAGGAGCTTTTTGTTCACCCAGTTTTTTATTATTTTTTCTTTTAATCACTTAACACTGTTGAAAAGGCAACACTAATTTTAAGAAAAGAAGACAGGCTTTGCTGCCTGCAAATAGCTCTACCCAACAGCTGAATGTAAATGTTCCTCCCTGGTTAGACATTAGCCACCTCATTTGACTCCTATTAATCAAAATGTTATACAAAGGCTCATTTCACTGACATTAGCTGGAAAATTGAATTACTTGAAATTTATTTGACTCAAACAAAAACTATTATGTCTTTTAACAAAGATACGTTGAACTATTCATTTGAACTTCTTGTCCTCTAAAATATAAAATTGCTGAAACAACAAGCTGTTAGCTGATTTTTTATCCACTTAGCAAGAAATAACAACAGTCTTAGTTTTCTGCTTTCTGAGATTTACGTTATCTTTTTAAATGACCAAAACAAAAAAATATTGGAGACAGGACAAAAGGATTAATATGCCTTTTTAGAATTGTAATGTAATTCAGAATTAAGAACTAAAATGCTTTTGAATGTTTAGACAGCAGATATTAAAAATCAGATCCTGTTCTTTACTACTATTCCTTTAACAATCACTTCTTGAGCACGTAATTTCAGAATTAACTCACAGCTACAAGCAGCTTTTCCTGTCTTGCTAATTTACAAGTGGTAAATTCAATTTAAGACTCTGGATATAGAGACGTGAATTTTAAATCACTGAAGTCAGTGCTCCTGTATGAACTAAGAATGGTAGTTCAGCTTTTAATGTTTCTGTTCCTTATCTGCAGAAGCAGGGTGAAAGTCTTTCCAGCAGAACAGAATGTTGGAAGAAGAAATAAATTAACACTACAAGATACTCATATGTTGCATTAATGTATCTAAGATTTCTGTAGAAACCAAATGTAAGAATCTTCAACTCACCCCCTCCCTGTATGCCTGGAAGTACTATTCCTCCCTGACCCTTAGTGCAGTGGACATATGCCTTAGCAAAAAATCAGAGAAACTGAATCTTAATATACCGGTTAAATACAACAAAACATGCAGTAAGCTGAACGGAAACATTTGATTCAGAGACAGTTTGTTTTCAAAATTTCTGAGTCCATCAAGCAACCCATAGAGTTTCTACTCATCTTTCTATTCATAGACATCAGCTGACATATTTGTATTTATTTTTAGGCTGTTAAAAATTATGAAGGCCTATGTGAGAATATAAGTTCAACTTACAGCAAAATGCATGATGCCTCTAAACCTCATACTTCTCTAGTTGATTAGTCTGGCTTTTTCCTCTTGGATAGGACTCAAATATATTATTACCTCAAAGAAAACGATGAACACAAATAAGATTTCCTGACATATACACATCTTACTCCCTCCTCTTCCCAGAAGATTTCTATCCAAATATGCTACTGCAAAACGTAGAGGCCAAGAGAATGCTAATAAGTTGCATGTACTGCTTACCTACCTCCTCCTTTTATTTTCACGGTCAATTCAAATGTTTCATTTGTATTGTTTACTCTGCAGGTCAGATACTGTGCACTGATGCTCTGAATGTTGTAGATTTCCAGTTTACTTGTGATGGACACAATCCCATTTTTGTGCTTGACTGTCTTCTGTGTAGGAGTAGAATTGAACAGGTTGCTCCAGGTTATAGTGGGCTCTGGGAGGCCATCAGCATTACAGATGACTATCAAATGACCTTCAGAAATGTTGTGATGGACAGATGCATTAAGACCTTCCAACACACAAATGAGATAAGTCATCACCAGAGTGAGCACCTGATCATAAGCAGTAGTAGCAGTCTAAGCATTACAAATTAGAGCAAAGCTTACTCGATTCACACTGAGCCCAGTGGCAAGGAATGCAAGAAGAGTTCCTTGGGTCAGGTCCCCTCCGTGACTCAATACTCTTTCCCGCATACTGAAATTATATACCCCAAAGATTTCACTCAACTTGAAACCCCAGTATTAAAATAATCTGTTAAGTAAAATAATTTCTTGGTCCTATCTGCTATTCCCTATTAATGGTAGGGTTTGGCAGAGTAGCTTACAGCCCTGGGGTTGTACCTTGCACCAAAAGGAAACTGCAATGGGCAACGTTGCTTTGCCCGAGTTCCACTCCTTGCTTTTCAGGTGCTACTTCAAGGATTAACAAACAGAAGCCAAACCAACCAGAATAGGCTTCAATATGACCCACAGAGTTTTGCTCACAGCAGTAGTGCTCTGTTTCTACATCATGTTCCACCAAGGGATGCTGCTATCACTGCAGTTCTTGGATCTGCTCAAGGAAATACTGTGGGTGAGAAAACATCTCTTACTTCATTAGAAACATACCCCTGCAGAGAACCTCACCAAAAACACTCAGGCAGGTGTTTCCTGAGACGGAGCCCAAAGGGTAAACATTGAAGAGACACTTGTAACATCCTGAATCATCCATTTTAGTGTCCCAAAAAGCTATGCTTGTCTTGTTGAGTTCCAAACTTGTGAAATTCATTCTGTCATCATAGGGCTTGTGAATCTTTAATCCATTTGTTTTACTGTATGTAGCTATATTGTCACATGATTTCTCTGAGTTCTTTTGCCATGTCACTTGCAGAACATCCATGGGTTTTATCAGGGCACAGCTCAGAGTCACATTGTCACCCATCCTCACTTCTGTGTGTCCAGCCTGTGGAACCACTTCAATGACAGTAAACAGTTAATTAAATGGGCAGATATCACACATATTCAGAAGCCTAATGTTGATTCTAAGGCCTGGAATTACCTACAGACACAACTCCTTCAGTTACATACTGTTTCTGTGGCTTTTCCCTACAAAAAAGTCCATCTCCTGTATACTCCTAGAAACCAATGAAGTTATGTTGATTTACATTGGCTGAGGCTTTAGCTTTCTTCTAAGCTACTTAAAAGACAAAAAAACTTACCTATTTCTGTGTCCATATCTGCAGGCTTCCCTCTTAAGTTTTACTAAAGCAGCTCATGACTTCCTATTCTCAGCAAATACTCAATTTTTGTTTCCTAAGAGCTAGAGGAAGATTGAATGTGTAAGAGAAGTACACAGCAAGCCATTATCAGAAAAGTAAACAGCAAAATGCTGTTGAGATGGAAGGAATGAAGTTCTTTAGGGATTAGCCCCACTCTTGGAAGCTATCAACTCAGGTTACAACAGTGTCCAGTGTCACTAAAGACAGGGGATGCTTCTTGTCCCTCTCATCTCTAAATGCTGCTCTGAGAGGTTTTGTGTTACAACTATCACCAGCTCCATATCTCTGTCTCAACTATGTAAATATGTAAGACAAATAGCATCAGTAATCTGAATTTCACCTATTTTTGTCTCTTACTTTGTTGAAGCCTCAGAAATCTAAAACCAGTTCCCCAAACAATCTCAAGCAGCTTTCAGGAAATTCAACTTACCATTTGCCTTTCCAAGCCCAGAATATGCCAAACACAAAACCAGAACTTGTAAAGTCATTTTGGAAGAGAAAATCTGCTTCACCTAAAGAAAGACAAGGAGAGATGACAGATCATCTTCTGGTGATATTGTACATTCAGGGTGTAAACATTAGCTGTAGATTTCTCATGTGAAAAAGAATGTAGTTCTGGGGTCAGACAACAAGACTTGACAAATCTTATTGCTGTTTCCTACAACTGAATTGTAGACCTGCCTGGAACTGAAGTTGGTGTTATATTCAAGTGGAAACATTATTTTGCAAAAAATATCCCTGTAACACACTCTACCCACTGCTGAGTTTTTTGCCAATGCCTCCAAAACTAATTGACACATTTTGGGACCATCCTCTGTCAAGAACGTAAGCAAAGCCCAACGTTTTAAAGATTTTCATAACATGCAAAAAATTAGAGACAATGAACTGAAAAGCATTTTCTATATTATACAGGTTAAAAAAGGAAGGCTGGTAAATAAATAAATAAATAAATGCATGAAAAAAGTATTTAAAAACAAATTGCCAGCAAACTTGCGCACACATTGCATACACCCACAACCAGTGCCTGCCTTTAAATTTTAAACACACTGTGCTTAAACAACTTCTGGTATAACTCTCCAGTTACCAAGAGCAAAGAGAGACCAAGTTGTTATGAGTAGAATCCGGAAACAAGAACCCATCAGCAACGAGCTGAATGTAAAAGGTTTGTGTAGTCAGATATTTGAACATGGCTATAAGAAATTCAGACAGATATTCCTACAAGCATGCAGAAATCAAGGGCTATCATAGCAAGCAGAAACTATCGAGTCACAGAATTGTTTATAAAGCAGTGGAAGATGTACCAAAACTGCAGGCAAGCAGAGTTTTCAATAACAATCCTTTGCTTCACTGCTTTAGTACCCGTTAAAACCCTTAATGCACCATTGCATACACCTGGGGTAGCTACAAAAATTCACAAAATGAGGAACGAGGCCGTACCGTGTAGCTATAACACAGTAAGATATACTGGGCTACTGTAAGAAAGTAGAAAGAAAAAAGTCCCTTTAGGTCAGAACCCCAATCACGGGTGCTGCAGGGGGTGGGGAAACAAAATCCAAAACGAACAGAAGAAGAAGAAGGGAAAAAAGGGGAAAAAAAGGCGTTAAAAATTGGGGCAAGTAAAGGGCAAATTCCTTACCTCGCTTTCGGGAACCGTACTTCAGAGGGCTCCTGAGCCACGGGCTGTGCCTCTCTTTGGACAAACCGCTCTCCCGCCGCTTTCTGGGAACTCCTATAACTTCAAAGAAACTTTCACCCTCCTGGCGTCACACAGGGTTCCAAAGGCAGTTTGCCGACTGAGCTCGGCACCTGGAGGACTCTCCCGGCTGGCAAAGACGGAGGAAGGAGACGCGAGTCGCGGGCGGTGGCTCCAGCCTTCCGTCTCTCCGGCCGGGTCCCGCTCCGGGCGGTGCTCTCAGGCTGACCCGCGCCCCGCACCCATAGCCCACCTCCGCCCGAATCTCTCTTCACACCTGGGAATGCGTCTGGGAAAGGCAGCGAGAGGGATGGTTGCTCACGGGCAAGTACATGGAACAGGGAGAAAGATGGAATGAGAGCCTGGGGCTGCGGAGGCTCTCGCGCCGCGTCCAGTCGCGTCCCAGTCCTTGTCCCAGAGCCAGAGCGGGGTAGGGGTGGGGAGGCGTCCCGATACAGCAGCGAGCTCCCATCCAGCACTAGCCTTTCCCTCAAGGGTATTCAGAACAGCCCACTAACAAATTTTTGGGCTCTATCTCTTATATAATTTGGAGTGGTCTTTTGCTGTTGCCTTCCTGTTGGTGGCGAGGAAAAGAGGCAGCAGGAGTGATACTGGGCAATCTCCCTGACATTTTTCTGTTGTTTGATTAGGATCTTCCACTGATAAAACTACAACAGGGATAATTTATCAGGCCTTGTTGCAGGCTTGACGGAAACAGCCCATTTCCCAGTCTGATTAATTAGAAACAGCATTCTTAATGATCAATGCACATTCTTAATGATCATTCTTAGCGATCAGGCACTAATCAGTGCCTGCTCTTTTTTCAAATACTTCCATATGCATGCACATATAGAAGCATTTGTTCATATACTGTTCATACCAGTTACAATACTTATCTTGCCAGGCTCTAGAAGGCCTCCTATTTTAAGCCATGATTGCTCCTCAGGAAGAAGCAAACACTACAATTTCAACCCCTGCCAAAACTAATTGACAAAGATGCCCACATAAACCCAGGAACTCATTCTTATCTAAGACACAGATATGTGGGAATATTTGGAGCAATGCTACTAAACTGAAAAAATGTGATGTTTGCAGCTTTCCTGGGTCATTCCAGCTTCACCACATGTTAACCTTACCTGTCCTGCTGCTCTCAGTCCCTCGCTGCACAAAGGAGTGCCTTTTGACCTGTAGAACCAGAAAGCTTCTTCTGCCCCCAACAGATCTGGCCTAACTTGTAGCTGGGATCTGGAGGTCAGGGCAGTGTCTCTTCCAGATTGGTAGAGCTATGCTTGGAAACACCTTCCCCACCACTGTGATTGATTTAGTGCAGCCTTTCCCCCCTAACTACCCAAATCTCCTTGGCTTTTCAACAAAATTTCAACTTTACCACTATCTTTATTTCTACCTTTCTTTCTATCTCCTAGGATCAATCATTACATCTTAAATCACTTAAATTTCCAGGCTTCTCCTTTTTGTTCTCTCTAGAACAGGCCAGCAACTAACCCACTCATTGTGTGAGAGTGATGTACCTATACTCTTCACACTCTTTTTGTTTTAATGAGAAAAATATGTTAGTAAGTTTCCTGTGCTCACCTGCCTTCACTATAGCTGAGGAGATTTTAGAGGGAAGTCCAAAGAACTGCCTACTGCACAGCTTAAAATAAATTTATCCAGAAGTGCCCTGTGCCATCAAACCAACAAAAGCAGGGAAATCCCAGGGAAATCTTCCTGCTCTTATTTGATGAAAATAAAGGGGACTTTAGGGGGATATGAGCAATATATTACAGTAACTCATATTTTCTGAGGTGGAAAATGTCTGCAAATATTCTTACTTCTTCAGTGGGCTGGAGAAACCTAGAGAAGAAAAAAGAAAATTGTGAAAGGGTCTGGAAAATGAGAGGGCCGCTTCTTTGGAAGAGAGGGAATAAATTAGAGCTGTGCAGGGAAAGGATGGTACTGAAGTAGTAGGCAAAGACCAGAGGTAACCTCAGAGCAGACAGAGGCAAATGAAAAATACTCCAGACAAACCAGCGAAAGTGGAAGATTCAAAATATTTCTATATTTAGTGGAGAATAAAGCTCAATAATCCCTTTCTGCCTTATTCTGTGTTCTAATGTCAACTGTTTCTTTTTACAGGAACCTGTCTCAGCTCAGCAATCTTTGCAAGTTTTACAAGGTTCTTTGTATGTTACCTTCTCTGGAGCTGGTGGTAGCCAAGGTGACATGGACTCTCTGATATGACAAATCCTTTGAAGTTAGTGAAGAAGAGAGTAAGTAGAGTGTTCTTGTCCTAAAATCTAGGAAGGCCTTTGTTCATATTTTTTAATTTATTTAGCTGTAAGACACCCTGTATGCTGGTGGAAGAAGAAATTTAAAATTCCTTCTGTCACAAATGAGGTCTATTCTTTATTCTGTCCTCTGCCTTCTTGGTGGATACATTCTGCCATTAGTATATTTCTTCATTTTTCTCCTGATTTCCGGACTACTCACCTCTTACAAGCAGAGCCATTTAAGCCACTAGCCAGTGAAACTTGTACAGGCTTAAGGCAAATATAAGATACAGCTGATCCAAGTTGCCATTATTTAACAGTGAAAAGGAAAAAAAATGGTGAATGGAGTCAGTGACAGATTCCTGTAAAACCAAACACAGTAAGTTTTACAGGATGTACTGCCTGCTGGAGGTTTATATCAGAACATCTGCTCTGCTGATTGAAATCCCTTCTGGCTCTGCTCACATCAATTAGCATATCCCCCTTAACCATCACAGGCAGTGCATCTTCAAGTTGTAAATGCTCAAAGGGGTCCACTAGAATGTCTAACTTGGTCCAGAAGATTTGCCACCAGCTATCATTTTTGCTGGTGATTCAACCACCTGATCACAGTCAAACCACATCGCACTTTCTCAAGCTTACTTCTATAAAACAAGCAAAGGTTAAATTGCTTAAACTTTGAGATCCTGCCAATTTCTCCAACACAAACTGCACAAGATTTTCCAGCAGAGAAAGTTAGCCCTGTAGGTGAGGATAAAAGCACAAAAAATTTCTGGGGTCCATTTCAGTGTCAATTTATCGCTGTATAAATGGGAGACTGGATTGAGGAGGAGGAGCATGAAGGGGAGAACAAAGGCATGGAGTGGGTGAGGAATTGGAAGAAGAAGAAAGTGACCACAGTAGTGAAAGTTTTAGCCCGTAACATGGCAGACAAGGGGGGCAGGGGCAGAGCACACAGGTAGTACATTCCCTGCCGCAGCAGGCAGGAGCTGGAGTCCGTAATTTTTAAGGTTGTCATTGATGTGTATGTGCTCATTACTGCATTGTAAAGTTCACCAGTCTGGACAAACCCCAGTAAGTACTGGAAATTTCCTGGCTGACAAAGCAGCCAAGGAAGCTACTAGTGGTGACATCCTGTTGGTCTTTCCTGAAAAATAACAGTATTTAGACAAGCAGGCTTCTGATTATGATCAGGCTAAAGATGAGAAAGTGGCAGAATTGTTAGGTGCTGAAAAGAGTCCTGAAGGATGGTAGATTACATCCAGCAAACAAATAATGATTTCCCAACACCTTATGAGGAAAATTGCAGGAGAAGAACATATGATAACTCTCGGAGGAATAGAGTCTATGGTAGAAGCAATGAAGCCTCAGGTTTTGAAAATATGAATGACTGGTATAAAAAGCATTGTTAAAAAGTGCCAAACATTTTAAGAACAATGCACATCAAGTTAGATAGCCTACAGTTGTGACTTATAACTGGTTACGGCGCCAGGGAAACGAGGCAGGGAGTGCATCAGTGAAGGCTGCGTGGTGCTCTTGCAGGCAAGAGACCACACCTTTATTTCCTGACTCCTTTTGTACATTTTCCAAGTTGCCCACCCCAGAGGTGGGACCCTTGGGAACCACTGGTCATTTTCCAGAGACCATCACCGAAGCCCCTCCTCTGGGAACAAATGTGGGAGCTTCAGTGGTTTACAGAAGATGACCTTGTGCATCAACACTGTTCCTGGGAACAGAGTTCCCAAAACCAAAACAAGCAGGCACGCAAGCATGGCAACAGTGACTGTTCAGAAAGGACATTGTTCAGGAGAATATTGACAAATAGATTTAATGAGCTGTCATGGCAAAGGGGCCACAAGTATTTATTTGTACTGTTAGATACTTTTTCAGGATGGCCAGAAGCTTCTTCTTGTTGCACTAACAAAGCTGGTAAAGATTTTGGTGAAGAAATTTATCCCAAGGTTTGGAGTGTGAGTGGGAATGTCACCAGACAGAGGCTCATGTCATTGCTGAAATAGCACAAAGCCCAGCTAAAATGTTAGGAGTAAAGTGGGGCTTGCACACTCCATGGAGACCTTGGTTGAATGAGAAAGTAGGAAGAATGAACCAGAGCCTAACAGAATATATTAAATCCCATGGGAAGGTGTTGTCTTCTCTCCACAGATACATTGTGTTGGCAGCACCGATGACACTGGATATCACAGCTCATCTGTATCAACCTGGGCATTACCTCAAAACCTGGACTGAAGAGCCTCTCCAAGAAAAGTGGAAGGGACTATATCAAGTGTTGCTAACCATCAATACTGGTGTGAAGGTGCAAGAAGTAGATTTGTGGCTCCTCAACTTAGTTAAAACAACTGTTTGTGCTTATTGTGCTGTTCTTACTCATGGTCTTGATCACTTGTTGCAATACTGCTGCATAGACTAGGTCAGTACAATAAATGGATCTGAGACTTATACTTAAGGGTGAAGAACTTATACTAAAGAACTTATACTAAAGTCTCAAAGGGGCAATTTGTTACCAAACAGTTTATATTATTATGAATAATCTGATGTTTATCATGCTATTATGATTTATTGTTATTATAAATAAATTATTGTTGGCTTTCTAACCTAGCATACTCTTGTAGAATTTATTTCCCAGTTTTTTGGTGATACAATGTCTTGGTTAAAAGACCTATGTCTGACAAGGAAGGCAGGAACCTTCCTGGAATGGAAAGATGACCCCCTCCCTTGATATTATTGTAACTTTGAAATTACAAGGCTTTGAGGGAAAAATATAGGAAAAGAAATAACAGTTCTTTACTAGCAAATATGTAGATGTGTAGATGTGTAAGAGAGCAGAACAAGCAACACCACAGTAACAGAAGTTTCGCACCTGCTGAGCACAGTGTTTCCCCTCTGGTGTAGTTATGACCATGGCCGGCATGGAGTATCACTGGTACTGTCTCACAGTACTGAGCGTGCACATTTTCTCTCCACAATTTTCACTTCCCTGTAAAAAAAGTTAACTTTGAAAAACAGTACTTAAACATCATCTTGTGTTATGTTTATACAGGTACATTGATGGGTTCCAATCATAGCCACAATGGAAGAGCACACACACATCGATGACAACTGTGAAAAAAATACACAGATAAATTTTCTACAAAAAAACCTCACCCAAAACCAAAACAAACAAAAAAACCCCCAACCAAACAAGATAATGAGCACCTAATCTCAGGTACAGGGGCGCGGTAAAGTTAACAACCAATAGATAGGGTAGATAGGTGGGAATACAGAAACCAATGAGGACCGAAGGAAGGGAGAACATTCTAGGGAACATACACATATGGAAAACAGGGGCTGAATCGAGGTGACATAAACTTACATCATCTTAACAAACCAATAAACTAACAGAACCTAAAAGATACTGACATGTAGCTGCAAGGATCCATAGGAGAGAAGCCTTTCTAACCATATAATACAAGCATTTCTCTTACATCAACAAATCCTCTAGTGGCAAGTTCTCCTCTGGTGCCACAGAAGAATACCAAGTTGCAGCCCTCATTTTAACCCACATGCATGCAACATGACAGATTTCAAGGCAAACAATTAGTATGGGATTTTCAGAATTCAAGGAATGATTGCCTTTAAATGCTGAGCAACTCTTGCTTAAAACATCACTTGAGATTGTCTTCTAAAGGTTCCTTGGCCAAGAAGCCTGAGGTTACTTTCTAAAAGTCCATTCACCCAGAAGTTCAGCTGCATAAAATCCTGCTGTGAGAGGAGGCAACGCAGGACAGAATTTGTCAGAGGAATTTGGGCAGTCTGGCTGCTTTCCTGGGTACTACCAAATGGCTGCCATTCCTATTTCTCATTGAAAAGAATGGGAGGAATTCGGCTTTACTGACTCCTAAGAGATAAGGCCAGACAGAGGCAATAGGAGGAACAGTTCAGAAGAATGTTACTAATTGACACAGAATGTTGCTCAACCAAGGCCTTGGTAAATTCCTGAACCTAGAGAAGAACAAAGACACAAAGTGGGTTGTGTGTATCATGAAGTCTGTACCTTCCAAGTACTTCACTCAGTGGGGAAAGGGAGAAGGTGATGCAGCCAGAAAACTGGGACAAAAAGGAGGCTGTGCTCTCCAACAATTTGAGAGACCCCAGGGGACTTGCCCCATGACCTTTCCCTTCATTTGAATAAAGTTATAGGACTCCTCTGCCTCCTTTTGGACATAAATCTCTGGCATCATGAATTTATCTGCACATCCTCTAGCTTTTTACTTATCACTGCCCAGCCTGGAAATGTGGAGAACAGACTTGGGAATATTTCCACATTCCTTCCCCTGGCCCTTTGAAAGACCTCTTTCTCCAGGAGAGGAAAGAAGAACTGATATTCAGTGCCCAGTTCCTCTTCATCAGCCCCTTTCAACATCTTCTCTCCCAGCAACCACAGTCAAGGTCCGCTGCTGAACAACCCTCATAAAGTCATTTCATCATGGTGGTTGTAATTTCTTGAAACCAGAGATGGCATTGTTGGATACTGAAAGACTATTTGAAAGTCCAAAGAGGAAAAGCACAGTGCTGGTGAGTTAATATTTTAATGGAAGACTCACTGAGTGGATTGGGGATCTCTCCCCGAGTGTATTAAAGAACTTAAATCCAACAGCAAAATTCTGCTAAGCAGGACATTCCTTTATTACAGCGCTGGAGACATGCTGGGAATTTTTTGCCATGAACAGGTCCCAGGAGACACAGTTCCCTGGGGTTTAAATACACTGCCACACTTAGGATTTTCTTACAGCCCCGCCCAGAGTCTGCCCAGCCATTACATCGAGGGTGTCTTCTCAGATGTTGTCTTGGTGTGGAGCAGGGCTCCCATATAGTCCTTTACCTGTTATTATTTTGATTAGGGGGGCTTTGTTACTTCATCAGAGGGTCCTAATTATTGTCTTTATCACCTGCCCTCTGGACGATCCTTCCATGTTAGCAGCTCCCAGCACATACATAATTCCCTTCTGCTGACTCCTAGTTTTTATCTTACTGTACTAAGTCACTATTAAGATACTACATTTACCTTTAGTTAAAAATAACCCAGAAATCCTCTTGTCTAAACAATTCTCTATTGAATTTGCTTCCGTAGCTAAACAATCCTCTATTCATTAAGTTTTCTGAGGTGTATAGGTTTCTGGAGTTATTTCCTGCAGGTTCAAGTTCAGCTATGTCTTAATTTTCTCAGGTTTTTAATCTTTTTCTACTGACACTAAGTTAAACACAAATTTAAATAAAAACAAAGTACAAAACCCCCCACAAATTCTTTCACTAACTAGGGCATGACTCCTTACAAAGTTCAGGCAACTTCAAGATTATTGGCTAAATGAGATATAATTCCTTTTCACTATGTGCTTATCACAGGTAGTGCTCTGTTCTAAGGCTGCACTGCCACAGAAGCTGTCAGAGGAGCCTTAGCAAATACTTTGGAAGCACATCTCTGAAACACCTTGCGTAATGACACACAGAGCTGGAGGGGAGGTTTCCCAGATTAAGGCCTTGATAAAACAATTTTTTATTTTTCTCCCCAAATACCAATCCTGGCCTAGTTCTGTTGGTCTTGGTCCATCCACAGCACAGATCCTTCTGCCTGATTGCTTGTGAGACATCAAGGAGCATCCTGGGACATGTCCCCTACTCACCAGCTGGTCTGGCTCAACCTCTGGTCCTCACAGGCTCACTCGTGCTCGCTCCAGGTGCCACATCACAGACACACAGGCTCTGACCCTGATCCAGGCTGGTGGCTGGCACTTGACCTCTCTCACTCAGGTCTCCCCAGCTGCTGACATCAGGGCCCCCTACACACATGCACACCAGTTGGGGTGTCCCTCACCTAGGAGAAAAGTTAGAAATGTAGTTTAATGGAAGACAGGACAGACTGCTGTGACATAGCACTGGGCCAGCCCAGACAAGTGTACTGACCAGCCTCCTGCATAAATGAAACCAGACTCTTTTATCCCTTCATCCATCCATTTTCCCAGGTTTTTCATTCCCCGATGCCCTTGATTCCTCTCTTTCTCACCTTTTTCTCCTCCCCTAAGAGTCCCATAACAGTCTGCTGCAATCCCCAAATGCGCTTTATTTGCATGACATCATGGGTCCATAACCCTTAGACAGTGACACCCTGAGTTCAAAAGGTGCTCCACTGATGAACTCATCTGGATGGGTTTCCCACATAGACCCTAGGGCTTAGGATCTCCTGGGACACCCTGGGAGGAGCCGGGGCAAGCTTCCCCTTCCTGAGACCTTAGTGCAGGCCCCTCTATGTGTGCTCCTCTGGGCTTATGGAGTTGGCTGGTGTCTCTCCTTCCTCTGCTGGGCTTGGAAGCAGCTGAGCTGGAGTGTCACTTGGACTCCCTCACCTGCCATTGCTTCTTCATCCTCCTTCATGGGAGAGCAGCCAAGCTCCTTAATGGATAACCCAGCAGGTCCACTCTTCAACTCACTTTGCAAGCTGCTGTTCAGGTTCTTTCCTTCCTCTGAAAACAAGTGCCTGCAACTTTTTTTGATCCTAGGTTTCTCCTTGGCCTTTTGTGAAGTGTGGAGCCTGGTCCTGCTTCTGCAAGAGACCCAGCAGAGTGGTGTGGTAATCACTACAGAGCTCTACACAACCTGCCAGAGAGAGTAGACAAGAGGGTTCTGTGTTGATTTGGCATGGCCTAGTTTTTGGTAGAGGGGGAGGGCCACACAAGTGGTTTCTGTGAGAAGTTGCTGGAAGCTTCCACCATGTCTGACAGAGCCAATCTCTAATGGTTCTGAAGATGGACATGCAGCTGGCCCAATTGGAGAGGTTGGTAACGCCTCTTTCATTTAAGAAGAAAATCAAAACAGCACATGTGCAATCTTTTCCAGGAGTGGTGAGGTGCCACCACTGTGGCCATCCTGGAAGCATGTGGCGATGCACTGACAGGCGGCCACCATCTTGGTGCGGCCTCTGACGAGCCCTGCCTGCCTGGCTGTGCCTTGCCCACTGCACTGTGGGCAGAAGAGCAGGGGCAGTGGCAGCAGCTCCTCCTTCCCAATGCCCTGCATGAGGAGAGATGTTAAATAGTGCCAGCGCCACGACAGCCAACACTACCTGCTCGGTGGTGGCAGTGCCGCATGGTCGGCGGTGAAAACATGGCGAGCAACTCCCCAACGTGGAACCTAGATTGACCTCTTAGTACTGCAGGATCCTGTAGGAGTCTTTGAATTGGTAGAACTTGTTTGCAATGGTACCTACAAGCAGCAGTTTTTCTTCCAGTCAAAGTAGAGGAGGAAGTGAGGACATGTAAGAGAAAAAAACATGGCAGCACCAAGGTCAGTGGAAAAGAAAGAGCAGGAGAAGGTGCTCCGAGTGTCAGAGCTGAAATTCCTCTGCAAGCTGTGGTGGAGACTATAATGAAACAAACTGTCCCCCTGCAGCCCATAAGGTCCACAGTGATGCAGAGATCCACTTGCAGCCCATGGGAAAAGTGCTCACACTGGAGTGGGTGGATGCCAAGGAGAGCTGTGATCCAGTGGGAGACCAAATGGAGAGAGAGGGCTCCTGCTACCAGAAATAGAAAGAGAAAGCCCTTGCTACCAAACTAGAGCAGCCTATCCTTAGAGGACTGCACCCTGTGGACAAGTGATCTACACCACAGCAGTTTTGAAAAGACTGTTTGCCTGTGGGAAGGACTCATATTGCAGCAGTTTTGACAGGATTTCGGCTTGTGAGATTGGAACCATGATGAAGAAGTTCACAGAGAACTGTCTCCTGTGGAAGGGACCCCATGGCATAGCTCTCCCTCAGTGAACATTAAAAGATCTTAGGTGATGAACTGACCAAAACCCCCACGCCCTGTTTTCCTGTGCTGTCAGTAGGAAAGAGGGAGGGGCTGTGGGGGAAAAAAAAGGTGTTTTAAAGGTTATTTTACTTCTTATTATCCTCCTCTGACTCTGTTAATAATAAATTTACCTTTTACCTTAAACCTGTTTTACCATGTTTTCTCCCAGTCTTTATCTCAACTCATGAGACCTTCATTAATTTTTTTTCCCTCTCCTCTGCCCAAATGTAGCAGGGGAGGGTGAGCAAATGACTTTTCATGGGTGCCTGGCATTTGGCTAGCGTCAAACTACAGCATGTTCCCAGTTACAGCACAGGAGCACCAGGAGTTTGCAGCAAAAACAGGGAACACAAGGGAGGTCAGAACAAAGTGTCTAGCAGGAGGGATTCCCAGCTGTGACCCATTATTGATTTTGTCTGTGGATGCCAGCAGCCATCCAAAGCACCTTTGAGTCTGCACCAGGAGGAGGGCAGGGCAAACCCTTGTAGGGAAACCTCTGTGTGAGGCTGCTTTTTACAGCACCCAAGCACTGCAGGGTTCCCTGACCTTGTCCAGAAGGGACATCTCATCTGCCCTCCTGGACATTTCCAGTGCCTCTTCCATGCCTTTGCACCTAAATAACTTTGACTTTTCTGCTGCACCCTTCAGGCCAGCAAAACATTAAGCCGTTTTTCCTGATCATTGCTAGAGGGGCACATGGGGCACACGTTGTGTCATCTACCCAGTGTGGCTGTCCCATGCAGCAAAGCCATGGCAGGACAGAGACCCCTAATGGAGATGTGAATAATCACTAGAAGACTTGGGTGCTTGTGTTACCCTGTTTTGGTAAGTGAAGTGCTGGTCTTTTGGTGTGTGCAGGCTCAGAAAGGTTCTCTCTCCTAAGTCTTGCTGTAAGTCTGTCTCCTCTGCAGGAGTTCTGGATGCACCATGTGTCTTCTGCCTGGGAAAAAACCACACCATCAATTAGCCATAGGGTGCTTAGTATACCCCTTGTCATTTAGAGTGGATTGTGCTATTTTAAGGATGCTGTTACTAGCTGGATGGGTTTCCAGAACAAGTATATAAAAATACCAAGAAGAAAGAGAAAGGCAAATTGCAAGATGAACAGAGGCAAGACACCTCATTTGCAAGAAAAGGGAAACTATTCTTATTTGTTCCTTCTGCTGTTATTTAGTCTCATGACAATATATCAAACCCGGTAAGAGCAACACAGCTGTTAATACTGATATGATGATGACTGTGCTCTTCTGAACATCTACAAAAAGAAACCAGTAAGTTCACACAGAGTATGAAGTGATGCCAATATGTTTCTGCTGTCCTCTTCCAGGGGCTGGGACCGAGAGTGGAACATTCAGCATTTTGTGCTCATTTATTCTTTGAAGGAGAGAAAGGAACAGTGTAACAATATAACTCTACCAAAGGTGAAGGGGTATTTTATGTTTTTAAATAAAAACTGATAATGTCTCACAGTTCCCTGGTATCAGGTTGTATCAAACCCCAGAACTTTTACTCTTGATCTATTTGTGTTTCTTTTTCTGAAAGATGGTTTATCACAAGAGAAGTGTGCCATCCTTCCTGACACATACCCTCCAGCAAGATAATCTATGTGAAATGTTTTCTCCCAGTATTTGTCTGCCTGCTTGCTTGTATCCGGCAGCTATGTGTACTGCTCCTCTACATAAATCATTATGTGGAAATGTAGACATACTGTGTATGCACAAATGTACATATTTATTCCTTCTATATATACACACACATCCACCACACACACACAAAGGTACCACAGGGACGAGTCTCCTGAAGGGTTTAAAATCCTGAAATCTTCATCTAGCATGAGATCTAACCTCACAGAGAGTTATCTAGTAAGACCTACATAAGTACAAGCTGCCCTCCCACAATTGTACATCCCTTCCTAAGTGCTCCCTACTACACGTTACACATCTCCATACAACTGCAGCCTACCTTCCCTTCCTTTTTCCAGGTGAAGTGCCTTCATTTTCGTTCCTTGTGATGGTCGAGGAGGCAGAACAATGCATGGAGGTGGTTGGCAGAGAAGGTAAGTCTGCTTGCCACTGTTATTTTTCTGTTGGACATGGTGTATTTGAGGTGTCTCCTCCTGGCTTCTGCCATCCAGCCGTGTGATGTTGGGGGTAGGTTTTCCTGTTGCTAAGCACACTGCAGTGAGAAGACCCTCAGAAGGCAGGAGGGAATGGAATTCCACTCTGAACTCAGAAATTGCTGGCAGCAAAAAGAGAAGGTGCTTTTTACATTTTGTGGTGAGTTTACAGTCAAAGCTGGGTGGGTTTCTCTCTCTGTACAAGGTTTTTATTCAAAAGCATCTGCTGGCTTATTTGCCTTCACTTCCCCTAAGGGAAGTTGCCTTGGAAATAGAACTGATTTTCCCAGACAATGTTTCAGTGAATGTAAAAGCAAATCTTTACTTGAAAGCTTTCAGGTACACAGTATGGCAAAACCCACACATGGTACAGTAATTCTTCAAGTTTTATAAGGTCAATTGATAAATATTCCTATCACATATTGTCCAATTAAAAGGACAGTTGGTTAGGTAATAATTCCAGTCTGGCAATCTGGGCAATATCCACCAAGGAGATGCTGTTGCATGGAAAATCTGCATGTGGTGGATGGTATAATGACATCCCCACCTCCTGAGTGCATCAGACCCAAACTGAGTGCCAGAAAGAGAGAAAGTATTAGTGGAAAACTTACTTTGTTGAGGCATATCTCTTTGCTGAAGGAGCCATGATGGAACACATTGAAAATGCATCTGTAATAAGAGTCATCCTCAAGTGTGAGATTTTGGAGGGTGATAGCTGAGGCCTTTGGGGCTGCTCTAGGTGAAACACGCCTTCTTCTGAAATGACCCTATTAGCCTCAGCCCGTGAAATGGGCTGTAGCTGGCCATGTTCTGGAAAGAAATCCCATTTCTCTTCGGCCAGGTGACTTGCAAAGCATCCATTGAGAGTGAGAAGTTGCAATAGATATTTGCCTCTCCCCCAAGGGCTGCTACCATGATGGTATCAGGTTGGATGGACTCCTTCAAAGCTAGGACCAAAGCAAATCCCCAAATCAGGGCAGGAGGAAAAGCAATTGACTCAGGGAAGGCCATAGTGCCTTGAAACATGCAGTCACATTGTTCCCATCTTGCAGAGCACTGGAGTAAGGAATTCCATCAGCAGGTGTCCTCAGATACCCTGTTGTCACGGGTGGCCATCACATCATTATCCTCTGCTGTACAATTCCGTGGAGAGGAGGAAGGCAGCATGGGAACAGTAGGCTCTTTAGCAAGCACAGCAACCACCCAGCAAAAGCAGCTCTCGCTTCCCTCTCCAGCTGCAGAGCTGTGAGGAGGCAGAGCAGCCCAGGGCACCCCACAGCCAGGAGGCAGCACAAAGGGCTGCAGAGGGATATGCTCTTCTCCAGCCTCTCCCCAGACAAGTGTGCACCACCCAGACACGTACACTGGAAATGCAAACTTGCGCCATCCCCTGCGATACAACACAAACACAGAAAGAGAATATACAGGCAGAGCATACAGCTTGTGAGCAAAGTGCCCTGTGCTCTCCACGACCAAGCTATACCCAATTTGGCTGCTGCTGACTCATGCCCAGCTTACTAGCTACTGAGGTCCCAGTCACCAAGTTGTATATTTTAGTCAGCATGGTATCTGTGTCTCTGCTTGCTAGGAATGGTGCTGGTACTCCAGGGTTAAGCTGGTGTGAGGAAAGGGTGCTCCACGCACCCCTTGCTCGCAGCTGTTGCCATGCTTTCGTGCCTGCTTGTTTTGGTTTTGGGAACTCTATTCTCAGGCACGGTTTTGGAGCACAAGGTCATGTTCAGTAAACAACCGAAGCTCCCACATCTCTTCCCAGAGGAGGGGCTTCGGTGATGGTCTCTGGAAAATGACCAGTGGTTCCCAAGGGTCCCACCTCTGGGGTGGGCAACTTGTAAAATGTACAAAAAGGAGTCAGAAATAAAGGTGTGGTCTCTTGCCCGGGCTCTGGCCTGCAAGAGCACCATGCAGCCTTCACTGATGCCTCCCTGTCTCTCGTTCTCTCGGCGCCGTTATCAGTTATACGCAGCCTCCACAGAGCAGCAAGTGGCAGATTTCAGCCCTGAAGAGCTGGGGGAAAATCATTGTGGGACAAAGCAATTGCCCAGGAAAGCTCATCCCTTTCCACACTTCCCTCAGAGGGAAGCTGGGACCTCTAAGGGGACTACAGAAGATTTTGGCTTCTTTTTTTAGAGCAGTCTTCGGTGGCCAACCAGCAGCACACGTGTCAATCATCAATCACCACTGGCTGCTGGAAATGAGAAAAAACAGGAGCCACTTCATTCTTTCTGTGGTTTTCTTTCTCTCCATCAGCAAAGCCTGGTGATGTCCCTTGCTCACCCCATCCTCCCCAGCTCTGCTATGAGCTATCAAAAATATTTGCAACTCTCAAGGTGTAAATTTGTGATCTTCTTGGTATGTATGGGAGCTATCTGACGGAGAGGGAAGAAACAAGGCGCCACAGGCCCTGACAGACCCCGCTCCCTTTCTCTTTGGCAGGAAAGGGACGGTGGGCAGGGGAATGCTGCCTGTGGATCACTGCCTCTTGCAGCTTGCCAGACATCACCCTGGGTGCCAACACTGTAGTCCTCAGGGAGACCACTTTCCTCCCTTGGGCCTGGCACAAAGGAGTCACAAACAAGAGCAGGAAATGATTCCCTATCAGGAGAGCAGCGTGGAGGCACCTGCAGATGCCAATGCTTTGCCACAACCCACAAACAAACCAGACCCACCAACTGGATTGTGAAAGGAGTCAGTGCAGGGACAGGTTTGGCTTAAGTTGCCTCACCCCAGATGTGTGATACTGCTCCTGGGCACAGAGGTGATGCTCTTTGCCCAAGGGCTTCATTGTAAAACTGCACAGTGCAGCTCCTGCTCCCATGGCAACCCAGCATCGAGATCAAGCACCAAATGAGGTTCCAAGGTGTAATTACAGCAGGACACCCACTGCACTCTACACAGGCTTTCTGCAAGAAAGCAAGAAGGCTATTTTACAGGAAAACATGGGAAGCAAATACCAGTCTGTGTTCATCTCTGCTGTTTATGAATTTGACTCTTCACTCCATTAGGGTCAGCAGCATCAAGTTCTCTTGTTCTCATAAGCTCTATGATTTCTTACAGTTCTGTTATAGATACAAGAAAACTGAAATTGACTACCTGTATGTTTCATTTTCTGCTTGTAACTGTGTTTATTTTGCAAGGAGTTCTGAGTTGTTGGGGATATTCACTGTTGTAATGTTGTTCACTAGTTGTTAGCTATTGTTACAAGTGTTTAGTTAAGAAGTTTGTAAGAGTTCTGTGCGGCTGCCTCCCCGAATCTAGTTAAAGGGACAACACCAAAGAAAAGGGGGATCTTCTACCCTTCCCCCAAACAACTCAAAACTGAGACCACCACCCAGAGCCTTCATTGGAACATGACCACCTAATCAAAACATGGCGGGAAGGAATGATTGGTGTGGAAAGCACCCCGCTAACAGCCAATGACAGCCCGAAGAATACACCAATCCGGGAAAGGATCCAAAACGGACCAATCCCTGAGGGGACAGAGGCTTTAAAAGGACTGACCACCCTCAGTGGGGGGCTTCTCTCTCAGGAACCGGACTGTCCTGAGGGGTGGCCCGTGCGCATGTTTTTTGTTACTCTGACTTGCCGTGAGAGGCTGGGACTAGCCCAGCCTTCTGTTCCTGTAGCCGAGTTTACAACAATAAACGATTGGCCATTCCTTTTTAACACCTTTGGATTTACGGCCTCGTTATTAAGGTTGCTACATTTGTAACAGTTCCACCCCATCCCTTCTCCCTGTTTTGTAGATGAATTCCATACAAGGTGAGATGGACTGCTGAACATCCCCCCGACACGTCCTTTAGGTGAAGAGACTCTGTAATAAGGAGTAATTCATGTTTTCATAGTATAATATTTCATAATATAAGGGATACCTCATGTTATCATAACGCCTGTTGTTATAGTGGGTAGTAGTGAACATAGAGTTTTAGGAATGCCAAAAGGAAACTCCCAGAGAGCAGAAGAAACGTCTCCAGCTCCAGGAAAAGGACAAAGAAATTACAATACCAGTGAGAGGTGGAGAGCAGCCAGGGCCAGAGATGATCAGCATTTGTTAAGGATTGATGCCCCGGAGACGATAGATATCTTATCTGGGACATTAAGGGTCCTTCAGGAGTTTCCCTTTCCCCGTACCCAGGAAATCCTTTCAGACTCAGACACAGTTTCTCCTATCAGCCACAGCATCAAGAGACAAAAGAACTTATAGAATTCTACCCTGATCGGCAAGCCTGGCTGCTGGAAATTTCAACATCCCCCCAACTCCAGGACCAGGGAGACAAGTCCGGACATGTACACGGAGTCGAAACCCAGGAAGGGTATAAAGCTAACAGACTTGGACTCGGGCACTCGTGAAACCTCAGGGGAATGTGGCATGCTAGAGGTCATGTTTGGGGGTTTTCACCCAGTGCACACCGCTTCCCTTGATTCTCTGACTCTGTTGATTGCATTATTCGGCTTTGTCAATTTCTTGTCCGGAATTCTCGTTGGCAATAAATTGTTTAATATTAAGTTTGGCTCTTTAAATTTATAACAGACTCCATCCAGCTTGTCATTTCTAGCTACAGCACCAGCTTGCGCAACAGGCAAAGAGCAGGGCAGTGAAACCAGTGCACACCACCACATCAGAGCCTTTCTACAGGTTCCCTCAGGGCTTTTCAACTTCTCTCCCCTGATGTCTGGTCCCATCTTAGTCTCCTCTGTCCCAGACTTCTGCTTTGGGCAGAAGGGATGTCCCTAATGCCAGCAAGGCAGAAGCATTTTGGGCTAGGAGTGAGGTCCCAGGGGCTGGCTGAGAGATGTTCCAGAGCAAACTCTTGACATGGAGCAGAGAAAGTAATAACTCCTCACTTACGTCCCCTTTGCCAGGGTCAGAATTGCCAACAAAATTCAGGCTCTTTAGTAACAAACTCAGAAACATAAAAAAAACAAAACCAAACAAAGAAAACCAATGTTATAAATTATTAATGCCAATTATAATAAAATAGAATTTATTGCCAGATTGCCAGTGAAAATTCACGAGCGCAAAATTGACAAAGCCAATACCAAAATTGACCAGAGTCAGCAGAGCAAGGAAATAGTCAGTGCTAGCACTGGGTGAGACCCCGTGAAGTGTCCCGCGACACCACACCCCCAGGTCTCACAGAGGTCTGCGCCCCTGTCTGCCAGTCTTATACTCTTAGCTCACTGAACAAGTCCGAACATGTCAGGTAGCTCAGTGAACAAGTCCGAACAGGTCTGGTGGTCTCAGTATCAGAGGGTTTGGGAATGCCTGGGGTTGGCGTCTCTGCCCAGTCCTGGATTTCTATAGCTTCTTTGTTTCTTGATGGCGCTGCTGATACCATCCGCGGTCTGAATGAGTTTTCCTGTGCTGAGGAGATGTTCTCAAGCATCCTTGATGACTCGTCCAGGGCCTGTTCTTCTGGGATGATCACATCGGGTTTCAGCGTTTGATCCCTCTATTGGTATAGTAGTTCCTTTGGCCCCTTCCTGGATGAGGGGGGACGACTCTCTGTGCTGGGAAAGTTTCTCTGATATTCTTAAGAACTGTATATTACACCATTACCTACACCAATACATGTATATAAAATATAACCCATAGACATAAGCCAATATATATCAAGATTATGTGTACAGATTCTCTTGTAAAGCTACTAGTTCAGTGCCCGCCTGAGTTAGTAGTTCCTTCTGAGGCTTTTATAAACAAATTTATCACAGAGAATATATTCTTACCCTTCACCAATATCACTCTATCAGGAAATCATTAACTACTTATCATTATTATTTTGGGAACATGAATTAATAAATACTACAGACAACAACAAAAAAACACACCCCAAAACAAAACAAACCCAGAGATTTAGGCAGAAGGATCTCAGGATGAGAAAGGACAGGTGTGGCCAAGAGAGGATGCAGCTCATGTTGCTGGGCTCACAAAGGGAACTTTCCAGCGTTAGAAAGGACAAAGAGCCCATGGAGGTGAATATGCTCAGTGCACACGGGCAGCTGCGTGAGGGGAGCATGTCACTGCCCCAAGCAAACAGACAGTAGAGCTAACATTAAGCAACCAGCACAAATACCAACCACTGCAATGTGTATCTTGCACCCAAAATACAACAGACTTCACAGAACAGATCTGCTTTTTTCCATCAATCCCCAGTGCCTACTTGGAGATGGGAAAGCAGACCCAGGTGCAGGCATCAGTGGAAGGTTACACATGTAAAGAGTTTTGTGGAGGTACATCTTCCATTTTTTTCCTATATAAGAGGGGAGATTCTTGCAGTCATTTTAAATAATGACCAATTCTTCCCTTCTAGAAGTTCTTCATTGTCCAGGCAACAAAATGGGCTCAGATATTTTGATTACAGCAAGAACCTTTATCTTCTGAACCTCACTGCATTTTTACCTGGGCAAGGATCTTACTGGCCAGCTGTGTGGTGTGGAGCAAAACTTACGTACAAAATACCAACATATAGAAATGGCACTAGCATCTCTAGAAGGTCCTGGCAGCAGGTCAGATTACAGAAACAGAATCTGTCTGTCTTGTTTCCCATATGCCCCTTCCCCAGCTTTTGCTTTTTCTTTAGTATAGTTCCTGAACTTTGCTCACAAAAAGAAACTAGCTGGTTTTCTCTTTTCAGTCACTTGTCAAAGTTGCTGGAAGATGCAGTTGTTTGTTTAAACAGAACTGTTCCAGGGGATTGTTTGTCCAAGCCAAACCTCTATGCTTTTAAATTTTCAGATAAAGCAGTGTGTATGGACTATGAGTACTGGAACATGTCACCTTAATTACTCAATTTTTACTTTCTGAAGGGAAAAAAAGTTTTAAATTCTGCCTAATTGTCCTATGCTTAAATTGAAGAGACAACTTTCTGGGGGCTTCTCTCTTTCAGACTTTAATTTTGCTATTTCTGCTGATGCTAAAGGAGAGAATTACTAATGAAGAGAAAGACAGTTCATCAGCAGTTTTATAGCACTGTATTCCCCCCCCACTTTCTGATGGTTCTTGTTTGTTGTTCTCAGTTTTGCCAGAGACCAAAGGGCATCCTGCTCCTGGTCACAGTCCGCAGATGAAGGGGTGAGGAAGAAATGAAATGTTGGCTCACTCCTGGCTGCAAGCCCAGGCTCCAAGAGGGGCAGACATTTGACTAGAAAATGTCATGAGAGCAGGTTATCACCAGAAAGGTTAATTTCCCTCATTTTCTATTGGCAGCATGTGTATTTCAGTTAGGAAGTTACGGGAATTTTATCAGAAATCAGTTGAGGAACAAAAAGTGATACCCAGTGCCAGATGCTTCCTGCAGCATCAGCTCTCTGCTGTGCTCAGTCCTTATCTTCCCTGGCTGCTTTACCCATAGCCAGCCTCATGTCATATGATGGCCATCAAGGGATAAAAAAGAGTGCAAACTGCTCCCATCCATTGCTAATTAACTCTCCAGACTTCACAAAACAGGACATTTGCTCATAGTGTTAAGGGGTTTTCTTTCTAAGAACTCCTTGACTTAGTTTTACCAAGTATCTCTGTGGTTTGGTTGTCCAACTGGCCAAACTCCTCAAATTAATTAGTTGCTGATGCCTGCAGAAGTGACAGGCCACAGAGAGGTACGTACAGATTGCATGTAGCATTCATGTTCCAAAGCTAATTTTGGGAGAAGCCTTACTCCTGGAAGCAATTAAAGCCTAAGCTCATTGTAATGATGGATTAATTCATGTTTTTATGATAATGTGATATTGGTGAAGGGTGAAATATGTTCTTTGTAATAGCAATGTTATAGGAAAATTAAGAATAAAGTTTATAGGTCCTGGAGGCACTGGGAGCCCAAATGGATGCAGGGCTGGCAGTTTTGCAAGAGAGATGGGATCATCTCCAGAGATGGGATCTCCAGAGACGGGATCAGCAAATTATAATACTAATGAGAGGTGGAGAGCCACGGAGGGGAAAGGCAATTGGCATCTGATAAGAACTGATGGCCCAGAGAATACATCCTATCTGGAACATTAAGGGTACTCGGCAAACTTCCTACACACCCAGGAAACCTTTTCAAGCCCTGCCATGGTCCTCCTGATTCTATCAACTGCACCATCAAGAGACAAAGGAACCTAAAGGAATCCTGTACTGAACAGCGAGTCCACCCTGGAAGTTTCAACATCCCCCTCGATTCCAGGACCAGGGAAACAAGTCCAGACATGCACACAGATTCCAAACCCAGGAAGGGTATAAAACTGGCAGACCTGGACTTGGACACTTGTGAGACCTCAGGGGTGACCTGTCACGGTAGGAGGCTCATCTGGTGTGCACGGACTTTCCTTGCTTTGCTAACTCTGTCAATTTCTTTATTGGCTTTGTAATTTTCTTGTCTGTGATTCTCACTGGCAATAAATTATACTTTATTTTGAAATTGGCTCTTGACATTTATAACACTCTGTTTTCTAACAAATTGCCAACTTCAAAGCTTTCCTGGGAATATTATTTCCCCATATGGCTCCACTTTGAGCTCCTTCCCCTGCCTTCAGTCTCTGTGTGCCCTTTTGCTCTTTTCTCTCCTTTCCTCCTTCCTCCTGAGCTCCCACTTCCCAGCTCAGCCCTATGACAACCCTGGATGGAAAAAAACAAGAAGTGCCCAGAAGAAGGGAGGTGATCCAGATAGGTGGACAGCATCTTCAAAGGTGTGGTAAGACAGAACAATATCTGGAAGACAAAACAACCTTGAAACAACCAGGAGAGGCAAAAGAGGTGGCTGAGTCAAATCACAGGAATACAAAGGACAAACTTGTTTTCTGAGGCAGAAATATTGTACTGTGTGACAGTTCAGCATCAGGCGTGGATCCCATGGACCAGAAAAAGGGCAAAGAAAGAATAAATGTGCTGAGGCGATGAAGGAAGCTGTAGAGAATCGAGTAGGGTGGTCCCCAAGCCTTCTTGCTCACCTTTCAGGAAAACCATCTGTCTCACTGTTGATGACTGATGTTGTTTCTTTGCAGTTTCTGGCTTCAGGTTTTCCAGGCCTCCCAAGCCATGTCTGTCAGATCCACAGCAGAGCGATACAGACTCACAAACCTGAGACCAGAGGAATGAAACCTGCATGATAAGCACAAAACCCTTCTGCTAGGCCAGAGCTCACTGGAGAGCCTGGTACATCACCTCTTAGCCTAGGATGTTATTACATGTGACCCAGGATGTGGCCCCTTTTTGTTTTGCATCCTAGTCAGAAAGTTTACACCCCAGTGGAGCCTGCAGAGAACTCTGCACTTTCTATTAGTGATGCAGCAAAGGTCTTAGTTTCCCTGTGCAGCCTGAGGTAGATTCCAAGGAATGTCTTCCAAATGTCTTGATGTGGTTGGAAATTGTTACAATACAGACTTTCAGAAAGAAATGTTGAAGTTATACACATAAATACTGAAGTATTGAGTAGACAACTGACACCTTATTTCTGTTAATAAATCCTAAAATGTAGGCACCTTACACTTAATATTGAACCATTTTAAAATAGGTATGCAAAGATTCTCAGAAAACTACACTAGGACATTTCCCCTTTTTCCTCTTTGTGTGTAGGTTCTGGTATTTAGAGAGAAACCTGCAGCAAACAATAGTATTTCTTGTTACTCAGATGATGGGCAGCTAAAAACAACCACAATCTCTTTTATGAAAATAACTACATTCCTGTAAATAAAGAAGGCTCGAGGCAAATTGATTTCTTTAAACTGAAATGTAAGCCTGGGTGTTTATGATGAGAGCTAGGCTTTCTGTAATTTACCTAAAGGATAATATAAAATAAAATATTCTGATTGAATTTTTTTTCTTTTTACTAAGGAATGTAGGGGTTTTTTTCTGCAAGGTTTTCATTCCATCCTAGCCTTTCATGTACAATTTCAAGTGCTCTTTTACTCAACAAAGCTGCCTTTTCCTTACAGTGGTTAAGGACCACAGCTTCTGACATGTTAGGGGATGTAAAACTCTGTATTGTGTAGGGGTCTTAGACTGAGGATTCTCTCAGCTTCCCAGAAATTTCAGGTAGCTTTTCTCAAAGTTGAGCAGACTACAACAGAGTCCATCCACAAAGAGTTGGACAAGTATTCAGTGCTCCTTTCACACATAACATTCTATGTCCAAAGATGAAAGCAGCAGAAATATGAGAAGGCCTTTGTATGGCTTCCAAAAATATGAGCAACTTCTGGTGTTGCTACATGGTGTTGCTTCTGGTGTTTTCACTACGAGTGAAAACAAAAATACACTTGATTCGTATCTGCCTGGCTTGATAGTTTCATTTATAAAAGAGAAAAATGCAACCAGTTAGTGCAATTCTCTCATTTCAGCTGATTTCCAGGAGCTCAGTGCTGAAAACTGAAGGAAAAACAATAGGTTATGTTTTCTTCCATGTCTGATTTCATAATAAAATTTACTGGTGTGGTATTGAATGATGAATCATTCCCCCAGGGTCACGCAACAGAGAATTGATGAATGATACTTTCAAAGGTCTATCACCAAAACAAATTTAGTCCCATGCCTCTGCCAGCAATGGTTTCAGAAGAAAAATATTCTTCCTATTTCAGCCAGTGCCTGTAAAATATTTAAGACAATTATTTCAGCTACATTTCAAAGTCATATCTTCAGCCAGAGCTGTTTGGGCCAATTTGCTTGCATCTTACTGCTCTCTTAGAAGCAGGAACTCAGTATCTAAGCAGAGAAAAATACCATCACAATGCACCTCTGAAATAACCTGGCATGCCAAAACAGAAGCATGGACATTTCATACAGCCTGAAGAACCTTCATTTTATTTATTTATGTATCTATCTCAACTATCTAAAAGGACACTTTTTACATGAGTTAAAAATCTTAACCCAAACTGGCCAACGTCAGGGTCAAAGGATCCCAAAGCTAAGAGGTGCAGGCTATATTTGCTTTATAAAGAGAGACACATTACCCAGAACCAGTTTTATCTAAGTGAGAGGCAAGCAGGAAGGTGGCATTCCCACTTGTCCTTTTTCCATCAGTTAGGAGAAATTATACCCTGCATCAACACCACTTGTCCGTAGGCTGAGCAAAATGCAGTGACAAAAAGTGGCCAAAGGCAGAGTTGGGTGAGACTGAAAACTGCCCAGCCTCAAAACAGGCAAAGTTCCTAAAGTTCCTAGTTTTTTGGTGGTGGTTTTTTTTTGTGGTGGTTTTTTTTTTTGGTTTTTTTTTTTTTTTTTTTTGTTTTGTTTTGTTTTGGGTGTTTTTTTTTGGTTTTTTTTTTTTTGGTTTTTTTTTTTTTTGGTTTTTTTTTTTTTTTGGTTTTTTTTTTTTTTGGTTTTTTTTTGTGTGTTTTTTTTTTTTTGTGGTGGTGGCAGTAGTATCTCAGAACATTCCTATAGAATTTATTTTGAAAATATGGGCTGCTTCCATTTACTTACAAAGTTCATCTGCTTCATACCACTTGTATTGGAGCAGAAAAATAGAGCTGTTTATTTCACTTAAATATCCTACCAGTTTTATTTCTATTTCTCATTTCAAGTTCCACCCCAACCTCACCTACTGCCTCCACCTACAGCCATGCTGGACAACAGCAGAAAAAAGGTGTTAGGGATCAAACTCACCCATTTATTAAAATCACACATTTATTAAAATATACTAGGTATCTGTATAAACCCATTTGAAATATAACCTCCAAGGAATTCCTACAAATTGTTAACAGAAGTAACTGGACAGACAAGCACAAACTAATCACAAAGAAATCTCATAAGCGCAGTTAGGATGTTCATCATTCATAGTCAAAACTTGATTCCCTCAATCATGCTTTTGTTTATTCCACAAAAGATGGTTTGTATCTATTTCAAATTCTTTTTTCACCCCCATAGCTATCAGCCAGTCCATTATCTGTATTCTTGCCTTCATTTCATGCTACGTGAAGCTAAACACCACAGCAGTAGTACACAGCATTTTATGGTGCTGCATCTTAGTAGATGGCTTTGTACAGCATAAGGGTAAGTACATGTATTGGTTTTAAGTATTCTACGACTGGACGTCATGTTCTCATTCCAGTCTCATGAATGAAAAAATAAATCTTGAATGGAATTTTACCTGTAAGCCATTATATCCCTCACTCAACTGCTCATAAGCAGAAAGCCACTGCATAAACCTGTAAGCCACTGCATCCCTCACCTATCATGCTTGTAAGCAGAAACCTCTGAAGGCTTTAAAAAATTCTACATTCATCTAAAAAGTAAAAGAAACACAAACCCACGCACAAACAGATACTTTTGTGACTACAAGACCTGCTTTCCCACACCCCAGGTGACCCACCTGTAGAAAACAATAATAGATAATCGCTGCCATTTTCCTGAGTTTGAATGGATTTCTCACTGGCATTGTATCTTTCTCTCTTCCCTCAGGAAATAATTTTCTTTACCCATGTCCAAACTCTCTGTTTCTTCAAGAGACTTTTTTTAATTAAAGAAAACCAACAACAAACCAAACAACAAAACCTTAGTCTAAATGCAAGCAGAAACCTCATGTTAAAACTCAAATAATCTGCTCTAAATTGCAAGCACAGACTCTGCAGAATGGCAAGGGCCAAGGCCACACAGAAGGTTGCCAGGGGCTCTCCACAAACCCAGGGGAAAACCCTCTTTTCCCCCGGCCTCCTCCCTCATAAAGGAAGAAATGAAATGGCAATGGTGGAAAAGTTTGGACAAACCATTACTTCCTGCTTTGACAATTAGGGGGCTATGGAGAAAAAAAACTCCAATTGTAACAGCTGCTGCCAGTTCCCCTTTCCTCTCACTCACCAACTGTGATATTTCTAGGTGTTAGGAGGCCTAGAAGAAGTATTTTATAGCAAAGACCAGATTTACTCATTCTCAGCTAACTCACTTGCTTTCATTTTATTTCACTTGGCTTTCAACTTAGTGATTCATGTGGGATGCCCATTTGAAATACATGGATGAGGAAAAAACAGATTACATGCATTTGCTTTTGGAAGCCAGAAGGAGAGGAAGCAGCCTGCACTGGTGGCTCCCCACAAGACCAGCATGAGCCAGGTGGGTTCATTTCTCCTTCCCTAAGTCTACAAGACTTCATGAGCATATGGTACAATTCAGGGAATTAGAGGAGATTACAGCTCAGCTCTGACCCACTGCTTAGAAGCAAAGCATTGTCAGAACAGGGAACACTCCTTGCCCTACACAGGTACTTATCTGCCCATATGGAAATAAATAAAGCACCCACATCCTCAGACCTACCAGCCTCCAGCTTCCTACTGCACTCATCCTGCACGACACCAGGACACAAACAAAATGCGCTAGATAGCCTACTAACCCTGCAACTGCCCTTTTATTGCCCTGTTTCCTCCTGCAGGTGGGTGGGATGCCAGGAAACACAGGGCAGCTGTGATAGATCAGGGACATTAAGAAGAGGGCTGTAGAAATACTTGTGAAAGAGGGAAGAAGGAAACACCTATGTGGCTTTTACATTGCTTTCCAGGAGAGGTTGCTAGAAATTTGACTTGGCACGTCCTTATGGCTTCTGGCTTAAAGCCTGTTGCTCCTGGTACCCAGGTTATAAGTTCAGGCTAGCTGCAGTCTTGGCCTGATCTTTTGTGCCCTTTAGGGAACAAGTTTAACACCTGAAGTTCAGAGCAGTGTGCTGGGCTGTTCCACAGGTTTTCTGCAGCCCAGCTCCTGGTGGGGGGCTCCTTTGGTCCATCAGCAACACTTTCCAAGCCAGCAGCCTTACAAAATGCTGCCTTGTTTCAGACAATCCCCCATCCACTTTTGAGTTTACAATATTAAAATATCCAAAAGTTTAATAAACAATGTTAAAACCCCCAAAAATACAAAGCATGAGTTCCACTAAATGCATCCACATAGCCAGCCTGAGTTTCAAGGAAATACTTTACTTTTTTTTTCTTACAAAACAGAATATTATAGTGTAATTAATTAAATAAATAAATATCTATTATAAATAGTCTTTTTTTATATTTCTCTTGGAGAAAGTCACAGGAGGTTTGCTTGGAAGCTTGAGGTACCATTTTAAGAGTTTCTCTCTTGCATGTGTAGGTTGGGCTATTTCTCAGGTGTTCAATGGTGCACTGAGGCTGGGGGACACTGCAGGAGCCCACCTGCCTGTAGCTCTGTACTGCCTGCACTTCTTGGCTTTGGTGCAGGCAGGAAGTACCTGATGAAAGAGAGGTTGTTTTGTTTATTTCTTCAAAATATATAGATATTTTAAGTGTGAGGGTAAAGGTCCCGGATGTTTGTATTGCCAAGTGAGTCATTGCATCTCTCTGTGAGGGGAGACTGAAGTTTTCCCTTGCAATTCCACCAGCAGTCTTCAGCTTGGACCTAGTGGTATAACATCCATGAAGATGTGTTGCATGTCCTCCACTGCTTCTTTTTCTCTAAAATTTTCACCAAAATCCATGGTGCACATGCTAGGCATATCCTGCAAGGAGGATGAGGAGCCTTCACAAAACTAGACTGTGATTTTCTGGAATGATGCTACTTCATTCAGTTTACCCCCACCTCAAGCTTATATCCTGCACCCCCTGCACTAGGATAGCCTTGGTGGACAACCAGCAGTGCCTCAGCCTGTGCCCCAGCATGGCACCCTGGGCTTCCTTCACAGAGGCTTTCCTCTAACCACCACAGTGGTTTTCCTCTAAGACCACATTTTGTTTGAGACCCATCCTCAAAGCTGCTGCCTTCATGAGCTGCATTGGCTGTGCTGAGGGAGGTTACTCTAGGAGTTGCAAAAGACCAGTGCAAGGGTCTAGCCACTACTTACACAACTATTTTGTGTGCATAAATATAGTAGTAGAGTGATGCTTCCACTGCAACATGCCTTGCCATTGGCACAGTGAATGTGTTCTAGCTGTCAGCACTCTTGGGCACCTGTAGGCTGGCTATGCAGAATCAGGTTTCCCCTTCCCAGCTCTCTGGCTGGGGGCTCATTCCTGTGTTCCTCTCCAGCTCAGGTTCAGCATGGCTTGGGCAGTGTGCAGGCAGCCCTGGTGTGGCATTGAGCCCCAAGACCTGTGGAGGTAAATTTTGCAGCACCCTGAGGAAAGGCAGACCTACCCAGCACGGCCAAGTTGGGTTTCTCTCTGGGTCATGTAGGTGCCTGAGGCAGTGGTAGAGAAGGCAGGTGAGAAGGAGAAGGGAGGTCAGGGGCACCAGGACCCCCGCTGCAATGGCAATGGCCGGTGCCATGCTGCTGTCTGGACCTGTGGGGAAAGCAGCAGGTACTCAGTTTGTGCATGAAGTAAAAAATCAACCCAAAACCCATTTCAAGCATCCCTTGGCCATTCCTTGGGATGAAATGGGATGGATAGGGGAGCTGGGAGCCCGTTCCAGTATGATGCGCATGAGTAGCACTGCCAGCAGACCTGTGCTTGGGGTCTGATGTTAAGGTCAGGCATGCAGAGTCCAGCCCCCTCTGAGCTACCCAATACTGGCACATCTTGATTTGTCATGTTATGTGACAGGGAACTCTGTCACAAATAGTCCTTCACAGAGACCGGGAGGCTGGGGCACATCATGGTGGGTAAGGGGACCTGAGGAGCAGTAAGACATTAGTGCCATTGGCCGGGGCATCTTGGTGTTCCACTGCACCTCCTCCATCCCTCCCAATCCCAGCCACAGCTGCTCTTCCAGGTGCCTTCACCACCTACTCCCGACCCTCTGAGGAGTTTTCTGATCTGCCCCAGAAGGTGCTTCCCATTTTCTGCCCCACTCCAGAGGAGGAGCAGTGTTACATACTGACCCTGCTCCAGGCTGTCTGTGGGCAGGACCAGGGTCACATTTAGAGAAGGGTGCTGGATCACGCAGATGATGGGGTACTCCTGAAGGATTTTGGAGTAAGTATGGGTAAAATTGCTGATGACAGTCACGGTCTGGTTGCTGAACTTTATGTGGTACTCCCTTGGTTTCTGCTGCAGGATGTTGGGAAGGTGCCAGGTTATTTTTGGAGCAGGTTTCCCTGTTGCTGAGCAGCTCATCCCCACCATTTTCTCAGAGTCCTCAGCTTTGTCTGAACTGGGTATAAGCTTAGTTTCCACTTTGGGGTCTGAAATGGCTGTAAACAGCAAAGTGACAAAGTCCATTAGTTTCTGCTTATGTTTGAGCAAAAAGCATCTGCATTTAGAGTTATCTTGGAGGAAAAGCTTCCTATCTAATCTTAGCACTCCCGTTCCCAGCAGTGACAAATAAACATGAAAGTGATCAGACAGCAGTCTGGAAGTGGAGAGCTAGACAAAAGCAAGGGCAAGAGGGTAGAAGCATCTGTTTCAGTTCTGTTACTAGCAGCAGCATCCCAACTGAGAAGTGGTGATTACGGCTGAGTTGAAAGCAGAGGGTAGCGAAACTGTGAAGTCATATGTCCTTTTCTCTCTGAAACAGTTGAACTGCTTAAATGAGTTAGAAATATTTTCCTTTAAAATTACCGGCAGGATTAGCTTTACTGCTGTTTAAGGCGTGTAGAGTTTCAAATCAAAAGACTAAATGCATCTATTTATGCAAGACAGTAATAGTGAATTTTCATGCAGTTACACCATCAGATTTCACCTGTGGAGGGGTTTTGTTTGTATAACTTTGTTTCTCTTGTAAATGGGTTTTGGGTGCATCATAGTAAGCCTCAAAACTATCATGAAAGACTACTTCTTCTGAACACTCTCACTCCAGAAGATTTGCGGATGCTGTCACATTTAATTTTACTCCAGAAGAAGGATGAACTACAGGCGGAATTCATGCTTACTCACACAAAGCCTACTTGTTGATTACTATTTATACAAACTGTATCTGCAAGGAATATATAAAGGGGAGAAGTTCAGGAAGTTGGTTTCTACCTGGATAGAACTCCAGGTGAGATCTAAGCACATAATGCATGTCCAATGTGAAAAACCACCCATCTAACCTTTCGCATAAAATCACACCATAATTTTCGGTCAGAAGGGACTTCACTTCTACTTCAAGCCTCTGCTCAGTTTGATAAGATCAGTTTGCACAGGCCAATATCTATAAAGACATGTAGTTCCATTTGGGTGTGTAATCCATGGATTTCTGCATGGCAGCTCACCAGCCTGCCTTCTACTTCAGTGTATGTGCTGATGGGATAGGGGTTAAACCACACTCTACTTCTGGGTCTCTGAGAATATTGCTTTTTTAAACCATTCAAGTGCAGTGGCAATTCTCGTTTCAATCAGGTCTGAATTAATATGAATGCGCTCTGATTAAAAAAGTATCCACTGCTATAATTAGTAGAACTCCAGGTGTATATTACTACTTACATAAGAAAAATAACAGTGGTAAGTGCAATATTTATGCTGAAATTAATTTTTGTCCCAAAACTAGAACATACCACTATCATTTAGCAATCCTGCTTTTAAAAAAGCAAACAAAACTTCTTTTCATTCTTCTCAGGAAAACCAATGATTTTTCCTTTTGTGAGGTAAACAAAGATTTGCCTGTGGGGTGTAGCGGGCTGCAAAAAGGGGAAGAGGTGCGTAATGGCACCTATAGCCTGCTGGTACAATCCCAGCTGCACCTCAAAATGTTGTCTGTGTCTTCCAAGCCATAACTGCCAGAGGGTGGAAATAAGACTTTGTATACCAACAATTTAGCTGCTTTTTGTTTGTCGTTTGATTTATTGCAACCCCGACCTCATTTACTTACTATGGTTGTGCAACTCTAGAGAAAATAAACTTGTATTTCTCACTTTTTGCATCAGCCATAGACAAAAACGCAACCCCCCCAAGAGTTGCTGAATCCTCTGAGAATAACAAGGGAAGTGTGTAGGGGGATTTTGGTTGGAAGTTCTCAAAATCTCCAAGGTATGAAAAGAGTAGTGTCACAAGCAATTTATGTTTCGATTAATAAATGGTTTCTGAACTTCTTCTTTCACTCACATGATGCATAAAATAACATATTCACACACAGCATTAACTTCAAATAACAGGTTGCAAAATTCAAAATACACCAAAGGGAGAAGTCACAGATGTTACCACAGAGGATGAGAAAAATTTCTGAATGTCTTGCCAGAAACACATGCACTCTGTACCTGTGCTTCTTCTGACTAAGCAGTTCTCTCTCTTCTCACAATGATCCCAAGGAATGATCCTGTAGGGCTGAACTCTCTAGCAAATGTCTGTAATAGATGCACTGTCAAAATCTGCTTGCTTTTGCAGTGAAGTCCTGCTACGCTGTTTGGTAGCATGTGCTAGCTGTTCATGTTCAATTCATACACTTAACTGCTCCTTTTGTCTTTCATTAAAATATTTGTTTCCAGTGAAAAAGTCTTTGCCTAAGATGTTGTGTGCCAGTACTTGCTTTAGTCTCTCTTGCAGATGAGTATAGCAGATGTTCCCAAATTTGAGCTCTGTCAGCATTCCCAAATATTTGAAAAAGAGACCTTCTATAATGGCTTTCTGTAATTAGAGGGGGACCATCAGGTCATGACATGCTTTTTTATGTTTATAGGCTTAGCAGTGGTGTTACAGAGAATGATAAAAGATTGTAGGAATCACAGTATGCCTCATGATGACAGAAAGCTTTTACAAACCATATGGGTGTTCACCAGTAGTACTGTGCCTTGGTTTCCCTGTCTAAGAAATTGTGACGGCATTTTTCCAACTGTGCTTAAGACTTCCAGGCAGATCGTGCCATCTACAGTGAAGGCAGGCAGTCTCCAAAGATGGCACAGCAAATGTCCATGGAATTTTGTGACTTCAGCAAGTCTTGCCTATCCTCATGTGGCACATCCCCCTCTCTTCATACCTCTCCCTCAATTCTCATGCTGGATTTCATTCTCCTCCTCTTTGACAATGAAGGTTGGCAAAATATTTCCAAAGTAAAATGAAGGGGGAAAGGCAGCAGACTGTTCAAAAGAGACCCACTAAACTTGCTTGAAACTATTCTGCTCCAAGATGGATTTTGCTACAGGGTAGGACATTTCTGCTTCCTCCTGGGTTTGCTGTTCTCAGCCAGGTAGGTCTGACATCTCTCCAGTCATACCTGTTTCCTTTTTCAGTGTTGTATCCAGTTCTTACATGGCTTCACTTCCCCTCATCACGTGGCGATTGTGCCTGTCCTGTCCCGAAACAGCCCGGCTTGCAAAGGCTGCTGTAATCAGGCAATTACCAGCTTGTAAACTCCCTGGCAGTCCCCTCTTGAGGGCAAAGAGATGGCAGTGTTTCATTTTCAACTGGTGACTCTGATTTGCTCACCTTGCCCTGAACCTCTGGACCTCGGGAGACTCATGCTGGCTTCACTCTCCCTCATGGGGCACCCTCTGGGCTTGCTCAGACAGGTTGTTCCCATCATTAGGAGCTGGGGAATACTGAGCAAGACTGTGGCTTTTAAGTAATGTTGTATAAATTAGCTTCAGTGAAGTAACCATACATGAACTAAAACCTGCCAGAGTGCCGAATGCTCTATTTGCTCATGGTGACCCTCCAGGACTGGTTTGATACAGCACATTATGGGAAGGCCACCATGACCTCGGTGAGGCAGCCTCTGGCAGTGGCCTATGAGCCTACGAGAGAAGTTGAACCCTTCTCAGTTGATGTGTTTTCATCTGAGATACAGGAAGAGATGCTTGAATGAGTGTGTGTGTGGCAGCAGAAAAAAATCCCTTTTTTTCTTTTAGAAGTAGTGCTCTGGTGAAGGACGAACCGTAGCCAAAAGGCTGGTGAGTTTGGGAAGGAATTTCGCCAAAACCAAAAACCAAAAGAAATCTCCATGTTTATATTTACGTGATTAAAAAGAATGTGATCCCTCTGCAAGGCACTTCCATGTGTTTTTCTGTAACATATAATCAGTATTTACCCTCTGAATGACTCAGAAATGGTTTTCTTTAGGAACTTTCCTCTTCATATATGAAATACTTCATGAATTTCTCCTCATTTCTCTTTTCTGCCCTAGTTTTCCCAAAAGAGGGGAAAAATAACTTTTGTTCCAGACTTGGTTTCCCCTTGTATTTTCCACCACCACCTCCTTTTCCCTATAAGTTCGGAGCTTCCTTTCTCCACACAGAGGACTCCAGAGACAGGTGTGTGGACATATGTGTCTGTGTCTTGGTCAGCAGAAGGTACTAGGGATAAACAAAACACTCTGCAGGGGTCATATCACCAGTAACAGGGCACAGACATTGATACTCTCCACATGGGATATGATCCTTGGACAGTTTCCCCACAGCAGTCTCATCCCTGAGAAAGCCAGGAGCCAACAGGGTGTCCTCAGAGCACATTTAATGTCTCAGCTTTCTCAGCTGGACAAAACCCATCTGCTTTCCTCAAAAGATTACTAAGAGTTACTAAGTTTGTAACTCTTAGTTCTTTTGACTTCATCTTTTTGTCTTTATTTCAGGTTGCACTTGCTACCTGAAATGGAGGCAATTTCATATTGCCATCTTGACTCATGATTTGTTTCAACTCTCTTCTTTAAGCTAGTTGTTGCTGACTTGCTTAAGATATTCATGTGTCAAATCCCACCAGCCGTACAGTGTTTCACGCTTTTTTTTTTCTTCTTTTTTTTTTCTTTTTTTTTTTATCCTTTTCCTGACCCCAGCCCAACTACTGTTATTTTCACTCAAGCTTCAAAATGAGCTTCTAGCTATTCTGATCATGCATGTACCTATTTGCCTTTTGAATACTTTGCAATATTTTTTACAATCAAATGCAGAGTTAGTTAAAAATTGCCTGATTTCCAGGATTAGGAGGTGAAAGCAGTGAGAGGAAGCAGAGGAGCACGGGGTTCATGGCTGTGGCCAGGCAGCTGTCAGTACAGCACAGGACCAGGGAAACTTGGAGGAAGTCATGGGTTACGTGTCAGTTTTGCACCTCGCTGATGCTGACTTGAAAGGGAAGAAAATTAAGAACTGTCAAATGCTGGTTTCCCGTCAGAGGTAAAACCAGAGAGGGAGAGAGCCAGGGAGAACCATTTTCCCCGCATCAATGTAGCAATGTTAGGGAAGGTTTTTCACAGGAAAAATGGCTTGGCCCTCAGCTGAGCGCCCGTACACAATTACAGTGACTTACCATAAACCTTGAGACACATCCTGCCAGTGACAGCCCCTGAGGGAAACGTGTTGAAGATGCATTTGTAGCACCCTTCATCTTGGAAGGTGACTCCATAAAGGGAGATGGCTGAGGCTTGTAACTCACTGTGCGCAAAGCTCACGTGGCTGACATAGGCCTTGGCTATCTTTTGGCCATTCATCACACTGTAAGTTGCTATGTTGTCTTCAACCCCATCCGTCTCCTTCTGCCAGGTCACCTGTATCACATCTTCTTTCGTGACTGACTGGCATGAAAAAGTGACGTTTCCGCCTGCCTGGACTGACTGGACCTTTCTGTTCATCACCTGCACAGAGGCTGGGGGAGAAGCAGGTGCCACACTCAGCATTTCTCACACTCTTCTGCAGCCCAACCCCAGCAGAGACCCCTGCAGCCCCTCACCCTCATTTTCAAGCAGAGTAACTGTGGAGGATTTCTCTATCCCTCCATCCAATGAAAAATTGAAAATGCAGCTTGAAAGAATACCCTGAGAGTTTCACTGGACCTGTGACCTCTCACACCAAGCATCTTGCCAGCCTGATACCTGTGCTGCAGAGAGCACCACTGAGAAAGGCAGTTCTGGTGTTGGGAGTCACTGATTTGTCTGCTAGGATTGCTATCCCATGGGTACCCACGGAGAGATTCCTTAAACTTTTGGCCATGCCGATGACCAAACTGCTGTTGGCCCAATACTACCCTCTTAGCCCTCCTGTGGCATGGGGTGAAGCAAATCAGTAAAACTAAAAATGATTATGTGTCTCACTATAAATCATGTATTCGCATTTGTCAGAGACTGGCAAAGATGAGAAAACCAGAAGAAAAAAGCAAGGTAGGAGGCAAACTACATCTGTCCTCTTATCTCAGCATTGGAGTCATGCTGCTGAGAAACAGCTGCAGAAGAGACCCTACTGAAGGCCCACAGGCAGATGACTTTCACAGCATAAATGCCATGGTATTAAAAGTCTCCACAGAAAAGAAGAAATAGTCAATCTCCTATTCCAATTTGTAGACCTGAAAAAATTGTTAAGGGTACAGGCAATGTGAAGCTGACAGCCCAGTTCCACAGTTTTCCTGGCATAATAGTTTTCAAAGATTATTTGTGCATGTCAGCATGGGAAGGGAGATATCAGCATTAACAGCTGCAGCACTGAAAACAAAATTCAATTTACAAGAAAGGGAAATATCTTTGCAGAGAAAGGTGAGGCTATCTGCTGTGCCCAGAGGTACACTAGGCTAACCCACTCAAAAAAGTGCTCTGAGATTCTGGCCAGGCAGATTTCCATCAAAGACCAAGAAGCCAGTTATCAAGCTGTGCCAATCACTTTGCTTTCCAGATCTCAGCAGTGCCATAGGCAGACTACAAACCATGATCATGGAAGCTAGTTTGAAATTAATTCAGCCTTTTCTACATGATTTTTAAATACAAAACCAGTGTATACAAAACCCATGCTTTTGATGGCCTGAGCAGATACCTACAAGCATGGTTTGCCAGCTTTATAATTTGCCCATTGCAATAAATTTATACATCTCTCTGGAATTTATAAATGCACTGGTGATAAATTAAGAAGCGGATGTTGTCAGTGCAACCAGCAGAGGCACTTCTGAGTCTCAGGTAAGCAGTACAGTACTACAAGTGCCCTATCACCACTGGGCTTGCTCCAGGAGGGTGCAAGGTGAGGACTGGAGCACCCAGCAGCACAGGAGACTGGCACGGCCACTGAGGTCCTTAACGCTGCTAGGATAATGACACAGACAGCCTGACCGACAAGGGACTTACCTGGAACAGGGGTCCAGAAGCTGGAGAGGAGCAGGCAAGTGACCATCATCATCTCAGCTGTGTGCTCAGTGAGACAAGCAAAGGATCCACTGAGTGCCACTTCCCCTTTCTTATACGCTTTGCTCTGACTCTAAGGACATTCCCCATCATGCAACTACAGTAAACAGCACCTTGTGAAAAAATCGTGACACAACTAAATTTTAGGGGACATGACAACAAATCAGAGCCGGAAACTCAGCTTTTCCCAGCTATGCTGCTAAGCAGAAAGGGGTACTGTTTTTTTCACAAGCACTTTGTCCATAAGGTTGGGTTTTCATAAGCACCTAAATACAAGCAACAGATTTTGAAACTGGCTCAGCACCCTGTGTCTGTGGGTTGCAGGAGGAAAGGCCACCCTGGCCTTGACCTGAGCTCCAGGAAAGGCTATGCTGCAATGAGTAGTGCAAATGTCCCTACATGTAACTCAGACAACATAGTTAGTGGTCTGCACCCATAATGTAAATTAGTGAAGACCCAGGAGCTGCTGATGCTGCTGTAACACAACTCTTTTTCTAGGTTAAGGAGAGCAAAGCAAGCCAAGAGGCGGACTCATGGCCTAGGTCATGTGTTGCCTCAGGGAAAGAGCAGAGCCTTGGTCTCACCTCTCCTCCATTGAGGTTGCCCCCATCTCCACAGGTCCATGATCCTTCCCCAGCCCTGCCCCTTGGAAAGACAGAGTTGCCCTTCCACAAGCACACCTTTTCACCTCCACCATCACCTGAGATGACATAAAAATAGGTCACACAATTTGAGTCATTGTTTTTCTGTGTTTTTACTTTGTCATTCTTACGCCTGTGTTCCCCTTTTTGTGTGGGTTGTGATCACTGCTGAAACCAGCCAAGCCCTCAGCCCACAGGAGCCTCTCCTATGGCACAGTGGGGCAGCCAGACTGAGACTTCATTTGTTAATCAAACTTCTACTAGTAAATTATGTTTCACATTACATTTCTGCAAATTCTTACTACTCCAAATGACTATGATTGCAAATAAAATGTTTTCTCTCTGTTGAATGGCTACACAGATTAACCTCAAATTATGCAAATTGGTTGCAAACCAGCAGGCCCAAACCATAAAGTGACACAAAAAGTTCTCAAACATGCTTTCACATTTATGATTCCTTCTCTCTTTAGTGGCAACTAATCTGAAAACAGAAACAGCTCAAGTATCAGTGTTCCCCTAAAGAAACATTTTTGATGTGCTTTTGAATAGGTTCAAGAATTAATTCCCATAAGTCTGAAAAATGCCATTGCTTCATGCTATTATCTTTTTCCTTTGAGATATCTTATTTTCCTTTTCTTGAGTTATTTGCATAGTTGCACTTTCCTGCAAAATTTCTGGAAGGGCATTCTGTCCTGGTCAAAATGTGAGATCACCACTTAGCCGTCCCAAAAAGAACTGCACTTGATTTTAAAAAGAATTGCAAGCCCAACTGGTATGTAGAAAATATTGTTGTCAGCTTTAACCAACGCATTTTCTCCCAGAAACACTGACCTTCCAGAACACTTAAAAACTGTGCGCTGCTAGAGGAAACACTTTTCAATGAAGAACAAACTTTCAGTCTTAGCAAAGGACAGAGATGGCTCTGCTGGTGGGAAAGGTTTGTTAGCTTTAATTTGTTACAACATCCCTGCTGAGAAAGAGCTGTGTATGCTGGCTGCTCCTTCCAAGCTCTGCCTTTCCCCTGACAGCTCCTGGTGCCACAGGGAACCTGAGCCTTCAGGGACCTCCCTAAGAACTTTCCTGACTTGGTGTTTGCATGCACATCCAACTGCTGCAGCATCTCTGTCAGATCACTCCCCTTTCTTCATGGACCAGACAACATCAGCAGTTGATTAATTGCTTTGAACATAACATTTTACTTCTTATGTGAGATCCATTAACCCAACCACTTACTTGAAATTTGTGAATCTATCTTTAAGTGCATGCTGCTCTGTTCATCTTTGCATAGACTTTTGGTGGATTACAGACCTTCTCCTTCCTTGCCAGTCAGATGCCATGCTGTTCAGCTTCAGTTGCACAAAGTCCTCATTTCTGAGAACTGCACACCATACCCGAGCTTCAGTCACATTCAAAAGACAGTGAAAGCTTGGGGACAAATTAGGCAGAAGTAGTTCTGCAATTGCTGCTTGAAAAGCGCAGCAATTAGTATTATTTTCTTCCTTTCTGTTTCACCAGGATGTTCTCTTTAGTTCTGAGTAAATTAAAAAAGGATATACAGGAATGTCACAGTCATGAAATACCAGCAGTTCCCCACAGACCAAGTGAGTAATGCAATTAACAATTCACATGGTTGAACTTCCAGAAAACATTGCCAAGGGAAGCCATTCAGGCACAATTATAGGCACAAACATTGGTTTGTCAACCACCAGGCTAAACCATTGTTTGTTCAGCCATCCACATCCAGGTTAACAACTGGACATCTGCCTACCTTGTCAGAAGGATTCAGGGTGACAGAAGGATTCAATGTCTTGCCCCCTCGCAAGACATTGCCTGTAAAGAGAACAAAACAGGTGTACCTCTATCTACAAAACCACATGTTCCCAGGGTGTCCTATTAACTGCCCAACACTTCTTACTTCTGAGGCTTGATGGCTGCAGACACCTGAAGTCTTACTGAGAGTTTTTTTCTTTTCTGGTAATGTATGGCAATTACAATGTGTCAAGTAAAATTTGCTTCCTCCCCAGTCAACAAGCCCTGCAAATTGTTATAATTTATGGTTCCTCTCTTTTTCTTCTTCGTTCTAGCTTGGGAGAAAGAAAAAGAAATAAAATCATAATATTTTTTTAAAGGACAAAAAGGAGGCAAAGAAGCACAAAAAGACTGCATTGGAAAGCTTCATTAGTAAAGGCTATGCTTCATTGTGGTTTGAAGTGTTTGGTTTTTACCAGTTTGTCACAGCATTTCTCAGAAGAGCAAGATGGCTAGGCATGTGGTTTCCTCTTGCCAAAAGCACCCTAAGTTGCTATTTCAGACCACAGAACCTAGAGGGAGTCCACTCTGCAATACATTAGTAACTTTGTGGAGGCCACCAGCTCATCCCAGCACCCCAGGAAGCTACATCACTCCTTTCCACCTCTCTTTCTCTCCCACCCCCACTTGTTAGTGTTTGCCTGCAGTGGAAGCTTTGGGGTAGTTTTTTGTTTTTATAGGTGCACAACATCTGAGTGCTACATACACTGACAGTGAGAAAACAAATGCTTTGGTCACTGAGTTTCGTGCCATAAAACAGCCAGTACAGAAAACAATTCAGCCAGCAAGGAAACCACACCAAAACTGGCTACCAAAGGGTGCAGAGATCCAGTGGAGGGATGGGGAACTGCCTACCAAAAATGAGGTAGGTCCAATACCATTTTATATTTAACTGTTACACAATACAACTAAGAGTGTGGTTCCAAAACTGATGATACCTGCAGTGAATCAGCCTCAAGGGATCATGCAAGGCACCACGAGGAGCTTCTTGATTAACAAAACACAATTTAGCAAGCACATTAAGATGACCCATCTTAGTATGTCAAAGGGTATTGCCTCAGGATGATGTTTACTGAGGCGACATTGTTTGTAAGCTCCTAGCATAGAGAGGCTGCTGGAGGGAGGGAAGCAGTCCATCATGGTGAGGTACAAAAGGAACAGAGAATACTTGTCATCTCCTCCAAGTTTCCAGGCAGGAAAACTACACTTAGAGGAGATTCACCTTGCTATCTCTTATCTGTTAGTACCATGTCTCATAAAGATGAGTTTTATATACACTATATAGAAATAGACTAAATTGTATAATATTTTTAAATGCTGTACATGAGATATGTGAGTATCCTATAGTTATGTACAACAGTGGTTAGGAATAGATTATCTCCTAAGGAACTATAAGGACAGAGGAGGATGCTCAACAGGAACCACCTAGGACAGATGGAAAATTCCTTTTCTTTTCCATTGTCTTCTTGATAGGTCAAAGAAACAGTCATGCAATTTCTGAGTACTGCATCCTGACTGCTTACTTGGTCTTAAGGAGCTCAGATGAAGCACTCCATTGCCAAAATTCAACGTTCCTCTCGTTTGCAAAGAGAATGCACTCTCACATCTCTGCAGGTCTGTGGCCAGATGTCTAAGTTACTACATTACCTGGCCTTGAGGAAAAGGGCAGAAGCTCCCAAAGCATGAAGCCTTGCTCTCAGAAGCAGCTTAAGTCAAGGCAAACAAAATCCATGTGAAACTGGTGGGTCCTCAGCTGTGGCAGCAAGGAGTAGTGATGGGCTTTTGTGCTTTATGGGTCCCAGGTCCAGGCTCACTGAATCCCCACTGCTTTAAATGGTCTTGTCACCTTTACATGTGGGACTTGCATTGCTTTTGAAATAATTCCTGACTACTTTTTAGGAGTGTGAACAAGAACAGTATTCTTTATAAGAACCTTGCAAGCAAGGTTTTTGTAAGGCAGATTTTTTCTGCTAGCTTGATGGGGCTGTGAAACCCATATCCCCCATCAGGGGGGAGGGCCATAAAAGACTTCACTGGCATGCTCCACACCCTGTTTGCTTCACTTTCAAAAACTCCAACAAACCACTGCCAGGAGAAGTCATTCAAGGAGACCACTGACCAGCTGCCCTTGCATGGCAGAGAGCAATGGCAAATCATCTTATTCCAGCTGCTGTCGATGAGCTGTGCCAGCTTGGGGTGATTTTTGTATAGCACATCTCTCCTCAGTCATAGCTGCCCCATTGCTGACAAAGCCACATCTTTCAGAAAAATCATAGAGTTCACGGACATTCAGAGGGATAGAGAAATGACAAGGGTGGGGTTTTCGTGTGGTTTTGTTTGTTTGTTTGTTTTTGGTTTTTTTTCCAGAGAAACAGTCATTCCTTTGCAGAGACTCAGCATCCTTGCAAAACTCTGGTGCTGCAGAGGTCCAGTCCTGGCCAATGCTGCTCTCCAGGAAGTGTGAAAGGCAGAGACTGAGGGTCAGCTAGGAAAGGATCCTCTGCTGCACAGCATAGGGCCTGCTCAGAGTCAGGCTAAAGGGAAAGCTCAGGTTACAACACAAAGTTTATATGTATCTTGTAACAGGCAGCCCATCTGCACAAAATTCCTAAAGAATGAGGCTCATGCATTTACATCATCCACCTGTCAGCATCTCTCCTGAGCAACTTTAACTAGATGTGGAAAATAATCAAAGTAGATGGTCACCTACAGGTGTCTATAAGTATTGGGAAAATTGGCAGCTGGTTGGAAGAAATATCGCAAAATCATCACTCCAGTGAGACAGGGAGGCAAAGTTTGTCAGATGAATTAGCTCACATGTAGGTGAGGACCAGCCATGTCTGGTGGGGTCCAAGGGAGGAGGCCCCAGAGCCAATTACAGGGGCGGCAGTAATTAAAATGTACTGAAGTGATGGGGCATTGGGTTGCCAAGCAGCCAGCCACCAAGCAAGGATGGTCCTTTTTATTTGGTTGGATATGGGGAGTTCTGAGAGTTTGGCAGTTTCGTGTCAGAGGTGCTGAGTTTAAGGAGTCAGGTAAGAATTGGATATTTTTGGAGGAATGTCCAGCTCTTTCTGGACCTCTTGTGGGACACCAAGTTAGACTGAGAAAACGGCTGCAGCAGGTCCCCCCTGAAGGCTGATGATGTCACTCCCCACAGCAGGTCAGAGGAGCTTCGTATTTCTGGAAGCAGGTGAGGCTGGCATCACCCCTTAATAAGGTGGTTCTGTGGGCCAGCAGCATCCCACTACTTCTGCCCAGGAAGTCTCCCTTCAGGGATAGAAGGGGGTATCCATTGCCCTGTCTCTTGGCCCTTTGGCAGCTGGGTTGAAGTAAATTCGAACTGAAGGCAACCTTAGTTTCAGGTGTGCAAAGCAGGCAACACAAACTTGAGCTCTTAAGAGCAGCTCCTGGGAGAAAACGTTGCAGGACCTACCATTTATCTGAAAACTCTCCTGCTTCCTCTGGAATTAATTTCTTGACTCTTTCTTTCTTCCTATACATTCCCATGTCTGCCATTTCATCCTTTCTGTTTGGAGTGTTTGCTTTTAGAGCATTTCTGTATTTGGTTTGATCACTTCCTGAGCCTGACAGCCTTGTAACATAGTTCATGCAGCTTGTCTGCAAAGAGCTAAGTGAAACTATGGAAAGAAAGAAAAAAAGAAAAGGAAACCTGCCTTTGTTCTCATTTTAATGGGAGTCACATTGTCCTCTTTCATGACTGCTGGCCAGAACTATTTCCCAGCATTTTTACTAATAAAACTATACTTATAATTGCCTCAAAAGACCTCAGCCCAATAAGAGCCAACCCTTCAGAACCCCTCTCCATCCACAGGCAAACTGGACTCCCTTTCTCTAACTGCTGGGAACCTGCCTCAAAGAGTCAGAATGTCGAATAAATACAGATGCTGAGAAAGGCTTTCAATTCTCAGACTGTACAATATATATTCCCTGCAGGACTACACATGATTGACTAAACAAGAATTTGTCTAAGAGTTATGCATCAGTAAACAGAAAATTGGGATGTTCACTAACACTTGCAAAAATTTCTACTACTCTTATAAGAGGGACATCTGTAGAAAGAAATTATTCCAGGTGAGTTATGGAACTTAAGTAGTTCATAAAAGAAATGAGACCTAAGAGCACACACTTAGCAAGGAAAGTATCAACAGCAAAAAAAAGAACAGCAGCATCACCTGTTTTCCTCAGTCCTGGGCAAGAAAAAAAACAATGCAAATAAGCAATTAGAGATTGATTCATAATACACCTCCACCATCATGCTGTGTGTAATCCCATAGTTCATATGACTTGGCAGCTTTACATCCCTTAGCTCATTTTTATTATAGATACAAATCTAGCATATAAATATTAACACTACATTGCAAACTGTTTGTTAATTACTGGCCTTTTACAAGCCCAAACCTGCAAACTTTAATCAACAGTGCACACCCCAGAAAGCCTAGCTCTTATTACCAAGAAACTTGCTAACATCAACCTGAACACCATGTAAAGGCTCCTAACTTTGCCAAATAATTTCAGTACTTAAACCTGAAGTAAAGTCTTCTGCTTGAACCAGCAAGGATTATTTCAGCTGCTGGAGATCAGATCCGCTAAGCCTTGTACTCCCCCCCCACAACATCTGCCCTTTCTGTCACACTATGGCTATGGTTTTTTTCCTTTTGCTTTTTCCCAAGACATGCCAGAGGTCAGATCGAGGTAGGTCATTTGTGGGACATGAAACTGGTTCTTTACTATCTCTTCCCAATATTTACTGCTGACTCACCCACCTAGAGCTATTTAATGTGGACAAGCCCAGAAAGGCTGGTTGCTCCTCCAATCCACAAACTTTGCTGCTGCACTGCCAGGGTTCCCAGGCTGTACTTCCCAGGAACAGCAAAATGCTATAACAGCTGCCACCCTCCATCCCTGGATCTATGATTCGTGCCTCTTCTACCCTGTGGCAGCTCCTGCTTTTTCAATCTCCAGAGCAGGGCTGGGTGCTTGCCAGAGGCTGCCTCTCAGGGAGAACAGCAGCAGAGAAGCTACCTAAGGTGCCTTGTCCAAACAGCTGGAGAAGGCATCTTCCTATGGGTTTATGTGTGCCCCTGGCTGGCATCAGGAAATGAGGACCATGAAGGCCCAGATCTGCCTGCTCACCCTTATTTCCATGCCCTAGGTGGGAAGTGCCTGTCCCCACCCGAAGAAAAAGATACTCCCACAAGCAAAGTAAGTAAAGAAGCTTGAGCCCCTCGGGGGTGGTGTGGCATAGCATGAATGGGGACATGGGGGAGCTCTCTGCATCCCGACAGGCGCTGCCATGAGCAGCAGCCACGGCAAGGCATTTTGCCTCCCAGCAGAGGGAAACCTCCCTGCATCCAGTGAGGAATATACCTGCCCTCTGCTGTCCCACTCCTGGATTACTCGGGGGCTCTTTGGTCTTTGTTTCCGGAGCAGGCAGCAGAAGTGAGCAGCCATCCCCTTCGGCTGCGGAGCCCCGGGTGCCTCAGCCGCTGCTCAGCCTCCTGCAATGGGACACCTGGCCCTTGTATATCACTGCCAGACCCTCAGTCTTGCAAGCACAGTGGGGGAACCTCTGCTGTGCCCCTGCTTCTTCCAGGGGCACAGCAAAGGAGGTGGAGGGCTGCTGAAGCCAGTGGGCTGCCAGCACAGCATAGCCTACATCTTCTCACACACCAGACCCCATTCCCCACACACAAGCACTGCTTCGGACTTTCTCTAACCAGACGTCAGTATGAGGTGTTCTTCTAACAAAATAGTTTCTTCACTGAATATGCAAATAGGGAAGACTCTATAACAGCCAGGATCACATGTGCTTATGTGAATCAGGTCTTGGTTTAGGTTCAGGCTGTTGGCTTTTCCCTCTTGTGGGTGAAGCCATTCATGTAGCAAAGGTATAATACTTTTACCACTTTCACAAGTTGCAGCATTAGCAAAAACCTTCTTGTTAGTCATCTACATTAGCAGTTTCATGGCAGTGTTAAGGCAGCACAATAATGTTTGAAAATACCATAAATTATCTAAGATGGCGGCTTCAATGCAATATGGAGAGATTGACATCTCTCCTGTCAGGTTGCAAAACAAGTAGGCTTTAAAAGCCCTGTTATCTTAAGCAAAAGTGAAAGTTCAGCTCTGGAATTTTACAGGAGCAACGTGTTCAATCCACTTCATGTTAAGAAGCAGCCAGACCGATAAAGACAAGGCTAGGAGAAAGCAGCATGTAAAATGACAGACCTCTGCCACTTAGATGTTCATGGGACACAGAGAGAAATTTCCAGAAAAGTTCCAAACTGCCAAACCTGTGCACACAGACACGCAACGCATGTGGTACATCAGGCAGTGCCTTTGTGTCCCAGCACACCAGCACACAGATCCTGGGCAGAATTATGGCTGCATGGGTCATAAAGCTAAAACACAGTTAGAAAGCAAGCAAGAACTTTCATTTCTAAGACAGACATGTAAAACTGATTTCAGTTAATGAAATGAAATAAAAAGGAAAACCCAAGAAGATTGCACATCTAGGTTTAATTCAGGTCAGTGAGCAGTGTTGTGTGACACAAGTGTGTATAAACTAGAGACAAGATAAATATCAAAAAGCCATCAGATTTAGTTAGCTCTCAGAGGTTCAACCCTTTCCCCTACTGTTGTCATACAAGTAAGTTCATGCTTTTGCACAGCCTATATTCAGTCTGTGACTGAGTAAATCCTATACTTATGAAAATCCTTGTCTAGTGTTGCTACACCAGAGAATGACAATCATATGTGTTTTCTTCCTCTTTTCTCAGCACAGACCTGCAGCTATCCACCAGCTTTACCATCAAGGTAAAGACTAAAACTGGTTTTCCCTCCCTCCACCCCACTCTCTAGGGCAACTGAGTCCAAAGCACCCACATAGCAGAAAGACAAAGTGTCCATCATGTTCCTACAGAAGAAAGAAAAGCCCACAATCAGACTGTTTGCTTAGGATGCAGAAAAACACCAGTTAAAGCCTACATACAAAATAATTGCACGTACATAAAACTGTAACACTGTAACTCTTGGGCAGCCAGTGGCCAAACATACTGCAGCACACACTCATATTTTCCGAGGCTGAGTGTAATGTTGTCTGGCCCAAAGCAGACAATTCAGGAGGATAAACCTTGCACTTATGTCTCAATGAAGGTCCTCAACCACTGCACAACTGTGGGGGTGCTTCTCTCTCCTCCTCCTTCCCTTCTCCACTCAGCTTTTTGATAGCCAGCCTCTTGACTACTGGCATGTTTCCCAAAAGAGTTTCAGTTTCTGCATGACATTTTCTAAAACTAATTTTAATGGACTATTGCCAGCCAGGTTTAGTAATAAATCTTCAGCTGAAAAACAAAGAGAGATTTAATACTTTGAGGCTTAAAGGGTTTTGGTTCATCTTTGCACTATAAAAAAAATAGCAGATGTATCAACAAATGGCTAAGTCTCTGTTGGAAAAGAATAAAGTTTCCCCTTCTAGTGTCTCACTGCCTCTAGAAGGAAGGAAAGAAAGGAAAAAAACCCAAAAAACACAAAACCCTCCACAAAACCAAATAGGCCCTTTCAGGTTGCACATTTAGTTTCTGATATATCATAACAGAGCAAATGGTTGCATTGCAATGCAGTGAAGACTGGTAAGATAAGCACACTGCCCATTCATCTTACCTCCCTGCTTTGAGGTAAACTTTAGGAGTTCTGGAAATGCACCCCAGAGTAATTTAAGAGGAAACTCTATAACTTGGTGTGTGCCCCGTCTCTCTGCCCAAATTTATCATCCTGGAAGACAGGGGTGGGGGAACAGCCACTTCTCAACTGTTGCACTTCACAGTTTTGTGTGGTTGTTTGTCTGTGGTTGCTTGTGTGTATTAATATGCTGAACTCTGAGAGGCAGGAGCTGAGTTCTTTGTAAATAGCTCATTTTAGTAGAGGGGAAATGAAACTGCCTCTTGAGTCCCTGATGACAAACAATCACCAGAACCCCTATCTTAAGCAGAATGATGCGCTGCCATTTAGCAGCCTAATTGGGTTGGTTTGGTTTGGGTTTTTATTTAACAAAAAAAAGTAAAGCAAAAGTTGGTGCCTAGCAGATAAGTGGGTGTTTAGTAGAAAATTTTGAAGAAAGTGGACAAGATGACAGAAAAGGGTGTGATAAAATGAGCTCATCCTTTGTACCTGTGAGTGTGGGATGGACTGTGGGGGAAGAGGAGGGGGTGGAACTGTAATGGGGAACCTGCCAAGTAGCTTTCTGGTTTTGAGTTTTTGGTGTCCCAAGGAGAAGCCCCAGAGCATGGTTTGAAAACAGTCCTTGTAGGGCCGTTAGTGCAATAGGAGAGATGCCCATTCTGAGTGTTAAACTTGGTCTGTGAATAATGGGAGTTTTCACACTTGCTCCATTGGTGTATGGGATAAATCACTCCACCTCTGCACTTCAGTCTCCCTACTGGTAAGAGAAGGTTGATGATAACAGCCTTTCAAAACATGATGAAAGGAAGGATTCTGGAAAATGTGACTCAGAGCAAGTCTTGGTTACACCTATGTGTTTGAAGGGACAAGAGATGCTTGAGACTTCACTCAGTGGATTGAGAGCCACTCACCCATGAAAATTAAGAGCTTACTGGTTCTTATTTCACAGGTACATTAAGAGAAATACTGCTATCCTTCCATCTTTGCAATCATGACCAGGGGATGAAAAAGCCATGCACTTGATAATAAGCAAGTCTATCCTGATTGTTCTTCTCCTTAAAATTTCTGGAATTTTTACATCTCAAAACTTTATAAAACCTCAAATCAAAAGTCAGAATTTATTTTCACTGAAGTGTTCTCAAGGTCAGGAGATCTTCCATGCAAAGCAGAATCTAAACAGATATTATGACTTGCATAAACTTGGAAAATGCAAGACAAATTCTTGCAGGAATTTTGTTCTAACATTGTCCTCCTTCTAGCCTTGAAAAATAAAAGCTAACCCTTTGGAGTTTTTAAACCATCAAACAGAGACCTCTGTTCCACTTATAGAGTGTGGAAGATAGTTACAAATGCTACCCATGAACCAGCAACACTCACTCAAAATATTGTCACTGCTGCAGACAACAGAGGATTCCACTATAAAGCCAGTAGTTACTCGCTGGCTTCAGTACCCAGTGCATTCAAATCATGAACATAGGGGCAAACAAAATTTTAACTTCTGTCTCCAAGTACTTAATCAGTGCACATTGGCCCTTTAGATTTAATGAGTCATCTTGCTAACTATTTAATGCACAATCACACACAACCCATAAGCAAACACCCTCAGGAGGCAAAAGGAGGGACAAGTCTAAACAGAGTTGGGAAGGCATTTGCCTACACAGTCTTACCTCCTCCTTTGCTAATGGCTCTTCTTTCTCTTCCCTTTGTTCCCAAGGACAGTATCAGATAAGGGCTGCTGGGCAAGGGATTAGCCCTCACTTCATCTCAGGAGAAGCCAGGGCCCCTTCCAGGACAGTACATCTGGACAGCCACACACACACATGCACTTTGGGTCTTAACTGCCTCACAGACTCTACAGTCTCTGGCAGCTTGCTGTGATGCCTGTCCCTCCCTTTCTTCCTCTATTTTCTTATGCTTTTTATTCTGGAAGTCACCCTGACCTCCTTCCTTCAGTTCCTTCCCTAAGCGCTCCATATTAAGTTTTATTCAAATCCCAAATGCTCTCCTTTCACGAGCATTGATAAAATATCCTATGTAACTTTCCCTTCTTGCCTATCAGCTCCCATTCCCTGCTTGGATGGATGTCACTGGGATGATCTCTCTGGGGACAGCCCCGCGGGGAGCCGGAGCGATTCGGGCTGCCGGGCTCGGTTTGCACCGTGTGCTCCCTCGTGTGGTGCTGAGCTTTCACCGTGCCAGCACCGCTAAGCGGGGCCGTGGGGTGTTGGCCTCTCCAGGTGTGCAGCCACAGCCTGGGCAGCTGGGAAATGACTGTGGATTTACTAACACTGCGTGTATTAGTCAACAGCACTGCATGAGTATACAGGCTATACTCAATCTGCTCACGTCTCCAAACTTCTTCAGGGTATAATCATACTGAAGCTTCACTCTCTCACTTTTCCCTCTTTTCCTCCTCAGGAACAGGTTGCCAAAAAAGATTCTATGAATTCCAGTGAACTGTGGTACTCGACTGTCAGCCACGATGTAAAACATGAAGTCTCTGTAATTGACAGCAATAATCAGACAGAATATGCACTTATCAGTGTGCCCAAGAGGAAGGCAAATGTTGCCAGCCCTGAAGAGCATAGTGAGTATGATGATGTCCTGGTAACTTAGAAGGCACTCTTTTGCCTGAGTGTGTGCAGCCATGAAACCATCCTACCTCTGCTGTTGGGTCTTCAAACAAATATCTCTCGTTACTATGCTTACTCATTAGGCTACGTCTACCCGGCATTTACTATAAGGCAAACTTGTCCATGAACAGCTGATCAGAGAAAGAAACATGGACCGTGCACAGGACTTTACAATTAAACCAGGAGGAATCACTAGCAGCTGCTACCATAAGACAATGCTCCTCTATAGAAAATTAGGAGCTACAATATTTTAAGCAACCAAGGCTGTACATTTTTCTGGAATTTTACAGTATTTCTTTTTTTAAAGGGGCCTTAAAGAATTACTGCTATAAATCTCAAAAATGCATGCAATAATAACAGGGTCTGTTTGTTTGGCGAATATTTCATGTTTTAAATGAAAGCATAAACCTTGTGTTAGATGCACTTATCTTGTCCAAAATTTCTCTGATATGTTTGTACCATTATACAATGCACAATTTTTATAAAGAACTCATTTCTCAAATTCCCCCCTCCCCCTTCTAATGTAATACTACTTAATGTGAATTCTTAAAGTTGGATTGAAGTAAAAAGCCTCAAAACAATAAACTGCCTGCAAAACAAATATTACATCCACGAGAAAACAGTCAACAGTGATGCTGCCCAGTTGATAACTACCTATCAGTAGCAGAAGTCCAGGTGCTGCTTCCACAGCTCACTCCTGCTGGAGTCTCCAGTTTGGCTTTCTGCAATGCTAGAGTATCACCTCCTCACAGCCAGCACCCCTCTGCAAGCAGTGTTTCTGGACACGTGCAAAGGACTGAAATCAGGTATTCAACTGTTTACCAGAGTTCATAAAGTGATTATGTGCCTATGTTCTTGCTTAAACATGTTCTTTCACTCCCTCCATTTTTGTAAGAAAACAGTACAGATGAAAATGTTGAACAGTTTTTCTGATTTTAAGTCTTCTCTAGTATGTGATTGCTGGCTGCAGCCCTGGCTTTATGGTGCCTTTGTGACTCCCATGTGCCATTTCCATGCTGGGGACAGTCCCATGGGCAAGTGCACGGAGCAGTGGATGGACACACTCTGCCAGCAAGCCTGCCCAAAACTCACACTGGCTGCTGTGGCCACACAGATGATACCTGCCTTAGGATTTTAAAGGGGTGATTGTACACTCCACAAGCTGCTTTTTAACAGTATCTCAGTTGTCCTCAGTCATGATTTTCTTAATTTCTTCTATTAAAATTAATATTGATCATTCGCACAAAATATCTAGCTTGATGTAATAATGTGTTTTCACACTGCTGTGTCCCTAATGGATTGAGTCATAATTAATTCACTTCTAAATTTTCTTTTACATGATCAATTTACCTCACAGACATATAACCACAAACCACTTTTTTTTTTTTTTTTTGACATTTCCTTCAACGAGAGTTCAAAACCTGACTGAGTGCAGTCTGTAAAGTCAGATATTTTCTGTTGAATATCACATCTTATTACAGCTCCACCTTGTTTTTTCCTGTGAGGTTCTGGGGTAATGGTACAGACAGAGGAGGATGGCTGGGAAAAAAATAAATGCTTGACTCCTTTTTCAACTCTTAATGCCCATATGGGTATCACCATAAAGAAGTCTAATCATTACATTATTTTTCAGTTCCTAGAATCAAGATAAAGTGTTCAATGAAAGGATCAGGTGTCTTGGTGAGAGCAATAAGATTGAGCAGCATCTCAACAGCAATTTATTTCTTTGCTGCTGCTACTTTCATAGCCTGTTGCTTTTGGGAGAAGCCATATAAGCCATGAAGTTTTACACTTCCCCAGCATAAGAATCAAAAGGAATCTCTCTTCTAGCTGTATGCTGCATAGAGTATTATAGCAAGAGAAATTATAGTTCTTACAGTCAATGCTATATCTTACAAACCAAGAGAGAATCAGAATAAGCCACAAATATGAGAGTATATACAAACAACTAATTTGGTCCCGAATGTTTCCCAAGCTCAGTTAAAACAAATGCAACAACTACGGGTTTGAGTGTACAGCTCTGTCAGACATGCTTCATACACATCAGAATTTAGAATTCCAATGGCTATTTTCCAACTTACACAGCTAAAAGACTAGAACTGCTAAATAAAAACAGTAACTTTAAGAGTAAAAAGAAATAATTTAATGCACAATAACATTGTCAGATTACTCCTTAAATAAACTAATAATATTAGAAAGAGAAAAAAATTTTCTATGACATATTTCTTACAGTACAAAATGCTTCTTAAAATAAAAGCAATTATCAACAATACTAACATTTATAAGGCTATAAATAAGTTACAAGATATACTTCACTCACATGGTAGTGAATATGCTCCATTCTACATAAAGTTAATGCTTAATTTTTATGTTATAGCCAGTTACTGTCTGTAACGTTCATGCCACTCTGGCCTACATCGTCTGCTTCACCTTCCCCTTGGCACTGATTCATCTCATCCAGTCTTTCATCAAGAAGAACAACTATTTACTGCTTTATTAAGGCAAATGCCTGACATCTGTTCATTTTTATCCCCAGTGCTGGGCAAGAACTAAAATTAAGGGTATAGACTAGTCTTCAGATTTACAAAAACAGGTCAAGTATCTGCTATTCACTAGTAGCAGTAGCTCACTGTAAAAGCACACTGCTAATTTGACCTTTTAAAGATTCCTGTGACATTCAGGTGCATTAGTGAACAAGAAATGTCTCTTCATGCTGTTGCTTTCTTCTTTTGTATTTCACATTGAAGAAGAGAAAAATAGAGCAAAGAACACCTTATCCAAGGAGACTCTAGGAAGAATAAGGAAATTATGAGAGTTGAAGCATTCTTAAGAAGCTAGTGCAAGGGCCTTGCATGTAACTGAAGAATACAAAGATATATATACACACTCTATATAAAAATAGGTTTGCGGGCTGTTTTATGTGAAAAGAGCAACCAGGAAACATGGCATATGAAGTTTGGAGGGAAAAAAATAACAGATATGAATTTGAGTGGAAGTGAGCATTGAGGATGAAGCTGTGCAGATAATTTTGCATAAGCCAAGAGAAAAAGAAAGGAACCAAGTGCAAAACTGTTTTTAAAGCTCATGCAGAGCATTCAGATTTTATTGTAAGGCAAGGCAAAGCAGAGCTTTCAAAATTAACAGAGCATACATCAAATCCCTGATTTTCTCAAAGGTGAAGCAGATTATTGAGATATAGAAGAAGAAGTAGTAGTGCTACAGCAATACAACACTGTCATAAATATACCGCATTTTCCATTTACAATATTGCATCAGAGGCTGTATTTTTAAGACAATTTTAGAAGTGTTTCTACCTAATGAATAGTTCCCTGCCCTGGGATTACTTATAGATAGGGAATCCCATCTCTTCTGGGAGTTGATAAAGATGAGGAGTTGTTCCATAATTTCTCTGAAAGTTAAAACAGTACAATATTAATATTAAAATGAAACTTTAAATAGTAATTTCAACATATTCTTTCCTGCCTCTTTTTACACTACTTTTTCTAAGAATCCTGTCAATATATAAGGAATAAAATGCTTCTAAAAATTGAAACTCATGACTTGTTGATCTCCTGTCCCTTGGCAAGCGTCCCAAGAAAAACCAACATGAGTTAATTGCAAACATTACTTACCTACACTGCAATGCTGAATTGTTAGCCTAGGATTATTCTAAAAGCACATAGGTGTGAGTCAGTAAATTGGAACTGGGGGGAAGGCAGCTGCATGCATTGCTTTCAGTATGACTTGAAAGCTCATGGGACTTTTATATGGGCATTTCTAGCAGAACAAATATAAATGCATTGGAATCACTACCTAGTTGCTGGTAATCATTGGAATCACTGCCTAGGAAACCTGGAAGAATGACCATTTGTTTCCTTTAAAGGTATTTCTGTGCATAATAAATTTTACAAAAAATCAGGAGTCTTTTTCATCCCTTGGATTAAAATTTGTTTTGTTAGCATTCAAAATCAAATGTACAATAAGGAGAAACATTTAAAGATATTTTTCTCCCCATTACGGTACACACACATACTAGAAGAATTTTTTTGTGTAGATAAAATGCAATATTAGGTCAGAAAAGTTTCATTGGAGTCCACAGCTATCCAGTCTCATCACTATTCCTTTTCTCATCCGAGGACCAAACAGTAAGTCCCAGGTTTTAAGTTAAGCATATTGAGATTTTCTGAAAGCTATTTTAAAATGTTCTTAATAATGTTATGCAAATCATATATACTAATGAATCTCAATATCTTTCTAGAAATATTTCCCTCCTTTCCCATAAATACTTGTGCTCTTTGTAAAGAAACAGTTTCTCTAATGTACAGCACTTACATGTGAGAGAAGTCGGGTTGAGCTTTAACGTATCACATTGGGATGTCCCAGGATTAAGAGTATCTTCATCATAAATATTTTGACGTAAAATGTTCCTTATAAAATCTGGGTTCATATTGTTTTCCATAAATCCCTCTGTTGATGGTGGCACAGAAAACACTAGCTGATAAATTACAGTGGAGCTTTCATTACTGAAAAACAAAATAAAGGATAAATGTCTTCAAGCTTCAACAGGATCTTTTTTTTTTTTTTTTGAGAAGATTGACATTTCATATAAATGTTGGAATTTTTTTAAAAAAAATATTTCTCCAAGAAAAGCATTATGAAAGAAAACTGCCAATGACACCAGTTTCTGCCCCGCTCCACCCTCAGAACAGCTCTTGAAACTGGGTAGATACCAGCCAGAGAAATGTTTCAAATGCACAAGGGGCCATTGGGCACTTGTTCTCATTGGATGTGGTTTTCAGCACTGGTGTTTCACAAGAAGCTGCTGATAAGAGGTGTTGCAATAACCTGAGCATAGTTTAGCTAGGAACCTGTAGGAAGGTTTGTTTTCCTGCTGTCAATACCTGGGACAACCCAGCTGTGCTCCTGACTCACTCCACTGGAGTGGATTACACAAACCAGTGAACTGGAGACCATCTCTGGAGATTTCATATTTTGTGGTCTACCAAAACTGACTACAATTCAACAGCTACCTTTTGTACTCACAGAACTCAAAACATTTTCAAAAAATACTTGAATGGGGGAAAATAAAAGGAAAGAAAGAGAGGGAGACAGCAAGAGAGAGATCAAAGAGGCAGAGAGAGAGAGTTATAAGCTAATCAATATATGTGCAGAACTACAGCTTTGTACTTGATGGTCTAAACCATAATTAGCACCCCTAAGGCTGAGGAGCCACAGTTCACTGTAGAACAAAGCTGGCATGCCTGAGGCTGGCAGGGCAAGGGAACATATTCTTCAAAGAAGCAAAGTGCCCTTAGGACTGACCCTTACCATATTCCAACGTGGCTATTCCTCTGTCCTTGCTATCTCAAAGGACCTGGGACTTTGCAAAACTACTTCCCTTGATTTTCTCCCGTCTTTCTAATTTCTTTTGTGAGAGTTCTTTTTCAGAAGTCCTTGGGGAAGCTCTCTGTCTTCCCTTACTTCTCTGCTATTTCTCCATGACAGGAAACTCTTGCCTTCATCTCTTCTGGGAACAAAATGATTCCTCCCCGTGAACCTGGTTTTATTTATTTAAGATTATTTAAGCTATGTCAATCTTAAGTGTCTCCAGCAATTAACTTTCCTTTTAATAAATAACCTTGAATATGTTTATTAAGGGCTGCAACTGGAACCAAAGATGACAGAGGTGATACTTCACAGCAACTATATGTTCCAGTCATTATATAATTTTAGCAGCATTTATCATTTACACCAGAGGATCCTTTGACCATTTTTCACTGCCTATACACATAATTTTCCCCAAACAACCTATTTTTCACAGATTTAAATATTGTACATATTTACAGAAGCACATGTATGTCTCATCAAAAGCCTGTAATTTTCATATAACTTTGGTGACAGAAATTGCTTACCTGAAAGAAATCACCTGTGCTGACCTAAAGTAACGTCCTAAAGCTGGAGATGAACTGTAGACCTCTGTTAGCTGAAAGAGAGAGAGAAAAAAATGTTTCTTCTATTCAATCTCCTTTTTCCCCTCACCAAAAAAACTCCCACAAAAACAAACAAACACAACCAAATACCACCCCCCCCACGCCCCCCCGCAAATCATTATTACAAAGTGCTTTAAGGAGCATAAAAACAGGTGTTGAAGGTCAAATAACAGCAAATATCTGCCCTGGAAAAGGTACAGAGTCCTTTAAATTTAACAGAAAAGTTAATTGTGCATCTGAGTGATTGCTGTGTAACCTTAACACAATGGAAGCACTCAGGGTGAACTAAAAGTATGTGCTCATGTTGCCACGTGAAACTGATGTTGCTAGGTTTGGAATTTAATTATTACAAAAAGTCTCTTATAACTCTTATTTCGTGGAGAGTGTGTCCTGAGATTGCCTTCTCACCATGTCCAAACAATCACTGCCATGTATGCTGAGCTTATTTCAGCTGTAGCTCAGAGCTGTACCGGCTCAGCAGAAATCACAGCTATAAACCCAGGGTGTAATCATGTACTCATAAGAGAATGAAGCACATACTGTTTAGCCCATATTATGCTTAGATGACTTTCACAGGCCTCTCCAAAATTATTCAATGATTCTATGAAAAAGGAGAAGACTATGTCTCAACAAATGGTAAAATATAAGCAGAAAAAAATTCAATATTTTTCTGTGCTTAGAAGCAGACTGTCATAGTCGATATGGACACTGCACTCAAGGTGCTTCACCAAAAAAACTTCAGGGGATTGCAAACATCAGGACTCTGTTATTCAAGAATCTCCCATACCTTTTCTCTGTATCTCCAAAGAGCAGCTCCACACAGCTCTGGCTCTTGAACTCTTTCTTCTCCAGTTCTGACTCTCTCCATCCTGTCCCTAGCATGGCCACCTAACTCTGTCTGTCCTACATACAGCATCTTACTTTTTCTGTCCCTTGCACAACCTCCTGTCCCTAGCTCTTCACAGCATGGCAAGCAGACTCCAACTGACTCCTTACCAGCTAACTCACTCTTTATCACACCCATGGCTGTGAGGGCAAGGCTGTTCACACTCTAGGATAATTAACATAGCTGCAACGTATCAACGGGAAGACTGTCTTCAGCAGCATCTCCTTTTGTCTCCCCACAGCAGACAATTCTATTTTTTTCCTAGATCGTGACTTTAAAAAGTACAGCACACTTTGTGGACTTGTAAATAACTGAGTTGCTACACAGAGAAACAGAAACTTCTTAAACGGCAAAACACTTGAACCTATGTTCCAAGCAGAATCAACTTTGCCAAGAATCACATAAACACTTACCCTCTTAGTAATGTCCTCAGAGGAGAAGTGTGGGAGACCACATATTAACTCCAATGTTCCTGAAAAATTGTGAAAATTTCCACTGCTTAGTAGTTCATCAGGATCCCAGTAGTCATCCTCATCTATGTAAACACCTAACAATCAAAAGGAGACAGAAAGGGGAGGAAAAAAGTTTCAGTTAGCTGAAGTATCGAAAAAAATCCTCTTGGCTTTCTCCAGAGTGGCTTTCTCAGAGATTTCCGAGGTAAAGACTGACTGGGAAAGACAGAAAGAAAGTGCAAGTCACCTGAAAAAAGTGGCAGCACATGGAGGTCAATCACCCACCTCCATTAGCAAAAGTCATCTGCTCTGGGAGCCTGACAGGCAACGACACCAAGGGACCTAAGTCATCCATGGCACTTGTTCCAACATTACAAACATAATTTCCATCCTCATATCCAAATCTCTTCTTGTGATATTTTCTCACTTAGCTACAAACTTGAATTGCCACCTGATCAGGATACAAGTTGCTTGCTGCCTGCTAAGATAAAAGCATTCACAACAGCTACTGAACTACAACACCACCCTCTGCAATCAGTATCTCAGTTCCTTCACCAGTTTACTGAAGGAGATTAAAAGATGGTATTGCATTTGTGTTTTATTAGAGTGTACATATTGCATGTTTGTATTAGTGTAACCAAGAGTGAGATACTCACTAGAATAAAGAATTAGGCTGATGAGATTGACCAGGAAGAACACTAGAAATATCATAATTATAACCATCCATAGTTTACACTTCCAGAAAACTACATTCTTACATGATTTCCAGGCATCTCTCTCCTAGGTATAAAAGAGAAGGGCATATTGATTAATTAAATAAGGCAGGAAAAAAATATTGAAACATGTCTCTACTGTCACACTTAGAAACAAAACCCCCACATAGATGGGAGAGCCTCATTGATAAGCAAGGCCCTACATCAGGGCGTCCCAGCCTTGACTCCTACTGCAGGAGAAAATACAGACCTAGAGAAGGTAAAGGACATTCACTTGAAAGAGGTCATTTCCCTGTGTGCAGAATTTCCAACTCCTGAATGGCCCATAAAGCTAAAGTACTGCAAAGGTGATTTTTTGGCTCCATGTTATTTTTAATTACAAGAATTAAATTTGCATGTTCCACAAGTTTTCCTTTTAATGTTTGTCATCTCTCCCAACTAAAAAGGTATCTCTGGAGGTATTTCCAAAATCATTCACCTCTAGAGCAGTGATGATGTCAACCTGCATAGCTTCTGGGCGCCAGCACCCAAAGCAGTGACAATGCTGTTCAATAGATACTATTGTGTTAAACCCTCCATAAAATAATTGAGACATTTATAGCTGACTTAGTTTTTCTTTAGCAGATTGGAAACTTGAAGGCTATTGAGTGTGTTTAACAGAGAGTTTAATGCAAATCTCACCTGTTCTATGAGGTCAAAAGAAAACTTCGCTCAAAGCAATTGTGCATGCGTGTACATTCATATGGGAGAGAAAGGACAACACCTTGCCTACTATTTAATTTTTAATAAGATTGAAAACCATGTCAGAAATTAGTTTTTTAATGAGTTAATCCAGCAGGAGGAATATTAAAAAAAAAATAAATAAAAGGGAGAAAAAGTGCAAACTTAGGTGATGGCAAAAGAGATAACTTCATCTGTTTTGTTCCACAGCCAGAAGAATCAAAAGACTGAAGCAAGGGCTTGAATTCATAAGCAGACCATGCTGTCTTTTTAATTACTGCTCTCCCTCCCTCTCCCTCCACCATAAAGGTAGTAGGAAGCTCCATGTCCTTTTTGACATCAGTACCACGTAAGGAAAAGCACATGCAGTAGGTTGTCTGGGCCACACACATGCAGATTAGGAGGAACCAGCTGCTGCTGGAGGCACTAATCCAGGTTTCCTTCCTTTACTTTCTAAGAACACAGAATAAGAGAGAGGCTTTCACTGAATTTAATTGAATTGAGCAGCTGCCTAAAAGCTTTTGTGTGCGTGGCAGGGGAACAAGGAAAGAAAAACAGACACACAGAGAAAGATCTTACAAGAGAGATTCCTCCAGAAACAGACGTGGAAAAAGGGAAACACTCTCTGCAGACACCCCTGCACACAGAACTTTGCTCTGCTGGAGAATGAAAGGCAAACACTGAGTATGGTTTTGTTTACAGCATGCTTTCAGCTGTGATCACATTTACTTTTTTTTTTTTAATTTGGATTTTTAAAAATATTTTAGTAGTATCAATTTCAGTTTAATACTTAGCACTAGCATATAGTTTTGTATTGTAAACATTTTTAAAAGCCAGTAACTACTGTCTAGAGTGCAACTGTGAAATCAGCCACAGCCTCACCAGTTGAGACAGGCAGCTGGCAAGCCCAAGATTTGATTGAGCCACCACGTTTAGGCCATTGCAAAACTCAGTTCTTAATCACACATAGCAAACTGACTTGATCCCAAGAAAACATTCAGCTCCACAACTAGTCCAACATCTTCTGAACTTTGCCGATGGGCCGTGGGGGAGCAATAGCGGCCGAGAAAGTGCCCGGTGGACAGGGCAGCTCTGATTTACCTGCCACCTGAGCAGAAAGCAGAGCATGGTAAATTTCCAGCAGTCTGTATAGGACGGGAAGCCACTTGCTATAATCAGCATAAAGAGACCTCAAATGAAAATTCAGTTCTGGAAAAGGGAAGGATAAACCCAAGGGTGAAGTTTCTCAAGTTACTCAAGCAGATCTAGCTGACCCTGCCTCGCGCCCCTTCTCTCTCCTGTTCCTCTTTACGCCTCCCGGAATGTGTCTGCCCCTGCAGCTAGCTGATTCAGCTTACCAGACCGCAGGAGAGGTAACTGACCCCTGATTCAACAGAACGAAGAGGGGGTTTGCCTGGGCAGGGGAATGAATCAGCCCCAGAGGCAATCGGCGCACGCAAGGGAGCGGTGCCGTCCCCAGCAGCGGGAAGGGACGGGCGGCGCGGCTCAGGCAGACTGCTCCCAGCGGGGTCAGCCGTGCCCGCAGAAAACGGGAAACATCTTCGCTCCTCCACAAATATTCCTGCAGTAAGTAGTATAATTCACTGTACAGCAGTCACGTGTGAATATGTTATTCCTCTCTCAGAATTAGTCTGTTCCGTAGCTTTAAATTAGGGACTAGGAGCATCCCTTAGGATTCACGTGCCGATCTTAACTGAGGTTTTGGAGCATTCTATTAATATAAATTCATAATGGTTAGCAACTGAAAATTACTCAGAGATTAAGAGAATCCAGCATGCTCTGTTCGAGGACATCTTGTTTTTGTTTGGCAGCACTGTTTCCTGGTTAACTTCTACTGAAGGAAAGCTTGGTTTTAAAACTTATTTCAGCTTTTCTCTTTTCTGGTTTTGAGCCCAATCCCACCGATAGCAGATTAAAAAAGAAAACAAAACTCAGATAACCAATAACAGTTTCAGTTCCTAAATTAAAGCTTAAAATCCCACTTTCATAGCAGAACACTTCATTGATAAGAAAACAAAATACATTTAATGGGTTTTTAGGCTCTTTCCCTCTACCTCAAACAACAAATTAAATCATCCCTACAAAATGTTCCTTCGAGTGTCCTTTTTCTTGCTGTGTAGTATTTCCCCCACCGGAAGGATGAAATGAGCTAGTGAAATTCCTACCTTTCTTGTTTGAGCATTTAGAGGCTTGTCATGATCAGTCTCACTTTCCTCCACATTATGTTGCCGTAATTCAATAATCTCATGCTCCTGAGCAGAGCTCTGCCTTTTCATTGCTTCTGTCTCTGAAGAAGGTCTGCTGCGAGGACCTTTGTCTCTGAAGTGAGCACCGAACCAACTCATTTCCTTCTTGCTTCAGCTGCAATTATGGTCGGTAATAGCTCTGACACGAGGCTGGAAACAGGGAGAGTGGAGATAGTTTCCACAGGAGAGGTCTCAAAAAACTGTTAAATTAGGGGAATTTCTTGGAACAAATAAAGTCGGCTTCCCCAAGTTTCAGAGAAAGAGAAGGCGGAGGAAGTATCGATTTGCGTAGCTGTGAGAACTCTGGCTTTCAGCTATGCAATACCAGGTTTTCCAGTTTGCCTACCTTCCTGTTCCAGCCCTTGACAAGCAAATGACTAAACCTTCAGAAATGCTGTAATTTTGAAAGGAACCAGAGCTCTTTCTCTGCTGCTGTCAGCCAAAACAATAAAATGTTATTACTGTTATCCATGCAGCTAAACAGATGTGGTGCTGAACAGCACAAACTGAGTAAAAGTTCACAGAGCATATTGTTTGCTTAGGCTGGGACTCTGTCAACACTTGCAATTCTAGTCTCCCTCTATAGTCAATGAAGAAATAAACACTACTGACCTTTGTGCTGTAAATTGTTCTCCCTCTAGCTATTATACTGCTTATAATAATTGGTGTTAAAGAACCATTTATGTCCTTTAAAATACTATCCAACCTAAACCTGAGAAAGCTGCTTTCAGGTAAACCCCTCCCCCCCCCCCCCCCCCCCCCCGCCCCAAAGGACATAGCTAAAGAGAAGAGTAAGATGGCCTTCAATTTCACCCTGTACTCTGCAGGACATGCTTTTATGAAACGACCATGGTGATTTGGTCTGCACTAGCTTCCCACATGAACTCTCATGTGCACTTGGAGTCACTCACAACAGCTTGCTGTAGCTGGGGCTGATTATGAATCCAGCCTCCCCAATATTCTTGATCTTACCTCCTCTTATTTCTCCTGTTCACACTCCATCCCCGTGTTTCTCCTTCCTCCCCAAAGAGCATTTCTCTCCCCTCTGAATCAAAGGTCTGGACAGATAGCTGGTAACCACACCCTTGCTCACTCTTTTGTCCCAGCACAGGGAGTATCACGCATTAAGAACCAAACACACCCTCTCTCCCCAACCCTCTTTCCTTCTGCCTGGTTATCCATTCACAGCACCACTCCTTTTTCCTGCCAACAGCTCAGGGTGCTCTCTCCTTGCCCCACCACTTCAACTTTTACTTTGAGAAACTCACCTTGGTTCTGCCACCTGAAGCACACCTAGGGTTTGCATTCCTGATGTCATGTCACACCCATCCAGGCAAAGGCACTCCATGAAAGTGAACACATCTTAGGTTTATTCCACAAGTAAAAAGAAATACAAATTGTATACCCCACACCTTTTGGTTCTGAGAATCCTTGAAGCTCTGGAAGACTGAAGGTAAGCTGAGCAGTCATCAAGACTACAACATGTATCTGAATCTACAAAATCTTAATTGGGACATCTTACACTAGAGAAGCCTTTGTCTGGTTCTCACTATTCCTGCTGGATATCAGGTTTATATATTCAATTTCCACTCACAGTAGACTTTCCTACTGGATTGTCTGAAATCAAAACTGTTCCTCTAAGACAAAGAGTTAATGATTATTCAGATTTCACCATCCAAAGGCCAAAGACCTTATTTTATTTTATATATTTGTCAAGAAGCTCCTTAAAGTCTTTCTTCCATCTTGGGAATCTAACTTCCACACTTGGTGCATTTCTTCCATGTGAAATACTGACCCTTCTGACAGTTTGCTGGGAAACTCTCAGAGAAAATGGGAAGTTAAGAAGTGAGCTGAACTTTCTAGGCTAGGCTTTTATCTAAAACAGAACAGTAGGAAAGCTGTTTTCTTCCCTAGGCAGGATATTTCTGGTTTCAGCAAAATGAAAAGAAACTTGCACCCTTAAATGCACACTTTAATTACAGGGGCACATTAGGCTCAACTTTACAAAAACAGGAAAGTCCAAGGCACCAATGCAGTTCTGATTGCACCTGGGGTTTAGAGTTTCACAGGCACATCCAAACAAATAAAACATAGCCTCTTGCAGTTTTAACACATGTATATTAAAAAAGATGATGTGAATAATTGAGTAGCCACTAAAGAAACAAACCTCCTAGCATACAGGCTTTGAACATAGCTTAAGCTGTAAGTTTGACATGAGCTGAGGCAAGATGCTCAACAGGAGAAAGGAAGGAAAAGCAATAGCAGTGTTAGAAAGAGGAATCTCACTGCCTGCAGATTACAGTGTTAGTTCTTCTCAACATTTCCCCCACACTCTGCCATGGTGGGTCTAACATTAAACAAAAATCATATACTTACATACTTACGTACTGTATTGTGTGGACAGCAATAAAAGATCTTCAAACTGCCAGCATCATTTTTTAAATATATATATTAAAGGTGAAAGCTAAACACTTCCAAATATTGAACACAACTTAAAAGACCATCTAAATGGTCTTAAGGCCATCTAAACAATTCTTCTATTAAGCTAAATATTGGTATTCTGAAGTCCCATAAACAGCTTTGGAAACCCTAAATTGGCTAGATTTGGAGTGATAAGATCATCAGGAGATTAAAATTATAAAACCTAGATTTACTGCTAGGGTTAAAGCAATTTTGCTGTCATTTCTTCTTTTGCTTTCTTTGAGCCCATGGATGCATCCAACCACATAAATCCATTTTCCTTCTGTGTCCATTTCAATTTAGGGTGGCTTTGTGGGTGCAGCCCAGAAAGATACACAAAAAAAAATTTCCTAAGCCTGAAACTCTGCTTACTGTGGACCAAGGACATCAGGAAAAACAATCCTAACATACCAGGAACATGGTAAAAATTCACAATCCATGCCAGAGCCAGAGCTGGAGAAATACACTGGTAACATATTGCAAACATTAAACCCTAGAATTAGTTCAAATTCTAAAGAGAATTTAAGAAAGCATTACAGTTTCCTTTTGTTTAATGAATTACAAGTCATTGATTCCTTCCTTTTATTTAGACATCATCCCAAAGAACCTAAATTATACTCTTCCAGTTCTTTAATTAAAATTTCTTGCATCCTAACATTTTTGAGCTGTATATCTGGTATTTTTAAGAAAACACAGTAGAGACCCCAAAAGTTACAGCCCAGAAAGTAAAAGCCATGCAGTCGCACATAACTAGAAAGAATTAATAATCTCAGCTTTGTACACAACACACTAGTCATATTTTTACGAACTATGAAGTAATTATTTAGAATCCTGTAAGATACTTAAAGAGTTGAATATATATGGCATGTGGCCATTTTTATCCAGATACGCATATGTGGAAACAAATACAGTTAACAAGGGACAAGGAAGGAGAGGAGAAGGGTTACGAATGAGGTATGGCTGGATTTTTGTTACAGGTTCTAATCCATTTTATTTTAAGGCAGTGCTGTTTCTGCAAATAGGCATAAGGAAGATGAATCCATAAGGAATCTGAAGTTCCTCTGAGGCTAAAGTTATTGCTAGGTGAACCACAAATGATAGTTTCTTCATTAAAAAAGTGTATTATTTCATGAAGGAACAGTCAGTGGTTGTCAGTTGTATCATCAAACTGACTACAGTAGGAAGCAGCTTTCACACAGAGGTGATCTGCATTTTCTCCTTGGCTCATCAGTTTGTATTCTGATGGATCCAATCATAAAGTGCTGTCACCTTGGTGTACACACCAGGATGACTGCACCGAGCACAGCCTTCACCCCAGCTCACAATGCCAGCAAGGTACCATCTATTGCCCTTCCCTGTGCAGGCCAAGGGACCTCCAGAATTGCCCTGGAATGAAGGAAGTCCAGTCATTAGTGCACACACACAGAGCACTGTAACAAAAAATAGGTTATTTAAGAACAGTAAATACCTGCCCCTCTTTTTCTCAGATTAAAACTTAATAATAATTAAAACTTACTTCTGGATATAATGTACCCATTCAGATGTTATATTTATTCGATTATTTTAATTTATGGATGTAGCACTCTAATCAATATAAAGCTAATAGCAAGAAGCAGTTTATAAAGTTACTCAATAAAGTCCCATTACAAGATTCGTAGAATAACTCACCACAGCCCAAAGAAGGAGAGAAGAAGATAGGGATGGAAATAGGGAATTCTACTACAGTTAGAACATTAATTGTTCACAGGTTGAAGACAGATCTCTTATACTGTGTGTTAAATAGGAACAAAGATACAACAAACTCCTAATCAAAAAAAGCCAACATACCAAAACAAACCCAAACAAATGAAGCAGGCACAGTTAAGTATTATCAGCAGTTTTATAATCAAGACTGAGTGTACAGTAGACTACTTTGTAGAGGCAGAAGAAGGAACAAAGACTAGGGAATGTGCAAATAAGAACTGGCTTCTCAAATGGAACATACAGGTTTGCACAGCAATATAGAAAAATAAAAATTCCTATTCAATTCAGTTCACAGGATCACAATGCATTTGGGCTCATCAATGCTTTTTTGCCTTTCATTGCTTTAACCTTGTATGTCTTCTGTAAACTGGTCTTTTCACAGAACTCTGGGCAACTACAGTGCAGCTCCTCTTTGCAGCTGTTCCTAATGCACACAAGGCAGTCAGCAGCCTCCAAATTGAGGCTGTGTTTGTTTGAGCCCTCAGCTGGATCCTAAACATGTAAGAGGTCAGAAGAAAGCCATATACTGAGAAAAGAGTAATAACAGCTTTCATCCCCCAACCAACCAAAATTATCTATTATGGTGGTATAAAATTATCTAGAGATAAGTGAAGAAGCCAGAGTTCTTCTTCTCCCTCAGGCTGCTAGAAGTGTTGATAATCTGATGTCAGAGTGACTTGAGAAAGGAGGCTGCATAATCCAGCTAATTACTCAGCCAGTTCTGGCAGACCAAAGGGGCTGTATGCCAGTGAGAGGAAGGATCCTAAGCAGAGCAACCAAGATCAAAGAACATCCCAGAGTGATAAGAAAAACAGTCTGAAAGGGTACATTTATTATTTATTTCTCATGTATCAGATCCTCTAAAGATGAAAAGTATTTGGAAGCTTCACATAACCTGTGCAACATATACACCGCTTACATCTCCAGGAAGAAGTGAAACCAGACAGGATGCTCAGAAGTCTGAAAGGATAGTAAAGGGGGTGGAGAAGGAAGGAAGGAAGGAAGGAAGGAAGGAAGGAAGGAAGGAAGGAAGGAAGGAAGGAAGGAAGGAAGGAAGGAAGGAAGGAAGGAAGGAAGGAAGGAAGGAAGGAAGGAAGGAAGGAAGGAAGGAAGGAAGGAAGGAAGGAAGGAAGGAAGGAAGGAAGGAAGGAAGGAAGGAAGGAAGGAAGGAAGGAAGGAAGGAAGGAAGGGAGGGAGGAAGGGAGGGAGGGAGGGAGGGAGCTGTGCTCCAAACAACATCCAAGTCCTACAAAATGCAATTTCTATATTGTTTTCCATCCTCTCAGTTCTAGGGAAGAAACTGAGGAATAAAGCTGAGCATGGAAAAACAAATAATTTAAAAAAACCCAAACCCTGAAGAACAGTCTGTAACTCACAAATGATGCTAAGAGCTTAGTTCTGTACTCTGGTATTGACATAAGGTGCCCTTTTGAGCTAAATATCCTGAAACCTCTGATGTGCTCAGATGCTGCCCAAGGCCAGGTTTCAAGCTGTTTGATGCTGAGACAGGGCAAGGTTACCACAGGCTCCTCTGCAACCCCTCTCTAACTCGGTGTACTTTTTTCGTGCCTCCCCATTGCAGCTGGCTGCTCCAAGCTACACAGAGGCAGAACCTTCCATGAAGCATACTTTAAATTGCCTTTGGTTAAGACAGAGAAAATAAAAGATCCTCTACTTTTTTTTTTTTTTTTCAATTATTGCTGCTTATGGCTCTATATTGTCAATCAGAAACAAATTCTTTCTCTGCAATAGTTGCAAGTTACTGATGGCTTTACCTGGAAGGTTCTATTCACCAGATTAAATGAATCATGAGCATAAAAATGGGCACATTTTTGTAAATCTATAATAATTTGCTTTTTGCTTTTCAATGATCTGTGACACCAGAGTATGCACTTTGCATCACACTATCACCTGCCACTCAAGCAACCATTCAGGATTCACAGAATGTCGCTAAGGAGATATTTTCTGGCTTTTTATAGACACACTAAGTAAACGACATGGGTTTTTATTTTTTGCTTACAAGTATAAACATTCCACTGTTAGAGTTTAAAACTAAGCTGAACTTGCAAAAAGTATATCCAGGAAATGAATATACTATTTTCTTTTATGGCTCCCCAGCCAGTTACATAGCAGACAGCTCCATAAAGAAATACTCTGGAGGTGCTGGGTAAACAAATGGGCTGTACCAGCTCACAGAATAGTACAGGTACAATGGTGTACAAAGGAGTACAGATACCCAACAGGGCAATGTCATAGTCTGAGGTAGATTGGTCATACTGTGGGTGGACAATAATCCTTATGATTGATCTCATAGCTACACAATTGCTCTTTTCATTAATAGTATGTGAACCTATATACACTCTCCATCCTATTGGAACAGAGTATCTGTAAAAAAACTATTTTTAGAATGTCCCGTTGGAAAGCAAAGTACTGTTAGTTCTCTCCATTTTAACTACTCTTCAGCATTTGAGGACATTCATCAAAACTGAAGTGCATGGAGTAGAATATGACTTCAGAAGATAGATGCACTCTAGTCTCTGTCTGCTAAAACATTAAGCAATATTTTTACTTGCTATTATGAAAATAATTCATTTTCTGGAGCCATAAGACCAACTCCTTGCAATGCATCATGCTTTGGAACTGATAAAAACATATTATTAAACTCTATCTCCTCCTTACTACATGTAGGAGGTATGCATTTTCAATTTACACTACCTAAACTGAACATCAGTGGGGCTGATCAATAAATAGGACATATCTTGGGATAAAAGGCCATAGTTCTACTCAGAAAACCTCAGCCTTTTGAAAAGAAAGGGAAAAAAAAGGTGTTTACCCTAAATCTAACAGAACAGTGTTCTATTGTGCAGGATTCACTGGCAATGGAAGCAAAAGAATAACTTCAAAAACATAAGACTTTTGAAGCCTGGAGACAACACCAAGTGTTTATGTAGTGAGGTCATGTCACCAAGTGTCTTGGTTTAGAAAGACAGGTATCTTGCCAGGAAAACTGGGGTTTCCCTTAGAATGGGGAATGCAAACCCCTCACCTCCCGCCAAATTATAATTTTGCAATTAAGGGCTTTCAGGCAAAGATTTGGGGATAGGAATAACAGTTCTTTACTAAGAATATTAACAATACAAATGTAGTAGAAAAAAACCAAAAAACCAAAAAAACCAAAACCACCCAACCAAACCAGCAAACAAACAACAATTTTAGAGTCAGAGCTACAACCTGACACTCTGTTGGTCAGGATGTTGGAAGCAGTCCAAAAGTGAGTCCTCCTGGTAGAACCAGAGGTGGTTCTGGTGGAGTAGAGATGATCCTGTAGAGCAAGGGTCCAGGTAGTGCTGAGAAGGGGTCTGGTGGTGGTGAGAAGGGGTCCAGTCTTCCTCCAGGAATCGGGTGAAGCTGGATGCCTTCTCATTCTTGTGGCTCAGTTTTATCCAGGTAGGAATGGTTGGCTCCCCCCTCTGGGTGGAGCATCTCACAATAGGATGATGGAATGTGGAATGTACTGCTTTGGGGAGGGTATAGTTGGGGATGTGTTAGTTTGGGGAGGTGTTAATGACCTATTAGCAAAAGGCACCTGCCCTCCTCCTCCCAGAGTAAAGAAGAACAATGCTTTCAGGAGATGAAAATAGAATACACATTTTGTTTTCTATAACCCAAGACACCAAGTTATAACCTGGATCAATTTATCTATTCAAGGAGTAGCTTCTGCAAATTATTGAAAGCAACTTTGTAAGATTATTAAACTGCAAATAATCTAGAACAATATAATTGCTTTATACCTCACAGAATCAGAATCCAGGAAGCAATGGGCAGCAGATACTAGCCACGTGTTGGAAATCACAGATGCGCCACACACGCCACTTCTGGCATCTTCACCTCCAACAATTCTGTTTTTCTTAAGCTGGCATCTTCCACAACCTAACAGAAATAATCTAATAAATTAGTAAAAAGCCCAACAGTTAATTCACTTTGCCATGCTTGACACAAACTTTTACCTTTAGACCTTACTGTGCAATTGGTAAAAAGGTGAGTACTTGCCCATTTTCACTCAATGGGCAGGTCAGATATAAAGCAGTCATTTGTCTTTCTTCTTGTGTAGCTTTCTAAGGTGTTGAATAACTCAGAAAGAGGTTATGTACAATTTAAAAGTTCATTTGAATAATCCCTGTCTCTTTTCCCTCCTTAAAAACACAGCTACTTGACTGCATTTCATTCAGCTCAAAAAAGCAGCAAGACCTATCAGCTTATCTTGGAAGTGCATTGCTTGATATAAATCATAGACAGAATGGATGAGCTGATTTAAAAGAAACCATGCAAAATTCAAGACAGACATTTGTATACAATGTTACCAAGAAATTAATTTTTAAAAATTCATATTTGATTTAACCCGTTCTTAATCCAATAATACTTAATAATAACACTAATTGTTGACTTAGTTTCCCAAGTAATTAACAAATTTTAAAATAAATGTTACCACACCACAGCTCATTTCATCAGATCCATCTGTACAGTCTCTTTTGCCATCACACTCAGGATTTGGTTTCAGCAAGCATTTTCTGTTGAGGCATTTGTATGCATAAGGGGAGCAACTTTTGTAGGCTGAAATAAAAGAGAGAAGGTAGCATCACATGTTTGGAGTCATGCTTTGAAATTATTAACAAAACCTCACACATTCAGCAAATTGTTCAAAGCTACACATTCTAGCCTGCTTGAAGTAGTAGTCTATACTGGTGTAAACTGGTCCTCCTATGGAGAGGGGACAGGGGAATGATCCACTATAATTATTGATCACACTAATTTCAGTCTCCACTGTCCCTGAGGAAAAAGAAGACCCTCCAATTGTCCACACTTCCATTTTACATAACTCCAAACTGAGTAAGTGTGGGTTCTCAGATATATTCGTTTACCTTCACCAGCACTACTGGCATTACAAATCACAAATCTTCACAGCATCTTTTCATTTTCAAGTGAAATTGAGAAAACTGTTGAAGAGCTTTATACCTTCCTCCAATAAATTTCTGACGAAGGACTGTCATGGTTTACTATGTGAGAATCCTAATAGATCTTAGCAATTGGCCTCCATTACTATTATTCTTGTTTACAAGTTGTTTACAAGGACCTCTAAACAGTGGGAGGTAGGTTTTTTTCAACAAAGATTTACTCCTGGCTACCCCAAGATTGAAAGCAAGACAAAGATTATAAAAGTAAAATGCAGCAAGTCACTAGGCAGCCATTGGTAGTACCAGCAATGTCCACAACCATTGTGGATCTACAGTAAAAAGACCATCAATGTGATCAAAGTCCCCAGCCTACCATGTCTCTCTTCCTTAAATTGTGTGGTACATTTAGGGGGAAAGTGCTCTTCCAACAATATCACCAGCAAAATGTGGTTTGATTTTCTTACTAAAATACCTGCTATCTTGGATTTTCTTCATTAATTGTCTAAACTCTCCCCAAACCTACTTTTATTCTGCATGATTTATGTTCACTACTATGAAACTTCTACTTTATGCCATGAAAAAAAAAAATCTAGAAACAGCACATTTAACCATTAAAATATGCATATTCCTGCTTCTGCCTTCCACCATCTTTTGGAAAATAGCTAAAAATACATACTTACAGCAGTTCTTTTCATCACTGTCCTGCCCGCAACTGTCATCATCTTTACAAGACCTATACTGAGTTTTACACTTCCCATCACCACAGTTCAATTGTTCTGGACTACAACCTGAAGAAAAAAGGTCTGTGTATTTCTAATACAAACAGCAGACCAACATGCTACACTCCCTACCAGAGGTCACTTGGATGTTTCTGTGCCATTTCTGTCAGACATTTATCTATCTTCATTTTGATAGCATCCCTGACAGAGAGTGCTATGCTCTCTGACCTTGGATTACCTTCTGATCACTGTTTCTGGCATCTTTTGGATGTTCCCTATGACCTTTGACATGCAGTGCCTAATTTCGGTGCAGTACTCTAGCTGAAGCCTTCCCACTGGTGATTGGGAAGGTATTTTCTAATTCCTGTCTTACATCCTAGTGGGATACTTTAAAAACCCCAGAACAAAGACAACCAACCAACAAAACACCAAATAAAAACAAAACTCACAGAGAGAATTTTGTGACTTTGACTCACAAGTCAGCTTTTGAGTCAGCAACAATCATCCCCCAAGCCATTTTTAGCAAAAAAGAGCAACTTAGGCAATCCACATGTGATTATCTACATTCAGATCTTCACAGAATCACTGAATATTTTGAGTTGGAAGGGACCCACAAGGATCACAGTTCAACTCCTGGCCCTGCACAGCACCATCCCCAGGAATCACACCCTGTGCCTGAGAGCATTATACAAATTCTTCTTGAGCCCTGGCAGCCTTGGGGCTGTGACCACTTCCCTGGCAAGCCTGTTCCAGTGACCAATCACCTCTGGGTGAAGAACCTTTTCCTAATATCCCACTTAATCTTCCCCTGACACAACTTCAGGCCATTCCCTCAGGACTGTCACTGGTCACCAGAGAGCAGAGATCAGTGCCTGCTCCTCCTCTTCCCCTCACGAGGAAGTTGTAACTGCAATGAAGTTTCCCCTCAGTCTCTTCTTCTCCAGGCTGAACAGACCAGGTGACCTCAGCTGCTCCTCATAGGGCTTCCTCTCAAGGCCTTTCACCATCTTTGTTACCACCCTATGGACACTCTCTGATAGACTAATATTTTTTGTATTGTGGTGCCCAAAATGTTCCCCAGCACTCAAGATGGGGCTGCCCCAGTGCAGAGCAGAGCACAACAATACCCCCTCTTGCCTGGCTGGCAATGCTGTGCCTGATGCCCCCCAGGACATGAATTTCCCTCCTGGCTGCCAAGGCACTGCTGACTCATATTCTTGTCTTTATTTTTCTCCATATAGATTCTACAGCTTCTCAGGACCACTTACATCCCTCTTAAATACATCCATCTTTGTACTGTGTAACACTTCTTCTATTTCATAAGCATCTACTCAAATCCATAATTTAGATCATGAACAAAAATTATGTGACATTCCATAACAATATTGGCAGAATGACATTAAAAATATCCTTCCTCTCTGGTAATGAGTCTTGATCACTCATTCTGTGGAAACAGTTTCCTGTATTTTTTTCTCCCCACATTTTCTTTACTTACTGATAAGCTTGTCACACAAGACAGTGTCAAAGTACAACTTAACTATTTATCCTCTCACAGCAGGGAACTAAAACAAAATTTTGAATCTCCATGCTGGTTTTAATATTCTTTTCACTATTTATAAATAGATTACTTTGGCTACTTCTTTTGCATTCTTTTTTTTTCCCTTTTCTTTGGAAAGTTAACTTTTAAAGATTGGTGTAAAATTCCCTCTTGATTTTTCTGTTCTCCCACTCTTTAAAGAGACACGTTAAACAGCCTCTTTAACACACTTTTACACCCACATGCTTCATATGATCCTAAAGACTGCCAGCAGTAGTTTAGCGATAATTTCAACCCATCTCTCAACTTTGTGGAAGAAACTCTTTACAGAAAACAACAAACAAGAAATAACTGCTCTACCCCAATCTAATTCATCACTGCCATCTGGGCAGCCTTTCCAGCATTCAAAGTGATTTCTTGAAGGAATTCTGTCTGCATATCAAAGGACAAGCTAGAAAAATAAGAAATCAATGACACCAGAAATATTGATACAGTCTAAATGCAGTAATGCAGGACCATACAATGAAGAAATATTAAAATAACTATTAAAAATTAAAGTTTGTGTCATTTGTAAAATAAATTGAATATTTAAAAAGAAATAATATATTATTTGGCACAATCTCTCAAACATTTTTATCAAGCAGTCTGAATTAAATGAGTCACCTAAACAGACTTAGCAAATTAAATTCCCAATAATTGCCTCTTCTCTAAGGGTTGAATGTCATTCACTACAGATAAATAACTACTGATAGGAAGCATTTCTTAAATTTGTTCAGGGAATGTATTTAATACAGGAGTATCTAAGGAGAAGGAAAATAAAATCAGAACAAGGCATTCTCATTAGTATTACAAATACGCATTTCCTGATATTAAAACTTTGTAGAAATTAATCTCTGTGTTACTACACTCAATTTCTGATGTGAATAAGTGCTTTATCAAACACTTCCCAAAACTTGCAGTCTCATTATGAAACAGCCCTTGAGCAAGAATTTCTTTCACATTCTAACTACTAGTAGAGATGGTAAATTGTTTCTTTCCCATATGTAAAAAATGTTTGTTCTCTCTCACTCTTTCAGATGTGCAAGAAGAAAAAGGTCTCTGAAAGGCTAAGTAGCTCAAACCATTCCTCTTTCTGCCCAAGTGAAGTCAAATGAAACTTTCTTCCGTTTAGCACCACAGGCAAATTAAGAGCTGCATCAGATTGAAGGACCAAATCCATTTGCCCCACAGTTGCCTAATAGTTCCAATCTGGAGTAAATTAGTCCTCTTCACCACCATCACTGCATGTGACATAAGTGGGAGGAAAGCACACACTACCCAGCCAGCACGAGCTCAAAGCAGGAATGTCTGCATTTTCTTGTCACCTCTCCTTAAAGTTATCCAGCTGATGGCTGGCATTTGCTTTCCAGGTCAGCTCAGAGCAGTGCCTGTGATTTTTAATAACTGTGCTTTGATAGGCACCCAACAACGGGAAAAAACTAACCTCAGGTGGGTGAGTGCAGGTACTAAACACGTGGGAAAACACGAGTTTATGTGGTTTTTTGCCTTCTCCTATTAATACTGCTACAGGAAATATATAGATACAGATAGAAAGATATAGATAGGCCAGCACTCTCAATCCATGCTGATATCTCGGACAGCCTTCCCCAAACTGCTGCATCAACTTGATACTGACACATCACAGCTATTCCATTCCTCCTTATGAGCCTTTATGCAGAGCCTCCTGACTGTGACTAAGAATTCATTAAATAACTTTGAACCATCTGCTTGCTGGCTCAGTGGTAGAAGCAGAGTACACATATACACACAATAAAGACTGGGGATTTTCTCTGTTAAAAAAGATGTTCTTAGGCTTAGACTCTTAACCACTTTTGAGGCAATAGCCAGAGTAACCACGGAACTAAGAGTAGTTGGTAATTTTTTCCAGTAGAAAGAGACCCACATCAGTGGAAGAAGAAATCCTTGAAATTTGTGAGTCTTATAGAATGACTGACCACTTATTTAGAGTGAAAGGCATGAAAAAAAATCTTTACAAGAAACCTTAATACTTAAATGCTTCTATGTCAGCAATGAACAGAACTACATTCTGACAAGCAAGCTGAAGGTTTGAAGAGGCCTCAAAATGAACTGATCTCTTGAAATCACAGAGAACTTAAGCTACCTAGACATTATTTGAGTAAAAAACCATAGGCATTTAAATAATCTGAAATTGTATCTTTTCTAAGAAATGTCACAAGTAAATACGTGTATCTCCTGAAAATTCCATCTGGAACCCCTCCAAAATCTAACACTGATCCAGAAGTACATAGACTGGGGAGTTAGGAAAGGCCCAGACATATTTCTGCAACATCTTCTAACAAGGGGTCCTGTTTGAGTGCCAGTAAAACTTAGAGTTTGTCTAAACCTGGAAACTGATTTTAGAGCACCTTGAGTTGTGATTTTAAAGAGAGGATTAAGTATTCATGGTTAACTTTTGTTGTCAGAAGAGATACGCTCAGAGGCCCTCTGCCATTCTACTTTCATGTTGCAGCTTGGCTATTTTAAGGTGTCAGCAAAGTGCCATATAAATAGATCTACAGAAATTGAGAATTTTTACTTTTACTCCCCGTTTTATAGAAATGTTGATAAAAGTTAGAAAATAAGTACTGGCTTCTAAATGCATCTTGTATCTAAATTTGTACCTCTATTTGGTCAACTAAAGACATAACATTTTACACATTTGTCTCCTGCAATAAGGCTAAGAAAATAAGCAGGTTGAATTGTATACAATTGGTCTGTCAAGCAGGGTTTCTCAAAGGTTTCTCCTTAAAAATCAAAGTGTGTTTTTAATAACTTACTGTCTGTGTGACTGAAAGCTTTGTATTCAATATAAAACCCTCTGTGGGTGACCAGCTCATCAGAATGGAAGTTGATTACAACAGAATAGCAATGTTCTCTGTTTCTGCTGTTTTGTGAAGGAACTTTACAGTATCTAGCAAGGCAAATGTGAGAAGCATTAATTTCTAACCAAACTGATCACTACCATCCAGCTATGTCTCCTTTTGCTGAGTGGTAGTGATGTCAAAAAGCTTTAAGACAATGCAGTAAGGATCAGCTATATTGTGGTGTTAAAAACTGCCCAACAAAAGTTTTAGAAAGCCTATTTACGAATTCCTCCTATTCTGCAACTTTTTTGGGATTAGTGGACTTTGAAACAAAATACAGCAAGATGATCAACGTCAGGGTAACCTTATAAATACAAACTGCTTCAAGCATGCTTCATTTCAGATTGGCCATTTAGGTTTGCAAACCCAGAAGTTGTACATCCAGGAAAGGATTAAATCATTCAGCAAAATCCAACAGCTGTTCCTTGTTTCAATATGCTCCTTCCGAAAGACAAATTTCTCTGAATAGTGCTATTTTTAGCGTTTGTGTAACAATTGCAATGACTGAAGAGCAAGTGGTAAAGAAAATGAAACTTCTGATTACAAAAACTCTTTGCCCACGTCAAGACCACAGCCAGGAATTTACAGTTCAGCTGCAGCTGCATAAAATCTTGTAGTTTTCTACATAATGGCTCTAAGGAGAATAAAAGAAAAAGTAAATACCTGTAAGAAAAATCCAGGATGCCTAAATGTGCAGAACTTCAAAGTGCAAATCAGTATGCCAGAAAAGAATGTATTTACTTACCTAACTCCATCAATTTCTAACCAGTCTTTATCACATTTGCTGGACCCTGGAGACTTCTCTTGAATTTGTATTACAAGGATTTTCATTGAGAGTTTGTAGCCAGGCAATGGTGCCTAAAAATCAAAAGATAAAAACCCTGACATGCATCCACAAAATGAAAACAGCCTCTGCTTTCGAGATGTTCTACGTATTATGGGATTAAAAGTACTGTGCTTCTATTACTGAAATTAGCGCCTCTGAAGAACCAAAAAACTTTGCTAATTTAAACATCTACAAAAGTATTTTTTAGACCCAGCTGTGGCTAGACTGTGCCTGAGGAAGGAGTGTAAGCCTTTCTGCTGCCAGCATAAAGCACTATATCTGAAGTTCATAATGCCATGTGTTCCTGTCCTGCATAGAGGTGAGAGTTTTGTGCTACAAGCTGCTAATAATACTGTGAGAGGTAGAGACTTATCAAGTCATATACATCAAAAGTCTTCTTTACCAAGGAAACCAAAATGTAGTTAAATGCTGAATGGAACAATGGACCAACACATTAGGCGGCTGGTAGAAATCATGAGCAGATTTTAAGTCTTGACAAAGGACTTGCTGGAAATTCAGAGGGGAATTTCTGAGCCAGAGAAGGTCCTGGGTCTGCAGAATTCAGGGAAATAGTGTGGTATGCACCATGTGAGGCATGATTTACCTGACCACTTTTTCTTTTGGTTATAGAAGAAAAGCTCTGATTATTATTATTAATTATCTCTGGCTGCTGGGAGTTCTTATCTTACACATTAATTTGTTTCTGTCACAAATGATGCTCAAAGTTCTGGAAGCTGGCAATATTTCCCTTCCATAGTTGGCATCTGTACGTAGGACAGGAAAGAAATGTGTGCCTCAGAAGAAGTCAGGTTCAGTGGTCTCACTAGGTTTTCCTTCTGTTTCACCCACATCAAAAGCCATTTCTCCCAATTTTGTGTCTACATAAGATAAAGAAAAGTCATCAGTACTCAGAAGAGTTCCCAGCTCTTACCTTGATGATCCAGGTGCAGTCAATGTTTGGTGGGTAGTAACTTGGGTAATAAGGGGAACTCAGTGTCCCATTCCAGGAAATATAATGACCACCACATACTAGGAGAAAAAATACATCAGCAAGGAACACAATTATCTCAGCCGAACGAAAGTGCAGAGTCTACTTCACTTGCTAGGACTCTTCTCTTTTTACAGAGTTAGAAGAATACACTGTGACAGTATTAAACTCACATTTTTCCTGTATTAACTGAAAATCACTTGACTTCCACCTCCACATCACACTGAACTCTTATTTTTGGATCAAATTACAACTAAGGGTAAGTATAAAAAACCCTCTGACTGTAGTTTTTCTTTTTTAAAAAAGCATTCTTTCATGGTAAGTGAAAGAAGCAACTAGATGTGGATGCAACAAACCTCCCCTTCCAATTTACTTCTGACTTTTCTGTAGTTATTTTCAAAATAAAAAACAATCAGCCCAGTGAAGTGAAAACTGATTATTTTCATGTAAACAAGAAAGTTCATTTATCAGTTCTCAGTTTGAAAATTCATGCCATATTTGAACAATTCCTTTGAGGTTTTACTTTCTGCCAAGGACTCTAGTCCTAGATATCCAGTCCTTAGTCCTTTGGTTCTCTTTAGGCAACACTGTGAATGCAAATATGAACATAACAGAAAAGAAGATAATGTTGAAATTAAAGAAAATCTTGTGTCAAACCAATTTGAAATGCCCATCCTCAGAACATAAAGCCATTTTAATTAGTAATGTGCATGGGATAAGTATTTGGATAAGCAGCATGCAGAGAGACATAAGCTGAAATTTGGTAGGTTTGGAGTTTATCCTCTGTGACTTGTTCCACATGTTAAAAAATAGTCTCTTGCTTCATTGTCAAAACACTTTCATTTATACCTTACCAAATAACTGTGGCTAAACTTGACCCTGTGAAGCCCCTTTATCTCTTCTAAAATTAGTACTACAGTTTAGCATTATTCAAAATATTTCACCACGCAGCACTCATATAAAATCCATAATACTCCACAGTTTTGGAATGTACTTCTTAGGTCTGGAACACACTTTTCTTATTCGGTTAACTACATTGAACAATGCTTTCAGAAAAAAAGAATGAGGATAAATTAGAAGTGTTTGCTCTTGTTTTCCATTTTCTTTACACACATTCTGCAATCTGTGGATACATTGCCAAAACTGATGAAAGTAGCTGCTCTGTCACTGGGACTATCTAGCTTTGCTTAGACAGATAGTGCCTGTAGCTAGCTGTCTAGCTGCTTTGCTGCCACTGCTTGATGTTACCCATGCAATGACTGGCAAGTAAGGCTTGAGTAGTTATCAGGAAGACAAAGTCTCCTAGACCAAAGGATGTTCTCTCTTCTTGGTTAAATTCCAGTCTTTTGCAAAGTGGATCAGAATGATAATTCCCTGCTTTATATGCCAACATTCTCTCCCCCGGATATGTTCAAGGCAATATCAGCTTTTCTTGGAGGCAAAACCAGTAATAAGTGTGCTTCCATCAGATGCTTGCTTCTATTAACTACGTACTGATTTTAGGAACAGCTTTAAAGTGAGCCTTTAATATGTTGCTTTCTCCTCTTTGGTCCAGTGAGAAGGTAAGCATCATTACATTGCTTGATGAAGTTAAATGCACAACAGAAGGAGTCCAGGCCCCATGCCCATACCATCTGGAAGGTTACCAAAAAAAATGCATTAAAAAAAGTAATCCCAAAACATTTTCCACATTCCCATCATCTTTGCTGGGAAACTGGGCAGAAGTAACACTGACATCTGTGTTTCAGAAGCATTCCCTTGCCTATCACTTCCCTTTTGTTTTTCCACCCAGCTGATGGTACACAGGATGCTAGGGCTTCCCAGCACTGAGGCTTATTCACTCTGTGTGTCTATCACCATTTTCTTGCTTAACAAGTGTCCTGGAGTTTTCCTACCTACAGAAGCATCAGAAAGGCAATGAATGCCAGATTATCTTACTTCAGTGGTGATTGTTACACTGAGAAGCAGAAGTTAGGAATGAAAAGGCAACAAATGCCAGTACAGCAGTGTTGAGCAGCATCTGTGCAACAGATAAACCCCAAACATTTCCAATCTATCCACATTCAGCCTGGTTTTGTGTCACAAAAGCCATCACACAAAATGTGAAGCCCCATGCTTGGTAACTATTACTTCCTATTGTTCTTTTACTTGTAATGTGAGATGCTATTTCTTTATCTGTAAATTCACTACTATGCTTACTCTATTTTGCAACTCACGTCATATTTTGCAGTTCTTTCATTTATTTATAACTGGATCATCCTTGTGGGTCACTTCCAACTCAGAATATTCTGTGATATCTGTGAATCTATGCATTAAAATTTTCTAACAGGTTTCTCTTTTTTTATGCACAGCAAATGAAAGCAAGTAAGATTAGACCTCACAGTAACAGAGTATTTCCATCACAGCCCTGCATCAAGTTCTTTGATGTCACTGAGATCCAAATTGGCAGCATTAAAATCAGTTTTCTTAACCTTAAATTAAAAGTAGTTGTCTTCTGCTTTAGTAGGCTATTCCTTTCACAGGTGTAGGCTATTCCTTTCACAAGTGAGACACTAGAGAATGAACCTAGCTTTGCCTCTCCTGCAGATATTATTAAATCCTTTAAGTCCTTTCCACATTGCCATGTGGAAATACTTCAGCGTCTTCATCAACCCAGTCGACAGCCTGGCTTATCTTCTATGTGTAACTTCTGTCACAATATCATCAGAACAGTAAGGCAAGCTATGAGAAGAGTTGTCCATGTGAGATGCATCTCACCATCTGAGCTTGAACATGCTTTAGGATTTGTCACTGAACAGATGTATTAGTGCAGTTTACAGAAACTGGTGAGAATAAGTTCAGTCACCACATGTGACCCTAGACCTAAACATCAGAGAATAATAGCTACTATAGTTACTGACTGTCACAGATATTGGACGTACTGTTGTTATTAATTCTACTGTATGTGTCTTAAGTATGTCACTAGGCTGCTTTTGAACCAAGCAGAAAACTAATAGACATATGCAAAACAACACATTTTCTAAAGTGGCAGTGAAAGCAACCAAAAAGTCAGGTTTTTTGAGGTACTCTCAGGCTTTTAACATAATTTCAGTCACCGAATTTTGTTTTGGTTCTTTAAGACAGACATAAATGCACATTCTTGAATTTTGTCTTACAGCTTACTGCATCAATCTACTCTGAAATTGTTACATCAGACACCTGTGTTGGTCTTGCTGTCTTCCAGGTGTTTTCATGCTCATGGCCAGCTCTACATTTGTGGTTCCTAAAAGCTGAGCCAGTGGTAATAATGCATAACGATGTAACAGTCGCAGCAATAATCCACAATAAGCAGCAGAACAGATGCAGGGCCACATCAGGAACAGGATTCTCCTCGTTAAGCTACAGTCTGGCAGTAACTCCTTATAAAAACCTTGTGTCCATTCCATGCCAACAATGGCAATGTATTATGTCTTGTTGCATAGAGAGCAATTTGTACATTGATAGAACTGAAGAGGACCACCTATTCAATTAAGTTAAAGCACTCCGAAACAAGTGCATTTCAGATTCCTAGCTGAATCTTCATGCCCAGCTAACCTCTTCCTGAAAGCTCCTAAAAGAAAAAAAAATGAAGTAAAGGTCCCCTCTTGAAACAACCCATCCTCAGATACTACAACTTATTTATTTATTTGGTTGAGGAAGACAGATTTCTCGTGCTCATACATGAAATTTGACTCTGAAAAGTAGGAGCAGTGTAGCCACTCAAATTTAAATATCATTTGAACTCACTTATGCAAATAGACTACACAGGGACTCTGAGGATGGAGCCTTCCAACCCCACTATTATGAACAGGAATTCAGCTTTGACTGGACTGCCATAAAACATACCTTTCTGAAAGTAATAGAATACAACATTCTAAAATAAACTCTGTATCTTCTTGTGTTGTGAGAATAATTTTATGGAAAGGAACCCATTAAGAATTAGTCGTAGTGTTTTGGAGTCCAGGGCATGTGGAAAATACCTTGTGCTGCCCTGGGGGGGTCCAAGACCCTGGCTGGGACCCCAGGAAAGCACTGCCTTTGACCTTAGTCCATGGGAAAAACTTCCAACACTTTTTAGTACAGAGACAGATGAGAGCAAGATGGAAAATTTTGGGCGGTGTCTCATGTTCTTCTTCTGCTCCCATTTCTGCTGTGATGGTGGCACAGAGACACTGGTAGAATGGGTTTGACACAGGTTGTGTGTTTAGAATAGACAGCAATTCTTGGTACAGAACTACAAACATAGCACATTTTGAGAGTTAATTGGACTAGAAACCTTTAACAAGTGTTCTGGAGTTTTCCTACCTACAGAAGCATCAGAAAGGCAATGAATGCCAGAAACCTTTAAGAACCTTGGAATCTTCTGTCTGGGGTTGGGGGGTTTCAACCATGTTTCTGGCGCGTTAAGCCAGGTTTTGGCGGTGCGCAGAACTTGAGATAACAAATAGAATAAACAGCTCAGAAGACTGAAGCTGCGAGTTTCATTTATCTTTTTAACCCTGGTACCAGACTTTAGGAGGAAAAAGATCACCTCCAGTCGGGGACTCCTGAAAGGCAGTTTCCCACAGTAGTGTAGAAAAAAAAAACCCACAAAAATTTGTAATAGGTTCATGGCACCAAGCCTGTCAGAGTTCAAGGAACATCTTGACAATGCTCTTAGCCAGATGGTTTGGTTTTAGGTAGTCCTCTGAGGAGCAGGGAGTTGGACTTGAAAACCCTTATCTGTCCCTTCTAACTTTTTTGGAAGATCTTTTCACTATGCTACCCAAGACTTTTAATTAAGTTATATTTCAAATCTCACATTTTATCAATTTGTTACAGTTTCAGAGAGCTTCTATAGAGCTCAGTAAAGCACCTATGCTCTGTGTATCACACCCGGTAATGATCTTGTTCTGCAGTGGAAGAAGGAAATCATATGCTGACAAGTGGTGTGATGCACAGCTCTCTGGAGCGACACCATGAAAAGTGATAACTACCAGTCTCACCACATAATTACAAGGAACTTGCAGTCTCCATTGATAAAATGACTTTTTGGGATTCATCAGAGTTAGAGTTCTGTTGTTACCTGGCTTGGCATACAGGTCAAAAGATACTACTACTACAAATAAAAATTGTAGATCAGTATAGAAAAACTGTTAAGATTGAAAGATAAGTTCTTGGTTAAGATTTCAGACAAGGTAGAAACAATCACCTACCCACATTTCTTGACTACTCTATTCCCTTTTTGCTCTTATGTTTACAGCTCTGTTCCCTTTTCAGACTGCATCGCCTACTCCTGCTCTGGCCAAGAAAGTACAAAGCCTCAGCAGCAGCAGCTCATTGCACATTCCACGAGCAGGAGCTGATTCAGCTGCAATTGCTTCAATAGCTGCTTCACACCTACTGCTTCCTTTTCCATTTTCACTTATTCCTTCTCCATATAATGAGAATGCTAAGTACATGTAGACAAATCTCAGGATGTGCTTGACATGAAGAAATCAAAGTGAATTAAAGCTCTATATTATCTGACTGATCACTATCAACATAAAACCAAAACTGTCTAATCACAAGCTAGATTAAAATTTGTAATTACAATTACATTTTTTGTTTGTTTGGGGTTTTTTTAAGAGATGGCAAAAATAGGAGCCACAGCTCACTGCAATTCAGTGGGAACTATTAAATTTCAACCATTCTAGTCAGAACATCAGAATAAAAGCTGTAAGGTATTTTCATCCAGCCTTCATTTGAAACACAAAACATGGAGATTCCATAGTCTAGTTTAGGTCATAAGCCCTATAGATATAAGAATAACTGAAAAAATGCCATTTTCCATCAAAGGATTCCACTCCCCCACAAAGTAGTATCACTTGGGATTGAAGCATAATTACCTGATTTTAGCAACACATCATATTCTGTGGAATCTGAAACTGAAATGTAATAATTATTGGCTACACAAGCCAAAGACACAAAGTGGAGAAAGAAAACCAGACAGAATAGGTATTAAATGACAGGTACATTGTTACCAAAAAGCTCCATTGTAACACGATCAAAATCTTCCTCTCCAGAACTGAACAAGGGAGCTGCTTGTTTACTACAGATTTCTTTCTGTTCCACTGGGGTTAATTTTTTAAGAGAAGAAACCATATCTTGTGGTGCCCAGAATGTATTCCAGAAGTAAGCTTGCAGCCCAGATTCTCCTTCACTGTGAAAGGAAAAAAAAAAAAAAAAAAAAAAAAGCATCATAAATACAGTCTAATTATTACTTTGGACATGGTTTCCACTGGTCTGCATTTTTGGCTGGCACAGTTTCATAGTCAGCTGAACTTCTGTGCCCAATAGTTGCTGCTAAACATGGTGACAAAAAGCTCTCTTGTTTAATAATTATTTTTGCTATACAGATTTCTTGGTTTGGAAAGACATGTATCCGCCAGGGAAAGCTGTAGCTTCCCTTGGAATGGAGAATGCAAACCCCTCACCCCATCCAAATTATTATAATTTTGCAATTAAGAGCTTTCAGGCAAAGATTTGGGAATAGGAATATCAGTTCTAGGAATAATTGTAACTAGGAATATTTACAATACAAATGTAGCAGAAAAAGAAAAAACAAACAAGCAAACAAACAACAATCCTAGAAACCCTGACAGAGTCAGAGATACAATCTGACACCCTGCTGGTCAGGGTGTTGGAAGCAGTCCACAGTAAGTCCTCCTGGAGTGACAGATGTGGTTCTGTTGGAGTAGAGATGATCCTGAGAGAAAAGGGTCCAGTGATGGCAAGAAGGGGCTGGTCTTCCTCTGGGAATCCGGTGGAACCAGATACCTTGTGTTCCTATGTCTCAGTTTTTATCTAGGTAGGAATGGTTGGCTCCACCGCCACCGCCCCCCCCCCCCCCCCCCCCCCCGCCACTGGTTGAAGCATCTCACAATGGGATGATGGAATGTGTCATATCATTGGTGAGCCTTAATGGTCCATTAACAGAAAATATTCCCCCTGGAGGGAGGACAGGCAATGAAAGAGATAAGAAACAATGCCCCACCTGGTTTTAATAGCTGGCACATTATCAGAAGGCATCCGCCCCCCTCCCTCCAGAGTTACAAGAGGTAAAGAAGAACATCTCCCCAACTGCTTTCAACAAATGAAATAGAATACACATTTTTGGTTCCATAACCCAAGACAACAAGTAGAAATAGTTTTGACATATGCAGCTTAACCGGCTATGCACTTAGACTGAAAACTACACCTTGCAATCCTTCAATAGTTTTATGAAATTTGATGTTACCATCCCTGCTGTATAATTGCACACTTTTAAGATCATATAACAGCTCCAGACACATTGTAATTAATAATTTTTAATGGAGGCTAGCACCATACAACAACACAACTTTATGCCCGTACTTTGATGCAGCATTTCACACAATTTTTGTTGAAATAAAGAATCCTTGAGCATACATATACAAGTTATTACCTCAGTGATTCCACCACTGAAAAGTCCTTTTGAAATCACCTGTGCACTGACCCTTCAGGGTTTTCAGAAACTACCAGGATTGTAATAACCTGCTGCTGAATGGATTTACATTGCTTACCAGGAGCTCAAATAGTGTTTTGCCCCAAATTACACATTTAAGGTTTTGCCCCAAATTATACATTTAAGGATTTGTTTTCAGAGGTTAAAAATTACTTCATTTGAATGGACAAAACCAAAATAAGATCCTGCAAGTGCTGAATTATTATTTCAAAAATTGAAAGTACATTAATAGACAACAAAATATGACTAACCAGAGTCCTCTCCTCATTCCCAGTTGATTGTGTATAAATATTTATAAAACATTGCTCTATCTATATGGGAACGTAATAATTTTGGATTGCTTTTGCTTGCAGGAGGAACTTCTGTGATGTTGGATCACTGAGGTCATTTGTATAAGTCAAATTAAGAATTTCTACACTTCCACCAATATAAATAAACAAAAAAGCTGGAGCTGAGAAAAAAAAAAAAAGATAATTTAGCACATTACAGAACAAGAGGCTTGCAGAAGTATGTGCTTGTCCTTGGCATTTGCTGGTGTTAGCTCTTAAGAGAAACATGCTGTAATAGCTAGAGCACTGAGTCAGTCACACTGACAGATTAATACCCAGCAGGAAAGGAAAGGAAAGAGATAAAGGCTTAGGCAGGCATTTGTACAAGGAAGATTTCGTTGTTAAGCTTCCATTTTTTTGCAATGCTCTCCTTCTGAAGAGGCATGGTTTTAATGGCTATGTGTTGACATTTGGGAAAGTACATAAACAATTCAGGTTCCCATTCTGTTTTTTTAAAAAAAGTGAAGAGAAAATAGACAAATAATTCTTATAGGTTCCTGCAAAAGATAACACTTAATACCAATAATGATGGTATTTATGAGCAGACACAAAAAATAATTAGAGATAAAATGCACACTTTCAATGTTCTTGTGCAACTACTAACTGCTAATTGCTGTGCATTTTGTTGCTTTAGCAAAGACACTATGGAGAAGGGGAAGTCAGTTGTTTATATACACACATTATGTGCTCAGCTGCTTAGTGCAGAGCTTTTCACAGTGCAAAATAACCATTCCACCCAGACCATGCTGGGGAGTTACACTTATAGATTGAGTAGTGCAGGACAAGCACGATTGCTGTAACTGTTAAGGAAACTGTAGGTAATACTCGTAGAAGACATCTCCTCCAGAAACACAACTTCATCCATTTGAAGAAATGATACTTTTGGCACAAACCTTCTTCGTAGGGCGGCCAGTAACAAGTGTGAAGATTTTCCTAAAGAAAGACCAAGGATGGCATCAATTAGTAAGAAAAAAAGGATATCTATTGTATCACATTTTGGAGTATTTACTCTCTTAGTTTTAAAGAGATTAAAATTCAGATCAGATCTTTCATGTTATCAGCTACATCAAGCATGAAACCCCATCTCTGGGCTATTTCCTTCTTATATGCATCTCAAGCTGTGAAAGTGGGTGTCGGGGGGGGAATTTTTACCACTTTATTTAAGAGAAATTTATGAAGAATGGGGGTCAATGCACACAGGAGTGGACAGAGATAATTTATTTACTTTGTTCCTACTACAAAGCTTAGCTGGTGGCTCTTACCTGTCCTGCAGTGCGTTCAGCGTCCGGAGCTGGAATGCTGTACACAGAAACCCATCCGGAGGGAAAAGCCTGCAGCATGATGTCATGACAAATGCCTTTTGACAGACCTATCAACAACCCCCTAAATGAACCCTGTTTCTTAAACATAACTCTGAATAGCTGCTCTCCCCACCACACACACCAGGCTTCTCTTATTTCACCTTGGCCATACTGCTGAAGCTGGAGACAGCTGATCTGTGGTCAAAGCAGGTGGGCAGGAAAAGTTACCACCACTCTAACTCTTGGTTCTCCCAAGCGGCTAAGTAGGATATGGATCCCATCATTTGAAAATAGATCACTTCTTTCAGAAATACAAGAGTAGGGAAATAACTTACGACACAATGCAAAGGACATGCAACCAATTTACAGATAAAAGGTCCCAGGGCAACATAAATGAGGCAACTTCTAATAAACATCCTAGGGAATTCATAGAAATATCTGTAAGAGAGGAGAAATGCTCAGTTCCATATATCACCTTAGTTTTCCAACTTCAAGATGGTACCACAGAATAAATGCAGTAAAAAAAATTGCAAACCAGATGTTCACATTTCCTCTTTGAAAGGAAAAGCAGCTTTAAATCAGCAAACCATAAAGTTGAGCATATTCAGCATGTAAAATAAGAAAATCAAGGATATGTGGGAGGAAATAACATATTTGACACATGTTGAAAGAGAGAGAGCACAAAGAAGAGAATCTAGAAAAGTAAAAGGAGATGAAGAAATCTCAGCCCCAGAAAATTAATACAAAGGGAACAAATCCCATCGGTTCACACAGAGATTGCAAAAGGGATTAACTGGAAGGCAATCCTCACAGCTCAGAATTCAAACTACAGCTGCAGACAGATGGCTTTATTCAAGTCCTCTATTTTTCAACAGCTGGTCTCCGCTACACACACAGAATACGCTGACTGACCCTTTGCCCCTTCCTTCATGGAAAAGAGAAAAAAAACACAGAAAAAGGCCTAGAAGAAACAAACCCACTTTTGCATAGGAATTGTATCAGGACCTTCTAGAAACATCAGTTTTATTTCAGCAAGGACAAGATATTGCATAACACACACCACCACGTTTATTCATCTTGATAAGGTTGCCTGAAGCTTCAGAATTCAAATTTTTAGGTGGATGAACTTGAAAATAAAGAAATGAAAGCAGGAAAGAAGAGTTAGTAGCTCCACATCAGGCAGTTAATTAAAATGAAAGCAGGAGAAGGAATAAAGATGCAACAAATCACCACTTAGAGAAGCAGAATTTCTGATCTTCAAAAATTAGGGCCCTATGAATTTGAAACGATTGAGTTCACTTTTTACAGTGTCTCCTCTCCCTTTCTCCCTGTCAGCTGCTCTTGGTGGAAGAGGCAGTATGCAACTGTATGCAAAACCGTATGCAAACAGTTCATTGCTACTTCACAGTTACTTCTGTATTGGCTGCACACATTTCAGAAGAAATTATGAGTAAGCCTTAAGCTTTCTTTTTACACAAACAATTGAATCTTCAGCTTCCTGACAGATAAGTGCACCTGCACTTAGTTGGTGCTTTGAAAATGAAGTTTATTATTGCACCTCCCGCTGTGTCTCCAGACATCTGTGTGGAACAACCACCACAAGGAACAGCCTCCTCCTTTCCAACCAAAGCTTGAAACAATGGTATCTATTACCCCCATATGTGAATTCCAGAATCAGCAAGAGACATGCAAAGAAATTCCACCACTGAACAGTTCTTTCAAATATGATTTTAATGAAGATATCCAGGATATGTTTTATTCCAAGAAACCAGTTTTCAAGTTACAAGACTGAAGGCACATATTTGTGTATCCATGGTGCAAAATTTGACACTCTTGTGTAGACACCTGGGAAATTTGGTCTTCCACATCCATAACCCCAGCTCACAACGCCAGTCAAAAACCATTTTCCATCTCCATTGCTTTGACATGACAGTGGTCCACCAGAATCACCCTAAAAATAATGTATTGAGTTATATGTGTTTACAATATGAATTATAAAAACTGGGGAAAAATCCACAGGAGATATTTTGCATAATTCCAGTTATTATATTTTCATATCCACATAGTTCAAACAATTGATAGAGTTGTTTTGTTTTTTTCCCAGTAGATGACATTGTACAGTTTTACCAAAGTTTCTTCTTTCACAGGAAAGAAGGTAATTCTCCCTCTTTAAAGACACTAATGAAGATATTACTTTGCATGGAATGTATTTAAAATTCACATTTTTTTAAATGTCACACTTACAGCTAAACCCTAAATCTGCTACATAACATGTATGTATATTCATAGGTAACACACTAAAACTCAAAACCAGTAAACTTTTAAAAATATTTTAAAATAAAATAAGAAAAATACAATAAATGAAGTATTTAATAATTGTATATCTTCTTTCAAATTAGAGATAAATGGAAACAGATGGAATCCCTCTATTGTTTTGTGTTTGGGTTTTTTCTTGATTTTTTTTTTAAGAAGGAAAAAGAGCCCAAGGATTGTCCTCTAGTAGCTACTAGTGGGCATATAATGTTTAGGTCTTTGTAATTAGAGCAGTTAAAATGAAGCTTATTCTAGACTTCAAAATTTAATACAGGATCTTGTAATGCTGTAATGCAGGACAAAGCAGCTAGGACTCTTCTTTTACAGGGTGTTCTTCTAGAAATACATTGGCAGAGCATCAGATATAATGGTCCAATGGTTCCTTGGTCCAAGGAACTTCACCATTTGGGGAAGTTCCTTGGACCAAGCTTATACTTCCCTGTAAGGTTCTGCTGTACACACAGCATCTCTGAAAGACACACCCAGTGGGTAATTAAACTTTGCCAAAATATTGGGTGCAAGAAAAAACTTTTAAAAGTAAAAGGTGCATTTGGCAAAATACAGATACTTTGCAAGAGAAGTGCCTTCTTTCTAGACAAATATTTTGTTAGAGCTATAAAACTATTTTGCCTCCACTTTATAGGTTGTTGGGGTATGCAGGTTGGAAGGGACCTCTTCCAAAGTGCTTAGGTGCCACCCTCTCCTCAAAGTAGGATTATCTTGAATTGCCTCAAAAAAGGTTAAGAATTTAGAAGACTTTTTTTCCTTCCACGACAAATAAGATTTTACATTTAGAGAGTAAAATTTGCAAATCTTTTATTTCATTCCTAGGACAAAACAAAAGTGGAACACCAGCACTTTTCACAACACAGGAATACCACAATTTGATTAGCTCTAACAACTGCCAGACACAGATACAAATCATTTGCCTTTACAAAAATGCAGCCAAAATTATGTCTTTCCTTGGTTATACCTTGAGCAGCCACAAAAAAACCAAACTCTTCAGTTACTGAAAATAATATTTAATATCAATGGCCTCACTAACCTCTATAAAACAGCTGGTGCATTATACTCCCTCAGCCATTGTAGGCTCACTCATTTTTATGTTGATCAGTGAAAGTTAGAACATCTTGAAGATTCCAGATCTCCATCATAAAAAAATGGTTCTATTATTATTTTGTCAGTAAATTTACTACTGTTTTAGCACTAAATATGGATGGTTTATACAAGTTCAACATAACATGGCATATAGGACGGTAATATTAAGTGTCATACAGATATATATTGTGTATCTACATGATTTTACTGCTATTCACTAGAATTAAATTCAGCACTTTACATTCATCATCTTTCAGCTTTTCCAGATCAGAAATATCTTACACTTGCAAATTTATGACTAATCGACTGCATCTCATCATACAGTCCTTTAGTTCCAAGTTGTAGGGGAGGGATCCTGAAAAGACACAAGCTAGTTTCTCAGATTTTTCTTCAGCTATTTAGAGCCTATTATGCCAAAAATTGCCTAATTTTAACTTGTTATTGGGACTTGCAATTTGATTGGCTCTTGACCTGCAACTGAAACTCAGTGATGCTACTCATGCACATAAAGCATCTCAGAACTCTGAAATCACTCACAGAAGAGATTTGCTGACACGCAATTTCTTCTTTGCTCTTTTTCAGTATTGAAACATATTGACCACAAAGTGGTCTGCCAGTCAGCTTTACCCCTCATCATGCAACAATGAAAGACAAGAAAAGCTCTTTGCAAAGTTTGCTCAGATACATACTTTACACCCGTCTCTTTTCCCAGACAATAGCCCAGCACAAAACATCCTAGCTGTGATAATCCCGTATGTGGAATGACATAATGTCTGGTCAATAATTTCTACCTCTGCTTTCTGAAGAACTGCTGAACCTTCATCATCTGGAAAACAAATTCAGAGCAGAGTGATTCAACAGAGCTTAGCATTTTACTCATCTATTGAAATATGAAACAAGAAGTCTTCAGATATCCACAGATAATTTTGACCATCGAGTTATTCCAGATTCCAAACAACAAACTGCAACAGAACCGAAAGCTTCTTCAAACTATCAGGCAATTGTGTACTGTGATCTGAGTCCTTCAGACACACCAAATACAATGGTGTAATCACTAGGATTGGCCAAAAAGTTTTTTCGTTGTTTTTTTTCCAAAATGTCTCAAAACTTCTTAATTTGCTCTCTTTTTATTTCAAAAAGGAAACAGAATTTTACAAAGATATTTAGATCACATGGTAGATTTGCAGTGAGGGCAGCCTATCTGAAGAAGCTCAATTCAAGACTAAGATTATGAGTCAGAGTTTCAGAATGTGAATTCTGATGGCAAAATTTCCAAATTTGCTTCCTTCTGTCTGAAAGATTTGGTGAAACACCACTTTTTTATAAGAGACATACTTTAATAATAACAGAATTAACCCAAAGTTACTCCTCCTTTCAATACAGCAGGCCCAACCTCATTGCCTTTCAAAATCTGGTTATAGCCAAAAAGCTCTCACCCACATATTCAAATATGTAAGCACTGTTTTACATCGTGAAACTTTGTTTTAGTATTTGATAAACCTAGTATGTAATAAAGTATACTTTGAAATTAAAAAGACTGATTTGGCACTTGTATTGTAGAAGCTGATGAAGGGAATACAGGAAAAAAGGAAAAAATACACCCCCCCTGTCTTTTCTTTGAGGCATTACATTTATCTTTCAAATAACCAGCTTTTTAATTTCACACATGACTAACCAGCAGCCCAAAGAGACAAACCACACCATGCATCCCACAGCCCCAAGGGGAACAGAAAGGAAAGACAACACTGATACTTTGGGGTAAGTGTAGCTCCCTACACTAACAACACAATATAGAAAATATTCAGAACTATGGCACCAGCAGCCAAGTTTCCTGAGCATATGAAGGTACATGCACACTCCCCCAGCTGTGAAGGCTCCTGGGAATAAAATTAGCTCAATGGAAGGGATAGAACTCACCTGCTTCCTGCTTTTGGCCCCAACCTGTTATCCAGCACTTGTCCCCTCTGCGGGCTTTATGGGAAGAGGGAGGCAGGCAGATGGGCTGGATGAAGTGGCTCATGGTGTCTGGCCATGGCGTGCTCAGCTGCAGCAGTGCGATGTCATAGTCGTAGTTCATGCTGTTGTAGTACTCATGCACTATGATCCGCCTTACTGCAGACACAAACTTGGCACGGCCTTGCATTTGCATGCCCAGGTGGGCACGCCATGCTCTGGGGTCAGCCAGCCTGTGTGGGAGCAAACAAAGAAGTAGTTTCTTAAAAAATACCTCAAAACACCCACTGACAGCAGGGCTGGGGAAGGGAGTACCTCCATGTAGTTCACACTCTGGAACCTAAAGGTACTTGTAGATTCTGGCTATGTTTGGGACAGATATAGAGGGAAGACTGCTTACTTGCTCCCTTGAAAGCAGTGGGCTGCAGACACAAGCCATTCTTTTGAAATCACTGATGCTCCACAGTAAGCAGCTCCCACAAAATGAAGGCTGACCTGCCAAGGCCATTCACCTTCCTCAGTGTTTGAGCCACCTACAATCCGAGAGATGAGATTGCTGATCTTGCTACTGCCACAACCTGCAAGAGATATTTCAGGTTATAATCCCCATCTCCAGTACTTTCCTTTAATGAGGAGGCTTTCCACACATGGCATGGAAGAACACTGCACTTCAAAATATTTTGAAATCTATTTCAAAATCCCCTGCTATAATAGCAAAACTTCTCTCCTTGGCTACTCTATTAACAAAACAAGTGGTGACTCCATAAAAAGGCACTAGTCTAGAAATTACACTAAATCCCTTTTCTAGCTCTGCTGCAGAAATTAGCCCCTAAATATTTTGTGTGTCAGAAGTGTCAGGGGATTAACTGATTCAATAAGCATCACAATGAATATATACATATAGGCAAACTCTCTTCTTGATACTGCCAACACTCACCTGAAAGGAGACCATCAACAAAGAAATTCAATGTCATCAGAACACTTACATCTTGCCAAAACAGTGGGAACTATACAAGAAAAATGTATGTGGAGGTTGGACATTTATTTGAGAAACAAGATGGTACAATCATTATTTGTCATCTGACAGTCTGATAATGTCTATTACTAACAGGTGAAGAAGTCATGTCTCATCAGCACAAAAATCTGAACTCTTAATTCCAAAATCAAGGAAGAAAGACCCTTCTGTAGATCCTCTCATCCATCCCTAGAGCTTGCACATAAAGCTTCTGCTCAGGAGTTTTAATCCCTCATACAGGTGTTAATATTTCTGGACCCTTTCCAGAACACATCCAGAAAGTCAAATGCACCATTAATGTTTCCAAATAAAAACAGGCATATAGCTAGCCTGTTAAGACATCCTACAGGATCCAAGGCAAGTGCTGAAAGATTTGACATACAGGCAGCATGCCAGAGACAGCTGAAGGCCAAGCAAAATCATAAAATGGTTTGATTTGGAAAGGAAGCTTAAAGATCATCCAGTTGCAACCTTAACCTGCCATGGGCAGAAACACCTTCCTCTTAAACCAGGTTGTTCAGGGTTCTATCCAGCCTGGCCTTGAACAATTCCAGGGATGAGGCATCAACAGCTTCTCTGGGCAACCTCTGCCAGGGCCTCACCACCCTCACAGTGGAGAATTTCTTCCTTATATATAATCTAAATCTACCCTTTTTTGTTAAAAAGCCATTCCTCCTTGTCTGGCATTACATGCCCTTAAGAAATGTCCCTCTCCAGTTCTCCTGTAGGCTCCTTTAGGTACTGGAAGTTGCTAAGAGCCTTCTTCCTAAAGCTGTCTCTTCTCCAGGCTAAACAACCCCAGGTCTCTCAGCCTGCCTTCAGAGGAGAGATGCTCCAGCCCACAGGTATCTTCACAAACCTCCTTTGGACTTGTTCCAACACATCCATGCTTATGTAATATACTTGGGACCATTCAGTTTAGGTAACTATTCCTAACCCCACTTTTATTGCTACTGTAGTGATAATCATCTGTTTGCTATATGACAAAATGAACTGAAAAGGTTGTAGAGAGGTTACTTTAGGAAGATTTAAGACTAGAACCTAACTTGATACTATGAAATATTGGTGTCTTCACTATCTGGAAGAGTCAGAAAAGTGAAAAGTTCATGGGTTTTTTCTCATTACAGCTGTATTAATCCTGAAGTCCAAATACAGTCCAACTTCAATGAAGTGCCTGGCATTGCTGCAGAAAACAAAAGTTGCTGCCTCAACAACTAACCAAGTTTCCTTTGTAATTAACCCTGCTGCCCTAACAGCTGTCTAAGGCTCCCATAAGTGTTAAGCCCACCCTCCCACAGGAACTTGGCAAATTCTGCAACCAGATCTGAGGTAAACTGATAGCTGATCATTACCCAACTATCACAGAGAGAACGCAATAAAAATTCACTACCTGCAGCCCGACTTGTACCCATTCCCAAACAGGAAGAAATAAAGGTCTTATTGTGTAAAAAGTTCAAAGTTCAGAAAGATGAACATTTAAGAGGAACTTACTGCAGCTGCTTTCATCACTTCCATCAACACAGTCCACAGTCCCATCACACCTTGCATATTGTTTCCTAATGCAAATGTTATTCCTGCACTTGAATGTGTGGTTGGTACAGGGAATACCTGAAATAGTTGTGAGGAAAAAAACCCAAAACAATCATTGACTTAACACACAGACATGTGTGCACAGATAGAAGATGTACATGTATTAATACAGATAGGAAGTAACACAACAAAAAAGCACTTTGGCTGGGATGGCTTAACCTCTAAAAAGAATAAACTCTTCAAATAGAACTGCATCTGTTGTTGGGTGTGCATTTACTTTGCCAAGCCCAAAGATTTCCTTCCATCCTTTCCCACAGCACACACAGAGATACAGTAGTGAAAATTAGATGTAGTGTGTAAGGATAGCAAGAGAAAACATCCAACTCTGGAAAGCAGCTCTTCTTTGTATTTCAGCATTAAATGCGAAATGAAAGATCACAGTGAAAGCAGTCTTATTAACTGTATCCAGTAAAACTGCAACCCCCAAACACAGCATTTTCCTGTTTCCCTGTGGCTTGCAATAAATGAGGACTCAAACCCAATCAATTTTTTTGTCAATGCACAGAAGTATCCTGTAATCATTTATACAGATTGTCTTATTAGAGGGGTCAAAAAAGCTTTCTTTAAAAAAGTCACTTGCAGCACTTTTCAGTTGTGCTCTCTTTGATAAGCCCCCTTCATATGTCACAGCATCCATTTATTCTAAAAGTTCAACAAAGTTCTGATTCAAAACTTTCATTAGCATAATGCTAAATTTATGGCTTCCACTAACCTTATAACCCTGAAAACTGCTACAGAGAAACCATAATTTTTATAGTTATATTACAGATGGCAAAACAAATCCAGGAATTAATTTGCACAGATTATGCTATAAAGAGATAAAACCTTATATTCAAGCTTTAAATCCCTAGATCCCCATCATGCACCTGAAGTACTTTATTATTTTGCCAGTATTTTGCAGAAACAGATGTTCATGAGCTTATTAAAAAGAAAAAATTCAAAATCAGTAAGAGTTTGTTTCTAAGTTTATCAGAAGACTTGAATGGAATTATATAGCCCAAGTGAGATTTGACAACGCCTCTTAACCTTTTGAATTTAGCATCCAGAATTCAAGTCAGGAATAGACAGATGACAAAAGAGAAAAAAAAAATTATTCAGGAGAGCAGCCTTACTGTGGGTGCAGTTCTGCTCATCTTTTCCATTCTCACAGTCACTTACTCCATTGCAGGCAAGCAAGTTGTCCTGTATTGCGAAGCTGGAGTTACAGTTCCAGTCAGCGACAACTTTAAAAATATAAGCCAAATCAGGTACAGAAGCATTCCTGTAAATGCTAACACTTCTGACTATATCTGGACACAATATTCATTCCTTCACTGCATGGTACAAGGATGGGCATCAGTGCCACATCACACATGGAGAAAATAGAGCACAAAGGATTTCAGTGAGCTTCCCAGGTGGAGATATTTAGTATCACTCTCATCTACTCTATGAAACCCCCCTTTGTCATTCCCCCACAAAAATAAAATAACTCGTCTCAAAATGGGACAGAACTTTATTAATAATTGCCAGTCTTTATCACATGAGGAAAAACTAAAAGCCTACTACAGCTATTATTGCCCATCTAAATTTCTTCCTTGTGCTCTCCAGTGCCATACCTTCTTCATTCTTGGTTTTGCCCTTGCCAATCAGCTACAAATTAAGTATTCAAGAGACTGACAGTCAGTCTGTACCCGGATGTACAAAGGAAGCTGAAAACACCTTTGGTTACGCCCATTAAAAAGTTTCACCTTGTTTCAGCTGCCTTCTAAGATTAGAGAATACATTCACCGTGCTTTCCAGTCAAGATCTCTAATAAGTGAATACAAACCACAAGAGAGTTCATCGCTTTCATCAAAGCAGTTGTTTATGCCATCACAGCGCTGCATCTGCTGGATGCATAAGCCGGTAGAACACTTGAAATGTCCAGGTGGACATGCTGGAGGTTAAAAAGGAAAAACAAGACAAAACACCATGCAACCAAACTTCAAAATTTCCTTTTCACAAATACTGCCAGCTTGTTTCAATTTACAGTCACCAAGCTGCTCCAAGGAATGATAAAGCTGATCTAAATTTAATAGCCTGTATACACTGTCAGCACTTAAATTGCATTCAAATGTTGAAAACAGGGATTTAAAGAAGAGGAAAAAATGTCTCTAAAGTTCCAATTCAGCTGTTCCTGGAATATGTACCACAGGCTCTCTAGGGCTGGACCAAATCAGCCGTGTTTTATGGTGCAACACAGGACTGCTTAGAATGCCATCTTTATTTTAAAGGGCAGTCCTACTTCCAATAATCAAAATTTGCAGCACTTTGCAACTTTGGTTAACAATCTGTATTGAGGTGGTGTATGAACTACATAGTTCTGCCTTATAAACTAAAATAATCAAACATCTCCTCTTTTTACATACTCTGCATATATACACTGAATAAAGTTCCTCTAATGTGACAAGTAACTATGTCTAGAAACTACTGGTTCTCTACTGCCTTAGAAAGCATATGTAAGACTAACACAGGTAAAAAGTACCAGTAAACAGGTACTTCTGGTCCTGTCTGTTTCAGGACCAGAAAAAACTCACGGTCTCAGAGTTTATCAGATTTTTGAGCTGTTTGTTCAGCTCATATTCAGATTTGTGCACACTATTTATAAATACATGGAAACATTGAAATAAGCAGGTGATTATTTGGTACTCTTTTCATTACCTGGAAGCCTTATAACAATAGAAACATTACAAACAAGACATTGGGGATGAAAACAAACATGAATAGCAGACTTCAACGGACTGCACCATGGTCATAGCCATGCAGGAAGCTTTGAGGACTGTGCAGAAGAGAACAGTGTGCATGCAGGAAACCAGAGCATGCTGCACATGCCCACAAACCTTAGATACACAGCCTAGAAAAGGTTTTTTGCTTGCTAGTCATCTGACTTAGTGAGATTATGTCTTGGGTTATGGAAACCAAAAATGTGATACCTGTCTTTCCAAACCAAGACAGATTTGAAAAGAAAATTAACTAAAACCAAACAGATACTTTCCTGCATAAACCTAATTAAGTCCCACTGGTCCAAAAAAATGCTACTTTACAGATCTGAAGTGCAATGAAGGGTTGAAAGAAGCAAAATCCATCTTACGCTGGCTGATGTTATAGCTGCCATATTCCACCAGTAGGGGCTTCTCGGAGCCCTTTGAACTGCACTGGAGCTCCACACTGACAGCAGAACTTGTAATGTGGAAGACTGTTTGGTGATCGACATAGTAACCACAGTACCTGAAAGTGTTCAGTTGAGTTCTAGAGCAGCCTTCACATGAAAACTGCCTTATATGCAATTTAAATGTCAACACCACTGAAATTCAGAAACGCAGTCAGCTGCCGTACTTTAATTAAGAAACAAAACCAAAAATATTTCTCAGTAGTCACCCAGTCTTCATCTACCATTAACATTGTGGAAATTTACTTCTGAATGTCACACATTCAAATAAATAATCCTAAAAATAATGTCTTGGGTACACATCTACTTTAAATTTCTTTTTTGGCAAAGAGGTTCATTGGACTACTGCCTAGGTTCCATTTGATTCAGAGAAACCTAAATGTTTTCTGATGCCAACAAACATTTAATCCATCCACTGTTAATGAATTTCTAATGTTCCTTTCATCAAATATCCTAATCTCTAACTGGGGGGTGGGCAACAAAAACCCTACATTATAAAAGAAGCAAAGAAGAACAAACAAACCCCAAAGCAAAAAAAAAAAACAACCCAAAAAAGCCAAAAAACACCACAACCAAACAAAGCTTCTTTGACAAGGGAAAAGTTGCTGGATCATTATTTACAAAATGGAGATAGTTTTTAACGTAGTAAACCAGTGAACATTAACAGTACAGGTTGTTCTAGAAGTGAAAATAAAGACTCCCTCCTCTGTTCAACAAAAATGTCACAAAAATGTGACACTTACAAGAAAAACATCTGTCTGTAATATCCCTGCCCAAATCAAAGTTCATACAAATCTTAAATAGATTTAAAAGCACAGGCAGCTGTATTGATTTTTAGCAGACTTGGCACACACTCTTGTTCGACAGCAGTACAAGGTCACTCACTGACAACAAAATGAACACAAAGAACAAACAAAAAAGTGGATTGTTGTATTGTTAAATGGGGTAGTGGACTATTAGCCAGAGGTAAATATTTGCCTTGTGTATTCTTCCACATCAAGCATTGCATCAGGACTACTCTTCACATCAATGTATGGAGAAAAACTGATCAGTGATTTCTGTGTAAACAGAAGTTGCCTCAGTGTCCTGAGCATCCCAGTGAAGTCTGCCACAGCGAATGGACACACTCATTCATATGTTTTCATATACGCCTTATTTCACCCTACTAAAATGAAACATGCTGTTAACAGAGCTAGAAGATTCTGTTCCAGCAATGTGAAAAATAAAGGAAGAAAAGAGTTTAAAAAAACAAGTCTCCTCTGACATCCTGAAAGCAGATGCAAAAATCCCAGTTAATTTTACAGCTTTTTAATATAGGAAAATTAATTGTAAAGGAGGCCTCAAACAAAGAAGCAAGCAAACAAACCCTCAAAACAAAAAAGAAAAACAAACCCCCCCACCCAAAACAAAAACAAACAAAAACCCACACCAAAAAACCAACCAACCAAAAAAAAAAAAAACCACCAAAAAAACCCACAAAATAACAGCCATGAAAAAATCTCTCCAAAAAAACGCACTCCAAACTATCTTGGGTTACAATGTAAGATGTAACTAGAAGTAAGTATTCTACTACCACCTACATGAGCTGTTAAAATGAGTGGAGCAGTGTTACTTTATCTTCTGCATGACTCAACCCTGATAATTCCCTCCAGGGAAGCAGCCACCACTCTGAGGGGGCCATCTGTGCTAATGGACCATCAAGGACTCCATAGAATGACTCACAGAATTACATGACCCCATTGTGAAATTTCCTGCCCTGGGGGATGTACCAGACAGTCCTGCCTATACATCATTTGGGGCTTGGGACACCACAATACCACCACTCTGATACCCAGAGGACAGAAGCTCTTGACAGCCACCACTGGATGTCCAGAGAAAGATGAGACCTTTTCACAGGATCACTGCTTCAACAAGACTGTATCCATCTTCCAACAGGACTGAAGTCACCATTCAATTGGACTGCAACTGCCACCCTGACCAACAGTGTCAGGTCATATTCCGGCTTTCTCAGTTTAAGCCAGTATTTCTGTACTGTAATATATGATTTAGAATAAATTTATGCTAAGAAATAAAAACTACAGTATCTTTTAATGGAAATGGAGTGATAGGAGAGAGCAATATGCACCAGATGATGAGGAAAGGTATTCATTCACAGGGATGAATTCCTGTCTCAAAAGAAGGGCATTTGTAATGGATGCTAACTCATGTTCCTATACTGTATTTTATATAATTATAAATACTCACTGTTATGGGTGATGGCAAAACACATAGTCTTAAGAATATCAGACGAAACCCACTTAGCACAGGGGATACCCCAGCTCCGGGAAGAGGACAATAGAATTACAATACCAATGAGGGGTGGAGAGGCACGGAGAGAGGAGGGGGCAATCGGCATCTGATAAGGATTGATGGCCCAGAGGATGCGTCCCACCTAGACCATTAACCACATCCTGCACACACAGGAAATCCATTCACGCCGGCCGCTGATACCCTGATTCTATCAGCAGCACTATCGGGAAACGAGGAAGTCTATAGAAATTCTGGACTGGGCAGTGGCACCAACCCCAAGAAGTTTCAAGTTCCCCTCGATACCGGGACCACAAGACATGTCCAAACATGTTCACTGAGCTAAGAGTATAAGACTGGCAGACCGGGACTCGGACGGGTGTGATACCTCGAGGGGAACGTGGCGCGGTAGAGGTCACGTTCAGAGGTGCACACCACTTCCCTTGCTTCGCTGACTCTGTCAATTTCTGTATTGGCTTTGTAAATTTCTTGTCCGTGATTTTTTGCTGGCAATAAATTCTATTTTCATTTAAATCGGCTTTCGCTATTTATAACAGTATTCCAGAGGATTTTTTCGTCTGGCAATATGCATTAATGATAAGATGAATATTCGTCGCCAGAAAAAGATACTTGAGGGGATTATCATCTAACAGGATTCCAGCAAGAAGGGTATTCCGAGAAAACACTTTGTCAGAAGCAGCCACAAGAAAGAACATACATTAATATGTGAAAAAGAGACAAGATCAACAAGAGGAAGCAGGGAGAACTCCGGTATCCCGTGGAGTCTCAAAATAGTATAAAAAAGACCCTGGAAACCAGTATTTTGTAGATTACAGGGGTACGGAACTGTCTGTACCCAGTTCACCCAGCACAGATCACCTGGCTTAGTGCTGTTTTGCTTGTGGCTTTTCCCAATTTTTACTTTGATTATTTAATAAGTTCCTTTTATCATTAAATTGGCTGATCCATCTATAACATATACTATTGTCTTTACTGTAATTTTCCTATTAAATTGTAGCTCTGACTTGGAAGCTCTCACAAAATATTTGTGTGGAGTTAATTCCTCCCTCTGGTTTGCCTTCAAACCAGTACACTCCCCCACCAAATCTACTTGTTTTGAGTGAAGATTTCCTACAACAGGAAGACTAATTGTCATTGATTTCAGTGTTTGTCACAAGTGCTCCTAACCTAAAACAGCATGTCAAAGTGCATGGCAAAGCGCTGTTTACTGATCTGATTCCCTTCAACAAGCTCACAGACTTTTTCTACATTTCTCCTATCAATGACTTAGACAATCTTCCTTCCAACAAACCCTAGCAACATAAAAAAAACCCCAACAAAACAAACAGAAGTTGAAGTCTGCATTGACCCCCTCTCAGACAAATAAACTCATCTCACCAAAAGCAGAGGAAATTGCTGCCCATCTGTGGAAAAGCTGAAACTGGTACATCTCATTTACACAGTGAGAAATGCCATATGCTCATGGGATTTGTAAAACAAAGCTACAGCCCCTCAGGAGCCTTTTGGTGGTGTTTTGCTAGTCATATATCCAGGTCCAGAGCAAATGCAAGCTGCAAAGCACCATCTCTAACTCTGTGCCATTGCTCCAGACGGAAACTGATTGAGGGGATCCTGTCCCATATATTGGAGAAGTGAGTGGGATAGTTTTTCAACAGATACATGCATGCTGTAGCAAAAACAATGCGATATTGCACTAAGAGTGTTAAGACAAATAAAGCACCTATGTATTCATATAAACCTCTGGTGGTCTGCTCATAAGAGACTCATTGGTATTCCTGCCTTTGAGAATTTCAGGTAAAGAAGTTCATCAGCTATAACTTCTTTGACAAGGGACCGAAGCATTGTATGTCCACTGAAAGAAAGACAAGGAAGAACTGCAAGGTTGTGTTCAGTGTCTCTGGTTAGATAAAGCTGTCCCTAAAGGTCTGAAGGGACCTTATCTGCACCACCTGCTTGGTCCCAGTGTTTACAAGTATCAGTATTCCAAAAGTTCTTAACCATTTTTACCTAAGATAACAGAATAAGCATCTCGTAGGCTGCAACTGCAAGAAGCTGAAAAATGGGAGTCCCCTGCCTGCCCCTCCTTCCCCCCACATTTCATTAACAATTAAAATTTTGGGGAAAAAAAGAAAATAAAACGTCGCCATGTTTCATGCTTGAAGTAATATTTTTTCCCTTTAAAAGCAAATGTAGAACAGAAAATCAGGAGTTTAAAATCAGAAGTTTATTTTCAATGAAAAACACTCTTTCAAAGGAAAGCTTGTCTTGGTCTACTACTCTAACAAGCAACTTGCAACAGAAAGCAGGAGCATGCATTCTTATGCAGTGCTTCAGAGTGCACTTCTAAGAATCATACCATGGGACACTTGATTCTGTGGAATGCATAACTGGTTTGTCAAAAAGCTGCTCAGATTCTTTCAGGATTCTCTGTCAGAGAATTCTTCAGTATGAACCTATTATCATTTTTCCTCCAGATTTTGCCTTTGTTTTTTATCTCAGCCATCCCAAATATCACAAATCTTTCAATTTCTGTCATAAAAAAGACCAAAAACCCCCACAAACACACTAAGTGGGGTATGTTTTGACTGGTGTTCTTATAAACTCATCTAGGCCAGCAACCAATTCCCATGAAGGCACAGTTGTAGGAGCTTCAAACTGAATTTTCACTCCATAAATACCACATGCTCTTGAAGAACAGATAAGTTTTTTTCTTGTCTCTGTAATTCTTTCAGTTGTACTCCTAAGGGCCTAACTGACTTAGTTCCACTAGTGAGTTCAGAAACTCAGTTTCAAATCTTACTGAGGTTTCCATTTGAAAGACGTTTAGGAAAAAAAAATCAGATGTTTTAAAGCTAGCCTTGGCTCATCATCCAGCATTCCAGAGATGACCTCAAAATTGAGGAAAGAATGGTTGGACAATGTTTTGGGAAAGTAGCGGTATCTCAATAAAAAACCAGCAGCAATATTTTTATTAAAAACATTTCAGTGGTTCCTTGAAAGCCACTTTGTGCAGTTTCTCTTTCAAGAGTCAGTGACTGGAATAAGGAAGCAGTTGCAGCTCTATTTGCAATCATCTCATTGCAATGGCTTTCACCAAGAAGTTAATTAGATTCTCTGTCCTCTTGAGCAATCATAGAATTAAGTTACACTTAAAAGGGCTTTAAACAGACCTTGTTTAATGGCCCCAGAAAACACAGAATTATTTTAAGGTTCACAGGACATAAATCTTCATCCAACTCTTTCCATTTCTTTCTCTCCAGAGGGTACCAAAGACTCATGTCTTCATCCTTCTGGTACTTTTCAATAGGAAAAAAAAAAATATATACACACCCCCATATTTTATAAGGATTGTTACATCATCAGCTAAAATAAAAGAAAGGACACCCCAGAGAATTATTCCTGTCCTTGTGGAAGCTCTCTGAGTGTGCTGCAGTAGTAAAGGGAAGGTTTATTTTGGTACCATTACATTAATAATCCATGCAGAGTACTTACATGTGTTCATTAATTTTCCACCACCCTCGCTCACAGCCTTTAATATTCTTCTCACTAATGGTATAGTTATGAAACTTCAGAGCTATACCAAGGCTCTTCTGTGGAGTCTGTTGTGAGCAAGAAAGACAAGCAATCTCCATAGAACACAAAAGTCTATAAACATATTTCAGGAATTATGGAACTTGGTATTGCCACATCCTGGGAGATTTGCTGGCTTCACCAGCTCAACAGCCAGCACTTTCCACACTTGCCAGCTATTCAGTCCTGAGTCAAAGCAAAAGTTGGCACAGCTACACCACAGCTGCAGGCTTTCTTCCCCTCTAGCAATAGCCTTTTCATCTTCAGAAAGCCACTGGCCATAGAAAGCAGCTTTTGTATGAACATCAAACACTCAAACACATACAAATGTACTTGTGTAGGGACACAGAGCCCAGCAGATTTTTAGAGTTCATATACTGCCTGGAATACTTGTGTCACCTTTGTAATGCTAGGAGTTACTTCTACCACAATATTATAGTCTTCTACTAGCACCTGCTTAGCCATGCATTCTTTAGCATTTTACAAAATATTTCTAAACCCAGCAAAATCACAAGTGTTCATACTTAACTGGAAATTCCTTTCATAAAAGGAATAGAATCTTTTTTGCAAGGCAAGGCATTGTTCATTTAAAAACAAAGGGTGATTCAGGACAAAAATCCAGAAATGAAAAATTTTCTCCATCTCTTATACAGAAAATATAACTTAGGAAGTGAGTGAAGTTTCAATATTGCACAAAAATACAATATTGAAAATGAAATTGGTTTGAGCAATAAACCTTTCTATCAGAAGTCCAGGGTGAACTGAAGACCATAAATATAGCTCTGCCAAAATTGCCTTATCATTCTAGAAGGGGAAGAGGCTGTAGGTTGCGGCTAGCTGGACTTAATTTATATTGCTGGGATTCAATGTGGGCAGTCACTAGCTTAACAAGTCATGAGTAACAGAAACAGAAAGATGGGTAAACTGTGGACCTCATCATATCCATTGCTATATTCTTTAGAGAGGAAAACACTGAAGGGCAAATGCTAAGTCAGAGACCTTTTTTTAGCAGCACTAATAAGGAAACACTCATGTCAGAGAAAACAGAACTACTTTAAAACAATGTCAACTTTCAGCAATTTGCTTTCAGGAGAGTACCTGAAAATATGTAGAAAAAGGATACCAAATTTAAAAAAAAAACAGTCTATGGGATTGTGCTGATAGGACAGACCATTCTGAAGACAAATTAAATGTATTAGGCATAGGAAAAGATACTAGAGAAGTGGCAGTAATAACTAGGTTAGAAGAGGTTTTTTTGTACATACTTTTCATCCAAATTTCTGGGGGTGGGAAGAGAGGAGTTAAAAACAGTCAAGTCTTACATTGCCTGCCATGAAGTAATTCTGTAGGCTAAACATCAAAATTAATCTTAGCTCTTCACCTTTGTTAATAGGAAAAATATTAAAAAAATGATACAGAACACCTGAGCCAACTATTCAGCAATGCCATTTCTATAAACTACCACATCTGTGAGGATGCAGGTTTCTGTCAGCTCAATCACATCTGCTTTGCTTAAGCTCTATGTGCCCAAAACACAGAGCAGTGCCTAAGAGAGAAAGAATCATATTACCTGGAAATTCCATGCACACAGGCATTTTGGAGGATAATAGCTTGGGTAATATGGACTTGTGATTCTCCCTTCGTAGCCAGTTTCCTCTTTTGTCACTATTGCTTTTCCACACCCTGGCGAAAGGGGGGGGGGGGGGGGGGGGGGGAAGAGGCAAAATTTGGCAAACCTTTATATATTTTCAGTAAAGCTATTTAGTAGGCTAAAGCATCCAAATTTATCAGAAATCTGTCACTGCAAAGCTAGACAGGCAAGGAACTGTATTTAGATATTCAAGTTGTAAAAAGGGACCCTTTTCAATGATGCAGGCAGAAGACAAAAGATGTAAAGATCCAGGTATGAGTGCTGGGCTCTGCAGGACCAGAAGAACACACTGTAAAGTTTAGCTATGTTATTTCCCTGAAGACAGTTTTGCAAACAAGAATATTAATCCATCCACACTGCACTACTACACAGGAACCACTAGTCTTAAAATGCAGTTAGAAGTGCAATGGACAAAATATGAAACTAATCAGCCTCCTGGAAACCAAAACTTTCTTATATGACTGCTCAATGGACTTACAGAATTCATTAAAGACAAACTCACACATGCAGAGAAACAAAATCAGCCCACAACCCATACAGAACAGAACTTGAAGTTAATTATTATAGAGAATTTATCACATGCTTTCATGACGGTATATTAACGCTTAATTACTGTCAACATGAAAAATATGCAGCATCTTTTTGAGCAGCTTGAATTTCCTTGCATTGAGTTGTGTGAAATTTTTCTCCTAGTGCCACTAGCATGATATTCCTTGTACTGCTTGTGATTGTGATCTCACCATTTCTAAAAGATTAAAGTAATAAAGTCATGGAGTTGATGCACAAGCGTTACGGACTCTTTTGTGTTCCTGAGGAGGCAGGGACCGATAGCAAATGCAGACAAAGCAACTGAAGCTTTATTTTCTGAAAGTTTTTAGTGCTGACACCCTTCCATCTTAACATGGTTCCGGAGTCCCAAGGCAGAAGGGAGAGCTCTGCTACACCTGAAATAACAGCCCCATCTACTGGCACACTGCAGTCCTCACCAATTGAATTCAGGGCTGCTTTCAGTCTTGAGCTTCATACTTCACAACTAGTCTGATCAGATTACATTATACAATAGGAAGGCACACAGTAATACAGAGGAGCTGAAGGGGAGACAGGCACCTATGAAAAGAAGAAACTCAGCTACAGGAATCATTTTTCCATAGTCAGAAACAAAATAGACACTTCAGGATCCTAGAAGGAACTATATAATAAACACTCTTCCAAACACAGAACAAACCTACTTTCTTGTGTAATGACCTCAAAATAGCCATGGAATTCTTTTTGCTCCTTTACTTGTGCTGCCTTAAATACTACCAGCATGAGATTATTTGTAGACACAAGTGACACCAATGAATCTGCTGGTTCGCAGGCTCTGAGGGGGAAGAACGCAGAGCAAATATGTTAGCAATCACTTACAAAGTGAAAAGTTTAACACATTACTCTCACTCTATGCATAAATTTTCCACTGTTCAGATCTTACCTACTTCAAATTCAGTCAACTCTCCATGCTCTTAAGCACAAAAGTACCTGTTACAAGGCCAGTTAGAAACTCAATACTGGAAATTCTTCGTACAAAAAAGAAGGAAATTGCAAACATAAAAATGGATATGGAATGGTTCTACGAGATAATGACTTTCAGCCTTCACTTCACTAAAAATAAATGAAGCCAAAATTAATGAAAAGCTGGAAGAAAGAGAAGTCTTATTTTATTAGACCAACAGTTTTATCTTCTTTTTGGGGAGTGGGAAAGACAAGAAAGTTATTCTTCAAGTCAGAAATTAACTACTTGAGCCAATCAAGTAGTCTCACAAACAAAAAAAAATTACTTTACTAATTACATATGCATTACCTAGCAGACATCTTCAGTCCTCTACAGATACTAACATGTAAGTGAACACCATCCAAGTCAATTGGAGATACAGATTAGTACAGGACAGCTCCCACAAAGGATGAAAAGCCAATGCTCTGGTTTTGAGGCTTATACACAGATTGAAATGCCAGAGAAAAGGGTTTCAGGGGTGAAAACACTGAGCTTTTGTCTACTTCATGGAGGTGCTCTTGTTTCCTTTTGACTTAGAGAGTCCTATGGAATTAATTGTCAAGGATTTTAAAGAAAATGTCCCTAAACAAGCATAAAGGATCATTAAAGAGAGAGAAGAAAAAGAAAAAAATAATAGCCCACATTCCTCAACCCATCACAGCTTCAAGTCAAGATTTTTGTAACTCTCTAAACATATAAAGCAGATAAAAAAAGCACTGAATTAGTGAATGCCAAGTAAGTGAAAATCACAAGACTTAGTTTCAGAACTTCAGTCTTCATCTGAAAAGCAGTAATCTTCACAAAGAATAGTTTGCTTAAGGGAGAAAATTTTGACATTCTCTTTAAGTCAGCATCTGTTTCCTGATAAGAACAGAAAATTTTGCCCAGTAATGTGTGAATTTTTCATAGTTCTGTAGCTAGGTGAAGATGCACTCCAGTTGAAAAAAAAAAGAGAAAAAATTGAAGAAAATTTTCCCTTTTATTAGCAAGATATCTTATCCAAGAAATCTTGTCAGGTGTTACGTGAGTAATACGTGAAGATCAGAGCAATTTTAACAAAACCAAATTAACCAAAATAGGGAAACAACAGGTCTTCAGAGAAAAACCAAATATTGTCAATTAATTCTTAATAGAAATTTATACTCACCGGTAGAGTATCTTATCTTTTATTGGCATCAGAGAGTCATAAATGGTGAGTGAGTCAGTGATGCAGTTATCTGCTTCAATCTGAAGGGATACTACTGAAAGGCGGATAAGGTGGCCCACAGATGCAATTAGCTTAAAATAGCAGATTGTTCCTTCTGAGGTAGCTCGTGCATCCAGAGGAAAGTGCTCATGTAGTTGGTCAGCATAGAGATCATACATGCAATTTGGTCCTGTGAAGATGTCACATTTTCAACACTGGATGCAATCACTCCAAAACTCCATGTGGCATTAAAACAAGAAATCCTAAAACTTGTGTTAAACTAAATCAAAATATGAAGCCACATCTAACTTGGAAAACAAAGTAAAAATAGAATCATAGAGTGGTTTGGGTTGTAAGAGATCATCTATTTCCAAACTCTCTGCCATGATGGGGAAATCTTCCACTCAGCCAGGTTGCCCAGAGCCCCATCCAACCCAGCCCTGCACACTTCAAAGAGGCATCTACAGATTTTCTGGACAACCACCCTTAAAGTAAAGAATTTCTTCCTACTCTAAACCCAAATCTACCCTTTTTCAGGCTAAAGCCATTCTCCCTTCTCTTGCTCAACATTCTGATCAAAGCAGGATCAAAACAAATTCAGACTTTGTTCTGCCCAGTCTTGAAAATTTTTGCAGCGTGAGAAATCACCATTAGAAGTGGAAATAAAGTGAAATAAAAGTTATCTGACCTACCCTACACAACATTTATTTAAAAAGGGTAAAATTTTGTGTCATAATTTAGACAAGGATAAGAAGAATATACTTGCATCCAATTTTCCAATTAAGCTGAAACAACTGTGATTTCCAGATAAAATATATTGAGGTCTTTACTTCAACATAGCAGCTTGCAGTCAGCAAAAAGCTTAGGGAATTTTTGTTTGATCATATCTAAAACTCTTAACATAGCTCTTTGAAAAGACAGAGGAAGGAAAATGCAAATTAGGGAGAATAAGATCCAAAACTAATATTTGCATTCATTTCTGCCTATTACAAATGTAAGTACATGAAATAGTTACCATCACGGAACACAAGTTAGAGCACTGTGAAAGTTTACTACCAATTGTTGACTGAAATTAAATGTTGACCTTTTGACCAGTAGTTAATCAAGACAGGAAGTGGCAGGCTTTGTCCAACTTCCACTTCTAAATTACAATCTTGAAACTAATGCTATGAATGTTTATGAACAATCTGTAAGGGCCGCATTCCATTTATATGAATTACAGTTATAATTATTAAAAGCTTTGTTTAAGCTCTTGTTCTTCCTTCTTCCTTGTTCTTATCTCTTCCCAATGACATTCTTCTTATAATAGTTATTTGTGCTTATTTAGTCACCCTTAGCAGAGCCAACTTTGATCATAATTTCTAAAATTATATAACTACCCTTATTTCTACTAAGTAATTAATAACAAGATGAGCTTGCTGCTGCTATGGAGCACAGTCAAGAGAATTCACAGCTGATTCTAGAACTACAAGTAGTTTAAGCATGCTAGTTTGAAATCAAAGCTGGAAAAATCTTTACCCAAGCAAACCCAGCATACCCAGATATTACGGCAACACAAGAACCTCACATCAGCTGAATGTCCACAAGTCCCTTCTCCAGCACCAGTCTTCAATAAATCTGCACTCCAGTCTGTGCCTGAACCAACCACTGGGTACATCTCCATACCCAAAGTTAACTCCATTTCTCTCAAAATACACCTGCCAATGCTTCACTGGCTTTGTGCTACTGCATATTCACTTTCACCTCTGTATCATATTCCATAGTCCTAAACAGACACAGCCAAAGAACCCCAACAAATAAAATTGCAGCAGTTTAAGATCCCCAACTACTGTGGCCATCCATATTGCTTATCCCCAGAAACTTCATTACGTACACACTCCATGCTTCCCACAGATACCAGCTGGCACCTGTGGGTGCCTATACAAAGTTTCCGAAAGATGTCTAGAATATGGCAGATCATCCTTCTGCCTTAGTGTGAAAGATACCATGTAAGTCCTAAAAAGCCTTAGGAACAATATTTGTCGTGCACTCTTCTTAATTTCTTCTGGTTTAGGGGCTGCATTCTGGAATAAATTGGAGTCAAGTTCCAACTGTGCTAATTCCTCCACCCTGGAACACTAAACTGGGAAATGAAATTGCTATGTAAGTAAACACCAATATCTAAAACTCTTTACAGAAATAAAATGCATGTACTGAGACGTGATAGAAGCCAATATTGTTATGCTTTGCAGTTTAAGTTGGGAGGCTTAAAACAAGTGTAGCAAACTTGACTTGAGTTTTGAGAAATTATGGGCTGTTAGCAATCTGAACATTGAAAACCCTGGCCCATGCTCTGTGACCTGAAGTCCACCTTTGGACCTCAGAACTAGGAGAGCTTGACTTGGCTGCAAGACAAAAGTTAGTTGTTTGATTCTGAAAAAAACAGGCAAGCTAAAACCTTTGCAAGGTAACACAAGTGAAAATTGCAGATAGAAGTGCAACAAAATGTCTTAGGAAAGAAAAATACAAACACAGAAAGCTTATAAAGCCCTTGAAAAACTGAAACAGCACAACTTCTCAAGATGAAGAGTCAGTCTGTGTCAAGGAGCTAGGGAGGCCAACACATCCCCAGCTGATTGATAACTGCTCGCCCAACAGAGTCCTAGCAGGTATCTGCATCAGAGGTGCAGTACTATTGCTCAGCCTAGTAGTACATTTTTTTGATGTACCTACTCCATGTACTAGTGAAGGTAGATGTACTGTAGATTTCACCTGCTTGTTCAGTGCTTTGCACACTGGAAAAGAACCCTTCTTACAAGGCTTACAACGTGAAACCAGGTGTACAAATAGTGTCTCCCACAACTCTGGCAAAACTCAACTGCCTAAAGTAATTACTGTTGGGGAATTAATTTGAAAGAATAACTCACCATTAACCTTGGAGAAAAGGTGGGTAAAGGATGGAAAAAAGCATTGCTCTTGTTCAGCATATTAAATTCATTACTGTTCAGTTTAGAAAACGCTAATCTGCTGGTCAACACAATGAATAGCAAACACCTGATTTAGTTTATTTGCTACTATGTCACCAAGTACATCTAAAAAATCACCAGGCAGATTAAAGGTAGATAGTTTCTGTATTTGTTACATGCAAGATTCTTGGTCATTATTTTAGTTAAGTCAGGACTTGAATGCCAAGGCTGAATTTAGTCCTCTGAAATTAACACTGAACAGTATCTTTAAGTCCAAGTAATGAACTAAAAGCTTTGTTCTCCACCTCTTCTCTGCAGGAAACTGCCAAAAGGGTGAATTACCTGTTCCCGTTGTTGACCAATAATCTGACCGAAGACCTGCTGCATAGAAAAAGAGTGTATGAGTCTTCTTGTTTGCCTGAAATCTAGAATTCAGGGTTTAATTCAATCACACCTCAGTCCTAACACTGAATACACAGGACAAAGTACCTCTCTCAGTAAGGAGGGATTACCATAGCCCCCTTCATTTCTGAAAATTGTGCAAGCAGCTTTGGAGGTGAGGCAAGAAGGGACTGCATGGCAATTGAGCAAAGTCAATTGAAAGACTGAGACAGAGATACCCAGGTCATTTTCTCATCCTTGGCCACAAAGCCTCTCTCAGCTTTCAGTTTGACAGAATTGTTCTGTCTGATGTCTTCAGAATGGAAAATCATTAAACATGTTGTAGCTAAATACACTAAACCTGCTTGAACCACATGTTGTGAGTTTGTTCCCCCGACAGGAATGACATAGGAATTATTTAACAAATGGCCAGCTTTATAATCTGTTTTTGAATCTTTTATAAAGGAGTGATAAGAGTGTCATTTTCAATGAAGTGACCCACCTTAACCCTTCATCTTTTTATGCTTTTAAAATCACAAACTAATCCAAATCTGCCTACAAAGATATCTATTTTACCTCCTGACTATGAACATAAGCACTCCCAATACAGGAAGTTTTGCAATCACAATTTTTATTTACAAGGACAATTTGTACCTTGACTTAACCTCAAATCTTGTTTTTATTTTCCTTCTCACTTTTTTTTCCCTATTAAAACTTTAGTATTAGAAGCTAGGGATGTAGAGATGTAGTGTCAAGATTTTAGTTTATTTATCGTATTTGCTCCTCCAAAGTAAAAACATTTGCCTAATGAAGTGTTTCCTCATGGATATGGATATGGATATGTTATGGTTATGACTAACCACTCAGGACAATGGAATCCATGTCGACTGCAAGGCCCTGAAGACTTCCCACTGAAGTCCGGTTAATGACACTTGTCTGAATGGAATCCTTTAAAATGGCAGCCACACAATCCTCACACAGCACTTGCCCCTTTGCCTGTGGTACCACAAATACGATCCAGAAATGAATAAGAAGGCCTCCGTTGTTGTTGTTACTGAAATAAAGAGCTCAGATTATCATCCTGTTGGAAGTTCTCTGAAGAGTAGACTCTTAGCCCAAGCTTCTGAAGTACAAATTCAGAAACGCATGGCTTAATTCCATATTTTACAATTACTTTATCCCACTGAATGTATATTTTCCCTTAAAAAAAAAACCAAACCAAACAAACAAGATAAACCCCAAAACACACGCTTCACATCCAGTAGAAAATATTCAGTAGGCTGATTTCCTAAGGGCTCCTAACTTCTGAGATCTATGGAAATCACATTGTTTACACATGAATTAAAGCTGGACTATTTCCTAAAGATCAAGACAGAAATAGCAGAACAGAAAGTAGAATTACCATCTCCAGAAACACAGAGCTCTGCTTTGGTCTCTATCTCTCCCTGCACTGTATGCTGCAGTACGTAGGAAATGATTACTAGACTATTTAGGTAACACATTAGAGGCCATGTATGATCACACTAATCTCTACCTCCTTAGTGGGGAGAAAGACCTTTAAATCAAACACAGACTAGAAACCTCCAGTTTCTGAACCAGAACTGTATTTGGTTCAAGAGGACTGAAATAACTAAACTTCTAACATTAGCTGCAAACATTAATATTAGAGGAAGAATACTTTATTGCATAGAGATTTCCTACTTCTTAAGTAGAAAATAGTTTTATTCCAATAACATTACTTACAAAATATGTGCAATTTAGTCAATAACACAGAGCTGTGCTCCAACAGTACGTTAAGTGGTTAAACTTCTGCATGAGCCAAAGGATCACCAAACCTCTTTATTGACACAATTTGTGTTCATCTTGCATTGTATTTCTGGCAGACAAGGAACTGTTTATACGAATTTAGTTTGCCTTCACTTTTGTTAAGTGAATTGGTATAGGTTATAAACCTATTCTGCTATCAGTTCAAGTACATAGCAAAGACATTGAATCATAACCATCAAAAATAAGCTTGTTTTGTGGGCTTATTATATTATATACTACCCAGCAGAAAAGCAATTACATCAACTGCAGTTTTACCTGACTTCTGAGACAGTGGACTGCTTATAAAATTTGGAGAAAGAAGAAGTTTTGTAGACCAAGTTCATCTGAAAGACAAAGTATAAAGATTTAGCATTCTGAAAATCAGTCATACCTAGAGATGCTATATGCCTAGGCTTTTCTAGGAACAACCTATTTTCCACCAAGATTATGCAACATGGGCACAACTTTCAGACATACATCAGCCAAGCTAGGCAGAACAGGAACAGATCAGCTCTTCAATGCACCCATAACAAATCCAATATTCCCAGGAAACATCAAATCTTCTGCCCATGGCCAGCTGACATATACAGTAATGCTCTTTCCATATAAATGAATTTTGAAAAAGGTGCACATCCTTCACCCAGAAAATCCCAAACACAGAGGGTTTCTCTATCCTGATGCTAAAACTTAAGGCCAAAGATCAAGAAATGTGCACACACTCACAACACTTTTTTTGTGCTGTTACTAAGGTGCAGTGAATAGCACATACCAGAGTTTTTCCGACAGAATCACAGAAAGACTGAGATAGGAAAAGGCCTCCGGAGAGCCTCTAGTCCAATCCCACTGCTCAAAGCAGGGTTGACTATGTCACGTTGCTCAGGGCCATTTCCAGTTGATTGCCTTCAAGAATGGAGACTCTACATTTTCTCTGGATGAGAACCCCAGTGCTTGATTCCCCTCACAGCTAAAATTTTTTTTTTAATGTTTCCAGGGAATTTCTTGCCCTTTGTTTCATTTGTGTCTATTTTCTTCATCAATAGATTAGTATTAACATATTCCTCTCCAATACATACAGAGTAAAATGTGGAGAAGCAAAATCTTTGCCTGTTCCCTGCCAAAAGACTGTCTTTGGGCAAAGCAAGCACCTGATTCTCCCTGTTGTTGGGCTGTGACAGTACCAGTGTGACAATAACCTTCCTCTCCCCATCCTATTCAAAGCCACAAGGTGGCATGTACCTCAAGCTGTTCAGACCTCACTCTGCTGCTTTATGATTAAAACTATTGTGCAAAGGACTATGACACAGAATGTTTCAAAGGTTGTAAAATCACATCCATATTAATCCCTAACTTTCATAGCTCGAAACAGGAAGTTTAAACAATAATTTTAAGGGACTAAATAAGGTGGGTAGAGCTCAAACTTTCTCCAGATTAGGATACAATGGACTTTATGTATTACTGTTACTATCAAATGGAAAGAACTCATCTTGAGAGGTTTTTTCTACTACCACTTGGGGTCTCTGGGCCAGCAGCCATTAATGAAAGGGTTTTGAGGAGAACAACAAACAAAATCTCAAATCCCCAACCTCCCTACTAACAATTCTAGTCAAGATTGCCAGTTTCAGCAATGCAAAATCCATTGATGAGTTCAGGCAAAGCTTACAGATAAAAAATAAATTTCAAGTAATGTTCAAGTAGGAGGTGGTGACATTGGCAGTTCAACACCTTTGGTGTGTTACCTCTCTCCACTATGTAAGACAAGGGCAGGATGCTCTGAGACAAGAGCAAGACACAGGGAATACAGGATGTTAGAGCATGGAGAGCAGGGAAGGGTAATGTCCTGCACAGGTTATCTGAAAGAACTTTAATAATTAATATGCAGGACTTGGAAAGAGCTGGAAATCAGGAACATTAGTTCACATTATAAGATGACAAAAACTTACTAATTATTGAAAAAAAATTGGTTGTATCTAACATTACTTTGTTTGTTTGTTTTTTTAGTAGTTTTCATACAGTTGCTTGAATCCTTATGTGGACAGTACTGCAGTTCCTGGCAATTATGTATTTTTTGCTCCCTCCACCAAAATTCTTTCAAGTCAAATTCTCTTTTAACCAAGATTCCCATCCCTTTCTTCCCATTGCAGAGCAGCTATTGATCCAGAGTTTGATTTCTGCTTTGGCTGATGCAAGGTGTTGGGAAGAATAATGGTCTTTAGAATACCTAGTATGAGAAGGAAATGTAAATATATTTTTCATCCTTAGGGTAATTATAGATGCTTTAAGGCAGATTATATCAGTGCAAAAGATTTAATCTCTTTGATGTTTCAAAAGTGGCATTGAGTTTAAGGACTTCTGTAGAATTATAGTCACAGATCATAATTATGGGTGAAAGTATGTAAAATTTTAAGTCAAATGTATAAACCAGATCCGTTCAAAACTCAGTTTGTGATTAACAAGCTGAAAGGAGTCAGTTCCTTGACACCTCCAGACAGCCACCATTTCCACATAATCCTCCAGGAGGGAAGGGGTAGAACACTACAGCAGCCTCAATGGCATCTGAACATCACTTGTTCATAGCTCTGATCTTTTTTGCTAACCAAGCAGCACACCCCTCTTACCACATGCTGCACCGTCTGTGCCATAGAGAGGAATTCCTTTGACTCTTTCTGCCTATATTCTGGAAGAAACTCTATGTTGGCAACACGAAACAGTCCAACAAAATACAATGCATCTTTGTTTTCTGCCTGAACTGCAAGAAACAGAAAAGACAGCCTTTTTAAAATAATAATGAAGATTTTAAAGAAATTAGAAGCAAAATTAATCTATTTGGCCTACTTTTTTTTTTTTTTTTTTACTTTCTAGTAGAACTACTAGTTCTAGTTCTAGTAGTTCTACTAGAACTAGTAGAAACAACTACCCAAAGAACACTACATTTTTATAGCCGAACTGTTCTAGATGTGTACCAAATTATGGTTAACTGAGCTGCTGTTACCTACACACAAGATAAGATGCCACCATACAAACAAGCCAACATAACTGAAAGCAGTATCAACATCCAGATTCTGGAACATCCCTAAGATATCTTAGGCACTATTAGCATCAGAGGTCTAAAGAGGAAAACATAGCTTTTAAGGCTTAATAACACACATTTTTATTTTACTCCCCTTTTACTTCCTTAAATCTATTCTGAAAAATGAAGGACTTACCTGAACTTCAGAAGACCAAGAAACACAATGGAAGGCAAAATTTCTGAGGAATCACACTCATAAAAACCTGTCAGGTCTGTGCAAATCATCTTGCACATAAAAATGTTTTGCACAACGCTGAAATAAAGTCACTCTCTCTAAAGCCAGTTTTTCTAATTACTTGTTAAGTCTTAGCAAAGACAAAAGTTTTTCAGACCCCATTTTAAAATTTCCACATTTACTTTAGAAACAGCCTTCCGGACAACTGAGATCCTTAAAGTCACCTGAAAATACTATTGGCGATAATGATACATGGAGTTGGCATGAACTTTCAGCAACTCACCAATGAAGAGCCACAGTAATGTCCAGATTACAACTCCTAAAATGAATAGAATGAGGGTAAAGAGAATTATTTTGTTTTGAAAATTCCATAGCAACTTATCTTTTTTCTTCAATTTGTCATGCTTTTTCCATGCCAGAATCCTCTTTGCCAACTTGTCTTCTGCAGATACCATTTGGACTGAAATGTTGGCTGCCTAAAATAAGGTGAAAGACAACAAAATCATGGAATGTTTCTAGCAGGAATTGACTGATCAACAAGTCTCAACCAATTCGTTCCTCAGAGAAAAGTCTCCACCTCCTTTAGGCTGTGAGCAGTGGCTATGAACAGGCTCTTCCTGCATATCTAGATCCCTCTGAGAAGTTACCTCCAGTGAACCTCAGCACAGGTCTTGCTGAGATGGGACCTGCACAAAATCATCACCTGGATAGCCAAACGCTTGATAGTTTATTTTGAACTACAGTCCCAAATTCTCTAAGCTGGATCCAAAATATGTCCTGACCATCTCATCTAGGTACAAAAGACTACATGACCATTTCTATATTTGCAGGAGGAGTTTCCACTTCTTATCAGATATCTACAGCTTGTCTGTTCTGGAAAGCCCATTTGTACCAGACACTGCCACCATCCCTTGGGCATTTTCCTCTGCAGAAGATAATCAACACATTTAAGCAGACAAAAAAATGTTTATCAGTTGCTGCAGGCACAGCAAGAGCTGCCTGAAGAAGTCTCTAGCACTTCATAAAATTCTCTCTTAGGGTATCTCCTGTCACAGTCAAATGGTTTGTTGTGAGATCAGCAGGAGGTTCAGTCACCTTTCTCAAGTCAATTCATTGTCTTATCTCTGCAGAGTTTAGCTGGCAAATTCCTGGACTCAGAGTACTACTGACCAAATGCACTGCATATGAATACAGTTTTAGCTGTTACACCCAACTGCACCAGAATTAAATTACAAGAAAAAAAGCAAAAACCCCACAACAAAACCCACATCGCATTTTCTCCTTCCATAAAAATTATAGCCTAAGTTAGAAAATATTGCTACATAAACAAGGAGCATGCAGGAAAAACACTCTAAAAACATGTTGATGCCAGTGAGAGGGAAGCTCTCAAGGAGTGGCCTTAGGATGCTGTGGGCTGTCCATGACTGGAGATGTTGAAAAATACCAGTCAGCAATCAGCAGCAAGGGTTTTAGTGCACTGTCTCCTATGAAGCACAAAGTCTTAGACAAAATTACGTGGCTCAGGAACTCATATATATGAGGATTAAACTGAACTTCATAATTTTAAAGATGAAGACCAAAACAAATAGGTCTTTTTCCTTGTTTTTGGCACAGCTTGATTAATTTTAAGGGCCTCTTCAAAGAGGGTCTCCCTTACCTCCCTTTCCTCACAGCTGAATATGCCGCTCAGAGGGCTCGGTACATCATTTCTAAGCAGTGCAAATCAAAAAGCTCTGACAACAACCAATGATAAGTGGTCTATGATTTGCTCAAGAGGCTGACAGCCTCACTCTGAGGGACAAACCACTGTCATACCACCTATCCCCTTCTGTGCCTATACAAAAAAACATGGAGGAATTCACAATCACACAAGAAGAGACACACTAAACAGCAGAGCCCCCAGCTTGGGCAGATCTAGCTGTTCCCTGTGCTCAATAGGCCCTTTTTAGCCTCTGCAGAACTACAGGAGGTGAAAAATGAAGAGAAAGGTGCAACAAGACGCTCAGCTATTTACCAGCATTGCATTGTTTGAAACCTCTCAGAAGGTAGCCTGCAAAGAGCGTGTGATCTGTTGTAAACTAAAATGCGTGGACACAATAGTAATTTTTCATCCATACTAATTAGATTACACTTGATGAGAAAGAAGACCATGAAAATCAGGAAGTAACCAGCTGAGAATTTCACTCTTGAGTTTTCAGTGTGGGATGCCAAGTTTAATACAGTGGCTACAAAAGCTCTGTGCTGATGCATCTTGACACACAGGAAATGACAAGCACAACTGCCAGCCATTTGCACAAGTGGTGTTGTAAAATAACCTACAATAAGTGCTTCTTTCCTTTTGCTTGAGAGTAGGAGACCCCCATCTGTGTTTTGGGTCTATCAAGATAAGAGAGATGTTGATAATCCAGAGTGATTCCAGGGGAAGATCACAGAGGTAAGGAGTTGGAGTATATGATGTACAGCAAAAAAGCTGAGAGCCTTAGGGTTGTTCAGCAGCAGACAAGAAGGCAAAGACAATGCGAGTAAATCTAATTATAGATTTCCATATCTAAAGTGAGCTATGGAAAAGACAAAGCCACACAGTGAAGAGAGAGCCGCAACAGCCACATACAGCAGCAGGGGACATTCGGGCTACACTGCAGAAGCGGGAAGAATGTATTTCACCACAAGGGCCATGCACCTGACCCATGCCCAGAGAGGTCAGGGAACCCTTATGCCTGGAGTTATTCAAACGTCAGAGGATCAAAGTTCCAAGAAATTTGTTCTTGTTTTGATGTTAGCTCTGTTCTTAAAAAAAAAAAAATCTGAAGAAGTCTTCACCAGCACATTTCTTGATACATTTCTCTGATATTATGCACTAGCAATACTATCAAGAAGAGACCTCTATGTATCCTCAGAGAAAGCATAAGAAACATTCCCACAAATATCCTGCTGGTCCCATAGTCAAATACAACAGATAGCAAGCTTTGATCTCAGAGTGGAGGATATTCTAAGAGGAGAAGAAAATTCGGTAATAATAACAAGTAGAGTTAAAAGACTAAGTATGACCTTCTACAATTTTCCCAAACAAAATCTTTAAACACAAAATCGGAACATTTCAGATTAATGTCTTCTGTCTAGGTAATTAACTGCACTTTTTTGTGTGTGTGTGCTCTCCACTTGATTTACCCATCTTCTGTATTTTTTACAAAACTTACTGAGTCTCTTTAAAATGAATGTTTGTTTGTTTAAAGCTCTGGATTGTCACAAAGTTCCTTTATACACTCAAGTGTTCAGTAGGCCAGCATGAGGCAGCTCAATGAATGCTGAGTTCTGACATCTGAAATTTTGGTCACTTTCATCAAGATTCCCACAATAATATTTTATACTAAGGTTTTGCCATGTAATTCCTTTTTGTGGCTCTAGACCTAAACAGACGGATTTATTATTAAAAATTAAACCCTGTCAAGTTTTGTTAAAAATTCCTCAAAGTATACTCTGGATATATAAGTGGGCATTTGAAACAACTGATGCCTTCATTGCATCTACTGTAATCCTCATCTTATTTTTTTTAAAGGCAATTCATGTATCAAGCTTTCCATGACAATGTTCTCTTTTACATGGGATTCACAGGAATATTGAATGCTGTGTGTTACATTATCAGTATTTCCATGTTTTATTAATTTACTATAAACATTTTATAGTAAGGAAAGCGATGGCAAAGTTAAGCTGCTCCCTTCCCTCAATAACAACCATAATTCTCAATTCAGCTTTCCTCTCTACTGCAACTTAGTTCTTGTATTCTAGAACTGGTTTCCAGCTAACGTTGCAATTTGACTATCACCACACAATAAATTATTTAATTACATCTTTGTCATGAGTTAGCACTCATACAACCATCACCTTCTCTGTCTTCTCTGGGAAAAGCAAAACATTTTGCCTCCTTTCTTGCCCTCCTGCCCTTCTTGCCTAGAAGTTAACTTCTTTTTGGAAAAATATGCTGCATGACACCAATATAAGCTTTTATGTTGTCACACTACATGTCTATTGTTTCAATTGTCTGAAAATACATAATATTAGCAATCCAGAGATAAACACATGTTGACATTTTCAGACCAAGCTATAAACTAGAAAACTATACCAAATCTAACCATCATGTTAAGTTTAATACTTGAGAATTAGATACAAGATACCTGGTAATGTCAAGAAGTATAGAAAATCAAGAATGTTTAAGTCACCTACTCACACTTACTTCATCTTCAGGTTTTGCTGTTGGGGAATCATTTTTTTCATCCATTTCAGCAGATTTAATTTTATGATTTGCCCAAGCTGAGAAAGAGCCTTGTACCTTTTCTCAGGCACCCCTTCTGCTTGTGAAGCTGAAGACAGCTAATTGCAATGTCCAGGACCAAAAGAGGCATCAATTTACTTCAATGAGTTTCCAATTGTAATCTCATCTGCCCTACTTGCACCTTTGCAAATGTTAGAAGGCTGCTATCATATAACTTTAGACTTCAAATTCAGACTGGATAAAATAGGCTTTTAAAGCTTTTTATAAAGCTGAAATATTAAAATACAAAACTGTAGTGCTAAAATCTATATATCACTGATCCTTATTGGTCCTTTCCAATTCAGCATATTCTATGATTCTGTGAAAATGTTACAACATTAGTTACATGAACAAGAAAAGTGGGAAGTAAAACATAAAAGTGAGAGTAAAAACATGCTAAAATAAGGAAAAGAAATATAAGCACCCCAAGTAAAAGTGTTGAAAATTGCAGATAACAACAGCAAATCAAGATGAGCATTTGGACTTTCATCTAAAATTTTGTAATGTACCTGTCGAACTCAAATTTGGTTATTTTATTGTAACTGGAAAATAAACTGCTCCAGGCAACTTATTTCATATTGTTAAAATAGATCAGGCTTCAAATTGAGAATCCTTTTTGTAATCAGATGCAGTAAGTCACTTGTATTATAACAGTTCCGTCCCATTGTCTTTGTTAATTAAATATTTATAGAGGATGTAAACCAGTACTTTTCTCAATGGATGCTAAGTATAGAGCTATCTTTCCTTTTAAGCGATTAACAATCTCAATGCTTTCCTTGGGTCATCTGCAGAAATGATACTTGAGATATACAAATATTATTTCAAGAATAACCCTTCTATTAATTTATCTTTGAAAATATAAAACCTACACTAGCAATAAAAAATATAAAAAAAAGGAAAAAAAGGTGCACTACAATAGAGGTATAGAATAGAACAGAAAAGATGTAGTCAGCAGTCATAGCAAGTGAGTGTCAGGTGTGATCTATGCTCTGTGCATGTAACCAGCAATAAATTACTTCAACTACAAGGCAAAAATTCCTACAGTGAGATAATGTACTAGCAAACTAAACACTGCTTATCAGGAGTCATCTTTGGCTTATGCCCTGAAGCACAGTAATTATGTCCTCAGTCCTTACTGCTTGATCTAGAACTGCAAGGTATTTTAAGCATATGAAATGATATGTTCAGCTCTGGGCCATATTAAAGCTTAGTGGCATAGGAAAATCGATCCATATACTCAATATTACTATATTTATTTGCTTGGAAGTCTCTTTTTTGTTTGTTTGTTTGTTTTGATTTAATTATGCTTAATTGTTAGGGACTATTCTGGTCTCTTAAAGTATTCATGTAACTCCCCAAAGTCTCCCACTGCCCCATGCACAGGGATTTACTATGCTGTAAGTGCTATTTCACAGATTGAAAGAGCATTGACAGGTAAGTCCCCATCCCCCTGCACTACTCAGGGACTGACTGGGAGGTGAAAAGGTGCGGGTAAGTAGAAAAGCAGCAAGCAAAGAAGTGGGCATGGGAAAGTAGGGCGGAACAATGTTGTTTCAATGCCTTCTAATTTCCCACTACCCACATTTATACTTCAATTTCAATTTTAAATAATCTCCCAGTCTTCATCAGAAAAAACTTTCCTTCCTTCTTGTTCCTCCCATTTTATCCCCTGATCCTGCTGAGGAGAGGAGGTAGGGGCTGAGCAGCTGGGTGGGAGTTTGGTTGATAGCCATGGCTAAACTATGACGGTGTTGTGGTACCTGGTACATACTTGCCCCTCCTCACTGTTTAAAAAGCATTGGTTTGAGTTTTGTTCATGATATCTTTATTTTGAAACAGAATGCATTAAATATAAAGAAACTGACAAACTGAAATGAAATATCGAAAACGTAAGAAATAAAACCATCTTATTGAAAGCAAGCACTGTTGTTTTCTTGTGCTTAATTAATTGCATATTCCTTACATTAAAAAAAAAAAAGAAGCCTTAAGATTTAAAAAAATCAAAACCAATGCAAACTATAAGCTTACTCTCTCAGTTCCCCTGATGGGGACCAATGATTCCAATTCAGCTTGAAAAGTTACCATGACCTAATTATTCCAGTTCTAAGCGCTGTGGAGAAACTGGCTTTCACATAAGTCCACCTGAAAGGGCTGTTGGCTTTAAGTGGGTATGAAAGCAGCTTCATTTTCATCTTCTCTAAGTAGTACATAACAAAACATGACTCTTAACCTCTTTCTGACCCAAATTAGTCTTTGGTGCATCCTTCCCTACATACACAAACACTCCTCTCCCTTTCCACTCTGGGAGATGGGCAATGCAGTTTGTCCCAAGATGAAAACACTGGGTATTTGCAGGAGGAACAGTCTAGGTGCTCATGTCATGAATGCATTCTAGACATGACATTTGGATTGGCATTGGTGCATGCTGGCTTGCAAAAGAGTATATAAAATGCCACTGGAGACCAGGAAATCTGGGCAAACTGATGTCACTCACAGACACAGAATCACACAGATTAGAAGAGACCTTCAAGATCATCGAGTCAAACTCATGCCCTAACACCGAACTAAACCATGGCACCAAGTGCTACATCCAGTCTTTTTATAAATACCAGGGATGGTGACTCCACCACCTCCCTGGGCAGACCATACCAGTACTTCATCATTCCTTCCATAATGTTTTTTCCCCAATCCAACCTATATTTCCCTTGGCCCAGCTTGAGACTGTGTTCCCTCGTTCTGTCAGTTGCTGCCTGGAGAAAGAGACCAACCTCCACCTGACTACACCACCATTCAGGAAGCTGTAGAGAGTGATAAGGTCACCCCCCCGAGTCTCCTTTTCTCCAGGCTAAACAGCCCCAGCTCCCTCAGTGGTTCCTCACAGGGTTTGTGTTCCAAGCCCCTCACCAGCCTTGTTGCCTCCTCTGGATGCACTCAAGCATCTCAATGTCCTTCCTAAACTGAGGGGCCCAAAACTGGACACAGCACCCAAGGTGTGGCCTCACCAGTGCCGAGTAAGGGGAAGAATGACCTCCTTGCTCCTGCTGGCCACACTATTCCTGATACAGGCCAGGATGCCACTGGCCTTCTTGGCCACCCAGGCACACTGTTGGCTCATGTTCGTGTCGACCACTACCCCCAGGTCCCTTTCTGCCTGGGCACTGTGCAGCCACACCATCCCCAGCCTATAACATTGCAGAGGGTTATTGTGGCCCAAAAGCAAGCCTTGGCTCTTGGACTTATTAAACTGCATCTTGCTAGACTCTGCCCATCCATCCAGCCATTCCAGGTCACTGTAGAGCCCTCCTACCTCCCAACAGATTAACACACGCTCCCAGCTCAGTGTCATCTGCAAATTTACTAATGAAAGACTCAATACCATCATCCATGTTGTCAATAAAAATATTGGACAGAACTGGCCCCAGCACAGATCCTTGAGGGACATCACTACTGACTGGCTGCCAGCCGGATGCAGCACTGTTCTCTGGGCCTGACCATCCAGCCAGTTCTTAACCCAGCAAAGACTGCTCCTGCCCAAGCCATGGGCTGCCACCTTTTCCAGGAGTATGCTATGGGAGACAGTGTCAAAGGCCTTGCTGAAGTCCAAACAGACAACATCCACAGCCTTTCCTGCATGCAAAAAGTGGGTCACCTGGTCATAAAAAGGAGACCAGGTTGGTGAAACATGACCTACCCCTCCTAAACCCATGCTGGCTGAGTCTGATACCCTGGCCATCCTGTAAGTGCTGTGTGATGACACTCAATATAAAGTGTTCCAGTACCTTCCCGGGTACTGAGGTCAGGCAAACTATAATTACCAGGATCCTCCTTCCAGCCTTTCTTGTGGATGGGTGTCACATTGGCCAGCTTCCAGTCATCTGGAACCTCACAAGTGAGCCAGGACTGTTGGTAAATGATGGAGAGCGGCTTTGCAAGCTCATCTGCCAGCTCTCTCATCACCCTGGGATGGATCCCATCTGGGCCCATAGATTTATGAATATCCAGGTGGCACAGCCTCCTCCTGGATAACACGGGGACCATTCTACTCCCTGACGCCACCTACCAACCCAGGAGGACAGATGTCCTGAGGACAAGCCATCCTGAAGCTTCCAGCACTTCAGGGTCAATTCCTTTAACATGGAAGACAGGGCACACTCAGTTTTGGATGAGTGAGTAAAAGTGCTAAGATCCTGAAACAGAGATACAATCTTGAATTAGCTACATAGGTGCTTTTTGCTTTATAATTGAGAATTCTGCAAGGCCAAACACTGTAGATTTACACATTTCTAGTCAAACTTTCTCACACTTAAAACACTTTAGATACTATAATCCATTGTAATAGATCATAAAGCTTTTATTTATACACTGCATTGGCAATATTTATATACTCCACTAGCAATAAATCTAATTGTGATCATGCACACATTGATTGTGTCCTACTTCTCCCACCTGGCTGAGAACACTCCCTCAACTCCCCTGCTACACCCCCTAGCCACTGAGTCCCTGATTAAGGGAAAGGTTACAGAGGATCCATGCAACAGCCTCAAGCCACAGCAGAGATGTCTGTCTGTATTACATAGATGCATCCTGGAAGAAGCTGGGATACCAGCAATTCAGCCTTCTAGGACAAAAAGCTTGTCTTGTGCTGCACAGTCCTAGTGCTATGCTGGGGAGAGGTAGGGTTCATTTCACCTGTCAGACTGTCTAGAAGTTAGGCATGTATATCATGTAAACAAACAAAAGAGTTTGTTTTCTAGACTGAGTCTATACATGATGGTGATAGAGAAGTATTCAAAACAGAGAAGATGAATCACACTTTCTGAGTACAGACAGAAAAGAGGCAATTATCTTACCAAACCTATCCTTTACAAAACCATCTCGGTGTAATAGAAATATTTCCCTTCTGACCAAAGCTGCCTTCATGCTCAGCTCAGAGGCTTTCTTGCTCCTTTAACTGATGGGAGCCCAGAACTAGCCTGACAGCATCAGCCCACTAACACAGCAGGGAGTTCCACAGAGCTACTAACCTCATCATGACATTTTTTCCAAACTAAACATCAGAAGTGACAGTTAGCTTGTATTGCAGGATCTTCCTTTGCTTACCAGAAATGTCTAACAAGCTGCATGAAATCATGGAGGAAAAGTCCCCACACAAAGCAAAGTTAATTCTACTACAACCTTGTTTTATTACCTATAAGAATTCTCTTGCATACTGCTTGTATCTGTTTTTCTTTAATCAAAAGAAAAATCTCTTTTTCTTTAATAAAACTCAGGTAAAGTACAGGTTTTAACATGTGTGTGAAAACTAAACAAGAGTTTAAGTGGTAATTTATAGTAACATTTCAGAAGCATAAGAACGTTTAGAAGCATTCATAAACATTCTTAAATCAATCAATTTTCATTGGTACACAATCATACTGTCTGATTCTATACTTATTCCCTCAAATAATATCTTCAAATTACAGCCGAGATTACTCCAACAGAGGAAGGAAAGGTTTTGCTGCCCTTCCTAATAAGCCAGCTGAATTTGTTATTGAGCTTCATTTCGAACACAGAGCAAGTCAAATACCTATACCTTCAATAAGCATATACTAATAACTACTGTGGTATTAGTAGTCTGCAAAGATCTGCATACACACAGTCAAGTCATTAACATTTTGAATACGTCTCTTCCATCACTGAAGACAGAACCAGCACACAATAGATGCTATTTTGCTATTTCAATTTTCTGAAAGCTGAAATTGCAAGCAAGATGAAGTGTCACTTTTATCAAAGTATTGAAGGGGGTAGACAATTGATTACTAAATACTAAATTATTAATAGCTGTCTAGTAACACGTCTCAGTGTCAACTTCGAACCTCTTTTCCTCTCCTCCATTGAACGAGTACCATGTTGCTTGCTCTCCAGATCTTATCATCTATAGATGCAACTTGGAATCACAGTGCTTGTATTTATTTTTCTTCTCCTTGATCTCTTACTCAATTTCTGATTGCTGATAATACTTGATTATGCACTAGAGGTCTCTGATATAACAAAACATTTTCCAACACACAAAATCACATTGGAAATTACAGGCAATTGAACTGTCTTCAAGGATCCAGAAACAATACATAACTGCCATTTGCAGGGCACATCACCTGAAATGAAGCAGCTGATCATATTGCATAGCAACGCTAATAGAGCTATTTCATCTCAACAACAGACTGAGAAAAGCTTAGTTATTTGCATCACATCAACTTAAATCTAAAACGCTAACTGAGCACATCTTTTGGACACAACATCCATTTATCAGTCTGTGCCATTTTAAGGACAGCAAGCCCTGCTATTCCATCAGTTAGTGGTCAACACTATCCAATGCTCATTGGTGCCGCTAGCTAATTTTACTCTCCATTTCTCTCTTGCTTATATGAAACTGCTACGTGTAGCAAAGCAAGAAACAAGCAATATTGATACAGCATATATGGAGTAATACCGCCAGATTAAATATGATTTACTAGGACAATCACAGTGGTATGAAACCTGCTGCATTTCAAATTAAAAAAAATACTATTAAAAACAGAGTTTCTGCAATAATGAGGTTGGCCCAGTTGAAGTAGTACTGAAACAAAAGGTAGCACCCTCTAGAGACCAAGTCAGGGCAGATCTTCAGCCAAGCAAAAGCCACATTTGTAGCTTTTCAGGTGATATCCTCATGTGCAAATTCCCATCCTTCAGAATGCTCAGTCACGTGTGCTTGGATAGGTCAGGCCTGAGCAGGGTCTGACAAGCCAAGTCAAAGCACTTTCATTGCTGAAAGTCTCTGTGCCTGTCCCCGCAAAACACACTTCAGTTGGTGATCTGGGCTTTAATTGGTTAAAAGTGAACAAAGATGAGATCTATAAGGTCATGGCTTCAGCTTGTAGGCAGTGCTATACAAAAGCACTGGTCCATGAGACTGAGACCTCCAGAAACTTATATGGTTAATGGATACCCTGTTCTCTATCACCAAACCCTGTGTGTCATATGGAAAGCGATGAGGAAAGCCTCTCTCTTCTCTCACTTTCTCAGCAGTCATAACTGTTGCCACAACAGATGCCAGTTGATGTGAGTCTAATGTTTAGTGCAAGAAAATCACAAATATCTTACTCATGCTTATCTCCCCAGGGAACACAAAGCCCCATGCCAGCCTAGCCTCAGTGTTTGCCACAAACAAATGCCCCTACAAAATGCTAATATAATCTACTTGTTCTGCTTTTCCACTGTTGCATTTTCCTTGCAATTAAGCAGAGATCTTGGATACCCTGATAGAAGACCAGCACTGGAAGTTTAACTCCTTGTCTTCCATCCTCTTTCTTTCAAAAATCTACTCATGCCCTTTCCTTTCAAGTCTTGATGTTTCCCCTCATTTCTATTACTTTGATCACTTTCTAAGTAGGAGGATAGACCAAAAAAGCCTAGGGGCAAAAACCCCAACAAACCCAAACAAAAGCCAATCCCTTAAGTTTTTTCTGGTTTTGTAACTTTCACCTAAAAGACCTCAGAAGGGCATTGATGCCACCTGTTGATGCCTCAAGTTTCTCAAGTTTTGGGTTTCGGCGGCTTTCACATCTTCAAAGACACTCTTCCTCAGCTCCGAGCCCGAAAGACAAACAGTGTGGAAGGATGAGACTTCGTCATCGTCATCTGGAGTGATTGATTGGACAACGAATGGGGCATATGCAAATAGACTAGAATCTAGAAAAAGAGGGGGTGTCAGGAACTCGGCCTCCTTTTGACTTGCATGTCAGAGCGACCCCAGGCAGCGGTGGCAGCTGCCGGGGCTGGCCTTGAAGGCCAGGAATAAAATTTATTGCTGCCTCACCCTAACTCAGCATCTGCCCCTGTTGTCTCAGGCAACAGTTTGGTGACCGCGGCAGGACAAGGGGGGTTGAAGCTGCTGGGAACCCTAGAGACCTTTTTTCATCTTATCGGCGGAGGTCCCAGGTGCCAGCACAAGAACCCTTTGAGGCAGAGCGCGTGAGTGACATGATCGGGTATAAGGGCGGCTTGTTCCTTGTTCAGCGTCCAAGTTTATTGCTAGGATCTTTGTGAGATCTGGCGCGAATCTAAGAAGAGATTTTGAAATCCCTAGTTTGGCCTAAGGAAGGGTTGCCTCCCTATCAAGCTGCTGAGAGCCCTGAAGCCAAAGTGTGGCGCAAGAGATAGCTATCTGGGCTGTAGTTCGGAAAGTTGCGAGTTCAAATCCCAGCTCAGGGGTGGTTGCTTTTGTTTGGGATATCAGAATGGGTTGTGCATACCCTAGTGACAGTAGTAGTAAATCAATTCCTAGAGACAGCCTCCTGGGCTTAGTATTGAGAAACTAGACTAAATGGGTTGGGGAGGAGTCCCCACTTACAAAGCCTAAATTGATTAGGCTTTCAGAGACAATATAGCCAACATATACGTTAGATAATAGAGAGGTGAGGCCTCAATTTAAGAGCTTAGACAAAAGATTGATATCTAGCTTAATGTCATGTTTGTGTAGAGATAGATGCTTCGAGGAATTAGAATATGCCAAGTTGTTTATAGTGTTAGCTTGCAAAAGAGCTCGGGATAGTAAGAAAGAGAATATCATGATAGTATGGGGGAAAAAAAAAAAGCCTTTTCTCTGCAGCGTGTGTAACAAGGATCAGCCAGAGGACCTAGTGGCCCCTGCGCTGAGAGCTGGGTCTGGCCAGGGGGCGGTCACCCCCCTGCCGCCACTGCCCTATTCGCAGTCGCAGGGCCGGCCTGAGCCCTGGGCTGTGAAGAGGGAAGAGGAGGGGTTTCGGCGCCGAACACCGTCTCCGTCCTCATCCACTTCGCCCCCCCAAAGGGCTGAAAAAAAAGGGGGGCAGCAGCAGCAACCTCTGGCCCCATCCCAAAAAGAGGGGGCCAAGGACAGAGAGTATCCCAGGGACAGCGCAGGCTGTGCTAAATGTAGCCTGAAGGAAACCTCCCCCGATCCCGAGCCCGTCCATTACCATAGCAACCCCAAAGGCCAAGGAGCTGTCTCAGGAGATGATGTAATTAGAGGCAAACGAACAGCAGATAGAGTCTATCGTGCACATAGCTTGATACGGTTGGGAAGCAGAACTGCGCTCATAACAGAATCTGATAGCTCTTGCTCAAACAGTTCTGAGGATAAAAAAAGTGAAGGAGAAGCAGTCGAAATTGCAAACAGACGTAAGAGAGAGAAGATAGTGAGGAGAGCAATAAGAGAGCGAAGCCCAATTGCCAGGCGTACTAAGCAAGAGAAGAAGGAAGGGGAGCCAGTTCTGCAGGCTCCTTTGAGGCAAGCAGTTAGTAATCAAGGGCCAGTGTATGTGAAGGTTCCATACTCCCTCATAGAATTAGAACAGTAGAAATCTACAGTAGGGAAGTACAAAGAAAACCCAGACAAAGTAGCCCAATTAGTGAAGAGAGCAATTAATTCCCAAAATCCTGATTAAGTTGACTTAAATTCCATGCTCGATACATTACTAAATCCTACGGAAAAACGAATAGTCCATAAGGCTATCACCACTTTTGTTGAAAAAGGCATAGCCAGTAGAATGCTTCAGGGTACTGTCGCTCAAATCTTCCCCCTAGAAAACCCAGAGTGAGACCCCAATACACCCGAGCAGTTAGCGCGGTTAAAACGATATCAAAACCTCGTAGTGTATGAATTGAAACATGGTGTCCCCAAGGCTATAAACTGGTCAAAACTCTACAAAGTTAGACAAAATTATGATGAATCGCCTACTAATTTTTTGAACCGACTAAGAGAGACCGCCATCAAATACACAGATTTGGATCCTGAGTCAGGTGATAGAAAGGCACATCTAGTTTTGCTATTTATGAGCCAAGCTTCGAATGATATAAGGAGGAAATTGCAAAAGCTAGAAGAAGTCCAAGACATAGATAAGCTGTTGGAGGTGGCCTAGAAGGTATTTCGAGATAAGAGTCCGACCGAAAAAGGCAAGTCTCAATCTGTTAGGAAAGCAGCGCAGGAATAGCCAGTTAGAAAGACTTCCCCTACAGAGAGGGACCAGTGTACCCTCTGTAAGAATTTAGAGTATTAGAGAAAGACGTGCCCACTGTTGAAGGAAAAACCCTCAGTTCCCCAGCTTCCAGTGGTACAGACCTCAGGCGGCTCAGGGTCTGATTGATGGAGACCGAGGGCTACCCCCCCAGCAGAGCCCTCGGTTATAGCTAAGCTGGGGAAAGAGGAGGTAGAATTTTTAGTAGATACGAGAGCAGCGTACTCTGTGTTGAACACCTTAGAAAAAAAACTGAGTCACAACACCACACATGTTGTTGGGGCAACCGAAGTAAGCAAAACTCGACCTTTCTTTCAGCCCTTAGATTTCAAATTAGAGAAGCATTAGGTGACTCACCAATTCCTTTATATGCCCAACTCCTCCAAACCATTGTTGGGCAGAGCCTTATTAAAAAAGTTAGAGGCAGAAATTAAGTTCAGAAGGAGAAAAGGCATACAAATCATAATCCCTGAATCTAAAATTGTCCAAGTTGCCGCACTTTTTGTACAGGAGACACACTATGAAATCCCCGCTGAAGTAGTAGATGCAGTAAATTCAATAGTATGAGCTAGTGAGGTTCCAAAAAAATCTAGACAAGCAGAACCGGTGAGGGTTACACTCAAACCAAGAGCTGCACCGGTAAAGCAAAAACAATATCCCTTAAAGTTAGAAAGCCGTATGGGACTAGCGCCTATTATTGAAAATTTCTTACAACATAGTTTGTTAGTGCCATGCGAATCCAGATTTAACACCCCCATTTTAGCTATTAAGAAAGCAAATGAGAAACGCTACCAATTAGTGCAAGATCTAAGAGCCATTAATAAGATTGCGGAAGATATACACTCAGTGGTAGCTAATCCCTACACCCTATTAACCACACTAACAGACGAATTAGGGTGGTTTACAGTACTAGATTTGAAGGATGCCTTTTTTTGCATTCCCGTACACAAGGATAGTCAAGAGCTTTTTGCTTTCGAATGAGAAAACCCTGCAACAGAGAAGAAAAGCCAACTCACTTGGACAGTTTTACCGCAGGAGTTCAAATACAGTGCAACTCTCTTTGGGAACCAGCTAGCAAAAGAACTAGAAGACTGGAAAGGATGAGAGCCAGAAGTGGTTATTCTTCAGTATGTTGATGACATCCTGATTGCAGCTAGGTCCAAAGAAGAGTGTATACAGCTTACTGTAAGTTTGTTAAATTTTTTAAGATCTAATAGATATAAAGTTTCGAAAAATAAAGTGCAAATTGCTAAAAAAGAAGTAGTCTATTTAGGACTAGAGATCTTCTGTAGACATCGACGGCTTAGTAAAAAAGGGAAAGAAGCCATCTGTAAGCTCCCCGAGCCCCGCACCGTAAGAGAAATGCAAGCTTTCCTGGGAATGGTAGGCTAGTGCCGTTTGTAGATAGCCAATTATGAGTTGTTGGTAAAACCTCTGTATGAAGCCTTAGAAGCTGCTGAAAGATAAGTTATTGAGTAGACTAAAGCGACCGGAGCAGCTTTCAAACAGCTGAAGCGTTCACTCATGTCAGCTCCTGCATTAAGACTGTCAAATTTAACTAAGCCTTTTAAACTCTTCACGCATGAAAGGCTGAATATGGCACTGGGGCTACTAACACAGCGCCTCGGGGATCAACGGAGGGCTGTAGCTTACTTTTCCAAACAACTGGACAATGTAGCCCAAGGCTGGCCAGGGTGTCTGAAGGCTGTGGCAGCAACGGTTATCCTGATCCAAGAAGCCCGAAAGCTCACCCTTAGGCAACACATAGATGTGTATGTACCCCATGCTGTGGCCGCTGTACTGGAGCAAAAGAGAGAGCATTAGTTATCGAGTAATCGGATGCTTAAATATCAAGTGCTATTGCTAGAGCAAGATGACGTTACCTTGAAAACAACTTCTGTTGTTAACCCAACTATGTTCTTGTCAGCCACCTTAATTGACGGAACACCTGAACATAACTGCTTGCAAACAATTGAAGAAGTTCATTCTAGTCGACCAGATCTAAAAGACAAACCCTTAGAAGATCCAGACTGAGAACTTTTCACGAATAACAGCAGTTTTATGAAAGATGATAAGAGAATGACTGGCTATGCCGTGACCACGCTAGACAAGGTGATTGAAGCCAAAGCTCTGCCAGCAGATGTGTCATCGCAAAAAGCTGAATTAATTGCCTTAACAAGGGCCCTAGACCTGAGTAGCGAAATAAAGGTAAATATATGGACCAATTCTAAGTATGCATTTAGCATCGTCCCTGCCCACGGGGCTATTTAGAAGGAGAGAGAGCTTCTGAACACTCAAGGCAATCAAATTAAACATGCTGAACAGATACTTGCTCTCCTAGAAAGCATCCAGAAACCCACAGAAGTGGCTATTATGCACTGCAAGGGCCACCAGAAAGAGAAAACCGTTCCAAAATTAGAGAATCGCTTTGCTGATAAAGCAGCTAAGAGAATTGCAGAAAAGAGCATCCTGGCAGTAATCCCAACAAAAGAGATTGACTTATCTGAGTTCACCACAAGATATGATCAAGCAGATCATGAGCTAATTAAGTTTCTTAAAGCCGAAATCACAGAGAGTAGATGGGCTGTTACGCCCGCAAATCAGGTTGTGGTACCACCCCTGATTTTGCGGGAAGTAGCCCAGAGAAAACGTGAGAACACCTATTTTGGAGCCAAAAATTTCTTAAAACATTTTAAAAAAGTGGTAGTGAGTAAAAGAATAGCTGTCATTGCACGATCAGTAGTAAATAAATGTGAAGTGTGTTGTAAGAATAATCCTGACACAAAGAAGAAAGTGATGTTGAGAGTGACAAAGGCAAGAGACCTCCCGAGAAATTATTGGCAAATAGATTTTGCAGAGTTACCGCGTAGAGAGAAATACCGATATCTCTTAGTATTAGTTGATACCTTCAGTGACTGGCCAGAAGCTTACCCCTGTCGCACCAACACAGCTAAAGAAGTAGTAAAAGTCATGCTTAACCACATAATTCCGAAGTTTAGGGTTCCCTTGAGAATGTCATCAGATAAAGGGCCACACTTCTTAGCAATAGTAATTAAAGAAATAAGTCAAATCTTGGAAATCGCTTGAAACTTACACACATCGTATAAGCCCCAAGCGAGTAGTAAGGTAGAATGCATGAATGAGACCCTTAAAACACAAATTAGCAAAATTTGTCAAGAGACATCTATGACATAGGTTCAAGCATTGCCTATTGCCTTACTGAGAATCCGCATCCAACCTAGGCGAAAAGATAACATTAGTCCCTACGAAATACTGTATAGGAAAGCCTATCAGACCCCACATATTCCTGGTGAAGTCCATATGAGAGAGAAGCTTAATTTGCAAAAGTATTTAATAGCCTTAAGTTCTACCTTGCAGAAACTTCAAACCTACATCATGTCATCTAGACCCATAGGATTAGATACGCCTGTACATCCGTTCCAACCTGAAGACTGAGTCTACGTTAAGTGGTGAAATAGTAATCCTTTGCGAGCCAAGTAGGATAGACCATTTCAAGTACTATTGACGACTTTCACCGCGGTCAAAGTCGCTGGTAAAAGATCATAGATACGCTACTCCAAAGTCAAGAAAGCTTCTGCCCCCCATGATAGTAAAAATTAGAGCGGCTCTTTTCCGTATTTAATTAACTATAGAAGCAACAAGTTGGAGAAAACTGTACTATTAGGTTTGTATTTGTACCAAATTTTGCCAAGTATAACTAAACTATCAAATGTATCGAATGCTCATCTGATTGTTGTTGATAAGTACCTATCTATCACTAAGTATTACTGTGTTATCTAGCACTAAGTGTTACTGTTATTGTATTTAGATAGAGACTAGACAAGGTAGAGGCCTTGTCAAGCCTCTAAAAGGGGGGACTGATGCCTCAAGTTTCTCAAGTTTTGAGTTTCGGCGGCTTTCACATCTTCAAAGACACTCTTCCTCAGCTCCGAGCCCCAAAGACAAACAGCGTGGAAAGATGAGACATCGTCATTGTCATCTAGAGTGATTGATTGGACAACGAATAGGGCATATGCAAATAGACTAGAATCTACAAAAAGAGAGGGTGTCGGGAACTCGGCCTCCTTTTGACTTGCATGTCAGAGCGACCCCAGGCAGCTGTGGCAGCTGCCGGGGCTGGCCTTGAAGGCCAGGAATAAAATTTATTGCTGCCTCACCCTAACTGGGCGTCTGCCCCTGTTGTCTCAGGCAACACTGTGATACTTTTATTTCTACTCTATCAACAGAGTATCTATTGATAGAATAGAAATAACTGTAACTATCTATGTTCTGATCCAGGCAGGGAGAATATGGCATGCACATACAACTTCAAACTGTTAAGGAGCAATACAATTTTTTTTTTCTTTTTTTTCTTTTTAAAGCAAGTAACTCAAACTAATCTACTATTAAACATTTAGACTCTTTGCACTTTCAACTGCTAAACAAGCAATTTCACTGAATCTGGTGAGTTTGGGGTTTCTTTCTTCAGGACTTATGGGGCAGCTTGATATTTTGTCCCTAGAAGTGACTGACACTGCTGTTGTCATCCCTCACTCACTAAAGATTTTGGTAAGCAGAGTACCCAGAAGACCTAAGGAGATTAACTCAAGAACTGAAAAAACCTATTTGACAAGGAGGGGCACCAGGAAGTTAATACACCTAATTTGACAAAGAAAAGTTTACACAAAAGTATTTTTAGTGTTTGAATAACATAGATCTGCTATTTCCAGATAACTTACAAGGAAAATCTGGTGTTCAGAATAAAAACTACATGGAAGAACAGACAACCCTGTCAAGATGGACTGCTCATGAGCAGCAACACGGCAACTGCCATGTTGAAAATTTCTTCTTTTTTTGTTTTAGTTTTTCCAGAGATGCTCTTGATATTCTACCTAGGTCACTGCAGTCTTCTCTTACCTTGACATCTTTGGCTACTGGCAGGCAATTTCTTTATCTCAGCTGCAGGGATGTTAATCTTCATTAGGGGTTGATCACCAGCTGAGTAGCTGCTCCTGTCCCTGGGCTGAGTGCAGGGAAGTAAGAGAAGTTAAGAGGATGTGGACTGATGGAAACAAGTGAAAGTCTAAATATAAAACTTGCTACTGTGATCCACACAAGCTGCATTTTTCCCGTGCCTGCTTCTAGGTTCTGCATTACAGAGATTGCTGTTTGTATGTTAGTTAGAGAAGCAGGACTTCAAGGGTTGGATATGGGCATGTTCTGCATAGGCCATGTCCTTACACATTCACTGCCCTGTGAAGAAATTTTAAGAACTAAGGAGCTGTAAACAGGAGGGAGCTACAGCCCTGTCTGCTCCATTTACAATATAATCACTTTAAAAAAAAAAATCATCTTACTGTAGTTTGAACTACAGCTGGGGGGATTTGGTTTTGTTTTTATGTTTTGTGTCTGCCATATGGAAGGCCAGCAGAGAGAAATACCATTTCCAGCTGCTGTGTCTCCATACAGCCTCAACACAAAGAGCTTGTGAACCTTTCTTCAGCACCACCACGTTATCCAGCTCTATCAATCAACATCTCATAGCAACACAACTTGAGCCAGCTTTTTGGACAAAAGCTTTACCTCGGATTTAAATACTGTATTTTCCCATAAGCAGGTCCTATCCCATATTCTTTCAAAGAAGTTGTAACTCTCCCAAAGTTAGAACCCATCACCTTGTAAAAGGTAAAATGAAGCTAATCAAGACCATTGGGGAAATCAGTCTTATCAGCAATTTGCCAAATTAGGCAAGTCACCTGAGATTTGTTTAAGGATCAGGTGGATATCACAGTACACAAGCTGATCACATACATACAAGTACAGTGCCTAGTAAGGGTAGCTGGTCACATAAGCTGCACCTGCCTACTGCAGCGAAATTTCAGTATCCTTTGTTGTCTGGAAAGCATGGGATAAGATCCCCATAGTAAATCCTTTGTGTACAGTAATGTCAGAACCTGCAAAGACTGCACTTCCTCCATGTAACACAGTAGTACTGAATGCATGTGTCTCTTGACCTTCAGACACAGGGACCTCCCTATATTCACTTCCATGTTGGCTACCTACCTACCTTTTGCCTGTCCAGACTTGTAATGGATTTATTTTAACAGGCCAGATGGATTCCCCATGGTGTTTTGATAAGTCAAAAGGAGCAGAGAGCTAATTTAGGATCATCTGAGATGCTGGCAGAGCCACCTTTTTACTGCTATGCCCACAAAACAATATAAACAAGACAAAAAATGACTACACTTCTATAAGGATAACCTGGACCTCTCCTCACAACTCACAGCTCAGAATTTGTGTACTTTCATGTTGTCTCAGCTCAGTTTTGCAAGTGACATCCAGGGCTGCCAATATTTCTCCTCCAGAGTATTCATTACACACTGAAACCACCATCATATGGTTGGGATCCTGTTCAAGATATCAAATCTCAGACCTGGCCTCAGCCTCATCATTTCTCAAACTTCTTTCTCATAATAAAGTATTTATTTAACTCAAATTTCCCTTTGGGGGTGGACATGGGGAGATGAGGACATGATGCATAACTGTATGCACATGATTTCAAATTGGTTATAGATACTGTATTTTTCAATGAGTCTTCATAATACCCTGCATTTTCAGTGCAGCCTACCTCATGATGATTATAAAGAAATCTCAGACACAATAATAAGTCTGAGAAGTGCTTTTGCATTTGTAAGGAATCCTAAAGGAGGAAATTTGATTCATTCTGTAAAACACTGAGCACAGGGCAATAGCCACATCCTTGATCCCAAAGGACAAAGTGTAGTTACAAGCACCCAGCTCATAAGTAATGTTCTTTACAGAACCATTTTTGGAGTTGGTTTTCCACACTCCAAGGAGCAAAACAGTGTTCTTGAAAAAAAAAAAAAAAAAAAAAAAAGCACTATTTTAGAGGTCCTGGTTGCCTTTTGATGTATAGACACTTATCTATACTAGAATAAAAATACCACTGTCTTTCATTTCTTCATTTTTTGAGTAGCTCCTGCCAGACACAGGAACAGTTTTTCCCATTGCAGCAGCTCTGCCTGCACAGAGGGGAGGATATGGAGTGCATTCTGTCTTATTTTAAGACAGCCAAGTAAACAAGCAAATGCAAGTTCTCTTTAAGCAATGTACATTACTGGTCTCCACTATGAACAACTTCCCACTAATGTGAATAAAGATCTGCCTTCCCTCATTCCCAGCCAAGATGACAGTACTTGCTTCTCCACTTGCTATATATAGATTTAAATTAGAAGTATTAACTGAGCCTATACAAACATGGACCAAAGGAACAACTAAAATTCAAGGCCCCAGTGACCTTTGATGACAGAAGGGGTGGTACTGATGACATTAAATATGACTGGTTTATGTTTCCATTTGTAGAGGTCATTCATCTCCCTCTTCTCCCAAATGAGGGAGATACTCCTTTTTTCTAAAGGAACAGCTGGTTAACCTCCAGTGTTGTCTTTTGTTCCCAAGAACTTCCTTTATTCTGTCCATATTTTCCTGTGTTTTATGGGTTATCTTTTCCTGTATTTCATTAGTTATTTCAAGTCCCCTCACAGGAAAGAGAGCTTTAAAGCCATTTATTCTTCCAATTGATTTTTCTTTCTAATTTCCATTTTTTTCCCCTAAAGTACTACCACATGTATAAAACAGGCAGGTTAGCAGTAGGTAGGAAATGTTTGCATTTAGTTTTTATTTGCTATCAGACTGCATCTGCTCCCCTCTTCAGAGCTAAGCAAGGTGCCCAGGAATAGTGAAAAAAACCACCACCAACAAAAAAACCCCTCTCTTGTTTGCTCTGCCTATTTGAGGGTGTTATATTCCTCAGCCCCACCCAAGCCAGCCATGACTACAGCAGTTCAGTTTCCTGCAGGCTTTGCTGACCACACAGCACTCTGTAAGGGCTCACATTTCACCACCTTGACAGAGCAAGCAAACAAATCCAGCTGTTTCCATCCTGCATCTTCTCATACTCCAAAAATATCACTGTAAGGTTTTGAAGTTTAAAGCATGCTAACTGTTCTCTGCTGGCCTTGATCACACATGTTATACAATTAAACTATCATTTTATAAAGGTTCTCTCAAACACAAAGCTAAAATGCCCCTTTTATTTCAAAATCACTATTAAGAATGTAACATTTTCTGAAATTGTGTTCAAAACTAAAGATTCCTTCTAGGTGTATGTTAAGGTTTATGATTCATCCCATTATAGCTAGAGCCTCTTAAAGGAAGAAGACAATGTTCAGAACTAAACCCTCCTTCCTTTATCCCTCCTGCTTTTGTAAGAGCCAGCATTTACACGTAGATGAAGAGCAAGAACATCACTGCTCTTGCAGTTAAGTGCTCCCTGGGCCCATTTATCTCCAGCTAATAATCCAATTTGCCTGGATGTACTTGACTCCAGTAGGAGTGCAATTCACAGAGCAACTGCAGAAGGTAGTTCTTAAGGGATTCATCATATTACATGGAGATAGGCATTTTAAATAGAGAACATATTCTGCCAGAGTGAGGTACACTCATACAGCTTGCTTCAGTGACATGGCAGTACTACAGCTTGCTTTATTTCACAACTCCCACTTAAAAAGCAAGCAGCACAAAAACTGTTTAATCATGCATGGATTCATTTTACAGAATGCAGAGGCTGTAAACAGTAATTTTGCTTTTGATTCTTATCCTACACCAAGTATCAAGAAAGAAAGTGAAAAAGACAGAAGTAATAAAGAAAAAAAATAGCCAATTACTGTAAAAAATCACTTTTTTCTACTTACTTTGATTCAATGGGTTACAGATGTCTCACATCCAAAAAACCACAGAAATATACCACGACAATCAGGTTCACATAATACTTCTCTTCATATTCTTTCTTGAAAGGTTATGGAAAAGCTTGACTTATCAATGCATAACCCTCCTCACCACCACCACCAAAAAAAAGAAAAAACTATCTCTGTTCTAGCCATCGTATCTGGTGTCTCATAATCCAGCTCACATTATGGCAATGCTTCCGGGGGAAGGATTTCCATAATTAAACATGTCACAGCACAAAAAGAAGATTTGTGCTTTTAAGCAAGACCTCAAGAGACAAGTAAATTTCTTACAAAACACACTGTGATTTCAGTGGAACTCTTTTTGGGACCTGAGCTGAAATGTTTTTTAAATGCAGTAAGAAGCCCTAAGGAGAAGATCTCCAAGAAAAGAGGTAGAGAATGAAACTGAATACACAGGAGCCTGGGGAGGAAAAAAAAAAAAAAAAAAAAAAAAAAAAAAAAAAAAAGGTCCCAGGACTCAGAAGCTGCAGGTCTGTTCCCTAAAACTCACTGCATTGACCTTGACGGTGGCAGCCAGCACGTGAGAGCGGCGAGGCGGCGCAAGGGAGACAACGCGGCCCTCAGGCAGTTCCGGCCCTCAGGCCCGACACCGCGCACCGCTGGCAGGGCTCGCCTCAGCTGTGCCGCACTGCCCCGCATAACAACGGCTTCATCGGCATCCGGCAACAAACCATACTTGAGAACAAACAGCCAGGAAGGATTAGTAGCTGCGTGGCCACAGTCCCAGCAGCATCTGCCCCTGCTGAGCCCTTTTAGGGACATTCCCTACAGCAAAATCCTCCACAAAGTTTACTTCAGCTTCAGGTTATACACGTGAAGCTGGCTGTTGTCCACCTCACTTTCTCTTTTCTCAGGCAAAGCCTGAACCTTTCACTGCAGTTCCTTCATGCACTTTTATCTACCAAATTCACCTGGCTACTGTTCAAGCTCTTGGTTTTCAGTAGCAAAACCTTCTTCAGCTGCTACTTGCATGGGGATCCAGCTGTAGCTCATCTTCATGGAATCACACAGTAGGTTGGAGAAGACCCTAATATTGAGTACTTTAATTGAGTCTCACCATTATCTATATTCCAGAATACACTTCTGAGGTAGGGGAATGTAAGAAATACTGCTTTAACACCACTGTCAGAGCTGTTGTGGCAGATCTGGGGAAAAGGTCTTTTTAAGAATACCAGGAGATGATGAACATTCCTGGCATATGCACAGAGTCCCTTCGTCTCCCACTTGCACCTTCCAAATATGAATTATTGATTTTTCCTCCTTGAATCAAAGGGTTTTGTTGTTCTCTTGGAAAAGTAATGTTGCCATGATATCACAGCACTTTAAAACCAGACCTGAATTTATGTGACTTTTCCTGAAGATAAGGAAGGGGATTTGCCCCCTTTTACCAAGAACCACACCAACAAAGGCCATGTCCAGTGCTCAGCAACATTGGGAGTGCTGGGGCATATCCTCGAGTGCAAACGCTCCTCCAGCACATTTGAGAACCTGGTCAAAACAATGCTTGGGCTGAATGCTGGAAGGAGCTGGAAGCAGCAGAGTTACCCGTACATTTACATTATGTGTGGGAGCTAATGCAAAGAAACTTAGCATGAAGCGTTGACTCACAATGACGCTAATGCAAAACCTGCTCCTAAAAACAAGCACTGTTCATTTTTACTGGCCTTTCCATGTCTTGACAAGAATTGAGAGAAACAGAGCATATACTTGATTCTTATGCAAACAAAAAAGCTTTCATCCACCTCACATCTTTGCTGACAAGATGATAATACATGTCCTTTCTTAAAATTCAGTTTGAAAGTACCCAGCAGTGATGCCTGAAGATTTTTGCTTTTCATATATCTTTCATATACTTGTAGTTGTGTAGACCGTTAATACATAGTTATATAGCTTCTAGTACTTTTCATGCCCTTGCTCTCACATTTTAGAACAATAAGCTAACCCTTTCTAACACATTCCTGAAATTCTGTTTAGTCTTATTTTAAACAAGAAGAATTCTAACAAGGACACTGTTTTGCACTAGAATTTAGAAGACATAACAGGAAAAAGGGCAAAGAATTCCCTGGAACAACTCCAAGGTGCAGATCCCAAGGGTGGATTGCTGGGGCAACTGTTCTTTTATTGGATGTATTTGCTAGATATACTAATTAATTAACCTTATAAAAATTATAGTAAATCAGTCTTACATGTGCAAGCTTTCATTCAAGATCTGCTTTCTATATTACCACTCTTAATATCATTTGGAAAGTTTTTGTCTTTGACTCTAGGCAACAGCAGTCACCAACCCATCTTAGACACGTGCCCCAGCCCCCAAAAGCCACATGCCTGGGGCTGCCTGCTCCTTCCCTCTAGCACTGCCTCTCTCCATGCCAGCAAGCTGGGCCCTGCAGATCTCAGGAAAGTAGAACTCTCACCTGACTTTCTGGACATCACTTCTTCCGAACCTAGACATAAACATTGAAGCTGCCACATGGTCTGCAGAGCACTGACTCACTGGAGCATAAGATTTACTACTGCCCAATAACACTGTAGCATTTCTACCAAAGTGAGCCCTTTAACAGAAATTTCATTAAAGAGAAAGGTCACCTCTCTAATTTCCCCTATAAATCCAATAGTGCCACAGACAAATCTATTTCTACATCTGAGGAATGGCATTATAACTTCACTTGAATGTCACAGCAACACATAGAGTGTGGTTATACAAACAATGCAGGTAAAAGCAGAAGAATTTCCTTCCATCCAAGGCAGTGATTTTCCCTCTGTGGTAACTGTATTTTTTTCCCCTCTGGTTTTGTAGTGCTCAGCCTACATTTTATCACATGGTTTTGTAGTGCTCAGCCTTAGTCGTAGAACAGTGGTGATTTTATTTTGGAGATTCATGTAGGCAGAACAACTTCAGCAAAGTTATACATCGATTTGTTAGGGTGGGGAGTAGTGGCTGCTTCTGAATGTTTTCCTACTAGTTGCTTGTGCTGTCTTCTTGCCTGCCCTTTCTGCAGGATGGCAAGCTCTGTAGAAGAGGAAAATAGTTTGTTTCCCATCAAGAGCATGCTGTGCACAAAACTCATGCTGACAAAATTGTCTGTTACTCTGTCTGTTTAGTGACAGCCGTAAATTTAAGGTGTTTGTCTTGGGTTATGGAACCAAAAATGTGTATTCTAGTTCATTTGTTGAAAGCAGTTGGGGAGATGATTTTCTTTATCTCTTGTGACTCTGGGGGGAGGGGAGCAGATGCCTTCTGGTAATGGGCCAACTGTTAAAATCAGGTGGGGCAGTGTTTCTTATCTCTTTCACCACCTGTCCTCCCTCCAGAGGGATATTTTCTGCTAATGGGCCATTAAAGCTCATTAAGGGCACAACATAGTCTATCATCCCCATTTTGAGGATGCTCCACCCAGTGGAGGAAGCCAACCATTGCTACCTAGATAAAAACTGAGATGTAGGAACACAGGTATCTGGCTTCATCGGATTCCTGGAGGAAGACTGGACCCTTCTCACCATCACTGGACCCTTTTCCTAGGATCATCTCTGCTCCAACAGTACCACATCTGACACTCCAGGAGGACTCACTTTTGGACTGCTTCCAACACCCTGATCAACAGGGCGTCAGGTTGTAGCTCTGACTCTGTCAGGGTTTCTAGGATTGTTGTTTATTTGTTTGCTTGTTTGTTTGTTTTATTACTACATTTGTATTGCTAATATTCTAGTAAAGAACTGTTATTCCTATTCCCAAATCTTTGCCTGAAGGCCCTTAATTGCAAAATTATAATTTGGAGGGGGTGAGGGGTTTACATTCTCCATTCCAAGGGAAACTCTGGCTTTCCCTGGCAGATACCAGTCTTTCAAAACCAAGACAGTGTTCCAGGCTGTTTCCTTTGATAGCTCCTGCATGCATTAAAACTATCAGCTTTTATGTTTCTCTTAAAGTTTATAGAAGACAAAATAGCTGTAGGAAGGTCTGTGTACACAGGCTTATCTGCAGCCTTGGTAACCTTTCGCTCCCTTGCTCATGACCTACCATGACAATCACAGAACAGGCTTAAAGTATATAACTAAATTTCTTTCCTCTAAAGGTGCTCACTTCCCTTCTCAACATATTTAAAGTTTATTTCTAGTTAGGAGACATTACGTGTTTGTGATGCTATTAATATCTGAGCTGTTTGAACCATCACTATTGTTAGTATTTCCCACTAGAGGAATGGAGCTAGCCAATCCCAACAATACAGCCAGAGCCAAATCAAATCAATTACAGACACAGAAATGAAACTTTTATGTCCTGAGGCCTTATTCTTACTCTTTAGGGGCTCTGTTTTGCCCTAAGAAGTCAGTAAAACAAGACATCTTGGTCTGAAAGTGTTGTGGCCTGTGAATAGCCCACATAGACAGCTCCCAGGTGAAAGGGACAGAGCTGCTGCTGCCCATTGCTGCAAGGAGCACCTTCCTTCTCCTCTCATCTCTGCCAAGTGTGGGAGATGCTGTTTAGCACAGGCATCTTAGAAAGTGGTGCTGCAGGCTGATTTACTGGAGAACAAAGCCTCTTCATGCTGTTCACCCTCATTAGTTTTTATTTTAAACACATCTTGTTATGTTAGCCTGACAGTCCTCAAACTCCAGCTTAATTGAACTGGCTGAACTTAATACTGACTTTCTGTTCACTGTATTTTCTTTCTGCTCTTCTTATACATGGAGATAAACTTGGATCCCGTCCTCATGTATGCAGTTCCTCCTTCCTCACACAGCTGTTGTGCATCCTTTCAGAAGGCTGTTCAATGCCAAATTAATGTTGAAAAGAAGTTATTTAACAATTGTCCATAATGAGGTCACAGTCCCAAAACCTCTATAAAGGCAGATAAATGTCATTTACTTGTCTACAAGTATGGCAACCTGAAGCTCAAGGGAGACAATGTTAAAGGTCTTTCTGGTCCAGCGTACTCTGATCAAGCTTTCCCTAGTATAGCTGTTGAAGGGGGATGATATGATATTTAAAGCACTTGATCAAAAAAATATTCTATGCTACTCTACTCTACTCTTTTCTTAAGGTAGGATAGCTATCAAGTTACAACCAGGCTTCAAACAGGATTATAGACAGTGTGTGGGGAATCTTGTCTTAACTTGTCCTTGCTGTCAAACTGAGTCCAAAGCCTTCCGTGAGATGCTGTTCATCATCTGCAGGGGAAACCCTCCCCTAAGCATTAGAGACCTAGGAGAGGAAACACATAAACCCCTACTCCCAAACACACACTCTACCCCTCAGTGTTCAAAGCTCCTGTATGTCTTTATTCTAATGTTTATCGAGGCTTTTAACTAGTAAAAATGCAGAAGGTTGTCACACAAATTAATTAGCTTTCTGGGAGACCTGCATAGGTGCTTTTGATGCATTAGAAGCAAATTTACAATGGCTTATATAAGAGAAATGATTACATTTTCTGCTAACTTGGTTGCAACTAATATGGTACTGTATTAATTTACTTCTTAGCTCAGGATGTTTGTAAACTTAGTAGTAAGGATATTTTAATAGAAGAATATTAGTAGGCCAGAGCATATTAGCATTTAATTAACAATAACACTAATATTTCTATATCTATCATATGGGGATATGAAAGGATAAAGCTAGTTCCTAGCATACTTTGCAGCATCAACTGCCAGATATTTACAGCTAGATTAGTTTGATGGATTAAAGTAATGAAAGAATATGTTATGATCTTGGGGATGGGTTGTCAAAAATAAGATCCTGGGGAATCAGTATTTTTGGCCATTTTTCACACACCAACCAGGTCCTGTGTCTGGAGCTACATGGTACAGATTTTCTTTCCTGGAGCACTTAGCTTTCCCTAATACAGTTGGCTAAATTTTTTTTAACCTTTTTTTTTTTTTTTAATATGAAAGCACACAATGTTTTCAATAACTTCAGTGGGGCTGTTAGTATCAGAAATAGAGAAAGCAATATACCCTGGGAATGCAATTGTCATGAAGCTCTTAAAGATGGTGTTTTCAGAGAAGACATATGAATGGAAAATTGAGTGAAAATTCTGCAGCCAGAGAGGGGAGGGCAGGGTCACCAAATTCAGGATGGATCCTGCAGGCTGTGTCCCCTATGAGAGTGGCCAGGTGGGGCAGAGGGTCAGGTTGACGCTGCTCAGATCTCTCACCTACCTGTAAGTCAGTTCTTCCAGCTCCTCCCACCCAGCCATTTCGCCTGCTGTGGCTATGACTTTGTAGTTTCTACTAGAGGAAGGTGGCTGTTCACATTCACCAAGGTGAAATTTCTGGTGGCAGGCATTTGTCTTGCCATCAGCCCAGATTTCTTTAATCAGCTTGTTTTTAGTAAGAAAACCTGCTAGTCTCTTCATGCTACAACTAATGTCATATCTAGGGGGAAGTTATATACTGTACTTTGCACTGAGCTACTGCCCTACCACCGCTGCAATGTGAGTTCCCCCACCTGAGATGCACCATCTGGAGTTGTCATCTGCTCCTCTGCTGAACTAATACACCTAAGTAACAGAAGAATAGCCCTGAACAGGCAGTAAACACAAACCAGTGTGACAGTAGGACAGTGGAGGAGCCAAGATGCCCTCGCAGCTGTAAGAAAAGGTACAAGTGGGGACAGGACCTTTTCAGTGGCAACTACTGCAGATCCACTCAGTCCCAATGATGTAACATGACCTTCACATCACTTTCTCTGCAGTGCTTGGCTGAAGTGGGGAGATGTTATTCTTTTCTCTTGACAGGGAAGATAGAGCTTCCCACGAGCTGAAGGAACCATCCTTTCAGTTTACTCAGTGGTAGAAATTTTTGAAGCCACATGAACCTGTGTGTGGTTGGCCCTAGGGCTACTTAGTAAATACCTAGCTGTCAGCATGTGTCACTGGGTTCAAAGCCAGACAGAAATCACCCTATCTATGTATTTAGGCACTCAGAGAGCTGTCAGAACACATTAATCTTTGTTTGTTGCCTGCCTAGATGTTATGTTCTCAGGCATTCTTGGAAGACTGTCATGAATTAAAAAGAAACAACCCAAAGAACCCACAGAGTTCAATTATCATGTTTCCCTTCCTTCTTGCTTGTGGGAATGGGCTTTGTGAGTGAAAACCCAGAGATAGTCAAGAGCAAGGAAGTCCTGCAGAGAAAATAGTGTGCACCCCTCAAATGGGTGTGGGGCACAGCCCCAAGGCAGCTGTGCTGACTGGCAAGTCAAAGTACTTAGAGAATGCTCTGGTAGCCTTTGGTGGCCAGGTGACTGTGTCAGCCACTTCTAGTGACACTCCAGCAAACTGTCTCCAAATGAACCACTAGCCACATTTACAGCCTTTCGTAGATGACCATAACAGATTATTTGAATTTGAACTGTGGGTGTTTTTCAGGTCAGAAGCATTCTGGTACTTTTCTTCTATTTCTTGCTTTGCATTTAAAACACAGCTTGTTTTGTGCTTTGCTTGGTATAGTACCAACTGTCACAAGATTAAGCCTGTTCTCATTTCTGTCTGACAGACTGTTCATTCACAGTGGAGAATTCCCTACTTTTGGAGACTCACCTGCTGCTGGGTGTACTGAGTCTGGCTGGGTGCTGTGCTTTGGACTGGGGACTAAAGAAATTGATAACTCACCAGTAATGGCTACTGCTAAACTGCCTGCACAGTGCCAAGGTCTTTTCTCTTTCTCATTCTGCCCCCACAGCTGGGAGTGGGCAAGAAGCTGGGAGATGCACAGCTGGGACAGCTAACCCCACATGGACAAAGGATATCCCATACGTATTGTGTCATGGCCAGCAGCAAAAGCTCAGGGAAGAGGCGGAAGGGAATAACAGAGGTGACAAGTAGCCATCATGCAGGCTGAGACCTTGCTTTCCAGGAAGTGACTAAATGTCTACCTGCTGATGGGAAATAGTGAATTAATCCTTATTTTGCTTTGTTTTCACACATGGCTTTTGCTTTCCCTATAAAACTGACTTTAGCTTGATCCACAAGTTTGTGGGCTGCAGATGACCCAGCACACTAGGTCAAGAAAAATCTGAGCTAAATTGGCTGGGACTACATGAACCAGACTCAGTGGATAATAAGTCTTTCCTTCTTTTTAGGAAAATACTTTGGGTGTGCCTTTAGACAAACACTAAATTGAACATGTAACACAGACTGTAAACACTATAGCAGGGAGTCACTCAGAGAGGGCTCTGGGTTAGAGGTAAGAGAAATTGACCATTGAAAATATTTAACTCCTCTGCACTATACCATGTGGTTGTTGGTTTCAGCTTTTACCTCCTTTAAATAACGAGTCTTTGAGGTGTCTTTAATTTGTCTTTATTCTTCAGTCAAACAATATCATCACTGAATTGAAGAACGAGGTTACTGGTTGAATTACAAGTGCAGTGTGAGACAAATATGGAAGATATACTTTGCAAATAAATTAATACAGAATAATTGTCTTTGCATAGTTCAGAAGTGAAAAGTGGGAGGCAGCAGTGCGCACGTGCTGTGAACTGACACACACCACCACAAAAACCCAAGTTCCTACGCGAATTCTTGCAGCTGCAAAGAAAACAAACCAAACCAAAAATACCCCAAACCTTAGAGAGCACTAACTATTAAAAAAACAGGCAAAAAGGGAACTAATAAGCATTTTTGTGTTTTTCTTTTTTTTTTTTTTTTTTTTCCTTAACAGACCATGCTGCAGAAAGAGTGTTTTCTCCACAGAGATGCTTTTAGATAATCTGCCTCGGCATCCCATAGCCTGTCATACCAGACTGTGACGCTCCTTTGTTGCTGCCCATCTGAAGGCCTATTACATTCTGTCCCTGACGAAGCTGCTCTTCTGAAAATCCTCGTCGATTCTGCTGTGCTTTCCTGTCCAGATACACACACAAAAAAGCAACATACAAACATACCATCATTCTGTGTATGATCATGAAATCACACAGGGGTTGTGATCGTGAAAATCAATCTGAAATTGGCTGATATCCCTTGTAATGCAGTAAGTCATTTGCACCATCCCATGTGCTGGACAATACTGGCTGGGCTAATTGCCTTCCTGCAGATAGAAGTAATGCCCTAGTCAAACCTACAACGTTTTAGACTTTCACTGTCCCTGTTATTCCAGAGCCCCAAGGGACTTCCCCAGAAGCTGTGAAAGGTAAACTATTTATGAAGTGTTGTATATAAAACAAAAAATAAGGTTAATCTGTGTTGAACCCTGTAGCTCTTAAGAGCTGTAGTCCATGGGATCTGATCCATGAGACACTTACCTGTGCTGTACTACAAGTTGATACCCCTCTACAGCAACACAAAAACTGGTATAATTTACCTCAAAAAATAAAAGTTGAGTGTACCCAGAGCAGCAATGGGTCAGAGAAGGGACATTTTTGCAGAGTTTACATTGGTTGTGCAGAGTTTACATTGGTTGTCTGCAAAACAGAACATTTGCTTTGTTGCCATTTCCAGATCTCTCACCTCCTAATGAATAGATTTTGCCCTTTGCACCTCTGTCTTAACTGTTTGACAGTCCTTTATCTTCTGTCAAAACATACTGACCACTTTTGTTCACTGTCCCTGGTCTCAAAAGCCCTTCAGATCAATGAATCTTTGACGGAGCATAAAAGGAGCCTTTTCCTCCCTGAAAATAGCACTTAAGGCCCAAGCGGCAGCTAAGAAGGACAAAAGTTTGCACTCTGCTGCCTCGCAAGAAACTGTTCATCTTGGATTCATCTTTCATTTCTGCTAGGTGGGGAAAACAAGCGATTCACGATGGAGAAGGATCAGTCTGTTGCTATCAAATGAGCCATATGAATCAGCAGTCCCAGACTGAGAGAGGCTTTCCATCTACCAGACCCTACTCCCACCCTTTTTCCCTGCTGTGTCTGTTTGTCCTGTGATCATATTACAGGTTATGCTGTAATATGGCATCAAGTTACAGTTTCCCTTTTCTTCCCCACCCCTCCACTAGATGAGAATACTAGATTAGGTACCTGCTGTGATTGAAAACCATCAACATGATCCTCTGTGTGAGGGTCAGATTCTGCACTGGGCTGAGAACCTTGGTTCAAGTCTGAAAAAGCACTTAAACTCTCTGCTAGGCTCAGGGTGTTCAGGACATTGCAGGAGACAAACTGAAATCCTCGTGAAAGCCCAGCAGAGCAGAAGGGGGAGAAAGATCCATGGGACACCAGGACTGACCAGTCATTTTTCAGAATGAGTCCTCAAGTGGTGAAGTATACACTAGTAAGAAAGCTTACAGAGGCCCACCACAGGCTCTCAGATACCACAGCTCTTGCCAGAAAGCTCACTGTTTTGGGGGAGGCACATAGAATTGCAGTGCCTCAGAAAGCAGGCCCCTCTCACTGCTGCTTAATTTCTTTTCCAGAATACTTACACAGTAGCAAACTACTGCCAGGATATTCACAAGAGGATGTTTTTAGAACAACTCCTATTACCTAATTGAATCTCAGGTTTATTGTGTCTGCCTCTATTTTTATTAAAACAACAGGAAAGCATTCTACTGTTCTTTTCTCTTTCCTCCTAGAATCTTTTGCTATGTTGATGAGTACTTCCAGAGAAAGTCAAAAAGTAATTAAACAGGGGAAAAATGAGAACTGCAAAGAAGAAATAAAATGAGAGACTAAAGGATAGCCTGGATATGCCAATGAAAGTTGATTACATATGTAGCTTGGATCATATAGTGTTATTTTTACCATCATAAGCCCTACATTCAATATATGATGATCTTACAGATAACATGTACAATATTTGTTTCCAGGTGGGTGGAAATGACCTTAAGTGAAGAAAAGAAGTCAAGTCAAGTCTACTTACCTGCCATGTCTCACACTATCTCAAGTTCTGCTTGGCCTCTCTGGCATTACTCTTACCTAAAACTGAGCCCACCAGATCTGTCAAATTTTTGTGCCAACTTTACACCAGTGCTTGTGTTTGCCAAGCCACATGATAACAAACAGCTGTGCATCCATGAATCTTGCTAGGGCATGCAAGGAAGGGGACATCAGTCTGATGGCACTGGGTATGTGAGACACCAGTAATGGAAAGTTAAATGGCTTAGCAAAAGTGAAGCATTATCCTAATCACTGTAGATCCCTGCACGGATACTCTTATGCTGTTTGATATTGGGCTCTCAATTTAATTTCAGGCAATTAAGAATCAGCCTGAAAGCTCTGAATTATGAGTAACACTGGGTGGCAGTGAGTGGGTTTGGTCTGCCCGAAGGGATAGGGAAGCTATTCAGAAAACAGGCCCTGACTGGCAACATGCTGTAACATCAGCTTTCCTTAAGGCAGCAGCTATAACATGGTATTTCACAGGGACTGCAATAGATATGGGTTGGCTATCCAAGCAGTATGGGCTGGACAGACAGTGAGAAGGGAGGTGATCACATTTTCATCCACGCCAACAAAAACTGTTCCCACCCACAATTAAGAGTCCAGATTAAAATTAATTTTTCCATGTGGGACTTTGTTTTAGTTACATGAAACAAATAAGTCTGTCTGGGTCATAGTGATTTCATGTCTGGTTTATATTAAAGAATGTAACTGGATTTGAAATAAAATTTAAACTTAATTATATTCCATAAATATAAATCTCTTTGTGCAGATTATTAAGTTAATGTAACCTGATTTCTTAAAAACAATGCATAGGAGTTTGCATTTGTTCACCTAAAATTCAAATCTCAGATTCAGTTTAACTAGCACAGGGCTTAAGACAAACAAAAGCGAAGTTTGCTTTATTTTTGCTGAGCCTCATCTAGACATCAGAAAATTCAAGCAAAGAAAAGACAAGCAGTCAGCACTCTTTTGGCTAACCTGCTTTCGACATTTCTGTTTAAGAGATACTCTTCGATGGCAGAAACTCATGTCAATAATATGCCTGTGGGGTGGGAGAGTAACTGTGGGAGGATTTCCTTTTCTTCCTGTCCCTGCTTTACAGCTTCCCTAGCCAAAACAAATGGAATTTCAGAACAAATAAACAGCTTTGCCAAGACAGAGAATTCTTCACAGATAGCTGGTGCTCCTCAAGAAGAAAGAAGCCTACGAAATTAAATCAGTTTTGGTTTGATGAAAAAAGTAATGAGCCTTCATGACTTCTCTTTGCTCAGTAAAGGGGTCACTACTTGGGGGTTCACAGACATCCTTAACAGCCTTGTCTTCATTAGTCTTTCTGTTTACTATCTGATGTGAGAGAGCAAATCTGATGACAAATGTACATTTTTCCTGCTTCCCTTCTCTAGCCTCCAAAGGAAAAAACCTCCCTATTACAAGGAAACTTGGGAAAGTTTTCACAGGAAAGGAATAGTCTTCCTTTCCTTTACCAATAAATTTCCTTAAAGCCTAAAGGCAGATAATATTACCAGCTTCCCAGGGGAGACAGTTCTGAGCAGCTGAGCTCTGAACTTTACCTGTGGAACCAGGATGGATCTCCTTTGTAGCATCCGTCATCCTTGGTGACTGCCAAACTGCCCAAAGCCATTAAGGTTCTCTGCACTGCTGCCATGTCCTTCCCTAGAAAGCCAGACAGTGAAATTAATATAGAAAATCCTTGTAAAACAAATAGCTTGGCACACTGAAAAACAGTTTTATCCCATGTATTAAGTAACTCCCTCAGGTCCCTGAAGATGTGTATTAATAGAATTATAAATGCTATTTTGCCATTGCTGAAATGAAAGTACTGACGTGCAAGAGCTTATTAATAGTCAATAAAGAGATAAGTTTTGCTTTAACTCTATTTTTTCAGACATTTCTAGGTTTCCAGGCCTTTGATTATTTTAATGCCTTCCTCCATACCATTTTAAGTCTATAAAATCCCTTTGACAAAATTTTCTCCTAAGGAGAGATTACTTTGGTATATGAATAATGGTAATATACTCAGTAAAATGTGGCTGAAGGAGAACAGTGTGTTAAATAACAGTGCTGTGTCTCAGTTTATTCAGAGTAAGTTTAATCCCTGTGCTAACAGAGCTCACAGCAGTTCTGGGAGCTCCTGTGCAGATAAATTCTATCAGTCCTTCCCAAATTAACCATCAAAGCACCTCTCTAAACCTTCCTACTTGCTATGATGCTCTTCAGTTTCATACCTTTAATTTCTCCCATTTGGTCCACTATTTTTCCACATTCTCCCTATGCTATCTTTCTTCATTCCTCAGTTCAAAAAGTTAGGGCTTGTCTCATCTTTAGCGAAATATAAGTTACATGACTCATTACCCAATCCAGACTGCTATCTTTTGGAATACTTTCTAGCAAAAATAAGTTGCAGCAGGTATTTCCAATTGTGTGAGGTGGTAAGTTACTGAAAATCTGCCTTTTGCTTCTCCCTTATGAAATCGCTCCCATAAGCATTTCTATGATTTCCCTTTCCTCTTTCATTCCAGTTCTTCCTCTTTCCTAAAGTAATGTATCTAGTTAACAGATCTGATTCTGGTTCTTCACATGTGAAAACAAGCAATTTAGAAAGAAAGAGACACCAGAGACATGATGATAACAGAATTCAGAAATACCTCCAGTAGACCAATATTAATGAACATCACTGTAGATGAGCTGGAATGTAAAGGGAAGGGAGCAGTGCACACACTGCATTTATGTAGTGCATCACCCTGATTACAGGAAGATGCAGTCCAGGGCTCTGTAACACAGTGGCTGAAGTGAGGACAGCATACTAAAGCTAAAAACATCTATCAGTTTCCACTGTGGCTGTCATAGTCTACTAAAGTTTATGAGAATCCTATCTGCAGGGGACCATTTGCTCAGAAAATAAACTGTCAGCCCTTCAGAACTGATGTAATTTTTATGTATTTAAGGCAAACTGCATCAAGGGGTCCTTGCTGGGAGGGCGCCTGAAGAGCTGACATCCCCCACGTGCACACGGAGGAGCATGAGGCAGGAACCCTCAGAGCTCCCCAGAGCAACAAATGTACCATATGCTGTAACAGATGCCACATACAACGTCCTTGGGATGCCTCCCATATAACAGGAGTGCAGTGACTGTTTGGGATCAAAAGAGATGCGGAGAAGGATTTAAAAGTGAATCAGCTGAATAATGACGGCAAGTGAAGAAAAAAAGCAAAAGGAACAAAAGACAGGCAGTGAAATATGATGATCAGCCTTGCAGAGCCATCTGGCAGCCCCGCCATGTTCTGTGCTCAGCTCTGCTTTATTTGTCAGTGATGAGTGGGAGATGCTGCAGGGGGAAAACTGAGTGAGTGGGAGCTGAATGACACGTGACAAAACAAAGTCATGACTCTCCTCTGCAGACTCCTTGCTGCATATGAGGAGTGCTGTTGGTGAGGAAAGACCTGAATCCAAGTGGTCTTTTGTCACTTGCCCTCTTCCAGTGAAGGATACAAAGGGCTCGATGGTCAGTATTAAAAGAAAAAAGCAAACCAAACCAAATCAAACCAAACCAACCAACCAACCAACCCAACAAAAAAACAACCAAAAAAACCAAGGAAAAAATTTAAATTTCCAGTGCAGTCACCTGACAGAAGGGATTATACACCTTCCCTGAAGCTGGGTTTGACTCTGGTCAAATTGCAGCAAATTGGAGTCAGTGCCTTCCCTCAGCTCCAGTACTTGTTTATTGACAGCCCTGTGGGCTGCCCACCTGGACCACAGCTTCAGCCTCTCTGCAGGGACCCACACTGATGACACTCCTGCATCTCAGTGTCCTCTGAAGTGTGCTTTGAATAGCACAGCCTTGTAGAGGAACTTGGCACTGATCTTAAAACAAGGAGGAAGGGTTCTCTGCTCACTTCTTGTGCTAAGCCTTCCTCTTTAGGGGAAGCCTATTTGGAAAGACCTCCTCTCCAATTCCAGAAAGGAGAAGGTTCAAACACAAAGATGGAGAACTGCTCTGCAGAGTACTCCAGAAATGCTTTTTTGTAAATGTTGAACGAACACCCAGTGGTGCACATGCCTCTTGCCTGCCTGAAAATATATCAAGGAGGGATCTGTAAAAAGCAGCAAACATGTCTTGGGTGTGGATCAGGGAAAGTTGTTCAGCACAGTAGATTTATGTAAGAAGGGGCCAAAAGAGAGGTGATACTTCCCCGGGATCAAGAAGCCACAGAGATGAAGAAAAATGAAACAGATGGACTGAGTGAGTTTGAAACAGCCAACAGCAGATCATATCCTAAAACATTTTCATTAATCATTGCTAAGAATTTCAAAGCAAAAGCTCATGGAAAACAATTAGTGCCAGGGGAAAGCTGTTTCTCAGTCACACACTTTTCTTTCTCTATAAACATACATTGACATCTCTCTTTTTAAAGAAATTATGATGTGAAGTGTAGGAGTACTGCAGTTATGAAACATGAAAGAGAGACTGTCCTTCCTGCCCAGCTAATGCATCCCTGTTCAGACAATTCAGCCCTGAAGCAGCACAGATGCCAGAGATCAGAGTTATGGTGAGACACAAAGAGCTCTCACTGTAGGAGAGACATACTGTTTCATCCCAGCAGTGAAATGAGAAGCAGAAATGATGAAAAGGGAGTGGGAAAATGAGGAGTCACAGATTAGCTTTGGGAAGTCTTAAAATAGCAGCAAAGAAAAGCCTTGTATGTCTTCCTCCTATGTTGCAAGTTGTGTTTTGACTTCCTGTCTTCTAGAAGTTACTATCTTTTCACCTTATATCTGTTGAGAAAAGGTGATGAGTGAAAGGAAATTAGGAGATAGCCACTAGCATTAAGAGCATTTTGTCTTCAAAGCAAGTCCTTTTCCTCATAAGGATCAACGTTCCATATTTTCATATGCATGGTGGAAGCCATTATGAATTGCAAAAGACTGCAAAGAACAATATCTGAAATGAGCGATTTATCATCCCTTACAAGATAGATGGAGCTTCTCTCTCAACAGCCTGCTAGGCTGAGGGGTGGGAAGGTGCTACTTCAGCAAAGTGGGAATCCCTTTGTTTAAGACATGTAAAGATGGATTGCATAAAACACTAAGGACTGAACTGGAAGAAATAATCCTGCCTTTGTGCAAAAGGTACTGATTTGTCAAGCAAATCTGGCACTCTGAGACATTTACAGACCCCAGTAACTCCAGCTGACAGTGTGTCCTTTCCCTCTAACCCATTGATGAAGAGCTCCCTAGTCTTTCATTTCTCCAGCTGTCCTTCAGAGGAGTGATCTCTTCCACATATATCCTGACTGCCTGTGATAACACACCCCACTTTTTCTCTTGATGTGTACTCCTACACAAACGATGCTGGTCAGCTTTCTCAGTGGATTGTTTTCCTCTTTCGGTTGTTTGATTCTTATGGAAGATTTTTGATCCTTTCATATGTGCCTTTCATTATTCTGCAGCTGTCTTTGCTCTGAGTGCTCAGCCAAAGCATTGCATCACCTTGTCCAGGGAGATGCAGGATATACAGTGTTTGGTTAGAGCACCAGGACAGGATGTACCACCACAGAGGTGGGCAAAACCAGCCCCATGAATGCACAAATGACTCAGCTCTTCAGCAGCTAGAACAGGCAGTTTCTATTTTGAGCATGGGATGGAGACAGACTTCACCTGTTTTACTGTAAAATCGTAGGAGCACCCTGAGTTTTTTTGCTGTTGCCATAGTGACCTCTCCTAAAAGACTGTCTCCTTAGAGAGAGAAGCTCAGCTAACATGGCATTAAGCAGGGAGTTTTGTTTCTCACTAGTCATAAATGAACTCTCATAAGCTTCACAGAGGCATATATGCTCCTGGGAATGCATTTCTTAGCTCCAATTTATAAGCTTTGCTTATAATTTGAAAACAGCAATAAAATTTTGTTATCAGAAAATCAGGATTTTACTTGTTCTTATTAGGAGCTATTTACTTTGAAACAATTAGCAGAGAGAACAGTTGTTTTATTGGGTCTGTGAATTTCTATCAGAATGATGGCGTTTTGGATAACACGGGAGCTTGGAAAGGTTCTGTTATGCCCTCAGGGTAATATAAATCCCTCAGTGGAAATAATGCAGCACTGGAAGAACATGGTAATGAGGTAAGGCAAACAGAAACAAAAGATAATTACATTAGAGAATATTCCTAGACAAAATGCACATCAAAGCAAAGTAAAATGAAGACTGTAAACTGACTTGCAGTTTATTATTTTTACCTTCCCATAAATCCACTGTCTGGAAAATATCTGTTGTTCTTACTCCATAGATTTCAGCAGCTTTTAAGAACTGAGATATTTGTTCCATCTGCTTGAAAGCCATTTTTGATTCAGAGATCTTTGCAATAGGCTCATTTCCCTTTGGATGCAAACTGTTTATTAACTTGCATAACAGCTGAGAGATAAAGACAAAAACAGAATTAGAAAGCAGGCACAAAACTAGAAGGCAATTTCTGCACATGAAATCATGAATGATGCTCCATAATGCTTTTGACCTGACCAGTTTCTGTCAGTGACATAATTTCTTTGGTTAAAAACAAAAAAAGTGACTTGATAATAATCAAAACATATTAGAAAAGCATTAAAGCTTTCATTAACTGAGGCAAATGCCTAACCATATAAATCCTAATCTGCTAGAAACAACAAAGCAATCACTGGTAGAGGTTATATAACAACTGACATAAAAGAAGCCTCATGCCCAAGCCAAAAAAATAAGAAATGTCAATGGAAATGTTGTTAAAGTCACTTTGGCAGAGATTCAATGATTAGCATAGTCTTACAGCCACTGCAAACAGCAGCATCTGCCTGTTGTTCAATAAACCAATGGAATACAATGCTTGAGCTACAGAATTATTCCCAAGAAGACAGTTATGACACAATCCTGTCTTTCAAACTTGCTATATCTCTTTGCCTTTCCTAGTCAACATTGATTATTTCTTTAAAATAACAGTATACATCTCATTTTAAAAAAAGATCTCATTTAACTGCATGAGAAAAAAGCTGAAGGAATGAGTCATATATAAAACATGCATGACTCATAAGAATCATAAATATTGTACTGATCTCAGTGTACTAGTAGGATAATTTATCTTCTGAGATTAAGACTCTTGGTCAAAAGGAAAAAAAATCAGATACTAAGACATATTTCTGCACTGACCATGAGCTCTGACCAATTTATCTAAATGAAGGCAGAACACAGGGGCACTGTACATATAAAAACATGAAAGTGTGCAGTTGGACAAAACACTTACCGTTCCATCCATCAACCAGGTCTGAAAATGTTGCCTTCCAGGAGGAGGGTGCTCTATTTGTTCTCCACACTGTACAATAATCCAGTTCACCAGCCTAGACTCTAATTCTGGGTCGTATTTCTGTTCAATTTTTTCCTGAACTTCTCGGCTTAAGCCATAGCTTGGTCCTCTGTTAGCCATCTCTGCAAACAGGGGAGAACTTACTTAGTGGGCAGAGTTCCAATCTACACCTTTCAAGTATGCACAGGAAAATTAAAAGATAAAAGAGTGAGCAGCCTGCCCTAAATGTTAGACAGTTGAACAGATGTTCATCAACACTGAAAGTAACTGTATGGCATCGGGTTATAGCTCCACAGAACAGGGGAGGGATCAGTGGGAGAATATCCTTTTCCAAAAGCACAAATCAGCTACAACATCTTTTTTAAAAGAAAGAAAAAATCAGCAGCACCCCCTGCCCAATCACAAAAACAGAAGAAAAGCAAGATTTAAAACCCAGGTTTGAAAGAGAGGCTTCTGCTATGTTTACAGAGAATACAATAGGCTTGTCAGATCAACGTTACAGCTGACTGCAAATCCAAAAGCACTTTAAAATTGCCTACCTAATTCTTGCTAAGAAGAAGAAGATTGTGCATGGGAGCTTAAGCAATCCGATTAAAGATGCACTCAGAGTCTTCCTCAGCAGAGAAACAAGGATGGATATCCAGAGATCAGCACGCTGAAAATTGAAGATGAATTTAAGAGACGAAGGCTGCCACAATGCCCTGCTGCTGCTGCAGCATCGTGGTTTGAAGAACAGTGTATTGATTTGATTTTCCTCACATATGAGGAGGGTCAGAGTAGGGGCGTTGCTAAGAGCCATTAAAGAGACCTGCCTCCTCAGTCAAAGCCCAGGGATCCTGTTTATCTCGTCCATCTGTGGTCTGTTTTCATGCATCTTTCCTCAGCCTTGCGCTGCTCACCCCACCAGCTCAGATTTACTCCACCTAGTCTGCATCAACCCAAACTGCACCAAGCATCCCGGTGACAGATAGGCAGAAACGCAAATAGAGGCACTCTGTTAAATGAAGGTGACAGAAATTACCACATATCTAGTTTATTTTTAATCATAAGCCAGAAACAAACCTTTTTGCTCTGCATCTCAATGATAACAGGCTGAGAGTGTGACAAATAATTTCTTCTCTTCTCTGTTCAAATGCTGGTAAAATGTTTCAACAAGGGGACAATAGGAGGAAAAGTAAAGGAAGAGAAGGCAGGTAGTAGAATATTATTGCTGCCCTCTCATCAGTATATATTAGGCTATCAAATAGTGGAATGGTGTCCTGAGAAACAACTCAAACTACTGAAACCAAGGGGAAATCACTGAAAAGTAGCATCTACTATAAAGCACAAAGATTTTACTTTCTGCTGCTATGAGTCAGCTAACCTTCAGTGATAGGAAGGAAGTTGTGCCTATGTACAGTCATTTTAAATTTTGATTATATCACTCATACAATGTGGAAGGGAAGAGTTTTTCTTGCGATCTGATTCAATCCTATAATAAATAAAATCACTTTGCTTCTTTCTGAGTTACACAAGACTTTGTCAAATATCTTTCATTCATGCTGCATTATCCACCCTGGTATGAAATCTTTTCTTTTTGGCAAATGATTAATGTTCAACTTAATATGCAAGGAGGTTGATAAACCCAAGGTGGACACACAATCAGTTTGGCCAACAAAAGTCCTTCTGCTGCATTCAGAAAGGAAAAGAAATGGGGGGGAAGCAATACAGTTCCTTGTACATCTGTTTCATAATGGGCTCTTCATCCATTACTTTCTCATTTTAAGATTTTGAATTCTCAGGCTTATACTGCTTCTGATGCTGCTGGGCTTGAACAGGCTCAAGAGATGAAAAATTTAATAGATGACCTAATTCATTGTTGTTCTCCACAGGCATTTAATTTAGTGCTTTCTCTTCTCTGCACTGGTAGTTTTAAACCCTTATGAAGCATTTGATTACATAACTCAGCATGCTACGTGACAGGGCCACCACTTGAGCACTTTCTGTCTCAGTGAGCTCGGGACTGAAGGCACAGCAGATGCGCATGAACCAAGGCTGCAAGCCCAGCCTGGAGATTGGAGTAGGAACAGGCTCCAGCTGCAATAGGAAGAGGCAGAATATAAATTTGACAGCCATTCCCTTCAAGCAGCTGTTAAGGGCTGGGCTTCACACTCCTTGGCCAGTCCCACAACCAATAAGCTTTATTTTGCACTTTCAGATCTTTTTGTGTTCTTCTGTTTAGATGGGAGACCTAGGGTGCCTGGCTGCTTCTGGTCACACCAGGGGGCTCAGTGCTCACTGGCAACAAGATTTCATCAAAGTCACCTACCTTTGCATCAGCCTCTGACTCTGTTTCCTAACCCTGGGGGAAGGGAGGAGTAATTTAACTCTCCTAAGTTGCAGAGCAGAGGTCTCCCCCTTCACAGATGTTGGCTATGCAACCTATTCTCGAGGGACCGGGACCATTCTACACTGGGAAAGCTGAAAAGCTTGTCCATCAATATCAATTTTTAATAAGGCTTTGGAAAACTGGAAAACTGCAGAGGATTGGAAAATTCCAGCTCCTCAGCAATATTTTCCAAAGTACCACTAAACAAATCATAAGCCTGCTTTCTGTGCCATCAATCCTGGGGAAAACAAAGGAATAATTTTTTTAAAGCGATAATGTTGATGCAATTTACTAAATGCTCTGTAGTATATTAGAATTAGATACTCCATGACATGTTGATTGGGGAACTAAATCAATTCTGAAACAACACGACACATTAGAGAGATTAAAGCTGGCTAACTAGTAGATCCTGTAATATGACTATAACTGAAAAAATCATTAATGATGCTGTATATTTTATTCAGTTTGTGCAAGAATATGTTCCCAGGCCTGAACTATTTAATGTTATTAGAAATCACAAAAAAGCCCCCAGGATCCTAAGAAGATCCCAGCTCATACGAGTAAGCAAAAAAGATAAAGAAACCTCCTTGAAAGCATTCTACGTGGAAGCAGACAAAAAGTGTCTTATTGCAGCCAAAGTCCAGCCATCTTTGCAAAATTACTTTTTAAGATTGTAGCACTCTGTCCTATGACAAAACAGATGTAAAGAAAAAAAATCCAGAGGACAATGAAGTTTTTGGGTAAGACACTGTGATTGAAGATCTTGGCTGAATAAAACATAAGACATGCACCAACAGCAATGGGAATATCATATCCAGTTCTGACAATTACTCTTCATAAAAAGGAGTGGAAGAGTCAAGTAAATTTAAATAGTGATTCCAGTAACTGGAGAATTGAAAATTAGAGCTTTTACAGGAATCACATCAGAAGGATTACCTGTTTATCACACCAAAACCAGAAGTTAAGAAATGGCAAGCACATGTGCCTACAAGTTAAAGAAAAACTGAAGAAGCTCAAGTTCTGTATGTCAGACACAGGCAGATTAAAGCCTGATGGTTAGAAATGTGATGCAGAAGAAAGGGGCAGCTTTACAGTGAGGAGGTACTACCATTAGAACACTTCACTTACTGCTTCTAATGAATTTTGTCCTCTTATTTTTCTTGGCAACACAAGATTAGAATTTACGACTAAAAAGCAGGGCTGAAGCATGAATAATTGAAGTAGCATTTCATGCCTGTAAGTACCATGACTCACCTTGTGCTCCCAGATAATCACAATATTAGCCTGTAAATTTAAAAAAATCTTTGTAAGCCTATAAACAAATGCTGCCAAAATCAACAACAAAATTGACATTAACTAGCTCACTACCCACAGGTAGATCTGGGGTAACTCAATAGCTTTCAATGTCTTCCAACTAGAATACAGAAGTAAAACCTATCATACCACAGAGCAATCATTAACCTTGTCAGATTCACTGTTTGGCAATTCACTCCTTACAAAGAGCTTGGTATTTCAGCTATCTCAAGCAGGATCTTACCAAGTATATTGGGTTGAATCCCCATCACACAAAGCTATCCAGCAAGGACTGTGAAGTCCAGACTCCATTTCCCTGGTACGCTACTGTACAATAATGGACCTTTCATTATTAACTTAAAAAACAAACAACCAAAACAAAAAGAGGGAGTTTCCCAAAACTTTAAGTTTACAGCACCTCCCTTCAAAAGGAAACATCTGAAGAGCTGCTCAGAGATCCTCCTTGCATGAATATCTATGTGTGATGTCAGATTTTCTAGAGTTGCAGAGAGGATGCTCAGGTCCAGTACAAGCTCCGTTCAAGTACAGGGCCTTTTTCTGGGAGCTTCAAGGCAGTAAAGCGCTCTGCAGAGCCTTGGTTTTGTGCATGGCCTTGCTTTGTTGTAAGATGTTTGTTGTAGATGTTCTACGTAAGAGAACTAGTCAGACTAGGGGAAAAAGGTAATATTGGAATATTGCTCTCTTTTAAACTGTGCAAGAACAGGTGGCAGAGTTATCAAAACCAGGGGGCAACACTAATTTCAGAAATTCTAACTTCTCCATTACTTTGAAATCTACAATCTAGAGGCCCCTGAAGACAAAAAGTGCTAACTTAAGCAAGTATCTTCCTTTCCACTTGCAAAAAGGTTTCTTTGCCATCTCTAAAGATGTTATGCCCTTGCCTCAAGCAAGTGCATACTTGGAACACCTCAAATTTGGGTTTAAAAGAAAAGGAATTCAGGAAAGAAGGACATTCCTATTTGTGCAACAAAAGAGAGTGCACCAATACTCAAGCCTGCAGAACAAGGCTGCCATGAAGGGGCATTTAATTAAGGAATTTTTAAGTCCTTCCAAGCAGCTTGCCAGCAGAGTTAGCACTTAGCACTGGAAACCAGTTCCTGTGGATATAATTATCAGCATTCTCAGTATTCAAGATGACCTTGGAGGCAAATTGTGCATATGAATTCTCAGGACCTCTTAAGTTTTGTGCTGGATTAACAGACTCCTTTGAAAGAAACCCAGAAGGTTTCCTATTGATTGCTTATCTGTCCCCAGCTAAAACAGTACCTCCTGAGAACTACTTTGGTTTGAAAATTATACATTGCTATGCACACTCACAGTAGAACAGAAAGGAAGTAACATCTTTATTTCACTGAAATATAGGTCGAAACAGAGAGCAAAATTTACAGATAAAAACCCCCTAAAAGATCAAATCCTCTAACTACATAAATGCTGCTTCTTATAGTTTGGGTTTCTTATGGTTTGTTAGCTTTGCTCTAAAGAACTTCTTCAAGAGCTCCTATCCCAAGGAATAGCACATTCTGGCACACTTTCAGTCAGCAAGCCATAACCAATTAAACCCCAAACCTGAGGATTCTTGTAAGATCTGATCCTAGGCAGCCTTCAGGGAATGCTTTTCCCAGCCTACAGTCTTGGCAGCCCACTTGCATCACTCCAGCCCCTGAGCGTGCTGCTGTTCAGCAGACCTTTGCCACTGACACGAGCACCTGCTTCCACCCCAGCAGGCAGCAGTGACCTTCTCATGTTGCCATGTGGGAGGCAAGCGGAGAGCATGGTGCAGATCAGAAGGCCCAAAAAGAACACAACCTTTCACGTGCTAGCCTAGAAACATTTCAAATATGAATTTTAATTTCAGAACCAAATGACTGGAAGTTTTGGGAGCTGTCATTTGCTTTTCCTTCCAAATATAAATGCAGAGCTGCCTGAAGCCCTTGCCAGACACAAATCAAGAGACTGCAGCAGGTTGAAAATATGTCTTCCTGTGAGCTGCAATTACTGCATCACATGGAGGATGCCGATTTCTCTTTAATGGAAAAGAAGCACTGGACCATGTAACATACATATGCAGGACTTGAAAGAGAAATACAAGGTCAAGCCTACAACCAGACTGCAGTAAGTTCTGTAATTTGGATTTACACATTACACATTACAAGGCTGTAACATTTTTCTGTTCTAGGCAAATACATATTGAAGAGAGATGAGGTGCTACAGTCACAAAGCAAATGTGAGCTATAAAAATTGACCAACAAGCAGTAAATTTATGAGCAGTACATTTCTGACCTTCATCTCTGCCTCTCTTTCCCAACAGTAAAATCTTCCCTTGGAAAATACCTGCCAGGAGCAAAGTGGCACTGACAGGGGCATTAAAACCGCATACTCAGCAAGCTGGCTGCTATTTAACGTAATGGCTGAGTTCCCTCTTCCTTTCCTGTCCCTGCTGGGCTTGAGAACAAATTTAGAAGGGTAAGAGTGCACTGATGTTTGGTGTTTCTGTCTGCATTCCTTACACAGCTGATGAATTTTCACCAAGCCTTGGTGAAATTTTACATTCATACACATCTAAATGAATTTGGCCATCAATACAAAGCAGACATCAGACAGGTGAAACACAGAACCATCTTCTATTTCTCCAGAAGCCTTTAGTATAACATAACTTTTCAGCACTTAAAAAACCTAAAAACTGTGAAAGGGTAAGGTAGGTCTCTTTGTAACAGCACAACTGAATAGCTCAGAAAACAAGTTCAAATCTCATTATTCCCCAGGACACAATTTTCCCTCCCACTTGTTTGGGTTTTTTCCTGCTACAGAGGAGAAAGAAATTACAAGCACAAACGTAATGCAGAAACTCTGACCATAGCACTGGTCCAGAAAATGTTGCAACTCTGTATGACTGGAGCACTGAAGATACTAGAACAGCTGCAGAGAAGTTACCAGTAGAATGTTCCTCTCTAAGCACGTTTTAATTTGATATGAAAAGTATGGTACCATAAATCTTTTAGCCCCATTGAATAATAGCATGTTCAAGAGAGCATGTAACCAAATTAATATAAAAATGAAACAGCAGGAGATGGTTCTTCTAAGGTCTATTCAGCCAGGATATTTTGAGAACACTGCCTTGTTTGCATTTAGTGTTGATGCAAGAGAAAATAGCTTAGCTAAACTGAAACTACATTAAACAGCACAAATTAAGTTAACACCTTCCCCCCAACCCAAAAACCCCAAACCAGCTGGTGTGTAATACAAAGCCAAACAAGAGGAGAGACAAAACAAGTAGAATATAACAAGATAAAAATACATGTATCTAAAACTGTGTAAGTACAGCTCAATACAAGCAGAGTAAGAGCACTTGTTTATTAGGAAACAAGTTGAATAAGCTTTAGAAACTGATTATTTCATGCAATTCAAGCTTATTGTTCACGGAATGTACATTATATATTCACAAAATATACTTTGCATTTGTCAACAAATCAGCAGTCTGTTAAAAAACCCCCAAAACAGAATATAATTCATTACAAAGGATTTTAAAAATCTGCACCATGCAGAGCTTTCCAAGTGTGTAATGTCCTGTTTTAATACAGTATCTCTACAGAGGAATGAAATACTAGTTTTTAAACATGACTGATACTGAAAATAATTATTATGTAGGCATCTACTAGCAAAGAAAAAAGCAATGCCCCAGGCATTAATGCAGAAAATAAAACAGTACCAATTTGGAATGATGCCATAATACGTCAATATCACATTATTTCAGATTGTTAAAACTTCCTGGTAGGTCAACAGCTCCTCAGAGGTAGGATGTAAAACTCCCTAGTTATCACCATCCCTTCTTTCAGGCATCTGAACATGCCAAGTTGCCAACAGTCAAAACTCTGATAATTTCCAGCATGAACACAGGGGAAATGCTTATGCTTGCAAAGTATCAATGGAACTACCATAGCAGAGTCAAAGAAAAAGGTCTGTCTGCACAAGATCTACCTCAGGGCCAGCTCTTCATATTTAAGCAAACCAGAATTATGAAAACCAAAAGTCAGCACAGAGAGGACAGTAGCATTCCCTGAATTTCAAACCACTACATGGAATACTGTCGTTATGAAGAAAGTATCATCTCTGCCGTTGCATTTAGGCCATGTATAACAAACGTTGGGTTTTGTTACATATGGCCTAAATGCAACAGCAGAGATGCTGATAAATACAGCATTTACCTGTACTGTAAATGCTACCAGTGATCTCCATTTAGCCAGCAGAGAAGGAAAACAGAACTACAAAACTAGTGGCAGAAAAACCCTTCCCCTAGGATTAAGTTTTCAGTAATGCTGTGGTTGCAGCAGCCGATGGTGCAGTTTTGTATTCCCAACAATTGTGCCAACCTTGTTAACACTGAATTCTCCCACCTCATGTTATTACAGCAGAGTAGTGAAGGAGGGCAACAACACAAAACACCAACAGCAAACAAGGACAAAACCCTCCTGAAAACTATTTACACAACTGTTCCACATTTGCTTTCACCTATCTTGCTCTAAGGCATTGCAACAGACACTTTACTTGCAAAATATCAATTATTTACTAAAGGCTAATGTGAAGCACGAATACAATGCAACTCTTTCAAGAGGAATACATAGCTAAAGTTTTAGCAGGCACACAAAGCCTTTTTCTCATCTGAAATATTAAACTGAATATTTACAGGTATAACTCCCTTTTAAAAACAAAGGCTCAAAACTTTCCAGTCACTAAAGTAACTTTAATATGTGTGAAGAAATAGTACATCTATTACAACTGGTAACTCTTGGCATTAATTAAAATTAATTACTTTGGAATTACTGCAGTCCACTTGTTTCAGCCTCTTCTTCCATTATGAACCAAACCCATCTAAGATGTAACAAAATGGGATTTAAACAAACCTATCATGGCTTAGGGCACAAAGTTTTGAAATAATTTTTATTTGACTTTAAAACTTGCAAAATCTGGTTTTTAGGTCTTATCAGATGCAAGTCACACAAACACATATAAAGATGATAACTGCTTAACAGTACATAAACATGAACACAGCTCCAACTCCAGGAATGCGATTTGCATTAACTTTCTCAAAAATTAGAACCATATTCCAGAGGTTTTAAAGCTAAAGTGAATTGCATACTGATACAAACAGAACAGTCTATGCCAGAAGTACTTGAAAACAAGATTTCATTAAATGTTCTAACTCTTCAAGCAATTATCCCAATCTAGATTATCCTGAGATGGATAGAGACTATTTATAAGAGCATGTTGGGACAGAACAAGGGGGTGAATGGGTTCAAACTTAAAGAGTAGGTTTCGATCAGATAATTAGGGACAAATTCTTTACTGTGAGGTACTGGAACAGGTTGCCCGTAGGAGCTGTGGATGCCCCATCTTTGGAAATGCTTAAGGCTAGACTGGATGGGGCTCTGAGCAACCTGGTCTAGTGGAACATATCCCTGCCCATGGTATGGTGGTTGGAACTAGATGCTATTTAAGGTCCCTTCCAACCCAAACAATTCTATGATTCTTAACTAATTGAGTTAGGGAATTGGTACACTTGAAATAGAAAATTTGCATCTAAACAAAAGCCATCTTTTTTTACTCGTATCAAAATTCAATATTTTTACATCACAGCTTCTTGTTTTTTTGCAGTACTGAAACCTAAATAAAACTGCACTTCACAGGAACTCATCTGAAATTTAGGTTTTGTTGTTGCTGGCTTTTTTTTTCCACTTTAGTTGTTTGTGGTGTTTTGTTGTTTTTTTTTTTTAATTAAAACCTACTACCTCAGTAAAGCCCTGTTCAGCACACATCTACTGACATAACTAAAACTGAAAGTTACAAACTCTCTAGAAATACCTTACCCCCAGCACCTTTAGTCTTTTAAGGTAACAATAGAGATGCCATTTACTACTTCAAATAATAAACCCAGAAACAATTACATGCTTTTGACTGATGTTATATATTAAGGCCAGCCTGAACTTCCAGCCTCTCACCTAAGCTCCTCTCTCTCAAGTGTATGAATGGTATCATATTTCTCTACAAAACCCAGGTAACAGTCATATTTGCAATTAAGTCCATTTCCTATTAAATTCTATGAATTTACAGTTGAAGAATTATTCAACTATCAAGTTCCATTTACGGTTTCTCAAGGCTGGACTCACACAGCTGAAGAAGACCCCGTTTCCCAGTAATCCACAGCTCTCAAGTCATGGGAAAGAGGCAGTTGTGCTCCCCACTTTGAAGAAGTTACTATTAAAGTCACCTTATTGATCCAATTTCAGTTTACATCAAGATTATTTATTGTTCCCTTAACAGTAGGCCCACAAATGAACAACGACAGACAGGAAGCCTGGAGAAGATGACACACACCCTCCTGAAAAGCACAGATAAAGAACTATTAAGGCTTTGAGGCCCTGCATTCTTAGAAGTCAAATTATTCCCTATGTAGTACCCCAAGCACACCATCAGGGTGTGCCTTCCACTTTTTAACAGCATTTCAGAACAAAATAACCTTTATCTGAAATCTGTTTATTGTATTTCATGGTACTCACTATTCTAATAACTAACTTCAATAAACACTCAAGTTGTATTTTGCCTTGCACAGATGGTTCCAGACATAAGATACAATGATGTTACAGTGGAAGGACAATAAGAGGTGTAAAAGATGTGAAAATAAAGTTTAACTGTACAGGCCAATAGTAACAAAAAATAATCAACATATCAGTACAAAATTGTAGGAAATTTGTGAAAAAATGGTTAAAGTGGTGAAGGAGAGGTTCTGAACACAATAGCAGCACTCCTTCACACTTTGGACTGTGTGCAAATGCAGCAATAATACAATACCTGTATTTACGAAACAGAGGTAAGGAAACAGCAGATAAAGCTCAGTTCTTACTGTGACAGTCACAGGCCTGCCACCATCTGGGTAAGAACAAGACTTCTGTTACTCAAGGAAAAGAGTCAGGTGTAGAGTTCATGCACTAATGCTACTCTTCAGCTTATGCTACTGTTGACAGCTTGTCAATTAGATCATCAACAGTATTCACAAGGAGCTTTGTATCCTCCTTGTCACTCATTCGATGCTGGCCGATTTTGCGGAGGATAACATCCACATCCTTGCTCAAAACACGGTCAGCAACTTGCATAGAGATCTCCCAAGGGACATCACCATCCCTCATGCCATGGATAAGGCGTATGGGACATGTTACAGGAATAGGACTATTCAGCACGCAGTGATTTTCTGCTTCTCTGATAAAGTCATAGGTCAAGGAGTAATATCCTTCCTCATTATGCTTTGTTCGATACTTCCATTCACCCTTTTCTTCTATCTCTTTTTGTGCCTATGAAAAAAAAGAGCAAAGAATAGACAAAAGAGATGTTAGGAGTACTTAAGAGTACCTCAGCTTATTTCTGTTCTAAAAGCAGTAAAATTCCCCCAGGCAGAAATGTCATCTTGTTCATTTTTATTAGTAGAAGTGTATTACTGTTCTCTCCTCACAGCACCTGAGAAGACAAATCCCCTACCATGTCACAAAAGCGGCTCTCCAAATTAACCTAGTTAAAATTCACCAATGTAATTAAGTTTCTTAACCAGAATCTATCAGAAAAGCAAGAGATGCATAGCCACCATGAACAGTAAATATCCTTGGCTTCAATCAGTTCACTGATCCTCAAACAAGAAGAAATCCTAGGGAAAAGACATTTTCTAGTGATGAGTCTTTTCGGTCTTTGCCACAACAGGTGTCTCTAAATAATGTATTTCTAGATTCTTAAGTATTTTCAGATTCTGAGTCCTAAATAGTAATACTTACACTACAAAGTACCTTAGAAAAAAATCTAAACAAATTGGGGAAATATTTTCATTATTCTAAAGCACACATTATTTATTGCCATGTAACACCTCATTTACTTCCCTGAAGACTAGACATTATTACCATCAAGGAAGAATCTCAGAAGGGGAGTTCCCACTAACAAAATCTTATTGTCTTTACAAACACACTAATCTGAAGAACTTCCTTTTTAAGCACACAACCTGTATCATACTCATCTCATCCAGTGCTACCTCAACTACTTTAGTGGTTACTTCTCCATCCTTCAAAGCACAAGGATCCAATTCCAATGCAAATATAAGATATTCAACACTGAAATCCAATGGACTTCAAATTGCAACACTGAAATCCAATGGACTTCACATCCTCTAAACCACACTAATATAAGCACACTCTGGCTAGTGTTCACACTAGTCTCATACTGTGTAAGCTTACATGAATCAAACACAGAAAGCTTACCCTAAAATTTTTAGGAAAAGTACAGTTTAAATAAAATAATTCTTAAATTTTGGTAAGATTTTTAGACTGCACAAAAACCAACCACGAACATTTACCTCAATGGGAAGCCTCTTAAAAGTTGTTACAACGTGATCTGCTGCTACAGCTACTCCAACCAGAGCAGCTACTTTATCTGGGCGTGCTATTGCAGCATGAAGCATCAGCCATCCACCCATGCTGGAGCCCACCAGAATCTGGAAAAGAAAATTAAAAAAACAGAAGAAAATAAAGTGTTTTACAGGAAATGGCTAATAGCTCTTTTCCTCTTGCACAAAGTATCTTATAGTCTTTATAAGTATCAGGTTTCACTTGGTTTAACTGTTTAAACCTTGGGCATAATCCTGCTGTCCTTACCCAGGCAGAACTGCTGTCACGTCCAGTGGAAATTTTGCCTGAGTAAGCACCACAAGATCTGGTATTTATTATTCTGTTTGGCATGGCTGGTTATTGCTGTCTGAGACTGAAACACTGTAAACAAAATGAGAGTTGAAACAATTCAGTATCATATGCATACTTTTATGTTTCCTTCTCAAGATAAATGCACATGGTAAAGGCTCAGTGCTGTGAAAGAAGTAAACAAAAGCAATTCATAATACAAAATTGTTTTAAACATAATACTAGGTATTTCTTGGCCATAGGCGATTCCAAGTTTCTCAAAGTAATTTCTAAAGTAACTGAAGAAATCAAATGCTGCTTCTCCCGCCTGTTTTTTAAAGCTATTTAATCATATGGAGTATCTTGTAATCTTCCTGCAAATACTTTAATTAATGCATCAGCATGGGACAGTGACACACTTCTTCACTAACAGGGCTGCACTGCACTGGAACAATTCCCTGTCCCCTGTCAGGTGGCACCTCCACCATGAGGCTTTCTCAGACTCTCTGGGACAAAAGCCCTGGTCTGAGCAGGAGATTCTAATACACAGCTTCCAGGAGGTCCTGCCAAACCATGCTTCTGTGATTTTGTGACCTACCTGCTTGTAAAAGAGCTCCTATGAATATGACCTCTTAAATGATTCAGCTTGGAAGTGAGCAGGTGTCAGCTGCTCAGCAAAAGCTACTGTTGACCAGAACTATTACAGAATATTTTTGATCAAGGTTCTATCTTGAGGGAAAAAACAGCATTCTGTATTTAAAAATAAAATTTAACCTGTGGTCCATCTGTAAGTTCATCCAGTATAGATAGAACATCTTTTCTCCACTTCCCAATTGTACACTCTTCAAATTTACCATCTGAACTTCCACATCCTGTATAGTCAAATCTGAAAAAATAACCATCAACATGGAAGTCACAGTACTGTCTACAGCAACGCAAACACTAACTAAATACTACTGTATAATCAAACCAGCAGGGGACAAGTACCACATTGAGTATTTTCTTACTTGGTCCCTGTTTATCACTAGGACCAGAAATCACATAAAACCAGTTTAAATATAACATACACAACTAAGTTGAGCAGCATTCTCTATAATTCAATATAATATCATAATTTACAAGAATAGACAGAAAATTTCCGTTACAAAATGACAAAAAGAAAATCCTCAGACACTTCAAAATTTAAAGATATTTTTAAAATGTACAAACTCTTTCAAACACTGAACCCAAATATGAAGACTTATGACACACAGCATTCAATCTCGTCCATCAAAGGACAGCATCACCAAGTAGGGGCACATTCTTCTAAAGCCACACAGGGTAACTTAAAAATCAGAACTCCAGGTCCTTAATTTTAAATTTTTGTGCCTACAGCCTGACTGTAACATTTAGCAATAGCTAGACTACAGAAAATTAGAGAATTTTCTGAATTACTTTCAGAATATAGTCTCTCTACTGATAGAAATCCTACATTCGGAAATGGAAAAAAGACTTCTTATCTTGTATACAATCTCCCCTAGCACAGGGAGCATCCCAATCCAAATGCCAAAGTTTACACATTTGTGTTAAAACCCCTTGCCACAACCCATGAGACTAGTTTCATTTTCTCAAGAACAATACTCCTCTATGTACCTGATGAAGGCATGACCTAATGATTTGCAGAAGTCTTCAAGGGCAGTTGCTTTCTGACCATTCATATTTGAATTGAAGCCTGGAAGGAAAATAACCCCTGGATTCCTCCCTTTTAGTTTCTGATAAGCAATATTTGGTCGATCTGGTCGAGAAAGAAAGCTGACCGATGACTTCAGCCTGCAAACTAACAAGAGAAGCTATTTAGTACAATCATCATGATACCTTGGCAGAAACACAAGTTTTTATAAACCGGGGTTTGGCAAATATGGACATATTATGTGAAAATAAGGTATTCTGGCTCAAGAGAGAAGAAAAAAGCATATCCTATATTCTTTAATGACTGACAAGTACTGATGAACCTGAAAGAGAAAGTTCATTGTGATTTATTCTCAAATCATTAAACGTCAACAATGTGGAGAGTTCACTCAGCAACTAGCAAAGTGGTTGACTGAAAACAAACACTAAGGCTTCCTAGACTTCATCACTCCTCATGTTCTATACCATCTTGCATCTCCCTATTTAGTTTTTGATTTTCAAAAAGCATAATTTTGAGACTAGAGTACTCTGTGCAGTGGAAGTTTACAAGTACATGAGGTGACAATTTTTTCATGAAATTGAAAAACTGAAAGATAAAACTGCACCTTTATCAAAACCCTGTATCCACACAATATATGGAGATATAGGTGCAAGTTCATAATCAAGAATTGGGAAAGAATCTTGTGACTAACTATTTCATCATTATGAGCATAAAACAACATTAGCATTGTTTAAACCAAACAAAATAAGTAACATCAAACAAGGAAATAAGATTAACAGAGAAAATGCTAACTAATTAATAATTCTGCTGAATCTCAACAGCTGCTACAGGATTTAATCTAACTTTAGCAGTCAGCTGTACCTCTACTGCAGGTGATGACAAGTAATTTCATTGAGAGCTGTTAAGTAGACTTAATCCACCCTATTTTCCAAGTCAGCAAGGTAATTTGTTAAACTGAAAGCTTGGTCAAGTCTTAAGACTTTGACACTCTTAATTCTTAGATTAGAAGATGACTGGCTCTTCAACAGTGGGGCACAGAAACTATGCGACCCAAAATAAAGCATCAGGGCTTCCTAGGGGTGGATAAATACTGCAAAACCCAAGCCCTGATAGTATCACAACTGTTCTGCAGCCTTGAGTTCTGTTTTGTCACCATCAGAGAGATTACATTCAAGGGGTTTTGGAGGGTTGCTTTGTTGTTAAACTTGGGTGCGCATGATTAAGTGTGGATATATAACAGACACAGGGCACAGCTAGCATCCAGCACTTTCCTACAGCCCAACAGAAATGGTATGATTTGAACTACAGATTAAAATCATTAAATTGCTTCTCAAATAATGAGGTACTTCTTTATCCTACTGAGGCATGAGTTGTTTATAAAGGTGAATGACTTCCACAGTAAAGGTGTTCAGATGCATTCACACTGTGGCTTTCAATTTGTGTGTGTCTCTCACTAAGCCAGTCACTTTTCAAGTGCCAGTAAGAGGAACCACACCAAGAAACACTAAATGTAATAGAAAAATAATTGGGAGTATTTCTCTCCCCCTTAAGCCTTGATAGCCATCTCTGGAGCCACTTGTCTCCCATGGTGCAGCACTCTGGAGGTGTCCTCAAATTACTTTGACACTGGGCAGGGTTCCAAATGCAGCTACAAGACACAACCACTGTCTAAGCTATTTCACAAACTGTTCTTCCATTTAACAAGTTAATGGAAACACCAGCAGCAATCCCAACATGAATAATGAAAACCCCTAAAGCAACCACCGAAGCCAACCCAAAAGCAAAGCTCAATGCAGTTACCCTCTCCGATTTCTCTTTAGACAGACAGAACTATCAGCAGCTACCCAGTAATTTCTCCTCCTGATTTTAGGAAATACCTTGGTAAGAGCAGGGAAGCATTTCTGAAGGATGCAAGGCAGGTAGTGTTTATAAAAGCAAGTTACAGACAGAAGGTGATAGCTACAGGAAGACCACAGGACCCTAGCCTGATGGTATCTATGGAATTTTCTTAATATCGGAGTCACTGTGCACTTTTATGAGCACCAGAAACTCTTACTGAGACCAGTGTTATACTACACGTCAAAACCAAACACGTTCCTTGAACAACTCCGGGAATGTTCCTGCACTGAGATCTTCCCACTGCCAGCAGCAGCAAATTAATGCTGCTGTAACAGGTAATGGACTCAACTCTGTCCACACCTGGTTTCAATCACCCACATTCCAGCAGGAACTGCTGCTTGGCCTGGTCCCAAAGCACCTAAAGACACTCAAATAAACAGAGACTCTGATAATGTTACTGTTATTATCACACAAAAAGTAAGAAAAGCCAGCAACAAAACCCCACTGTATTCAAGCTTTTATGCAGCTACAAAATGTGCACCCCTAGTGGAAAGTAAGTTTTACTCACTGAGCAACCTTAGATGTGATTCATCTGTCCAATTAAAGGCAATGAATAAACTCAACAGGTCAGAAAAGCACGGGGTCTGACACATGAAGAAGGGCCACTTCGTGTTTGGGAAGAGACCAATCTCAGAAGTGCATACCAGCAAAACTTTTCACGTGCCTGACGGAGGTTTACAGGCAGGCACGTTTCATACTCAATAAAGCGAACTGGCTCCTCAAAATCCACCAGGGGCAAGAGTTCAGAGCCAACAAAACACACGTGGGAAAGCATCTGCCCTGCCCTGCGCACAGACACCGAGCCTCCCCGCGGGCCTGGAGGGGAGGAGAAGCCTGTCAGAAACTCTGTCGGAAGGGAACCGAGTGTAAGATGTCCATCCCCACCAGAGGGCTGCGCCCCGGCCCTTCCCGATGGAGACGGCGCTGAAGGGGAGGAAAGGGTGCCACCCGCAGCTGCCCGAGAGCCACCCGGCGGCCGTAACAGCCGGCACTGACACACATCCTCTGCCCTCCGACTGGCAGCCCTTCTGCTCCGAGCTCCCCGCGGCCCTTCCCTTACCCAGGAGCGCCCGGGCCGCCCTCAGCGGTGACAGCGATCCCCGCTGGGCCGAGGCACGGCCGGCCCACACCAACGTCGCCGCCATGGCCGCCGCCTGCGCACGCGCCGCCCACCTCCCCCACGTGTGAAGCCACGGCCGGGGCGGGCCGGGGCGGGGCAGGGCGCGGTGTGCCGTCAGGGCCGAGCCTGCCTGGGAAATTGGAAGATTTCGTCAGTAAAAAAAGCCAAAACATTGGGCGTGCATTTCCCAGCGTGTGTGTTTCCCCCGAGCCAGCGGTCTCGTGTAGCCAAGAAGGCCGAAGATGTGCATTGTGGAGTGCTGTGTTTAGGTCTTGGATCCTCAGTACAGGAGGGACACGAAGCTCCTGGAGTGGGTCCTGTGGCAGGCAGCGAGGGCGCCCGGAGCACCTCTCTTAGGAGGAGAGGCCGAGGGAAAGGCGGGGGCCTGTTCAGCCTCGAGACGGCTGAGAAGGGATCTCATTAACAGGCTCACACCTCCTCACCTTCTCTCAGCCTTAGGTGTATGAGCACAGGAGCCACAACTACATCTTTAGGCACTCCACCTTTTATATACAGGCGATGGCAGCCACAAAGAAAAAAAAATAGAATCTCCAAGTCATTTAGATTGGAAAAATCTCAAATATCGAGTCCAACCTTTGACTAAATACCGTGTCAACTAGACAATAGCACTATGTGTCACATCCAGTAATTTCTGGAATACCTCCAGAGTTGTCCCTCCACCACCTCCCTGGCAGCCCATTCCATTGCTGACCACCCCTTCTATGAAGAAATTCTTCCAACCTCCCCTGGCACATGAAAATGAACGAAGGAAAGGTCAGTGCCTGCCAAGGTAAGGCTGTTTTCCCATCCAAGCACCAGGCCAGCACCTGTAGGTCATGGGACACCACAGAGGAAGTTTTTAAGACTCAGACTCGGTGATTTGCAATTGTCCAAGAGCCTTCAGAGTAAGCAGGTATGTGACTCCCAAGTGGGTAAGCTTGAAGGGCATTTATGATCAGTGCAGACTGCTGATAAAAGGGGGTGCCCTACCACCATGCTCTACTTATATTGTCTTCATGTACACCACTACAGAACCCACTCCACTTCATCATGATGATGGCAAACTTAGTAAAAACAATCATAAAACCACACTGGTTTTCATTTCCACAGCAAGTAAATATTCCCATTCAGGTCATGTCTAAGTCAAATATTGGGAAAACTTCTGAAATCCTTAAAATCAAGCTATTTCTGGTTTGCAGTTAAACAACAACAACAACAAAAATTATCAATATCCAAAGCCGGTGATAAATTTTTCAAACAGGTTCATAAAAAATGAAAAAGATGTTATATTATGTACATGCAGGGAAAAGACTACACTCCTAACTTCACTGCCCTCCAAAATATTATTTTCCATATTTTCCATATTATTTTTCATGGGAAAATACATGGAATAGTTCAATTAAGTGTTACTGAGAAATACAGTATTGTTTGCATGACTATATACAACTATTAAAAAGACAAGCAGAAACGTCTGAGGATAATGTAGCAAGAAAATATTTGAAACAAGTGTATTTTTAAAAATGTTTACTGAAATGCCTTCATTGCATCATGCAGGATACAAAAATCAATATTAGAAAACTTTTATAACTATACTTAGGAGTAAAATCAAGATACATCAAGGAAAAAAATTAACTGTATAAACAAAAGCAATTTATTTGATAGTGTTTTAAATTACAGATTACAGGCTGTGATCTGCACAGATGATAACAATTATCTTGCATCTTTTATGATTCAAGTCAAAACTGATGTTTGTCATGCTAGAACAACTGCATCACCTGTGTATACCATGAACAGTTACAGGGTTTAAAAAGTGTAACAAAAATACTCTGCCAGCACACTTCTATTCTCTTTTCAGTTTGTTTAATCAAAAGCTGTTAACTTTTCATCAAGGAAAAAAAAAGGCTAATGTGCTGTCTTCTAATGCACAAACCACAGAGTGTCTAAGTTTCAATTACTGAAATATAACTTCTTTAATGTCATGACACTTCCTTGAAGTTCATTTCAATTAAATACTTTATATTTTTGCAATATTACTCAAGGACTTGGAGGTGATTTTAAAATGGGAGACTGCTGTACCCTCAGTATTTTTGCTGTTTTAGGAATCTCAATCCCTACTACTTCAAACTTTCAGGGGTTTTTATTCATGCACTGCTTTGTGTAAACTCTTAGAACTCACCTCTCTCTTTTCATTCTATTTGACAGTATTATTCTGTGCAGATATATATTAAACAATGACACAACTCTCTGGGACTGAAAGCTTGGCTCCAAACAATTCAGATAGGTAAAGATTTTGGTGCTGGCTTTAAGGCAAGCAGTGTTTGAGAGATTTCAATAGAGTGTTCACTTGACACAGAGGAAGATTAGAACCACACTGGGACCTTACTGCATAAAAGAAAATTGCTGTAGGGTCTGGAATCAGCTTATTCTATTCAACAGGGATGATTAAAAAACCCCTCTTTGTGAGGAAGCAATTACATGTGTTTCCATTTTTTATCCTTGTGCAAAAAAAAATGCGTCTTTATAAAGTTGGTTTTTTGTTTGTTTGTTTTTGTTTTTGTTTTTGTTTGGTGTTTTTGTTTGTTTTTTGTTTGTTTTTTTTGTTTGTTTGGTTTAGGTTTTTTTTTTTTTTTTTTTTTTTTTTTTTTTTTTTTTTTGTGAGCTCCATAGATGCAAGCTTTAAACATACAGTTGATGCCACAAAGTGTTTCAACACACAGAATATAACAATTTAATTACATTAGAAGTCATTAAGAGTTTTGGCACTGTCCCCTTACAGAAAGTTAGGTACCAGTAACAATATGAAAACGTAAGGAAATAATGTAACTCTTTGGCTCTGTTGTAACACTTAACTACTAAGGCAAGAACTGTGTATACATTAGGGCCGCTTTTTTGTTTGTATTTTTATAAAATGCTTGACTAAAAGTTTTAAAAAGTCACCTAATCATCTATAAATGTCAAATGCTGCATATTAAAATATATGCTTATTACACCTTTTTGTTTCACTACTAAAATTTTTGCATACCAATGAGAACACACACACTTATAAACTGTTCAGTATAAATTTGTGAAGACATTCTCTGTATAAGAGAATTTGTAGAAACTTATCATTCAGTCAAGATACTGTAATTAAAATTGCCTGATTATCCATTTTGGAGCACTATGATTCTCTGAACAGCTTTAGCTTGTTCGTTCCTATAAAGATCAACTGCAACAGGTAACAACCCCCCCTTTTCAATGCGTTTGTAATCCCCTCTCAATCTGAGGTTTCGAGTGCACATCATAAAGGGGGACATTTCAGCTGTCACTAGCTATGGCTAACTTCATTGGTTACGTTATTGCAGGATGCCCTATTACTCCCCTTTTATTATAACATGAAGTGGGTGTAGCCTTCTGCGCCTGTAACAATGACATCCATCCATATCCTCATGGCTTCTGGAGAAGGAGCAACCATGTAGTAGATGCGGTCATGGGTCTTAACACTGAAGGTCAGCAATGGGTTGGGGCTCTAGGATAAAAAACAAAGAAGATATCAAAAGAGTGAAATCAAAGCCATTTATTGGTAACAGAAGTGGAATTGCTTACAGGGATATTTATGAATAGGATTAAGAAGAAAGATAAAATGCTGTACCACTGCATCTTATATTGCAGCAGAGATGCATTTTAAGTGTTTGTAGCCACCATGAACACCTTTTACACCATTTTCCAAGTAGACTATTACACAGTACTACAGGACTCCAACCTGTTGTTTCATGCCCAAATAAATAACCCCCCCACTCTTGCTATCGACTTTCACAAATTGTTCACAGCTCATTTAAATTACAGGTGAGAGGCAGGGGGTGCCATGAGCTGCCAGCACAGTTAATTCCCTCCCTGGGACAGAGGAATGTAGCCAGCCCTTGGCTTGTCAAAGCCACTGATTTCAGTGCTTGCCACTGGACTAAGGAGATCCTTGTAGCAAATTCCACTTTGCAGGTAGACACTTATGTCTGCTTGCATTGGTATAAAAAACTCCCCAAACAGTGCTAATCACTCATTAGCTTCCTCCTCCTTTTCTTCCACTTCAGGTGTTTTTGTTACTATTTTTTTTTCCCCAATAATGTTAGTTCTCCCTTTAATTTTACAGCATCTACTATACTTTGGGTACTCTATGTGATATGTGGTTAAAACAGCAATAACAAAAAATTTACCTTATATGCATTCTTTAGATGATCATAATAGACTTCTTCAATAGCTTGAAAATATATTACCCCTTTTAATTTAGTTTCATGTTTGTCTAAAACGGAAAAGACAGAATGACTTCAGAACTGAAATGAAGCAAAGTAAGTAAGAAGCAAAAGCTTAATTTGCATTTCCATATATGTTCAGCTGATGAGTGACTTAACAGTTCTTCTTCTGAAATCCCACAAAAACCTTCAACCTTTCTTATTAGTTTGTTGGTTTTGTTGAGAGATGCAATTTAGACTTTGTCTCCTGTTTCACCTAATTTCCAAGAATAAAAGCTTTTGCAATTTCCTCATCTATCTGCAAGTCTATCTCCCTTCACTGAAGTGTCTAAATGTTATGGAAGGTATTAGCCCACAGAATGACAGATGTCTCTCAGATATATCCTCTCTTCCAATTCCATGAAAACCAGCCAAACTTCAGACAGTTCACATGCTAGGACCTCCAGTTTGCCTTTAAGGGAAAACTGTAGTGATGATCAAGTTTTCAATACAATCTGACAGCAAGACCTTTATCTTAGAACATAGTTTGTGTATGTACTTTTTAAAAAAAATACTTCTTCACATGTGAACTTAAGAGTCACCACTATAATTTTTCACAAGAAAAAGGAGCAGGGCAGGGCAGCATCCACCCTCCATTTTCCTGCAGTGGAGAGAGAAATTGTTAATAAACATCCCAACTGCATGGCAGACACTGAAAGGCAAACTTCCATTCACTCCGAGCACTTTTGTATTAGGGGAATATAATGGTTTCTGCCCTCAAGTCTTAGAATCATCTCAATACTGAACAGTCATGCAGAACATCTTTATCAGTCCCATGAAGGATTCTGCTGTCATTTAAACATTTGGAGATCTCAGCTTACATCCTTTGTGTAGCTGCAGGCAATTCTGAAAGCTTCATATGATGGCAAAATGAAATTGCAGAGAGCAAATGATGCAGCTTTGGGAATCTTCCTGCCAGCCCCCAGAGAAGCAGTACTGAAGCACTGAGGTACAGGACTATGAGATTGCAGCACACGTTATACTGAGATAAACACAGCACTATACAAAACGTGCTGTCTGTGCACTACCAGTAAGCAGGGGATCCACTCCCTTTTTCAAGCCCCACCTGGGGCCTTGGATACCAGACTATTTCAGGTACCCACAAGCTCCCATCAAAAGAGTCTTGGTAGAGTTCCCTAAATGCTTCAGTTTAGAAAGTGCAGATGCTTCAGTTGCCACACTAAGCTGTCATACTTCAGGGTAAGTTCTTGGTTCATTGCACTGGCAGAACTAAAGTATTATCTCAGTACATTTACTTAGAATTCAATTACTCTGAATTTACAGCACCAGTATTTATTTTAGAAATCTACTATGTATTTAAGGATCTAGATGGATCCTCACTCATACAAGAGGCGGCATTTTAGTGCAGCTGGTACAGACTCCTCCTAAAGCTATACTTGTTGGTTAGAGTTCTTGAGACATTAGTGAAAGCTTTCTTTGGTAATTGAGATTACATTATGGCAACTCTACTGCACTCAGAAGTGAAATCATTAAATGTTAACATAAGTACAAAAAAAAGACAAAAAAAGATCAGTACCAGGTGGGAATGCTACTCTGTGTTACAGATCTTCCTAACCAAAAAACCAGATGTTAAGAACAAAATAAAAAATGTTTTTCACATTCTTCATTGTTCTACTGCAAACTAGTAAGAAATATTCAGTGGGTATGTAACTAATGAATCAATTCAATTTTAAGTTGCTGGAAAGCAGTTATGTCAGTAAAGTAAATGAAACTGTTTGGGTGGTTTTTGTACTTGGTGTTTTCTTCTGCGTCTTAGCAATGTCCATCCTGCATATGCCTCTTTCTGGCCTCTCTGAACAATAAATCTTCAGAGCACAATGTTATTTTTGTGGCTTCCTTAGAACTGAAACTTCAAAGTCAAACCACGTGTATATTTGCACAGCATTTGTAGAAATAAGTATGTTCTTAAATTCCCCATTTCTGCGTTTACCTAATATAAAAGTAGCGTAAAGCTTATAATGGCTCCAGATAATTATGTAACTCAACTTAGTGTACACAAACATTTTTGGAGTATTGTGTATTCTTCATCTGAAATTCCTTACACTTTCAAAATAAGGCAAACTCAGAAAGTCCACCCCTGTATGTTTAATTTCCTGAAGACCTTTTCTTCACATTAAGCACAGAAGCATTCACTTCAATTTTCATGGTCAGTATAATAAATTACATTCTTGTTTGAAGGGTAAAAGAAATCATTCAGTCATCAGGGGAAGTATCTAATATTTAAAAATAAAATATGTGGAATTGTTAATACTGTGTACTTGTAACCTGATCATCCATTTTTTCTCTTGCCCATCTGCATCTCCTCCTTTGTTTTGTTTTGTATGCTCAATTCTGCCTTTCCTTGCATGAGGACTGAATGCTATAGGGAAGGGTTCACATGACCTCTAAATGAATGGATGAAATGGAAACCTAACTTTTATCTGGACTCCGTACTTGTTCATAACTCACCCGTGCTTGATAAGAAAATAGAAGAACAGATGTACCCTAGTAGCAATCCTGCAACCTACCTGCATAATAAGTAAAAGTTCTCTTGTTTCTGTCAAAAACAAACCACCGTTTTTTCCACGTTTTAATTTTTCCTCCCATTTTAATCAGAAAGCCTCGACAGGTCTTCTCAGTGAGAGAAATGTGGTAACACGTCTCTATGTTGTGCCCAGCTGTTTCAATGTGACTTCGTAGGTCGAAGTCTTCCTTTCTAATGGGCAAATAGCGAGTCAAAGGACGGGCCTACAGGAAAAAAAAGAAAATCACATTATTTTTTAGAGAAGCCTTATCATCTCCTACCCTTTCTGCTGCAAGGACATAACTGAAAACTGCTCATAGAGTCTAAGAATAAATGTAAGAAAAATAAAGAGCTTTTACTGCAGCTCTAATTTTCTTTAAAAGAAAAATTCTTTAAACTTCTAACTTTACACTGTTGGATAACTTTGTAAAAGCCAGATAGAGCACAGAAGTTTCTTGAAATCATCAGCTGATAAGGTGGTAAAACAGAGACCACAGCACAGAAAAGTTGCCTTAGAATTAAGACATCAATTAAATGTAAGGGTGTGTTGCTGCCTTAGATGAGGTCCAAGAACTTCATATCTAGGATATTAAGCAAACCCTTTATTTCTCTGTATCAAATACTCACTACATGCATGCCACTCCTTAATTTTAATTCTACTGCTACAGATATTTTCATGCAGAGCATAGTATATAAATAATAAGAACATGCTATTGCAGGAAACATTAATAATGGGAATGAACTGTAATCACCAGTTAGTTTCACAGAGGTTGCTGTGAACAAAACAGAAAGATTTTCTGCTGAACAAATTAACTGTGATAAGTAGTTCACAGTATGGTACAGAGAGCTGAAGTGCATCCCTCTGTAAGAGACAGCAAAGCCGTGCAGGAGACAGTGCCTCATTCTTGACTGCAGTTCAAGACTCTGCACCAAGTCTGGATAGTGTTATTTGGGAGAACAAGGAGGAGGAGATAATGACTTGGAACCTCTGCCAACTGAAGGATTATTCTTGTTTTCTGTGCCTGGAGGGTCTAAGTACAATCACCACACCCTCATTTAAAACACAGAAGACAGATCTCCCAGAGAAGCTGGGAGATGCTTCTGCAGGGAGAAGCTGCTGCAGGTGAGGCAGAGAGAGGCTACTTTGGAACAGAAGCTGATTTTAGATGCTTTCAAGGATCTGTGAAAGGAGCATCTCCCTGTCTCTCTCCCCCTGAACTCCAGAGAAGTCAGTGACCTGGAGAAAATAATCTGCCCCACTCCATTCCTCAAGTTAGCCTGTTAAATCCCACTGTGAGTCTCAAATCAAAGGGACTTTCCCTCATTGCATTCTTAAGAGCCTCTTGGTGCAAGAGGAGCTGTGCTGCTCACAAGAACTCTTAGCACCCTTCTAAAATTATGCAGTCCTGTATGATACGAGCTGGCACCAGCTCTAGCAAGTGCAAAGGTGGAGTTCCTTCCTCTCGTTTACATTTCTAAGTGTCGAAACGCGCTGGCGAAAAAGAAATTGGCCTCACTGTACAAAGGAAATAAAAAAGAAAAAAAAAAATCAGTCATTTTTGACAGATATGTTTTTGTGTTCCTGCCAGTTCAGTATTCTTCTCTCTGCCAAGACTGACAATTAGCAGTAAGTGACAGGACATTCTATTACAACACATGCATGCTCTAATTTGGGATAAAGATATCAGCACTGCATTGTTTACGCCATACCTGACTTGTCAACAAACTTTCTGAGAAAAAAAGGAGGCAAGCAAGTAAAATTTAGCATTCCTAATTACATTTTATAATGTAATAAAATAAAAACAAATGAATGAATATATTTAACTAGAAACATCTGGTTAAAACATCAGCAAAGGTAGCACAGATAAGAACCAGAAAGATATTCCAATATGATATGGAATCTTCTGCACTCAAATACATCTATTAAGATAGAGACATTATCTTGCTCTGGAATCCTAGCAATGACTGCCTCATCTATTTACTGTATCTTATAGATACAACTGGTTTTGGAGGAATAAACAAATAGGTAAGACCCTAAACCTAAAGAAAACTCAAGGTACCTCTAAGCCCAAAGAAGCAGCAAAATATGCAGGAGGTAACAATTTTAGATTAAGTAATGTTTCTCATGTTGTACAGTCCCATTAACTTTAGAAAAAGTAGTATTTACTCTCTACTGTAGATGTGGAGCTGAAAAAATTCCTTTTTTGTCTTTTTCTTTTCAGTCAAATGTTTGGAAGCAATAGTTCACATTTCAAGGTATTTTATGTATTAGAAGAAAAAGCAAAAAAAAAACCAAAAACCCCACAAACTCCACACCAATGGTTTATAAAATTAACACATTCACAAATTTCTGTTGTTTTGGCCAAAATAATCTGCTCTGCCTAATCAATAACAAACTTTATAGGATTAATATTGATACTTTATATATGAAATGCTAAATAGATACCTATGGTGTTATCTAATTTTAAATGTATACTTGGCTCCAAGAGCCCAAACATACTTTTAGCATACTTTTAGTTTACCTCAGAAATACTAAATCCATCTCTTCAGCTGAAAGCAGTTCTGTTTGCCATTGGCAGAAATACACTTAGTCCTTTTTTCTATATGAAGGGGAAGTCTTGCAGCTCAAAACCATTTCACATCCCTATATCTGACCTGTGCTCTTTGTTTCTCACGTATTTTGACTTCTTTTTCAATTAATTTTTGCCTCTGGCTTGTTTCTTCCTCTAGTCTTTTCTCCAGTTGCTCTCTGCGGCGTTTTTCTTCTTCCAGAGCTCGTTTCTTAGCTTCCATCTCTCGTTCCTAAATACCACAGCACACACAAAACTTCAATTATATGCAAGACTATAGTTGGCAATGTCATTTCTAAGCTAGGGCTAAATATCTTTTTTCCCTAAAGTAGGCAGAAATATATATCCAGCACACTGGACTGAAATTTGGAGTAAGAACTGCAAATAGAAATGAAGGTTCTTCTTAAGCAGCTCCCCCAGCAGGTGTCAAACCAATGCTGATCAAGTTTCTCGGGATTTTATCACCAACTTGTCCTTTGAGATAGCAGATACTGCATATGCGCTCAAGGCTGTAGTGTGAGATGAAGCCAGGGGGGAAGAGATATTTTTAAGAGTCTATTAGGTATAAGCTGGGTAGGTTTCTGTGTTGCATTAGGTGAATATTATCCAAACTTACACACCTACTCTTAGTTACTCAAAATTACACTTACCCTGGTCTCAAGCAGCCGAGTCTTTTCCGCATGTGCTTGTTTGAGAAGTCTCTCCATCTCCTCTATTCTTGCCACATTTGAAGTGCTAGCACTGCAAAAAAACCCATTATTTCTTACTTAAAATAATAGTTGGTACTTAAAGAAATATTTTGCAGTCCAACATAATTTAAGAATTGAGTTGACAATGTTTAGATCCAATTCAGTGCAGTAGTCACTAACAAAAAAGGAGGTACATTTTGTGACTTGATGAATGACTACAGCAGTTCTTCTGTACTTTGAGCACCCACAAATTTTATGCATTTCTACAAAAAGAAGTGTCTCTCTCACCTTAAACATGGTAAAATATAATTTAAGCATATATATATATATTATATATAATATAATTTTAAAGTGGTCAGAACAAAGCACCATAAATTGTTTTCCTTTAAAGTCTGATATCGCTAGAAAATATTCTCAAACACCATCTAAAACAGTCTGAATTAATTTTGCTTAAATGAAATTTTGTCAAGGAAAATTAACTGCCTATCTTCCAGGTTTTATCAACAAACTTTCACCGAAGTCTGCCTTGTGAGAAACAGAAAGATCTGTTGTAAAGGGATCTTTTCTGGTTTTTGTATTGATTCTGGCTATTTGTTTCTTTGTGTTGCTTTCCTTTGTTTTCCTCTGGCATTGGCTGCAAGAGTCAGAGGGAAGCAGAAGAGCAAACAGTACCAGTGAAATTTAACAGGTGCTGGGGCTTCCCAATCCAGGGCTGGAGACTGGACTTGTAAGATGGTAACCTCAGACACATACCATCCTCCTTCCAAATGGTCAGAGCAGGAAGTCAGAGAGAGAAAGGTTTCATATCACTAGCACATTAGATCAATACACAGAATTAGCTCCCAGCCTGTCTCCGGCTATCAAAAACTTGCTGACTATCCATTTAAAACAGAAATCCTCAAAACCCAAGTCCTAGTGTTTTCCCTTTAAAAAAACCAACACCAACTAATGCAAAAAAGCCCAAGCAAACCAGCCAGCAGAATGACTGCCACTGGTATTTTTTGAAACTCTTAACACTGCAGTAATAATGACTAAAAGGGGAAAGCTGGGGGCTTCCCTGCCACAGCAAACAGATGCTAAGTAAAACACTACATGCTAACCAAAAAAGCTGTCCTTGTATTCATAGTGAGAAAGCTGTACTTAAGTATCAGATTCTCTTTATGTTTGTGAAACTGCTGGGGCAGGACTGTGAGCAGGAACGAAAGCATTACCATAAAGTTGGAAATAAAAAACAGACTGTCAAGAGAAAATTGTTTGCACACAATTTTGAGACTCATCTGGACTTTTAACACAGATCATAGATATTCTTTTCATCTGACAAATGGTGTCTGAGCTGACAGTCTCTGAAGATGAGAAAAGCAAGGCTTTCAAGTGTCATCTCTTCATTTTTACTGACCCAGAAAAGGGAGAGTAAAGGGCAAAAATACTTTTGGAGGAAGCCTGAGTGTTTCAGCTTAAGCATCTAGTTGGCTAACATGCTGGACTTGTAGAAGTGTACGTCATCAATGGCGCATATCCTTGAGAAATTTCTTATCAGAGGAAATTCCTTCCCTTACAGTGATTAGGTGAGGAAGCACTGATTGCTCTGTAAACTTCAACATTATGACTTTTCATATTTCTGTTTTCCATCTTTAGTAAACAGGTGAGGTGTAGTTAAATCTGATTACGAGGAGCTAGACAAATATGATGCCTAATAATCTTACGTTTTCTTAACCAATCAGCAGCATTCATACTATCACAATGTCAACATGTACATATTCTCTTTTTTTGATTATGACCCTATGACCATTGTAGGATCAGAAAGAAAGAAGATTTACCTGGAGATGTTATCTGGTGAGCATGCTGATATGCTCGTCTCCATACTGTCAGAACTGTCTAAGCTTAGCGTGTCAAAGGCATGGTCCTTGTAACTACGATCTGGGTAATGGAAACTGTTCAAATACACATTGGATTCCGATGCTGTTCTGCTGTAGAATTCTGGAGACTTCTGCCTTTGGTTTTCACAGATGCGCTGATGGTTATACCCTATAAAGTAAGAAAGAAACACTGATTTCACACAAAAATTATGTGACAGGACCATAACTTGTTAGCAGCACAAACATTTAAACACCACCTCAGTCTTTACTGCACTGTGACCAAGGTACTACAATATTATGGTTAATTTTACAAGTTAATCACACTGAAATAAACACTTTAAATACAAATACCTGTTTTATCTATGATGGCTTCAAATATATGCACATTAGTATAGCTGACTTTTCAATATATGTTCTTTTATGTGTATTATGAAAATCTAATTTGAAAAAAATGAAATTTACATTTTAAAATGGAAATTAGGCCTCATCTGGAAAGTAATGCAGTTAAATTCAGGAACTTAGAAGAAATGACACTGACTAAATTAGAGAAAAAAAGTCCTGATATTCAATATTCTTAATTACTTTTCTGGTTGATTTTACTGAATATGGATTTTTTTTTTTTTGTCTGTTTGGGAGACTTTGCCTTCTGGTAACTGCAAGTAGACTCTTAGTTTCAGCTGAAATAATACAAGCTGCTTGTTATAGAATCATAGTTAGTAAGTAGAGGTACTTTACTGGCATTTTGAAGTTACAGTTCACCCTACAGGATTGAAGCAGATCTTATAGCTCAGTGATTTCCACAAAAACATTTTTTCTGAAAAGTCATCCTTCTTGAACACAGGGAACTTTGTTTGGCAATGTGTCCTTTGAAAATATCTCTTCACAACTGCTTTTATCTCATGTCTCCGTTGCTCTTTCAAAGCAATGCAGACTTAGAGAGAGGTTGTTGAGCTTGCCTGATGAGGAGTTGTCATTTTAACTGCTGAAGTATTTTACAGTACCCTTTTAAGGTTGTTCCATCTATGTGATCAGAAATGCAACTACACTGCTCATCTTTTCTTTCAAATGCAAGAAAGTGAGACTTTCTCGTAGTTCTGATAGTTATGTTTAAAATACTCTCTGCACATTTCTGACCCAAATTCTGAGCTGCTGGCAGAGCTGGAGATTAGGAAGGACTGATAGACAACATGAAAACCTCGCATTCTTTCAGGAAGGCAGCCACTGACATGCCACATATTTAAGATAAACAGACATGGGAAAAATGCAGAGAAATGTACAAATGAACCAAGGTCCAGATAAAAATTTTTACTAGACACCATTAAGACACTGATGTTAAGTAAGCATGCTTAAAGTGCAGTATTTTTCGACCTTATTCTCATTCCCTATCTGTGCATGCAAGATTACTCTCTGGTATTTTTTGCCATGCCAGAGTTGGGAGAGTCCCAGTTCAGGTAGCCAACAACTGCAGTTATCTCAGAAGTGTGCCTTCAGCTGAATAATTAAAGCATGCCATTAAAGTAACTGTGCCCTACAAGCATTTCCAAGATAGTTTTCTCCTCACTTCCCTCTGTAACATACAAAGCTTTCTTGGAGACAGTTAAAGCTGGTTTCTAAGGAACTAATAGGACTCACATGCCATTTAAAAGAACACTAAATTTCAATCAATAATTCAATTGCATTGATTAGTAAGAGATGAAAGGGACACAAATACACCTCAGTAGTCATAAATAATAGCATCACACAACACAGGTATTACTGATTCATATGTGTGGTTTGCTTTCTCCCCCTTATTTTGACAAATGCTTCTGTTATTGCAGATAAGCAATTACCTTTCATACTTGAACCTTTGGAATGACTAATTGCTCCTGTGAAATGGTTATCGATGATTCATTAGGGCAAGAGAGAAAAAAATAAATTACTGAAAGAACTTTATTCAAATGCATGCTTTTCAGTTGAGCCCTCTACAAATCCTTGCCTCCTCAGAAATCTTAATTCTGTATTTTGTATTTCACTGAAAAATAAACCCATCTAAAAGGCATAGAGCAGCACAGCAGCACTACAAACACTCTATCCCTTAAGATAAAGAACCCATTTTTGAGGAAAACATTTATCAGTCAAATTTATGCAATCATGCAAATGTAACTAAACACTGGAAGAAATCAATGTTAGGTTGCAAAATGAGATGCATTCACAGAAACAAAGCATAATTCAGTGTTCTTTTATGTTCATGCTGTAAGCAGCAGGCAGCTCACAGCTCAGGATCAGCTGTGTGCCAACATCAGAGGGTTCACAACCAACCTGCCTCCATTACAGCCACACCTACACACTGGGCAGGCACAATCTGTTGCTTAAGGAATTTTTAACTCCTCAGATGCCTATTCACACAACATGCACGTAAAATATTAGATGCTGTGTAAGATCCAGCACTTTACTAAAATTTCCCACATGCCAAGATTTGTATCAGTTAAGTCTAACCTGATACAAGAGCTAAAATATTTGTTGTAGCATTGGTTTTACTACAGAGCTCCGTTGCTCTGCAGCAAACCCATAAACTTAACAATGTTAACAGCCATACTGTCGAGAAAAATATTGCAAAAATCCATAAAGCCAAAATATTCCAAAGGAGTTGCTGCAGAATCACAAAATCCAGGTATACCACCACAAAATTATGGTGAGGGTAGAACTAAAGGTAAAAGCTGTTATTAAAAGTGGCACTGTCAAGTATGTAAAGAACCCACTAGTATTTTATGAAAATGATCCCATTACATTTTTCTTTTATTTCTATTCTTTCGTCTTCTTTTTTTCCCATTTTTAAAGACTGACATTAACATGTCAAGATACATTTGTTGTGTGGAAACATGCCAAAGTAGGAAGCCCAAGTCTGTCTACCTTGTCATTGTCACCCACAGAGTTGCAAAGATTTCTAAATTTTCTGCTCTATTTGTGTGGCGATGAGCAAAGAAGCAAAAAATCAGGCCTGTGCAAAGCCATAGCTCTGCAGATATTAGCACAAGTCAGAAGTTTTGTTGTGACAGGTTATTTGACAGCAGGAAAAAAAGAATATTCGAAATGCTGTCATTATTTAACAATTATTTAAAAGTTTTTTAAGAGTCTAGGAACTACTTGACAGTGCTGATGCAACTGCTATTTTTGCAAAAACATCACATGAGAAATACATCCAGGGAAGGGGATATTTTCATACCTTTTCTCTTTTTTCCTGAGTTTGACAAAAAAAAGAGTGGGGAAAAAAAAAGGCAGACAGCTTTGAAAAGTTTCTAGATTGTTTGTACAAATATCCCTTGCTTGCAGTATACTTTTTTTTTAATATATGTCCTTAGAAAGAACACAAATAATAATCTTGCTGGTACTTAAGTTCTCTGTCTCAACAGCTCTGTTCCCAGTGCTGTGTCTGGTCTTACACCTTAATTCACAGCTACCCATTCCTTCTTCCCTTCTGGAGTCCATCCTGCAGTCAGTGGGACTGCATTGGCTAACTCTCCCTCCTTGCTCCTGCCTATCCTTGTGCAAGCTTCTGGCTCCCAGCACTGCCTGGGAGCACCCACCTGTGCAGGGTGAAATCTTGAGATAGTACCAAATAGTGGCTTCTTCATTCTGTTTTTGCATGTGGTTTGGTTACAAAGGCATGTCCACGGAGGTGAATTTATAAATACAGCCTTTCAAAACTATCTCATGAATGTCTGCTAAGAAGTACCTTTTTCCACTAATGATTTATAATATGTGTCCTCTAAAACATTTAACATGCCCTTAACTCAGGCTATGATTACTGATAGTGACTGTTTCTTTCAATAAAAATTCTTGAACTCATATAACTGACTGAACGCAGTTTGGTAATCCTGGAATAAAGACTGTTTAGTACTTAAAAATCCATGAAAGTATTTATTACTGCATCCAGCCTAAAATTTATTCATAGATATTGCTTGTTCCTGCATAAAGAAAATGAGAATGAAATTAATGTTCAGATCCAAGAGGCTGTTCTTAATTTCCTGATTTCACTTTTAACTTTCCTTTTTTTCAGCTGAGACTTTTACAGTTACCTTCTTGGACTGAAGTAAGAAAAACTAGAGAAAGCATATTAGAGAAAACTAATTTCAACCATGACTAGTTTAGTGATAATACTCAGATATCTTTAAACCAGCTGAACTGCTACTGCCTCCAGTCTGCCTTGAATATACTTGATTTCAGATCTACATGCACTCACCAGAACATCTGGTCTAGAAATCTGCTCAATGCTGTTGAGATCTAAGGAGCACAGAAAGCTACTAACACCACATCTGGAGCACATCATCCTCTTTGGATAGTGTGTGTGTGGGTCACTGCTTGATAGCCAGGGCTGAGTGGATGAAGTGGCATTTATCACACAAGACCCTGGCTCTCCGCTGAACCCAGTTCCAGTGCAGTGCAGTGGGTGTAGCTCTATGCCCAAGGTATCAGGAAGCCAAGACGCCCATATCGTTTACAATAGATCACCTTGGCCACAGAAAACTGACAGAGTGAAAACATGTCAAAGTGGGGAAAGAAACGCAAGGAAAGCAAGCGCTGACTCACTACACATGACAGGTAGAGAACACTTTTTATCTATTCATCACCTTTTTTAGGTGAACAACTAACTTTTGGAGCCAGAAGATTAGAGAGCTTGTATTTATCAGTATAATCAGTCTCTATAAATTTACGAAATTCCACTGATTTGTCAGTAAATCATCTAAAAAATATTCACTAAATCTGAAAAGGCAAACCTGATCTACCTCAAGAATAATTTTTACAATAAATATGCTGTATTTATTATAACATAACCATTTATCACTGAGTGATGGAATAAAAGAACATCTCCAAGGATGTCCACTGAGATGACATCTGGCTTGGTTTTCAAAGATTTAAAAATGTCTGATGAAATGGATTGTAGTTACTCAGACTCAAGTACTGTTGATTTTAGTGCAAGACAAGTAAGATTTCATAATTTTAATGGGCAATGATATTCCATTTTAGTGGTCCTGTGTGGTGCATTGAAGCAGTACATCACGTTCAGACCACTACCCACATTTCACTGTTACACAGAAATGTACTTTCTTTACTTTTGACTTTGAAGAATGTTTGTTTTCCTTCCATGTGCTAAGTATGGGTATGAAGTGTGAGGGGAAACCAGAAATCCCACCAAGTTAAACTCAGTCCCTTCCCTGCTCAAACCATGAAGAGACTTCTATTAAAGCTTTACCTGCAAGGCTGAAGGGAAGGCACTTGAAGACTGTTTCTCTGGTCTCTCTGTATAGCTGGATAGAAATACTCTGGAATCTGACTCCAGCCATCTGACTTGGCTTTTCCTGTACTTGCTAAGTTTTGCACTGCAGTGTGAAAGACCCCTACAAACACTTTTGTGGTGTGTTACACAGACAAAGAAGCTTTCCCCAACCTAGAAATGTGGCACTTCAGTGCAAAAGCAGTTACACTCTTCAAATTCCTCCAACAGCAATAAATTAAAGGAGCTTGAGGTTGAACAGAAAGGGAATAAAGAAACCCCTTAGTAATTACTAGCCACAAATGATCCTTGTGTTCCTATATCCTTCCTGTTAACAATGCTTTGAAAATCCTGTGACAGTTCAAATAAAGCATCTGTTTCCCTTTTGCAAAACTGATGTTTCAGGAAAGAACATCTAGAACTGTCCTCTTTCCCAGTATAAATTACTCCCTTAAGGCTCTCTTTGTAATTTTCTATTTCCATTCAAATTGCTGGATCTTTCAAAAAATAACAGCCAACTAATATGACAAGCAGTATAGCACATGATTCCTCAACAGCATATGTGCTATGCCAACTGCCCCAATTAATACATCTCTCTCCTTCTCCCTGCCTCTCTTCTTTGTCAGGCCATAATTCAATTTGGATTCATGAAGTTTCTCTCTTTTTCACTCTTAAGGCAAGAAATCTGACCATACTCTTAGATTGTCTTAATTACACAATGACAAAAAATTTAACATTTAAAGTGATTTATTTTTAAAACCCTTGCCTGTGTTAGGCTTGGTGACACTTTAAAATTGTGTTTTAGGTCACTAAAATTGTGTTTTCGGTAACACACTTTGCAATATTTTACAGAAATATATTCAATTTTAAATACTTGATCTCTTGTCAAAATTTAGCCAGAACATCCCTACTGATTTTCAGACTGAAATAACACCACAATGATGAGTCTGAACATAATTCCCAGCTATTACACCTCTGCATACACACTACCTCAAAGATGCTTTCCAAGCTGAGCATGAAGCTCCTTTTGTATTATACCTAAAATAAGTACAGGTAAGTCGGCCACAACAATGCAGGTTTTTGTAAGGCCTGCTGCACAGCTAAAGCTCAAAACCAACAAATCACAACTGGATCAGCTTTATAAAGGGGCTGTAGTAAGTCACAATCCTTTTGCAGCTTGCCTGTTCCATCCCTGCATTGAGTCATCCTGATGCATGTGACTGACCTCAGTCATTGCTTTGACCTTTGCCAGCTGCAAGCTCTGACAACTCCTGTAACAACAGGATGGATCTAGCTCAGCTCAGGCTCAGTTAGTGCAGTTCTACACAAGGACCTCTTGCACTGAAAGAAAATAAAGTGACAGATGGCACTGAGGAGTGCCTTTTTTTGAAGATGGGACACTTATGAATAATACATCCCATTGAAGCAGAAAATACGTGTGTCAACTCAAGTCAACAAACAACAGACACAGAATCCCATAGCCTACAAGATCATGTTTCAGAGGTGTAGCTTGCCTTTGGATCCAGAATTGCTGTATCCCTATTAAAAAACACAGCTATCTATCAACAACAGAACAGCTCTCTCCCTTCCTATTTTGTAGCCCAAATATTTAAGACCACTTATAATACCACAGTCACACCTTCTCAAAGTTACCTCTCTCTGGGGAATTTATCCAGACAAAAACATGTGCCTGTGAAAAACAATTTTTAAGATCCCAACAAAAAAAAAGGGAAGAGCAAAAAGAAAGAACATGTAATATATTGCTTCAAAATTGCTCATGGAAATTACGCAGTTAACACAATGTGTATTTTCAATATACTTGTTTATTGGATTATATTTGGTGATCATGTACTTAAAAACTATATGTACACCTACATCATAGTATTAACCTCCTATTTTGCCAATATCAAAAAAGTCAGTTACATTTAAAGCTTGCTTTTATCACCAAGAGGTAAACTTCTATTTTGCAGACCTGTTGATTATAGCAACACTAGTTTCAGGCTTATTTCTGAAAAAACTGAACACTGATTTTAAACAGAAATGAAACAATGAAAAGGTCTTACCTTTGTGCATCCTTCTTGACTCTGACTCTTTGGTCATGGTTGCCAGGCAGTGAGGAAGTACGCTGCCACAGCTGTTGCTCTGTCCTAATGGTAAATGTCCCTGCAGGAAATTTTGTAAATACATGCTTAAAACTGTATTTCAAGACTTTTTTTTTTTTTTTATCAGCAATAGCAAAATAATGTGCTTTGTCATGGATATTAATTAATGTCATGTCACATCAATCAGCCATTGATATTTCAACTGTGTAAAGTCTCTTTTAGGCCAAAATGTTTTCAGAGTAGTACCTCCACCTTTCTGCTGTTTGTTGATTTACCACATCACAAATAAAGAGTATTTTCACTTTATATATAAATTTACCATTTAGAGGCCTTCAGTAGGAAAGAAAACAACAAGTTGTGTCTCTGGAATCAATTCAAACAAGCCCAAAAATATAATCCTTGAGACAGAAACTGGGTATTTATGATTAATGTACTACAGTATGGCATTTCCAGAGGTCAGAAGAATGGCTGGAAGTACAGCAGGTTTCATATACATTCCCATTTGTTAATAAACCTCAAGTCATTTCAAAGTCAACTTTGAATGCATGAATTTGGGGGGGTTACATAATGCTTGGGGTGCTACCCAGCCTTCCCTCTAAGCCAGCAGAGGATTTCCTGCAGAGGCTGGAAGGCTGTACGTAACAGCCACGTACCTTGTTTGCAATGTTACGTCCCAGCGTGGCACTGCTGAAGTGGGGAGACACAGATGGGGTCATTTTCTTGCAGGGCAAGGTATCACTCAGGTACGTGCACTCTCTGTGCTGCTTCTTACGCTCCTCCAGGTTCCTGAAATGCTTCAAGGGGAATTTGTTACAGTTTTGACAAAATGAATTGATGCGCTTGCTCTATGATACTCTATATGGAAAATACTGATAGTCTGGAAAGAACAAAATCTAACACACAGAGCGCCTCCTGCTTCACAGTGCTTTCCATCACATCAAAGTCATACTGATTAAAAAAATGCATTTGAATTCAGGTGCATATTTTATGTACATGTCCCTGTACCTTTACTTTTGTATTAAATATTCAAGTCCAGTGTACAAGTGGAACCCAATGACAAAGAAGTTAGAGAATTCTAAGAGAATCCTTAGAAGTTATTCTAATGAATTGGTAGCTTAAAACCAATACAGCTTTTGAGAGGCATTGTTCAAATATATATGAAAAATTAACTTAGGATTTCTCACATACATTATTGCTGCAAGTCCTCTGACAGTTACAATGGCTCCTGAATATTAATATTTGCCTCTGCATAATAAGGTCAATTTTTCTTCAGAAACATTCTATACATTCTATTCTAACATCATGCTGATTTTTAAATGAGCGGTGCCTTTAAGTGCAACACTGTAAGCACAATTGACTTACAGTCTATCACTCTAAAGTCCTCACACATAAATCAACTTTGTGGCCACCATAACAAAAGCAAACAAAACAAAATAATCCCAAGTTATCGGCTTTGAATCTGTTACCTGTTGTTGCCTGCGGTGTTTCTTAGCTGGCAGAGGTGGAGGTGTATCAGATAAAGGAATAGGATCTACATGAGTAGCCATGACCTCAGGCCAATGGACTGATGGAAGTTGAGCAATAGAGCGAGGAGAAAGAGAGTGAGGAAACACAAATCCAGAACAGAGAGGTGATCTTAGCTTTATAGAAAAAAGAGAAATTACACACAGAGTTTTCTTTTTGGAATTTCTCAAAAGATACGGCACATAAAAGCTGCAGGTTTAGCACTGTGTTTGTTGGGGTGTTTAGCAGGAAAGAAGGTGCACTCTACTGCAGATATCAAGGCATACTGAGCTACCAGAAACAGCACACAAATGCCAAATTCTAAACCAGTTTCTGCCTTATTGCAATGCAAAATTTTGTGGCTTGACAATTATAAGGTTATTCTGTTCATTTAAAAGGGGATTTTTTCAAAATTTCACAAAGAATGAGGAAAAGAAAGTTAGAAAACAGACTGGACAGACTCCAATAGCTAAGGAATAGCTAAGATAGGTAGAAGTTATTCATCTCCCATAATGATTCAAGATATGCTTCTACCACCTTACGGGGGGGAAGAAAAAGAAGCTACAAAACATACAAAATGAACACCTGAACACCACTAATGAAGTTGTCATAAGCTTGTCCACAGATGGTTTCCTGAAGATGCATTACATTACAGTGTTTGGCAGGCAAAATTTGTCACTTAGTGCTGCTTGGGTCATATGAATTCAGGTTTTTTTTGGCCTTCAGAGTCCCATCTAACTCATCAAAGACACTTTACAGCTGGAGCAGTCCTTCAGCCTTACTATTAACCTGTTACCTGACTTGGTAACTGGCAGAGGGCAGTTTGCTTTAGGGTCAGTTTGTTACATGTTGAATTACCAAAAAATAAAGAAAATAAAAAAGGCAGTCATGAAAGAACAATGCAAACAAAGGGAAATGTCTCTCAAACAAACCTCTTTATTTTGTGGCTGGCTCGTCAGCACAGCCGTGGAAGGCTCAGTGGCAACTGCTTCAACATCTGAGGGGGTCTGAGTGGAAGGGGATATATTCGTGGAATTGCCATACAGCTCACTAATTTCACTTACACTGATATAGCCCTAAAAGGAGGAATTCAGAAGTTAAAAAGAGCAAAAGCCAAAAGACATGCAAGAGTATTAATGTATCCAGTACAATGAAAGTTAGTTTAGGGTGATTCAGCCAAGTATTTGTTATCACTGAAATATTTAATCATAAACAACATTAGCATCGAGATTTTTGAATGTTAAATACTTGGATTCTGAAAATTGTTCTTAATTTAATTCCAAAAACATTTGTGTAATCAAAGTGCAAATGTACATTAAGTGTCCGAAAAAATTTACTAAAATGCAAACACCCTTTAGAAATTATGCAGCTCTTTCTCAGGAAAGCAGATTGGGTGAAAAGGAAGAATAAATCTTATTCTGAGATCTTTTTTTTTGTCTCTGATTAAATAACCCGATTTGTTTCTTGCCTAACTATTAGGCTAAGTTGAGTAAATCAAATGACTAAAAGAACTGGGAAGAACTTCTATAAGGACAAGCCATTCCCATAAATTACAGTAACACATCTTCCATTTGCATCGTCTGGAAGACCCTTCTAGCTTTTATATGTTACCAGAACAACCAGGTGAGATGCTGTTAGTGTTAGCCCTACAGCCATTACAATTTGCTTTTTCCGGTTTTTTTAATTAAGCAGTCAGACAGAAAGTGATGGACTGAGGGATGGCAGGAACATCAGTGTGTTTCTGCCTGCTGAGAAGATTTATGCAAGCAGATTTAAGATATGATGGCAAAATGCAGTTATTGCATGTGTTTTGGTGTTAACTGCACAAATGTTTTTTAGAAAGTAAAATACAGGTTCTAATCCATTGTGCATAGCCTTTTAGGATGTATGAAGTCAAATGTCCTAATTTCTTATCCACAGAAAACAAGGCTGTGTAAAAGGAAGAGTAAAGACACTGTTGAAGCAATGTCATAAAGATCAGCTAGAAATATGTTTATTTTAAATCAAGATGTAAAGCTGCTTTCACGCTGACAGTGTGCAGCAGGGGCTGTGTTTCTATTACTGCATCAACATAGTGACATACCAGTGTGTGTACTTCAGCAATTCCGTAAGAGAAGCCACAGACTGCTAGAGTATTTCTTCTTTTTAGAAATGCCTAAATTTACCAATGATCATAGAAGACAACTTGAAAAGAAATACCAACATTACTGTCTATTAGCATAATTCTCAATGTATGGTATCAGTTATTTCAAGCAGATAAGACAATTCTGGAAAATTATGTATCATACAGTGAACAAAGCACTCTGCAAATGGGAGGCAATTTTAACTCTCATATTATTTGATGACCCATTTATCGAGGAAACTGGCTAAGATACTAAAATTTATCTCTCAAACCATGTGACAACAGTACAGTAAAATAGAATCCAGTATGAATTAACATCAAACTTGCTTAACTATCTTCTAGTGGCAGTTAATCAGTAACCAAAACTCAGCAATTCTGTAATGCCGTATTGTGTTAATATTAAAGATTTAAACACTTTCACCTTTATATGAAGAACATTCAGTTCTGACTCACAATGCCAGTGAAGATTTAGAAGGGGGATAAAAAACTAAGCAAGAACAAATGATTGTGCTGTGCACTAGCTCAGACCACTGTTACACTTTCTTAAATGGTTTCAAGTCAGATTAGTCATCCAAGTAATTTTTTTGAATGCTGAACTTTTAAACAGCATTGATTTTCATTGCTTATTTAAGTACTGGCATAAGCATCCTGCTTCTTTATGTGAGGCAGTTACTCTTTTGCTGTGCAGGCTGTGAGTCAGCCCCCAGTGGATGGCAGAGGGTTACAGATGTGTGCTTTAGTGAAGAGGGCAGGCAAACATTGGACCACAGACTCGACTGATGCATGAGCAACCCTATGGTGAAATGAACTGCTGTGCCAGCAGTCTCTGTAAGCCTGTCTTTGGTGCCTGATTTTTAACGGTGCCAGGACACTCAGAGAAGAGTTAAACTGGACCAAGACAAACATGACACCTGGCAAAGGTATTTTTTCTGTAGGACAGAGCCTGTGGAGACACTGAGGATGAAACAGATAACCCCTTGCTGCTCCTTCTCTTATTTGCCTTGGAGTAAGTCCTGATTGGCTTCACTGCGGTGATTGGAATGACACCACTGAATAATCTATTTCATTTAAAAGAGTGTAGCCGCACTTAATGTAGTTGCATTTTGAAGTATGTGAGTAAACAAGCCATGAAGTGTATGTGAAAAAACCCAACCAGATAGCACCCATTCTCTAGTGAGAGAATGGGCAGATCCATCTCAAAAGGAAAAAAAATGAAGCTTAGATGTCCTGGTGGGAGGTCAGATGTCCAGGTCAGAACACAACCTAGGACACTGAAAGTCTAAGCAAGTAAGGAATGGTGCTCAATCCCATTGGGATGTGAAACTGGATACTAGGAACTTGGAGATCAGATAAGCATGACCCCACTTCCCAGGTGCTGAAAGGATATGTGGTTGCTTTAGACATCGAGAGCCCAACTTCCCAGAGAGACACCTACATCATTAGATGTGGCAGATCTTGTTCAGGGCTTCAATACAAGCAGATCCAGCAAGATCAGTCAGAACTCCTAAGTATAAGTTAATGAAGCAGTCATAGATGCCTGTCAGTGTATTTTAAATGCTAAATTTTCAGCTTCCTCTAACTGTTCAAAAAAGTGCAATAAATAGCTCAGTACCTATCTTAGAACCACAATAGCCTGAAGTCTTCAAATCAATGCTTTTTAAAATGAACAAAATATACATTTGTCATGCTCTAGCAAAGAGCCTTAGAATAAGGGAGGGGAGGCAATGCTAAAATCTACAGTGCAAAAATAACACCAAACTCTATTTGTACTTGAACAGTTATTTCCAAATCTCATTCTTCTTTGCTTCAATGAGGTTTAATTGTCTATTTTGAGAAAATTAGACATATACACATACTCCACATGCATAAAAGGCATAATTTCTCCATGGCAAGAGATAAAAGTGATACCAGTTACATTTGGAAGAATATCAAGAGAAGTTGGTTTTGTTCATTAATGAGTTTGAACTTCTATGGATAAGTTAAAAAATGCTATGAAATTACTTTGTAAAGATTTGATGACTTCACTAAATACTACATACTGAAGTGCTTTTGTATGAAGTGTTATTAGAAGTTATGGTAATGTCAAAAGCAGAGAAACTCTTTACCTCTTTCAGACTATTGGGACTGACAGGAAATCCCTTTCCTCCAGAAAGTGTGGAATATTTTTTTTCCAGATTACAGAGATTTTCTTTTTCCTGTTAAAACCAGATATTTTATATTAAATACCAACTACCATGTAGTGAAAATAAATGTTAACCATTTCCTTAACTAGTGTGGTTAGAAGAACCACACTAGTTCTGTGGTTAGAACAATGGGATAGAAGACTGAAACTGCACAGCAGCTTCAGCTTCATCCTTTTAGAACAGAACTGAACAAGAAATGGAGGTACAGAACAAAAAACAAATGAAAGACTTTATTTAACAACCATGGCCAAACCAAGTAAGTGCTCCTTCAGCGTTTTGAAAATGATTCTGCTTAATGAACTCAACACAGTTTCTCTCATGATTAAAAGCAGGACATAAAACTAACGTGGAGGGTTCATGCCAGCTTCTTATAAACCAGATGTTAGCTGATGTGAAGTAGCTCATCTCATGGCCTTGCAGGGGTTATTACAAGCCAAAAATCCGAGCACTCTGTGCACAGTCCCAGTAGCCACACAGGGAGCACAGGCTTCCAGCTTCAGCATGTGGGTGGGTGCCTCTGCTTGAGTCCTCAGGAAAGAGGGCAGGGAAAGAGGGCACCTCTAAAACACTCTTGATTATCAAACGCCAGTAGTGTTTTCTCTTAAAAATATCTGCTGACTGACTGCAAAAGATTTCCTTTATTTAATTTTAAAGGTGAATGTCTGTCACATTATTACCAACTTGCTATCTTCTGCACAACTGATGCTCTTCTTGAGCTCTACATTCTTTTATTCAATGAAATTCTCTTTTATTGCACGCTAAAAATGTTTGAAAGACAAAAAATACTTACTCTTTGCAGCATCATTATTAAGTTGTTTTTCTCTTTTACAAAATGATCTTGTTCTCTTTGTGCTTGTTGGACAATATGATTGGCTTGTTTTTTGAGAGCAGAAATCTTTTCCTAATATAAGACAATCACAATTTATGTGATTTATTTTCAAATCTCAAGACAGCTTGCAGCAAAGATTCTATTCATGAAAGTTTACTTATTCATATGCATGACTAAGCAGCAGGAAAATGATTTTTTACAAAACAGCTCACTGCTCTGAAGGAGATAATTAAATAAGAATTAGACAGTAAAGAGAAAACTTATTCAAGAGACAAAAGAATAATTGCATATTTTCTTTTATAATATAGTGACAAGCATCCATATACTGAACAGAACTGGTTTAGAGATCCAACCTCTGATTTCTGAAAAAAAGTGGTATTTCATTGATTGAGATAGGACCTTTATAACTAATTTTTAAAATTACTGTATTTTCTTCATTTGGTGTTCTATTATTATTTTAATAAAACCATTTAACAGCAAAATCAATAACAAGCCTAAAATATCTGTAGTTTTGTCCAGAGAGTACAAATCTCCTTTCTTAAAGAGGATAAAAAAAAATTTGGTACCTCTTTGGAGCAAATTAAAGGGTTTGATTTTCACATGAAATATGCAAACAGGGCATGAAATACTATTAATTTCTTTCTTCTTGGATAAGTGCATTATTTGATCCATGTGGGATGTCACTGGGCCATTGTCTTTGCTTCAAAAACTCTTTTAAAGAGGAACATTTTGCATTATTTCTTGCAGACGGGCAGGTTCCATTTCTTTGCCTTTATGCTAACAACAAAGAACAAATTAATCAAGTGTAAGTGCTCTTACCTTTCTACTGACAATGCTACGCTGATATTCAGCTACTTCATGCAGGAGCTGTTGTGTCAGATTTTCCTTTTCTTCATCTAACCTGCTTTCATGTTCAAGCTGCTGAAATTCTAAATCTTCAAAGTGTTTGCTTTCTATGTCCAGAATATCAGCATCCTTAGGGAAAAAAAGAAAAAGGTAAGTTAAAAAACATAATCATGCTTTCACTGACACCACATTAGAGTACTTACAAACAAACACAAAAATCAACCTACAATTATATTTATGTATTTCCTACAACATATCTCACCAGGATCTCAATACTTTTAATGACCTGCTTGCATAGAAAGAGAGTAAACAGGGTTAATTATTATTTTGATGTTGCTTTCTCCATCACTCCTACTGTGTCTCTTGCTAAGAAGCACCTGCATGGTGAGGGAGCTGTTTTGCAGCACTCAAAGCAAGTGGAGCCTCCCAAGCTGGCTGGGCTCTGCTGTAGCCTGGCTGGGACACCACCAAAGCCTGAACCCACTTGGTGAGGCTGTCACATGCCAAAGTCGGAGGCCATCTGCTTTTTAACCAAAAAGGACAAACTATCACTCCAGTAACCTCAGAGAACTGCACATGGAATTAATTGCTGAGAATTGCTCTCTGTGCAATTAAGGACTCTAATCATCCAACCTAGCCAGTAGGTACAGTACTTCAGAAGAAATATCAGCCCACTTTTATGCATTTCCCTGAACTGATAATCGTGTTTTGTCAGAAAAAGAAGTTGAATGCTGCAGAAATTAACCAAGAAATAAGAACACACCTGCGTTCTGCTTAGGTATGACGAGCTAAAATTCATGGTGCTTCTCAGCACAAGAAATGAATGCTAATCTTCCTGCAACAGCTGTGCATTGATAATATGAATTCCTGCTTACAAGTTGCAGAGTCCTGAAGAAAAGGGTGTGTTTAATAACTGCAACATTAGTAAAAGGTAAGGCTCTCTAAAATAAGCACATTGTACATGACTTGCTACACAAGAAAACCTACATACTGAAAGGAATGCACACTTGTTCCTTTTCTATTTCAACCTAAGGCAAAGGTTAGTGGCCAAGATAAGCGACAACTAAGGTAGGTCTCTATAAAAGGGATTCAAAACAAGGTTCCAGTGTACCAGAGAAAGACACAGGATGCAGAAACTGAAGAATCCAAGTTCCTAAATGGAATACAAACATCTTCCCCTTACTCTCCAAAGATGTGCTCTTCACTTGTAGGAGAAAGTGAAGAGATCAAAAGCAAAGGTGTGGGCTAATATTTACAGGAAGGCAGTTACCTACAATATAGAACTGGCCAGACTTCTTCAGCACCCCGCAAAACCCAAAAGGACTTTGCCTGAGCCATGAAAATCAGTGAATTCAGCCTATTGTACACAAAAATAATTGCTACTGAGGCAATAGAAGAGACTTCAGAGAAGGCAACTGATAATGAAAAAGCTGACTGGGGGCATTTAAAATGTACTTCCTGCCCAACAGGGAGAGTTTATATGTGTTTCAGACAGAGGGAAGCAAGAATTTGCCAGCTCCCCACCCCAATCCAAACTTCAGACCCACCCTGCAGCCTGCTGCTAATGGAAAGTGCCCACCCACTCCCTTGGGCACAAATTACCAAGTTACTGAAGCCCCAGAGAACCACAAGGGAATTTGTCTCATTCATGCCTTCCTTGTTGTCTGTAACGTAGCACAACAGAACGAGTTGCAGACTCAGGTATTTCACAGGATGGTTTGGGTTGGAAGGGACCTTAAAGATCATCTCATTCCAAACCCCTGCCATGGGCAGGGAACCTTACCAAGTTGCTCCAAGTCTCATCCAACCTGGCTTTTAACACTTCCAGGGATGAAGAGTCTACAAGTTTTCTGGGCCACCTGTTCCAGTGCCTTACTGACCTCTGAGTAAAAAATTGCTTCCTAACATCTAATATGAACCTCCCCTCTTTCAGTTTAAAGCCATTACCCCTTGGGTTATCTCCACCTGCTCTTTTAAAAGGTGCCTCTCCAACTTCTTAGAAGACTCCTCTAGGTACGGGAAGGTTCTGTAAGGGCTCCCTGGAGCCTTCTCTTTTCCTGCAATAAAGGCAGCTCTCTCAGTCATTCCTCACATTCCTGGTTATCTTTGTGGCCTCCTCTGAACTCATTCCAACAGGTCCGTGTCTTTCTTTTGCTGGTTAGTTAGTTTAGCCCCAGTTAGTTTTGGGGAAGATATTTTCTCTATTTTGGGTACAATACTTAAATCATTTCATGACTGCTCTCACACTTGAGATTAGTTTGAGAGCTACTGGGCACTAATTTAGTGATAACTTCTGCATTGACCACAGCAGCCACAGCAAACTCCCACTACAACTGGCCTGGAATAATATGCAATAGAACTAACTGGACACCCCCATATTTCAAGTTTCGTCCCACTTTCAAGTCCAAAATCATTATTAAGACAACTTGCAAGGAACAACAACAAAAAAAATTAACCTAACAGATTTTTAGAAGCCTCTTGGTAGTCAATAGTGAAAAGAGATTTACTACCATCCCACAGCAACAAGACTGCAGCATCTCATGAATTAATACATTCAAGCATGTGACTGCAGAGGAAAAGCTTCCTTTCTTTTTATTATGTGTAAGACATTACATAATACTTCCCCCCTATTTTTTTTAAGGTAACATACAAAAATCTGTAAGTCTCTCAAAACCAGCACAAATTTTCTGCAGGAACTGAGAATTTAACTTTGTTGTTTCCAAAGCTGGGCTTTTTCTTTTGGTCTTTGAAAAAACGAAATAAAATTCTGGAAATAAAACATCTAAAGAGTATTTCCTATAAAGCAGAAAAGCCTTTTGTTCATTATTGCTATTACAGCCTTTATTCCTGATATAAACACCCAAGACAGAAAAAAAAAGATTTAACTTTTAGGTGGCCTCTTGAGCTTCCCATACAGATATTTTAAAATTATAAAATTATTATAAAATAACTATATGCACTGTATAACCCACTTAAGGCTAATGAATATCAAGATTTTTCCACAGAAACAAAGGGTGCTTTCACTGACAATGTTGTAGGTTTTTTTGCTTACAAATGATACAAACTAAAATTAAACGTTTATGCAAAGTTTTTTATACCAGTGTGACACTGTTGAAAATACAGAACAAAAAAAAGCGTAGTGGTAAAATCTTCAAAATTAATTTTTTCAAGTACAGTTTAGGCTAACAGCTAAGTTATATATTGAAAAAAAGGAGTTATCCATGGCTTCACCGAGATGGTAATTTACTGGCCAATTCCTGTCTTTGCTCACTCAGGTAAAGAATGATGTTCCACCATCCCTCTAGACATCACAACAGCTTCCACATCACCCAGCAGGCCTAAAGAGCTAATTACATGCAAGTGACCCAAAGCTTTAGGAACATTCAATGCCAAATGATTTCTAGTCCACATCTGCATCTTACTTGTTACATATGCACATAATCTACTACAAGCATTCCATACACAAAAAAAAAATAACCCTCATGACTATTACAATTCTAAGTTGCAAATATGTTCAGATGCTGGATACTTGAAAGAGAAAATGTTACACTTAACTACAAAAAAAATATTAAAAACGAACAAAATAAAAAAATTAGTGCAATCTTGAAACTTGCTACTGACCCTCTTCAGCTGCTGCTGCAACTGTTCCCTCATGGACTCAGGGCAATTATCAAGCTGCGTCTTCTGCTCGGAGTAAAGCTCCTGAAGCCTCTCTAGTTTTTCCCTCTCAGCATCAAGTTTTAATTTCTCCTGAAGCATGAACCAGAAAATAAAGACAATTACCTTCAAACCCAGGCAGCTGTTAGTTATTATGACAGTGTGTGGCAAAACTCTACAGAACAGTTGAAGCACACAGGTCAGAGACAGAAACCTCGTTAGTTGAAATGAAATGGTGGGATGCAAAAGGATCAAAACAAAACATTCATCATTTTAGTGGCGTGATTAATTTTCTCCCTCATCACTGTGCTTTGGACCTGTGCCTGGATGATGCTGTTAAAGCCCCCCACCCAAACACTTGCCTCGTCTAATGTAAAAAAAAATAAAAATAAGGGAACTGTAGCCATGTTAGTGAGGTAACTGATGAAGCTAAGATAGAAAGAGTAGCTTTTAGAAAGCAAAGTGGGTTGAAAATGACTACAGTTCGGCAGTGAGGGAGAAATGGACCTTCCCAGGAGAACGAATTTCATGCCTGTGTGGCTCTGCACAGATAAGTACATTTAGCAAGCAGTGAAAAGCCAGAATTAGACAGGGCATTATAAAGAAATAACTCTGGGCCAGGAAATCCTGTTGCAGCAGAAACACCAAGTGATCCAGCAAACTTGCTGCAGGACATAGGAACTGTAACCTGTTCGTGGGGATCACAGGGGACAGCTTCCATGGTTCTCCTTCAACTAGTTTAGCTTTTCTTTTGTTCCACTCAAACAGCAATACTCAGCACACTGCCTCTCACCCTCCAAAGCCTTTGGCCTTTTAATCTTTGTAATCAAATACTACATGATTTACTGTGCAACACTGCTCCAAAGACTGGCTGCACAACACTTAAGGCTTGCCTGTAGACAGTTATTTATCTGTGGACCAAAGTTTGGGAACCAATAAATCAGAGCCAGAGCGTTTTTTCAATGTCTTTCACTTACACCTACACTGGCTGACACAGCAGATGCATCTTCTCCAATTTAGCAATTAATAACTGGAAAAAAAAAAATCCAATTTATGCCTGATATGCCAGGCAAAAACAGTCAACTAAATCCTTGAAGCCAGGCTCTCTGCTATCTTCTAACATCACACCTGTATAGCTCTCTTTTCCTTCTTGTTCTGTGGTAATGCACCTCCTTCCAGATGGTCTCTAGCTCTCCTTAATACTCAAAAATTAGCAATACTCTGAGTACTCCAAGAACAGTTGAATTCTGTTACGGCATCTACTCATTTCCACTCTTTACAGTCCCAACCATTATTTGATTTTGAAATCAATTGTGTGGCGCAGCAGGTGCTGTATGATTGGACATTGCATCACCCTTTGCCACAGAGAAGAAATGTCTTTCAGTACACAGTAGTTGCCATTTCAAGCTGTGGGAAAACTTCCTCTTTGCTATGCCTGACAAGTTTCTCAAAGCCTTATGCATGGCAGAGGCATAGTAATAAACATGTATTAGCCGCCTGCCTTCTTTATGATTTTATAACAAAATCTGAGTAGGACCAAGGGCTGGGATTCAGTTTTCCAAGTATCTAAAACAACAGCAGGAAGATTTTTTATTCAAGTCCAATGTCAACCAGATTCCCAGCTCCATAATATTAATTTACATGTGCAGCCTCTCAGTTCATACAATCAGATGAACAATACATTTTACTAAGCTTGTGAAAATGAGCAACTGAGCCAGCATATTCTATGACCTGAACTTCCTGTACTAGCTTCCATCTTACAACAGCAGCAGCAGGCATCAGAAATACAGAGGATGTAGCACGAGGGAGCTGCACAATGAGGGAGAAGCATGCAACTCCTGCGAGGTCACCTCTGGACCGCTGTTCCCAAGAAGCCCCATTTGCTGAATCATCCTTACTTCCAACACGGCAGGAAAGCTATGAATAAAATGGTAGTTCCTCTCCTCACAAACTCTGCTGTCCATTTAACATTCGGCCCACAATCTGCCACCTTGTTTCACACTTGCCTTTTCTGCCCACCTAGCCATCCAAAGCAGCAAGGACTTCTCTGACCTTAGCTGCAGTGCCTCTGAAGCTATAAACAGCTCTCTAAATGTCTATGCACTGCTACAAGCATGCTCAGTGATTAAAAAGCAAGTCAAACCTCGAGTGTGAGGAGACATCATCAGCAAGGATAAAACTCCCTGAGAATCCTGCTGGAGATACTGTTACATGCCTCAAGAAATTAGAAATGTATTCCTTTGAGATTGAAAGTGATACTCATCTGGTCTATTTATAGCATAGGAAGTGCTAACATCCCACCAAACTGGCTTCCTTCAAAATGTGCAGTCTTAACAGGAAGTATCAGTTTCAGCAATGAGAGGCATTACATGTTTTGCAGCTGTGGAGTTAAGTTTGCTGATGTCTCAGGCTGTGCATTGGTGAAGTTCATTTAATACACAAAAAGTAATTTGAATGAGAATGAGAAAAGAGATGTGGATGAGAAATTTTTCATACAGTGTTTTCTGTAAGTGAATCAAGGCAAGTTCTTCTAGAAGGGGAAAGATTCATGACTTTGCTAGCCAAGTGGAAGATGCAGCTGAGGCAGATCTGTGGCTGACTCCACATCTGTTTGCTGCAGAGCAGTGGGCGGCATGGCTGGGAACAGAACCCATGCTCCTGCTGCTCATCCTCATTTCACCAGAGGAGCTGGGACTTTGTTAAAACTTCTCTGCAGATAGCCCCAGCACCGAGGCCAGAGGCACATCAGCTGCAGTCTGGCTGAATTCTTAATATCTTATTTCCAGAGAAAGCAAGTGCAACATCTGGTCTTAACCTACTGCCCAACTTGGCCTCTGGTCTGCCTCTTACAGGCACATTGTGAACGAATTTGGGGTCACAGCCTGAATACAAAGCAGGACTGACTTGGGGTTTGATGATGTTGGGGCAATGCTTGGATCAGTTTTGGGGGATTTCTGGGAATTGTGAAGGATAGCAGTAGAAAGAATTGATGTGTGACACTGTGCCCAAAGGCACAGACGGGATGTCCGTGGAGAACACATGGTATGAACACTGACTGTAAGTGATCAACATTGGTCAGAAAAGGAAATCGAACTTTAGATCTGGTTTTAGAATTGATTTTAGGGCAAAGAAAGAGGGAAAAAATTATATATACACCACACATCCCATAGATGACCATAACAGAGAGAAAAGGATGGTATTAAAGGCAATCATAGCCCCTACAGGAATGGAAATAACAGGAAGAAGGAGAAACAAATTGCTTCAGTGCTGTCTCCAGTGGTTAAAGATGCCCTATGCCTGATCAATACTGCTACTTTAAGCCTTAGCGGTCTTCCACACCCTATCTGCAGATAACTGCTGCTTTTCAATTTGTCTTTCATCCCAGCCTGCTACTGCAGGCAGGCTTGCTGTCTAAAATCATATAGCAACATGTGGCTGCATGGACATGTCCCCTCTGAACAAACCTTCCCTTCCCACATAAACTCATAGAAACTCTGAAGAAATTGAAGTGAATTGGATGAAATATAGAAAACTTTTCAAAAACCCAGCTAAAAACTGGACAAAAGCCCCTTCAACAAGTAAGAACACTATCATTTTACCAGCTCACTGTGAAATGAATTGTATGGCAAGGTGATTTGGGCTCACTCACCAATGTTCCAAATCTCCCTGCCCTCCAAAATAACATAAGAAACCCCCCAAGTCCTCCAAAAAAAAACAAAAAATCCCCCTCCAAAACCCAAGGTGTGTGTTAGCTTCAGAGAGAAATTGTAAATAAGCCTACAAGGCAAATGAAAGAAAAGACCCCAACAAGCTGAATAATCCACTTCTAATACTTTCAATGTTCTAGACTGAAGTACTCCAGGATCTTCCTCAGTCGAACTTACCTATAAATCATCATGTTTTAAGGTAGCAACATCTCATAACCCACACTAAACTTCAGACACGCAAATTCAGTCCTTCTTGGCATGGAAATCAGCTGGTCTCATAAGTCTCACAGGTTTCTGAGAAATGCAGTAACTGCATGTAACTGACCAGAAAATCCCACTAAAATAAAACAGAGTCTCCTGTGCAAATTGTATATGCTCCTTTTTTGTATTTTCTAACAAGTCTTTCTTGCATTCCTCAATCTCTTTAAGGACAGATGCATTAAACTTGCCACAATTTAATTCTTTGTCAGTAAATACCTGTCGGTTTCGTGACAAAAGCTATTAAGAGGAGAAAATAACAAGTATGCCAGGCATATGAAAAGGAGCATAGTAAGATAGTAGAAGGTTGTTCATAATAGTTTTCTTCTGTATGAGTGGTAACTAATTTATTATATAACAGTTTGTACTCAGTGATGGCATCTATACAAGAGATCTCAGTTTTTATTTCAGATGCACATATTAATCTACCATTAAAAAGCATTTTAAATCTGAATAAGCGATCCCTGTGTTCCAAGTAAAAAAGTGCCAACAGGTGCACACATTAACCTGCTCCTAAGACAACTCAAGTTTCTTGGAATTTCTAAGCTCATTCTCTCATCATTGCAATGTTCTAGTGAACAGATGGGGAGGCAAAAGAAAGCCCATGATTCTACAGCACTGCTCCTTCACGAGCGTAAATGAGGAAACAATCATCCAAACCACAAGAAAAAAACATTCAAGTCAGAAAATCCAAATTCTTATAGTCTTCAACATCTAGATGACAGTAATAGGATTCTCATTAGGGGTACGACCTATTCTGATATTTCTCTCATGAATATTTTAAAATAAAGCTTGTGAATTCAGGTTTTTCTCCTTGAGTCTTTGTAATCATCTTTGTGGTCATTAGTGTTCTCTCTACAGGATAACCTTATGTGGATAGATCCAGTGGATACAAGTATTCCTCAAAACATTTCATCTTGTGTCTTAAGGAGGTAGATAATGTTATGGACATAGTAGCTCATCCTTTTAAAATACCTGCTTACATCTTGCCGAACTGGAGTCTGATCAGTAAATATTTAAGAGGCTATACTACAGGATGTAAATTTGTCAGATTCATCAGGATAATCCAGCAGCAGGAATTTTGCCCCCAGAAGAGAAAGGATTGAGAAAAGAAGCGACCAGTATATTTAACTTTGATTGCTGATGGCTCATCAGATAGCTGCTCTTTCCTTGACTCTATTCTTGCAAGTCTTTGCAGTACAAATTCAGCAGAGGCTGAGCTTTAAATGTTTTGGCATGTCTGGGATATTCTGTTAATGACTGAAAAAATATTTCCACAAAAGCATGTGAAAAAAATTAAACATATTCCAAAAAAGATGAGTTATCCCCTGCCAGCTGCTCCTGACTTCTGCTCTTGAAGAGGGACAGGAAACCCAGATTGATAAAGGAGTTCCAGAGTACATTTCTCAATGACATAAGGCAAAGGTCGTCTAGAAGAAAAGGAATAGTCTCCCTCTTTTTTAAGAGTCTCAACTTTTACATAAATACTTGTTTTGGAACAGTCTCCCAAAACTCCCATTTAGCTGTGGTTACCTCCCACAGCACTTCTGCTGAATTCACTACTAATTTTCAGTTATTCTTGTTTATTCATGCTTACTGAGCTATTCTTTCTTTCCCTGGCTATGCTGTTAATTTCAGCCTCATGCTTTACTTGGGGACTCTGGGGTGTGGGGAATCATTAACCATCCTTCTCCACATATGCTGGACTGCATGATTTAAAATGGCACAGATTATGGAGGCACCGTGCAAAAACAAAGTACATGGCAGAGCTGGATGACATCCAATCAGGCAAATACAGTTTTCTTCAATTTCTTTATAGATAGATGTCAATCCTGATCTAAGTCTCATGAGTGAAGGTTCATCGTAAGGAAGTCATAAACGTAAATAGCACCCTGGACCTAAGGTGCTGCTCCACTGGAAACAACAGCATCATTATTGTACACTGACAGTAGTGCCATGGAAATTACAGGGAGCTAGGCCCTGGTGGCAGGGAGAAAGGAAAAGAGAAAAGCTTCACCTGCTTGCTTGTTTCGGCTACTGCCCAGCACAGCTCCCTCTAGAGCAGGCTGTGCTTAAAGTAATTTTGTTAAGATCCATAACTAAACTCTTTCCCAGAGAGCTTCAAGCTGTATCTGTCAAATTGTGTTAGTAAGGACTTATCAGGGCTCTCTCTACATAAATGGAACTTGTGATTAATAGCTTAAATAGCTGATATTCACATTTGTAGGCTGTCATCTTTTCCTGCAGAGAAAAAGAAAGGAAGAAGAAAGGAAGAGGAAAGGAAGAAGGAAAGCAAGAAGGAAGGAATGAAGGAAAGAAGGAAAGAAGAAGGAAGGAAGAAAGGAGGAAGAAGAAAGGAAGAGGAAAGGAAGAGGAAAGGAAGAGGAAAGGAAGAGGAAAGAAAAAAGATTGTACGCTGTTCTCAAGGACAGCCAAGGAGGCAAAGTTGGACTTCTCTCCATATCCTAGCATGGTTTCCAGCATAGCTGAAAGCACAGGTGAAACAGCTCTGGAAGTAGCTACCCCAGCCAGGACAACTGAGTCCTGACAGCACTTGTACCTGGCAGACAAGCCAGGTACCCCACCAGAATTATGCCAAGTCCTGCAGGGGTGGCGAAAGGTTCTGTCACCTTTTTGAAACGGCAACCACCCATAGCTCTGATTTTCAAAACCCAAGTAAACCAACACAAGTTGCTTCACTCCTTACAATGTGTGTGATGGCATAATCACAAAGGCAAGGGAAATGCTTTCAACTCACTTGAGGGTGTGTACTACACCATCTTCCTCACTGGTTCCTTTGTTCTCTCTCCCCATTAGTCCCGCCTCATGATCTGGGAGAGCTGAGCATGGGACTCAGGTGAGATCAGCATGAAGCTTAACATATAATGTACAAACCTAGTCACAAAATACATCCCTGGTTTACAACAAGGGGCTGGGACACAGAGACATTGCACCACAGCAAAGAGCACACTGACGGCCCAAACCTGAACTCACTCCTGCCTTCTGACTTCCAGTATATTTTCCAGTCAATCCTTTTGCCTTGCGAGGACTAACAACTGGGGCTTTAATACTCTGAAAAAGTTGGCAAAACTCTGTGTCATCACCTAAATGAAATACGCACTGGGCATGTAAAAAATAATAATTACAAAAACCCCCCAACAGTTAGGCAGAAGGTAGTACAAGAGTTTCTACCTACAGTCCATTTCAAGGACATAACATGGCCCAAAAATTAGACTGTAGTTTATTATCTTTCTTTTTAAGAATTTCACAGGTTTTTTCAAACAGGTGCACGGGTAAAGATAAGATTCAAGCAGGCAGGTGTTTCCTGTCAAACAGGTGCCAAGATCAGTGGTAAATTCCATGAGATGCTCAAGTCGCTCCAGAGACAAGTGCCATCATATACAGCGCTAATGCCCTGCCATCGTTTCACAAGTGAAATGAACTCTCCCTCTCACCTCCAGACAGCCAACACCATGTGGTGTATTCAGGTATCACTCCCTTACCCTGGAAGAAATCTAACTAACCACTGTTCAAGACCCCAACAGCTTCTTGCCTTGATGCCCCACCAAAACCAAGACCCCAGGTATCAGTAGGGGTGAAATATTTAGGCAACTAATAGAAACTGTGACCAACCTGTGAACACCGGGACTCTTGTTTAAGCAAAATGTAACAAAAAGTACCATCAGCAGAGTGGAAACTCCTGGTCAAAACCCAAGTCTTAATTCTGTCCTAAGTTTTAAATTATTTCAGCAAAAGGGACCACCTATCACCTCCACCTAGGCCCCCTTTTTGTGGGTGGGGGTTGATCCTGTATTACTACAGAGCCAAAATGTTGACTATCTTGTATCAGATCTGCATGGCTGAACTTCAGCATAGACACAATAATCAAGCTTTAAAAAATGCTACCGTTTCAAGCCAGCCAGAACTTTTATTTCTTGACAGGATCAGTGCCATCTGTTTTGCTGGCTGACCTTACTTTCCCCAGAACACTTCAGCTGTCACTTTATATTTTACTCCCTTTGTAGAAGCCCATCTCCCATTTCTATTTTCAACTTTCGCTTTTATGCAACACTTTCAGACATATTTTAAAAAGCAAACAAACAAACACCACCAACAAAACAAAACAGTGAGTGTACTCCTACAAAGATAATTTCAGTATTAACTGAGCCATGGTTTGATGTTTAGAGCACACACAGGTGAGTTTGTTTAAAACAAAGAGGAACACAAAAGAAAATACAACTAAAATTTTGTAGCTGATCTGACTAGTGCCATGCCTCAAACTGAAAAAAATGTTTTGAGTGAACTTGCCTTTCAAACAAAAAGTACTTTTTATAGGCTGCTTCCCATATTTCATTTCAACTGAAAATTTGAACTAGACCTGTCCTTTGAATTTTCTGACTGCTACCTACATTTCCTGCTGCAAGGAAATTTAAATTTCCTCCAGATTTTACAATAACTTCCATTAGTTTAACTGAACTTACAGGCTACTGGAAAGCCAATACAAAAGACAAAAGATCTCTTGAATTTCTAAACATGTTATTTGTTACTACTTACCAACCAAAACTTCCAGCAGCATCCTTTTGAAGAGGATCTGGTTGCACACCCTATCTGCTGATACCCACTTTAAACTCATTTTTCTGCTACAAAGCAAGTACAAAACATGTCCCATAGGCAACTTAAAATGTGTCCACAGGCAACACTGAAAGCTGAAAGATCAATGAGGGGTACACAAGCACAAGGAAAAGTGCAGACAGGGACGTCCAGGGAGATTCAAACTCAAACTGGATGTGCACTGTCTCCCCACAGAGTGGAGATGTGGGAGCACCATTCTTCTTTTCAGACACAGGCTTGATAAGCACAGCCAGAGAACAGCAGCCAAGTTCCCAATAGGGCAGGTAGAAATCAAAGACAGAAAGCTCAGAATAAAACAATGCAAACTGTAAGGTGTGAATTAAATGGAAACTGTGAAAGTGCTAAAAACATGCTTTTCTAAGCAAAAAATGCAGAAGACTTCCATATATTTCTGGAAAGCTTAAGAAAAGAGGAGAGACTAGCTAGAGCAATTCCACAAGTGGGAGGTCTAAATTATGAGGTACAGGATGAAATTTAAAAAGGAAACAACACTGGCTGAAATACCTGGAAAAACTTCCTGACCTTGAAGTATTATTTGCCATGGCACATCCCCTGTGGAAAAGGGAACTGCATGCCTGGAGAAGTCAGCAAAGAGCCTGCTGGAGGGAACCCACACTCCCTGGCTTGAGTGATGAAGCTTCATCTTGCAGGCCTTTCTATATCTGCACTTAAAATCTTCTTATACTGCTATCTTATTTTGGAAATATATGCCTATATTCTTATGTAGTTAAGAGCAATAAAGTATGTGACTGTGTATCAAAACAAATTAATTTCTGAGACTTAATTACAGAAGGAATATTCTACAGTACTTAAATTGTCAGTCAGCAAACAAAATAAAACAATATATTTACTTTAAAATTACATACTTGACGGATGTCCTATATTATATATTCTATATGATATTAGCTAAAAACTGCACCCTTTTTCATTTTGTTCCTTTGCTGAGAAAATAACTTCTGGTTTTTTTTCCCCAAATTATATAATGGAGGGTACTGGAATGGTTCAATTAATACTGTTCTTTTAAACAATACATAACCCAAGTACAAGCCCTGTACGGTGTTTTTATTAATAAAAGTTTCTTCACAGTAGCTCAGGTCTTTTTACTTTAGCTTACTGTATTTTGCTTGTCAATCATACCTTGGAAAACAATACTGTTAAAGGGAAATTATGGTGAAACAATTATTTTTTTCTTTTCTTGATACTTATCTAGCAAATTTACTTACAGGCAGTATTTCATCAAATAAGCTCCATTAATATTAACCATATATTTTGAAAATCAAGGGGAGCAGAGCACACAGCAGGCTACAATAACTGAATTACCTTTGTCTTTTCACCAATAACATTTCTCTCCAGTTCAGCTATTTTTCTGTTTAGATGATCCAATATTTCCTTCTCTTTCAGCAGCTCTGTTGTTTCAGATTTCTGTTCCCCATCCAAAAGGGCACATTCCATATCCAACTAGGAACACAAAACATCTTTCAGAAGCAGTCCAGAGTCAGAAGAAATCTTGATACACATTATTTTCAGGGGGGAGGGGAATGAGTTGGTTCACAAGAGAGAAATATTTTTTAAAAAGGGGAGGGGAAAAAAATAACCCTGTAAGTTTTTCTGCCACAAAAGTTAAAAAGAGGTCACAAATTTGAGAAAAAGTAAAATTGCAACATAGAACACTGCAAAATAAAGTCCAAACCAACTTTAGCTTGAAGATTCTTTTTCCCAAAACTTTTTTGTTTCTGTCTCTTCTCTGTGCTTCCTCCTCTTATGATACTGTCTCTGTGCCCAGGCTCTGTAGGAAACCCTTCTGGAACAGCTGTTTCTTTCCTCTTGCTGATAACTGGAGCAGGCACAACCCAAATGCCTGGCCAGCTTAGTTTGCAACTGTGAGATTCCAGAAGTCAAGAGGGTGCCAACATACCCTTGCCAGTGTAAAGCCAAGGAGGTTTGAAAGGAAGTTGTCTCACTTCCTTTCTCTTTAAACAGTCACAGGAGATACCACCATAAAACTCCCAAGTGACACAAGGTATTTGGATCAACTGAGTGACCATTAAACAAGCAAGATTGTTCCAATTCCACTTCAGAGTGTAATGGTTACAGCTGGGAAAGGCTAATCCAAGCATCATAAGCTGGAGAAAAATTCCCTTCATAACAGGAGACTGCCAGGTTTGTGACTCTGGTGAAAAAGCACAGAATCTGAAGGCTACACGCGTCCACGAGTTCCCTCATGTTGCACTGGCTGAGCCCATCAGATTCATGCTATGTAGACACATGTAACAGGCAAGACATTGAAAACCAAAACCATGTTTTCGTACCTCTCTTGAGGATTCATCCATCTGGTCATTTAATTCTTTGATCTTCTGCTCAAGTTCTTCCAAGTTATTCAGTATTACTATGCGTTCCTCCTCCAGCCGACCAAGCTCCTGCCTTCTCTGCTCTTCACTGGTGCACTCTGGTATCTGCAGTTGCACATCACAAGAAATTCACTATAAAAAGAGGTAAACGCTGTCTTTTCTGCCCCTTTCACACAGTTTTCATTTTAGACAAGTTGGTTTTGAACCCATTACATATTTCCTATCTACTATATTGCTGTTTCTATATTTAGGAGGTGTACAAGAGAAACAAACATGATACTTTACTTCCAGGCATTGGAAGTACATACTATACTTAACAGTAAATACTATTCATTCTAAAGGAATTACTAAAACTTAACCTTTGGGAATACTTTACATGCTGTGCTATTTAGGTTGTAAAAATCCAATTTTTCCCTTATAAAAATAACATAGACAGACAAAGATGCTTTTTATATAAATTTCAGCTGTTCATTTAATACAGGCCGGAGGGAGGATAGGACCTTTTTGTAACCAGCCATTAAGATGGGCGGCTTCTGTAAAATAAGGACAAAAGTTGGTTCCATGTCCCCAGGTAGCACTGAGGAGGTAGCACCCTTAATGTTCCTCTTTTCATTGCCATTTCCTTACTAGATACCTGTGTCAAGAATTAAACAATATTATGAAGAAAATACTTGTGATCTTACACCATCCAACACTAGATCAAACAGTACTGAGTTTGAAATGCTTCCTTCATGTTCACCTGACCCCAGGGGTTTGCAATCCACTTCCTCTGGGAAGACTGCTGGCTCATTATCCCCAACCAAGGTTAAAGGTGAGCTGAGTGCAGGGCTTCACAGTCACCTCTGGACCACACAACCTTGCTCGAGAGAGGCTCAGTTCAGCTACTGAATGGCTACTCTGAGAGCAGGCATTTTATCCTGAACAAATCTGAGCTCAATATTTTAAAACGAGCTGCACTTCATTAATGCAGTTGTTTGCTGCTGCTTTCCTCAGGGCTTAGCAGAACTCCCTTTACAATGAATGAATGAATGGTATTCCTTGATTTAGCAATAGTAATCCTAGCAAAGCCTCCTTGGTCTTCTGTTTGGATAATGCTGACAATAACATCTTTGATTTCAACTTCCTAATAAGGATTTAAAGTAGGATCTCTGACTCACATGAAGAAAGCAACAAATGGGAAAGAAATGCAAGACCACAGTAACTTGTAAGTGAAATGTGTTACCATCTTTTCCACATGGAAAGACCAAGTCAAGCCATAATAGCATGTTTCTGTTCACCACAATTTCACACCAGAAGACTCAGCAGACAGATTTCCAGAGATCACCCTTTGGAAATGAAAATGTATTTCTATCATACCTCTCTCTTCTTCTACACATACTTCTTCTTCTCAAGTTGTGAGTGTAGCAGGGGTTAAATACAATTCACCTGAGGCATATAACCATACTCAAGATCATACAGTGCGTAAGTAACAGTAAATGGAAGAGACAAAGTATTTTGAAGCTGTGAACTTGTTAAACAGAAACCTGCTTTTACGGATTTGCTTGGTCCCATTTTGCTTTTGATTCCAGCTCTTGAATCCAGTTATTTAGCACACTGCCTGCCACTGGGATTTGCTACCTTGCTGCTCTGGCACAGCCAGGAGGAGACTGCTACTGCACTAGCAAGGAAATGGTTTGGAATGTTGTTAGCTTCTTTATTAAAGGACAACTTCCTTTTGGTAATGGAACAGCAGTGGGAAGCACACAGGAAAGGAGGTTCAGCTTATCAAAGGTAGCAGTTGGGTTGGAGGGGATGGAGGCTTGCTGCCCCTGCATCATCCCCAAGAGACAACAGCTGATCTGGCAAGTGGCTCAAGTCCAGCCCCAGGAAAGGAGACCGGAGAAATAATTTGGCTCAGGCAACTCCTCTTCACCTCCCATGTGAGTGTGAGAAAATGTATTCCTCTTATAAGAGCCTCAACTTGGGAGAAAACAGCAGAGCATCCCTTCCCTCCTACATCTCAGCAGGATGATAAGCAGGGTTCTAGAAACCTTCTTAAAAGTAGCCATAATGGTTCAAGCAAATCCTTCTCCCTTGGAAGATCTTAAAACTCTTCCTGAACAGTACATCCCACTAAAAAAGACCCCAACTTCCAGAACCATTAGCTTCCACAAGATCTGGAATAACCATTTGCTGGCTGCTACATTTTGCTGGCTATACTTTCTATATTCGATGGCTTATAAAGCTGTATGAGTTCTGAGATTAATTCTCATACTTAAGCCAGCTGAACCATGGCTCCCGCCAGGACAGCCAATTCCTAGAGGAGGATTTCAAGCCTGGATTACACTGTCTCCTCCTACAGAGCATTACCTTTGGTGTGATGCTTAGGTAGGATGACTCAGTGGAGTCCTTCAGGAAGCTGGGAGCAGCAAAAGGCGGAGGCTTGGAGCTGTCACTGAAGTGCTCATCAGCCCTCAGCCCCCGCGAGGGCAGGTAGGCAGCAGTACCACGGCTGTGGCTGCTCAGCTCTGAGAAATCCGAGTCGCTTGCAGATGATTTCAAGTGGCTTCTGAACCTCGTTTCTAGATTCATCTGGGAGTCTTCAAACACGGAATCCTCATCGGAGAGCTGAAGTTTTTCGAGTTCTTTGTTAATTTTTTGAACATCAGCAACTGTAGTAGTTGCAGCAGGGTCACTGTCAGATTTGGAGTACTCTGCACACAGATTGAGGATTGTCTCAAGCCGCTGTCGTTCCTAGTTCAGAAAAAGATAATAGCACTGAGTGTCACATGTGAGCTAAAGTAAAGATGAAGTTTAAAAAAGTTTGCTGGGGTTTTTTGTTTTGTTCATGTTGGGGGTTTGTTCGTTTGTTGCTTTGGGTTTGGTTTTTTGTTTTACAGTGAAGGATTTAAGTCCATGTGAAGTCCATCTACCACTTAGAGATAATAAACTGTAATAAATAAATTGCAGTGCAAGATGAAGAAACAAAATTAATGTGAAGGAAGATTTTAAGAATATTAAAACTTTCTACATTGGAAAGATAAATAAGTGTTAGGACATCTTATTTAACTAGCTATTAATTTCTGTGAAATGCACTTTTATATTTTTTATTGAGGTGTTTGTGTCTATACCCCATTTGTATGTACGTACGTCCAGTGATCTCATACATTAAATCACTAATTGTTCCACTTCACACTTACACTATACTCCTACCAAGCTGCAAAATATTGCACAGATTTTCCATGAACTCACCCATCCCTGACTTTTTTAGTTTTTCCATTTTGTTACTCTGAGAGAATTAGTCCACATTTTGAAAAACATAGTTTTAGGTGAATTAACAGAAAAAAGAGGCATCACATCTAAAACACAGCATCTGTCAAATGCACAGAACTGGAGGAAATATTTATTTACCAATTTACTCAATTTCCCTATGGATTCATATCAACATTTCAAACTTGAGACTCAGAGTAGCTGTGCCATTTTGACTTGATATCAAGTTGTGATAAACATTTAATTTCTGAAATATTTCTAGATCTCTACAATACCTTTTATCAACTGTTACCAAGCTATATTTGTTTTATTTTACTGTATGCATAGCTTCTGGTGAACCATTTACGTACTTTCATCTTACTTTTATTAAAGTAAAAAAAAGAAAAACTTGCTTACCATAAGCCTATTGAAAATTTTGCTGGAAAAAAACCCACTGTTAGAGTTCCAAGCTTGGCATTAATACCTGCACTAATGATCTGATTTCTGATTTCCAGGAAATCCTTCTATAGTAGTATTTAAAAAGAAAGCCAAAAATCCAGCATCCTCAGCATCCTTCCCCAGGAACCACTACAGACATACTGGCTTTCCCAGCTCTACCTGGCATTACTTTGCAAAGAGGATTTGCACAGCAGCTACTTCTACCAGCCCCAACACTTTCTCTGCCCAAACAGCAAGTGATAAGGATCAAGCAGAACAGGGTAGGCAATGCAGTGCCTTGGCTTTCCCTGCAGGAAGCCATTGCACCGTATGAAAATTTAACACTGCTTACATGCACCTGGAGTTTTATATGGCCACTGAGAGATTACCTGGCTGTATGCACCACACGTGCACATCATCTGCAACTAAGAGCTCTGAGCTGGAGAACCTGTCTGAACCCACCCCTTTCCAAGCACTACCCAAACAAGAGAGCACTGTGAGAGAGCAATTTTGCCTTTGCGTGGCTTTTCCCAGGTTCCCACTGCAGCTTTCCTCGGAATCCTCCTGTAACAAGATGAGCCACTGAAATAACGGAGCCCAGGGCAGCAACTGCAAGCTTCTATTTTCCATGAAATAGGTCCAGCGGATTCCCAAATATCCTTCAACCTCAAGTGGTTGACATATAATTATAACTCTCCAAAGCTGCTATCTTCCCTCCCACTGAGTGTTCTGGCCAGGCAACCCAATTCCTAAAGCCCTGTGCAAGCGTTGGCCGGGACAGCCGGTAATTACGCAGCTCTCCCTGCTGTGACAGAATCGGGCCTGTCGTAATGGTTACAGCGGGACACAACAGGCACTTGTCCCTCCCGCAACAACAGGCTGTATTGGGTTACCCAACGCCAAGCTTCCATCCCTTGGGCAATAATAGGAAACAGCAAATTTCAAAGCAGGGCCACTGCTCATTCCAGCCTAAATGCTCAGGTGAGGGGCTCTGGCTGCAAACCGGCCCATTGCCGAGCAGTCAGGAAAAAGAGGGATTCTTTCTTTCCCCTGTCAAGTCTCAGTTGCTCAGAAAAAGCTTAAAAATTGCAGGAAAATCAGTCTTCAAAAATTCCTGACGAGCTTTCAGACACATTACAGAAATATTGATATTTCTCACTTCTATTTTGACATATGCTGAGAGGCTTATGGACAGGAAGCTCTGTAGTTATTTTATACACGCTATTCTCATCACTTCATCTCAGCCAGCTCATTCCAACTCCAGCACACCTGCATGTAACTGTTTCCAGAATGAACTTCTCAATGAAGAAGGAAGCTAGGAAAGCACCCTTGCAATGAAGAACACAGAACAAGTAGCACATGGAAAATCCAGTCAATAATATTACAAGAGATACCACACAAGTTATTTTTGACACTGAACACAGCAGAGGGGGAAAAAAAAAGATATGTCAAAGGCAGGAAATGGATTTTAAATTGGCTCTTGTGGGAGGGGGGATAGTGAATCAAGCCTTGTAAACTGGTTTCCCTATAAAATGTCCTTTCCAACATATTCAAACAGCTCTGTGTATTTTCTGTAATTCTCTTCCTCACTACAAAAAGGGGTAACAGATCTTGTGCAGTTTCTGCCTGAGCAGCTTCACTACTCCTGGGTTTGAGAAAGCTAAACATCACCTATGGTTGCACAATTTGTGCACTTTACTGCACAAATTTAAGTGAAGGACAAGAGTGGGATAAGGAGATAATAACCCTCTCCTGCTATTGGTTATCGGTGACATTAAGAGACATGCCTGATACACTGTAAAAAAATTTCCGAAATAGCAGAGATAAATATCCCACTTTTTAAACAGCAACGTCTTGATTCCGTGATTTGTTCATCTGCTACGTATCACATTTATAAATTTTACAAACGTGTAGAAATGCTGCTATATCTGGATATCAAGGCAAGCCTTGGTTAATCAGCTCTGACAAACAGGAAGCTTTTCAGGTAAGTGCCATGGATACACTGGATAACCTCAAATTTCATTAAAAATACACAGGCAATCTATCCCTTCTGACAAAGACTAACATGAAATAGTCCATGGTTAACATGGCTAGTCCCTTTGCCTAAAGAAGCTGTTGCACTTTTCAGCTGCCAAAGAGCAATGTCTTCCTACTGTTGCTCAGACAGATAAACCTTCTCAGCAAAAGCTGGGAACAGCAGCTAGTCAGAAACAATGGTGGGGAAAGAGGCAGAGAGACTGGGGAAGAGAGCTGCAGAAACCCCCCAACTTTCTTTCTTACAAGTACATTCACTACCTCATGGACGAGAGGCTGGAGAAAGCTTTCTCTTCCTTTCTTTCCTACATTTCTAAGGAGCTTATTTCAATGACAAACTTGAACTGGGACCGAGAAATATTGCCAAGTGTTCTTTCCCTTCCCTCTAGTTTGCACCAGTTTCTCACTCCAGACTAGTTTGTTTTCTCATTGCCAGTCCTTGTTTTGCTATAGTTAGTGCTTCAGCTCCAAAGTTACCACCAGCAGCACAGCTTTCAGGAGCACCTGTATTTCATGCCCCTCTCCCAGAGGCAGCTCTGACAGCAGAGACACCTGCACAGAGAAGCAGCATGGAGAGGCTCAGGTCACAGCAAAGGAGCAGGTGTGCCTCGTCCTTTCCTTCCCAGAGCAGGCCCAGGAGAAACTGACAGGTAAAAGCAGGAGAGAGCAGTGGCACAGAGTAGAGACAGCCTGTAGGGAGGAGCTGAGCAGATGACTTTCCAAGACTTAGCTCTTTGCTCCTGAGAGAATGCCACTGGCTGTTAAAATAACAGCATTGTTCAGCCCTTTTGTCCCTACAGTATCTACATTTATGCTCCTTTTTGAACCACACTGAGGGCAGGAGCCTGAAGGCCAGAGTGAGAAGTACTTAAGTTCTGTAAATGAGAACAGGTCTCCTGTAATTGATTTTTTCCTGGATCACACTGTTAATTTGCATAATATATATAGCTGCAAAAATTAAGCATATGTAATCCAGATTTTGGCTTATTAAAGACTCCACAGAAATGTTTTGCAACACAATTGAAATAGAATGTTCCTGGGAAGTTACGGAGTCATCAATATTAGTTATATTCTGTAGGGCGTTTTATCCTTTTATACAGCACTTGTTCAATTACAAAACTAAATGATGTTAAGTAGCTATTCTGTAACACTATAGAGATTGTCAAGTACTAGTGGTGGGAAAAATTACCTTGAAGCTAGCCTTTGTCTACTTGGCTGGGGCTCCTTTAAGAGCTAATCACTGACAGTTTTACATACAGCTTGGGTACTTTATGCTTAAAGGGTCTATAGAAAGACACAGTGCCAATATAAATTTATAAAACATGTATAAGAGGATTTCCGCAAACCGTATGAAGATTTACAAAAGCTGTATTAACCATGATTTTAAAGCAGCACCATCTTAAAATCTCCAAAACAGTTTCCTTTCATCTTCCCTTTCCACAAGCACATCTTACTAAATTGCAAGGCATCAGTACAAGCCAGGCACAGGGATATTCTGTATTACTCCCTACTTCTGAATAAACTAATGAAATACAGTGCTCTTCTGACTGTGACAAAGTGGACTATGGAATAAGCCCCTTGAATTTTATTACTGCTCATTCAACACTGATAAATCGAAACCTTTCCCAGTACAAATCCTGGATCCAGTAAAACTTCATTAACAATATTTATGTGTGTTTACAGATCCCTGCAGACAGGTGGGCAATGGAAGGCATCACGAACCTACTGCACATCTAATTTTCAGGCACCTACCACCATCTAGAGGAAATACACTGTACTGCCTAAAAACCATTACTGAAAACTTCAGTGCTATTTAAACAAGCAGCTATCAAAGAAAACAGATGGCCCTTAATATCTACCCAACTATGTTGCCTGTACAGTTCCACTCCCAACCACTCCACTGGCCGAAGAAAATGAGCCCATTTTCGTTCCAGCAGCTGCCACAACTGGGCTTTCATCTTACACAGAGAAAAAAAAAAAAAAAAAAAAAAAAAAAAAAAAAAAAAAAAAAGAGTGAGTTTCCTCTTTAAATAATAATTTAAAAAAAACCAAACAAAACCAAACAAAAAACAACTGAATCACACTGAACATTATTAGATCACAGCATTAACTTTCTCCCTTGTTTATAAGGCTCCTGGGCTAGTGTCAACAATAGCGACTCCAAGTTGTGTGCGGCTGATGTAACCATGCCCGTGCCAGGACGCGATGTCCGGTCAGCTGGGCTGCAGAGGAAGCAGGAGCAGGTCGTGACCCTGCCGCCTGCGCCAGGAGCAGCCTCGGCTGCCCCACCCGCTCCCGCAGCACATCGGCCCCCGTCCCAGAGGGATGGCAGAAAGGAGAATGCCAGCTCCCCCTGCTCTTCAAGCCACAAAGGAACAGACTGGCAAAGCAGAAGTGGCACCAGTCTTCAGCTAATTTATGTGATCCCAACCACAGACTTCAGATATAAAGAAACAGATATGGAAACCCCCAAATCCTACACAAGTACATATGTGTCTTTTGTATTTGGTGCACAGGAACAAATTGAAACTTGAACTTTTAAATAATTAAACCTGCATATTTTTACTATTTGTAATTTTTTTTTTTTACTCTCTGGTTAATATCATTTGTTCTCATATGCAGCTCTAAACGCAAACTTTGAGGAACCTCTGACACTTAAAAGCAAACTAAACACTAGCAAAACTCATAGAATAACTTCTGTGGAAAAGAAGAAGTAAACAAGTGTAAGTAAAAAGGAGACCTAGTGTCAAGGGCGGACACTAGGTCAGATTGCAATGAGTACATGGATTTTACTACCAAAAGAAATCCGGAAGTGAGTATCAGCTATCAAATAGAACACTTTGAAGCCACTCCGTGCCAACAGAATAGCTACAAGGGCAGTGCTGGTGCAAAAAAGGAAACTCGCCACTTCTTATCTGGGACACAGAGCAGTCTAGTCCTCTAAAAAAGGGTGGGGTTTTTGATGGACTTATTTGAGTATTCCTACACTGTTCTTCTCCCTACTAAGCTTCAAAAACCCAGTATGGAAAATCCTGACACTTGTGCACAGAGAGACTACATTTCCCCCAACATTTACCTACCAGTTACTCAGCCTGCACTTTCACACAGTCCTGAAAGCTCAGAGCACACCATTCTGATATCCATCAGTGCTTCTTTAGTTGGGGTTTTTTATTCACACCTTCCCTAACCCCATGAAAAAAGAGACCTGAGCAGACACGGATCCTTTGCCCACGTCAATACACAAGGGCAAACAAAATTGTTCTTTGGAAGCTCTGGCTGGCTGTATCAAGACTCTGTTTGGACAGATCCTTGACTATCCTTTGGACAGAGATCCACACAGAAGGACAAAATAAAATAATACCAGAACAGGATAGGTCCTAAAATACAAAGGACTAATGTGTGGATTTATTAATATATATCTTTCTACTTCTCGGGTCTAGAAACCTGCTTATGGTGTTTTTCAGACTCTCAAACCATTGGAAGGAGGCACTGTCCTGATATTTCACTCCTCTACAAGATAGCTCTAGCAAATGGAGAATGGAGCAGGTATGGAGCAGTAGCTTGAGAATAAGATGAGTTCAAGCAGGAAGAAAATCCTCCATGTTCAAATTATATGTAACACACAGAACATAATTTTGTTTTCAAAAACTTTGAAAAAACAAATTCAAGTAAGCAAATCCACTTTTTTAAGAACTGGGACTTGAAGGAAGTACTGTTGAACAAGATGAAATACAGAGGAGTGGGAATGTTGCCATTTCATCCAAATATAAAACCAGAATGATTATCAGCATCACTGAATACTGAAACAACCCAGTAACAAATAATACAAATTATATCAGATAATTAAAACAACAAAAAAAGCAGGCTGCTCTCTTTGAAATACAAATACATTGCTTTTATGACTGATTATCTCAGGTTTTACAGCATGACTGTCTGCAAAACCTTCCGATAAGAAGCAAAGGAGCAATCACCACTGCACACACAACATACCAGGACTAGGGAGAAGATTACTGAAAGGAGCAAAGGAATGGCAGGACAAAGGCAGCAAAAGAGAGAGAAACAGCATTTTTTCTGATGTTTCCCAAAACCTTTGTCCTAAGCCACCCAGCCATTCACTCACAGCAGGCCCTTCTTGTCCTGGGGAGCCCAGTCCCTGCTCCCGAGAAGCTGCAGCTTCAAGGGAAGCCAGCAGAGGTTTTGGGAGCTAAGCAGGACAGGAGTGGACTTGCCCAAACACTCATGGAGTTGGGAGGGGGCAATGCCTGCCCCCCTGAGCCTTGACACTACACCTTTGAGCAGGCAAAGACTAACTTTTTCATATCTTGCTAACAACAGTGTGTATCTTACAAATGACAGTGACCAGTGGAATGGGGCTGACTCCTGTCAGCCTAACAGGCTCCTCACCAACCTGCATCAAGGACATAGGTGAGATGGGGAGAGGGGAGACATCTCATTGGGTTACAATTCTTTAGCCTGAACCTGCTTGCTCAAGATGGGAATTGTAGCCCTGCACAAGCACCAGGTCATTGCTAGTGGCTGCTGACAGGCATCCCCTTCTCCCACATTCCCACTACCTCTGCATCCATCCTCCCCATGGCTTTTCATCCCCAGCCTGCCCAGAAAGTGAATTTTCCTGCAGGCTTGCTGTCTGTTTGCAAACTAGACAGGTTTAAGAGTATCCTATTGCCATTTTACTCAAATTCATAAGATGTGAATTAAGGCACACAAATGTAAAGTTAATGTCTCAAATTTAAGACTCAGGAACACCAACTGGCCAATCTAATGACCTCTTTTTTATGTGGATGATAAAATATGAATGCAAGTTAATACGGTCAGAGAGTCCCAAAGCAACTTTGAAAACCCTTTGGAAGAACTGTTATGTGTTCTTCCAGAGACAGTTTCAATACAAAACTGTTTCAATCATCTCTGGGCTCTGAAAACCTTTTTACTTTTCACACCCACAAACTGTTTCAGTGATACATAAATTACATTTTACTACCTAAATAATCCCAAGCTGAGGCAGTATGCACTGCTTTACACCGACTGAGACAAAGAGAGAAATTGTTCCTCTCTGCTACTCTCCATCTGGGGAGGTGAGAAGCAAGGAGGCCTCTATTTTAATAAACATATTCAGAAGGAAAAAATGAAAATTAAGCAGAAAAAAACCTGCTGATGCTGTTTAACCCACACCAATGTATACCTGACTCTGCAGCACACAAGGCTGAGCAGTTTATAGCATAATCTCTTTTTCTTTGCCCACTTATCACAAAACAGTCCCATCATCTAAAACAAAAAGTCCCACAGGATCCCTGCACTGTAATTGGTGGGTTTTATGTAGGCAGACATTTTAACACAGCCCGCAGGATAACTGAACACAATTTACATGTGTAGTTAAATGTGGGTTCCCACATTTTTTCAGTGTGGCTGAATGGTACTGTCTATCCTAGCAGCAGCTTTTTAAGTGTCAGCTTCATGGGCTGTGATAATAAACGAGGTATTTGGAGCAGGCTGCATTTGAATTTCAAAACAGAGCAGCTTATTCTTTGCTGTATCAGGCTAGACCTGGGATGGGTGTTTTGCAAATACTAAATACCACAGATAGCCAAGAGGAAGAGATTACCAGCCGTTCCATCTCCTGCTCCCGAAGTCGCTCCTCCCTCTGCCTCCTGTGATAGTCCATGAGGTCTTCCCTTCCTGAAATGGAGCTAATGCTGTTCTTCCGCTCTCGCATGGACGTTTGCAGAGAATTCGGTGTCTGTCTGTAACTTTCCAGATCTGGATCATCAAGTTCCATGGAACTGGTGGAAAGGTCTCTTCGGACAGAGAACGACCTGTCAAAATCCACTGGGGAGAAAGAACTACTGGGACTTGCTCTTGAGAGTCCAAGTCTATCAAAATCGTCAGGGAGATATGGGGAAGAAGGTGCTAAAAGCATTTTTTTAGCAATACGAGGGCTTGCAGGGACACTAAGAGTTGAACTAACATAAGGATTACTCCCAGAGACAGAGTTTGCATGTGGTGAAACCCCTGAGCTACAAGAGGAAAAATTCAGGTAATTATCAGCATCGAAAGCATTCTGAGGTAGATCTTTTTCTCCAAGTTTTTTCCTTTTACTATTACCCAGAGAGCTTCTGGGAGGCAAACTTAATGGCACCAACTGGTTTTCTGTTGATTTATAAAGTCTGGGTAGAGAACGACTGTACATTGCCATATGACTTAGAGATCCACCAGAGTATTTCCTAGGCTGTGAACCCAGAGTTTCCATCATCCCATCCTTGTACTTGACTGGCTTTATGTGAAGGGCCAGACTGTTTTCAGCATTCATCCTCCTGCCTTGCTTTGGGCTAGAAGGCATGCTGGCTGCCCCAGAATTGCTACCAGGTGAAAGCACCAGCTCGTTCCCCGAGCTTCCACTCCACATAGTCAGAAGAGAACCTGAGATCTTCTTTGACTCCAGTATTCCTGGGAAATAGATATTGTCATAAGATTTATTTCTCTGACTGTACTTTGAGTAGTGAAACTTATCCATGTGTCCAAGGGATTTTTCATTTTCTCTGCTGGCGTGAATGTCAAAATCTGTCCTTCCTGAACTATACCCGCTGACGGATGGGGACATGCCTGATATGGAACCCAAATGCTTTACAGAGATGCTTTTATCTGGAAGATATGGGCTTTCACAGGGGAACTGCTTGCCTCCTTGAATTTTGTTAATAGAGTGTGTATTTTTAACACTGGTGGAAGGATTAGGTTTAATTGGCATAGGCTGTGAAAGGGTTAAATAAGAGCCAGCATAGTCCCCATTTGTTTTAAATTTAAGAGTTGATGAATATTTCTTTGTGTTGAGGTTTTCCATAATATCCTGGAGACCATTTTCAAGGGAATTCGCCACAGAACCCTTTCCCAAACTTGCATTTTGTAATTCCATCTGTTTTTGTGAGTGGCTATAGTCTGCCATGATCTTACTGGAATCTGTAAAGAAGACAAAACAAGAAAAAAATTAATCAAGTACGTAGCCTCTTTCACGTGCATGCCTGCAAAATAACATTAATACTTTTTGCAATAATTACTGTGCTTGTAGTAGATGTATCTCAGATCACGAAGCAAAGGAGGAGATGCACAATTTTCCCATCCGTTTCTGGAAAAGATGGGAGACTGAAAAAGAAGGGGTAGAGGTAAAAAAACCGTACCAAAATCAGCAACACAATTGGAAAGAGGCTAGATTCTTTCCTTGCTGTCCTATCCATTGCAGGAGCCTGTGGCTCAGCCTTTATAATCCTGAGCCTCTTCAGATACCCATGAAGTAAGGAAGAGTTCTTGTCCTGATGTTTTACAGCTGAGGAACTGAGGCTCAGGGAGAATACGCAACGCAGACAGGAGTGTAAAGAACCCAACTCAGATCTCCCAAGACTAAAGATGTAAGATACTGCTCTGGATTCCTTTAATCTGTGCAGCTAGTCTGTCTGAGCCCCAATACACTAGTGAGCTCAATTTAAAACTTAGTATTTTGTCACCTTTCTGCTTACTTCATGGATGGTCCTGCGAAGCATAATAGGAAGGTACAAATCCAAGGCACATTTTTCAAGGTGTTTCAGCTCAATGCTCTAAAAATACAAGGCTGTAACTACATCTGCAAAGAGCACTTTGGTTAAAAGATAACCTTAAGGAAGCAAAATGCTAGGTTGCATGACTTCATTGAAAACAACAAAACCCCATGACTATTAAAAATACTGCTGGGGGGAAGGTTACAGATCCTAATGATTTTTCACAAAGCTAATTTATACTCAGGAAGAGAGCACAGACCAAAAAAGCCTTTGCTGTGGTGGATGTTACTGTTCAGCAATGTATCAAACTCTAGCATACAGTTCCGAGATCCACTTTGCCAAACGCAAAGAAAGGAATTCAGCTCCTGACAGTGCCAGTTACTGCAGGAGATTATCAGGACCCCCAGCAGGCTTACAGCTCAGCTCAGACCTCAGCTGATGCAGAAATGGCACCATTAACATTTACAGTGGCTCCTGGGCTGTGCTAGTCTAAACTTTGAACTAATAAAGCATTCCAGAGTGTCAGCTACTGCAGTGCCAGCAAGTCTTGTTTCTGAAAATAAGGGTCAAATCTGGGATTTACTCTCATCTTAGTCACATTTCACCTGAGACTTCAGCTTCCTCATGAGAAACTGAATTTCATCTTGTCACTCGGTGGGAATATCGAATGTGTAAGTATTGCTCAGAGGCAATACTTTAGTCCAAGTGCCCCTTCAGTTATATGAATGAAGAGACAGAGTTTGGGATTCCTGTCTGCCACCAGAGCTCATATGACCTGGTTTCATTGAGAATCACTAGGTTCAGATCTTGTGGAAGGTGGCAATGCATTCTTCATAGGGGTCCTGGTTTCTGGGACCTGCCTTGCTGGTAAGGCAAAACACCAGAGAATTCACCACTGTCCAAGGCATCAGCAGTCCTCTGCTGCCCAGGCTTCCCCTGCACAACCCAGGCGTGCAACAACAGGTTCTCCTCGGTTATTAGGGAAAAAAGCTGTAAGTTTGAGAACAAAGGTAACCATCATTACTAATGAAATTGAATAGGCAAAAGATAAAAGGAGCCAGCATTAGGGAACACAAACACAAAAATCAAAGTAAAATACATTACCTTCTTGACCATAGTGGACCTGGTTAAGCAGTGGTTAATTACAATCTCTGGTAGTGGACAAAAGCATTAACTTGCACCTTCAAAACTAAACGTCAAGATTACCACTACACAGAATTTAGTGTTTTTATGCTGGCTGTAATTATGGGATTTATATTATATTTATAATTTTAACACACTTATTATGATGATACACAACTATCTAAGCTGCCTTTGAACCCATGAGTTCTCCATCACACCATCACCACTCTAAGCAGTGTAACTGCAGTTTCTTATGTTGTGATATTTTACTTGACATTTTTTAGCTATTTTCATAAATTTTGACAACAACAATGAAGAAGTTCAAATGAACAAAAGGATAGATGTGGCCAAATTCAAAAGAACTCTTGTCAGGACAAGAAAACATCATCTGGATAAATCATGCATTCATCATATTAGTGGTGTTTTAAGGAAGAAGAATAAGATGTAGAAGTTATGAACCAGATGTAAAGCACAATGTATATGCATTTTATACTTAACATTTTGTTGTGGAACTGCCCCTAATTTCCATCTCAGTCTCTCTTTCTCCTCCCCTCTTCAAATCTCTCTTAAAACTGAAATCTAATTTCATATGAAAATTGTACTGTCCAAACCTTAACTAACACAGCTAAGTTCAAATACTTCTGCAAAAATTTCACTGGCTCCTCTATAAATAGTTTGGCAGACATATTAATGGGACATTAATAATTGTTCATTACTCCCTTGCCACAGCAGTAGGGCACATTTAATCCTTCAAAGACTGGATGCTTTTGCCAAAAAACAAGTTAGCTCATGGAAACTTTCTGGCCTGTTCACCACAGCAGTGAAGGGTTCATTGTACTTGAAATCCAAGCAAGTACAGTAAGAAAAGGTCATAATACCTTCATGTAGCCACTCCATTTCAGCTTTTCTCTACTGTCCCTTATGCCAGCTCTTCCGCATTTTTGCTTCCAGCACCACAGTGCCCACAATCATACAGTTAAATCCCAACTGGACGATAGCACATGTTTAAATAAACCATAGCTGCTTCCCACCAACCAGATCTTGTTTGTTTTGTTTATTTTTAGGGCAATGTTTGAGTAGAAACTTAATGAATATGCCTGGCTGATGCTGTCTTTGCATGCAGCTATAGAGACTGAGGATGGGAGCTTCAGCTCGTGATGTGCCCTGAACCCATCCTGCATCCAGGTCAGACCCAGCTTTCATGCTCAGCACAAGGGTCCTCTGTTTAGCAAAGTATTTACTGCCTGAAGCTAGAGAAGGAAAATCTTCCCTTTTTTATTTTATTTTTATTTTATTTTCCCTCCCTCATTCCTTTTCTTCCTTTCTTGAGTTGTTTAGCTGGCGGTCACTGATATCTCTTCCAGACAGGCATAAAGTGATGGGGGAGGGTTGGCTGCGTGCAACATATCCAGCCTTGTTCTGCCTGGTAAATGGAGTTAGACATGGAATAAGAACAGAGCACTGATCTTATCCATGTGTCAGGAGAATTAAAGGGCCAAAATCAATTAGAAATTCTGAAATATCTCAGTGCATTACAAACAAACTTCATTTTAATTGATTACCTGATCCAACATTGTGGAAGGAGGAGAGGTTACTTCTGTTTGGCATCATATTTCTCTTCTATGGGGTGGTTAAAATGACACTAATTTGAGTGAACCAGATAAATTTTGACCTGCAAATAAAATATAAGAAAGAAAAAAATGGCATTGTGTTAAGAAGTGTATCCTGGGAACATTTTTCAAGTGCATAATATAGAAGACAACTGGCTTTTCTTATGGTAAAATTTCCAGAGACAACTCAAAGAGAAATATGTTACAAGATATTTAGAAAGGACATTCCATGTTTAATATGGTGACTGTGGAAAGAAAAAAAAAAATAGTACCAAACCTGCCTGCAGCTGGTTTACCTGTTTAAAGTACATATAATTAGTTTTGATAACAAGTCATTATCTATGATCCTGACTCTGTACAGGCAGTTACTAGACACATCTCCTGAGTTTTGTCTGTAATCCTGGGGCTTCCTTAAGAAATTACTAACAAGGTTGCACTTCACTGCTGAAGGTATTATTTGGAAAGCCCACAGCCCAAGTTCAGCCCACGCAACACCAGCATCCTGCAATCATGAATAAACCTATGCGAAACCAGGTATATGATCCAAAACAAAGGAAATGTTTTGGCATGCAATGATTTCTGAGTTTCCAAAGAAGCCAGACTAGGAATGCAAAGGGAATCTTAAAAGTTTATTTAGGATCAAATTAAAAATCAATATGGCTACAAGAGAAACTTGTTTTAAAAGAAATGCCAAAATTGAATCCCAGCCACTAAAAACTAAAATTAAATCTAAATCCAAACAGAAGACTCTGGTGAGTTGTTCTATTAAAAGACTTATTTATTTTTTGTACACATCTGTTTTTAAAAGGTTGAAAAAAAATTTAAAATTGCATCAAGTCACAAAATTAATGGTGACCATCTGTAGGTCCTCTGGGCTTAGCTCTGGACACGCAAATAGACATGTGTCAGAAAAACAAGTGAAGAATGGAGACAGATGTCTGGGGCTGTCTAGAGACAAGTCACCTATTTAATTAACTGCAGTCATCACAGCCCCAAGGTTGCAGGTCTGTGGTGCACTGACTTTCTGTGCCATGCTTTTACATGTTATTCTTCTGGGAGGACAGCCCTGAGAGAAGGGAGCTGGCTGCTGATCCTTGAAGAGGGAGGCTTCTTCTCTCTGACCTCTGGCTTCTGCCTCTTCTGCTCCCCACAAGCTGCTCTCCCAAGGGGGGCCAGTCCCTGTCCTTTAACTCTGTTCCCCCAGGAATCCCCCTGTTCTGGCCTCACTTTTCAATGCTTTTTCTTTCTCTGTAGAGGTCATTTCTCAGTCCTAAGGAAACTTTTAACACCATTGTGCACATTCTGCCCTTCACAGCAAGATGCAGCTTCCTCTAAGATCACATAATCCACTGTTCCCTGAAAATGGCACTGCTCTCCAAGGAGCCAGAGAAGACCTCCCAGAGCACTGCAGCTCCTGGACAGACTCACCCCCATGTTCACAGTCTCCAGCACAACAGGACTGAAATTCTCCAGAGCAGCTGACGGGAAAGAACCTGGGCACCAGAAAGCTTTTCAACCCAACTTTCATCCTCAAAAGGTTATTATTTTATTGACATGAAACATTCACCATCCTTTTTACTTCATTTGTCTTCCAACTCATGGACGGATCCCTTCCTTAGTTCCTTCCAGCTTGCCTCAGGTCCTCCAAACTCAAAGCCTTCATAGCATCCCAGGCACCCAGCTTTGCTGGAGCAGGGCTGGGGACTGCTCCTGGACCCCCCGGCACAGCTGCAGCTACAGACAGCTGACCCCAGCAAGAGGTGAGAGCGGCTCTCCCACTTGTCTGCAGACCAAACAGTGAAGGATCTGGACAGGAATCCAGTTAATGCTGCCACTGTGTTGGCACTTTGGCATATTGCTTGAGTCATCTCTATTAAAAATACTGCACTTTGTGGCCAGAGGTCCTCAGAAAAGAACCAAAAATTTAACTTTTCAGGCCGTGTTCAACTTGACACAGAAAAATAGTGACACTCAACATTTCACAGTTGTCTGCAACAAACATGTCACCGTATCATTGAACAGAAAAAAACAAACCATGGACAACTTGGAATCAGAAGACAGAACAAAGAGTTGGTTAAAAAGACAGAAAGATTCATTGCCTTTTCTCATGTCTCTAATATTACTGATTTATGGTTAAGATCACCAAAAACCCCATACTTCTTACCTCGTGAGGTGACAGCTACTACTTAATCAATGTGAGAAACATTAAGGAGACCAGGGTTTCTATGCAATTAAAAATTCAATCTTTTATTCAATTTGGTGAATACCTGGGTTTGCTAATAACCTTTTTTAAGGTTAAATATTTATATGGTTTAATTTCAGATTTGAGCACTCATTACACATCTCCCTTCCTAGAGGATGAGAGACTAGAGAAGTTATCTCTTAGTAATAATTGGATTTGAAGGGGAAGAGAACTTTTTAAAAGAACTTTCTACTGTAAGCAAAACCAAGAAACAATCAATGAATTAATGTGCTAGCGTAACAAACAGCTCAAAATCCACAGTCTATCTGCTCTCATGAAATCATATTTTTCAGATGAGGTTATGCAGGGCCTCCAGCAAGGCTGACTCTCAGTGTTAGAGAGCACATGCCATGCTCTGCCTTGTCTGGAACAAAGCAAAATGATTTCATCTGGGGTTTATAAAGTCATCTGAAGTGAATGTATACAGCATTACCAATCATGTTTCATCTCTACAGTGCCCAGGCCAAATTAAGTTTTGTTTCACTAACAACCAGAAGAAACAGGGATTCACAACTCAAGCAGAGAGTCAAACAAAGGATTCCAATTTTAACATATTACAACACTGGGTGGCTTTACAGTAAGAACTCCTTTCCCTTGTGCAGTGGGGTTAAACTCCAGCTCGCAACTCAGGCCCCCCAGTTACTTGCTAACCTCCACCCAGGATGGAGGAGAGAATCATAAAAGAGGAAAAACATGTACTAAATTAATGACAGTTTGACAATAAAAGCAAAAGTCATGTACAAAGCAAAATAAGGAATTAAACCCCTATGTAAGGAGGGTTCCATCACTCTGAATGTTCAAGACCCTTTTTCCTTCCTCTCCCAGCTTTATATGCCAATTATGATGCCATAGGATGTCAGCTGTCCCAGCTGTGTCCCCTCTGAACTTCCCATGCCTTCCCATGCCTCCTCACTGGTGTGGCATAAGAAGGTAACAGTCCTTGACTCAGCAGAAACACTGCAAAGCAATAAATGAAAACATCAGTGTGTTATCAACATTATTCTCATACTAAATCCAAAACACAATGCTGTAACAGCTACCAGGAAGAAATGAACTGTATCCCAGCCAAATCCAGGACACTTTAGTGTAGGAACCAAAAGCTGCAGCTCAACCGAGCCACAAGTACACTACCTGTGTACACAGCACTTCCCAGCATTTCATCTATAGATTTAGGGCAAAGTTTTCCCTGCACATAAGCTTCTCACCTCTTTTTTACTTCTGCCTGGGCTGATACCCACCTCCCTTTAGCACAGCCTGCTCTGGCACCCACTTTAATTTTATGTTACCAATCAAGAGGGTTGCAGTGCCTCAGGCATCGCCAAGGCGCTTCTCTGACTCAAAATAAACAAGTTTTAAACAAAACTCTCAAATTTGGCCATCTGTCTTTTAAGGCTTTTCTGCTCTTCATTGTTTTTTCATTTTCAATTTCTCACTGAACATTAACAGCAGCTCCCTACAGCTCCTGGCACCTCTACTCTGACATTTCTCTTCAGAAAATCCTACAGCAGTGTATTGCCACTCTTGGAAAAAGATGAAACCCCAACTGATGGAGGGTGAGGACAAAAGCCCATCACTGGCACCGTCTGCACATTATTAGAGTTTCATTTGTTCTGCAACAAGATCTTCAAATGATTAGGGTCTGTTTCAACTATTCCAATAAAACACATTGTTTTGTAAACGAGAAAGTCTCTTGAATTTTCACACTCTGAACAAAATTTGGTGAATGAGTGCTGACGGCTTCAGTGTCTGGAGATGTCATTTTCCCATAGCATAGCACGCCTACATGTATAAACAGACAGTTCCATCACCAAGCTTTGCCCTGCATAATCTGAGGAAAATGTACTTACTCCTGATTAAATCAAACCTGGTTTTATTCCTGACTTACTCTGCTTATTTACAAATAAAAGTCTTGATAAGCTCAATTTGATAGCAAAGTAAAACTCACTGGAATCTACTGTTTACCTCCAAAACACATGGAAATCCACCTTTCCCCAAGCCCACTGTGATACTAAAACAATATATTCACAGAAAGTCACCTGCATAATTTGGTGGAGATTCTGTACCCATGAATGGACACATCCTTAAGAGACAGGAAAGTAATCTCTGCCAAAAACTGGACAACTCAGCAAGGCTGTGATCTAAAGGTTGCCCTAAACATCCTTCTTCATTTCCTCCTCCTCCTCCCCCACAACATAATACAGTAGACCCCAAACTACACCTGATTTCTTGCCAGCATAGCCCTGGAATCTGCTCAGTCCCTGTCTTTTCAAGATATAAATCCTGCAACACATAGATCCTCATATGCAAGTGAGCATAAGGTCTGGTTACAGGCAAAGAGTGTTTTAGTTCCTAAAACTCACAGCTTGGCACCTTCGGCAACACTAAATAAATTAAAAATCAAATACCTGTGAATCATATTTGACTAAGTCACTCCCTTGCAATCCTGCAGTTTTCCGATGTGGAAAAGGGAGTGGCAGAGGAAGTCGCTCTTATGGCTTACCTCTTCCTCTGGGAAATTATCACATTGGATACTGGAGAAGGAGGAAAAATAAAACAGTGCAACAGAAAACACGCTAAGTAACATTATCCCCCTTGGAAACCACATATATTTTACTGTAATAACCCACCTCACTACTCCAAAAATTGCACTTCAATATGATATTTTTAATTACTCTGTCTTCCTGTTAAAACATGATTCTCTCCTATTTGGTAAGGATTGATGTTCCAGGCATTGTCACATCAACTGCTCTTTCCAATAGATGGACATAATAATTTTAATCAGGCCATGACAGCTGACAATTTTAAATGCGCATCAAAAATGAAAACATTCATTACCATGTAAATACTACAGTTGGGTGACTACAAACTGAGTGTAAAGCCACTGACGTATGAGACACAAATAAAAATCCTGGGGAAAATGTTGAAGCTTTATAACTTTTGTGCTGTAACAGCTACTCTTACCTGAAACTGAAACTGTTAAAGCACTGATTCCAATTACTCTAAACTAATTCCTATGCATTTGGTAAGATAAGATACTAGGCCACCTACTCAAACACCATTACTTTAGTAGATATCACTGCCTCCTCCTTAATTTACAGTCACACAAATCACCATTTCATCTGGAGTAGTTCACTGAGACAAGCTGAAGGAAGAAGGAGAGTTAATTCTTTTCTGCTCGAACAGGTAGAAACATACCAGAAGAGATTTCTGTTAAAACAATAAACTCCTTTCATCATGCAGATAAACAGGGTTGACAGAGGACAAGCCAAACGCCAGTCATACTCATCTTTTCTATCTTGGTACCTTTCTGGTAGGTAAGCTCCAGAATTAGTTATCTGACCCAATGACTGTATCATCTCATGGCAGTAAGGACAAGCTCCCGTATCATTCTGACACTACTTCATTAACTCGTTTCCTACTGAAAAGTTGAGTATGCTCAAAAGATTTGCAAACTGAAACTTTAAAGTTTCACATAGATATGGCAAATAGAAAGCTCTCCTGGTGGGCTGTGACTGTTTACTGGGCAGACTAAGAATACCCAAACCAAACAACATAGCTGGTGCACAAATAAATACACTTAAATACTCTAGACCAACATAATTCTCCCTCCTGAAGCCAAATAATAGAAGACTTTCTTCATCTAAAATTTCAGAAAGGGGATTGAGTGCAAAACAATTATGTATCCAAATTCGTATCATACAGGAAGAGGAATTCTGTCTGTACAAGAGCAGAAAGACTAAAAAGAGAAGTTTCTCTGTTCCCATCCTACAAGTGACAAACTTGCCCCTAGGACACCCCTGACAAATTCAATGAGAATAGGTAGGTAAGGCCCAGAAAATCTAAGCAGATAGAAAAACTCATCAAAACAGCTTCATCCACACTTTTTGTTTTTCTTGGATGTCCTTACCATTTCTCTCCCATCTACAGTATTTTCCCCACTCTCAGGCAACCTTTGCCCATCATCTGCTTTCCTCTGTGCTGATTTCTTTCACTGCCACTTTGTGCCTGTCACTTCCTTCTGTTAATCACTTCTCTCCAGTGCCCACTTGTTCTGACAGCTTCTATCTCTCCTGTTTCGCTTGTGCATTTCTCCTCAATTTGTCTCCTTCCCCTGATGCTTGCCCCGTATTTCCAGATGTCCCCTCTAGCTCTTTAACGCTTCTTCATTTCCCAGCACTCTCATGGAAGCAAGCATGCCCCCAGACTAAATGCTTCTCATCACACGTGCTTGGCAAACCACACCATGGCAGTGACAGCTCAAATGGCATCTGCCATGGCTGCTGTGCCACCAAGCCATGGGTCTGCCTGTGCCAGCGTGGGGTGGCACTTAACAGCAGTTACCAGGGCTATGTTCCCTCGCGCGAAGGACAGAGGTACTACACCTGCACTTACACCATTTACTATAATAAAGGATGTTAAACAAAGTCATTCACTTAAAAAAACTGATTCCACCTGCACGAGACCTGAGTAAGAAAAAACCCCCAAACTTGGTCATATTTCCACAGTTTCCTCTACTGGAGTCTCTGAAGGACCTTCTTTCTACAGGGGAAAACTCCCATTGGATTTCTGTGCCATCTTGGATGTGCTCCACCAGTCTCAAACAAATCCTAAATGAACAGCACCTGCTCAAAACACCCAGAACTGTTTTATAGCTGCTTATTTAATTCAGTGGGAAACACTGTTTGCCTTGCTGGCAGTTACTACACACCAGAATTCAACAAATTCATTTCAACAAATTAAAATGGAAATAATACACTACATGTGCAGTGAACACAGCATGAATCTCTTCATTAATAATCACCAGCACTTGCCCACACCTACTTTGATTATTTCAGCTTTTCTCTGGATCAAGTGGAAAAGACAAAAAAGATCTTCCCATTTAAATATCTTCAGTCCTTCTGATCCAACTTGAGCTTCAAGATGGATCTACAACTTTTAGCTCACCCAATCTCCATTTCCTATCTAAACCCAAAATACTTCAAATTTTTCATGATGGGCTTTGTTCCTTCTCAGCAATAGTCAACTGATGCCTTAGACTACTTCCAAGGATACGGCTGATAATTTTATCTGATAAGCATAGACAGTAAAAAATGGGGAAAAAATGACCACTCTTCCTGCCTTGGCTGATAGCAAAGATTTCCATTTCCTCAGTAAAAAGAGACACACTAATGAGTCAATTTAGCATTTGCCAAAATGGAAGCAGAATAAATTGCTGGTGTAGAAAAAGAACTGTGTAAAATGAGTTATATAGAAATGGTAGGATGCTACTTCTTGACAGCCCTAAAGGTATCTCTTCCTGTAACCCTCTTAGTTCAGACTACCTCTCCCCATGACTACAAAGGCAGGCACTCTCCCATACTCTGATCACTTAATCTCCTTTATTTCCTACACTGCTTCCTCCTGCTGTGTGAAAGCAAGCCCATCCTCACTCTTTGTAATTTCATTCTATCATGCCTTAATTCCTCCCATCTGTGATCCTTTCCCAAGTTAATAACTTATTTTTGAGGACATTATCTACAAGACTATAGAGAATGCAAAAACTAAAAAGTTCACTGAACATGAAAATTTGCAAATAAGGCTGCTCTTGTGTCCCTCTTCCTCCAAAAGAGAGGGAAGGTATAGCACAGAAATGAAATATTCACCATGTTCTGACTGGCAACATGTTCACCCACATGCCCTGAAGATGCAGACACAGAGGATTTGGGCACGTGCAGAGTCAAGGCACAGAGACAAGATGACAGGTTGACAAGATGAGCATTTGGTGACAAAAGCCACGTGTGTGAGATCAAGCAAGCACTCAGTGGCAGGAGCAGAAAGCCCATGTCCTCAGTCTTTATGTAAGCACAGGGAGTCTATTTACACTGCTGCACACGGGTAAACTCCTCAGGCATCTTTAGGGCAGGAGGAGAAAGAGCGAGGACCGTGGTTTCCAGCCCGTTCCTCCCTTTGCTCGTGGGCAGCAGGTATCTTCCCGAGATCTCTGATCTCCAAGCTGAACTCACCACCGAGCGCGGGGCCGAATCCCACCCGGCTGCTGACACGAGGGGGGACTTAGGAGCTCTGAATCTGTCAGGGGCGATGGAGCCCAAACCCCCGATTTCCGTCCGCAAGCCGATCCGCCGTAACGCTGGGTTCCTGTTGCTAAACTCCAGCGATGCCGAGCCGGCATCCATCGCCGGCTCACCGCCGGGAACCCATCCCCGCTGGGCACGGCAGCCCTCGCACAGCCGCAGGAGCCTTTACAAGCCACCAGCCGAACAAAGGATCGCGGACAAAGAGCCCTGTCCCACGTCTTCCCCTCCACCAGGTAGATTATTTACGATGGAAAACCAAACCAAGCAAAGCCAAGCCCCGCCGTTCCTCTCTTGCTTCCTCGAACCTCGGACGGCTGTTCCCGGCGCCCCGGGCAGAGGCTTTGTTCGCCAGCGGGGACGCGGCAGAACCGGGGGGAGCACCCGGACAAAGGGGAAGAGGCGTCTGGGGAAGAAAAGGATTGGGAGGGAGCCCCGTCTCTTTCATCTGCGAGGTCCCTGCCGAGCCGGGCGGCAAGGGGGACCCCACCGCCCCCACCCGTCAGACGTGCGAAGGGACCGGAGGCGGCGGAGTGGATGGGGGTGGTGGTGGTGGCACAAACTCCCTTAAAAGTAGCCCAAAAAACGGGAACGGTTGCGAGCAGCTGAGCCGACGTCAGCCTAGGCTCTGCCTGCCCGAGAGAGACTCTCTTCCCATCCTCGCCGGGCCCTGCCGCCCCTTTCCATCCTCGCGGCCCGTGGGCTTCACCCACCCCGCGGGACGGCGCTTCCCCCGCACTCACCGCCGCCTCCCGCCGCTGCTCCCCTCGCATCCCGGTCCTCGCCGCCCGCCCGGCTGCAGGAGCGCCACCGCCCCCGGGAGCCGCCCCCCGCCGCAGTGCCCGCCCCCCGGCGGGGCCGGGGCACCCCCGCGGGCTGAATGGTTCGCTCCCCTCAGGCCGGGGTCGCGGGAGCGGGGCGGGCAAAGGGCAGCCGGGATGGGGGGGAAGGGACAGAGCAGGGGTGGACGGGCGAGAACCGGGAAAATGGCACAGGGATATCCCCCGAGGGGCCGCCGTGGAGCTCTTCACGATCCATAAATATGAGTCGCCAGGCAATTTCCTGCCTGCGAGATTAGCTGAGCAAACAGGGCGGCGCTGGCAGGGCGCGGGCCCCGTTTTCCTTGCCTGGGGCTGGGGTGCGCTTTACCTGCGCCCACCCTCCACCTCACCCTCCTGCTCCTCCTCCTCATGCCCGGGGAAGCCGCCTTTTAGAGGGGGCTGCCCTCTGCCCTCCCGATCCCGGAGCGGAGCCGGGTTGCCTCCGTTCCCTGGTTTGGGCTCCCCTGCCACTCAGCCAGCCCGGGGACGCACCGTGCTGTTGCCTCTGCCTGGGATGTCTTGTAATTTAGGATCTTCTCTTACCTGAGAAAAATACACCCATGAAAGTATATATGTAATACATAGATACCCTCGTGTGTATACACACACGGGGCTCCCAAAAGACCCCCGTCCAGTCCCCATGCATCACCAAAGGATGCATCTGCCACCACCAGCATTTTGCTGTTCCCAAACCAGGGAACGGGCTGGTGCGCCCGGCCGGCCCTTGCTGGAGGGGTTTTCCCACCAAAGCAATCCTACGAACCAGCGGCTTTGCCAGAGCAGCGCGTCTCGCCCATCCCGTGTTTTGGTGGTGCCAGCGCGGACCCTTCAGGGATCCTGGCTCAGGAGGTTGCTCGGTGACAGGGGCAGCGAGGCCACCGGCGGGGTTGCAGCTGTTCCAAGGGGCAAAAAGAAGGGGACAAAGCCTCCGGGGAGGGGTCATCCCTCGCCCGGGATCACTGGGTGCTGGCAGCCCGGAGCGTATAACCAAGCTTCGCTTTCCGAGGGCCTGTGCAGTGTCAGGCTTGGTAAGGAACCCCGGCGGTGAGAGATGCGAGCCAGCCTGGAGGACTCAGGGCAGCGAGCCAGAGTATCCTGCACAGCGATCTGCTTTCGTGCTGTGTGGCCTCGTCACTCTACCTTTCCCCATTTGTTTCTCAAAGAGGGAATTCGGGAATAGCAGCACTTACCTGTTGTGCAAGGGTCCTGCGGGATGGGTCAAAGCTCACGCAGCGCTCGGCCAGGTAAAACCACTGCCGCGGCTGCTGACTCGTTCCCGTGTGCCACCAGGAAATGGGGTTTGTTGTGATACACTTCCTGCCTTACTTGTTCCAGGGGATATTTTACTTGGCTGAAAGCATAACTTTACTACAATATAAACCTTGTAATTACTCATTAATACCTGGAATCTTTATAGTGATACCCACAAAACTAGAGAATATTAAAAGAAAGCACCGTTGACTGTCCTGGTGTCTACTCTAGTTTACTATAAAAACACAAGCTTTGAGACTAATTACTCTAGAAGGCCAGAACCTAGATGGTTTCTTCTGTGATACCTCCACAAACATCCCAGTGTTTCATTTTCCACTAGCATTGAACCTGTTTTGTTCTCTGAGCAAGCAAGGAGAATTACACACGCTTAAAAAACAAAGGCACATGCATGTAATAAATGCAGAGTTAAGGACATGCTCACAGTTGGTAGAACTGAAAATTACTTCTAATTCTGCCACAACCAGAACCAAAAGCAGCCAGCCTTCACTTCACCTCACATGATCTTCCTTTTCCTTTTAAGTGGGAAAAACTGTAAGTAATAGTCTGCAAAAATCTCCCTAGGGAACGTGAAGTCTAGGAGTATGGAGAGCTGCAACTTTCCTCTTGTGGTAAAACTGTTGCTCTGAAGGACTTGTGATATGTTGGCTGAAATGTTCCTTACTTAGTTACTACCCAGTAGGTGGGGAGGCAGCAAAGCTGGGTAAGGCAGACCATATGTTTCCCCTGATACCTGTATGCTGGGAAAACTTTGTTTAAATCAGTGTCGTCTGTTTGTTTTCAGCAAAAGACATAAAAATACAGAATAGGACTTATTTCTAAAATAATAATAAGTACTTAAAACCAGCCATAGCTGAGACCCTAAAATAACTTGTTAAGTTGTAATGCTTAACAGGCAAGAGTCTGGCAATATAAAACATCAACAAAACCTCCGTTCTTACATTTTATGAGTAGGAAATACTTAAAAATTAGGAAACAAGTGACCCTTCATAAACTAAAGAGCTGAAAACTCTTGTTGGAGCAAAAGAAGCAATGCTACTATTAAAAAAAAAGTCAGGAAAAAGTATATAGGTATGTAAGTTGAAGTATGTAAGTGTATAAGAAACTTGCATGAAAGCTACAAGAGTACAAGTGAACAAGATGGGTTCAACAGTCCATCTAGCTAACATTAACAGTTCTCATGGCAATTGCATTTCAACATCAACTGTATTGCATATCACAGAGGCCTTTAGAATTCTCCACCCTTCAGTATGCAAGCATGCTTGACAAAAGTTTGGTTTCCATGGTAATTCATATAAGTAGAAATCAAATGTTGGAATGTTTACAAAAAGCATGCTTTAATCAGGAGCATTGAAAATGGTAATAAAATGCCATTTTGTAGCCATACTTCAATGCCATACTTCTATAAAATAGGAGAGATCACTTCAGCTGCTTCAGAACTGAAGTAATCTCTGAGCAGGCACCTGCAGTCAAAACCTCTGCATTACCTGCTCCCTTACCTTCACAGATTTTATCCACATCAGGTGTGGACATGACTGCATTTCTGTCAAATGAGCCAGAGCCCACAATGGGGAGTTGGTTCAGGCTTTATGTTACCTGCAGGAGGAGGGGCAATTCCCAGCCTGACAAAATCGGTAGAGATAAAGCTTCCCGTTGATGTTGGGTGCTGTTACACCCAGCCTTTTCTTTGGTGGCAAAACTGGTCTGGTGTCTTCCATTTTGTGCCTTAACTACTCATTTGGATTCACAATCTATATTTGTTACATTCTTAGGTGAGGTGATGCAATTATTCATGAAAACCAGATCAAGAAAATGATCCAGTTGAAACCTCTTCCTTCCTAACACCTCTACCTCTTCTGAAAAAGGTTCAAAAAGTACTTGCATTAGAGTGATTGACGAGAAGAGAAACAACTGAGCAGTTGTGCTTGAGACTGAACCTCTGTTTCTTGAACCAGCATCACCAACACACCAATGGATTATTAAATTGCACCCTTTTTGAACAAACCTGTCACAACAAATGAAGTTGTAAGGATTCAGTGCTTTCCAGCATGTAACCAGGGCATTTTGAACCACTTGTTTATAGCTTGAAAACCAGAGCTTTGGGTGAAACTCCAAAGCAAGCAGTGATTCCCTCTGCTGTAACTTCCTCAAAGATATTTTTGAGGCAGCATAGCAGGCTGGATTCTAGGTTATGAAAGAATCTTGATTTTTAAGGCTGGGGAATCTGCAAAATCAAAAGGCAACGTGGACGATGACTGCATTCATCAGTATCATTCTGATGAAAAGAAATCACACCCTGTAGTTACAGTGGTCATCCTAGTTAAAAATCTAAACATCTCTTAATGCAGCGCACAGTAGAAATGTATATCAGTAATAAAAGAAGTTGGAGTTCAACCAGTGGAGTGTTCTTGTGACTCGTCCTAAAACTTTCTTGAACTGTCACACAAGAGCTATCAAGAAGAAACTGCCTGGAGAAAATAAGTTACATGAGTAATCAAATGGTATGGAACAGAAGAACCGAAGTTAGTTATTACTTTGATTTTACAGTTAATCTGTGTAAAAATGGATTTTTCCATGTTGAAATAAATTCTAATTTGTTTTCTTCCTCCTGCAAAAGGGTATTTTTTCCATTCAAGTGAAATTAAATTAATTAGTATGGAGTCAAAAGGGGTAATACAAGGTATTTGTACCAAAAAGAAAGATGGTTGCCAAAACTTTTGCTTTGTTTGGAGTCATTTGGGCTTTTGTAAAGGAAAAAGCTTTGCCTAACCAAGTTTAGATAAAATATATTCTCACAGTTTGTTCATGAAGCTGTTTTTGCTGACAAGTTTTTATATATGCATTCAGAAGGGTTGTAGAGATTTTCTTTTCAGAAGATGGCCCCCAAATGTGGAATTATGTCCCATTAGCAGCACAAAGGACGACACAATATTGCTACTGCTTTCTCACAGTAATAGGGGCAGAATAAGATGCAGAGATATACTTTAGCCTCAGATTTCTCTTTTTTTTTCTCCTAACAGAGGCAGGATTAAAAGCATCTGAAAATGTAAATTATAACAATTCTCTCCCTACACAGCCCTTACTTATGATTGCCTTAAATGCTTAGACAAAATATACTAAACCCAAAGACAGACATCCTAAAGATGCACTAATACCCAAGGTAAAATCAATCTAAACTGAAATAGAAGTCAAATGACAACCCATCCCCTAGCTTTCCCACTGCACTTGCACCCCCTTAAACAAAATCCTAAAAGTATAACGGGATAGTGGAGAATGTCACAGAATACAATATGTTCATCTCCCAACAGAATATGCACAGGAAAGGGCAAAAAGATGGTCCAGCATTTCCCCACAGGTTTTTAATGGATAGGTTCTGTACAAATCTGGCTCCTGAGGCCAGGATATATATTCCCTGTGCTGGATTAATCTGTGTTCTTCCCTTTCTTCCTTATGTCACCCCCAGTTTGGGTTACCCTGGGGAATAATGGGGGACCGTGCCCAGCCATCCTACAGGTAATACTGTTCCCTGTGCCTGCTGTTGGATGTGCCACCTGCCTAACAGGCACTGTCACAGGCCAGTAGTAACAGGACTGGGCTCTAGCAGGCTGGGCAGGGGATGAAACTGTGGGAGGGCTCTGGATCACCTTGCCCTTTGTGCAGGTTGCAAACTGTTGGAAGAGCTTTTGGCACCTGAGCTTAGTGTTAAGAAAGTAAAGCACTTGGGTACTTCAGGGTTCAGAGCTCTCCATCTCTCCATCTGCCCAGCCGGTGGTTGGTGGGAACTCTGCTCTTTAACATTAAGCTAAAGCTTTACAGGGCAGCACCCCAGCTAATGGTACAAGGTAAACTGCAAAGCAAATAAACACAGATATTTTGGGAATGAGTAGTTTGAAAATGCTATTTTACAGGAGCTGAGCCATGTAGAGTCTGCTGTCTTATGCACATGTCCTTATCTACGCTGCTCCCCACAAACCATCTGTCCCTGTCCCGCCGCGCTGCTCCTGGAGCTTGGGCACTCTTTTTCCACAGAGCCCATATATGCTCCTTGCTTTGGTTTGCACCACTGTGGCCAAGACACCACACATTTCCCATGAAATTCCCACTGACTCATGTAGGAATAGGTCCACAGGAAGCAATAAAATATGCTTGCTGATCCCACAGTATCACAGGAAATTAACATATGACAGTCTTTAACACATTGTTTTAATAAATTCTAATTTTGTACTGTAGTTTAAAGACTACTGTAAAAAGCGAGATAGGAAGCTGGAGGTAGTTTGGCTTTGTCATAATGCCTTGTTTACATGTTCCTTTTTATTTTTCTTCTTCTTTGTACTATTGAAACCTTAAAGGACTCAAGGGCAGGCATCTCAGCATACCTGAGCAACAACCTTCTTTTTGGTTGCAAGCTCCTCAGACCATCCTGTAAACTAGAAACCTGTTCTAAACAAAAAGAGAAATGCACTATTTCAGTGCTACACTTTGCCAACAGGATATAATTATTAAGTAATATGAAATGGGGACACAAAAGTAGCCCATAGGAGCCGGACGATTAATGCATAAAGAGAGAGGAGGAATGACAGCAGATCCTCATTAGACTTAGAAACAGTTTATCATTAGTGTACTTTTTTAAACTTCAGAATTTTAATGGGAGAAAAATGTTTCTTTATGCCTCCAGTCTCCTCTTTAACGAAAGCTTCAGGTTCCCCCTCCCCCTTCATTTCTGGAGAGGCTGCCAAGTTTTCCCAGAGCTAAAAGCAACAACTTTCTGTTAAATGTTACTTCATGCTTCTGGTATTAATCTAATAGGAGGCTGGATGGGGAGGAGGGGGAAGCAGCAATGAAAGCTGATTTCCTGCCATGCAGTGGGAAATCCATAGAAAATTCAGATCTAACACCAATTTTAACAGCTGGGTGACTGCTTTGGCTTTTACGTGCCATAGGAACATACAGCTGCATAGGTTTATAAAAAGAAAACAGATGCCAAGCAAAAGGCAAAATAAAAAGGACCCTATATTTGTAAATACCCTGTTTAAACCATCCTTTTCCACTACTCTGGAAATATCAACAAATTTTGCAAATTGTCTCTCATTTCTGTTAACATTTCTGATAAGAATGTTCATGGAAAGAGAAAATATCCAAGGAGATTGTCTTGCTAATAAGCAATTCAACAAATATTTACTTGGGAACTGCTCCAGTGACCACTTTGAAAAGGGCATTAGTGGGTTTGAGAATCACACAATAGGGACATTTAAATAAATTTCCTTGATGGAGGTGAAAAAATCATAAAACCAGTAGATTGTGAACACTTGAAATGTAAGTCAGAGAAAACTGAGCTGTAGCAATTCCTGGCCGTAGATGACATACAGCACAGAACTGTTAGCAGCACATCTCTCAGGCCTGACTATTCTGTTAATAATTGTTTGGAGGGTGACGGCCACAAATGTAATCCTTTATTTTGTCTATTTAAAATAATGACTGTTTTCTTCTTTCTATGCTTGTTGCTCAGCCTTTGCTCCACCTGTTTCTTATACACCATATGGCTCAAATCACGACATATTGCAGAAGATTTTTTTTACATTGATGCAAAGAAAGCTTAATACAGTACAAATGCTAAAACTAAATGCTGTTTTGCAGATGAAGCAGGTATTAACTTGTGTGTGTATACAAGGAAGGACCCTTACCACAGATTATATTGATTATAAAGCTTTACCTGCCCGCTGATGCATGCAATCAACATAACATAGCAGCTGGTTTTTATGTCCCTAGCTGCAGCCAGCTGTTGGGCTGAAAGTGTTAATCGCCCTTTTCATCGGTCCCTGGCTTGCATTAAGCAAACTAGAGGACTCTCAGGAGCAGAAATGCCTGAGAAATCCCAGAAGCTAACACCCAATCATGAAGTAGAAGTTATGCTATGTGAGCAGTGAGGCTTCTCAAGGGGCAGATAAGCACAGAACTGGAACATTGATAGTCTGAAGTACTGATGGGCAGGAGAGATGAGGTATGAAAGCCTGGAAAATGAGAGAATGAGAAAAGTTCCTGTGGATATCACATTAGAAAGAAGTTTTAACAGATGAAGCTGCTTAGAGTGTTGAAAAGGCAGTGACCTCTAAAAGTAAAATTGTTTCCAGTTTCTTTATTCTGTGTTCCTAAACCCCAGGACATTATGCATAGTTTTTAAGTCAACAGGACTATTGCCATTGCTCTCTTTGTACTCCAAAAATTCCAGCTGGTATCAGGTTTTCCTTGTAATGGAAACAAGCTGGCAGAACTTCAAAGTCTTGATAACAGTTTACACAGGGAAAGGACAGCAATAGTTAGTTATACTTCCCTATTAAAATATTTGTTTCCACCTCTCTATTTTTTAATAGAAGTTGGATAGAATTTGGCAATGAAATGGTTCCACTTGTATCTGGTCAAAGCTCAGGAAGAGAATGTCAAAATGTAGCTGTACTGGAATTTGTTTGGAAAATGTTATCTAAGAGCTCAACTTCTGTTAAATATGCCATGACCAGGGGCTATGAGCACCATGAAATCCTTGATCTCAGTTGGACAACTTTTAAATGGCTAAGAAACTGAAATTGAAGTTTGAAAAACAGGGATACATGAGTCTCCTATTTCTTTATTGGAAGGCAGAGAAATCATGCAATCCCAATAAACACTAAGAGAGTATGAACCCACCAAAGAACACAGGAAACTGAGTGAAAAAATGTTAAGTGAAAATAACACTTTAAAATGAATTTGCCTTTGATTGATGAATCCAGTTCAAATAATTCCATCTGAGTCTTAATCTTTTCTAAGTTTTTACCACAGTAGGATTGTAGCTTCAGTTTTAAAGGTGTCCTAATGTTCCATTTTTACTTCTCTGAAAAAAATGTTTCTCTTTTAAAAGTACTAGTCAGTCCCTCATTTATTTTCTTCCTCCCTTCCTTCTTCCCTGATCATATGCAACAGTAGAAATGGCCTTTTGTTAGCTTTTTCTGGGCTGGCAAGAAGCCCAAAGATCCAGCTGACAAAAACCTCAAGTCAGCAATTCCAGTGTGAAGAATGTCCTTTTCAGAGCCCCCATCTCACAGGCTCTCTGTCATGGAGCATCCCAGCAGCACCACACAAAAGAGCCCTTCCTTCCAAGGTGAATTACACTTGCTCTGTTCCATGTGTGCAGTGCAGCTCTCCTTACCCACCCGTCGCTGCCCGGCGTTTCTGTGCTGAGCTCTGGGGGAGGCTGATGCGACAGCATCGCTCTGAAACAAAGCTCCCATCAGTGGGTTCCAGGAGCGACTGCAAGGCTCGGTGGGCCGGCTCCTGTCCCTCCCAGCCCTCGTTACATTTGAAACAGAGCATCCTGTGCTCAGAGGGAAGCAGCTTGAGAGGCGACGTGAGCCTAGACACAGTATGGTCAGCAAAAGGTCCCCGAGTTAAATACGCGTGTGCTGCTGTTATCCTCACCCACTACTGAATCACTGAGTTTGCACCAAAATTTCTAACATGAAAGGGTCAAGAGCTTCACAAAAGTTGCTGGTTCACAGTGGGCAGCACTCAGAAAAACAAATGCTGTGAACAAACTTAAGGGTCTATCTCATGCTTTAGTTGAATAAGGTGAATTTTGATGTATTTTTTTTCCCCAAAGGAATTCAATGTTATTTAAGGAAACAAGGAACACAGTAAATAAAGACTTTACTGGGCTGCACAGTGATCTGAACTACAGCTTTGCAGCACAGAAGTGGTTCATCCTGCAATCACAGCACTTCATTTAATATCAAAATAAGCACTTATTTCTCATGCAGTTTTCTTTCCTGAAGCCTTTCTTTAGTGGACACAAAAGTGAACACTGTGCTTTTTGTTCTTTCTCCTTCCTTTTCCTCAGTGGTCCTTTGGTATTTACCTCCTCTCATTTTGGATTTCCTGTCTGTACCCTAGGGAAAGGACTTTCCTGTGAGAAACAAATGTCACATTGCTGATCTGTTTGGATGCCAATAGTTCAAGCCTCCATGTGAAGCAAAGCTCTCATCTACCTGCTACCAGAAGTACTGCTCTCAGATTTTTTTTTTTCCTGAACCATTTCATTTGGAACTAGCTTTATAGAATCAATTTTCTGGTCACTAGCAGAGCTGCTATTTCCATTTTTTAAATTAAGGTGAATGCAACTGTTTTGAGTAAGTGAAGACTTGTATTAAATCTCAAAATTCAAGCCAAACATCATTTTGAAAACATTCCTACTTTCTATGGGGTCCTGCGTAGCACATATGCTTTAGTTACTGTATTTAATATTTTGCTCTGAGAGGGGGAGAAAAGCAAGTGAGAATACTCCATATTTCTTCTGTACATATACAGAGAGCAGGGCACAGTGGCTCGGGTAGAAGCATCCAGATATGGTGATATTAAACCCACACAGCTGTTTCTGAAATTACAGAATGTGGTTTTTTATATGAGAAGAAATATTCCCGGCAATTCATACCTAATTATTCATGGAAATAAAAGTCACCAGCAGGACAAGAGAAGGAAAAAAAGCTCTGCATTTGAGCAGCAAAAGTCCCAGAAGATGTGACTGCTCAGACAGTTGAGACCCAAAACTTTTTTCCCCTCAAATATAGATCAGAGCTTTTGGGTTTTTTCCAGTGATCAGGGAGACCAAAAAGCCTTTAACCTCTGGGCTGGATCATGCCCAAGGCTGCTTGAGCCTTGGGTGGCTTGCTGACAGACTTTGGAAGTGCTTGGGAATAGAGGTGCCACCTCTCTTCTCTGGCACTGGAGAGGCAAGAATACACACCACAATTGTGCTGTGAAGACAGATGTAGTTTTTGGAAGCTCCCTGGGGATTATGTTTATGTGCATGCATGCTCAAGTGCAAGGTACGAGTCCTATACTGAGCGTGTGTCATACCAGCAGAGTGCAAAAGTAGGGCTAAGGTATGAGGAAGGATAAATTGCTTAGTGCATTTTCATTTAGAGGTCTTCAGGGTGTTTGTTGCTTAGGATGTTGAAAATGCCTTTGATTTCTTTGCTATTCTCTTGTGGTATGTGATAAGAGCTGCTGGATTGCCGTGATTGCCCAACTGTGGCAAACAGTCTGTGTTTTTGAATAGTTGTGCTGTACAACTTCAACCTGTTACAGAGCAGTGGGGAGGGTTTTGTGGCTTGTGGTGTATGCAGAGTGGGTGATTTGTAGACCTTCTGGGTCTAACCCCTGTGCTTGTGAGGCACTGGATTGGATGACCATGGTGGCTTATTCCATGTACAGTGTGTGATACCTCACACTGCTGCTCACACTATTTTAAGAGAAATAAATAACTGCCTTTGTTGTATTCTCACTTTGAAAACTGACTGAAAACTTCTATAATACACATGAAAGAATGTCTAGATGTTGAACTGTTGGTAATGAATTCTGGAACGCTCAGAAAAGCCAGTACTCCTGCCAGTGCATCACCAGAGAGCTAGCTGGGGTTCAGAAAAATGCAGCAGAAATATGTACAGCCTTGCTTCAGTCTTACCTTGAACCCATTTGCTTTTCATTTTCTGCAATGTAAGTGTAAGAAGAATCTAAATATACACTTAGTAATCATTCATGGGACGAATGAAAGGCAGATGCAGACAGTGCTTTAATAAAAATCAGACTCGGTTGCAGGGGAAATTGTGTGGAGCCTGCAGATGCTTTCAAGCCAGAGGAACTATCTGTGAAAGGCACAGTTCAGAGAGTCTTGAAATTTGTCTCACAAACTCAATGCTAGAAATCTCTAAAGGTCAGGCATATAAATAGATTGTCAAAAGCCTTTTTTTTTTTTTTTAAATAAAGATACAAGGGACAACCTTTCTGTCACAACCCATTCACATCCTAAATCTAGTCAACAAAACAAACATTGTGTAAAAAACCTTCTAGGCAGTAAGGCAGGTGAATAACCAAGGAAAGCTTATTCAAGGGAGAGACCGTGCTGGACGTGTAGTAACCAAAAAGTAAAACTGAACTGCAATCATGCTGACTGTACGATAAAGAAAAAAAAGCAAACCTCCAAGTGCAACTCTCCTTTTGTCAAATTCAACTCTATAGCAGGTAAATATTGCTATGTAGAAAGCTCCAGTAGAATTGACTTAGGCTAGGTGGGTCTGGTTTGTGTTTTATTCTGACCTGGCCTTTTCCTTCTAATTGATGCTAATTTATATTTTCCACACAGGAATCCGAAGTTGCATTCCAAATAAAAGGTTCACTTGCTTAACTATAGTTAAAAGCCAAGATATCTTTGCTTCTTTGCCACTGCAATAACGAGGAGGTCCATCAGAGCGTTGCCACGTCCTAACTGGTCAATGCTTTTGCATAATTCATCTCTTGCAGTTGGACAAATGTTGGAATCTGGTACTGCATTTTTCTGATACAAAGCCGTCTGATTTCAGAGCAACTCCTTAAACATAAGTTCTCACATATCAGAACTTCAAAGCAGATAACACCTTGCTTGCTTGAAGCTCTAGGTGCCTGACTTCTGAAAACTCAGCTTTTACTCAGCCAGAGAGAAAGTATTTATTTGGCTGTAGCTTTCTTTATGCCTTCTCTGCATGCTGCCCCGATGTCTTTCTGTTTTATCTTCCACATGAATAGTATTCAGCCACCTGCATGTTAATTCAGCCTGTTGTCAAACCCTCCACCTACACAACACATTCTTAAACAGCTTTGTACATACACTCATTTTTGGGGTGGTGGCTCCTATTGTTTCAGCTGTCTGTTCCCTAAAGCCTAATTGCACTCTGCGGTTGATTTAAAGGAAGGGTGGTTGTTACACCCACTACCTTCAGCAACTGCCAGCACCACAAGATGTGCATTTTTAGTACCTGGGCAAGCCACTGTGTGTATGTCCTTCAGAACTACTCAGCAGGACACTAACTGTGGACAGCAAGCTTGCTCAGACACACAGATTTACCAGGGAAATTCTAGAGTGGCAGACCACCTTCCTCTGCATTCCTACAGTGATGAAACCCTGTATTTAAATGCAGCAACTCTTTTTTTTGGACAAAACTAGACTCTGAGGACTACAGGGAAATGGCCTGTTCTCTCTCTACCTCTTGCTCTATAAATCATTTTCCTAACCCCAATTAAATCTGCTTTCCAGTTAAATATGCCCACAGGCTGTTCTCTTTGCTGAAATATCTGGATTTTGCCTTAACTAAAGATTCATAACTTTGTGAAACATAACTCTACACATTTCAAAATTAAACAGTATTGTCATCTAGCCTTAATGTGGTAAGATACAGCACAGCCAGAATAAATAAATTTTTACCTTTCAGTCAAAACTGGCATTTGTGGCAATGGGTAGAAGTTGGCTTCATTCTCTGGAAAGCTCTTGACATTGGGACACCCACATTCAAGTTCCTGCTTTGTTCATCTGTGTGGGTCTGGAATAAAAACCTCTGGTCCAACTTAGGCAGAACTTTTAAGTGGGTTCCTGTCAATGCCTGATACCACAAACCAAACATTAATGAATTAAAACATCCCATTAACATCCTAAAGCAAACATTAGTGCAACTGAGTTAACAAGAAAAATATATCTTAAGAAAAAGAGAACAAACAGTTCTCTTTTCACTCCAGCATTAAATAAACAAATTTCAAACTTCCAGTGCTGCTGAGGAGCAAGCATTGCACTCCAGCAGTAACAGAACTGCAGCACTGGTAGGTAGCATTGGGCTGTTAAGATTCCACTGTTCTTAGGGTATTTTCAGACTTGTGGATGGTTCTTCAGATACGAGTCTCCTAGAAGCCAAATTGTGCCAACTTGGCTCTCCCCAGCTTGTCCAAGCTTCTTTACTGCCTTTGCTTCCTGGGCAAAAGCTGACACCTGAGGGAACAAAAACTGCTGCCCCTTGCAGAGCTTCACAAGGCACAGGATGGTGCTCTGAGTGCAGCAGCAAGCTCTCCTCCCTGAGGTGCTGCAGATCCTCCACCCTGATCCTGCCCTTTGCAATCATCCCCCTGAGCACAGCTTCTGAATGCCCAGCTCTGTTGGGCCACTTCCAAGGCTGAGGAACAACCCTCGTTTACCTAATGACACCAGCCTGGCCTAGAGCAGGGATGTCCTTTCTCTGACCCATTTGACAGAGGAAATGTATCAGCTTTGGAGCTTTTCCACTTTAAACAGAGACTTGCTTCAATGCCGCTTGCCAAGACCTGCTCCACCAAGCACACAAAGGAGCACAGTGTCATGGAAACAAATGAGCCACCTCCTTGGAATTCTTCAGCCTGGCTGTCATGTCCTGGCAGGGGCCTTACCCGGCACCTATTTTTGTCAACCAACAAGTCATAACCCGGAGGCAATACACTGTTGCAAACAGTGACAAGCTGTTCATAGGATCAAAGAAAAGTGAATACATGGGCAGGCTTAGGAAATCCCATGGAAGTTTTACCTGGTGAATGACAAGCAGATTGCAAAAACACTTAGATACTTATGGGAAGTACCTGATCCCATAACTGCTCCATCCCAGGAAATTGCCTCATGACTAGGCAGAGCAGTCATGCTACCTCTAGCTTTTTGCTCTGTGGCTTGATGAATCTTCCTTTTCTGGTGAAATTGTGACTTCACATCCACAGGTGAGGTGAAGAGCCTCTCTGAGTCAATTCTGTAACTGGAAAAGCCAATTATCCTGCACAGTGGGTGCAAGTTTGAGCTGCCTCAGGAAGGGGAGGAAGCTCATGCTGAAGTGATTCTCCTGCTTCCTGGATGAGAGATGGGCACCGGACACAACTCCAAAGAGAACAGCAAATCCCCCAAGAGAGAAAGTGACAATGCAACTGCCTGAGCCCAAGCTCATGAATCTTGATTTCATATAATCCCTTATTTCAAAGTTGTGAGCATGCAATCAACTTGGGACAGCATAGGAATTTTTGGCACATTTTTATTCTTGTCAACAGCCTTTCCTTTGCTCTCTCCAGTAGCTATGGCCAGTAGCCCCATTTTGGACACTTGGACAAGGACTTGGAAATGCAGCCCAAGCCCTCAGTTATTAAAAGTTAGACACATTGCAGCTCCATGTCCCCATTCTGTTGTTGTCCAAAATGGCATGTGCTGCAGAGTACACTCACAGAGGAGTCACACAGGGAATTTTCTAACTTTCAAGCACTCAGTTCTCTTGTAATGAGATTCTAAAAACACACCTTGATATGTTTCTAAAAGAAAGCTTAAAAAAGTATGGAATTACATCACACAGAAATTTCAGAATTTAGTGTGAACCCTCATCTCCAGGGTTGATGGCCAAGTGTCACATCTTGGCCTTAAAGCATGAGGTACTAATATTCCTCTCTGAAAAGGTATGTACATTTCCCAACCTAAGTTCAGAGAAAGTCAGTGAAACATCCTATAATATTCAGCATGAGCCATATTACTTACTGAATAGTCCATGCTTGACTTTTGGAATTCATAACATCTGAAAAAGTCAAATGGAACCCTTAAAGTATATATTTTTAAAGTAGCCTTGGATGCACATATTTGTATCTGCTCTCTCTGTAACAATACTGCGCTCCTCAAGGAATGGCTGACAGAGTATGGATGCTTACTATGCTTCTAAAATGGGCAGTCTGCGAGAGCGTGAGCTTTTGCAATGCTCAAGAGGAGGCAACAAAACCAGCTGTTCAACTTAGCTGGCTTGTCAACACGTTGTCCCCACAATTAGTTGTGCCCTCTGCAACCTCTTATTACACCAGCTGACCTAAGAAACAACATCTCCTCAGACCTGAAAAGTGTTGAGTTCTGGTCAAGAAATGGCACGAGCTCACCTTCACAGAGACGTGGTAATCCTCAGTGGGAATGATTCCTCAAGTTTTGTCGTCACCCTCCAAAAGCTGGGGTCAGGACTCAGGATTTCATTGAAGAAGATGTATTAAACTCTGTCCAGATCAGAGCACACACACTGAGGCTGCTGAAGGCAGAATAACCATACAGTCAGAGCCAAGTCACACTGATATTGTATGGAGCCTATTTGGAGGCTTGGCCTCAATTAGCATATAAATGAAGTGGTACACGCAGTTGTAGCCTGCCAGAAAATGAGACAAAATAATCTCCCCAGTTTGGCAGCTCTCTAGAGCATTTAATTTGTGAATGAAGAGCCAGGCACATGTTGAAGCCAAGTGGGGTCCACAGCTTACAGCCAATCGACTTTACGTGGCAAAAACAAGTCTTGAGAAGTCATGAAGGCAACCAATGCTTTTCCTGCTCTTAAACAAGGTTTCTATTATAGGATAGTGACTTTAAAGATACTCGTCACCGTTCCAGAACAGTGGATGCAATAGGTTCCATCAGCATAGCACTTCACCTATTACATCCACAGGCCAGATGAGCTGTGGTATGGCCCTCCCGCTTCAGGCTTCTGGCCATTAACAGAATGCTTGATTTTATTCCAAGTAAAGGAGCAGGAATGGAAAATTCACAGAGAAAATGATAGAGAGATGTGACCATGTAGCTGCTGAGCTTAGACACAGACAGAAATTTTACTCAGGGATCTTTACTGGGTAAAGAATAAAGATGCAAAAACAGTACCAAAGACCTTCAAAACTGGTGTACAACAGCATAGAGGGAATGAGTAGCCATGTTTACTTTTATAGTCTACACAAGCCTATTAATGTATTTCAATTGAGACAGAAGAAGGAAGGCTTGTGTTTTTGTGCAGATACCTTTCACATTCATTAGGGTTTAATTTTTCTTCTTTAAATATTTTCAGTTGTCAGGGGCTCAGCTCAGACGCAAAAGCAGGGGAATGTAAGCACAAAGGTATGCAGATTTTTCCAGGAGTAGTGCAGTCTTATTCTTATAACTACATAGTCTGCGCTGGGGAGAAGGGGGAATTGCATTTCTAGGAGAGAAAGCAAAATAGATCTAAACGTAGGTAAAAAGCAAAGGGAAGATCAGCGCTGGGCAAGAATGGTATTTTTCTTCATACTTTAAACTCTGGTTTAAACATAGTGCCTTGAAAAAAAAATCCATTCTCCATTTGCATTAGCAACCACGGTTAAGTCTGCTTTGACTACACACATATATGTAGATGTGTATATACACTATGCCTCTTGTTCTCTATGCTGGGAAAAATGCTCCTCTTCATTAAAGGGTAGAAGTTACAAGAAAACCTTAGAAGGCTCTATTAAAATCCTCTTGGTTGAAGTTAAAATCACTTCAACTCACTTAACATTTCTTTCTACACTGAGTTTGTCCCTTCCCCTAATTTTCAAGCTGCAGTTTAGTACTTTCCTATGATGTTGTAACAGCTGCACTCTGGAGATGCACAGGTGACTCACATTTTGCAAATGCCCTGGGCTGCCTCTGCAGTGGGGTGAGGTAGGTGGGTGTGTTTCTGCACTCCTACCCATTTGGCCTTGTAGGCACCTGAGCATGTGGGTTCCTGTAAAAATCCAGAGTCATGATCTGGTCCTGGACTTGCTCTAGCAGTCAGGTAGATACGGTCCCATCTGCTCCTCACAACCAGGAAAGCTGTGATGTGAATAACCCTTTTTTTCCATGGCGTGAAATAGTCAACCAACCTTAAAAGCAGAAATGGCAGGGTGCTTGAGCAAGAGCTGGGAATTTTAACAACTTGGTTTGAAGAAATATGTGACATCCAACTTGATCCAGTGCCAAAACCAAACAAAACAATAGATTAGTATCGGACAAAGACAAAAAACATCAAAATATAAGTACCCCCTGAAAAGTCCCACCTTGTCCCTCTCATTCACGTTACCTACCCCTCTACCCCTCAGCAATCTACTTTCCTGGTGAGACATTTCTGGTGCAACTATTGCATGAAGGGTGGTTTCTGATCTTGCACTCTGTAATATCCCATTCAAGTTTCAACAAGGGAGAAATACTGCACTGAGAAATTAGCATTTGTTTAACCCACGCTCACAAAAAAAAAAAAAAAAAAAAAAAAAAAAAAAAAAAAAAAAAAAAGAGGAGCAAAGTGTTTCATCAAAAATGAGTATAGCAGAATGAAATGAAATAATCCCATGACTCAGGGTTGAACCAGAGTGATGATGTAGATCTACTAGTAACTTGAACTTGCATCTGTTCAAATTAAAGGATAAAACTGCTCTAATCTTGTTAGGTCTTGTATATTCTGACAATACCACCTGAACTGGAACAGCAACATAATTTTCCAGTTGTCTCCACAATTTGCTTTCTTGTGGTCAGGAACCTAAAAGTAGCTCTGGCAAAAAGAGAGGGCTGCTTCCAAAAAATTTTGCTCTGTAAACACATTTCTTATTCATGCTTCTAGGCACATAACATCCAGGATCATGAACCTTTTACGACCATGACCTCTAGCTTAGAAACTACAGTCTGTTAAAAAACGGAGATGCTAGTTCTGTCCTGAACTCACCCACAAAAGGTCCTGCACAGATTAATTTGTAAATCTTGTCTCTGTTTCTCTTACCCCACCTCAAAAATGCAAAAAAAAAGCAAAGCAGCATAGCTTAGTAGAGCAGGAATAATGATAATTATGTGGAGCTTCTTCTTTGTCTGTATTATTTTAGCACACAGTCACACTGGTCACCTTCCTCTGCTTCATCATCTTTCTTTACTTGCCTCGATGGCTGCCAGAACTGCATTCAGCCCTGACACCAGCTCCTGCCTCTGGTGCAACTTCCAATTGGGAAAGTGTACCTGGCAAACACATTTTAAATATTCACAAAGTATTGAGCCTTCCTCTACCTACTTCTTCTATAACTTAGCATTTAAAAAGGTCAGGACAAAGATTGGTTTCTCATTTTAAAAGAAGGAACGTGAAACAAAGATCTCAAGAGAAGCTGAAAACTTTCTGTGAGCTTCAACATAAACTATAGAGACCAGGTACAGAATAGCAGTTGGGTTTCAGCTATAAACAGACAGAGTTCTACAGTGGCTTTATATTTCTATTTTGGTGAAGTTATTTATTCTACAGGAAAAATGCTCTTTTTTAAGACCCCGAGAAGGCAGGGGGGTGAGAGGAGAAAAGGAAGTCCTGCTTATGTTGTTAAAAGAAGCTTCACTTCTAGACTCAGAAAGGGACTCTAAAATGTTTCACAAAGGCACAAATTTGGAAAGTCTTCAAGAAAATGATACCTTTTTTTAAAAAAAATAAATCTCACAGCTCTTCCAACAGGATATTTAAAGCTACTTTCCTGCCTTTAAAAGCACACCCTGTCTTTTGTTTCCTGGCTGGGTGGGGAAAAAAAACCCTGCAGAGGTACAGAAATTACAGCCCAAGGTAAACAAGAACAGTATGTGTTTCAGTATCTGAATGAGGCAGTGAGGTAAATGGATTGAACACTGGGTTGAATATAAAGGAGAAGAAAGAGATAGATTGCTCAGGTCAAAGACTCTTTGAAGATTCAGATTAAAAACTGTCCTCTGTGACCTTAATACAAAATGTACCTTTTAAATTAATTAATTTGGCGCAGTAAGTTGCTGCATAAGAAGTTGCTGAAAGAAGGGCAGCTCTAACTAAAAGAAACTTCTAAACGAAAACAGGTGGTATCTGTCATCTTCATCTAGTGTAAAACACTCAAATACTAAAACATGCCATTTCTCATGCTATCCTGTTTTGTCCCTCAGAGAAGTCCAGTTTCTTCCATAGCTAAAACTGAAAAGCAGGCTCTTTTGGTTTCTATTAAAAAACAAAAAAAAAATCAAGTGGCAAAATCCCCCCAAGATGAGGTATTTGGTTTTTATTCTCAAATTTCTGCAAAACGCCAGAGTGGTCTGGAAATCTAATTAAGAGTAACAGGCACCCAAATGGCAGCAAAGCAGGAAACATTTCCAGAAGGCCTCACGCCCATAGGACCCTGTGAAACCAGCAGAGTTTCACTAAAGGGCCCTTCTTGTTCCTTCCAAAGATGAGTTTTGGGAGCCAGGCGCCACAGATTCTAAATCTTAAAAATACATCAGCCACTAATTTGTCATCACTTGGTTTCTTCTCCCACCATAACCTATCCTACAGATATTTGGGTGTTTAATCATTAACTTAAACTAGTATTTAAAAACCTAGTCTTGTGTCCCTCCTTCTTCTGCTTTCTGATTTTATTCTCTGTATTAATAATGGCTGAAGTGTTGGGTTTTTTTTCTTGTTTAGTATACAATAAATACTACATTAAAAAAATACATACTCTGCTAGTTCTGTCACTTATATTATACATTATATTTAATAATTTAATCCCAGAACATGCTCTACACTCCTGCTTCATGAAATTCGATGCATAAATAAAATTCTTTTCTTATTCAGTATTATCAAGAGAAATAAGTATTAGCACTATATAGTAAGAAATTTATTCAAACCAAAAGTACAAATGCAGATGTCACAAGATTAAATTTGCTAAATCATTTTAGGCCAAATAGACAAGAGCACAAGGGACAACAAGCTAGCTTTGTGTGCTCCTCTTGGTGGACTCCAAATGCATGCTGTTGGAAAAAAAATCACACCACTGAAATTTTTTAGATGGCAAATAAATGATATTTTTACTGCCTAGCTCATTCAGAGCCTGCTACTGTTGCATTTCAGAAGGATGCTGTTTTCCATCAGTATCTCCAGCAGCCAATCTCTGTGATTTTTGTTCTCTCTAAGCAGGAACGGCTTGGACAAGAGCAGTGTCACAGGGCACCCAGGCAGCTGTGCCACTGCTGCTCACAAAGGCCAGGCACCCTGCAGGGATTCTGCCGGGAGGGACAGGCCCCAGGGAGCACTGACATGGACACAGGACATGCAGTTTGGCTGAGTGACATGGTTTAGGGGAATTTCAAATGTTAGCTTTTATATCAGCAGGTGAGCTTAAGGTGTATCCTGCTGGGCCAGGGAAGGAAAAATATTTTCCATTTTTGGAAAAATATTAATATGGGTATTTGAAGCAAAAACTTCACACTTTTCAGGAACCATTGTAAAGATTCTCAAGGGACAGACATGCAGTATTCTGTTTTTAACTAGCAGATTTTCCTTTCAGAGATTAATCCAAAATGAAATTTCACTATTACCATTTTAATGTCTACTTGTTGGTTACTACTCCTGATGCTCAATGCTTGCAACCAGGCTGTTAAAATTTAATTCACAGTATATTATACATCCATGTAACTCTAAATAAGCAGCTTTTTCTTAGGTAGATAGTTCCACCTACTATTAAATTTCAGAAAATATTTTAACAGGATTTAACCAGTATCAATTAAAACATGGCTTTATTTTCCACAAACAGAATGCTCTGTACTTTCAATTTGAAATAATGAAAATATAAATACACATTTTAAGACCTATGTAAACATTTTAAAAGTTTGATCTGAGGTGATTAATTTCAGAAGACTGGAATCCTTATCAAAGTTGTAGAAATTACCTGAGCAATATTCTGTTCACTTGCCTGTAAATATGTAAATTTGAGCTAGGTATTGATTTTGGAAGAATTATTATGGATCTGCATCAGTCTGAGTAGGTAATTTGGACCTTATCATCCAGTGTAATGGAAAGGAGTCAGAATAATTTTCTATAGCTGCAAATGCTTTCTTTTTCTCATTTAGTTTTTGGCAACTAACAAAATTTATATTAATTCATCACTTTTCAAAATGTCATTGACATTTTGGTAGAAAGCCAAAGGCTTTTCCTTTGAACATCTCGTGCTCAAGTGTCACATCTGGAAAAATGAATATTTTTGAAGTCTTGCTACACTTCACTTAGGTTTTGATTTTGTGATATACAAGAAAATCTAGATTTGGAAAAAAAAAATCAAGAAAAATCTAGAAAAATTTAGTGCCATGATCTAGTTCAAGGTGGTGCTCAGCCAAAGACTGGACTCATTCTCAGGTCTTTTCCAACCTAATTGGTTCTGTGACTGATTCTGTGAAAAAGACTGCCAAAAGTCACTATGTAACCAAACTTTTAAACCAAAGGCTACGATTTTTCTCTGAATTCAGTCAGAACAAACAGATTTTATAAAAAAGGCTGGAATTTTCTTTGCACTTCAAGAATTTGAAGTCTTACAGTGCTCCTATTGCTTAGGTACCCACAGCCACAGGAATGAAATTGAAAGACTCACATCATCTATGTAAGTGGTGATCTCAAGAGAATTAACCCTGGAAATAAAATGATGGAGAATAAATTTTCTTATATTTTAGTCCATATTTTCTAAAGTACCTATGAATTTAGATCTCTGCTTTGCCATATGCAACACACAGAACTGCTCAGATGGTTTTGTTTTCCAGACAGCATTGAAGACTTCCCCTCTGAAAATCCAGATCTTACAGTGTATTTTAAGAAGACACCACCAATTCTCACTTCAGAAAATTATGCCATGCAATTTTAGCCTATGCCTGCAGCAGTGCCTTCATTGTGGATTACACATAATCCACATGCAGTTTTCAGTCAAAGTAGTCAAAGTAAATTGTAAACAGCTATTTTCATGGCCAAGGGAAGGATAGGGTAATTTCACTGTCTTGGTGTCATTACAGGACCAGTCTCCCTATGCAGACCCCTTTCATCTTTGATGTTTCCATTCAGGATATATTAGCAATCAATGACACTAATACATCTTTGAAGAAGAGATAATACAGTATGCAGGAGCTGTGTCAGGAGAATCCCTTTTTGTTTCCTTTGTGAACTGCCAGATACTCCTCCCATGCCTGGGGGAAGTGACAGTGTGAAGTAGCTGCTTCTGCAGATCATTCCTGGCACAAGTTGCATGGGTCAGCAATGCCCTAAGCCCCACGGGGCTGCTGGCTGCTGTGGGCAAGCAAAGCCCTGCTCTGCTGTACAGCACCCAGTAATGGCCCCTGACATCTTGGATGTAAGGAATGGCCAAGTGCCTCTCTGAAGCAATGCTCCTGCTCCAGGCTGCATGCCTGAGGAAGGCTTTCTCAGCCTTGCTCCCCTATTTAAGAGGACCAAGTACCCTTGGCACTTACTGGGGAGATACAAAACATCTGGAGACATCTGACCCAAGCCAGGGATTTTTTGGCAGCTGACATTCACCTTCAGGAGTGTAGTCACTGACCCTGACAGCATCCAAAGTGCACAGGGGTTTACAGTGTGCCTCTCCCACCACCCCTTATGTCTGTTCTGCCTTTCTGTCCTCACATCCAACTCTTGCATGCTCATGTCCCTAAAACTGACAGAGGGACTACAGAGAACACAGGAAAAGCAATGGGTGTGCACATACATGTGCTGCCTTCTCCCAGCTTCAGGCCATCCCTTTCCTCTAAACTTCTGTGAAAGGGGTGTTCAGCCACCTCCCTTTATATTTCCCCCATATACCAGAGCTGCCCATGTTCACTGACACCATTCACGAGTCCAAATAATATAGTCAGACATGTTGGAATATCTTCTAGAGGTGCAATGAAAAGGATGTGGAGTGAGAAGACTCATATTAAGAAAAATGTGTTAGAAGTGTCAGTGTTTAAAGCTGGCTGAAAAAAATATATTCAAAACTGAAGACCAATCTTCTATAAGTTAAGAAGTTCCTATACAAAATCATCTACCAACAGAAATAGCCTAAGGAATGTTCCTATAGATTCAAACCCTAAGTTGTCTGCAGGCTTTATGCAGGTGTATCTCCAGTTCTTATAAATTGAAAAGACTGGTTTTCTGACTGACTCTTTAATCATGACTAAAAATATCTTTTCATTGATCAGAAGCAGCCATCATCCCTAGAGGCTGGGAGGCACTGGGCAGGGTTCTGCTTGTGAGAGAAGCCCAAGCTAGATAGCCTAAGCAGGCAATACCTCACAGGACCAGATCAAATGCAGACATGCTAAGGTCCATTCTCATTCTTTTTTTAGATTTTGCTTTATTAATGAAGAATGATGACAGATTAAACATCCTCCTCCAGATTGTTTATTCTCTTCACTGGTGAAAGGAATGTTTAAACTCACAAACCAGACTCAAAAAGCCATCTGTAAATACTATCTAACAAACTAAAATAATCAAGTATCTATGCCAAGTAAGTCAGCAAATACCCATAATCTTTTCTAAGGAGAAGAAATGGCTTGCCAAAAGCAGTCTGTTTAGGCAAATTCTGCTGCTTCTTACAAACAGGCCCATATTATCCAAAGTGATGACACTGGAAAGACTGAGACGGTGAATTATTTACTTCTGGATATCAGTGACTCAGTGAGGGATGGAAGACTACTTTTTTCTTCAGTGTTAATATTTTTTCCCTCAGCAACATCATATGTCCTTATGGAAAGGCTGCTACTGCCCATATATCCCTTTGTCCTATTTACCATCTATGGCTGCAGCAGTATTAGCATGAGACTGCAGGATGTGAACCTGTGTGCTCAACGGATCATCAGAATTTGTTTGCAAAATGGCCCATTAAGACAAAGCTTCACTTTACAAGATGAAGAATCACATGCTTAATTGCCTTCTCGGAACAAGAAGACATAATTGCAAGTATCTTGCATTGATGACTCCTCTACAGGTGGGTTCAAAAGGAGAAATGAATGTGAGATGTTTTCACTACAGGACTACAGAAAGGGGTGACTGCAATCAGGGCTGTTTTTCTTATACGAAAAAAAGGATTACTCAACCAGTGCTGACTGTTTAAGAAGGAAAAATGAATTACACGGAACAAATGAGCAAATATTCAGCAAAATATTCAGCTGAATATTGCAGCACTCCATTGCAGAAGAGAAAAGTTTTTACTAATAATTTCCTAATCATACAATTTGTCCCTCAAGTATAGAAAACCACTTGCATGGACCATTTAGAGACGGAACCATTTGCCCATAGCTGAGACACTACCGGAGGTTTATTACACTTGCATACATCAGACATTTCTAAGACATCATGAAAAGTTGTAGAAATATCCAGAGGTCACTTCTAGGGTGAAGTTTAATTTTATTGCCTGATATTATAAAGATGTATTTTTCTCCTGAAGTTCGTGGGATCTAGCAGCAAAGTGATTTTCATTTCCAAAGGATGCTAAGGGACCTAGATAATTATGTATTCTGCTTAGCTTCTATATAAAATAATTAACCCTAAAATTTAGGAGCCACAAAAATAAAACTAACATCCCAAGGAGCAAGACAGTTAAAACATTTGCAAAATTTTGAGCCTATGCCTCTCTATTGCCTGTTCCACTCAAGGTCTCCTTTGGTAGTCATGATGAAAGAAATTAGCCCCAGGTTATGCACTCCCGAGTTGTACTGTTACACTGTTTTGCTGTAAAATTAAAGTTGCACTGTTACTTGCCTGTTTTAAACCGTTCATGTTGAATCTGTACCCTAAATTTCTGCTCGTTATGTCCAAGTTCTGTACCCTTTCTCCCTAAATCCTGGGCTTTCCCCTCTCCATCGACTAAAGCCCGCACGCCGCCGCCTAGTCGTTCCCCCCTGCTGCTTCCTGCTGCTCCCTGCCGCCTGCCGTCGAGCGGTGGACTCCGCCTAATATGGAGATGAAAGAACTCCCATGGTGCCTGGCTACGGCCGAGAGTCCAGTTGGAGCTAGAAAAGCCCCTGAGACAGCGAGCCGACACAGAAACTGGACCTAAGAAGGACAAAACTGTGCGAGGCACACATCCAGCTACCTGCAGGTAGCAGGTATTTGTTTGTTACTTTCTCGCCATGACCTGAAAGGAACTGGAGAGAGGTGACGCCCCTGGACCACACGAGCCAAAGTGATTCTATGGAAACCCCCGTGAGGAAGGAATCCCGACTCTGCAGCAGCACCAGCAGCAGCAGATTCGACTGCACCTCCTCCTCTGTGGTGTCTACAGGGAGCAGCGGCGGCGTGCGCAGCCCCTCGAGCCCCCTACCCAGAGCTGATTTCTAATAAAGGCCTTTTCAAAGGAGCTGGTCTCCTGGCCCATTTATAACAATGAGATCCATTACTCATATGTGAAGAGATGCGTAAGACAGATGTGAAATATTTCTTAACTTTCTTTCATGGATTCAGGAAAAGCAGAAAATAGAAGTCTGGTACCAAAAATGAGAGGCTCACAGCTGAGGCTTCAGGTAGGTCCATGACATCTCCTCATTTTGACATCCAGCCGTAGATGAACAATGGCCTTCCTTAGGGTTTTCTAGACAAGCTGCATGTCAGACATTACAGGAGCTCTGCCTGAACCAACAACCATGCACATGCTCATGCACAAAGCACAGACTCCAGAGCTGCTTTTGTTACCAGCCTCAATAGTCATCTAAACTAATTTTAGGAACCATGCTTCTAAATGAAGAGGTATCAGCAAATAATTAAATGGTGGACGACAGAAGGAGATAAGGACTTATGTGGGAAGGTGGTATTTGCTGATATCAGTCATGGGAGCTGCCTGGAGGCACAGGCCAGGAGCTTCTGTGCTTTGTGCACCAGCCAGTTGGCACAAGGACCATAAGAATGACTGCCAGTGCCAAAAAAATGTATTTCTTGAACTAAGTTGATATGGTGGGTTGAATCCTGGATGGACACCAGATGCCAATTAAAGCTGCTCTTATCATTTCCCTCAGCTGGGCAGGGGAGAGAAAATACAACAAATACCTTGCCACAGGGTCACAGCCTACTTTGAGCATCCTCCCACTCTGGCATGGGCTGCAGGTGAATATCTGCTCCATTGTGGACCTCCATGGGCTGCAGGGACACAACCTGCCTCACCATGGTCTGCAGGGGAACCTCTGTTCTGCTGCCTGGAGCACCTCCTGTCCCTCCTTCTGCACTTACCTTGGTGTCTGCAGAGATGTTTCTTTCATGTGTTCTCACGCTACTTTTCTCTGGCTGCAATTTGCTTCTGCGCAATAATTTTTTTCTCCTCCTTACACGTTGTAACATAGGCATTACTATTGCCACTGATGGGCTCAGCCTTGATCCATGACAGGTCCATCCTGGGGCCCTGTAGCATTGGCTCCATCAGACACAGGAGGCTTCTGGCAGCTTCTCAGAGAAGCCTCCCCTGTAGCCCCCCCTGCTACCAAACCCTTGTCATGCAAACCCAATTCAGTCGAGTTCCTGCCACAGCAAGGTACGAGAAAAGCAGCCAGGGCAGCAGTGGTGAGTGCGGCCGTGCGTACGGCAGACCAAAGCATGGCAGTGCAGCAAGAGAGCTCCCAGCCTCAGGAATCAAAAGCCCCTGGCTTTCTGGGGAAAGTGAAAGCCTGTGACAAACACAAACCCCTGTGACTAGCAGCAATTTCATCAAATGCAGTAGCATAGGAAAAGAAAGCTTAAAATAAAGCATGACTTTAAAAAGAAATTAAGCCAGTAGCTTAATTTGTGTTCATTTACCAGACCAGAATATTAAAGACTTGAAAATGTTTGGAGATTACCAAGTATTTGTAAAACTGTTCATGGCTCCTAAAACAGTAATCAATATTAACAAGATTATGAAATTTAGGATGCCTAAATGCATTTCCTTTCTTTCTTTAATGCTCTTCTGCCAGTGCATTTTGGTCATGTACTGAGGAAATAGAAATAGCATAATTGGGATTATTAAACCAAGTCCAGAGTACCAATAGCAAATAATTTGAAAAAAAATGAAGCAAACCATATATACACACTACACAAAAATGACTAATGTCACATACATCTGGAAGAAATTAGAGCTAATTGAAAATAATGAACAAACCAAGCAGGGCCAGCTTAGACTCTCTATTATTTGTGGTAGCTAGAACTAGCAATAGTCAAAAGATATATCCGTATTTGTATGTTCCATTTTTTAGCTACATAATTAATTCTATCACATCTCCCACCATCCAGACATATTGCCTAATATATAAAAATAAATTGCTATATTTCTTCTCATCCCTATCCTATCCAAACCACAGATATCTCCTGCATGCAGCATATTATTAAAACTTTGAGGAAGGCAAAAGTTAATAACTGGTTTCTCCATAGGAAAATATTTTATGCTATGAAGGGATTTATTATCTGAAGTCAGGCAGGCTGCAAAGTCTGCTGATGAGAAACAACCTCTCTGCCGTATTCAGCTGTTTTGACAACTGTTAAATACAAGTGATGACACAGTTGAAATACCTAGTCTGAAACAAGATAAGATGAATACCTCATATTGAATGCTTTCTTGAACTAACGCCTATTTTTGCACGTATTAGCACCAATAGCAGAACAGCACTTGATACAGATGAAAGTAGCATTGGACTTGTAACCTTTACATGAGTCAGACGTGATTCATAGCTCAAGCTATATCGTTCCTATCTGTACTTACTTATTTTATAATAAACAGTGGACCTTTTATATTCTTATTAGCACAGGATCCACAGCCTGGGCCACATGCTGGCCATTCAAGCCTAGGACAGGGCACGAATGAAGAAAACACTGTTGCTGAATAGGGAGGCTCACTAAAAGACACCCCAAAACCCCAGCCGAATCCCCAGCAGGCCAAACACAGGGATTTCCCCACCTTTCCTGGCTCCCACCCCAAAGCACTCTGTTTCTCTCAACGTCTTTTCTTATTGAGCAGCAAAGTCATGGAACTGGGTCAAGGAGGCAGGTCTGCGACTCCAACACATGAGTGAAAATCCCTGCTCTCAGCAGTGAGACTCACCCAGCATGACAACGGCTCTCCAGCATCCCTTCAGAATTTCCTCAAGGACACAGCAGGCTGGGGAAAAAACACCCTGAATAAAAAAAAAAAAAAAAAAAAAAAAAAAAATCTCAATGCACAGACTTATGCTTGGAAAGATTCTAATACGTCAATAATGTGACAGAAAAAGGCAACAGGCAACCAGACTGGAATTTCTTTGTAGGTAGCTTGTCAATAGTCTATGCAATAGTTTGAATGGAGTGAATATTGAAATATTGAAAATAAGTTTGTTTTCAAAGGCCAGTAGAGAGTCTCTAAGAGAGAATAAGCATAAAGACTACTAATCTTTACTGTTCTAATGTATTTGCTGTGTGTCACAGCATGACACAAATAAATGACACTCACACACTGAGATGGCCAAGGCAAAAAAGGCAAGGTTTACTTGCAGACCTCAACATTTATAGAATTCCAACAGTGACCATGGATTGGAGGAAGAAAATCTTCCTCTCCAACCACACTGGTCAACCCAACAGTTCATCAACAGTCTCCTCCTTCTGAGAAGAATGTAAACATAAAAGCAGGGTTACAATAACAAATAGGTTGTTTATGTGAAAATCATGGAAGACTCCATTGCAAAAGGTAAACACAGAAGGCTGAAATAGAACTTTAGAAAAACTTCTTAAAGAGACAGAGAACAGAAAAAACCCAGACAACAGCTGTGTAGCATTTTATATGCAGGTGAAGAACACCATTCTGTTCTCAGATATACCAACCACATATTAGCAGCCCGCCTAACTAAAGCTGAGATTTTTGTACTGTGTGGATTTCCTTAAGTCTAGCTTCCAGACTTGGCTAGCAGAATGAATTATTTTCCTTTGATACAGACCATCAATGTCTCATGAATATTATAACGTCCCAGTCCAAGCAACTACAGAGTCTAGTGACTTGCAAGTCACTTGCAAGCAGGTGATTGCAGCACAGAGCTATGATGGGATTTGTCTCTCTAAATGCAATCAAAGGATGTCAGTGCACTAAGATGAATCCACACTTAAAACCAAAACTTTTCACACAGCTGCTTCCAGAGCAAGGCAGTGACTTTTTTGATTCTAGAAGGCTACCATAACTGGTTAAAAAAATATGGAAATTCAGTCTACAAAAGCAAAGCAAGTGAAGAAGCAACAGAAAATGACACTAGGTGCTTCAATGAAAACACCACTGGTTTTCAGCTTTTGTCATGTACACATTCTAGATTTACGTACAATTTAGCGGGGTTTCTCTATGAAGCTGACAGCTCCAATGGCAGCACAGATTCAAAAGAAAGCTTATGCAACCCTAAAGTGAATTTCTCAGCCTTGTAGTGTGAAAAGTACCAGTGTTAGATCAACAGCAAAGCACACTAGCCTTTCTATTACAAAACCTTTCAGGACAGGGTAGGAGAAAGGGCTCTAAGTCAAGTGCATTGCAACTGCATGGCAGATCTGTATTAAAGCCCTCTGGAGGGAATGTTAGCTATTTCACCACACTTGAATCTCAAGGAATAAATGGAAGAGGAATATTTCTGCCCTGCCTCACAAACACATGTAGAAGCAGCTCAATCTCTGTGCCTGTTCTCTCCCCCTTCTGGCAATCTGGAGCCATAAGCCTTTCCTTGCAGCCCCTTAATTCAAACTCTGGACAAGGGTAATCACATTTCACACTTCATGGTTTAAACTGATCACCTTATGGATTAGGAAAGAAATTGTGTCTCACTGTATATGAAACTATCACACAAGTTCATAGCTGCATAAGTGGTTTGTTTGCTGTAGGCTCAAGAATTGGGTATTTGTCCCAGAGGGAGATGTGGATGATGGACATGCATATCTTCTTGCCGCTTTACTTTTCTTGCTCTGTGTCTCTGAAACTTTTCCAGAGCAGAAATTAAGACAAATTTCGTTGCTCTGAGCTGAGCATACCTTTTAGATATTTAACACATTGCACTTTCACATACCAATAATGACTTGCTAGGAAATTCCCTTGCTCTGCTAGTTAGAATGCACTGTAAAGATGGCTTTGATGATCTTCAGATGGATTCCGTCCTTGGGGCAGATTCATCAATTCAGATTAATATTTAACATAGTCTCCATAAAGACTTTTACCCATTTTGGGATGTTTTGATTTTGGGGGGTTTTGGTTGGCACGAAAGGGCACAAATTTAGCATTTTATAGCTGTTTTAGAGAAACACAAATTTTATAAAGTTGGGTTTGTGTTTTTGGTTTTGTTTTTTTTGTTTGTTTGTTGTTTTGTTTTGTTTTTGGGTTTTTTTGCATAGTGCACCTACAGTCTGCCTGCCCAGGTAACTGTCCTTTAGACAGCTCTGAGAAACCCACAGGGTAAAATAGCTGAGGATATCTTAGTAGCTTCCATAATTTTGGAATATAACAGCAGTTTTCAGAGCCTGAATCCCCATTCAAGAGATGTTGTACCTTCAGCAGCAAAGCTCTCTGAAACAGGGCAGGTGACAGCAGCAATTTTTTCCCACTTTCTCCCCACCAACCAAAAAGCAAGCAGAATATGGCAGGAATGTTCATCAGAGGTAGAAAGCAGCAGGGCAGAGAAATGGAAAAAGAAAAGGGCTTTTGGCCCATTTCAAACAGCTCTGGATTCTTCAGTGCTTTGTGTAATCAGCTCTCAAGCAACAGAGCTGCCATTCCTTTGGAGACCATATCTGATGGGAGTCACTTGGCTTCATACCCTGTGTCTTTGGCCCCTGTATCTCACTCCCTCCTCAGCAACTATTGTTCATATCATCTCACTTTGGGAATTCCAAAGACTCTCTTTTCATCACCCCCTATCCAAACAAATAGGCTCTTTCAGCCATCTTTCCCATGGCTGGAGTTTGTTCCCTTTACGAAGACTGCACATACATTTCACACAATAGGTGCCATCTCCATGACACCATGTGCTGTCTGCACAAGGAAGAGCCACAAGTTTGCCGCATAAATCCTACCATGTAATCGATTTTTGTGCCAACATTTCTGGGTCACAGCAAGCAGTCATGCTTTGGGGAGCTTTTCATAACCGAATTACTTCAGATTGCTCTGCTCTGAATAATCTATTCTGACAATCGTTATTGTTTATGCTTGGAGTGCCAATCAACACTGGAGCCCCACTGATGCCAGATAAATACGCAGGTAAACACAGCCCCTGCCTGAAAGGACTGGCTGCATAGTTTATGTCAACAAGCAGGCAGAGCAGACTTTGAATCCAGGAAGTACTAGAAGCATGAGGTTGAAGAAAGGCAAAAGCAAACTGATCAAAAAGTTAGACTACCACAGGTTAAGGGTTCCTCCCTCCCCCACCACCTCCCAGCATGATCAGAAGCACAAGACCAAGCAGGACCTTGAATTTACACCACATAGTCATGTTCCCAGGCAGAACCATCTGAGTACACACCACCCCTGACACCATGTAGATGTCATCTACATGGTTTCAGCAGAGAATCTGCAACTTGCCTGTTCCAGCCACAGTTACTTTCAGCAAAGCCATCTTAATGCCCATTTTGGCCACTATGCACCAGAGAACAGAGCATTGCTTTTGTCTTTGCAAACAATTAATTTGGTTTCTTTCAGCCTTACTTTCCTTAAATTCCACATTGCATGTCTCTCTTCTTATTCCTCTCAGGCATCTACAGTTGGTTTTAGAGGGAGTAGAATCCCCTTGCTTGTATTATCACCTCTGTTAATTTAACCTTGTGGAATAACTGACTATATATTACAGATAAATATAAATATATTACTGAGAAAAAATAATATATCATCTTAGTCACTGACATTTTAAGATCTTTTTCTGCAGAGCTGCAATCTAGTAATTTGTTTCCCACCTTGTGACCAACTGACCAGTTATTGCTTGTTACAGTGAAGAAATCCACATTTGTCTTCTCTGGCCTACATAATCTGTTTTCAAATATATTTTTTTAATTTCTTTCAATTATTTTGAACCAGAAACTCATAGAAACCCTTAGCTCCACTTCTAGCCCAAATATGACTTTATCAAATATACTTAATCATGAACCACTGTTCCATCATCCAAGTCATTAGGGAAAATACCAACTTCAGGCCGCTCTGATTAATACTTTCATTTGGAGGATGATCCCAGCTAGTACTTGAAGAGCACTTCTCTGATCTACTATTTGATTAGATCATAATTCCCTAGACTTATCAAGCAAGACAATACCAACATTTAGTTAGAATGTTTAACAAAGGACACATCCACGTTTGGCTGTATCATATTTTAAAGACTGATGTAAACTATTGTGGTGTTGAAAGGGGACATTCAAATTCCTTTTTCCTGCAGAGTCTTGCAGAAAACTGCAGATTAAAACAACTTCAGCAAGCATGAATTTACCAAGCAGAAGAGGAAGAGACAAATATCCCATGTTCCCTCTCAGAAGACACAGCCACCTTTTGCCCTCTCTTCCAAAAGCTGATCTCCTAGTAGTTCTTCCCAAGGCCTCTCTGCAGTAAATGAGGTTAGTCACTGCTCATCTATTTCCATCATTCCCTAGAAAGACAGGTCCCAAGATGCTCTTTATAGGATTATAGAATGGTTTGAACTAAAAGGAATTTTTAAAGATCATCTAGTTCCAACTCCTCTGCCAAGGGCAGGGAAACCTTTCACTAGATGAGGTTGCTCGGACCCCCATCCAACCTGGCCTTGAACATTTTCAATGATGAGGCATCCACAACATCTTGGGGAAACCTATGCTTGTGCTTCACCACCCTCATCATTGTTATTCTTCAAGAGGACCACAGAGGTTTGATTTGCTGCTTGTAGTGCATCACACAAAACTCTTTTTTTCCCTCCAGTTCAAGGAATTTTGGCTGACAGCCCAGCCCACAGTAACTGCCGAGCAAGAATATGCCTGCAGTGCTCACAAGGACCAAGCCCACCTTGCAGGTAGTCACTGCTCCCTGGCATGCAAGATCCTGCTCCTCTTCCCATATGCACAGCCAGGCTGTGTCTAGTGTTTATGCTGGGTGGAAAAAAAACATTTTTGCTTGCTGCACTCTGCAAAAGGCAGAGTGTAAGAACTGCATTCACAAGTGTAAAGGCTTAAGGTCTGACTAATTTCAATAGAGCCAGGATCTAAAAAGAACATAAAAAGAATAAGAAAGGAACAGTACCAAAAATACAGTGCAGCTCAAGTTGAAAAACATCAGCTGATAGTGTCCATGATCAATGTGGTCTGCACATGCTTGGTTTTATTTCCCATTTACTTCCAAGGGAAATATAATAGCACAATAAAACCAGAGTTCTAAGAGGTCTGGATCTGAAAGTATTATTTGACACATGCAAAACATTCCATCACCTGAGCCTAACAAAAACTCAAAATGTCCAGATTTCCAGAACTGCTAAGTTAAACTCTTTTGCAGCAATTTTCTGTTTTACTGTTCCCAGTTGTACTCTTCCACAGTCAAGCATGGCATTACAGAAATTATTCCTTGTTGACTCTAATAGCATCATTTCTCATAAACACTCGTTGGTGGATCTTTCACTATGAGGACCAAAATAAGCATAGTCCTCATTGATTTGCATGAGAAAACAATTATCTTTGACTGCAAAAGGCATTTAAAGCTGAAAATCAAGAGACAATTGGTCATAACAAAAACTTATAGAACCTTACCGTTTCAAAGAGATTTAAAAACTGCCTACTGCAATTCTCTGAGATTTTTCCTTTCACTTGTAAACTTCAGTGTTTCATAAATCTTACGATTCTGCTAAAGCCAAATGTTTAGCACCATTACATATTACTCCATAAAATAATATGGTGAGCACATCACTTCCACAGTGTAGGAAATAGACAATAAAGTAGTAACTTGGTCTGTTTGAGAATCTTTAAAGAGGGCACAGGTTTTCCACAGTGAGAAGTATCAGCAGCAAAATTGCCATTTATGCTGTACCATTGCTTCAGCAGGATTTCCTGCCATTGCAAAATATTCCTGTTTTGGCCATCATCAAGAATAGGCAAGCTCTGTTTGCTAAAGAACAGGTTTTGTGCCATTTCAATATTGGCCACCACAGTGTGGAATACCTGAAGTTCAGTCTTGTTGAACACTGTCCCAGCACTGTCACATCCTGCCCTCACAGAGTCTATAGGACACTTTGGAGCAGGTTTCTTCCCTGTAAGCACAAGGATGAGACTTAGACCAGCTGTAAGGAAGACTCAGTATCAACACCAGGCTCATCACCCAGCACTCCACACTGCTGTCACACAGGTCACCTGAAAGCAGCCTGAAAGTCCCCATGGCAAGAAGAATTCAGAGCTCTGAAACTGAGCCCTGCAATGTGATGCTTGAGAACCAACTTATGCAGGACACTTAAACTGCACCTCTCCTTAGCAGGTCCAGTGAACAACTCCACCATCTAATAATGGGAAAGCGGAAAAACCTGCAAAAATGTGTTATATTTTGCATCTGTGAAATGCAGCCTTATAAAAGCCACATACGCTTTTGCACAATCTTTTTTATTTTTTACATATTTACACAACTTTTAAACACAGAGGTAGCCTTTAATCTCTGCAATTTAACAGCCATTCCATACTCTAAAACAGCAATTCCCAGGGTGGGAATTTGCACATCTTGACTTCATATTTGATGCTAGAGGCAGAATTCTTCTCCCCATGCCATGCTGCTTTTTGCTCAGACAACTGAGCTGTGTTTATAGTACTTTGGGTTTGTCATACCTTTGGACTTGCATGGAAATGTCAGTGTCTATCACCACTGCTACACTCTACTATCTCCATTCTCCAACAGACAGGGCTTTGCTGAGCACATCACTGTGTGACTATCCTACTAAAACTATCTCCATAAAAATGCTAAAAAGAGTAGAGCCTAGCCCAGTGCAAAGGTGGAATCTGTGGAACCTCTGCAACCTCCCCAGGTGGCTTTCCCTGCCACAGGGGTTTGTCTACATGGATTCTCTAGTGTCTATGTGAGATTGTAATCACCTCTAAGTTCTCTCTGGGGAATAGCAGTATCTTCTCCACCCTTTCACTGCATTTCATTGACAAAAATAATCACTTTGAATACCTTCCACCCACTATCACACCTAAAGTTGGACAATAGATAAAAAGAGTTTTCAGACAGAAAAAGACATGCAGATACAGTACCAGGTCTGATTAAACAGCTCGGCATCCTTAGAAATCACATTAATTTTTTACTTGCATTAACCCCCTTTTTGCTCCTAGCTTAACCTTCTAAATTTCAGTGCTATTTGACTCTTAAATACAGACTTTCCTATTTCTAGGTACAACATGAGAATCGGCACTTGATTCAAACTACTTTGCAATGCCATAACATGTTTAAAAATAATAGGGTACTAAAATATTTCCTTTTACACAAAGGCTTATAAGCCATTCCTCCCAGTTTTCAAATTAAACTTACATTTCAGATTGAGGCAGTTCTGAGTCACATTTTCAAAATGTGGCACATGAAAAATATGCAACATTGGCTGCAACTGGCTACACACTGGTGCCAGTTTAAAGTATTTATGCAAGACAGGAACAGACAGAGGGAAATAACTGTCCCAAATCCTACTGAAGAATATGCCCTTTCCCAGGCCCTGTGTTTTTCTCACTCCATAATAATTTTCCAATCTGCTGGAAGCCAGTGGTCCTGCTGCCAGGGAGTCTCTACTGACTCCTTCTAAAGCAATGTATGCTGGTCAGGGACTTTTTTTCCCTCCTTTGTCTATCACACTTCATTTTCCTATCACAAACCTACTTTGAATCTTTTCTTCTCATGGCTTTTCCAGCTGACTCTGGCATCCTCCAGGACCAGTGCAGCACAACAGAAGACCTGCATCCACGTTATCTTTCCTAGGTTTCTGAGGACAATAAGCATATCAAGGATACAAAGAGGTGCCCACAAATGCAATGATTTTTAAGTTCCCTTGTGTTGCAGGATGCTACTAAAAGGGAATTCTATTCACACTAACACAGGTGAGGGGTTTGGTCTTGTACAGCTTGGCAGGGCAGCACCATTTGGGTTTTTCTTCCAAGAACCTAAAGCAAGTCAAACTCAAATGTGATGTTGGGCTGGTTGTGCCTTCTCTTCCTGTTCCGTGTGGTATGAAAACTCCTGGCAAAACACTGTGACTGGAGAGGGGGTGTTATTCCAAGTGAAGAAATGAACAGCCTAAATGAAATAATTAAAACACTAGTGTCCTGAAGGCTGTTTAGCAGTTAGGTAGCTACTTGAATGAAATGCTTTATTGTAGATAACCCAGTCAAGAATCAGGCTTTGTTCTTGAAAATCATTGTGATGTTCAAGACTAATTCAGTCTTAACAAGCAAAAAAAGCTGAAAAATTCCCAATTCTAAGACCAATAAAATCTTTTAGATTCACATTTCTGATTCTAGTCAAGCGAAACCTTGTGGCAAACATTCTTTCTTTACTTTCAAATCCACCTTAAGATACCCAATGCAGTTTGGGTTGAGTATACTCTTCAACAAACCAAATGAAACACATTACTTTCCCAAAACACGGTTGATTAGGTATAGACATTTCATTTGCACCAAAGAGAGGAAACTAATCACTCTTTTTTTTTTTTTTTTTTTTTTTTTTTTGCCAAATGTAAGTTTTTTGCAGGATCCACAGTTTCATAGCAGGTATTTTAGTTTTGATAAAACTGCATTCTCTATTCTACAGAAAATCTGTTCATCAGAATTTTGCCCAGCATCTTAAGCTATAATGCTGGAGAAACCTGCTAAGGAAGCCCCTCATCCATGGCAGTGTCACTTTCTCCCACAGTGGATACCAGTGTTTGCTGAGAGCTGGAAGCACAGAAATTTCATCTTTAAGCTGTCTACATGCTCTTGACAGACAGCTATTGTGTCTGCATTAACACAGCTGCTATTTGATAATCCAAATCCCTCATTATTGTTTCCAAAGGAAAAGCATGCTTCCCTGCTTTCTTCTCATTTCCTTAAAAAGAGTTTTTTTTTTTTTTAGGAAAACAAAAATCGAAACCATACCCTGATTCAAGAATTCAAGTCAATTATCCACAGAGCTGTCTGAAATTAACTGTTCTGATGGTGTGCATATTCTACTTTACTGCACAATAAGGGGCTTTTTGTGCATTGCACAAGATCTCATTCCCTAAGGCTACAGCTCATCCTGGAAGCCTCCCCTTCCACATGAGGGGCTGTTCCTCTGTGTCCTGCTCTGTGTTAGGATGATCTGGAGGACAATTGCTGGGTCCCAACTCAGACATTCTCCTTTCAAGTGCCACACTTTGGCTGGTGCTACCAATCACCATCAGCCACAGCCTCCAGTTGCCTCAGTGAGATTGGAGCTGTGCCCATTCTTCCAAGAGGAAGCCGGAAGGGTAGATGAGGATATAAACAATGACTACCTTGTAATTACCAACAACAACACAATTACACACAAAAAATACTGGGTTTGAAGGGGCTACACAACTGTTTCAGAGAAACCCTTGTGGCAGATGAGCTTACAACCCCAGCTCCAGCGCACCGGGCTTATTTGTGTTTTAAATCAGACAGCAAAGAAGCTTCAGTGTTATAAAGGAGCACTGATAACACATCATTCAAACAACTTTCAACTTTGCATAGACACTTTAAACCATTCACCCATGAAACAACCTGTCAAATGCAGCTTCTCAGCACAGGTCTGATGCTGAATGGGAGGCACATTCCACCCCATAAACATTTAAGCCACCAGTAATTAACTTATCGGAGGCCAGGAGAGCCCTTTGGTCTGCCAGTGCCTCCTCCAAACAGACAGGCAGTGGGAGTGGGTTTGTTGGTATGCACCAGGCATTTCAGGCACGAATCCCAGCCGTGTCCCAAAGCACCCCAGAATGTGGGCACAGGCAGCTGGCAGTGAGAGCCTCACAAACCATCTCAGAGCACGTGGGCAGTGCTCGGAATCAAAACAGAGGCAGTACGAACAGTGATAACATCAGCATTACAGAAATCTACTAACTGCCTGACTGAATCTCACTGAAAAGCCCACAGGGGCTGCAGAAGTGGTTTCATTCCTATAGCACGTCTTTCCTGAGCTAGAGGAATAGATTGGCTCTTGTGAAAAGCCACAAGTCTGCTGCATCCCCATTTTTGCACAGGTACTTCGTTTCTTGACAATCTCCAAGAGTGTGAGAAGATAGAGCTTATCAAAATCCTATACCTTGTCCATAGAAAGGACACGGAAGAAATAGTCAGATTCATTAGCCTTGGGTATAGGCCATAAGGGAGTAAAATAAGCCACCATTTTAAGGGGACTTTGTATTCAGCTCTCACTCCTACATTCACCAGCTACCTCAGGACCTCAGTCCAGAGCAGACTCCTGAACTGGTCACACATTTCCAAATTGTAACAGTCACACAGCCAAGTGACATCAGCCCTCAAAAGACACAGTCATCATCTCCAAATATCAGCTCACCATCATGCAACAGTGATATAAAAAATCAGTTTTCAGCCAGCTGTGAGGAAAAATTGCAGCAAAACTTCCAGCACAATATCCCTAATCTTGGTGTGGAGCCTGAGATGCCTCAAGCATAATTTGAGATAATCCTGAACCACCTTCAACTCCAACCAAAGTCATTCACTCTTACAAATATTCAGGTACAAACCTGAGCACCAAAAACCAACCAAACAAAAAATCAGTGGTCAGTAGTTATGTTGCCTTTGGACATGCAAATACACTTGATTTTTTTGGAGCTCTTTGCTCTGTGGCTTTCAAAACCATTTGCAAGACAACTGAGAATGTCATTCACATCAAAAATAAAAGAAGTTTTGTAATGCTTCACATGTTCAAAGGTCTGCCAAGTCTTTAATCCACACAACAGTTATGGGAACCAATATTCTCCTCCATCCTACCACAAAGTACAAATATTCACAGGAAGTCTGAAGGCAAGACTCCTTGACTTTAAAATACTTCTCTTTTCACAGAAAACATTTTGAACAGAGATAGCAAGAAAAGTCTGAAGAAATGTCCCAGGAAGAGTTTTCCTTTTCCCTGTGAACTTCTTATTTTTCAGTAAAATCCTTTTCTGCAAGGCTCTTCCTACAAGAAAATGTCTACCTGTAAAATTTCAGCTGTAGTGAAAACAATCAAGGCAGTAATATATAAGCACATCAGGAGACTGTAGCAGGTTTAGAATTACTTTACCAAGAACAGATATCAAGAGAGGGCTGTCCTGTTCCAAACATCTTCAAAGAGCATTTTAGATAATTCATGTTTTCATCCCCTCAGCTTGTGAAGCAACTGAGCTTGAAATGTAGCATGTTCGTAATCGAAGTCTCAGTGGGACCTACCCTCTCTGCCTTTCCTTCATGATTCGCCTCTAGTTGCACTTAATAGAAAAGTTAAACTTTCACTGTTTTTTGTTTGTTTGTTTTTGGATGGGCTTTTTTTTTTTTTAAATTGGGTTTGTCTGGGCTTTGTTTTTAAGAGCAGAGAATCATCTATATGGATTTTGGCCTGTAATCATCTCTGAAGAGCTAAAACTGCTAAACTAGCAAGAGGATCTAGCTCATATTGTCCCATCAGCAGTGCCCAGGTATGCAGTAGGAGCTGTTTAACTACTTACATCTTTTTCCTAACATCTTCCTTGGTCCTGATATGTCCCTGACTGCCTGTGACTCCCCCTGTTCCTTCAATCTTTTGTTAGATTTTTAAAAAGTGGTCATATAGCGCCGGCTTTATGTGACACATACTTTAATACATCAATACTTCTCCATTGCTGTCCACCTTACACTCTTCACCTCAGCCCAAGCATCAACAGGTTTCACGCCTAACAAAGCACTGAGGTGAAGCCTTGTGAATAGGTAAATAAAATCTGCAGTCAGCAGAGGTTTTTGATCTGATACCACTCCTGTCCCAAGAGCTACATTTTATAGGGCACACCTCAAATATATCACTTGACCAATATCAGATACTAAGTCAATATTTATTCCCTAAAACTATGCATATTATTTGGCCAGCTTGTTTTATCTACTACTTGTGTTTTCAGATGAATTGTTGATCACAGAAGGACTATTTTAAAAAAGAAAAATTTTGCAAAAAAGAAGAAAAGATGACATACAGTCTCAGCTCACAAAAAGCACTCAACTCTGATTCTCTGACCTGTTTGGTTTCAAGTTGTTTTAAACAACTGTAGCTGTCTTGTTTCCAAACTACTTCCCAAAATCGAGACAAGGTCCATGACTGTTGATGTTGGCACATTCCTCCACTCCCCCCACCTTTCAATACAGTCACAGTCAAAGTCAAGGCTTGATGCTAGAGGGCTGCTGTGTGCCTGCCTTTTTAACTTGAAGGACATTGGGAATTTGTAACTCTGCCAGCGAACAGACTCATTTGTTATTAACACAGCCCATATTTAGCCATGTGTCTCCCACGGAAAAAACACATACTTTCTTCTTAACAAAGCCCAATCTCTGCGCAGCCAGATCCCTGGGGACTGCTGGATCCCATTTTGCATGGCCAAATAAGGTAAAGCAAGAACTTGAAAAATGCAAACCTGGATTGAAATTGCCCACAGCTTTCGGGAGCCATTTTTGCATTTGTTAACCTTTTGTTAAACATCAGAAGGTGTTGGAAGACCTTTATTTTATCACTTTTTTCCTGAATACTTAATTTCCAATGAAGTATTTTGGAACACAAATGAGCTTTTAGGAGATAAGTAGTAGGAGACCATGGCTGAGAGTAGCAACATGAAACGATACTGAAGAAAACAGTGTAAAATTTGACCCACAATAAAAATGGTGCAATTCACTAAGAGATACTGATTGAACATTCTCTGGATTACAGGCAAACACTCTTCTGAAATGCACATGAGAGGGAGTCCAGTATGTTACATAACACACTGCACATCTCAAGAGGATTTTAATTCTGGCTTCCCACTGAACTTCACTACCTTCCTTCTGAAGGAGTAGTCAGAGATGTCTGTTTCTCTAATGGAAAAAATATTACATATTTAAGGCAGAAGAGATAGGATGAATGATTTGTGTCTACATGTAAACACCTTTGCAAAGACTTCCTTAAGGAGGGCTTCATTTTCACCTGTCCATCTTCCACCACGAAAGTATCTTGCCCTCCAGCATTCTGCTTCCTGACCTGCTACATCTGAGCAGCAGGAAGCTGTTCCACAGGAACCCAGAGATCCAAGATCCCCATTATCATTGAAGCTAAAAGCATTTGGGACATGGGAAAAAGTGAGAAGCTTCCTACCATCCTAGCTGAAAAATGTGTATGCAGAAGTTATGTAGCTTTACCTACAAGAAGTGCAAAGTAACACCATGTAGATCATGCATGGATGGACCAAATTCAAGGTGGTGTGGGAAGCACAGATTTTTCAACAGGCTGGAATTGAAAGCAGAAACCCAGAAGAAATTGGTTTTTGCTATTTGTTCTAACTTAGTCATGAGAAGTGATTAGGCATCATGGGCCTTGTGTGACTGAGAAGCTGCTCTTGGCTTCCCTGAGAAGTGAAGACACTGTCATGCCCTGAAGCATTCCATATTTTTGATCATAACCAGTGGTCTTGCATAGGATGATTTTAATGCTAACTCAGCATCTCAGCTGACTATCAATTTTTATGGAAGCATCACACACTATTTGCTACCTCAGCAGACTGCTCGTTAGCCTTCTGCAGAGACTGCGGAAATACCTGTATCTGTGCAGAACAAGCAATTGAAAGTCACTGGGGAGAAGCAGTTATTCCCTTCCAAACCTCTGTGTTCTACAGGAGATTAGCAACTAAAACTGTTAATGTGCTAACTAATCCCATTAAGCATTGCCATATTAGCAGCACTCAGTCTATTTTACCAAATTAAAGGTGAAAGAGCAGCTTTTAACATTCTCTTTCCCAGGGAATAATTCAAACAGAGAAATACCAAAGTAGAAAACCAACAAGTTTAAAAGTGAGAAAGATTCAAGGCACAAGGAACACAGGCCAGGTTTAGCCCAGGTGACCATTCAGACTTCCAAAGCTGCAGATCTCACATACTTTTTACACCTGAAGTCAAGAGTGCAGCCCACAGCAAAGAACAAAACAGCAACATTGATCCAGCAGGACCATCCAGGTTTCAAGTGATGGAGTATTGGGCAATCCTAGACAAAAACACAGACTGGAAGAAGCAATCATTGAGAGCTGTCCTGTGGAGAAGGACTTGGGGGTTCTCATGGACAAAAAATTGGACATGACTCGGCAATGTGCTCTCACAGCCCAGAAAGCCAATCACATCCTGGGCTGCATCCGAACAAGCCTGGCCAGCAGGTCAAGGGAGAGGATTTTTCCCTTTTGAGACCCTACCTGGGTGGGGGAGCATCCAGCTCTGGGGTCCTCAGCACAGGAAAGGCATTGGCCTGTTGGAGCAAATCCAGAGGAGAGTCATGAAGAGGATCAGAGGGATGGAGCACCTCTTTTACAAACCCAGGCTGAGAGAGCGGGGCCTGTATAGCCTGGAGAAGAGAAGGCCTCAAGGGACACCTGATTGCAGCCTTCCAGTACCTTAGGGAGGCTCATAAAAAGGAGGAAGTTTTTATATGGGCAGATAGTGGATAAGAGACAATGGTTTTAAATGAAAGAGGGAAGGTTTAGATTAGACATTAAGAAGTTGTTGTTTCCTGTGAGAGTGGCGAGGCACTGGAACAGGCTGCCTAGGGAAGTTTTCCCATCTACTAAGGTGTTCAAGGCCACCTTGGATAGGGTCCTGAGCAACAAGGTCTAGTGTGTGGCATTCCTGTCCATAGCACATGTGTTGAAACTAAATTATCTTTAAGATCCCTTCCAACCTGAACCATTCTATGATTCTGTTCTTAGCAAGTAGCTAAGAACACATGGGTTTTAAGAACCATAACAGGATTTAAAATTTTTTTTAACAGTCTGAATTTCACTCAGAGTTGTAGGATTCAGAGCGAATTTTGCTGCAGATTTCAACCCCGTTCCACTTAGTGTGGGATTAGGAAACAGAGACATAAAAATCCTCCCATCCAGCCCTGAATGATGGAGACACCTCCTTCCTCCCACACTGATGCTGGTATGAAGCAGCAGCACCCTCCCAAAGGAGGCAGAGGTAGGCTCCTTACAGGCCCTCTCCCTGATTCCCAGCTTGGCCTGCTGCGTCCTTACCCAGCAGGGCTGTAGCATGCCAAGTTGGCCAGGACTCAACTCTCCTGCCTGTGGCCAGACTCTGTGGCTCAGATGCTGACCTGCAGAGAGCAGAGCTCCACATGGAGGGCTGAGAGTTACCCTGTGCCAGCTGGCTGATGGCCAAAGCAGCTCCCTTCCAAACCAAAGCCAGAAAATACTATGAAGGCTCTGACTCCAGCTTCAAACTAAACGTAAAATTATAGAAACTTCCTCTTATTTTTTCCACAAGGTTTCCAAACTGAAGAAGGTCCCTTTCAAGCTCTTCCAGGTAAATAATCCAAGTAAAATTTGTACCTTTGCCTGTAATGTAGTGGAGATCAGCAGTGGAAGTAAGATTGACTTAATGATTTTGTTTAGGTTTTGACTCACAGCAAACCAGGATCAGGACACTTATGAACTGAAGGTCCCAGAAGTGTTAGAAAGCTTTAGTCACCTCACTCTGGAAATATTTGGTTTGTTGTTTTTGATTTTTAAAAAGCTGAGTCTAGCTGAGTAAGACAATCATGCCATAAATGCGATTGCACAGCATAATCAACAGGATTCCCTGTTTAGTTTAACTTGGGATTATAAAAGAAAGACCACATGGAAACACAATGTTTATATTTAAACTTGGGAGGCAGGAAGAAAAAGAGTGGATTTGACTCACCTGGATATCACATCAGGCTGCAGGTACTCTATAGAGCTGGCCAAGGTTTCCAGCAGAAATGAGCTTTACCAAGTATAAGTATGAGGTGCTGTTCTGGAAGAACTTGAGGGGGTAGCAAGGGGAGGAAAGCGTCTGGGCAAGAGTCAGGAGGAATATCTTCTGACAGTTGATTACATCTGGAACCTCGCCAGATACATGTCATTAGCAACCTCCTGGATATCCACAGAAAACTGCCAAGCCAGTTCTTTGACACTTCTCATGCTACCATGTCACACACAGCCATCCCCAGGAAAACCACATCAAAACAGAACATGACTAACACACAAACACACCCACAAAAAAGGCCCAATGGAAAAAAAAAAAAAACAAACCCAAGCCAATGCTAGTTCTACATCCACTAAGTGGAGTAAATGAAATTACATAGATCTTTTTGTGCAATTACTATCTGTGTGCTCCAGTACAATACAGAACAAATATGCTAGTGCAGCAATAGTCCTGGACTGGCAGGGCTAGCAACTTTATGTTTAAAATCTTCTTTATAAATTCTGTTTTCTTCATCAGGGTGAAGGATTGGAGCAAGGACACATTTTCAAATGCTGTACTGGAAATAGGACTACACATAGGTTTAAAGTTCAGGGTGTGCTTAAATGACAAGCCTGGGACTGGGACTGCCAAAGCTGATTATTTCTTCCTCATACTCACGCTTGGCCAGGGCCTGGACCACAGTGTCCAAGTGCAAGTCTTAAGTTACCCAGTCAAAGTAAACAGATTTAGGGTTTGGCTCATGCGTTGTCGAGACTGCACTTCAGCTGTCTTTGCTTGAGGCACACTTCCACTCTCTACAGCTCCTCAGGCTCAGCACTCAGCCCTACTCACCCTTCAAATGTTTGGCCTCCTTCATCTTTGCAGCTAGAGTTTCCAGTGAGTGTCCTGCCTTCCCCCCTGCCTGCCTTCTTGTGCAACTCATCACAACAACACCCTCCAGGCACAAAAGTGTTTGAAAAAACCTATCCCTCCATAGGGTTCTAGCCATCCTTCACAAAGCAGCCATGTGGAGTTCAGCACAGAAACAACGTGGGCCTGTTGGAGTGGATCCAGAGGAGCCATGGAAATGGTCTAAGGGCTGGAACACCTCTCCTGTGAGGATAACCAAAGAGTCGTGGTTGTTCTTCCTGGGACAAGAAAGCTCTGGGGAAGCCTTAAAGCAGCTTTTCAGTACTTACAGGGGTCTTAGCAATGTTGGGTAATGGCTGGATTTGATCATAGAGGTCTCTTCCAGCCTTGATGATTCTCTGATTATAAGAAAGATACGGACAAATTTTAGCAGGGCCTGTTGTGATAGGACAAGGGGTGTTGGTTTTAAATGTGAAGAAGGCTGATTTAGACTAGCTATAAAGAGCAAGTTTTTTATAAAGAGTGTGATAAAACCCTGGAGCAGGTTGCCCAGAATGATGGTGGATGCCTCATTCTTGGAAACATTCAAGGTTAGGCTAGAGAGGTCTCTGAGCAACCTGGTCTGGTTGAGAATGTCCCTGCTTATTCCAGAGGTTTTTACTAGATGGCCTTTAAAGGTCCTTTTCAACTCACACTATTTTATGATTCAGCAAGGGGAAACAATCCCCAGAAAGCAACATTAGCCAAGAGGTATAAAAGATAGTAAAGGAAGAAAATCAGGAAAACACAGGTAACAAAAGAGAAAAGCAAACCCACATCTAGAGGATTGTTTTGTTTAGTTTCTGAAAGAATGCTCTGGAAAAAGATCTTTAGCTTTGGTCTTGGAGTACATAATGGCCAGCAAGCATCCTATGCATTTACCCAAAAGAGTGCCCTAGAGCAGGGGTTCTCACAGCTGGAAATACAGATAGCTAGCTGGTGGGCCTGCAAAGGGACCTGGAGACCACACCCCTGTTCTGAGTTTGGGAATTCAAAGCTCTGTGACAAGGGACAATATGGGTAAAAGCTGGTCCAAGAAGTTTGGAATCAGTGCTGCAGCTTGAAGCCATACTCATTCTGAGCAGAAAAGAGGCATGCTTCAGTTTGCAGAGCTTCCCAGATGAATTGTAGTTTTGTACACCAGTTTATAGGCAGAGGAAATCCTTTTGTTGTTGTTGTTGTTGTTTCCACCCTCCCACTTGTTCTTCCTCCTCCCTAGGAGTTTTTATACTCACAGTAAGCCAAGCATCAAATTATTTCAATGTGTAGTTACACTCAGAGAGGGCAGAGACCCTGATGAAGCACATAGGGTGGGGAATCCTATCCTCATAATTTCTTTTCCTTGTGACTCAGTTGCAAGGTATTTCAACAAGTCAAATGAACTACTTTCAATTCACAGCAATTTTTAAATGAAAAAGCTGTTAAGAATCAAAGTAAGTATTTTCACATATGATTGCAAAGATTAAAGAAAGTAGTTCTTAACTGGTCACCTGAATCTATTTTACAAAGACATCTGAAAGGCATTTTATTAGCTGCTGAGCTGTGTTTACTTATGAAATTGTTCTAATTGCTTTGGAATGTGCACCCTTACTGCTGGAACAGCTCAGCCCTGCTAATACTAAGCAAAGTAATACTGGCTCATAGGACATGCCACTTTTATATAGCATTCCTTCTTCATTCTCAAGGTAAACAGCATGAAATTTGAAAAGGAAAAGCAGCAAATACCTCATAAACGATGAGGTAGTTTTGCAGAGCTGCCCTACATGTTTACAAAATCTTTAGCTCATCAGCAAAATTAATCATTGCCATGACTGAAATCATCACAGGTCAGTAATTTAGAACTAAACCCATCTTGCAGATGGAAATTGCATGGACTAAAACTTATTCCTGATGTCCAGCAAATAAGTGCTGAGTCAATATCCAGTATGGAAGAAGTAGTGTATCCTGGCCACAAGTAAGCCCTTATATTAGCTTACAGTCTTGCCCTATCTTAGTCAATGTTTAATTCCTAAGCAACAAATGGTGATTGTCCTACTAGAAGGCACTTGTGGTGTTGACAAGTTGGATCAGCAGTGGAGGTCTTGGTAGATCAAAGAAAATCTACTCAATCTTGCCTTAACCTTCTAAAACTGAAGCAGAACTCTGGTCTGCATTACACATGTCCAGGCTCAGTAATAGCCTTAAAAAAAAAAAATGGTTATAGCTGTATCTGTCTTTAAGACAAAGCAATCCCAAAGACTGAGTCACAACCTGGAAAGTGCAGTGGTTTGAACAGCACTTTCTCTTTGTCTGTCTGTATCACAAAATCCCCATGTACTTTACCCAGCAGAGTTGGAAAAACACAAAATATTTGCTATTATGCATGTTAATGTATAAAACATGGAAAATAAAGAACAGTAAAGGATAAATAACCCCAATCCTCCTAGCACTGATAGAGAAGTGAACTGCTATATGTAGGAAACGGCCAAGCCAGTCCCATTGGCCTAGGCCAAATTTTATAAACAGACTTGCAGACTTCACATGCTTTGAGTTAGTTTCATAGGAGGCAGGAATGTCACATGTCTACCCCTCCACCCCCATCAAGCCTGAGTTAACAGAATCCTTGGATAAAGCAGCTTCAGACAAAACCAGGCCAGGCTTGGAGATAAAGAGCCCTGGTGGCTGCTCAGAGCCCAGGGGCCAGGCCTTGAAAATCAGATCTTGGAGAAGGCTGAAGGTGAGACAGGGTTAGAGACTCTCGGCTGAGAGGGCTCTTCTCATTTCTGACTTTCTCAACAAGAAATGTTCTTGAGTTTTCTGCCTGACATCCCACCCAGGTCTTCTCCTGCTCTGTGAAGGCATCATTTGTAGTCCTCTCTCATCTCTTCTCGAGATCTGAACTATTCAAGGAGCTCTCAACCTCCTCAACAGCTGCTGCCCTTTTCCCCTCCTGCTGTCAGTCATAGCCTTTGCTGCTCCACTCCTGCTCTCCCATCATCAGTGAAAGAGTAAATGCCTCTTAATTTCTTCATTTGCCCTGCCTTCCCTCAGTTATCCACAGTTCATATTTCCCTTTGTTTTGTTTCCTAAAGCATTTTTTTTAAACAGCTGGTTTGTTTTCTAATTGGAATATCTTTTTTGGCCTAAAGGCAGCATGAACCTCTCCTTGTTTTCTCCTGCTGAGAAGGGACCTGACCTAGAGGCGAGAGCTTTGACGCTACGAAAGTGATCTCCCTGCATGACCTTTTTAATCCTTGGCCTCCATTGCTTCAGTCAACACCACAAGTGCCTTCTAGTACGACAATCACCATTTGTTGCTTAGGAATTAAACATTGACTAAAAACATCATTCTGCATAGGCCATTGAACTGGAAGAATGTTTTGTGAGCTCAGCAGCTAAAGCTTTATTAACCATCTCTGGTGACCTTCTCCTTTGCCTTCTCCAAGGCAAAGGCATTGCTGAGGCTCAAAGTGCTCCTTCTATAGCTCACAATCGTTTTAAAGTTCCAACACCTCCACACAACAAAGTCTCCTTTCTGCCAGCACATAGATCCTAACTTATCCATCCCATCACAGCATAAAGTTTTTTGTTCCACACTTCATGCCGTTCCCAGCTGTCTCCAAACCAGTTTAGCACCACCCACAGCACATCTACTGCTCCTTCTGCCACACCAGTGAGTTTAAGAGCTGCACTCCAAGTTGAAAGAAAGATTAGTTTCCTTCCTCAAGCATGTCTGCAATGTTTAACAGTTCCCTGGAGCATAGGTCAGCTAAGGGTGTGTTGAAACAGAACAACTAACAGACAGGATAGCAAATGGAGTTTTACAAGTATCAGCAAATACAATAACAGGAGTCCAAAATTCCCCTGGGGCAGGATGTTCCCTCTCCAGGTATCAAAATCACAAAGTGTGTCATGGGGTAATAAACAGAAGATATGTTAAGGTACCGGCTTCTCACTCTGGCACTTTAAAATGAGCAAGGAGAAAAGTGAAATGAGAATTCCTTGCATTTTTTTGAATTCTCCTCTTCCTTAACTTGGCACACACAAAAGAGAAAAGCATGGGAGAGAAGAGCCCACATTTCCCTCAGACTTAATGCTATTTATACATCCTGCTCCCATCAGATCAGGAGGAAAAACTTGGATGAGTATTAGGTGGTCTTCTGTGGTTGTTATTCAATAAAAACCACCAAAGTAAGAGAACTGTTCTACCACCTTACCAGAACTGGACTCTGTTCCACTTGGTAGCATCTTGCCAATGCTAATAATTTAGTAGGACGGTTACATGTTTTGAAACTAAAAAGCAGCTAGCTTTCAACACTATTCCTAGACCAATCAGATCTGGAAAAAACCCAATCAATCCAAATATTGTCTCAGCTTGGAGCCAGAAAGCCGTACCTCATTAAACTCTGTTGTGGAACACAGTTACATGTGCCAGCTGCCTTTGAGTTAGGAAAGGAACTGCACTAACATTAATGATGAGACTTGCTGGACAGAGCAGATTGACTTTGATAGAGAGAAATGAGACAGAGGTCTAAGCATGCGCTTGAGATAGGCCAGCAGGTAGACTCTGCTCATTTTTCTCCGGTCCTACCACATCCAGGAGTCTTAAAGAAAATAATAAGGTGTGGTGCCCTTAAATGTTAAAGATGGTATCTCAAAACACATGTTTGAGCCTAAGTTTGACCCTGGAGGTCCAAATTCCCCAGAGAGGTGTGTCACAAGAAGAGCCAGGTGAGACAGCACCCCAGCATTTCACAGAGGGTATTCTTGAGTCTATATGTGGGAGTTTGGTTTCAGTCTGGTCAGACTAGTGCCTGTGTCAGGCTATGGATTTGCAGTCCTCAGCATTGGAGCAGGAATGTTCCTCAGGCTTTAATGAATGCAGTGCAACACCTCTGTCATCGCGGCAGGTATAATGATCACCACTGTCATTTGCAGCATATGAGAAGGCAGTCGCTGTTTCCTTCTAAACAAACATAATAACACAGGTTTTTCAGTTTGCCACTTCCAAAACTTTTTATAGTTTTGGCAAGGCTTGAGACCCATAAAAGAAATCCTGCCTATCCACTCCACAGACACAAAGGGTGTGTGACAACCGCTAAAGCCATACTGGCCCCCAAAGCAAGATCCCAGGAACAGGACAGGGCAACTGCACATCAACAACAATAGAACACATGGACACACTGGTGACAGGACACACTGGTGAGCCTGGGCATCTGCCAGCCCATGCCCCCCGAGAAGCAGGGGGGCTGCAGCACAGGCCTGTCTGCTAAATATTGCATATCAGTAGGTATAAGGAGTAGAAAAGACAAGAAGAAAAATCCTTCTCAACCTAACCAATTTTTTCAAAGTGCCCTAACCAACCACTCACAGCAAGTGGGGCATGAAAACAAGGAGTTAAAACTCATTGTTTGTTAGCCATCTACAAAAGCACACAGGTTTATTGGGTATTTCAATGTTCTCTGGAAGCTTGATTTTCAGCTGTTTTCCTCAGTCTCTGCTAAAAACCTGGCTCTAACAGCCTCTTCTGTCAGAAGAGTCAGGATTGTAACAGAGAACAAATTCAGTGGCCAAATCTCTCATTTCAGTTTTGGGTAAACAGAATTGCACTATAATCCTGATCTTCAGAAGCCAGTTCCCTGGTACATTTATTAATGCTGCCTACATTATCCTTCAGCCTTGGAAAGGGGACAAACTTAGCCTTAAGACAGGAGGAAGGAACATGTGGAAGGAAAATTAAGCTACTTAAGAGTTCTTGTTCTTGGCAATAAATGCAAGAAGACAAGATTGTAATTATCTAGTTTGTTGCCATAAACAAGCAATTTTTTTAGTAGCTTAGTTTTTAGTAAATCTTTCCAGGAGATGACAGTCAAATAGCCATCTGAGAAAGCAATCTCCTTTGTGCACAAAATCCAGGTGATATGAAGATCATATAATGGCTTGGGGTAGAAGGGACCTTAAAGCATATTTAGTTCCAAGTCTCCCTGCCACAGGCAGGGACACCTTCTACTAGACCAGGTTGCTCGAAGCCTCATTGAATATGGCCTTGAACACTTCCAGGGGTGGGGCAGCCACAGCTTGCCTGGGGAGCCAGAGCCTCACCAACCTCACAGTAAAGAATTTCTTCCTAGCGTCTAATGTAAACCTACTGGCAGTTTCAAGTCATGCCCCCCCTGTCCTGTCACTACATGTTCTTGTAGAAAGTCCCTTTCCATCTTTTTCATGCATTTCCTTCAAGTACTGGAAGGTTACAACTAGGTCACCCCAAGCCTCCTCCTTTCCAGTCCGAACAATCCCAACTCTCTTCCCCAGTCTGGCACCACCAAACTAGTTTCCAGAACTAGTACTGTGTAAACAAGCAATTACTTGGTAGGAATTTCTAGGTTCCTCCAAATTACATAGACTCTGCTAGTGTAAACTCTTCTTGCAGCAGCCTTGCTCTTCCTTTGTGGACATATTTCAAGAAACCTACACTGAGTTTTGGATTCATTTGGGATCTTAAAGCCTGGAAGGCTATGTCTGGCTTCAAGTGTTTTTGCCAGCATTGTGCATGCCTGCACAGTGACCATGCCCAGCAGACGGGGAAAACCAGCCTTGAGAAATACCAGTTCATCTCTCCCTGTACGTTGTCATGGTGTGTAGCAAAGGAGACAGCCTGGTGAGAGAGCCTGTGTCCTTGATCCTCAGACAACCCTGTTACTAAGGGCAGTTTTCAAGACAGATTGATGGAGGGCCAGAAGAGCATTATCTTTGCAATACACACTTCTTTATTTTTTGTTTAGGCAACGACCAAAGCACATTTTCCAGCACTATCCGATATCCCACAGGATGAGTTGGCTGCTTCTAATGCTTCAGAGTTCAAGTCATGATTCTTCAAGAAAAGCAGAAATGGAGAAAAAGCATCTGAAAAAGCATTTGTTGGCATTTGAGCTATTTAGGCTGAAATACTAGCAATTGTTATTTTTCTCAGGAGAAAGGCCTGGCACGTATTTTATTTGCTGCCAGTGTAGCCTTTCAAAAGAAGCAATCAAATCAAATTCAGCATATTTGCAAATGTGGAACTGCATTTAATGTATCAAGTGAACTTTGTACTGGATGTGGTTCAAAGACTGAACTTGGTGTAATAATTTGTTCTGTCTCAAAAAAAGCGTTCCAAACCAAGAGCTTTATTTTCTGTTCCAAAGGGCAAGTTTCAGCACTATCACTGCTGCATACCTTTCCTCCTCCCTTTCTGCTGCTGCAGCCTCTCTGGATGGTTTTTGTTTCTTTCTTGCATTTGTGATTTTAGGTTTTGCAATTTCAAGCTAGAAGAAAACCTAGAAATACCAAAACCCAACTCTTTGCTCAGTTGCGAGAAAAGTGAATGTTCGGTTAAAAAAATTAAAGAAAAATATTTTTACCACCTTTAATTCTCATTTATACAGACCTCACCAAATAAACATGGTCTCCACCCAATCTGCCAAAGGATGACTTTGATGCAGGGCGGAAACACCTTGTAGGCAGCCTTGTTTTTCCTTTCTTAGAGAGTATATGCAATAAGCAACACAAGAGAAATAACTCAGCTCTCAATTTCTTCTGTATTTTGCATTCACAAATGTCCAGTCCAAGAGGAATTTGGTATTAGAGATGCAAACATACTTCAAGTGCCAAGGTGCTGTCCCACAGTATGAAGTGAGGGGCTGGGAGGACATGGCCAGGCCAGCCATTTTCCTGTCCCTCTGCTGAGCCACCCAAACAGCATCTGCACAAACTACATTAAAACTTTCTCATGATTACAACAGAGATGAAACAACAATGGCACCTGCAACTCTGGTCAAACAGAAAATACCCTTTCAAACCCAAGCATGAGATACCATCCAGGCTTTGCACATACCAGCCAAGCTTTTATGCCATTTCACTGAAACCTGCAAGCGTTTGCATGAAGACCAACACATTGCCCAGCATCTCCTGCGCCACCAGAACCCTTTTAGAGGTTCATCCATCTGCCTCAATCATAAAGGGACAGTCTGTGCTGGCACTGTACCATACATTTCTCACTTTATGCACCCTAAGCTCCTTTGATACTCTAGTGCCTAAGGTACTGCCAGTTGCTTCATTTCTTCCACCAAGAAACTTCCCATTGCAGATAAGGCAGTAGAAAATAACCCTTGCACCAATTTTAGGTTAGAAGCCAGGCTAAGAAAATGTATCTTGCAACAAATGGGATTGTTTTGCTTTTAAACTATAGAGAACAAAAATAATCTCAAAGCAGACACGAGAAGCATTCACCTCTCTGATATACTACCCAATTTACAGCCGTATGCAATTTCAGCCCACAGATTATGTTGGAAACTTTAATCCACAAGTTTGGCCATATAAGCAGTTCTGCCATGGGCATGCATTCTCACTGGTTGCTGAAAGGAACAGTAGTGACTCTGAGGCCTGCAGATTTAACCTGCAGATATAAACCTACACAGCTTTGTGTACAACAGTAGCTTCTCCCTGGAGCAGACTCTGCACCACCCCAAAGTTCTTCCCCCAAGGTATTTTTATTATTACTGCAGATAAGAGATATACAAGGAAGAACAAGAACAACAAGCCATTTTCTACTCTAAGCAAATTTTGCTTTTAATTTAAACAAATCCTTAAACTGAAGGAAAGCTGATTTTCAGTGTTATTGTGTTAATAGCTTATCCATACAACAAATTACCTGTTAATGATCCTGGTCACATTCACCATCTTTTCCAGAAGAATCCACTTTGTCTTGACTTCAGGCCGTGACACAATCAACTGAGTGGATCAAACCCTGATCCTCAAGAAGAGTAGCTGGACTCACTAACCAGCAGTTCAAAATTCAATTGGTTTCTTTTTTCCAGCATATGCTCACCCAAGAGCATGATAAACTCACCCCACTTAGTACATTTAAACTGGAGTGAGAATTTTTGGTCAAATGCTCTTCTAGTCTAATGCAAGTGCCTGGTATGTCACCTAACTGATGAGAAGAATCAGTGACATTACCATTACTCAGCTCCAGAGCCTGCCAGCATTTTGCTCACCATCCAGCCAGAGGTGGAACGAGAGCTGCTGGCAGCATACACCAGGTTCCAAACTGGCTGTCCTTCAGATAGCGTGGAGTTTATCCTTCACAGCCAAAACAACTGCATGCAGATTCAGCAGCATCCCTTAAGAGGCAAATAGTAAGACACATGCAAATCAGGAATGATGCTCTTTGAATAGCTAATCACAGGTTTGTGGCAACAGCGGAAACTCTGTATAAAAGGCGTGCATAAATTTGTCACAGAACATGCTTCTAGTTTTTGTAATCCCCTTGCCTGCTTTCAAAATAACAATTTACTTCATGCATATATGTGCATGTATATACATGTGTGACCTTGCCCAGCATTGCTAAAGGCACATAGACTTTAAAAAAAAAAAAAAAAAATCCATTAAATCCCCTGGGGAAGCAGTATGACGAAATCATGCTCACGCTTGCACCTGAAGTCCCCTCTAAGGTACATTATTTTCGCGGCCTGGGGAAACAGTATATGGGGGTGGGGGAGGTGGAAGCCACAGTGCCACTCCAAGCTATTTAACTTTTTACGCACTGGCAGCTTATGCCAGTCACTTTAGATTTGTGCTGCATAAGTATATTATGAAAAAACTAGTAGCACACTCCCTGCCTACAGCACATTGCAGACATTACTGACACCTATGGTTACCTTTGTTTGAGTCACTGCTAATGAAGGCTGAGACAACAGGTAGTGGTTAAGCTCAGAATTTCCAGTGTTAACTTTGGGATTAAAAAAAATATATATTTATAGATAGCCCCCTCAGTCACCATTGCTTGAAAACATGAGGGAATCAGGGCCACCCATTCTTTCCCTCTCCCCACCCCCACATCTTCAAGACAGGCACACTGAAAGCAACCCAAAAGAAGGGTGTGTGTGATCTCACTGGGTTACAAGCATACGACATTAGCCCAGGCTCCAGGAATCATTATCATGCTTTGTTTCCTGATCAAGTATTATAATGGAGCTTCACCACCTGTATTACAGCAGTAGAGGGTGCACAGAAGTTGTACTTGCCTTTCAAGACAGAACAGGATCCATGGATTAGCATACTTTTGTCCCAGTGCAGTCAGGCAAAGAAGTTAGCTCTGTGTACACGCAAGTGCAAGCACATACTGATTTCTAATCCCTTTGCAATACTACTTCAACTGAGAAGTTATCAGCACATCCTAAGAAGGATGTTGTCTGGGTCTGCCTACTTAGGGGACACAAATGCAGCAATATGTAGCACCTCAAAAAATCCCAAATCAACCTTTAATGACATCATTCTACATCAGAGAAGTTACTGAGCTCAATTGATATTAGTTGACTTACAACGTAATCATCATGTATGTTATAAATTTAAAGAGCCAATTCCATCGAAAAAAGATTTATTTGCCAACGAAAATTTCGGACAAAGAAAATTGACAACGCCAGTGAAACAAGGAAACAGTGCCAGCATTGGGTGAAACCACGAGCGCAACCTCTACCGCATTACACTCCCCCTGGTTTCACACCAACCCGAGCCCAAGCCAGCTGTTTTATACTTTTTCTGGCAAGGCTTGCGTGAGTCTGAGATTTCTGTAAGTTCTTTTGTCCCTCGGCATCTCCATTGATGAAATTTCTAAAGCAGGGTTCAGTTTCTGAATGAATTTCCTGGGTGCAGAAGGTTCCTGAGTACCTCTTAATGTCCCAGATAAGGTATCACCTCAGGCCATTAGTCCTTATCAGGTGCTGAGCATCCTCTTCCAGGTTGTTCTCCAACTTCCATTGGAATTGTAATTTCTTTGTCCTCTTCTCAGGAGATGGAGGAAGGTTCTTGCGAAATTTTCCAAGCCCTCCGCCCTTCTTTGGGGGGCTTTTTGGCTTTCTTAAAAGGGTACACTTTAGTTTCTGATTTACAATAACCACAACATTATAAAAACATAAACGATCATTCACTACAATAACAACATTATGAAAACATGAATTATCATTCACCACAATCCCTCCTCTTTTTATTTGTAAACATTAATTCATGTTTTTAATCCGTCCTCAAAACCAAAAAAAGAAAGAAAGAAAAAGAACTCACAACTTGACCACATTTATTGTCTATTCGTTCTCAGACTCATATTTGACTTCACTTGGGGAATGATATCTTTCTCCAGCCTCAAACTTTGCCAATGCTTTTGCTGCAATGCTCCCCTGTTTTTTCTCATTCAATTCGAATATTTTTGGTATTTGCCCTCTCTTTCCAGATGTCATGTCAGGATCTGTAGGCAGTGCTGCAATCTGCATTCCCTGTACTACAGAATGGATTAGCTGGATTCAACGTGGAATCAAACAAGGCAAAAACATCACCCCTGCTACTGAACATAGTATGAAGAAACTTAACTTTTCCTACCAAGCTCCTCCCAGGAGCTGCTCCCACCACTCGGCCAGTAAAATTGAATTCTATTTTTGCACAGGAACGTGGGCTACCTTTTTAATTTCTGCTGCTAATCTTCTTATAGTTTCTCAAAAATTATTGATTTCAATGCGACACTGTGGCTCATTGAATTTTCTACACACCTCTCTTCCCTTGTCCAAAAGATAATCCAGGGCAATTCTATTGTGATATACAAAAGCCCTCATCTGAGAGTGTTGTCTTGCTAGTAATTCTAGAGTGTTAGAGGTATGATTTGAAACAATTTTTACTACTGCTTGTAATCTGATCAATCTATTCAACAGGTATACTTGGGTTCGGTAGCCCTAGCTACTGTCTTGTGCCCAAGTAGCAGGGCCATAGTATTCAATTATCCTTTCAGCTGGCCATTTCTCATTGTTCTACATTTGTTTCCCTCCTGCCTGGGGTAATACTCGTTTCAGGTCTTTTTTTTCTCTGCTAAGGGTCTCATACAAAGGGGCCCTCAGCATGGCACTCTCAGATTTTGGTAGTGTGAAAAATGAGGGCAGAATAATTTCTAAGGTATAGGACTTTTTCCACCTTTTTGGCAGTGTGCTATATGCTTTTTTTTCTACATATCCAATAAATCCCATCTGGTGCCTTCTAGTTCTGCTGGATGTCCCCTGGTTTCTCCTAATAATTCTTTAATTCTGGTATTGAATTGTAAGGGTTGGCTCCCAGGCACTTATGCCAGCATAAGCCCACCGACCTTACCCAGTCACAGTTTGATTCGTTCCTCAGGCCCCAGTACCCTGTAGGGGGCACAGGTTGCCAGGTTATCGTTTTGCCGAAAGAGTTTACAGTCAGGGTAGACACACAGGGAATGTATCCTACTACTACTATGTATTCTTTTCCTTCTCTACTAATGCAAATGGTGCCAATTATCCATTTTTACAATACCCATCCTTCTGGACAAGACATTACTTCAGAAATTTGGGTATCATTTCACTTTAATAATTGCTTGGGGGTTAAACTTTCACCTTTCTAGGGCCATCTGTCAGCAGACTGTAGGCTGCCGCAGATCTAGCAATTTCTTAGACCTACTTCAGTTGCCACTTCTTGCATTAATTCTATAAATAAATTTTTATTCATGGACCCAAGGGCTTTTTCATTATATTGTTTTTCCAATTGTTCATAATGCATACTGAGTGTCCTTAGTCTCTCTTGTTCTAATTTCTTTTTTTTTTGCCTCCAACTCTTGTCTTTTTAGCTATAGTGATACTAGTTTGATTTTACTTACTGGGTCCAGTTCTTCTTCATTCTTAGAAAAACAGAAAACCTTTTCGTATTTGAGGCATACTTTTTCATCATTATCTCTCAATAAATCTAAAATGATTGGCTCGGTTTTTAAGAACAGCCTACCATAGTTTAAATTTCTTCCTACCTAGTATGTTTTCCCATTCATCATACATATTTCCAGCCCCCCTTTGTCACAGCATAGACTATTTACTTGATAGTACGCCACAAAGGTGCATTCCCTCTTGTTTCTTACCCACATGGTACGGTTGCATCTGTTACATGTGGGTAACATTGGTACCTGATTAGCAATTTCCCTTTTCATCTTATTTGGTTTCTTCGTTCCCTTCCTGTTTGACCAATTCTTAGCCTTTGCCTTTTGGATAAAGCAAGTGGTTTCCCCTTTTATTTTGCAAATTTTGTAGTGCCTGCCGCTGGACTCACAGTAACTTTCAGTCGCATTGTTGCAATTCCCCAAACTTGGGGTCATGGCAGTCTCATTTCTGTTCCTTTGCCCCTGGTTAAAAAAATGGGCACATGCCTGGTTAGTGACTTTCTCCTCTGGTGCCACTGCAGTCACGCAGCACGCGACTAGGCTCAGGATAATCAGGAGTTTTCACCGGTAGTTCCCTTTGCAATTGTCGACGCCCACTGGGTTGCCACCAGCGGTGTGGGAGACCACCTTCTCTGCAGCAAGGCCTCTCTTCTGGGAGAGATAGCTCCCACAAGCTGTGAACCGGCCTTTAAAGGCGTTCCCCCTGAGAGCTTAACTGGGCTTGCCTTGCAAGGGGTTTTGTTGGTCCTCCGGCACTCAACCTCTAATACATGCACTTTCTCATCCAATTTTCCCCTGATCCCTTTTTCATATACCAATTGCCAAAGAGGGGAACTACATTCCAGTATCTTTAAGTTAGTGGCAAGTGCTAAGATTTTCATGGTCAATTGTACCTCTTCTTCTAAACACCTGGTGCACAGAGCCCTGGGTCTTACCCCCCTCTTACAATGTACTACCCAAATCTCACGACAGTATACATATTCAAAATGCACGCATGGATAACATGCACATCCCGGATTTATGCAACTTATCATATCACTCATTTATCAGTCGGTTTGCATCCTGGGAATTTTCCGACGTGGGTGTCTCGTTTCTTGTTCTGGGCTATTGGCTTCGATCCTCTGCTTGTCCCTGGTGAGTCCTCTTCCTAGTATGTGCCACAGCTCCTGTTGTTAAAGGGGACAAGAAAAAGGGGCCTTCCCAATGAAGGGCGTTTGGGCTCCTTCCAGGCTATGTGGATGACAGGGAGTGTAGGACTTGCACTGTTTTTTGTTTCAAAGGTGAGGTGTGTCCCGCGATCAGAATTAATGCATCCTAATTGAGGCACATCTTCTGACAATACTGTGGTCATTCAGCCTAACTGCAGCTCTTATGTTCAGAACAGAACCTCACCCGGTGTATCAAGTGCTCTGTCTTTTTCTAAATGATTGCCCCTCAGGAAGAGGGGGCGGCTTCCTCGTGAGAATTTTTTGCTTACCTTTTCTTCCTTCTCTTTCAAGTCTCTTTCTTAAAAAGACTGAACATTCATTCCGCCCCCCCCCCCCTTCATTGTACTACCTAATTCATCTGTCTCCCAAAAGATCTCAAAGAAATTTATGCCCTTCTCTTTAATTGAAAAAACAAAAATGTGTCCCCTCTTTCCATTAAAAATTTCAGATTCATTCATCAGTGCTGGTTCCCAAATACCCGTTTAGTCTGTCCGTAGCCCCCAAAGGGATACTTACCAGTTTTCTCACTTCTTCTTCCAAAATCCTCTAGCCTCTGGTGTCAACAGGTACCACTACAACCTCTCTAACACTGGGAGCTGTGGAGCTTTTTCCTAGGCGGAGTGCCTCTTGGTTTTCTCCCCTTCACAACCCATTTTTTTTTCCATGCCCTTACTTGCTGCTGCCTACGACGGACCCAGGCCGTGGTGTCAGTTCCCTAGCTGGGGAAGGGTCCGTGGGGAAGAGGTGCTGATTCAGATTTTAAGAGGGGATATTTGGGGGAATAAAACTCCTAGGGTGGCCAAGATTGGAGGTCCTTTCTCATGGGAGACCTAGAAATGGTGTGTGCCTCTCGGAGCACACTAACTTCGGGAGGTTGTGGACATTTTCTTGGGAATTTCAACTCCAGGGAAGGTGGGGGTGCAGATTCCCCTGCGAAAAGGGAGGGTTTGGATGTCCTCTGAAGTCATGCTCCTGCCTTTTGAGGCTGCTGCATTATAGCGGGGAGCCTTCCCATATTTTTTGCTGTTGTGGCTTCATCTCCAGGATATGGAGGAAAAAATTCATCCGGTATGTCCCACTCCTCTCCTCTTGTCTCGGGGATTATAGGTTTTATCTTACTGTTCAACTTACCCCACTCCAAGGCGTATTCATACTCTTCCCCATCTGCTTCTGGCTTGGCAAACACATTCTATCAACGTTTCACAGGTCTAAACATTGAAGGACCCGAACATTGGCCATACTACTTTTTCCCTAAGCTCCCTCCCCTCCCATTATCTTTGTGCAGTATAAAATCACCTTTTCCTTTGATTTCTTTTTCCTTATGGGACATTTCTTCCAATTAGTCAACATCCATCCCAAAGGACTGTTACAGGGAATTTCAGGTATTCCTTCCCCTTTTACTTTCCCTTTTTCACCATCTTTTCGGGGGTTGCTCTTACCTTGTCCCATCCTTGGGCTTCTGATGGCTTGGAGTCAGTTCTCTTGTTGGTCAGGGGTTCTAAAACTTTGTTTCAATGGTACCTTAGCGTGGTTTCTGAGGCTTTTCCAGGAGTTATCTGTCTATTCCCCAGCAGGGAGTCGACCTGAGGAGTTCAACCGATAACAAGCTCTCCCTTTTCCTGTCTCTTTCTTTTTACCTTTTTCCTTAACCAGCTAAGAGGCTTACCAGTCCCCAAACTCTTAAGGGACATATCCTTTCCCCTTAGCTCCCTGGTGGCTATTTCAGTGTGTTCCCCGTGTGTGAAACAGACTTCCACCTTCTCTTTCACTCTCCCGTCACTCGCTTCCCTCTTCGCCAACCGCACACCTCGCGGTATCAACTGAACTGCGGCTCTGGGGTCTGCTCTCACTTCATGATGATATCATGTCTCTTTCATACACACACTCCGCCACCCCCACCCAACCATGTGTATACTTACGACTCATTTTCCTACGTGGATTCTTCGTGCACTTAAGAGTTTTATGAGTGAAACAGGTCCCGGAGAACCCCCTGTTACTGGGTTCTTCAGCAAGTTCCCTGAGACCTCCAAAAGCTAGCTTTTCGCCTCAGTTTTCCTTGGATCGTGGCTCTCGTTGGCTTTTTTGGTTTGGAGTACTGATTAGTTGGACCTTGATGACGCCTCTTTCTTTTGCGGGCCTACGCAACAGGGCAGGGGCGTCCCCCACTCAGAAAAGAGGGGATCAAGGCTCAGGCTCCCCGTAGGGCCACCAAGTTTGTTATAAATTTAAGAGCCAATTCCATCGAAAAAAGATTTATTTGCCAATGAAAATTTCGGACAAAGAAAATTGACAACGCCAGTGAAACAAGGAAACAGTGCCAGCACTGGGTGAAACCACGAGCGCAACCTCTACCGCATTACACTCCCCCTGGTTTCACACCAACCCGAGCCCAAGCCAGCTGTTTTATACTTTTTCTGGCAAGGCTTACGTGAGTCTGAGATTTCTGTAAGTTCTTTTGTCCCTCGGCATCTCCATTGATGAAATTTCTAAAGCAGGGTTCAGTTTCTGAATGAATTTCCTGGGTGCAGAAGGTTCCTGAGTACCTCTTAATATCCCAGAAAAGGTATCACCTCAGGCCATTAGTCCTTATCAGGTGCTGAGCATCCTCTTCCAGGTTGTTCTCCAACTTCCATTGGAATTGTAATTTCTTTGTCCTCTTCTCAGGAGATGGGGGAAGGTTCTTGCAAAATTTTCCAAGCCCTCCACCCTGCTTGGGGGGGCCTTTTGGCTTTCTTAAAAGGGTACACTTTAGTTTCTGATTTACAATAACCACAACATTATAAAAACATAAACGATCATTCACTACAATAACAACATTATGAAAACATGGATTATCATTCACCACAATGTATCAAAACAGTCAGCAGTACATAACACACAGCAGGGATAATTAGCTCAAGTCATACATTTTATTTTCAGGATTAAAACCTGCAATGATATAAAGCAGAAGAAATACATGTAACCCCCACATTTATCTGCAGTTCAGATGAGGCATCCTGGTTTCACAAAACTGAATCAGACAGGTGGGTAAAGAACACACTGCCAAAAGAAGACAAACTGCACAAAAAATACTGAGAATTGGTAACTCCTCTTCACCTAGTCCCCTCTGCACCCTTCCACAGTATAAATAAATAAATAAATAAATAAATAAAATCCACCTGGAAAATACATTTGACATTGACAAAAATCAAAGAACTATCTAAATCATTTTTATATAGGATGTGCTGATCAACACTTCTTTCAAAATTAAGAATACACTGCAGTTCAATGTAGATGGTATGACAGGTCTAACAAAGGGTAAGAGAAGTACTGTTTAAATGGACAACACAATGTATAAACATTCAGGGATATAAAATATAAGCAGATTCAGCACACAGTTCTAAAGTTGACATTTCTATTCCAGTCCCTACAATAAACAGTTTACTTGGCAAGACTTGTAGAAAAATAAATATGCATACAGAAGTAAACATACTTCAACAGAACAGATGTATTGAATTAGTGGGACCGATTCTTTTTAATGCAAAATAGAGACTGATTTAAAAACTTCAACCAAAAAGCTGATAGGATTACCATTAAAGGGGTCATTAAGTAAATCACCATATTCTTACCACAGTTATTCCTACATACATGTCCTTAGCATAAAATTTATTTGCTCTTCACCATATGCTCTGGCTCTTCTACCCATCTGTTGAGCTAAAAACCAAAGCTGGAATAAGAATTTGTCAAAGAAGGAAAAAAAATATTATTTTTCATTGCCAAAAGGACTGCATTTTGACCTGATCTATACTTCAAATAACTTTTTGAGTCAGTTCTGTTGCCCACATTAGACAATTTCTCTGTGCTTTAACAAGCATTGAAAATTTGCCTTAAATTTTATCCCGAACAGTGATCCTCTGACCAAAAAATCTGCTTATTAGGGATTGGTAACTATGTGTTCAAGTCAAGATGAAAGTCTCATGAAAACAGCATATGGATGTCCTATTAAATACCGCATATTCAAGTAAACCTCAAGTCACACATGCTCAGTCAGACTTCCATAGGCAACCCAATTCTAAATCAAAATATTAATGTCCTCTATCTATCTATTTATCTATCTATCTATCTAAGTCCTAAACCCTGGTTGGCTAAATGATGCATCAATGAACTCTGACACCTGAGATCAGTATGCAAAGAAAGTATTTTCAAAGGCTTAGCCAGATGAGAATAGATGAGCATCTTGGCAGAAGCCCTTCTCCTGTTTGAGCCAAAATTCCTGCTCAAAAGTGGTTTTCAACCTTACAGTTCAGGTGCTTTTTAAACTCCAACATTCAGTTAAGTCAATACGAACAACAGCAAAAGCCAGTATGTGTAAGGAGCAAAGACACCATCTCTCTATTACTCTTTCCTCCAAAGAGCCTGTTTAATAGAATATGGGCCTTCTTTTGCAGTCAGAATTTCTGCTCTGAATCATAGAATTGTTAAGGTTGGACAAGAGCCCTCCAAGACCATCAAGTCCATCACTGCTGTTTTCTTTACAACACTATATTCTATACTATAAGTGCCATATTCACACATTTTTGAACATTTCCAGAGATGGTGACTTCATCATTTCCCTACGTAGCTCAAAGTATCATGACAGTAGTCCCCAAGGAAAAGCCAACAGACTGTCAGTCTACAAAACCTAGTACTAATTCCTTTTTGTTTTCACCTACAGGACACAGTAAGAGGCTAAAAACTCAGAGGTGCTCCATAACAAACATCTATTTCCCATCAGGGATACACAGAGAGGTCTACTGTGCCTCAAATATGCACTTAAATTGCACATAGCAGCAATCAGCACAAGCAGAGAAGAGTGCTTGGCATTCAGGGACTGCACACCAGGAAGAGCAACAGTCATAAACCAGTGTATAACTAACCTGAATCTGTAATAACAAACCATATGTATAATTATTCAAGAGTACAGTTTAAGTACTTTGCCTCAAGCCGCTGCTTGTTTTCTGGCTTCTCCTCTCCCAGCACCTACAAAATGGTCAAGAGGTCAGAACAATTCTTCTGGAGAAGTTTTCTTCCCAGCCTATTTAAAAGTGAACTCTACTGCTTTGGAGATAATACAAGCAAGACTAAGACCACTGTATTCACCAGCATCTACACCAACAGTAAGAACCCCCCAGCCTTCTTCTGTGCTCACACCCATCTTTATTCTCCTCAAGCTCACACATCCTGACCACACAGGCTGTTATTTGCTTATCTCAGGGGCAGACTGCTCAGGGTCCAGACTTGGCCAAACACCTCAGTGTGAGCTGCAGCGTTGTCATTCACCTGCCAGACCTGCTCCACTCTGCTGCCCAGAACTGGGCTAAGCACTGCCACACCTTCCATGTGGGCACTGGATGCAAACTACTGCCCTACTTCCTTGATCCTCCCTCCCTGCCCAGATCACCTTTTAATTTTGTAATGCTGGAAAATACAGTCCATGGCCCAAAGTCCAAGCCTAGAAGAGCCCCATTTTGCAAAGCATGAGGAAGTCTGGATATGTTTTGGTGTTGAGTAAGCAAGATAAGCTGGATAGCTTTTCTCTGTATAACAGAATAGATGAAAGATAGTTCATATTGCTTAGGATGGTTTCAGACAACCCTAGGACCAATTCTAAACACCAGCATGAACGCTGCCGGGAGTAGCCAAGGGAGATGTCATGTCATAGACAAGTGTTACCTGCCAATTGCCCAGCTCATTTAAGACTGTCAGGTTCTTCACACTGGAAGCACATCACCAAGCACTGCTCTGAAATGACACACAAGCCTCTTCTGACAGGCCAAACTTACAGAATTGTTTTCCCCTCACACAGACTTAACCATTAATACTAAATCTCTTTTCCGTTTCTTTTCTCTCTGCTAACACTCTTAACATCCAGCATGTTTCAAGAGGCAAGAACTAACAGCAAATATATTAGAGAAATTTCTGAGTTTGCATTTAAAAATGTCTAACCAAAACCCTAAGCCCATCCCATCTCTATTCAAATAAATACAGCAGAAGGACTAATAACAGTCATTACTGTGCCTACACAATACAAATATTGGTTAAGCCAAATAAATCTCTTTTTGAGGCAGATATATATATATACAGTACAAAATATATTAAGGGTCAAATACAAATATCATATTCACTTCATCTTGCTTTGTCTTCCAGTTCTGCAGGGAATCTAGTGAAGGTATCATTTCTGCCTCACTGGCATTCAAGTCAAGTTACAGAATTGCAGAATATTCTGGGTTGGAAAGAACCCCTAAGGGTCATGAAATCAGCTCTGAAATGAATGGCCCATACAGGGATCAGACCCACAACTTTTAACAGTTAAAAGTTGGCTGGTGCTAACAGCCAACTGAGCTCTGAGCACCAAGACAATTTGCAGAAAAAAAACCCTGAAACCAAATCCACATGGAGTTTCAGTTGGGGCCATGAGTAAAGTAGTAGTAAACATAAAATTCAGCTAAGGAAAGTCCAGGTATTTTAAGTAAACTTGCAGACTGAACAGAATTGTTCAAAACAGGTTCTGACTGTTTCATCAACAAGAAAAAAAACCCAAATCCAATAAAACCCTTCTACTGTCGTTTTAAAAGGAAATATTAAACAAGAAATTTTAATATAGTTCCCAAACCCTGATTTTTATGACTTGTCCCCTATCACTGAGACACAAGTGTAAAGGAGAAAGACAATGAGTGACAGGCACTTCTCCCACCCCCAACTCCCTCTGAGAAACGATTCAGTTAAAAAATTCAAGGAACTCCAATGAAAGCCATGCAAACAACAGATAAATCAGACTACAGTCTGCTCTGAACTCGGACAAGGTTCACATGCAAACCTTTACATTTCTCCTGAGTTGTGACAAGCAAACAAGGAAGGCTGGGATTTTTCACAGTTGTCAGACCATGATGGCAGATACAGGATAAAACAACAAAATAATAATAATTCCGGAGATGAATTTTTCCTTTGAATTAAATATGTATAAAGACAATCCATTCTATAATAAATAAGCTTAGAAATAAATAAAAAATCATAATCAGTGAATAATTAGTGCACCAATAGTTCTTCAGGAAGATGACTGAACAGAGAAGTATCTGCTAATCAGTCCCTTTTGTGCTCTAAAAAAACCAATGAAGATAAATCAGACCATAGGATACTATCAGCTAGTAAATTAAGTGCTGATAAGTACCAACATATGATTACATTGACTCAAACATACACAGTCACATTTCATTGTGACCAGCAAAAAAGTAAGTATGATTATAGAAAGAAGCAGTACTAACACCTGCCTGTGCTTGTGTGATTACTGCTTAATCTATCACAAGCAGGTGAAGGCTGGAGAAACTTCTCCCTTAATAGGTGTGCCTCTCTGTCTACAAGCATAGCTTTCACGTCTGACTGCAGAATTCACTATCCAACCACAAATCGCAGTGATCCAGTATTTGGATTTTAGCAGTCCCTGCCAGCTCCAGTTCTCTGAATATCAAGCAAGCCCTCACTTGGCCCACCTCCTTCCAGAGAAGGGCTGCCTGGGCGAGAGACTGTCCCCAAAGAAAATCTGATGGATTAAAAAAATCCCAAGTGACCAACAGGTAAAAGAGAAAGGTTATGCTGTAGTTTCCTAGATGTCCTTGGAATTCAGGAAAATTAATGTTTCCCGTATGTCACAGGAAACAGGAATTGAGACTTGAGTTATAATCCTCAAAATTTGAAGACTGAAATATTCTCCAAATTAATGGGAAAAGAAATACACTTAAACGTGGTTACAATTAATGTATTGAAGTAATAAAGTAAAATAAAGAGGTCAAGAAGAAAGATTGTGCCAAGCCTTCACCTCTCAGGCCCAAAGATCAGAATGGATATTTAATGCAGTGTTAACCCTGAACAACAGCAGTACTGTCTCTTCAAGTAAGTCAGAGGTAGTGTCTAAAACAGCATAATGAACAGAGCAGCAGCCTCCAGCTGAGCCCAACTATGCCAGGGGTGGCCCAAGAACAATGCCACCCCAGCCAGCCTGGTCATGCTGCCGTGGGATCAGCAGCAACCCCTGGAGCGAGCCCTGGCCATGGGAAGTGGGCAGGATGCACACGCAGGGGCGCTGGGAGCGCGGTCACCAGGGAGATGTGCATCACAATGGGGTACATCTGCTCCAGAGGCCAGCCCCTGTTGGCAGCAGACGTGTGCACAGCTCAGCCAAACAGAGCATGCACAGACAGACAGGCAGATGCAGCAGCACTCACACAGCACTTGGCTCACTCAGGTCCAGGTCCACACAACTCCAAAAGAAGGGACCTGGCTGTATGTGATGTTTAACCACATTCCCTCTAGGAAACTTTTGTCATGAAGAGAGATTACACTGGGTTTCACTTGACAAATAAAACATTTAGCATAGCTCAAAGATGTCCACTAAGGAGCACAAGTAGGACACAGCAATCAGGATTTAAGTGTCAGATTCATCCTCTTCCAAAAGGAGGTCATTCAGTGCAATAACTGTAGCAGCAAAGTCAACCAGCTCCACAAAGTCTGATGTAATTATGTTAACACCCATAACACCAGGCTTCTGTGCTTTCACCCAATTCAAAATCATGGGCAAGTTCCTAAAGAAATTGAAATAAAGACAATTAACCACTTTAAAAGAGGCACTTTTCTATACATACTCTACTCATTTCAAACACAACATGCTGTTTACAAAATATATTGGCTCATATTTATGATCAGGGTCTGGTCCTCACACTAAATGCAACTGGTTGATGAGATTAGTGCTTAACACAGTACGTGGTCACTAGCTATCAAACAGACATATTGGTCAGTCATCAATCCAAACTAGCAGGCATACAAACCCCCTCTATATTCACTGGGCAGCCTGTGCTTCAGGACTTAACACTGCACTACAATTTTCTCCGTGGTTTGTTTTCACCCAAGCACATATTAAGTCAAATGTTCAATTTCACAGCAGACCAGTGTAACACAAAGCAAGGCTATACCTGGCCCAAGATGCTCCCATGCCCTTCTCTGCCTCAGGGCAGGAAAAAAGTTGTTGGAGGCAGCGCATTGCATTTCTCCCAAAGTCTCTCCAGCCTCCAGACCCACTCAGATCAATGGGCTCAGGGAAACCAAACCTAGAATGAAGCTGTCAGCTCCATAGGGGTTGAACATCCTGCTATACATCACTATAACTGGATAAAGGAGAGGTGTGTCAGGAACTGAGTAAAATCGAGTTAGAAATTGTACAATGGGGAGAAATTTCTTGGACAACATGAGTTAGAGTGCAATAAAACATCACACTTTTCAGCAGTTAGATATAAATGGCTAAGTATGTTACCATTATTTAGATTAGTGCTGTAACATGTATACATTATTTGAGAAGATGGTAGGCTAGCAAATTAGCTAACAGGATGATAAAGAGAAAAAAGCAAATCCAAAAAACTTTAAAACACTCCACTCCTGCTCCATCAGGACAATTAAACAAACAAACAAACCAACCAAACTTATCAAGAACTATGAGTGAAGGTGTAATTACTGCCAGGGGACACACCAGACTCCAGCCAGCTAAGTGTGACTTCTTGCAAGTCTCCTTTAGCGAGAGCTCGAGAGCATTTAAATATTCAAATTCAGGGCAAAATTTCCATACAAGAAGGCAGGTATCTACAAAAAACTGCAAAGACAGATTTGCATATCAGCTAGCTTGTGCAAATGCACACAAGTAATCATGCTTATGCAAACAGCAGCATCTATTTGCAATTTTAGTTGCAAACAGGTGGTAAGGATGAGGGAAAGGGATGGACTGAAGGCAGGCTTCCCACTAACAGTGGCTTAGAGCACAGATCTGTGTCAGGAGACCCTCGAAACAGAGCTGCTCGCCCATTCCACGAAACACAACCATCCTTCGGGTGGTTTTGGCCCAGGAACTCCGTCTGCCTTTGGCGCTGATGCCGCGCAGGGCCGGCGCTCGCGGGTCCCCAGCGCCATCTGGTGCCGAGCGCGGCCCCGACACCGAACCCCAACAGCAGCGGGGCTTTAACCGGGCTTGTGCCAGACTAATGCCTCCAAACAGGAACGGGACTGAAAATTCCGAGATTTATACCTAACCTGCGATCTTCTTATCCACAGAATCACTGAATGGCCTGGGCCGGAAAGGACCTTAAATATCACTGCATGCCAACAGCCCTTGTCGTTTGCAGGGACACCTTCCACTAGACCAGGTTGCTCAGAGCCTGACCCAATGTGGCCTTGAACACTTCCAGGGAATGGGGCATCCACAAGTTCTCTAGGCAACCTGTATCAGGGCCTCACCACTCGCACAGTAAAGAATTTCCTCCTAATACCCAAGAGGACTTTTACAGTTATGGTAATTTTTAGCAAATGGGCTACAAGGTGATAATTCCATAAAATAAATAATATGGAAGTATCCTGGTCCTGCTGTTAATGCTATTAAAAATCACTGGCACTCTGTGCTAATCAAAGCAAAACCCTCTTACAGTGACCTTTCTCATAGGGAAATTAATTGTACAATGGTCAGTGGTATTAAAAAAAGGCAAATGGTGATCTAATTTTTGGAAAACCTCCCCCCCACCCCCTAAGAGATACAAGGTAAAATACTGCCCTAGGCCATACATCTCTGGCCATTACTGAAATCACTGAGACATTTGTATGGACAAATGCAATACTAAGTGCAGAAACATGCAATTTTCCTCTGTGGCACAAGCTTTTTTCACCCCCCTAAGTTCAACTTCAGTCAGTTTGAATTACTGCTGTGAAGCCACACATTCATCCTACATTTTACACAATCATATCACAAGCTGAAAAAGTACCAATTACCAGGAAACACATATGTACCCTGTTACTTTATTATTTGCACTAATTCTTTATTTTTAATGATTGCAAATATCTCTTATGAACAACAGTACTGAGCAAAAGCGTATGTTTTCAGCAAGCCTAAGCAAACATTGCCTAGTCTCTTTCTTGCTCAGTGCCTCTTTCAACACAAGACATGTTAAGTAAAGAACTGAGATAATCGAGACAAGTCCTTACCTATGAACAAGTGTGTTCTTCAGACCACGGACTAGATGCCGTGCGATCGTTTTCACTCGAGGTGTGAGAATTGCTTGAGATACATGGAAAGTCCCATAACGACTTCGTTCCCCAAGTGTGGTCTCCAGGAACTGTAGCAGTTTGTGCACGTTAGTTGTATTAGCCCATGGTGCTGGCATTTTATTACCTGGCCACAGGAAGGGATATTCCTGATACAAAGGGTGGTGGTAAAATATGAGAACCTAACAGAACAAAAAAAAGAAAACCAAACCAAAATAATAATTTAAAAAAAACCAACAAAAATATCACAATTACTATATTTTTATTTGAATAGGCTGCTCTACTGGTTTATGTTCATACAGTACTCTTGCAGCTAGTATAGCGGTGAAGAGGACCAAGCAAAAAAGTTGCTCTTGAGTCATGAGCATCAGTTTATTTGTTGGACTACTGCCAAAGGAGATGGAGATAATTTTGTTCAGCTTTGAGAACAGGATTGCTTTAGGCTTTACAGGTCATCAGTTTAAAATGATAAAGTTGCCTCTGTCATTTAAAGAACTCAGCTTAAATGCACTGCAACTTCTTACTGCCAGAAAATACTGTATCTGTACTTGAAGTTAAGGATTTTAGCAGTCTTGCCATCTTCTGAATACCTCCTACTAAGAGAGTAAAGTGTGCTGGACTGATTGGCACATGACTGACATACTGGCATCATGCTCACACTCACTGCACAAGAAACCAAAGCTGTCAGCAAAACTGTCAAATCCAAAGTTAATATTTTATACCTTGTAAGGTGCTTCGCTACAGCACAAAGAGGCAATGCTTTTTACCAACACCCACATTTACACAAGATTCATCTTGAATCCTAACATTGACAGCCCCATTTCAGAACAATTCCTCAAAGCCTTATTTCCAGTTTAAGAATTACATGCTGCTGCTGAAACCCTTTTCTGTTCTCAGTTTTATGTACCTGGGGGGGCAGTTACCACAGAGAAGAGACATTAACTTCACCTCTGCAGACCTGGATGGCTGCAAAGGAGGTAAGAAATTCAGTCCATACCTTAGTCAGGCTAAAGCTTATATGCTTCACACTGGCCAGAAAGACAACAGTTAATCAAATCCTCACCAACACAAGTCTGCACTACCTGCCCTTCCAGAAGAGAAAATCCTTTGTGAGGAGTACAAGGCTCCCTGAACACTGTAGTTTAATGATTTAACAAATGTGCTTGGAAGCAGGACAGAGTGGCCACACCATGGATGAGGGGATACATGTAAATGGAGGAAACATGCACACTACATAGAGGAGGTCGTAGTGGGCTTTAACTTGACCATCAGCAGCATCCTTGGTCCAATACCTGTGAGTGGGAGCTACACCCAGCTTGTCTCTTTAAAATCTTAACATTTTGGGCTTGAAAAACATTAAACATCCTTTCCCTACCTGGTGTTTCTTCTCCCACATGTACAGTAATGTCACATACTCTACACATTCAACACAACAAAGTTTGGATTCAAATGCTGAGCGGATCCTGTTGATCAAGAAGTGGTGATGGCTGTCATCCATGGCATAGAAATGATTGAAATCCAAGAAGATTACTTCCTTGGGGTGCTGCTCAAGAAAACTATTCATCTCCTTCAGCCCATCCCATACTTTGATGCCAAACAAGCCATGTATGAAGTAAATCTCTTGTCCTATTTCCCCAGGTTTGGAAGATACACGAAGATCAAAGTAGCGGATGCCACCTTCCAACTGCTCCTTGAAAGTCAAATTTTGAGTCACTGACCATTTCTTTATGATCTTTCTAACCAAGGAAATTCTGGCCAAACGTTTGATGGCTGTTGCTTGGTCTGGTCCCACAGGAGATTTGTCATCAACCCAGTAGCTGAAAGAATCATGTGATCCTAGAAAAAAAGCCAAGAAAAAAAAATTTTAGAAAAAGTGACTCTCCCAAAACACATATACCCATGTGCCCAGAAAACTGTATGTATGACAGGGGTGCAGAAGCATTATGCTCACGTGTGGGTTTTTACACCTTACTTTTCCTTGACAGTATAACAAGAGTAAGCATAAGGTTCTCAGTTTGAATTGCTTTCTTGGATGAGTTCCCAATTTCAATGCTCTCTGAACACCACAAAACAAACATCTGTGGTAAAGGGAAGCTTCCTTCTAACCTTCCTTCATGCCTTTTTTTTACAAACTACGAATCAACACCCACAGCTTTCCCACAGCCTGGTATATGACAGATCTAGGATGAGACTCCAGATTCATTTTAAGAATCTGAGACTTCATTTCTACCTGGTAAAGCCAACTGTAACCTTATACACCAAACATCCTGGAACAGATATCTTAACTCACGTAATGGACTGAGGGATCTGCACCCGCACATACCTTGACCAGCACATCTCACTTTAGCCCCAGGATGGCAAATAAATTATTAGTAGTTTGAACAGTGGGCAATGACTTGCTGGACTTAGAGGTGAAATAATTGAACACACCAGCTACAGTGTGGATAGATACCAAGCTAATGTTAAACAAGTTCATGAACACGTCTTTTACCTGGCATGCTTTTGAGTGACCAAAGGCATGGTGAACAGAAAATTTGTCAAAAAAATACAACCAACAATCAAAATCACCAGTCCCTACCAAAATGATGCACATCCAAAAAAGCTTCTGTAACACAATCTATACCTTGGCAGAGATCCTGCATGTCCAATATAAAATCTTTGCTTATTAGAAAAACCTCCAATTGAAAATTCAGTAGTAAATGGGAAAAAACCCCAAGAAGTAACAAAATTCCAAAATAAAAGTTTCAGAGTCAATGAAACATTCCTACCTTAGCCAAGTCAGCAACAGAATGAAGAGTGAAAAGGCAGTGTATCTTGGTCTGCACTGTACCAGAACAGCATAAAGCAAAGACTGATAGAAACTGATTCACAGTATACTGGAGTTTACCAGGGATTTCTAATAATTTCCAGCAGGCACCAGCAATCTAGTCAAGAAGCTGCAGTTGCTCCAGGCTCACCTTCCTTGTGAAGCTCCAGCCAGCAAAGACACTATTGGGAGCTCTAACAGACCTTGCTATCCTTTGTCTTCAGGACAGGAAAAGAGAGTTTGCCCATTAAGCCAAACGCCCCTGCTACCTGTGGACCCACCTGCTGAAGAGCAGAGAAAGCATTTTCATCCAAGCAGCTCATTTTCCAGCTGCCACAGGGTACAGTGACCAGGCACCATGCTGCTGGCACCTGTGTTTTACATTCCTGCATGCTTGTCCCTGCTTCCAGGACTACGCTTTTCTCGAATTTCCTCCTCTACCTCAGTCTGCAACTCTTTAAAATCCCTATTTATTGCATTGAACCTCAAGATAACATTTGAAGCATTCACAGCCTCCTTTATCCAAATCTTTTATTTGCATACCATACTTGAACACTGATGCATTTCCTGTGATCCAAGACCAGAGCTACAAACAAGATTATGATCTCAACTGGATTATTTTATCGGCATTTTTAATCCAGATGAAAGAACGGACTGTGCATAAACTAAACCTCACTTCTCAATAACCTTAAATGCATTGTGTCCATGGATTTCAACTAGTTTAAAACCAGTGAACAGGTAGTGTGAAGGTTCATTTTCGAGCTTTACAAATGAACACTAAAATGAATTCTGACCAACTCGCTAAGAATTCTTCACAGCATTTGTAAAAGCGGGTCTCTGTTATAGCTTTCCATTCAGTCTTCCAGACAGAAGTGAGAAGTGCCAAAGATGCCAGCTTAAGCGGCTTTTTAGTACCTGTCCCGTAAACTACATCACAAAGCAGTTTACAGTTGTGGAGACATAGAGATTTTTTTTCCTCATCTCCAAACATGCAAGCCCCAAACAAAATCCAGGAGCAAACATCTAGTGAAAACATTTCAGAAGCCACATGATACTTCAAACTGTAGATTACAGATATTTGAGCTTCATCTACCTCTCTGTACAGCAGAATGAATCATTCAAGCTTCTACAATATTTGGAAAGTAGACTTTAATCACAAGAGGGCTTGCCTTCTACCTTGGAATTAATCACTCTGCACAAAGAAATCTTTAATTTGGATGTGTTTTTTTGTTTGTTTGTTTTTTTTCCCTAGTTCTTAAGTCTATCAATTTTTTATTTTTTCTTCTTTAGGTCACTGTAAAGATGGTTTGACATCATAGAACAATGACATAAGAAATATTTCCATTTTAACTAAGACAGTGCAGCAACTTTTGAGACCTATAGGAGTCACTCACACCATTATGCTGCCACTAATACATTGTTGTTATCTCAGAATTGTCTAAGTAAATCTGAACCAAAAAACAACTTGTTTTCCTAACTCTGATCATTCACTTTACAGCTACAAAAGTCTTTCCTTTGCAGTTTGTCACTTACAAGGCGCTTTTCAGGATACCAAGAGCAAATTTTCTCCCTGCACTATCACAAATCAAATTCTATTTCTAACCTAGCACTAGAAAGCAATATAAAAAAAACAAACCCCAAAACAAGTCAGCACATTGCAACTTTTTCAACACATACTTTAAAAACTGCACTCCTTAACAGCAAACTGTGTGTGACATGCTTCTACAGTTAGAGAAGATCCTATTAACTCCTGTCCCATGGCTCCACTAAAAGCCTAGGAAATGGAGCTTTCCTCCTACATCGAAGCCAACACGTATACCTAGATAAAACCGATTAGAACATGAGTTGGAGCATTTGTAAAACATATCCTCCTTTTCAGTGCTGGTAGCACATCACCTTCTAAGGAGGGCAGGGAATAATCACCAATTCTGTCAATCATTCTATGACCAATACTGAGGCTGGAAAGACAGCTGAAGTTCAATTAGGTCTTTAGTTGTCATTTTAAAAGGCCAGTCACCAATATCTAGGCCAAACCTGGACCCACAATGTTTTGACTCTGGTAAGAGTAAAAAAACCCAAACTGAAACCCTGCAGCAACAGCACTGGATACTTGTGGGGCTGTGGGGTAACAGCAAGGTAAAGACCCACATCATCAACCAGGCCCTTCTTTGATTTAAAATCATAGTGATATACATGATTTAATATCACTGTGATATATTACCAGCTCAGGCACTGCCTTTTAATATAGGTTAGCTGTGATGTTAAGTACATGCTAAGCTGATTGCATCATGATGTCAAAATAATCCCAGTTCTCCTTCACTCTATCCCTAAGATAAAAAGTCGTGCTGTTCTGTTGCTATGGCAGGAGCCAAGCTGGTTGCTGATATATGTGATACAGCATGATTTCTTTTTGAAAAAGCACAGCCTAAAAAACCCCAAATCTTCAAGGCAAACTTCAAAGGCAAAGGGCAGAACCTACACCCCAAGAATGGAGCAGACCAGCCCCATCTAGTCGGGAGCTCAGTGCAGGAGATGCTCAGCAGATTCTCAATTCATGTCTAACACAAGATGTGTGAAGGTACTTGGACACTGCCCAGTGACAGCATCAAGTTCCTGGACAGAGCAAGAACCACAGAACTCTCAAAGCAACATACATTGTAAAGTCTTTTCCATGTGTACACAATCCCTCATTATCTGTTGTTCCCCACCACACGAATAATGTTCATTGCTGCAAATTATGCTGAGTACTTTTCTTGAGAAAAAAACAACCTCAAGAATTACTGAAGCAAGACATTTCACACAATAATTAACAACTTAAATATAAAAAACACCCTATTCACTAAAGCTATTCCCTAAACCTGTTGATTGTGGACAAAGAAACTAACAAAACTAGGTATTTATAACCTCCACCTCACCCACTGAGAAGCCAAAAGGCAGAGAAAAGCCAAGAAATTTTGTCTTCATTGTCTTTTTGGTAAGGAGAGGCCAGAGTCCCAGCCTGAACCATCTTAAAAGCATGTTCCTGCACGTGCAGAACATGGACTTACTGCAGATGAGACCAGATTAGTGTTCAGACTGCAAACCCTACTGAGCTGCTCTAGTGACATGACATCGGTCTAGTGCTCAGCCCTTCCCAAAACCAAGTCAGGCACAGGAAATACAACGAAGAGATGATGATTTGCCAAATGCTTCCAACTAGGTGAAGATGTGCAGCATGAAGTAGCAAGCATTAAATTTAATCATGAAAGAGACTGCACATTCAAAGACAAAAATTAGGTGACTACTAATCAGTTGGCAGCTTTGTTTCAGTTTCATTTCTTTCATCTGACAAAGGCTGGCAACTTCAAGGAAAGAAGTCACATGCCATCAAATGCCCAGATATTTAACTATCACAGGCTGTGTTATAGTTAGAATAATCTTATATAGGTAGCCTCCAGATGCCAGACTTAAAATGATGGATAGACCTCTTAATTTTATCCCATTTAATTGCAACTGTGGATTAAATTTCATTCATATCTTTAAACATATATTTTTTTTCTGCTTATACTAATTCCTCAAGTTAATTGTATGTTAAACAGCTCAATTTTCAATTCAATTTATACGTTAAAAAGATTGTATTTCACTGTTCAGGATGACTTTTTGTTGAAGCCCTTTTGCTAATGGTTAGACAGCAACCTTGTATCATCACATCTGCAGTAAAATCTAACTTCCCAGTGTGTTTATTTGTCATGCTCATAGATAGTCAAAGTAACCCACGGTGGAACTGAAACAAATGACACTCATCAACAGAATGTTATCAAGTCTCCAATGTCAACAAATACCAGCGATATCTTTTCACTCTCATGACCAGTGACAGGACTTGAGAAAACAGCACAAAGCTGAGTTGGGAAGCTTACATTGTATCCTGGGAAAATGTTCTTCACCCATGTGGTGGCTGAACACTGGAATAGGGAAGTGGTCACAGTGTACCAAGCCTGTCCAAGCTCAAGGAGCACTTGGACAATGCTCTCAGTCATAGTGTGGCTTTTGGGGGTGTCCTGTGCAGGGTCAGCAGCTGGATTTGATCCTGTGGGTCCCTTCCAACTCAGCATATGCTGTGAGTCTGTATCATTTGATATTATCTTTTGTTTCCACATAATACTTCCTGCAAATAAAGTTGCAGCAGAGGGACAGGGATTAGCATCACAGCAACAACCCCTTGTAAATTTACCTTCATGGAACATTAAACATATGACTACACAGCATGCAAAGCATAGAGATCTTCCAACCTGTGCACTGCCAATTGCTCAGAAACACAACAGAAATGAATGGGTTTTTGGATACAAGCATGTCTCCTAGCATATTGCAAGCCTCCCTGGTTCCAAGGCTGTGGACTAGTCAGAAGCAGCAGCTCAAGACACTTTCTGCAAACACCTGGCCAACCAAAAAGCAATAAATGAAAGTACAAGGGCAGATGAGTGTGCTGTCAGTAAGCTTAAAAAGATCTGAATAAGCTGGATTGATCTTTACATGAATAGAATACTAACAGGACAAAAACTGTAAGAAACAAATGTTTAACATAACATGAAGCTAAGAAGCAAGGTCAAAAAACCCATACCCATCCCTTAAAAGCATTACTGGGTCACTTATGACCAAGGAATCACCCCAGCTGAAGTGACGCTAAACTTCTTAGCACAAGCTTTGCTCACTAAACAAAGTACATTGCCCACACATTACAAACCACTGCACGTGACGCAGCACAGCAGGCATTACATAGCCAAAATGGGCAGAAGAACAGTAATCAAGTTCCAAAACCACAGGATGTAAGTGGCAGCGAGTCAATGCTATCCCACTAATGTTCTTTTAAACTAGATGTCCTGTGTGTGCCAAAACTGAGGGAAAAACAGGATAAGCAAAAGTGCCTCTCAAAGTCTAGAAGTCCTCAGGATCCAGGTCATTAACAATCTAGATTTTCTTATTAGAAGATTAACATCTTAAAAGTTCATCACTAAGGAAAAGCAAATCAAATAGTTCATACTAACTTGTCCAGGAAAAGGAGATGAGGCAGAAATAAGAAACATCCTATTGATAATCAATTATCTGAAACTATAGAGGTGAGTATATTTTAAGACACCTACAAGAATCCTTCAGATATTCTTAATGCAGTCCCATTAAGAAAGACAAATCCTAGTACAGACCAAATCCTCTTAGGAAAACTCCCTCTCTCTATCCAAGAACTACCCTGATTTCCCCCACTGCCCCTTTCAGGCAGTGCAACGGGATGCAAGAGCTTAAAGACAATCTAAAACTGTCAGACTCAATGTCACAGAGTAGTTTGCTATTCTTGCCAGCCAGAAGAAATCCTTTTGGCATTGGTTGGAGCTATTGCCATTAAAGTTTAAGGTCATTTAGCAATGATTTCCCATGTATCAACAATCTCAACTGTCTGCAATAGGAATGCAAGAAAGACATAGTCTTTACCATTTCAAAGCCTGACTGGATCCACATGCTCAAAAAGGAAAAAACCCTTCAGCTTAGAGTCCTAAACTCTTCTTTTGTGACCACTCATAACTGAGTGGACCAAGGGTTCACTCTCTTCTGAGAAGGCTCTAGAGAAATTATTACATGGTACACTTCCCTCTTTTAGCATTTTTGCTGGAAAAGCAGGCAAACAAACTTTTACAACATGAAAGGAGAGCAACAACCATTTATATCAGCATTATGACTAGTTTTCTCCATCTGAAGTAAAATTTTGATATGTTCTACACTCATTTACATCTCTCCTTGGAGATCAGTGAACAGTCAAGTTGAAGACACTTTACCAGACACACTTGAGTCCCTCTTTAGAGTACAGATTTTAATAAGTAACAGGAAAAAATATTTTCTAGATTAGAAAAAAATTAGGACCTTTGTATACTGTCTGAAGAAAATTTTGCGGCACTTCAAGGGCAGTTTGGTTTTGGCTAAACAGATGACAGAAATTCTTTAAAAAGAGAAGCCCTAAGACTGGCTTTTCAGGGGAACTCCTGCACACATCCAGTGCCTGCCAGACCTATGCCTATGCTCCTCACAGAGGGACATACAAAAGGAACACTTGGTTACTCAGGAATAGTGAAACAACTTGCATCAAACGTTCTCATCGGTGTAACAGTCCAGATAATTTAACAGACTCTCTAAAAATATTTGAGCGTTGCTGTTAAAATCAAATAGCCTGCTGTCGTGGTTTGGGACAAATTTGGGAAGAAACCTCCAAAGGGGTTCCTCTGGAAAGCAAACCCAAATGGCCCTTGCCCCCAGCCGTTCTAGGAAAAGAACTTCGTCAGAGAAGAGTGGAAAAAACTATTTAATTAACAAACATGTTTAATTAACAAACCAGATGCCCACAAGCACACAGAATGAATAGTATGAAACAATAAAACCTCTCACAGCTCTGAAGAGAGATGGCAAACTGAGGCAGTCCTTGCCGTGGGTGCAGCTCAGCTCACTCCGTCGCTCACCAGCCCCACTCCCTCTGGAGGTCCAGGCCCGGTGGGCCGCAGGTGCCAGCCCTCGCTGCTCCTCTGGGTTTTTAGTCCAGAGCAGATTTAAACAGTCACAAGAAAAAGGAAAAAAACAGTGCATGGAACTTCTCTGCCTCAGCTAGCTAAAACTAACTAAAAGCACAGGAGATCTCTGTCCCACTGCTGAACGCCGGAGCCAGGCCATGTGGAAGTCAGGCAGTTCTCTCAAAACAAACTGCTGCTGCTTCTTCCTCCCCCTTTGCTCTCAGAACCAGTTTAAAAGTACAGAACTTAATATACAGCACAAACAGAACCGACAACTGGGGATACAAGCATCATAAAGTCATCCTAGAACACCTACCAAGGTAATAAAATAACTTGTCTTTTCAGAAAATTCTGCATTTAAAAATCACACTCAACATCACTATATTTATGCAGATACTTTTTTCTAGTGGTTACCACCTGATTCACTGGTAGATGTGAACTAAATTGAGAAGGAAAATAAAGCTTGGTGAATCAGAACACAAATATTTCCTCAGTTTGAGCTTCAACCCAACAGATGGCCAGTTCAGCTAATTCAATGATCCTTTTAATTAGACCTCCAAAGGAATACTGTTTGGGAGGAGGATGCAGCCTCAAGGTCACCACCACTCCTCTCAGCATGCACAACCACAGCCTACACCAGCCCGGGAACAAATAAACAAGAAAATCACAGCATTAGGAAGTTCAGCAGCTCACCTCAGGGTCATGCAAAGAGAAAAACCACCCAATCCAGTCAGAGCCTAGTGGCCAGCTCTCAGCTGGACAGTGCTGCTGCTGCTTCTTTTCAGAACCATTTTGGTTCTGCTTGGCCATCTCCAAGTCAAGCAGTTCATGGGACTTTTGGGGAACAGTTGCACTGTCACATGACAGCAGCATTGGCCAGTTGGTGGATGGGAAGATGGCATCCTGTACAGAAGATGCTCAGGGCCCCACCACCTCCAGGTGTTCCTCATGAACCTGGCACATTATGACAGTCATATTACCAACTCAGTAATTCACAGCAGATTATCAACACAGGAAACACCTCCCCTTGCTTTCTGTCCCCCCTTTAAGCTGAACCATGGGTTTGGCCAGCAGGGCTGCTCCTTGTTAAGACTGCCTACTAGTTGTATTTGTTTGCCAGGGATGATGACTTCATAGTACTTTAATCATTTAAATCAAGACCAAGAGGCTTCTTACTGAGGCTCTTGAGATGAACTTCTCAGAGAAGGGCAGGAACAGTGGCACACTGTACTGTGGCAAGTTTTGGGCTAGTCATACTGACACTACCAAGAACAAACAATGGAAAGTTATTATACTAAAAGTTGACTAGAAAGTCAAGAGTGTGTGTGTCATAGGGGGAATTAGACAGCTTGACTATGCTATAGTTTGGAGCAGCAAAGATTTACTTTTCTAGAAGAGCAAGGACACATCTCTCCTTGGGAGTCAGTGAACAGTCAGGTTGAAGACACTTTACCAGCTGTTCTGAGTTCTCCAATATGGTCTTGTTCTGGCCATATTCAGGTCGATATGATTTTCCCTATTAAAAAAAAAAAAATTCTGCAACTGTAAACCTGATTTTTTCTGTCAGCTCTGGCTACCTACAACCCAGCGTCCCACAGGAAACTCCTCAGCAGTTATCCAACCTGATGCTGACAGGAATGGCTCCACATTCCAAATGCTCTGCATGATTTAGAAATGAGATTCTTCCACATGCTTTCTGAGGAAGCAAGAACACCCCAGCTGGAATCACTAGAAGATGACACAAGAGGCTCTGTACACCACCAGAAGCCACAGGTGGAGAGCTGTCCCACCTCTCCCTGGAAAGGCAGCCTGTCCAGCCTGCACACTGCACAGCAGCAGAGCACTCTGCTGACTGTGACATTTGGCTCTAGGTGTACCAGTGGCTAAAAAACTGCCAAATCAGCCTTAGATAGACCAAATTTGAGGTAGAACACAAACATCTTTGCTTCAAATTTTTAAAAAAGAAATCTTACACTCTAGGAGAAAACCATTGGTGTAAGGTTTTTTTTTTTTAATATCACTTTTCAAAGTGCTAAAGTAAAACATTTTACTTTTCCCAAATTTTCCATCTTTTAGCTCTCTTCCTCTGTGACTCCTATCAAATAACTTAGTTCAGATTCAAATAAATTGTTCTCCAACTAGCTTTTTACTAATAGCCTTTGTTTCAGCCAAGCTATGTGAGAAAACAATCACCCACTTATTCCACATACAGCCATTCCACCTGTTGTTCTTTCCTGTCCGCATCTGCAGCGCCATGACACATCAGGTTAACCTTTCTGTTCCCTCAGGACACCCACACAGTCCAGCACCCACCCTGGGGCCTGCCCAACTCCATGAGCAGCTGTTGCAAGCAGCTTTTCTGACAAGAACCACTTGTCAAAAAAATCCCTCTAAATAATCACCATTACAAAAACCTTCCCACCAGGTTAGCTGGGGGAACACACTCATTTGTATTTGGAAGGGGAGAGAAGGAAAGGCAGGGAATAGAAGAGACTTTTGATTACCTTACTTTATTTACGAAAGGGCACCCATAACTCCTCTGGGTGCTCCTGCAAGCAGCAGAGGATCCCTACCTAAGCCATCATATGTTTTCTCTGGAAGACAAAGAAAGAAAATTAGCAGCATGGAAAAACTACCCTGACCAGAACTGGGAACCAATCACGGGATACATATTTATCCAGAACTCCAAGTACACGCGCTACATCATGGCCCTTACATATTTAAAGCTGGAATAGTCCAGACAGGATTAAATAAATGTATTATTACCAAGACGCAAAGGAAAACAGAACTGCCCGCTCTCCTCTTCATGACATTCATCCAGCACCTTGGAGGCTGGACTAACAAAACACACAATAAACAAACACTGATAGCTGGCAGTGAACATCTGCTAGACTGCCTTGCTGTCTCAAACCAAAAGGCACAAGCTTATCGTGACCTCACACAGTGGAGATTAAGGACAGAAAAAGTGTTTCACCTGTTCTAATACAAGTATTCATGTAAACATTTGATGAAACAGGAAAATGGTGCCATGCCTTCAGATGCAGAGACTTCAGATTCTAGTGTTGTGGTTGAGCAGACAAAGGCTGTGGGAAAAATCCCCTTAGTTATGGTAAGTAAAAAACTCACCCGCATTGCCCCCTGGGAGTTGTTATGCAAATGTTACTAGAAAGTTCTTTGCTTCTCCGGTTGCCATTGGTCCATGTTTGATGCATTAATTTTAACATTCCTAACCGCAACTTGTTATTAGAGCCTTTCCCTCAGACTCCATCCTTATCCTACCTTATATAAGTTACTGTTTCCGCCCTGGCCCTTTTTGGTGAACCCCATACTGTGCATGGTTTCTCTAGTTTGTTATTCTACCTACCATTAAAATCTCTTCTGTTTCAGGTCACCAAATTGTGCCCGTCTCTTGATTTATTTGCCAGCTGGACTTTCTGCTGATATTCCTGAGGTAGCTGCCAGCCATACCATCCAGGCCCGGTATGTTACATTTTAGCACCAGGGTAACCAAGATACTTGCCTTTCTAAAAATTTCTGCAGCAGTTCAAATGAAATGGTACAAACTAGACATACCATGGTGCTACCATCAACTATCAGGATGCAAGTACAGGCAAGGAACAACTTAGGCTCTCCAACTAATTCTTTAAATAGCTGATTTATTTTGAAAGCTGATCAATGAGACCATTCCAGATTTTTGTATTCCATTTCTTGGAACATTGAGAAATAAGAAAAGTAGCAGATGCAGATCAAAAGATGACCAAGGAAAGTAATAAGTATCATACTTGTGATTTCATAAAATTCTTCATTGTAAACCAGTTTGAGATTAAACAAGCACTATACAACACCCTGCCAAGGGTCACATGCACAATCAAAATGCTTAAGGGTTCATTTTTAAACCCACATCCAAAGAGGATTACTGGAATATGAGAAAACTCTCTAGACTTTCACACAAGGTCACCACTTGTTGAGGGTGGTTATTTTTGTTGACTATATTGTATGCTTGTAAAGCTGATTTTAGTTACTTGATATTTGGCAACTTTTCATTGCAAAAGATCCCTCCTCTAATGACATTGCACAGGAAATATCATCTCTTTTCCTTGCATATGACTATATTGGTTTAGCATTTTGGCTAGAGTTTTTCCCAACAGACGTCAAAGAAAAACCCAAACACGGGAACTGATCACACACAAGATCTGGAGAAGGACCTTAATTTTTTCAAAGTCTCTGTTCATTTTGAGCAGAGTTAAATAATCATGTAAACACCCCATACAACTCATGAACAGCCATCTTCAACATTATTTGCTTGCTACAGGTTGGTTCTAAAGCCTGAGAAAAGAATGGCCTTCTCTACCATCAAGTAAGGTATTTCACACCATTATTTAATAGCTCATGGAATCACATAACAATGCAGTTTTAAAAGGACCCCCAGAAGTCACAGCTACCTTTTCTAAAGCCAGTGAAAATAAGCAGCTCTGAAAACGGAAGGTTTGCAACAAATGTCTCTGTGAAGACATCTTGGGCAATACACAAGGGAGTTTCCCAGAGAAGCACATAATAAATGAAGCTTCTTTTGTGTACACACTCTCAATTCTTTCAATTTAAATAGCCCCATGAAACCATCATTTTGTTCTTTTCTCTCTTTAAAAAAGGTAAAATTTTATTCTTTAAATGCAATTCTTCAAACTGCAAAAAATATAAAACAACAGATTTCATGACTTTGAGTGTTGTTTTATTTCAAATTAAAAGAAGTTTTACGGTTTCCACTCCTAGAGCTCTCTTTTTCTATGTACAAAGGATGACAAGGAGTGTGGGGGGAATAAATAAATCCCCCCAAAATCAAAACCAATTGAGTTCATCATTCCAGGGGAGAAAACAAATGTATCCCAAGATGGACAAAAGCAGGCCACTCCTGTCAGATGCACAGGGATTAAGCACAGACAAAACCACTTCTCATTTGACCTTTCATCTCTTTTGAAGGTAACACTGGTCCCCATTGCTGTTCAGCATCTGCAAAGATTCCTCAACTGCAACCTGTATTGCACACTGCTAGGAACACCCCCCTGGCTCTCAAAAAGGTTGCTCTGTCAAGCACAATATCAAAGCCCCACTTCAGCAAAATAATCCTTGGACTAAAGTAATAGTAATAAAAAATTACAAAAATCTACCCAAAATATCTTTTGCCTATTTGCAGGTTTCATGAGGTATATACAGGAAAGTGGTGGAGAGATACACCAACCTTGATCACAAATAAACATGTACTGCAAGCATTTTAGAAAAAAACCAGCATTGTCCATTTTAAAAGCACCATGGCAGTACTGAAACAACTGCTCATTTACTTGGTTTCTCTGCTGCAATGCTTGTTGCATGATGTTTGCAAGTGACAGCAGCACTGCACCGAATGCAATCTAAATCATAACATTCTGCAGTTTCACAGTCTTTAAGTGGCTACAGTAACAAGAAGTTGATGTATTAGTTCACTAAAACAGAGAAGCTTTTATTTGCCAGAAGTTTCAAAGTCTGCTGGCATTTGAATTTTATATGAACTTTGAATTTCCTTTCTGTCTTGCTTCCCTGTTCAATAGAACCGGGTCACATAAAATGTTTTTGCTACTGTCAGAAAAGGAAAGGGAACCATTATTGATTGAAACCTGGCATTTTAACTGTTCTGATTCAGGCAACAGCTGTCAGTGCATAGGAGGTGCACAGCCCTTTCTCTATATGCTTCAAGAGCATTTGAGCATGTAGAAGAGTGGTTATGTTCTCTCTGACACAAAAAGTTACTGTTTCTAGGGAAGTATCTCTGAATGTCTGCTATATAGAATCAGAATCAATTAGATTAGAACACACTGCTGAGATCAGAGTCCAATCTAAGCCCTAACACGACCGTGCCAGCTGGACCATGGCACTGAGCGTGCCATCCAGTCTTTCCTTAAAGACTTCCAGGGACAGTGACTCCATCACTTCCCTGGGCAGGCCCATCCAAAGTCTAATCATCCTTTCTGTGAAGAAACTCCTCCTAATGCCCATCCTGAACCTCTGCAGGCACAGCTTGAGACTGTACCTATGCTAAAACACATATCCAAAGTGCTGCTGAAAAGCTAAAGCACTCAAATGAAAACCAAGCCTGTACCAGAGAGTAACATCCAGCATTAGAACGAGCTACAGCAGCCACCCCTAAAATCTTCCCTACTGACACTTGCAAGGAAGAGCATTTTAGCCCTTTAGATGGAAAATCAGCCTAAATAAATTTCAGGTCATCTGTTGTTGTTGTCGTTTATAAGTTTATCTATCTGTAAATCAGGCTATAAAAGATATACCATACAATGGTCTGGGTTGAGAGGGAGCCTGAAGATCACGTAGTTCCAAAGCCCCCTGACATGAGCAGGAACAGTTTTCACGAGAGCAGGTTGCTCAGAGCCCCACCTCAGCAGACTGCCATCTGATAAAACTTCAGCTGTTGGGTCAACGCAACCGAGCCTTTTCCCCCTACTCGATTTCAGCCTCACTTAAAGTACCTGCAAATGCTCAGGACGGCCGCCAGCGGTCACATCTACCTTTTCTACAGGCAGTGAAAGCAGCAGGTCAGTGGTTAGCGTCTCACAGCGGCATTTAGGGATTCAACCCTCCATTCTCTGCTGCAATGGACAGGGCTCCTCTCAGCCCCAGCACTTGCCCCAGCCTCCGCCTCAGCACTTTATTACGGGGGACGCGACTATGCGGCCCAGGCGACTCCCCCACCACGGCCCGGGCAGCACCGGCCCCGCATACCCCGACCCGCCGCCCTACCCGGGATGGCGAGGTTGGAGAGCGGCAAGGAGCGCAGCGCAGGTGGCAGCGAGCCCATCCAGTCGGCGTTGCCGTCGGCCATGGCCCCCACAGCACCGCCCCGCCGGCGCTCCCTCATGGCGGGCGCTGCGGCCGGGCCGGCACGGCCGGGGCAGCAGCGGCACGCGCCGCCGTTATGTAACCGGGGTGACGTCACGGGCCACGGCGGCTCACCATTGGCTGCCTCCCCGCGCCGCGCCCCGCCCCCGGCCCCGCGCCCCAGTGGGGTCGGTGGGCTGGGAATGCGGCAGCTATGGAATCCCAGAGGGATGGGGTGGCTGCGGGGCTTTGAGCCCACCGCCGTGCTCTAGCAGCGTCAGCCCGGGCACATGGCACCGAATTGCGTGCCAGACGGGTCTGGCATGCCTCCGGGGGGCGATACGCCACACCGTGTGTTCACAATCTGTTCTAGTGCCTGGTCACTGCACAGCAGAATTCTTCTTCATGTTCAGGTGGAACTTCCTGGGACTCAAGTTCTGCCCGTGGCCTGTTGTCCTGTTACTGGGCACCACCAAGCAGAGCCTGGCTCCATCATGTTGACACCCTCCCTTCAGATGCTGATAGACACTGACGAGGTCCCCTTCAGGCTTCTCCAGAGCAAACAGGCCCAGCTCCCTCAGCCGTTTCACATCAGAGAGACACCAGTCCCCTAAAATTTGTCCAGCCTCTCTACCATAGCGCCAGAGAAGCTACACCCGACACAGAGGGCCAGCACCTTTGTTTTATGATGCTGGCTGGTGACTTAAGTGTATTAACTGGAGAGATTCACACACTGTGCCTGGCAAGAGCCAACAGCAGCAGAAGGTTTAAGGAGCAAGATAGCACAGGCTCAATCCCTCACCACCTGCTCTTCCACAATTCCCTTTCCCCAGCAGTCTTACACTTGACCTTTAACTGCACTTGGTTTTGGGCAAAGAAATTTCTCCAAAATAATTTCTGGATTTGCCGTGACAAATTTGATCCAAAATTGATCCTCTAAGATATACTTTTCCTTCCTTGCATTACTATGTGTCTTTGAAGGATAATGCTTTGTGAGCAAGTTCTCGTAACTGCTCCTTAAAAATATGCACAAACATACTATTTCCATACTCTTCCCACAGGATATAGAGATGACCAGGTATACAATGCTGAGACCAACTCCATCATATGTTCATGAAAAAAAAAAACCAACAAACCCACAAATATAATTCTGAAAGATTTTTTTCACTGTCAATTTACTAAAGGCTGAATATAACATAACAAAGATATGTATTTTGGAAGTGCTCTGTTTTGTCTGTAAGGAAGTATTTTTTAATTAAGCAGATATTTTTCATATGGTATATTACAGTTGGTACATTATTCACAGAATGCTTTAATTGGTATGCAGTGAGGCTGCTGGTTGAACCATATATTTGAAGTATACAAAAACCTTATATACTTGTAAATACACATTAACTATATATTTTCATAGAATACAACCTGAATCTATCTCCTACCATGAGTCAGCACTTTCTTTCTCAAGGAAGCCAACAAAGACATTTTCCTTTTAGATCTTTGATACTGAAGAATCTTAAACCCAGTGTAATTTGTATTATAAATTTTCACAAGTCACTCCTGACCCTCGCACTCTTCGAGGAAGAACATGGAGAATGGGTTTGGCATGCATTCCATTGTCCTGCAGCCCTGCTCCCTCTTCCCATTAAGACCACACTTGCCCCAATGTAGGAGACAGCAGGGTGCACTCTTCAAAGCCATATGTATGACATCATGAACATTTTCTCTTCTAAATAAATGTTTATCTTCAACTAAGAGACTGGTTATGTATGTTATGTTATGTTATGTTATGTTATGTTATGTTATGTTATGTTATGTTATGGCTCCAAACAATCCTTACCCCTGCAAGTTTATCTCCTTTAAATATCTGTTCTACTGTAGGTTATTCACTATCTCATGCTCCCACCTTTGCAGCTTGTGGCTGTCCAGAAAACGAACACTTGTCAACACCTTGTGAGACACTAATTTTGAAGACTAAAAAACTAAGGTTATATTGCTGATTTAGCTGGGAAAAATAAGCTTTGCTGAAATCAGTTAAAATTCGGAGGATGGTTAAGAGAGACTGGATTTTAGATAAGCTATCCCGGATCTAATAACTCATTGCCTGTCAAGTTTCTGTTTGTGTAAGCTGGGCTTGTAACGAAAAACAAGGAAATTGATCAATAGACCCCAAAAACACAAGGTGATTGTAAATTCTCTATCTCCAGAAACAGGCCTGGGAACAGGAAAACTATAGGTTTTACCAAAGAGTCATTTGTCACTATGCATCGAAAGGTTGAAAGTTTAGAACGAGGAAGACCAGTTTTACTTCCTCCTTTTGGTGACCACTCCTCACATAAGACCCCCGACCCATTTCAAAGAACAAACTACGCATGCTTAATAGCCTTTTTGTCAATTAGCATACGAAGCGGAGAAGAGGAGGTGACAGGGGTATGAATATGCATTTGTATTTTGCGTATTCAACACTTTTGTGGATAAAAGGCTTTGTAATTACCTGTGATCTTTGCAGTGCGTATTGGGGAGCTATCCCACGCAGCTGCCTGGCCGTCAATAAACATACACTTTCTAACTTAACTGTTAGAGAGTCTTTTGTCCGTCACAGTTGGGTATCGGTATTAGATCGATATTCATATTTTAATAAATCACTTGAATGCAGCTGGCAACCATCGCTGTGCCAAGTGTAGCTTTCCAGGATGAGAAAGCCTTGCAGTTCAGGGGTAGCCATTTCACAGAGGTTGGTATGTTCCCAGGGACATTTTTGTGCCTTTGGGCAGGGAAACTGTAAACACTGAAGTCTAGAACCAAAACTATTAAGGATGACTACTGACACAGTACTGGCTGGGTGTCCTTGCCAGGTCCCATCCTGCATTTCCCATCTCTCAGAGGACATAAAGATGGGGTGTGTATGACAGGCAACAGAGTCTGAAGAGGAAAAGTAGGCTCTGACATGGGAGAAGGAATCTAATCATATCTACCATGACAGCAGGTCTTAGCAGTCCTCTGCCATCAGATCAGCTAGAAAAGAGGGGGCTACAGCTGAAGAATCTCAAACCTTCTCCCTTCACAGCCTCCCCAAAACCTCTGAGCATTTGCCATCACTCTTTCATGGTACTGGAGAATGTGACAGCATCGGGGTACTTCTGTGCTACCACAGCGTAGTGACTTTCTACCTTGTGCACAGGCAGTTTCAGCACCCCCGGGTGCTGATGTGCAGGATGAGCACAGCCTGGCTCTTGTGGTTAAGATGGTGTCTAGATCTCCCAACCTGCAAAGGACATTTAGACTGTGTGGGACACCACCAGCTCACAACTAGAATGGTAGGAGAAGGAGGACATGCATCCATTCAGCATTGTGGGGTGAGACTTCACCTGAGAGCATCAGATGTGATGCACAGACACTTGCCAGTGATAACCACTAGCAAAACTTTCTTGTGGTTCAAAAAATCCTTCCATTTCTAAAAAAGAAGAGTATTAAATTACCTGTTGCCTCCACAAAACCTCAACCTCTTTCCATCTACACAAAACTTTGTAATTTTCTTCTGTAATCAGTACCAAACCTTGCAATCATGATCATTAATTGAGATAGCCAGAGGGAACAAATGGCATTAATAATTAAATTTTACTTTCCACAGACTAACTCACAAATTATGTAGGGTCTTGTCACTTGAGACCATTCAAATGCTCCACTTCAAGTAAGTGTTTAAGTGGCTGCAAAAATGAATGCCTAAGCAGACAGGGAAAACATCACACTATTGACATTTTTTAATTCTCTATCAAGGTCAGTAGGCTGTTGTATTTTTCCATGTTGCTGGAGCATTCCCATATGAATCACATTCAGCAATGAGGATAGCCTGACTAAAACTTTACTATCAATTCCCCCCCAGAGATTTATGTAGTCACATTCATGCCTTATGTGGATTTACTGAAAGCTCAGCTATTCCTTTTTGCCTGAGCACAGAGCACAAGCCAATGTCACAGGCAGCCCAGACAATCTAGCAGCTAAAATCCCATTCCCATCCTTCTAACCCTCCTGTTTCAAATGCATAATAAAAAGATTAGCTGTGCAGATCAGGCTGATGCTATTTAAGCACCAAGACCATATGGTTTTCACAGCCAATTCCAAACACACAAATGTGGTTTATTTCAACTTTAACACGTGTGCTGCCATATACACAATATAAATCCAAAACATTAACTTTTCAAAGAGCTTTAAAGGAACTGAAAAGAAGCTGATAATATCAGGTACTACAGGAAGCTTAGACTCTTTCTCCTTACCACACTGAATACCCTGATAACATGTCCCATTCTTAAGCAGGCTACATTTCACTGTTAGGAAGCTTTCTGTTAATGTTTTAAAAATCTTCATTTTCACCCCAAAGTCTACAGTGCCATGTAAATACACATTACAATGCAATTTATCAGCAGGCAAGAGATCAAATAAGTTATTGAAACAGCTTCTGTCTTTTGTGTACTTGTAAAGTCACTTTGCTGCTGATAAGAAAACTGCAGGATACATTTACAGAGAGAGAAGCTAATTGCTCAACATTTCATGTAAGTATACTCAGACTCCTGCAAGCTGCTCATTACCATTTTTACCCTGACTGCAATGGAATAATTTAACATTTCAAACCATCAGACACACTCAATCACAAAGCTTTACAGACATCACTGCATTTAAAATGCCACTTCTGTCAAGTGCACAAGTAGTGGTATTCATTTTCCATTTTACATCAAGTCAGAAAACCACCATTACTATCACAGCATTTTTTGCGTTTCCTAAGCCCATGACTAATACTTAGATTTCTATTATACAATATACGCTGTGTAATATTGACTTCCCTGCCTTTTCTGCCCACCACTCATAGCCTCCATGTCAGTTCTATTAATATATTGCCTGCTTCTCTCTCTCCCTTTGTTTGCAGTAAGCCTAGCCCTGGCATCTGTGAGCCATATGTTTGACAATAGCAAGCTATTCAATTCTTCCTTCACACCACACCACAGTGTTTCAGGCTGTGTAGGATGCCAGAATCAATCTGGAAGTCATCCAGTTTGGAAAGGAACCAAGGGGAAAACATAAATTATTTTTTCACTGATTAGAAGTTTTATCAGGGCAAACTGGTACAGGAGACTTTGAAAGAAAAAAGATGAAACATCATAAGCTAGAAAACAGATGGAAGAGGAATTTTAAAGACATAATCAGATGTTCCCTGAAAGCAAATAATCTTTACTATGGACTTCCCTGAGCTTTGTCTTGTCCTTAAGGAACAATTTCAAATATAATATGATTTCGTATTATTTCTATTAAAATCTTCTTAGATGGGATTAAGCAATCATTATCCTACTACAGAGCTTTTTAGGAGCTTTCCATTGGTTTATTGCTCAAAAGCTAATTGCAGAGTCAGGAAGAATTCCTTACTAATATAAAGAATAAATAAAACAAAATTTCTCCTTTGTATCCTGCTTCTTCTGCAGTTAAAGCGTACACAGCTCTTTATAATGTTTGCCACTTCTAAGGCATGATGGCTTTAAATTCAGCAAAGACCATGCAAAGTAAGCAATATCCTGTGCTGGTTAACAGGTATAATTTCTGTGCATAGCTTTGTAAAGCAAACACAGACACTGAAACAAAGCTGGAGCACTTCTCAAGGCTTTCAACACAGCTGCAAGGTGGAGAACATTCCTGAAAAGAGAAAACTCCATACTTTTGTATTAAGATGGGTGAAACAGCCCATCCCAGGTAATCCCAAGTGGCAAAGCCTATTATCAGCCACTGTTATCTAATGAGTCTGGCACTGAGATGGCCAGGGAGCCTGTGCTCTCCCACAGACTGCTCCCAAGCTCTGTCACACCTCTGCCTGCATTCCAATTATTGGAGCACAGCACACCATGAAGACTATAGGGGTGCTTCTTAAATAAACAAGCCAAGCTTAATTAATTTATAGGACTAAAAGGTGCCTCATAATAGAAGCCTCTGCAATACTGTTTAAAAAGGATGTGTGATTCAGAATGAGGCAAAAGGTAATAACGGAGGATTGAGGCTTGGGATGGCTGTCAGGTGCATCCTCTAAGCCCAGAGCTGTCCTCTCTGTTGTCACAGAGGTGGAAACCAGGCTGAGGACACCTGTCTACTCCCAACACCCTACGGGCTTGGGACTGGCAGCCTTCCCTGGCCCTTTGTCAGTAGGGCCCAGCACCACCTGGATGCAACAGACAGGAATACAAACCACAGAGTGGTGGGAAGGGTCACTCACTCCACTGAAATCCCCAGGCCTTGCCACTGACTTCACAAGGCACAGCAGCAACTGCAAACAAGTACTGAGAACAAATTCCTTCCTTTTGTCATTCTTTTTCCCTCACCCTGTAGCATTCACCACCTCCTCAAGAGCAGATGAAAACCACTTGTGCATAAAACCACCTAGCTGCTTGGCTTTCCAGTGTGTTGCTTTTACAGCTGTGTAACGCTGGTATTAAAGACCATATACAGCAGGCCCAGCTAATTTCACACTATGGCATTACGTATTATTACGTGACCTCAGATTCTGACTCGGGTCTGCTTTACAGGTTTTATTGTGTCATGGATTTGCATTTAGTAATGTGGTTTCGGCTGGGGTGGAGTTCATTCTCTTCATAGTATGTGGTATGAGGATTTATGAGCTGATGTTTTGGATTTATAGGAACAGTGGGATGGATAGGAACAGTGTTGATAACAGATATTTCCATTACTACTGAGAAGTGCTTACACAATGTCAAAGCCTTTTCTGCCTCTCACCCCACCACTGAATGGGCTAGGGGTGCACTGGGAGTTGAGGGGACACAGCTGGGACAGTTGGCCCCAAGTGACCACATGACCCACACCCTTTGGTGTCATGTTTGGCATATAAAGCTGTGGAAGAAGAAAGACGGGATATTCAGAGCAATCATGTTTTGCCTTCCCAATTCACCATTACACTTTAGACTGCCATTAGGAAGCAATGAATGAATTCCTTGTTTCTCTTTGATAGTATGCAGCTTTTGTTTTCCTTCTTTAACTGTCTTTATCTCAGCACATGATTTTTCTCACTTTTACTCTTCCAGTTTTCTCTCCATCCTACTGGTGGAAGTGATCTGCCAGCTGGGGCTAAACCACAACATTTAAGACTCTCTTAAAAAAATCTTTACTATACTCAAACAGCAAGCTTTGAACATTTTCCACTTACAGAAAAGCTTTTATCCAATACTCCCATAGCCACCTTCAAGCATCTGGTAACTTCATCTGGGCCAAATAATTCCAGAGTTGACAGAACCCAAGTCCAAGCCAATGATTCCACCTTACACAGCAGGGCGGCAGCTGCCAAAAATAATCACTGAATTGTACAATGGTCTGGGTTTAAAGAAATCCCTAAGTTATCACCTAGTCCCAACCCCTCTGCCATGGACAGGGACACCTTGCACTAGACAAGGTTGCTCAATGCCCCATCCAGCCTGGCCTTGAACACTTCCAGGGATGGTGTAGTTGAAATTGCTGCAGTTGAGTGGAGGGGTTTTTTGTTTGGTGGTTTTTTCGTGTGTGGGTTTTTGTTTGATTGGTTTTTTTTTTTTGTTTTGTTTTGTTTGTTTTTGTTTTTTTTTTCCATTCTTATCGTGGTGAGGAGCAGATAGAGGCAAATAGAAGCATAAATCATCCTACACCCAAATTACCTGCAGAAAACCAGGAAGATGGGATTGGCACGGGGGGAGGGATTTCCTCCCTCAGATCCCAATCTGCTGGCTGCCCCTTTCCCCGCTCCCTCTCTGAAGCCAGCAGAGGAGGGTCAGGAACCCTCGTTGTGTCCATCCCTCACCCCGGGTGGGCAGCGACACCGCCGCATTCCCGCGCTGCTGCCGGTGGAAGGGGACGGGACGGGAACGGGGCAGGAACGGGGAAGGGCCGGGGCAGGAACAAGGAATGGCCGGAGCAGGAAGGGGAAGGAACGGGGCAGGAACAAGGAAGGGCCGGGGCAGGAACAAGGAAGGGCCGGAGCAGGAAGGGGGAAGGGCCGGGGCAGGAACAAGGAAGGGCCGGGGCAGGAAGGGGGAAGGGCCGGGGCAGGACGAGAGGCGGGAACGGCCCCGCTCGCTCCGCGCGGTGCTGCGGCGCCACCTGCTGGTGAGCGGCGGGAGCGCGGCCGCCGTGCCCGGCCGCCTGTCCTGGCGCAGGGATTTGAGAAGAAAAGCCTTGGGAACGGCTGGAAGCGCCGCAGCCAGCGGGGCTCTTCCGGGCATCGTTACCTTGCGGAGCACCGCTTGTGGAGACAGCAGCAGCAGCAGCCTTCGGGTGGGCAGGCGGGGAGCGGCGCTTACCGCAGGAGGCGAACTCATGAGCGAACATCTCCGGCAGCCGTGGGGGTCAGAATACCCGAGATAATAAAGTAGCCCCCTTCGGCACGTGTGCTACGGACAGTCATCCTCGTCTAATGACAAGGAGGAACGTCTTGACTCTCCACATCCCTTGGAATATTGCCATCTGTCCGTTTGGGGGGGTTTTTTGTTGTTCGTGGTTTTTTTTCCAATTTAGTTTTTAAGGGCAACAATCTTCCTTCTTTTTCAGCGATGGATAGTATGACAAGAGTTAAACTACTGTGCTTCTACAACACAGACAAGAAATGCTCAAATTAACATTGACCCTTCCATGCAGAGAAGGTCGGTATAGTTTTGTAGGAAACGAAGTGTTTTGTGTTCAGCACAGATGATGGATGTAGAACTGCTTGTACTATAACATAAATAATACAACAAAATACTCTAAAAAGATCTGTTAGATCATTTTTTCCAGAAAGCCATTCATTTAATCTAAAGTCCTGAGAAATACAGTGCTCTGAACCCTGACACTCATCGACCAGTGTTTAGCAGTAAATAAAGCAAATCCCATTCCTAAATCAGAGTATCAATTTTAAGCCTGACATGATTGAATTTTAGCTGATTTGCATTAATTACAGAAGCACCATTGTGGTAACAATACATTTCCAAACAAGCTTAGAGGGATGGTTTCTTGGCTGCCTGAAGGTACAGTAATTGCTGCCAAAAACAGTGCTTCTCCTGCAGCTCTGGTGCCTTGCTTTAGTGATCACACAGCTGCTGACCAGGCTGAGAACTGTGCAGAGGGCCAAACCGAGCCCACCCTCTGCACCATCATTTATTCATTAGTGTCAACATGAGGTAGATCTGTAGCTTGGGCAGGACAAGGGGAAGACTGGAGCATCTCTTTCTGAGGCTTAAGCCACCTGGGAAACTACCCCTGAGATCTTGGAAAATGGGAAAATAGCAAATGATGGAAGCTCATTAAGACAAAAGAAAAAGAAAATTATTACTTTTTTTTTTTTAATTTTCTTCATGTAGACTGTAAATATAATTCCTGAAAAGCAGACTTAAAAGTAAGTAATATTTCAAAGGCATAGCACTTCCAAAAGGACTAGAATTTTTCATTATCTTTAGGCTTGCTTCAGTCCTTAAGGCTCTGGCCCAAAATTGACTTTCTTATGACTTCCCTGATGACAACTGGGTCTTCTTTGGATACACTTGCACCAGACCTGCATCATCATCTTTCATCTCACGAACCACCCTCCATGATCCAGTGCTGCAAACCTGTGCCAAGAGATGCAGGTTATTTTCTTTCTGTGTATGGTGCTGATTCTTTCCTTTGGTTTCATGGTGATAGAAAGTTATATGTTGGGTTATATTAATCCACAGTAAAAATAAATAATTGCAAGAAAAGCTCATGTAGGTCTCAAAATCTTGTGTTCAGCCACTGTTTCGTGTGTAACCATGGTGTCCATACAGGAGAGCTGTCGTCTCTATACATTTAATAGATGGACAAGCTTCAACACTCCTCAGGCTGGCAGTGATGTGTTAATCTGCTACCATGGACGAGACAGCAAATTCCCAGTTGATCAGCTAATTCAAATTAAGCACATGTAATCTCACAGTGACACTCATGACGCTGTTAGCATAGTGGATACGTACAGATACACAGGATGAAAGGAGCTTCCTAAGGAGTGCTCAGCTTCCAAAATTAATGTCATGTAGGAGCTCTGAATTTTAATATGGATTATTAACACCAAGCTCCTGTAACCACTGTTCTAAAGGCAGAACTTTTTAACTGTGTCAGTCTTTTGTGTGCTACACAAGGGGTGCAGGTGATTTTACAGGTTTTCCAGTTCGTGGCAGGATGGGGGATGTTGTGGCTTATTCAGCCACCACCACGGCGGCCTGGGCTAGGTGGAGACACGGCCTCCACAAGCTGCGTGTGGGGCTCGGGCTAATGACTCAGCAAACGCCAATATGGTGGATCGTCAAAAGCGTTTATTTTCTAAAACACAGGGTTTAAGTACTATCTGGGTCTCGCTATGTCATAGGGGGTCTTACTAGTTTCCTAGGGGTAATGGAAAAGTACTGGTATGCTAGAGGAGAGGGGTTTGTGTCCCTGAGATAAAGTTATCTCAGGGGTGGAACGTGCCTTGCCCTTACCTGTGACAGACCGATTGTCTTGCGCAGCGCCTGTCCCTTCTCTAATTCACATCTTCCCCACATCTCCCCCTCCCTCTATCACAAAAAAGAGGTAGTTATGCATATATATATATATAGATACTAAATGAGGTAGAAGGTTAGTATTTAGTCACGCATATATGTATATAGGTACTAAATGAGGTAGAAGGTTAGTATTTGACAAAAGGAAGAAGGAGTTTGAAAACCTGAGTAAATTTTTTGCCAGGCAAGTTTGGAAAAGCTTGTGACTGGCAATGTTCTCTGAATAATTCACAGCATTTCATGTTGGTGCATGAACAGAATGTTAGTTTGCTCTATGCGAGCTCTAACAAATGAGACTATCTTGTTCAGCAGGCATGGTCCGAAGATAGCAGCTAAAAGTAGCATTGCCAATGGGCCTACTAAGGAGGAAATCAAAGTGGTTAACCATGGAGATTGGTTGAACCAGGATTCGAACCAGCCTTGCTGAGCTTCTCTATCTTTCTGTCTCTGAGCCAGTCTGTTTCGAAGTTCTGCCATGGAGTCTCTGACGACTCCAGTGTGGTCTGCGTAAAAACAGCACTCTTCTTTCAGGGCCGCGCACAGACCTCCTTGTTGCATGAACAGGAGATCCAGTCCGCGCCTGTTCTGCAGAACCACTTCTGAAAGTGAAGAGACTGACTTCTCTAGGTAGGAAATGGATTTCTCGATCCTCTGCAAGTCCTCATCTATGGTCATCTGCAGCTGAGACAGTCCTTGGTGCTGTGTTGCTAGGGCTGAGACACCTGTTGCCGTTCCAGCTGCTCCCAAGCCGAGCAGCATTGCGATGGTTATACCTGTTATTATTTCTCTTTTGTGAAGACGGCTGGGTTCTTCGAAAAGGCTGTACACCTCTTCATTGGAGTGGTACAGGACCCTAGGAACAATCAGAACTTGGACACAGAAGTCATTAGAATCATTGAACTTGGGAAGGAACACACAGGGACTTACTCCGGATCTCTGACAAACCCACATTGCAGATGAAGCTGGGACAACCCACTTATTGTTTTTTCTGTTGGGCTTTACAATTTTGGCACAAACATTCCCTTTTCGCTTAGCTAGGGCTGAATTACCAAAACACCTGCCCCGACCTGAGACTTGACTCAGGGTAATACCTCTGCGGGGTGTATCCCATCTGCATTGATGTGGTGCATCAGCTGAGGAGTAAGTGAATGAGGTATTTACAGCAACTCCTTCATAAAACGGAGGTTGAACCTCGTAGCAAAGCCAACAGGAATTAGTTAGGTTAGGATTAGATTTGTTTAGGGATAAAAAGGTAGCATCTAACATACGAAGGATTGGGTCTGGGTCTGACTTGGCTGAACGGCCTATCTGGAAAGCTTTCTCATCACTGGTTGGGTCTTTGGTGACACTCGTGGGTAGGATTTTGGGGTAAGTTATGTTTTTCTCTGTCTGTGTGCTTTTAATCACCTTGTTGGGTCCAACCGCTCGGGGTGCCGATGGTTGGAGCCTGGTAATTTGCACATTCACCCACTCTTTCCACTTTTGAATGACCACTGTCCATGTTCTTCCCACTGTCCAGCTAAAATGATCGGGCTGCAAGACCGTCATGTTGTAATATATACAAATTCGAAATTTGGGGATTTTATAGCTGTTTCGATAGGAACTTCCCTGTGAGAAAAGAGGTGGTTTGCAACCTGCAGGTGCCCATGAGAACTGTAGGAACTTATCGGGGGCTGGTGGGTCCCACCCAGGCCCTGACGGCCTGGCATCTGTAACGATGGTTTCACAGCCCCAGTACTCACAGTACCCCCACCCGGGGTAATTACAATAGCTTTTCCCCGGGTTTGAAGCTGGGCACCAATAGGATAGATACATGTGTGATGAATGTGAAGACCTGGGAATTACCTTTGGTTGTTCTGGAAATAGATCTGTGAAACGGAGCACAAAAGATGGAGCGTTTGGTGTGGTGATGTCTCTGAGCACCTTACCACTGGTAAGGTGTCTCATGACCCACCTGAACGGCTGATGTGGGTAGTAATCTGGGCTGGCTTGTCCTCTGGCAACAAGCCCCAATAACAAAATCACACAGACATGTCGTTGATGTCTGGGTTTCACTCGCGTGGGTTTCTCTGCCGCTGTCTGACGTTTTGGTGGTGTGTCTCGTTCCTCTGGGAGGGGCATATATGCATTACGTGGTCGCCCCACCAGCATGTCCTGTAAACAGAAACTCACAATTCTCATTAGTCTCATCCTGCTCATTGTGAAGATCAGGTTTAATTGATTTGAGAGGACACCACCTGATTTTCCCGTCCTTTTTGACAGCTGCATACCCTCGCCCTGCAAGCATCAATCTCCAGCCCCGTTCCCACTCACCCAGCTCATTTTTAATTACAACCTGCAGGCCCTCCTCTAGTGCTTTGGAGGCCCAGTGTTTTTGAACGGGACTGTTTGCTTCATTTCCTCTAGGGAATTGATTCAATGCCATCAGAGCGGTTGCCAATATACGTGTCTGCTCTCCTGAGGGGATGGAGTTGGTTAAGCCTTCTGCTTTTGCCAACACCTCTATCTTGGCTTTCAGGGTTTGATTTGCCCGCTCAACTATAGCTTGCCCGGTACTGTTATATGGGATGCCTTGTACTAATGTGATCTGCCATTTAGAAGCAAATTCCTGCACTGGTTTAGAAATGAAATTGGAACCATTGTCTGTTTTGATCTGCTTGGGGATACCAAGCCATGCCATGGCTGTCAGCCAGTGCTGAATTGTGGCTTTAGAGTTAGCTTTGCGATGCTGTGTGGCCACGATCATTCCACTAAATGTGTCCACTGTCACTGCAAGCCACGCTCGAGGCTTCAGTAGTTGACACAGGGTGAAATCTGACTGCCAGATTTCTGAGGGCTTGAGACCTCTTGGATTGACCCCACTGGTCCACAGGGGTGACTTCTGGCAGTGAGGACAGGTGGCCACTACATGTTTGGCATCCGTTGTGGTGATTCTGCATCTCTTTGCCAGTGCTTTGGGTCCAATGTGGAGGGATTTGTGCAACTGACGAGCTTCCTGCAGCGTCCAGACGCCTTTCGCTGCAGCATCCGCCTTGTCAATGCCGATCTGGAAGTAGCCTTTGACTGGGTTGTGGCTGTTGATGTGAATGACGGATACTGTGCCCTTTCGTGAGGAGAGTGCTTCCTCTAGCATCAGGGCTGCTGTCGATGTTGACACACCTGGTCCTGTCATAGCCAGACAGAGCTTTGCCACGAATATAGAGTCTGTTACAATGTTCAGGTGCTCGTCTTGGAAGAGTCCACACACCAAGACTACTGCTGTCGCTTCCAGTTGCTGCACTGACAGTGTGGGGTCACATGCTTTGACGCAATGCCATTGCTCTTCTGCCTGCCACACTACTGCTGCGGTGGAAGTCGTGGAAGAAGCGTCTGTGAAAACTGTTGGTCCTGGCTGTGGTCTGTCCATGACCTTTGGTGGCATGTCTCTGTCGACTATGGTCAGCAGCTGAGTCCAAGGTGGTCTGGTGGAGTAGAAGATTTCTCCTCCGAATCCGATGAGAGCAAGGGCTAGGTGCTCTGAAATTGTGGTTGATTCTGTGGCTGCTTGCTTGCGGAAAGGAAGGTGGATTCTCGTTGGCTCAGTCCCTAGGTGTTTCAAGGCAAGCTTCCTACCTTTCATGATGAGATTTGAGATGGGGAAAATGCACGAGCTGGTCTTCCAAGAACCACCCATTGAATTGGTCGAGCCTTTTCAGAAGGTCCTTGGGCCAGTGCTCCCACTCCCCTGTATTGTAAAAAGCTTTGCTCGGTTTTGGTAAAAAATCCATAAATTCTGTTATCTCCGGTTCCGAGTCTGTGTCAGACTCGGAGCTCTCGGTGAGACTAGCCTCTGAGCTGTGATCCCACTCAGAGTCGGAAGTCGACTGCTGGTACACTTCCGGCTTGCTGTGCCTTTTTGTTGGGCTCCGCCCCCATCCCGCCTTCCGGGGGTGGGCTTTGCCCGCCTCCCGGGCTCTGCCCCGTTCCGCCTCCCGGGGGTGGGCTTTCCCCTGCTCTCGGGGGCGGCGCTGGCACGCCTCCTGGGGGCCGTCCCATTCCCACCCCCCGTGCTCACCGTGCCCCCCCCAAGAGGGGGTATTTCCTTTGTAAAATGACCTTGGGAGTGATTTCCGGCTGTGCGCGCGCGCTTCCTCGCTCTCCCGCGCGTGCGCGGTGTAAACTGGCGCGTTTAAGCTCCCCTCTCGCGCATGCGCTCCCGCGGGGACCCGCGTTTCCGGGTTTTCAGCGCCATGCGGCCGGTCACCCCGCCCCCACTCCGTGCCACGGTCGCCATATTCCAGATATGGCGGCGGCGGCACCGCCGGCTCCGGCGCGGCGGCGCAGCGCGAGCGCAGCGCGGGCAGTCCCGGCGCCGCCGGCTCCGGCGCGGTGCGGGCTTCTCTCTCTACCTCTTTCGCCTCCCGCGCGAGTTCTTCCCAAACGGACCGTGGTTCGTCCCCACCCCGCGGCACTGGCTCGGCGACTGGGGCAGTCGCGACCCCCCTGCCGGGTTCCGGAGATCGGGTGTCCCGCGCGCGCGGCGGCAATGTCTCCGGACCTGCTGATTCGCCGATATCGGGCGAATTTGGTTTCGCGGACAAGCGCAGGGAGGAGGTAAAGGCAACAAAACCGCGATATTTTCGGGGGGTTCTGGGGGGGTTTTTGGATCCGGGGGGTCCCGCGGAACGGCCGGAGAGCCCCCCCCACGGTCCGGGACATCCGGGCATGGGCTCTGGGGAGGGCACAACGCACCCCCCTCCCGCGCGTTCCCGCCGTGAGGCTGGGCATTCCCCGGGGGTCCCGTGGGTCCCGTGAGTCCACCGCCCCCACCCTTCGACTGCGTGACGGCAAATAAACATGTTTTCGCCGCATTCCATGTCTCCTGCTCCTCCCTTGCTTTTCGCAAAGCTGTCTCAACTTTTCCCCACGCTTTTAAAACTTTTCCACTGCCGGTGGCTTTTGTATCTTCCGCCAGAGCAACAGTGTAACTCTCCCACCTTTCTGAATTCAATATATCAACGGGCCGCTGAATTGTGCCCAAATCTATAAGCCTTGCAATAGCAAGATATAAATTCTTTCGCTCACAGCGTATTCCCCATTTCCCTTCCATAAGTTTTACAACCTGCGCGATCGCTTCCATGCCGATCACTGGTTCCTGGGGCGTCCCCCTTGTCCCTCCACGGTAGTCCGGAACCTGCCGCTACCGTCGTCGTCCACCGTCCAGGCGTTTCCCGTCCCCCAGGCTCTATTCCCGGGCTTTCGGCACCAATATGTTGTGGCTTATTCAGCCACCACCACGGCGGCCTGGGCTAGGTGGAGACACGGCCTCCACAAGCTGCGTGTGGGGCTCGGGCTAATGACTCAGCAAACGCCAATATGGTGGATCGTCAAAAGTGTTTATTTTCTAAAACACAGGGTTTAAGTACTATCTGGGTCTCGCTACGTCATAGGGGGTCTTACTAGTTTCCTAGGGGTAATGGAAAAGTACTGGTATGCTAGAGGAGAGGGGTTTGTGTCCCTGAGATAAAGTTATCTCAGGGGTGGAACGTGCCTTGCCCTTACCTGTGACAGACCGATTGTCTTGCGCAGCGCCTGTCCCTTCTCTAATTCACATCTTCCCCACAGGGGGAGTCCCATCAGACTCTGCCATGGAGGTGTACTTTATTGGAGGTGGTGGTGGCTTGAAAAACGGAGGTCTGTTCATACTGAAATGGAAGAGAGAAAATGCATCATCACAGAAAAGTAGCATAAAAGACATTGTAAAATGTTCACAGGAGGAGGTGGATTGGCACTAAGTCATTATAAGAGCACCTGACATTAGCTCTTACATACTGCAGCTTCCCTGAGTCTGTTTTATAACCCCAGCACACCTCCTGCTATTCATTTGGCTTTCTTAGCTCCCATCTCACAGTTTTACTTCATTCATGTTTTAAAGGAGCAGAACATGGTCCTGATGAACCATTAAAAAAACTCACACAGGCATTTTGCTCACACTGCTCTCTGAAAGTATATTTAAAGACTTGTAACTTTTTTTTGGATCCATTTATAAACAAAAGTCCCATCTCAAATCGGTTAAAAAAATCATTCCTGTTTCTACCTTAGCTGTACAGAATTTGCAGTTTTGTTTCATGAGGGTTTTCTAGAATCGTGGGTGATTAATTATAACTATGATTTTTTTGCTATTTTAGTAATGTTAGTAAGATTTAAAATGATTGTCTCTTAGGTATTGCTTTCACCAGTAGATCTTGGAGTGCTTTAATAGGGAATCAAACTTTGGTAATAATTACAAACTCAATGCTTCTTTTACTGGGATTGAGTTTCAGGTAGCCTACTTTCACATATATTATTCAAAACTCAAACAGAGCTGCCCTAGAAGTACAATTTCATTAAAACATGTCCTCAAGTAACCATAGAAAATGAGAGTGCAAAAGCAGCTGCCAGGGAGGCTAATAGAAATGGGGGCTCTGGGGACAAAAATTGACTGCTATTCTTCCCTTACACCCTGAAGCTGCACTGCAGCTCTTAAAGTTTATTTTAAAGATAACCCACAGAACAGATGAAAGGACTGAGAACACTCCACTTTACATACTGGTGTATGAAAAAAAGGTGTTAGTGATCCATGTACTTAAAGGCCTTGCGTGCTATGTCTCGTCTCAAATGAAAAGGTGAAAATCCAAACAGCTGGGTTAGAGTTGGTGTTGCCCTCTGTGCCACCCCTCCCACCTCTGTGGCCCCATTCACGGGTACTTACATCTCTTTCTGGTACTGACAGCTTTTCCTGATGCCTAAAGCTACCAGACAGCTGCAGAAGAGGAGCAGGACAGCTACTGCTGCTGGCCAGGGGAAAGGACTGGCTTTGGTGTTCCTCCCATCATCTGTAAGGGACACACAGAGCTCATCTCAATGTCCTCAGAGAAGAGAGAAATCTGGGCTTGCTGCATGTGGCTCTCTGCTCCCTGCCCTGCACGGTGCCAGTGTCAGTGCAGCCCCTCATCACCAGGCTGAGGATCCTAAACTCCGGGCATTGTGGCTCCATAAATGGACTTAGCCCACTTCATTCAGACTGGGTGTGTGAGCTGATTTCAGCCACCCACCGGTTCACTTGACTGGATTATTTAGGCACAGCCCAGAAAACATTTCATCCAAAACCCATTGGCTTTCTCTGTTTCCCTGTGAGAAGCTGCATGTCACAGTGCAGATGGGCACATCTGCCCATCCCAGCCTTCCTTCACAATGGTTTATTTTTGACACCACTGACACCAGACCCTGCCAAAACGTCTGGCCAAGGGCTCAGCTGCCTTTTGAGGTGAGCTCTTGTCAGCAGCATAGCATCCCAGTCGTATTCCAGCTGCTTCTCCCCACTGCAGTGCTGGGATTCCCCTCCCATTTCCCCTTCTGCACAGTCACCTTTGGGGGTGCCCTTAGGTCCTGGGTATGGAGAAGAAGGAGCACAGGCCTCCTCCAGCGGCCAGAGGGTGCAGCAGTGGCCTGGGTGCCAGAGGGATCCATGAGTGATATGCCTAAGTGTCACCTCCTGTTGTGCTGGCATCACCACCCTGTGCAAGGCTGCCACACTGGTGTGTCACCCAGGCTGGGTCTTACCCACCATGGCAACCAGCGCCATGGGCAGTCCACCACACTGCATGGGCCACAAGATTTCCCTGAGGCACAAGAATGTCACAGGCCAAATTTTGCTGCTGGAAGAAAGCATGCACTGGAACTTTACTTGCAGATGGAGGGAGAAGGCTGGAATGCCAAAAGCCTGTGGTATGAGGACACAGCAGTTGTGACTTCTCTTTTCATCTATTTTCCCTTTTTTTTAAAATCCCCTGTCAAATGGACATGATGCTCTAGGTTTTGTGCTTCTGCAGTGGCATGCTGGAAGAAGATTTGTAGGATAATGTCTCACCAGTACTGTTCAGCAGGCTGCTGGTAGGAAAGAAAACTTTTCCTCTGGTAACTGAAATTGTCTGGTCTGTGATGCTGTAGGACAGGTTACCTATAAAGATACAGGCAAAAAACATTTTTGGTAACTTACTTGGTCTTTTAAAAATGATGATTGTCTTTTGAACCCTCTGTTATTCACCCTGCTGAAAACAGGAAACCAAGTTCCAGGATATGGGTGTAAAAATTCTCTTGGCAAGATGCCTATATTTTTGGTCTATAACCTGGTGTTGGATAAAAAAAATGTGCTTTTATCAAATTAAATATTATAAGAATGGGAAAGGAAAGGAAAGGAAAGGAAAGGAAAGGAAAGGAAAGGAAAGGAAAGGAAAGGAAAGGAAAGGAAAGGAAAGGAAAGGAAAGGAAAGGAAAGGAAAGGAAAGGAAAGGAAAGGAAAGGAAAGGAAAGGAAAGGAAAGGAAAGGAAAGGAAAGGAAAGGAAAGGAAAGGAAAGGAAAGGAAAGGAAAGGAAAGGAAAGGAAAGGAAAGGAAAGGAAAGGAAGGAAGGAAGGGAAAGAAAGAAAGAAAGAAAGAAAGAAAGAAAGAAAGAAAGAAAGAAAGAAAGAAAGAAAGAAAGAAAGAAAGAAAGAAAGAAAGAAAGAAAGAAAGAAAGAAAGAAAATACCTGTTAAGATGTTCCAGCAAGCCAGCATTGAGCCAGCTTTGAGTTGCACAGCCATCTGGGAGAATGATAAGCTTTTTACCTCTTTAATGGTAATGAGAAACCTAAAGATATTAAGTGGCTTAGCAGCAACATAAAGAGTCTGTCATGACTGAGCAAAACCTCAGTCTCCTCTGTCAAGTACTGTCTGAACCACAAAAATAATCTGTCATCTGTTTATAGACAGTTTTTTTTCCCTTCCTAATACAGTTAAGCTACTGATGTTTAAGATCAGTGCTCCATAAGGATACATTTCTGCTTTTTCAAGCCATCTCCACATTCACAGCTTCTCAGATAATAGCTAAAATACTCAACTACACAATGGCACAGCATTTCCAGAACACTTTTGATGTGGGGATTCAGTGGTGGCATCATTCAAATTTGTACAAAAAGAAATAATGACCTTCAATTATCTTACAAGCCTGTACATGACAACTTCATTAGGCTCTACTGTGGCTATTTTGTACTCTTTGACTTGCTCTGATGCAAACAACAAATGAAATAACAGAGGAACCTGAAAGTCTCTGATATAACTGCTTACTTATAAATCCAAGAGAAAACTCCAACTCTAAATGATGTAAATGACTAACCAGACAGAACCAAGAAAATCTCTTTCTTGTGAGATGCTTGCTGGCTTTGATTGAGAGTTCAAGTGTGTGTATGTATGTATGTAAAAATGCATTAAAAAGACATATGAATTTAAAATTGGACATATGACAGTCCAATTTTAGGGCACTTTAAAAATTCACTGAGATTTTTGAACATTAATTCAGTTCTTTTCTTCTTGCTTATTAGTTGTTTGATTTTATGTGAATAGGCATGACACGTCTCACGTTCGTAAAAATGCATCGAATTTTACAAAGTTATATACAAAAAAAAAGGATATACGCTTAGAGATCTGATAGCACTGTGCTCTATGCAGCACATTGATGAGCACTATTTATTCTTGTTTACATAATGGCTTGTGTTAGAGCATCCCAGGACCAACATGGTAATGGTAATCGGTGTTGTAGGAGCCCAGTGGCCCTGGGAGGGCACAGGGATATGTGTGTATGCCTCACCAGGCTCACTGGTGCCTGTGTGCTCTGAAACTGCCCTCAATTACAGTTGCTGGACCGAGGACCCTACAAGGCCATTATTTCTTAGCTGATGTTCAGGCAGGCACAGGTGTAGGGAAGCAGTGGCAGGGACATGGGGATGAGTGTCCCTGCAAACGCACGGTATCCCCTGCAAAAAGTAGAGTAATTCAGCATGCCAGTAGCAGAAATTGCAACCAGCAAGCTGTGCAAGAGCAGAATTGTGAAGCATTAGAACCTGTCACAAGGTTGTGGTATAAATGCACGGTTGTGGGTTGTATGAGGGTAGATAAGCACCAGAGTGCTACCAAAAATACATTCAGAAAATGGAAAGCGGCTGCTACATTTGTGCTTCAGCCAAAAGACTACTCCCATGCAAATTGCAAAAGCACATTGACAGGTCCTGCCTGTTCCAAAACACAAAGGCAAATCAAGATGTTAAAAAAGAAAGTCACTTTGGGCTTTATATTGCTGAGCAGAGATTTTCTAAAGAGAAAGAATAGTGAAAAAATGTTCACCCTAGGGGTTTTTTATTGATTTATTGATCTTTAATGAGGCTGTCTTTCTATGTTCTATTAGCCAGCCTTTATTACTCCACATTATCTCATTATTTCACTGCTGCTCTGCGATTTTATTTAGCTTCTCTGGCAATTTATTTAATCTATAAACTACCTTCAGCACTCACTACATTTGCCTAGCAACTATCTCAATTGTAATATTATTAAAACAAATATGTCTAATGAAACTGAGATACTCAAATGGTTTTTCATTTCTCTTTTGTCACTGCAAATCCTGGACAGCTTGGAAACCTAAGCCTTTATCTACTAACTCAGTGGAACTAAACAGGGAAATTGCTTCTGTGAAGTGTTGAAAATCTGGTACATGTTACTCTAGATGACTTTGGCCTCTGCTCAGACACAACTTTTCCATGCTTAGTAATAATTTTTGCGTGGTAATATGGTGACTTTCAACTAGTAGCTGAAAATAAGCACACAGAGCTAATGCTCTGAGGAAAGGCATCACAAATTGAGGACCTGCTGCTGTGGTTTTTGTGAGATGCTTCAGATTACTGTAGGTTTGCAACTCAACATTCTCTAAGCTGGTGCCACCGTTGCACTTTGGCTTCCTTACTCCTCTGCTGCAGTCCTGTGAAGCACAGGAGATGCATTGTCTACTCACGTGCTGTTCTCAGAGTCTCACTGAAGGCTGTGGCACTGGGATAGCCTTTTGCCTCTGTGGTAGAAGTCAATGCTCTTGCTGAAAAGCACACAAGCTTGTAAAAATTGCTGTAGGGGACCATATCACTTGTTTTTCATTTTCCCCCTCTTTCTTCCCTGTTTTCTGACTAATGAGGTCAAACAGGTGTAGCCCACTACTCAAGATGCTGGCTTCCCTCAGACAGGCAGTACACAACACTGTGTCTGGTTTGAAAGCCTATCACAAGCTAGAAACTCAAGAGGAGTTTTACTGAGATAGGTAAATAAACTTAGACAAAACATTTGAAGCATTTTTGTATTTCAGCCTAGTTTCAGGTGAACCTCAGGAGCTTGAGTGCACTGGCTTGTTGCGACCTGAAACCAGTAGAGCGATGAACAAACATACATAAATCAGAATTTAGACAGGATGTCACCAGCACCAGTGAAACAAAACTGTTTTCCCAACTAACAAAAGGAAGTTTTGAAAAAGTTAGAATACAAGAGTCACACCTGCAATGTCTGATGCCAAATACCAACTTATTTAATATTTTCCTTTAAGCATTTTTTTTAAGTGCTAAGATTTCTAGAGCTCAGCTGGCTATTTATCTGATATTCAAACACAGACAGATGGTGGCTAGCATGTAGACCTTCATTTTCCCAAGAGAACTATTTCACATTTACTAAAAAGAATCTTTATTTCTTAACAACTGTCTCATTTTGGAAAAATATCAAGCCGTCTGAACAAACCTGTGAAGGTGAATTGCAGTTGTGCCTGATCACTCGAAGCCTAGGCATCTCTGGCTCAGTGATGGACTGAGTTGTTCCACTGGTTGTGGAAGCTAGGCAAAACCAGACCTACAGTTTTAGCAGCCTTGGTTTTGCTTCCCCTCTTCCTACTCTTGTTCATATATGTGCACTCTTCTCTTATATCCATTCTCAGCTGTCTCTTAGATTTTTGTCAAAAACTTGCAAAATAACAGGAACTGAAACAAGCCAGTATGTCTCTCTGTTTTTCTAAAGTTCTTTTTCAGTCTTCTGATGTTTTACTTTTGTGGTGGAGTTTCTCACGCACTTTTCATGTAAATAATGATTGTTTTGCATTCCTTTCTGGAGGAGGAGAGAATTGATGGACTGTTGGGTTGACTAGTGTGGTTGGAGAGGACAATTTTCCTCCTCCAATCCATAATCACTGTTGGAATTCTATTACTGTCAAGATCTGTAAATAAACTGCCCGTTTTTTACCTTAGACATCTCAGTGTGTGAATGTCGTTCTTTCATGTCATATTGCGACACCAGTAGACTAAAACAGAAGGCTTGTGCTTGGTGTCCTGTCTTTATAGCCCAGAGAATTTTCTCAAGAAGCTGTCCTCACCAGTGTGAGGACCAGCAGTGAGCCAGAGAGGAAAAGCGCTGACCCAGGGTTGTCATACCATGACTGGCACACATTGGGACCCCTGGTTAAAAGGCAATTGCTTCCTGGGCTACTTGCAGAAGAAAAATGGTCAGATCCGTCTTACAAGTTTGATCTTGTACCACCTCAACCAGAGAAAATGTATAATTCATCAAGGAGAGTCCTCTCTGTTCACATTGTCTATTTATAGCCCTTGTTGTGATTTTTTTTTTTTTTTTTTTTTTTTTTTTTTTTTTTTTTTTTTTTTTTTTTTTTTTTTTTGTTGAGGCAGAAGGGCTTTCAGTCCACTTGGACAAGCAGCTTTGCTGTTTTGCTGTCAGCCAGGCAAGTGTCTCTGTTTTGAGGATGGGGAAGGCAGCGTGGTAAGCAGCAAACTTTCAGCACTGCTGCAATCTGTGTTCCTGCCTTGGCATATCACAATCAAGCTTCTGCAAGCCCCTGGGCTTTCTGTTGAGTGATTCAGCTCACATAGATCATTCTTTTTGGGGCAGGCCAAAGCCTTGTGTTTAGTATCTTCCTCCAGTATTCTATTTAGGTATGATATTTAAGTAAAGACAATAGGTGTTCTTCATAAACTCTATAATAACACTAATTAACTTCTTTGTAAACACTAATAACATTCAGTGTCTGTTCAGTTGCCAATATTAATGAATGTATCCTAAATATTAAATAGATCATTAAAAAAAGATAAAATCAAGGTATTATTTTCTCATATATTTATTCCTGAACTGTGGTTAGACTAACGGTGTTTAGTGTACTTCCTAGTGTGTAAAGCACTGGAAAAAGAACTTCAATGAACATTAAATTTCTTGCTTTGAAAAAAAGTAAGATGGTTATTGTGTTTATGTGTCTTTCTTCTACATTGTTGAAACAATAGAGAAAAGAGTTTGATTCAATTGATTACCTTGTGTTGTGGAAGCAGGAGCCAAATTTGCTTGACTTGTGAAATCAAGAGAGGCCACAGATGCCGACGGGTGCTCTAAAGACAGGTTACATGGTATCACGTTTAGTAGAGAGGTTCTTTGGAAAATAATGTTAATAAATCACAAAGCAGCCTAGATCAAAGAGCTTGTAGTAGCTGTTGGGTAAATGCAGACTGTGCAGCAGAAATCCTGCTGTGGGAGTTCAGGATAAATGCTCAAAACACATTTCACAACTCCAGTGGGCACATGCAGGCAGCTGATGCCATCAGTGTTGACCCTTTCCTGCTGGCTAGCTGCAGGCATTGCTTATTTGTGCTTTTATACACAGGGTTCAGTTTGGATGCTGTGGGGTGGATTGTGCACTTGAATGTGCTGCTCCCCAGCTAAGCCAGGGCCTTGGCAGAAATTATCCAAGACAGCAGGCTGTAGCCATATCAGCCCAGGAGATCACCTGCTCTTGCAAGTTTTCATCTCAATTGCTGAAGATAGTTTTATGTAATTGTCCATATCCATGCTCTGGTAAAACAGAACTAGTTATATAATTAATGAATGGCAACGATGCCCTGCTGTTAGGTCAAGGAAACATGATGGCTTTAACTTTTCTATCACGTGCACCTCTCCGTCACAATAGGACAAATTTATTTACAGTTTTATCAGCATATTATTCCATTTTATAAAAATACATAAGAATGATGTTTAATATTCAGCATGCCATTTTACATGCTGCCCTAATACGGCGGTTTTAGCAAGATTTCTGTCAGATCACTGCTTGGGTAACCTCACAGCTCACAAATTCCCAAGCAGCAGCACATTGGTACTGAGTGGTACCAGAGTACACTGACCTTTGCCTGTCACACTTCTGACTCTGTGTGCATGGCATTTAGGCAGTGGTCGAGTAGAGATCCTACATATATTGAATAAGTAGTAAAGTATTTTTCCCTGTTACCTGTGTCTGTCATGACAGCTGATGTAAGTGTTGAATTACTGAAGTCTATACCAAAACAAAGCAAACATTCAGCATGAGAAAGGTGTTTATTCTGCTTTAGGAAAGTAGGTGATTGAAAGGTTCAGGAGCAAGAAAGTGTACCACACCTAATTTCCAAATAATCTTTCCATGCACAACTCAGCCAAATAGTCCAGAAAGAAACGTGAAGTACCTGAGGTAACTGTGCTGAGAAACCCCTAGGGAAAAGGTTTTGGGGAAAAAAAATTTTGGGCCCCTGGCACCTCAACTTAAAAACCAGAAATGAATCACATAGGTTTATTCCATACAGAGAGGTACACTGTATTAGCACAGATGCTGAAATAACATTTATGACCCAGTGGTGGCACCTGCACTGTTTCATCCATGAGGCACTTCAGAGGCTGCAACTCTGAGAGGAAATTTCAAAGACACTCAGCATTGAAAAGTGCTCACTGAATCCTCAGAGAAGAGGAGGGGGAATTATTCCTTCTAATTGAAAACTGTAACCACACAGGCAAGCTCAGCAGAGACACCATCCTACCCAAGCAGCATATATGTCCTGAGATGTCTGAGATGTCTGGTTTGTTTTTTTTTTTTTTTTTTTTTTTTTCTCTTCCCAGCAGGAGAGGCAAAGTACTGCCTGAGTAGGCCAGGAGGATGGATTATGTCTCCCCAAAGAGGTCCATGAAGGAAGTGATCTATTAAAGTTCACACACTTTATTAGAAAAACATATCTGGAAAGGCAGCCAGGAAGTACCTCTGTGTGGTCAGGCATGTGTGGAGGGTGTTGGGTGGGACTGCAGATTGGATCTTAGCATAGGCGGGTAACCATCCACTCTCCAGCTGCTTTTCTGTGCTAACACTTGTACCTCCTTTGACTGATACTCTTCTATTTGCATTTCAGTTTAGCCTTTCCTGTGCTAACAGGGATTTCACAGTAGCTGGCTGACAAAAACAGGACTCCTTACCAAAGATGCAACAGGTCTAAAAAGCAGATTAGTGAGGCTCTTTGAGATGTGCCTGGCTGCCAGAGGGTTCTGCACAGTGTGCAAGGCAAAGCAGGGTGGTGGCCTGATGCAAGCTGCTAGGCTTCCTTAGAGAATTCACCTTGCAGAGGCCAGCAGAGGAAAAAGTCTCTGACTCTCAGGGTCCCCCAGTATCTGGGATGGTTTTCTGGTGCCCAGTAGGGTATTGGCTGAGCCCCCAGAGCCTACCACAACCTGCACTTGCAGAAGTTTTTCCCACAAAACCCATACTTTTTTCATGCCATCTACTTACAGCATTTCTCTGACATACTCATGTAACCCCCTGCTAAAATGCAGCTGCCTCCTATGCAGAGCAGAGCAAAGCAAACTGCTCCAGGAGAGATGTTTCCAAAGGGCTTCAGCTGAGGTGTGGAGAGAACATTTATCTGTTTGCAATAAGCTGATAATAAGACAAACTTGCAGGGGAAGAGCAGGAATTTACCAACTTTACACAAATTAAGAAACATTCTATCACTTCTTTAACACAGCAAAAGTGTTGAGGGTCTTGGCTCTGTACTTAAGCAGAAGGTAGAACCATTAGCAGGGCTGTTATTTTTAATTATTAGTTCAGTACTGAAAGAGCTATATTCAAATGCCAGCTGAAGCATCAGAAGTTGTCGCTGTGGGACACAACGAATGAGACATGGACTCGCGATTCAGAAGGCTGATGCTCCGAAAAGGGGCTGGTTTATTCTCAGAACCTATTTTTATACCTTTTTACAATGTGCCCACCTAAGAGGTGGGATCCTTGGACTCATTGGCCACATCAAGGGTCAACAAGCAAAGTCCCTCCTCAGAAGAGGGAAAAGTAAAAAACAAGGTAGTTTACATAGAGTGACCTTGTTTACGGTCCCAAATCCCTGGGAAAGAGTTTAAGAAAAATGCAAACATGGGAAACAGTGACTACAAGAAGTAACATTAAGTGCCCCTCAAGGCTGGAGTTTAATTATGCTTGGTCTTAAATTATAGTAGATTACACCACCAAAATACTGGTTTATAGTATTTTCTCTGAAGTGAAAGCTGCAGAAAAGGGTTCCTTACTACCCATTTAGAGCAGTACTACAACAGCTTTAGGACTTTAAACGAACCTCAAACACAACCCAAGTTATTTTATTCTCTAGTTTATCCTACCATCTGAAACCGTGGTAGTAAAAACTCCAGCTGAAGCTTCATTAGACTTATAGTCTGTGAAGGGGAAAAAAAAGAGAAAGATTAAAGCAGTTCTTAAAAATAGTTATAAGGGCTGAAAATTTAGTTTGGGCTTGTGTCATACTGTGCACCTTTGCAGAAGGTATGGCTGAGAATGTCATTCTTTTCTTTCTGTCACATCTAAATACTTTAAGATTTTTATACAGAGTAGATCTATCTTAGCATTAGCATAGCCTGCAGGCAAGAGCATAGACTGCTTTAATTGGCAGTTCTTCGATGTGAATACATTTCTAGAAAACTGCAAATTGGGGGAGATGAGTAATTTTTGAGAAAAAATTATGATTTATCTCCCTTCCTTCTGTTTCCAGAGGAGTAAGTTGTCGCTTTTGCTGCAGTCTTACTTTGTGGAAAAACATATCAATAGAAATATACACAGCCACAGGAGAACTCAGCTGCAACTACCTGCAAGTAGTTGCCACAGTAGATGATGTGCCCCTAGATGCTTCTAAGAGATCAGCAGCTCAGTTTTATTGTCCCTATATGCAGCACGGAGCATACGTAATAAAAAAAATAAAATTAAAAAGGTATAAATATGTATTGGCACCTGAAGAGGAGCCATGCACAAGAGGGTGCCAAAGGAAATCTGTCTGCCCTTCTCACCAGTCACCCTGCATCCTCAGAGGTGCTGAAAACTGTACCTCCAAGTCTCCTGCTTTCACCAAAAAAGCAGGGCAGTATTTCTCCCCACTTCCCTAATCATGTAGCTAATTCTTACAGTACAGGTTGTAGGGGAGTTTCTCTACTGTCCACAGAAGTGCAGCCTTTTGCATGTTTTACTGAAGGTGTATAACGTAGCCCTGAGTCTGAGGATTGGATTTCCCAGGGAGCCACGAGCGCTCTGTGAGAAACACATGATTATAACAGCTCACTGGTGCCTTGTGGCTGTGCTAGAGTATCTTTGGGTATGGGCAGTACAGCAAGATTCTGCTTAAACAAACAAGTGTCTTCTTTTTGTGCAGGAGTTTCTTAGTTCATTCAGAGGCTTGAGCAAAGATTTGAGCCAAAAAACCTGCCAGAGCGTTCAAGCTGTGTGATGAACTTGTACAATAAAGGTTCTATACTGTTGGCATTTCTTCATTATTTCAAATAACAAGAGAATACGTGTGTTTGGTGTTCTTAACATGTTAGATGTGTCCTATCGATGAAAAACCTACCGAAGGAAACAAATATTTCTTCTGATGAAATATTCCTTGTTTCATTTCCTGGGAAGAGAAACAGACACACACACGAGAATGTCTTATGTGTCTCATGGCTTCCTTGCAGCATCAGTATTGACCTCAACTCATAGAAACCTTCACTGTCTTGCAAGTCTTCTTGTACCACAGAAATTTCTTGGGGAGAGAAAAAAAAAAAAAAGGCCCTCTTGTTACACTCCAAACTATAAATCAGATCTGTGCAAAATATTGGTACTAGAAAGTAGGCTCATATATGCAGGTTTCCTTTGCTGAGGCACTGTCAAAGATTCGGCAAGAATCGTGAGGTCATGCCAAACCATAGTTCCCATCCCTGGTCACAGCCATTTGCCAGCTGCTACCTTTGAGGAGGCCTGGTGCTCTCCCCTTCAACCAGACAGACAGCCACTGGTTCCCTGTGGCAGGAATGGGTAACAGTCATGACTTTCCCTGGGAACCACTCCTGCAGCCATGCTGTTTCCCTGCAGACAGGTTGCTTTACCTCCAGGCTGCTCCGTCAGGCTCGCTCTGTCTATGTACCACAGGAGGCTTGGCTTGGGAAACACCTTCCTCACGATACAGCTCACATTTGGCTGTGGGACAGCACAAGGCACTTGTTAGGTTACATATATATATATATATTTATATACTCACACACAAATATATATGTACTCATATTAGGTGAGCCTCTGATGTTTCCCTCCTGGCTGCCAGCTTCCAAACTCCTGTATTGACAGTGCTTGTTTATTCACAATCCTGCTCTGGAAGCAAGCACTTGCTTCCCCTTTATTGTGTTTCTTGCCCACTCCCCTCATTTTTATGACTGCAGACACTGTTGAATGAGAGCCCAGGGATACCCCTGTTGCCCTGGGTATCAGGACTCCAACCCCCTCCAGTCCTGTGCTGTGGCTGGAAAGATGTAGAGTGACCCCCAATCTCCTGTTCCCAGCAACAAACACTCACATGGAAAAACACTGGAACTGGTAATGGACACAGTGTGCGTGAGAAGAATGAGACACTTTCTGATTGCCATGTAAATTCTTTCTTCACTAGGCAGATAAAGAGACAATTCCCATGAAAAAGCCTGCCTAGCCCAATGATAGGTTGAATATACAAAATTGAGTACCTTTGTAGCAGACATAATACGTATGAGATTTCCAGAAATCACAAGGAATTGGATACTTTAGACACAGTAGTCCTGCTTCTATGCCAGTTGTTCCAAAGATTTGTGTTTGTGCTCTGTTTAATTTCTAAGCAAACAATAGATAGGCAGGACCTCAAAATCAAGGGTAGATGAAGGGTTGGACACTAGCAGTGAGAGGTCTCATCCTCGTGCTGCCCGGACCTTCCCAAGTATGTTTATTTAGCAGGTTATGACACTGCTAACTACTAAACACTGTTACAAGAGAAATGGCCTTGTTCTTTCCAACAGAAGAAAAAAGCATGTGCTACTCATACAGCACAAACCTCTCTTGCTCCCTCATTCAAAGAAAGTGGTTCCCACATTTAGTTGAAAGCAAGCTTGATGAATTGAAGCCAGCAGAAGTCATTTATTCAGTACGAAGACTGAAATTATCCAGCTGAAACTCTTTCCCTGCCATGACAAACAGCACCTGAGCTTGTAGTGTAATTGCTTTCTCCTATTTTCCTTTTCATTATTCTCTTATTTTTCAGGCACGTTTAGGTCGTAATACTTTATAAATTCTTTCTATGAAGAAATAGAAACCTGATATCCTCACTAGATTTAAGCCCTGCAAAAACAAACAAACAAACAAAAAAACAAACAAACAAAAAACCAACCAACCAACCAAACAAACAAACAAAACCACAAACCACCACAGGCAGAAAAGAGACGTAAAGAAGTTGGTGTTTGTTTGGAGGTGAAGAACAGACAAAGGCTCCTGGGGGAGTTTCTATTGCCCAGTCCTGTGATAGCGGCATCCCTTGCTCTGTTCAACAGGACAGTGCAGACAAAAGCTTGCAATGTCCAACATCACACCCAGAAATAGGTCACCAGGAAAATTATACCAGTTTGCAGAACCAACTGACTCATGGATTGTGTGAAGTGGGTGGTTATGGATAGTACAATGTTCTATCTGCCTACAAGCTCTGTTTCCAAGGAAAACCTTCTTGATTTGAGATACTTTGCAGATCAAAAGTTTTAACTTGGAGAGATGAAACAGGAAGCAAAGCACCATAGTAAATAGCCAGAGAGGCTTACTGGTCAGTCATATGAGCCATAAATATGTTTCATGCCAAGCATAGCCAACACAATTCAACAGACTTTTAGGTTTTGCCATTACCAAAACTAAAACAGAAGCCCTCACAACAGAGTAGTCCTTAGCTAGCTCTGGTTTGTGCTCACTGCTGTGGGCGTGGGAGTCACTCAGAGGAAAGGGCATGAGCGCCTCAGGTTAACTCAATGCCTTGCCTGCTGCCCTGTGAGCTCAGTCACTTGGAGGTCCCTCCTATGCCTGACTCAGCTCAGCTTGCCTGGCCCTGCTGGGGTGGCATGGTGGCTGTCAGAGGCATCACTCTTCACCTCCAAAATTGCTCACCTTCTGCGAGGTGCTGGCTGAGCCCTCCTGCAGGCTAACGAAGATCTCAGGATAAGCTGGAAAGCAAACATAAATGTATTAGTGAAATGGACACTTTGCAGATCACAGTAACAGCTTTTAATAACACTTAACAGCCCTATATCATAAGAAGAGTAGAAATAAAATCCTACCTCCAGCCACACATCAAGCAAGATAAAAAGCATGCACAGCTGTAATTTGAGATCAAGGAAGTGGTTTACAAGGCTGTATCAGCAGCTACTGCCACAGGATTTCACTGCCTACCCCGACTAGCCTTGGGTGGCTTTGCTGGGGAAATAAACTGAAACCATCCTGCAGCCACAGCTCTGGCAGCACAGCCACCCTTCTCGGGCCCCATGAAATCGAACATACCCCAGCTGCTGGTTCCTCTGTGTGCTTGCCAAAGGTATCTCTGAAGGCTTTCGCCATCCCCCAAAATGTTGATTGGTTTTGGGTGCCAGCCACCCTGACGCTGTTGCCTGCACAGACATGTGCCAATGTCCCCCACAAATGCTTCCCGCCTTGCCAGGAAGCCCAGAGCCCGCCCTCACAGCAGAGCAGCAGGGCACTGATGACTACATCCACAGCATCCACAAAAAACCTGTTTTCTTCTGGTTTTGCAGCATTTTGGTTCTGGGCACAGCTGGCTGTATTAATTAAAGCTATCAGGTACCATAAGCCTCCCTAAACTACATTTCTAAATTAGCCATTGGGATATTTGGTTTGGAGCAATATAGACTGACTTACTATGTAAGGACTACGGAAAATGTGTTAATATATAACAAATCTCAAAAGCCTCAGATAAATTTGGCTTCTGGCCCTTTCTGAGCCCTGGAACTGGACTGGAAACAAGTGCTCTCCCTGAATTACTTAGGAGATCCAAAATTTCTTATCTTTCCAACCTAAACCTCACTTTAATCTCTACCATTAAAATAATTTTCTCTTTTTCTTACCCTGTTAATTGATATAGGAGCATCTCAGTTAATTACATTCCCCCCTGAGGTGAACTATTCAGGTTTCCCTGTTGTTTTATATAGCTAATCCACCAAGGACCCTCCTGATTTTATTTTTAATTTCCATTTTTCTGCCTGATATTACTGATAGATTCTGCCTGGGCATGACTTACATTTAATTATCATGGCCTTATGGTTTTCTGGACTTTTTTCTTTTTTTTTTTTTTAGTGGAATTTACTGTTTTTTTAAATTTCTTCTGGGTTTTGGGTTTTTCTGGTTTTTTGGAGGGTGGGGTGGGGCAGGGTTTATAGATTGGTCCTATCAGGAAGTGAGTGTCCTAAGATTTCATTCTTTCTTCTTTGCCCAAACTATACAGATGGTAGTGGAGCTGGCAGAAGACAAACAGACTTTTTCAGATACAGGGAAAAGTCTGGTAAATCTGGATCCTCTAATCTCTACAGAAGTTGGCTGGGAAGCTAAATGATAATGATAATGATGTCTGGTCTAGAGCATGCTCTTTTTTTTTTTTTTTTTTTTTTTTTTTTTTTTTTTTTTTGACAAGAATGGGTATGCTTTTCCACACCTGTATTGAATGCTGTCTTCTGCTTTCTCAGAAGATGTGTTTGCTGGGTAGCTGTTCTGGCAGGGCAGCTCTCACACATAGCTCTGAATGGTCTAATAGATCTTTTCCAATTAACATCTCAGCCCCTGTTAACACTTCGACATTCATTTGTCTTGCTGGCATATTTACCAATGTTTTGGATCTAGCAGAAATTCAATATTTAGTTCAGTAGTTTCTGCTATTGAGCTTTTACTTTTACAAAAAGGAAAAAAATCAATATTTGGCAAAGTTAGACATGAAAAGGCCATACCTTTTCACAGAAACTTGTATCTAAAAGAACTCTATTCTAGAAGAGAAATATTTTAAAGTATTTCAATCCAAAAGCACCCTCTTAAAAAAAACTATCTTGATTGAATATCTGTTTTTACCCAACATACCAAGACTCTCAACTTCCTTGAGAGATCTTTTCATGCTTTCTCCATCCTCTCTGTTCTAATTCTCAGCCTCACTTGGGCCACCTCACACAAATGTGAGGTAACACTCTTTGGCACCCCTCAGACATGGCCTGTCTCTGCTGTGTTTAGCCCTGCCTGAAGTATTTTTCAGAGGAATCCTGCATGAGGAGTTTTACACAGGCACCACCTTCTCCTCCTGTCTTTACAGCTCTGTGCTGCAATAGCTGCCTGTCCTCCCTGCCTGACTTTTAAGCCACCCAGCTCAAGGGTTTCAATTACATGAGTGTTTGGGTGACAGGGGAGGTGCTAGCTTGCCAAGATGGGAAAACCTCCCCAGGTTTCAACTGGCCTTTTTTCCCTGGCTGTGCCCTTGCTAATGGCCAGGATGACAGATATAACCAACATAAGGTGCTGTTGACTTTGTATGCATATACTGTCTTCAGGTTCTGTCCCACCTATTTGAGCCTGGATCTAATTGCCAGAACACAAATATTCATTTCTTTATTCTCTGGTCAGCACAAGGAACAAGAGAGGTGCTGCCATCTGAAAGGGCTCCTTGTCCCCAGGTGTCACCTAGAGAGTGCTGGATTGTCCTGGGCAGTGTTTCTGAGGTGCTGCAGAGGGCTGCAGGCTGGCTTGGGGCAGGCTTTAAGCCCTCTGACCTTGGTCTCTCCTCCTGCTACAGCACAAGAGAGTAAATGAAGAAAGGCGGGGATGGTGCAGTCGTAAGTGGCACGACTTCAACAAATGGTGACAGGAAAGAATGAGACAGGATGAAAAATAGTTATTTCACCTGCAAAATTTAGACATGAAAGGGCTAGGACCACAAAAGCACACTTCCTCTGAGTGGTGGACTTTACTTACCTGAGGTCTGAGAGACTTTCCTCAGCACCCACTGCAAACCTCAGGGCTCTCAGGGAGCCCCTGCACCCAGCTCTGCCCTTGAGACCCCTGTGAGAGAGGCTGGTGACACAGCACCCTGCTCCAAAACCAGCCAGCACTTCCTGGGAAATACAGACTGTTCACCACCAAGGGCCACAGCTGCTTTCTCTAGTTTGCCTCTCTACCCTGATGTACTGATATTTTGATGTGAGTTCATGCACAGCTAAGCACACATCTCACAGTAATTCCACGAAAAAGCCAAATAAAGCAACCTCTTAGTAAGAGACACACAAATCTAGGCAAGAACATCAGCAGTGATGGAAGAGAGAGAGTTCAAATATGTTAGTATCCTTGAATGCTTACCCAGGTAACGCTGCTATTTGAGAAATGTGGATTTTAGGAAGTGTCTGAATCATGCAAACGCAAGAGGAGGTTTCAGATAATTAACTTCTATTTTTATTTATTTTACATCAGCGACCAACAGCCCCCAGACACATTTTGGTTTTTTTCAGCTGCTCCCTGTTGAACCTTTGAATTCAGAGCATCAGCCTTGAATGGCCATGCCATCATCAAGTTGTGGGCTTCCTTGGACAATCAGCTACAGTCAAGGGACTGTTGACAGACCCAGTATTTAACACTCATTTACTTTCTGAGCTTTGGAAATATGTTTCCAAGACCAACTGATCTCTAAAGAGAAAATAAAGCCTGGTTTTCAAGTGGGCAGCAATTTTGTGATTCAGTTGTACCTTAGTGATTGTAGAGCAATTCCTAAGCCACTTGAAAGGGAACAAGACAAGTAACTAAAGAAGGGGAAGGCTTACAAAATGAAATGCCAGCCCACATGTTTGCAGTACACAGGTTCTGCCACTCCTGACAAATTTGAGGCTCCCATCAGGACCCTCATTTCCAGAGCCAGACCCTTTGGCAGCAGTTGCATGTCACATGCCTTTGAGGATGTGATTTTGCTACAACTGTAGTCCCAAACTGCTTACTAAATTTTGGCCATGATTTCCTAGCCACAGATAGCATGGGCATTGAGACATACAGATCTTGATGACTCACAAAACTCACAAAATCCCAACATAAGCCTACACATCAGGGTAAGATTCTTGCCATGTGCATGACAATGAGATTGATATATGTGCAATGAATCCTGCCAGAAATTGAAGGAATGGACTCAAATTCTTCTAAGAACTCCAGGGTTATTTTCTAACGTTTTACGCCATTGCAGCTGAAAAAAATGACAAAGTAAATGTGTTTATATTTTAAAAAACCCAGCATCTGTCAAAAGTTATTGGCTTCAGAACCAGATCAGGGGTGTCACCTTTCCAAGTGCAAGGCAGCAGGCAGTTGGCATAGGCCCCTTACCAAATACTCTCACAGTGGTGCTGCTCTTCTGGACTCTCTCTGGGTGGTACAGCACGTGGCAGGAAAAGACTCTGCCATCATCAGTGATTTTGGTGGGGAAAACCTTTAGGGCATTGTTCAAACCCAGAAGGACTCTTTGCCCGAGTAGCATGCTGCTGTTCCTGTACACAGCAGGACAGGAGGGCTCCTTGGTCACAAGTTCCTCTTCCCTCCCATTTTCACCCTGTGTACAGAAAAAACCCACAAAATTGTCTGGACACACACACAGACAAATATTTTTGTAAGCCAGTTCTGTTCCCACTATGAAAAGCTTCCCTTGCACATTGTGTAGTGGTAAGTGGACATTTGCAACATCTGGGGTTTTTTTTCCAGATATATTCTCTCTCAGAACTTCAATACCAAGAGCAGTCATCATCTTGGCAATAAAATATGGAATAAATAGCTGTGTCTTATGCGTCCTGATCTCTGTAGCCTGCAAAGAGAGCAACAGAGGTGCTTTCTCACTGCACCAGTCTTTAAGTTATGCTGAACATCCTATACGTATTAAATATGACTGAAATTTCAAGGAAAACTTTGCTCTTCTAGAATTTTAAGTAGAAAAACCTGATAATAATAACTAAAATTTATCTCTCTTATTGTCTGTGTGGCAGCCACCTTGGGTATAAGTACAGACAGCATGTCCTGGACATCTGTGCCTCAGTACATATTTTCAAGCTTTACCCTGTTTGATGCATGGTGACCCACATATATATCATTGTGCTGACCTTTGTGGGTTTTTTTCCCTTTCCTCTGCTACTTTGTAGAGTGAACTGGCAAAACTAATGTAGTAGAGGTAAGGCTGTTGCCTACAAAATAATTTAAAATTTTAACATTAAGAATGACCTGCATAAAAGAGATCTAAATAGATAATGAACCAGGACAAAAGGTTAAAAAACCTAAACTATTTGAAAGTCACCTTTAAGGAAATTCTCAACAGTTACAGCTTCTCAGTGACAATGTATATAAATGAACAGACAAAGCTCAAGGACACTGCTCACTGATATTTATCTCTGCACACTGAAATGAATGCTAAAAGGTTACATTAAAATATGCATATAAATAATTTATCCAGAAAGCGAGATAAAGTACAAAAATACAGCAAGCTTCATATCGGACAGAAAATTGCTTAAAAGTAGTTTTTCATGTGATTAGCTTGATAACTGGGTTTGCATGTCTTCAGTGGCATCTGCAACACGGAGGTTCACAAAACCAAAAACATTAGCCAGTACCTTTCTTTTCTATATCAAAGCAGCCTGATATCTCATTATCCTACACAGTAACCATGTATTTTTCAGATACTAATGTTTCACTAAGAAAAACTTGCTGGAAATTCAACACAAGAAATATTTTAGTTTTGTTATATTAGCCACTTTCCCTAGATCTGTTCTGTCTGTATGTGCTCCTGAAAAACTCAAAGCAATTAAGATGGAATTTTTCCTCTTTGCTTCGTTAACAGCTATTATTTGCAGTGTATGTTTTGCAATCCTATGGTTGTACTTTTCCCCTTTATTATCACAGTCCAATATGACTGATAAGTTTTTTTAGCAGATTCTGCAGGCAGGACAGAGTAGAGTAGAACATTTTCATTTCAGTCTGCAAAAATACCCTGTAGTTCCTTCTGAGCTTTATATCTGAGATGAAAAATACTTACCACTAGCCATTTCAAAGGATAAATGGACAAATTTTCTGAGGTCACGTCCTCAAGGCATGGAATTTCTAAAGTCTGCTTTAACCACACTTTCTTCAGGTAGTGCCTCTCCTCTTTTATCATCTGAACAACAACAACAACAGCAACAACAACAAAACCCAAGAAGGAAAATCAGAAACATGATGTTCATTGTGCTTTGAAAACCAATGCTGACTAGTTTTCTATTCAAGGAACAGGCACTTTTTAGTTTGGAAGGGAACTGTGATTTTCAACCATTACCCCTAGACACATTTTTTAAGTGAAAGCCCTGCATCTGATTCTAGTTGCAGTTTCATGACTCAATTCACAGCATTACCTGAATTTTTTGGCAATTCTTAAAAAAGCTTTTCTTAACTGCAGGATCACGATGTCTCCTTTAGGAGCTGAGAATAATTTGAAGCTTCAATTTTCATCTTACAATTTTTTTTTCCTGTGGCAATGAACCCTCACATCAATTTTGTGCACTTCTATTTCCTTTTCTCTGAAGATATCTGCAGACCTGCTTTTCACTAAGCAAGCTATTCAGCATGTCAGTTAGGTTAAGATTAACCCTGTTTTTCAGTTTAAGTGCTCCTTTTGTTATTCTCCAACCTGCCCACTACCGCAAAACTTGTCACTCTTTCCTTTTTCACCCATTTCAAAAGTCATTTCACCATCTTCTACCCTACCTAGTCTCGATCCAGGGCTCTATCCAGCTGCGGAAGCTGCAGAGTTGTGCAGTGAACAGTGCACTGCTGTGGTCCAGATGTTGGGGTTGTGAGGGTGTATTTAATCAGGAGGAGCAGTGCCAATGGGTGGGAGATGCTGAGAGTGCCAGGGTCAGCACTGACCTCTCTGACCCTCGGCCAGGGGCAGGCAGGGGTGTGGTGCATCCTGCCATGCTCCCTGCCCTCAGACCTGCCTTTCCTCTTCCTTGGAGGCAAGGCACCAGCAGACATCACAGGGAAACTCCTCAGGTCTGCTCCCCTAGTAGCTCTGGCTTGCATGTTGAGAAAAAACAGATATGTATTTCATTTATTTCTTATCTTGAGGGTAATGAGAATATGCAGCTGTCCCAGACCACCATGTTATTTGTCAGTGGGGACTTCCTAGTGACTAACTTCCTTTGTACCTGGCACCCAAGCACAGAGCAGTGGTGCACACAGCCTGTGCCACAGAGATGTGAAGAAAGGCAGTGCCCTGAGCTGTGCCCAGAAGAGCCAGCAGCAGAAAAAGCAGCTTCCCTCCACTGTCCCTGAGAGTATAGAATCTGAGGAGCCAGCTCTCGCAGCAGGACACAGAGTACAGAAGCCCTAACAGGGCTTGACAGTGCCGAGAGGACAATGAAAGAACAAAGCAAGTAAACCTGTAGTTTCTCTAGGAACAAAACTGTACAGAAGATTTTTCTGGGAAAAGCCACCATGCAAAAATGCTCTGCAGAATATGGCAAGTGTGGAGATGAGTAGTAACCCCAGGAGTTCAGTCTGGAAAAAGCTTCTGCCTACTCTCATAGTCACATGTTCCAGCTGCTTGCTTCCCCCTCCCATCTCTGACTCCCATCTCCATTAACAGCCTGTTGGCTAAAGTCCTCTGTTTGCGTCTGTCTGTCTGCCTATCCCACGAAGGCCTGCTGCTCTGTGAGCTTTTTACAAGCTGACTGCATCTGGATTCACTTCACTCTGATGTAAATGAAAACTGTACTTCATCATAGACTATCACCTTTATCCATCCCACTCATAGGCTGGATTAAGGTTTTTTGCCTTCTTTTGAGTCGAAGTGGTTCATTGCAGAAGATCTGGTTACCTTAAAACACAAACCTGCAAAAGGTAGCAAACTCAATTTTTTAGTTCTGTCCAGCAAGCAGCTAGTAGCAAGTAGCACAGCTTGCTACATCTTGTAGTTACTGAAAAAAGCCACAATGATGTTGATAGGAACAAGAGCTGTCCACACTGTAGACAGCAATAACAGCATTCAACCTGTCTGTATCAAGCAAGGGCAAGAGAAAAGAAGCAATGCCTGACTAGCAGAGTTACTGTGCTGAAGAAGAGACAGAGAAGATTTGTGTGAAGAACAGAAGCGTGGGAGGGTTTCACAGGGTTAGCAGCACAGTTTGTACCTCACTGCACTTCCCTTAGTCCCTCCGCCCTGTGGAGCCCAGGGAAATTCCAAAAGGGTAGCCTACCACAACACACCTCCATACAACAGGTAGAGTGGCAGCTTCAGCTTTGGCACAATTATTCAGTGTGTACTGTTTAAACACGCCCATCTTCTGTGAGTTCACACTCTTCCCTGAGGCTTGCTTACTGAGAGCAGTCCGGCTGCTTTCCAGCTTCCTTTTGCCTGACAGAAGCTGCCAAGTCTCCATTCCTGTGATTCTCCTAAGCAATTCTCTGCTTTGCTCCAGCGTGTTTTTGGTGGTGGGGACACATATCCTTCCATGGAGCTAGCACCCAGCACGCTTTGCAGTTGCCAGCCCTCAGCCTCAATCAGACAAGGCTGTTTTTTCTTTCTGGTGCCCAGTGCTGCACTCCCACAGCAGCACCACAACACGGTTTGAAGATCCAACATCCTTAGTCCCACCCTATCCTGAGCTGCTCATGCAGTCTCCTCCACAACGTTTCTCCAAAATGATAATGCAGAAACTGCCACCTCACCACCTTTTTTTACTTTACTATCTAGCTTTTTAGTCCACCAAACAAATAAGGTTTCCTAATCACGAGTTAGTGATCAAAAGTGCCTGGTAAGTAGGAAACTGTATAAGCAACATTCAGTGGCACCATTATAAATCCCAAACAAGAAGTGTTCATCTATCCTGATATTTTCTCCCACCCTAAGTCTCACTTGCAATCACTTACCTTCTGCCTTGACAGTAAGTTGAATTTTTGCAGCCTTTGTCCCATATGGGTAAGTAGTAAAAGTGCATTCGTACTGCCCGCTAAGGGACATGGTAACATTTTCCAGATGCAGAGCCCACCAATTGCATTCAGAGGTGGCATTTGGATTGGTGGAACACAAAGACTCTGTGTCATCCCCACCACAGCACCTTCTTGTGCTGAAGGATACTGAAAAGTTGTAAGGAGCCTCAGAAAACTTGAAGTAATGGGTGCCATAGGTGGGGTGATACACAGCTGTTTTGGCAGATGGGCTGCCATCAGTCTTGGACCACTGTGTCTGTATGATGTGGGTGGTGTCTGGTTTTGGGAACATGCACACCAGGGTCACGTCAGTACCTGGCAGAGCATGGACCACTTCTGTCTGGGTAATGACATCTGCAGTCTGACCTTGAAAACAAACAGGATCGTTTTCAGCGCAAGTAATGTTTAAACAAAGCTTTTCCTAATCCATCTTTGACATAGTTTGGTGCCTTAGCCACAGAAAATGATGAAGACCCTACAACCCCACAGGCTTCCCAGCAAGAATCTTTACAGCAAATCTCCACCAGTACAGACTGCAGAGAGAAAACTGGGAGAGCAAATACATGTGTGTCTGGAAGAGGCCAGGGAGGTCCTGTCACACTTGTGGGAGAGAAATGAGAGCTCTGAGGGCCTCTGTGGAAATGAAAATCTTTCAGGTAATATAAATAAAGCAGAAGCTGGGCACAGTTCTTTTTGCAAGAACAAATGAGCTATCCCCGCTGGCTAATTCCCTGCACCATCCTCCTGCCCATTGCCTTTGTGACTTCGCAGAAAAAGCCGTTCTCTGTGTTATTAAACAGCTCCTGTATGTCCTAAACGAGTGTCTGTCTCAGTGTCAGAGTGAGCTGCTCGGGTGTGTGTGGTTTCTTCCTCAATTAATTTCATAAAGCAGGTGGCAGTCCTTAGTGTGCCATATAAGGGAGAAATGGATCGATGAAATGAAGGGGCTTTCAGCAGAGGCCTGTACCACTTGGTTTAGCTGCTGTTATAGTAGAATTGATTTATATCCCTTTCTCCTTCCTATGAGTAAGAATCTTGCAGTCCCCAAACCCCTAAGTGCAGGGCACTGACAAACTCAAGGAGATGAAGAATTTATGGACGGGGTTGTTGCAGTGACACGAGTCATCAATCACTCCCATAGAGCTGTACACAAAAAGTCCCTTTTCCAAAAGTACATGCGGGTCCACAGAAAAAAATGGGTGGTGCAGTTTTCCTTAGGTACAGACTCATTGCCCCCATTTACATTCCATTTTGCCCTCCCTGTGTATCATAACATCCCTGTATATTTGCTTTGGGAATTTGCCCTGCCGTCCTGCCAGCTGCAAGTACCCACTGCTCACCTTCTTTACTTGAAAAAGCTGGGTACCAATTCCTTTGCTTTGACATTTGCTCTGCTGTGTGGTACACGGCTCTGGGGCACCTGAGCAGGGGGTGCTCTGGCAGGGCTTGGGCATCCTCAGTTGTGCTGCAATGTTCCCCAGCTCAGCCAGGAGGGAGCCAGGCAGGAACCCTGAGCACCCTCAGCTCTGGCTTGGCAGGAAAAAGGCACAAGGGCAAAGTGACACATCCCCACAGAGCTGGCTCTGAGTCGGCACCTGTCCACTGAAGGATGACATAGGCACTGGGAGACTAGATGTGTGGAGAATAGAACTACTGAATGCCCATGGCCAACATTAACCTCTGCTGTTTCATTGCTGCACATGTTCTGCTCATCTTTTATTTCTGTTCTAAAAGATGTGATGATGTAAGAGGGAAATAAAAATAAGGCTGAATGACAAGTCTCACAGCCTTGTGCTGTGAGAATTGCTAAAACTATTTTTGTTAGTCTAAGGAGCTTATTATAGGAAATGCTCTCTGATTTCACCAAAATTTTTACATCAGTAAAAGTTAAGGAAAAAGCAATTAGGTATCTTGCAATCGGAGTATCAAGCAAAAGACACACATTTTTTTCTCTCATATTCATGCTGATTCTGCCTTAGGTCTAAGGATCGTATAAAGAATGCCTGTGAAGAATCACTTGAGTAATTTATATTAAGTTGAAAAAGTTATATTTGTAGAAACAACATTTTAATTTGCATTACTTCTTAGTAGCTTAGCACATTAGATTAACTGAAAGCAGTTTGTGCAAAAATGTTCTTAACTTTTCGCCAGCATCTCGATATAAGTAATCTCATTTTATGTCAACTTTATTTTTCAAAATCAAATAGTGTCCATTAGTGCATACCTGTGCTCCAGCTGAAATTTCTTAGTGTAACTCCCAGACATTTAGGTCTCTGATTTCCACAAAGGGCATAGAGACCTTCACTTTCACCTTTGAATAACTTCAGTGAGGATTTCATCCTCAGGGGAAAAAAAACCCCAATTCTTATTTTTCTGTAATTGCTATTTCTTTCTTACATGTGCATGTTTTGAAGCTTCTATTTCTTTCTTTGCACTTGAGATTTTCTATTTTCTATGAATACACGTATGAATTATTTTTATTTAAGAACCAGTTTGCCTCAGTGATGTAGAAATAAAGAACAGCCTATGTGTCCTTCCATGCTAATCAAATACATTGTTTTCCCCTTCTTAACTGGAAAATTGTGTATCCTACAAAATTGTTCTTCTTAGCTGGTAATAAGTATTCTTGGGTTTATCGTGGTCAGAATTTTGAAAAGGTGGGGGTTTGTGAACATCATACTTTTTCTTGGTTTTCCTCAGATTGCTTTTGGTTTGAATTCCCTCTGACAAAGGTGTAACCCTCCTTAGTCAACTTTTCTGAGTGTTTTACTTGAATGACAAACTTGTTTCTCAAGATGTTAGCACATGGGCCTAGATGGAGAAGAGGAAGGGAAGAATCTGTTTAAGGGGTTGCACCTGTACAATTTACTCTTGCCTTGAGGTGTTTCAATTATTCCTCTTTCTGCATACACAGGTATGTAAGAAAGGGACAGAGAGGTATTTTTGATTTTCCCGTTGAAAACAGTTTTCCTTTTGGCCCATTTGAGAGAAGCACACATTGCCCTAACTTCAAGTGAGCTCAAGTGATTATTCTGGCAGGTTAGGCATATTGAATTAAGTAATCTGCTAGTCAGCACAAGCCATTTACCCCTTACTAGCTGCACATTTTAACTAGGGTTATTAGAAACTCATCAGGAAATAAAAAATCATTGTCAGTAGCTACAGCTCACCCTAGTCAGACCCACTAATCCCAGCCTGCCCCTCACCACCCTCCATCATAAACTGAATGTCCCCCTGACACTCTTACCTGTGACACTGGGCACTGAGAGCAAACAAAAAAGGGAGAAGAGGCACTTTGCTTTCATCTTCACTTGATGAAGTTCTTGTGCATTTGTAGCTCTCTTGGTGCTCCCTCAGAGGAGGAAGTTGAAGTGGCCTGCCCCACACAGGCAGGCAGATGTGCAGCACAGTCACTCAGCATGACTTCAAAGAAATGCTTCATTAAACCGAAAGCACCAGTTTCCTGCCAGAGTGATAAAAGAAGTAATCTTGTGAAACTTTTAAGACAAAAACATGACCTACATTTTAGCCCATGTTGAAAACCAATTATTTTTCCTTTGTCTTTTCAGATTAACTCAGAGTAAACAGTTTACTGGTTTACACACTCTCAAAAACAAACCAGGTACCTAAGGTACCTAAGTTTGAATATAAAATTTTTGGGGATATGGTTCCGGGGTGATTGTGGTGGTCCCAGGTTAGTTGTTGGAATTGTTCTCAAAGGTCTCTTCCAACCCTGATAATTCTGTATGTTCTGTGTACTATATAGTAGATAGCATACAAAAAATCTGATTTTCTTTCTTCGTGCATTTCCTTCATGTGCTAGTCTCACATATCCTCTTTCTATACTCTCTATGCTCAGTATCTTTAAAAAACACAGCAAAACATCAAAAACAATCTCCAGAAATTAAAATAGATTGAAGTAAAAGTTTCTACATTCACTTTCCCCCCCTCCTTTTTCTTCCTAAGAAGAACACAAATTATTTTCCACAGTTTGATGCATACCAATATCACATGTGACAATGTCCCTTGGTGTAGTTAACCCCTGTATTGTCTGTCCTTCAGCTGTCAGTTTTGGTAATGGCAGCATCCTCAGGTGGAGGAGCACAGTTCCTGGCATTCGTGCCACCTGTCTTTATTGCAGGTCACCTGTACATCCTTCTGAGCCGTTCTGGAAGAAAACTGCATTTCCATGAGCTATGCACACACCTGCCAGCCAAGTATGTCATTGCAGGCAAGTCATGCAAATTCGCTCTGTTGGCAGCTTTTCAAAAAGAAGCAGGTTTGTGTCTTGCTTGTCATGCTTCTTTCCCCCAAACCAAAAAGAGCAGGGCAGGACACCTCACGTACACAGCGTGGATTGTGTTGTGTGCTGGCTCTTCACGATGTGGATGTTTGGCAGGACACTTGCTGCCTCTGATAGCTCCAAGGGGCCCAAGGACAGTGCACCAGCTGGACTTTGGGACAGAGCCTACTACAGCCCATTCCTCAGGGAAGAGAAAGTAAGTCCCTTAAAAAGGCACCTCTCTCTGCCAGCAGTTCCCTCCCTCAGGAGGGAGTCCTTGACTGAACTGAGTCCTAACATGTCTTTCCCTGGCTGCCAACTTTTGCTAACCATGGAGCTCCCCATACCTCCAGTATGCAAGGTACAAAGTAAAAGGTGAAAAAGAAGGACTGTCTGGTCATTTTCCTATTTTGTGACCTGCTAGGTGTTAACAACATCTATACCACTTCCCTAATTTGTGCATATGCAAACTTTTGGTGACACATTTAAATGGGCTCCAGGTGGAGCTAGTAGTGCTGGCTGGGCTGTCAGGGCTGCAGAGAGGAGAACAAATGCACGTCTTGGAGAATAAAAGCTGTTGCACAGTCCTTTTTTTGTTTGCATTGCTCTTCTACCTGAGGAAATGCACTAAGAGCACTTGTAGGAAATGCACAGGACGCCCAGGTTACTGCTAAAGGAATTTTACCTGTGGATGAAATCTCTGCTTGTCATTCAGAAATCTGACAGCGAAAGATCTGTCCCAGAGGATCAAGAAGTCCTGAAGCTGAGGATGAACAGAATATTCAAGCCATTGTAATTGACAGCCACAGAAGGGAGTAAAAATACTAAAGGGATATGTTCTGGTTTCCACTTCAGAGCAAAGGCCACAAAGAACACAGGGATTACCTGCAGATAGTAGAGTCCAAGAAAATCTGACTTCAGTCTAAAATTTGGATTTTCATTTATGATTGCAGTTACCTTAGCTTCTCCAGCTGATCAGGTCATGTAAGCTTTGTACCATGAGAGAATGTATTTTGTCTTAAATGAGCTTTTTTATTGATCTGAAACACACATCACAAATTGACAAGACAGCCCAAGTGCTGTGTGGCATATTCAAGAGACAAAGAAATCCCTGAGCAGCTTGTTTGAGTTACTATATCACTGTATCTTGCCCTTAGAATTTGTTTCACCCCCCCCCCCCCTAAAATAACATCCTAAAAATATACTGCTGCCATGTTTCATTGTGTTGGCTTGAATGCAGCCACCCAGCTCTGTTGCTGTGCTTGATGATTAAAGACAGACAAGAAAGAAGCCTCCCAGCATGGTGGACTTTTGTTCCATTCAGAGCTGTGTTTTGCCCCAGTTCCTACCTTAAGCCCATGTCCTGAAATAGTCACCCTGCTGCCGACATTCACATACATGAACAGCCTCGTCCTGCCTCTGCAAATGACAGCAGAACCCATTTTGAGACATGCCACTAATCTCACCTCCTGGCAGGGAGACGTCTTTCCCTGGAGCCGGACTTGAGGTCCTGCTCACAGCAAATTATTATGAGAGTTTCTTCCCCCACCACCCCTTTCCTGGGAAGTTACTTACAGGCAGCTTTGCAAATGCCACAGTTGGATGTTATGGATGGCGAGGATGCACGGAAGTCCTGAAACATATCCAGGGACAGGGGACCTCGTTGGTAGCTGGAGGGAGGATGCACCTGTATTTGGTTTTTCCTTGGTGGAGAAGCTACGGAGATGATTGTCTCAGAGTTGGGATGTGCAGGTTTTTCCTGCCATTCCAGAGACACCCAGAAATCACTGCAAGGCTGAGAGGTTTCAGAGTGAAAGAAGCTGCGCCCAAGCAAGTGACACACCTTGTCAGTGGATGTGTGAACCACAGTGCTTTCTTTTAGGCTGCACAAGCATTTGACTTGGTTGATAGTCCCCTGTGTCCCAGGTGGTGTCAGGTACAGATGGGCTCTGAATATCACCGAGGAGGGGTCCTTGACAGTGCACTGCAGTGAGGGGCTGTGTCCACTGCACAGGGACACCTCATGCAGCATTAATTTTTTTCCATTCCTGTGGGAGTAGAGGATGGCATTGGAAGATCCTTTAATTATTTTCTGCAAATCTGTTCACCACTGGGGGAAGTATTTTAAACACTACAAATGACTCTTTCCATGGCAATCACCCTATTATGCGTCATGCTCACAAAACCCTCCACTGCAATACTTTTCTTCTGCCTCAATTACAGCAAGCTGCACCTAAGGAGGAAGCACAGCTACAGTCAGTCCCACAGAAAAAGAACTCCAGAGACAAATTCAATTATTCACAAAGAGAGCCTTTTTAGAAATGCTAGTGCACGAGCCATTCCTGCCAGAGGCGAGGATGATTACCCTTGCAGACTGGTGTCCTCTAAACATTGCTTAAAGAAAGCACTGGTCCCTGGTGGAAAAGAGAGGGAGACTTTGAAGCAGGAATTTCATTAAAGAGTAAACTAACCTTTCAGGTTCACTTGGCACTTGGCACAGAAACTCCCACTTCATCACTGTTTTGGTTTTGAACTTCTTTGAAACCGGCACTAATGACTCCACAGCCAGCGGGCCCCTTTGACCACAGCACTTCATGGGGAGTTGGATGAGTGGGTGGCATGGGCTGGGGGGAGCAGCTTTGCAGGGGACAGGGCACCGAATTGGCAGTGGGACACCTGCTAGGCTTTTTCAGTGACCCTCTGCTTCCTCTGTCACCCCTTCCCATCTCTAACTCTGGTGCCTCTCCCCTGCCCACAACACTGCCTCTTCTCCATGTGGCGGACAAGAGGGAAGAAGGTTTCTTCCTCTGCTCCCTCCTTGTACTCCTCCTCCCTCAGAGCTGCATGTGCACACCTACACTCTGTGTACAACACAATCCAGCCACAGTTCCAGCCAGGCTCTGGAGGCAGCAGGGCGAGGCACACACACTTCCCTCTCACCAGCAGTTTTTCCATCTGAAAGATGTTTAATGCTCTGAATTTTTGTTCCCTATTACCTCACAGAAAGGTCAGAGTACGGGAGAAAACCAAGAACAGCTCAGTCCTAGGTGGCTTCCTGCTTTAACTTTCTAATTACTTTTTCTAATTGGAAGGCCTAACTCACAGGTCATGTTTCAGAGAAAGAGAGCGTATGTTTGGGGATAAACAGAGGAGAATGAGCTCCCTCACCTTCTCTGTCATTCCAGCCACAGGTCCCTGTGGTCCTCTGCTCCTGCTTAAAGCCATGTAAGCACAACAAAATGCTGAACAGCTTACCCCAATAAAACACACACCAATTGTGTTTTATTGGGGTAAGCTGTTCAGCATTTTGTTGTGCAAAGCCCAAGCTGCTGAAAAAGCAGAGTAAAAAAAGTGCAACCAATGAGCAAAACAAAACAAGTAACAAGCACATTGACCCAACAATTACACACTAATGAAATACCACCGTGTGAAAGCCAGCCAGATACTTCCATCAAAATTAAAGATTCTACACAGCTGTTATTTTTAAAATGAAAAGGAAGGCACACGTGAGACCAGCCCTGTTTTCTTTGGTACTTTCTCCCTTTTAGATACAGCACAAGCTGTGCTTCCCCACTGTTTTCAGCAATGTCAGCTAAAGACTTTTCTCTTGTACCTCTCATCTTCCAGGTTTTGTAAGAAAATGTTTCAAAGCAGATTAAGAACTGTGTAACAAAATGTAATGGCACCCATACCTTTGAAAAAGGCATTTGTTTGGAAAGGATAGCCCACTTCCAGTGCTGGGAAACACCTGCTCATGTGAGACTATAAGGTCAAGATTCCACTGAAGCCTCCCAGAAGGGTCATGTCATCCCCTGATCACTTTGGCAGCAGCTTCAAAGACTTGGAGCAGCTTTTGTGAATCACCCCAGCAAGAGGAGTCTGCTTGTGAAAGAACTTTTCTCAGACACATCTTGTGGGGCTTTATTTTGAGTGGTGGATGACAGAGGGAGTTAGTAAGACACTTGGTCAGAACAGACACAACAGACCATGTGGTCAGAACTGTACAGCTCATTTTACCATGCAGACTATCTCCAATGGACTGTGTTCCCCAACTAATTTAAATTCATCCATACTATTGTTTGCAATTAGTTCTTGAAGGCACATAGCCACCTGGCAAGGACACAACATGGCACACTCGTTAGAATTCACCACTGAGGAAACACATCAAATAGATTAAAAGTGTGAACAAATAGAAAGACTAGAGGTGTGAAAGTGAACTTCAGATACAGTAGCAGTGACAATCTGAGGGCAGCAGATTAACTGTCTTTATTAGAAAAGAAGCCAGATAATTTACAACAATAAAAGGCCAAGTTTACAGTGACACTGAGAACCATAACTTGGAATTTTTTTTTGACAGAATATTTTGAAAGCATAAGATGTTAATGAATTTGTTTCCATGCAGTATCTTGTAGCCTATAAATAAATACCTTCCACATTATCAGCATGTCAGAAGCAACCACAGGAAAATGACATATTATCCCATCATGCCCATCATCTATTAAATTGTCCACCAAACCATAATTCCCTGCCTCTTTAGAAAAGTTGGTGAAGTACAAATCAAAAAAGCAAACCAGAGGTTGTTTCTCATGATGAGCCTGCAGAGAAGAAAGTGTATCTCAGTGAAGCCTGTGTATGGACTCTTGAGGTGCTTTAGCCTGAGTCTAGCAGGACACCTCATCCAGGTCCTGGGAAAAGCAGGGTCAGTTCCAGGAGGCAGTGCAGAGCTAAGTGCTCCTTATATGAGCACAGCGTGGGATGAAGCATTCCTGAATCTGGGTATCTCAACAGAGTTAGCAGCCTGCAGTCGGGGTGGGGGGTGGTGGGGGGTGGGTAAACACAGCACAGCAGCAGCTAGAAGGCAAAATGGAGAGTAGGAAACTTATTGGATATTTCTGCATAATGTTATTTTCCACACTATAAGCAGAGTAACGTGTAGCTACTGCAGATGTGAATCCTTTTGGTTCACTCTGTGCTCCAAGGCATAACGTGAATGTGCCCTGAGGAGCCCGCAAGGAGTTTTTAGTGCGGCAACGTGCACTGAACACCAGAGTCCTTCCAGAGCACTCCTGGCCAAGTAGCTGAAGAAAAGGATGGAGAATTAAGATGGTTTTTAACAGAAACCCCTTCTTTCTACATTCAGTATGACTTACTAAAGTTTCAACCACCGCTAAATTAAGAGAGACTTCCACTTTTAGGTTGACTTTTAAGGGTCACTGTCCATGTCAAATACATGTTCAGTTTCCAGCTGATTCTGTCACCTCCCAAAACAATACTAGCCAGGGCCTGCACTGCTGCTGCTTCTTTCAGTGAAACTTCATATCTCAGCTAATTGGGATTTAAAAAGTCACTGTTCAAACATTTTTTTTTGCATAAAACAGAGAAAAGACAACCAAGTAATGAAAATCATCCTTGAGTGCCACCTGAAGTGGAGTTTTGGTTGTGAACAAAGAGTAGGTTTGTAGTCATCTCCTCTAGCCCTCCTCCCAGTCTGACCCCTTGTCCTCAATACCATTTCCATCCCAGCCACTGATGTGTTACCCAACCATTCCCAGGAGTCTGCTTGTGACCCACTGACACAGAGGCACCACCTGACCGAACACCACTCTTCCTCTGCCTGAAATGAGGTTATGCTTTAACTTCTCCACAGCTGATTAAGCTTAGCAATGCTGCTAATGGCAATGAAATCATTTGAGACCTCTAGCAGAGCAGTTAACTTCTATTTTGCATGATAGCCTCAATTTTCAAAATGAATATGGAGTGGCCTGGTGGGTTTAACTGCCCAAGTTGATGGGTGGCTCCTGGGTGCTTCCAGGCTGTGTCCCAAAAAGTGCACGACTCTGTAGAAGGAAAGCCACTCATGTTACCCAAGCCTTCTTTCCCAAAAGGCTGAAGCCGCCTTCTGCCCCTTGGAAAATCAAGGGTTTCCGTCAATGAATTTCAGTTTGTTACTGTAATTGGATAAAAAAAAAAAAAAAAAAGATAGAATCTTGCAAGTCTTATAAAAGTAAGTTGCAGAATTGTACTGTGACTGAGCACAAATCAAATAGTCTATTTGACATTTTAATTGCAAATAAGAAAAAAAATTCACTCATTACAGAACTGAACAAAGTTGACTTGTGTGAATCAGACTCTCTAGAGAACCTTTTCCTCCCCTGTCCTCTGCTCAGCTGCATGGCAGCTGCAGCACCAGACATCATGCAAACTATGGCAGCTGTGGCCATTACTGGTCATTCTTTCTCCCTATAAAATTGCATTGACTCACACGGTGAAGTAAAAAGCATGTCAATGAGGAATAAAAAAAGCCCAGCACAGAACTGTGTAAAAACAGAAGTTTGGGAGCCGCAGATGTGTTTGCAGGAGGCTGGATCAAAATCACTTCCGGCTCATTTTGGTGATTTACCTGAATACACCAGAGACACATTTGGCTTACAGTGCTTCTGCCACATCTTGGCTGTGGTCTTTCAAGATGCAAGAGCAAGTACCCAGCCCAGAGATCAGGACAGCTGACCAGCTGTTCTGAGTACAGGTACAATTTTAGAAGTATGATTTAATATCTGCTTCAAACAGAAATGCTCATGGCTAAATTGGAAATAAAACTAATCTATCCTTATTAGATTGGGGCTATAATTTCATAACACCCTCAGATATTGGACTTCCCTGACAGGCTTCCTGCTTTGCACTGGCTTTCATTCCCAAGAAGCTGAAGATAGTTAAATGAATAATGAAAGAAATGTAAGTTCAAAGAAAATTCATATATGGGTCAGTGGCTTGTATAATAGAACCCTTTAACAACCCATATAAGAAGTAAGTTTTATTAAGCCAATGTGGATGCTGCCCAGACCTGAAAGCACTGGGTGCAACAAGTGTATACCTTAGGATCCTAGAGGGGATTGCTTACTTTTCCTGAACAGAAAAAGTACATGCTCAGCTTTATGGCATTGGTACACTGATTGTCCACAGGAAAGAAATAGGATTTTTTTTCCAGGGGCGTAATCAGTTGTTTCAAAAAGGACAAAATATTGAACTGAACAAGTATATTAGCTATCTTATTATTACTTCTAAAAAATATTGACCAAAATAACTTAGGTGCAGTTAGTCTGACTTTGGCAAAACATGAAGAATTAGATCTCTTGACAGGCACTCCAGCATGTTTTGCTTCAATGTTCCATTTTCAGTTGCCATTTTCAACAGTATTTCTCTATGGCTGACCTTTCCTTCCCTCACCAGAATCATGTTTTGCCAGCCCCTGACTTGCTCTGTGTAGAATTGCTCCAGCAGCCAGGCCATTCCTCTGGACAGGAGGTTCCCAGACTTGGGAGTTACCTCTGCAAGACCTCACCCGCCACCCCCCAACAGGCAGAGATGACCTTCTATTTTGTTTTATTTAATCCCCCACACCAATTCTCAGAAACAAATTTCACCATCCATCATCTGTACAAAACAACACAAGTTCCTTGCCACCAGCAGTAAATTTTCCATAGGACCTGAAGTGCACCTAAAAGCTTGACATTTACTGCTTCGCATTTTCAAGGAAGCAGGATTTAGCAACCCAAATTTAAACACCACAGAGAAGCCTGTATGTTTTCTTCCTGGTTCCCCATGCTGTGTACTTTCTCTTTGGGAAACTGCCAAAGTCTGTCTCAGGAGGTTGTTATTTTGCTCCAAGAGACCAGAATCAATCAATCAATCCGTGACTTGGCGGAGTCGGAAGAGGAGATTAGGACTCTCAAGGCAGATTATAAACACAATCCCCTCAATTAACTTCTCTGGGATGGGCTAGAGCCAGTTAGATCCTCATTAAGTTAATTATTAACGTCGCTGGTCAGTGTGCATATTTTTTATGACAACTTGTATTCATTTCAAGCCCAAAGCAGTAAACCCAGAGAGAGGCTAAGAAGCAGGGCCACTGCCCTGCCTGCCAGGCTGCTGGGAACAAGCTTCATGGAGCACATTTGGCCCCTGCCATATGTAAACAGCCACCTGCTCTGGCCAGCAATGCCAGGGCTTTCCCCCCAGTCTCCTTCCAGGCATTTGGGACTCTGTGCCCTGCCTATTTTTCCTGAGTACGTTAAAGAGATGTCACTATTAGAGAGACCTCTCAATTCTGCAGCTGGTGTTGGGGGGGCTTTTTAAAGCTGCTACTTTGCAGGCCAAGGCTGTGCTCCTGCTGTGGTGTGAGGAGAAGGGCTGGTTAGGGCACCTCTGGCATCTCCTGTGGCAGCCTCCCGTGACTCGCAAGGGACAAAGCTCTGCTGGCACCCACGAGCCCCACCCTCTGCAGCATGGAGCATCAGTTGAAGGAAACATTTAGTGCCTGTGTAGTTTAATCCATAACTACATAGCTCTCATGGAATTTTAAGCATGCAGTCTTCTGGGCCTGAATAAGCTTGCCAGAAGACAAGGAATTTTTTTTTCTACTGGAAAGTAGGAACAAAACTTGCCCGGAAATTGCTCTGACAACTCAGTCCTGATGCAGTTTTGCTGCCATTATGATCATCATTCTCAAAATGTTCTTCCATAATAGCCCTTTGCATTTTTAACAATAGAACTTCACCTGCCTTATTCCAGAATTGTTCAGGATTTAGCCTTAAAATTATGTCAGCTACAGTTAATCTTACTACAGAAACTTGTCAAGAGGATGGAAGCTACATATTGAAGTCACACTTTTTGGGTCTCAGACCCTGCACATAAAGGCCAGTTTCGCCTGCTGATTCATGCCATGCCTAAGGTGTAGCTTCCTCATTTGATCCTTATGGGATCAGGCTCTCTATATGAAAAATTAAATCATTCATGGCTCTGTCAGAAGGGCTCAGAAAACTGAGCACTGGAACACTTAACACTGGGTGTAGATTGGATTCCCCTTGGAGAGTTCAAAGGAAAGAAGCTGAACTGTGGCTCAGAAAGGCTGAAATTGGTTAAAAAATGTCCTGTTCTATGACACAGCACTATATCCATGCTCCCTGCTTAGCAATAATTTATTAAAATCCTTACTGCCTGAACAACATTTAAGGGCAGCTAAATGAATAGCAGCACTGGCAGGCAGTACTCTGCACTGTCCTGTTGGGCAATTAAAACTGTGCCAGGCAAATGTCTGATTTAACCTTTTTGTCAGGCTCCTGCAGCCTGTTGAAATCATACAAGATCCTGGCAGTACTGCTGACCTCCAGAAAAAGAGCCCCAAATTGTTCCCCTGTGAAAGGCTGGCAGATGGACCTTCTCCAGTGGCTGATGTACTTGGCACAGCCTGAAGAGTGGCTGGCAAGCAGCTGAAGACACCCAGATGCTCTCAGTAAGGAAGATGACATGTCAGCAAGACCCACCAGTGACATATGTGACTGGCTAGGAGCAGTGACAGCTTGAGGCCAAAACTGATTCTTGCATTCATCCATCTGGATAAATATTTGCTGCTATTAAGTGTCCTCACCAATGGGAATACACGATAAAACCATTTCTAATTTGCAGTGCCTTCAAATGCATTCAAGTCAGACTCCCTTCTCCAGGGGTTAAATGGCATTTATAAAGCCTCAATATTTTTCTAACTTCTTGTATCATTGCAGGTGAAAAATCAGAATATTTGTACTTTAGCAGCCTGTTAGGTGTATGTTGACATTTGGTGAAGATTCAGATGTATATCTGCAACCCCAGGCCAAGCTCATCTTCCAGTGAATATGTAATAGGTATGGGTTGACAATGGAAAAAGGCAATAAGCAGTTTTTATAGAATCACGGGCTGATTTGGGTTGAAAGAGATCTTCAAGGATTGTCTAGTCAACCCTCCTGCCATGGGTAGGGACATTTTTTACTAGGCCAGGTTGTTCAAAGCCCCGCCCAGCCTGACTTACTTCACAGGAATGGGGCATTCTGCTACTCTTCAACCTGTCCTGCTAGAAAAAAAAAAAAAAATCTGGAAAAAGTCTTTTATTTTAATTTACCTTATTTTTTTAATATTTTTTTTTAATGGTGTGTGAAATGGTAATCTATGTGATTGATCATTTTGGTTGCTGGCCTTGTGTTAGCACCTTTTTGTTCTGCTCAACATCCCAGTTTGATAGGATTCAGCAGAGGATGTGTATGACCAGGGTTCTTACCTTATACTGCTGATGCTCCCAGTGGTGATACTTTCTTTCTTACACCTTCCTCTTCTGGTCTTTATGCAGGGTAAGGTAGCACGAGCCAGACCAGAAAAGCAGAGAGCCTAATTGCTGGAGCTGTGCAACTGAAATGATGGCATTTCCTAAGTCTACAACTGAGATAAGAAGCTGCCTATTAAACAAACAAACAAGCAAACAAACAAACAGGATGTCTGTAGTCCATCAGAGAAGTATCAAAGCCTGGATAAGACACTTGGCGTACTTTAAGACAAGGCTGTGTAGACTTGGAGAAATCCAATTACAGCATCTTGACCTATATGGAATAAATTGAAGACCGGGCTGATGGTGAACAGACCTGGAATGAAAGCTGAGCACGTGGCAGAAGTCAGTGATTGACAAGGAAGCACAGAATTCTCTGTAAGAAGAGATTCCCTGTAAATAACTTACTCAATTTATGTAAAAGGAAAGCCCAGCTCCAGTCTTTAGACAGGCATTTCTACAGTGTTGGACCCCGCCAGCTGCAGTGCTGTGTTTGCTGCTTTTCAGCCAATGAATCATGAAAGTTGGGGATGACAAATACAATACTGAATCAGACCTGTGCTAAAAGACAGCTGAGTAAATTAGGAATCCTGGCTGGGGAACTGGAGGGGGCAGAAGGGGCAAGGACAGCCTGCTGAGTATTCGTTATGGCCAGCCTGTGATTTCACGCAGGCAACCTGGCAGAGCTCATCAAATCATCACTGTGCTGTGGTGACTGGGGGGAAGCAGATTCTGGGGAGAAAGAGGCAGCCCAGGCTGCATAGCAGAACTTGCAAAGTCCAGCAGAGCTTCTGACAAGCAAGGCTGGAAGCATTCATAATTAGAGAGGCTGCACAGTCATAAAGCTTTTATCCATTTTAATTTCTGTTGGTGATTAAAAAAAATGTAGACAGACTACCCAATCTTTTTTTTCTTAGTATATAAAATAAACTGGGAAAATGAAATTTAAAATAAAAAAATAATTTCCAGGAATATACCTTTTGTCCCAAGAGCTCTGGTGGTACAGAAGAAGGGTACAGATCTTGAGCTGCTCTGGCTGAAGTCAGAGTGCCTCCTCCCCATGGCCTCTGACATACTTATCTGAGGCACCAGATGCACCCAATTCCTGCACTCCCAAGGTGAAGATGGGGGAAACAACATGACACAGTCATTGTGCCCTCAAAAGGGACGTGACCAGACACCATTCCAGACCTCAACATCTCCACATATCAGGCTTGTGACTTATCCTCCTCTCAGCTAAAGGTACAGGTATCTGCTGCCTGTGACATTATGCTACTGTGCTCAGACCTTTAGCTACTCAAGGAAATAGACTCTTTGGGGTCCCCTGAGGCCAGACTCAGCTGAACCCCATGGCTCTGCCTGCCCCCCAGCCAAGTCAGCCACCCTACAGGTCTCTCTCCCAGCCCTCATATTTGTGATCAGTGCCTCAATGAGATGCTAATCAGTAAGACAAGCAATTCTGAAGGTTAAATGTTTTTGCAGCTGGCAATGCTGTTCCTCTACAATTAAAGGCAAATGTCTCAAAGGTACTTAAATCCTTGTTTGCTGCCAAGACAACTACACTTCTCGGAATTACAGGCTTAAATCTTTCAAGAGAACTCACATTGCTGTGCTGCTGTCATTTATGTGCTTTTCAGGGATATAGTAATTGTTATGCTTCGGGCATAACAAACCATGTAAAACAAAAACAACAACAAAAACCTAACTTATTCGTAAATCAGAAATATCTTCCTTCTAGAAGGGTAGAGTCATTAATAGCAGCAACAACTGTAATAAGTGCTAATGACATGTTTAGTGAATGTTTTCCAGGAAAGAGACACAAGGCAGTACCACAGCCCAAGCCACTAACATTCAAGACTTTACCTTTAAAACAGAGGCTTGGTTTACAGCTATTTTGCCTGGTCTTAATTTCTCCCACCACCTCAGCAGGGCCATCAGCTGGACACTCTTGGATTTTTGTTCACACTTAGTGGCATTCTCCGAGCTCAGCTCTCCATGAGTTGAGGCTGAGATTGGCTGCTGTTTCTTAATTTCATTTCTCCAGTTATGTTCTTTGGGCTCTCCTTGGGCCCATATTGCTTTGAGACCTTAAGTTTCTCACTGCTGGTTATCTCATAGCAACCTTCTACCATTTCATCTCCATCTTCCATTCTTAGTATTTGCTATTGAGATTTGGGGAGTAACCTGTAGAAATTAGAATTTTAATTATTATTTTACGAAGATGGATTTGCTCTGTTCATCTAATCTAGGATTTTTTAGTATGGGAAACTTGTCTGCAGGTTCAGTCTTTACAGAGGACTTAGACAAAAAAAAGTTTAGCTGAACTTTGGCTCAGCAGCGCCTGCCCATTTAGGGAGAGCAGGTACTCCTGAATAATGTGTACTGACCTGGGATATTTTATTCTTATTTTTTCTGTTTCCAAGCACTATTCTCAACTCAAAATCTACAGAAGATAGATTTAGCAAATGGTGCATCCCCTCAGTGCTTTGCAGAGAATTATCTTTAGACTCTCAATTTATCAAGGATTAGGAACTCTGTCAGGTAACCCCATCCATACCCACTGCTCTGTCCAGAGTACATCCAGACACATTGTGCTTGTTGTCTACACATTAAAAAAAAATTAAAAAACATCCCGGACTTCCTTTAATGCCAAGACATTTCCCTGTCCAGCCAGCGCTACTGTACACGGTTGTTTATATGGGAGCAGCAGTGTGGACAGGGCAGAAGCAGAGACAGCTGGAACTCCCGTGGTCATCAGGGGAGACATAGCTCCTGAAACAGTCTGTTGGCACCATGAGGTGGGGACATGGAGTAAAAGAAACCCAAACTCACACATGAATAACCTCTGGAAATGTGCCAGCAATTTCTTTGCACATAAAAATCAAAAGAAGCCTTACAGGAAAACCTTCCTTATCCCACCCTCAATGCTGGCCTGACTGCTGAGTGCAGTCTGTCTCAAAGCTAAAGTTTGCTGGTGCCTGTGGTTTTCCAGCCACAGGGTTAGCTCATTCAGTCTTTGTCTGGGGCTTTGTCCAGAGAAAGTATCTGTGACCTGCAACAGAAGTTGGTTTTCCCCTTTCCAGTTTATCTGATTATTGAGAAACTCCGTCTCTGAGCCCACCAGTGAATTGTTTTCTTCCTGCCTGTCATTTAGCAGTCATGTCTGCTGGCTCAATAGTGACAGTGCATTTTCAAACAGGCTCAAAATTCAGATTGATTCAAATTATCTCAAGGTAATTTACCCATAAACTCCCAAGGTGAGAGCATCAGACTGTCCAGGTATCACTGAAGCTAAAGAAACAAAGCTATTTTGAGTACACAGGAACAAGCTGCTCAGAGCTTGTGTCTTGAATTGCTTTTAGTCCAACAATTCACCTTAAAGCAGGCACAGAGCTGAATATACCCTCACTGCCTTCTAAAGCACTTTGCAATGAATTAGGTTTTAATATCAGAATATTACAGTTTCCACTACCAAGAGATAATGGGTAAAACACAGCATTTCCATGAGACATTGGTGTATTTTGTCTTTTACGTTTGCTCTGAGCTTTGCTTTGGTGACACAATACGCTGATATGCCATTGCCATAAATTCAATTGTTCACACATTCTCTCTCAATTTTCCATCCTCTGGTAATAAAACTACATTTAAAAAGGGCTGTCTTTAGCAATTGCTTGCCATCCTTTTATTGATGGATTCTCAGAGCAGCTCATTGCACTCTTTTTCTATTATCCATTTAATGGTTTTTCATTTACTCCAACACGGATGGACCAAGGAATGTTTTACCACAATAGCTGTGACTTCCACTTTCCACTCGGGCGTAAGTTGGGCCTGGAGGGAGAACAGTGGGAATTTTGTCCATGAATTATTTTTTAAATTAACTCTACTTTTATATACTACATATTTACTGCTCTGAAGAGTTTTCTTATTTCTTGTACCTCAAATATATGAATCATGCATTTTAAACTGACATTCAGAATTCTGCTAAAATAAGTGTTGGCTGTTTAAACACCTGCTTTTCAAACTGAAAAATTTATTTTGACAATGATTTTGGCCAGATTTAACTAATTAAACTTACCCTAAGACATTGCTGTTACTGGTAAAATTAGGTGAATTACCATTGTTTACTGTTTGTTCTAATGTCTCTTGTTGCATCTGGTTGCCCAAATAGGATGTATCTGAATTAGGAAGGCACTACTGTTTCTTAGAAATACAGTGGTCCATAGATATAAGTGAGATCTGCAAGGAAAAGGAATATCTTTCACAGAACCAGATGATAAAACAATAAAAAACCCACAAGAACCAGGCACACAGCTCAGCACCTTCTGGTATGGAGTATAAAAAGCCATGAACAGTTTTAATTATGATACACAAAACATGTAAGAATGAAAATACAGTGGACAAACCACTGTTTCATTTTCTTAGCTTATTTTATTGAGCCAAAATGCTCTGTTGTTTAAAAGACACAGTTGAGTCTAACGAAACAGTATCTATTCCCTCTATGACTTTCAGCAAAATCCCACAATCTAAAGGAGCCATTTTTCTTTTGTTAAGCCATTCAACATCCATCTCCCTGCATATCAATAGGCTTGGCCCTTTCATGTCTCAGAAGCCTTCTTACCACCGCTTTGATGGTCTTTCACAGAGATGAGATTGCAACATCTTGAGAAAATGCCTCTCTTTTTGATGCAACATCTTGATGAAAATGCCTCATCATGTTTATAGTGGGGTGTGTATTTCTTCAGGAGGCTCCACTCAACCCCACTACATGAATCCCTGCACAATGAACAGTAACACAGGAGTTATTCAATGCACTTTCAGGCTAAACTGGTCTCATTAGGTGCACTTTCAAGAGGTGATTTTCTGTCCTCATGAGGTGGTGTGAGCAGGAATTAGCTCCCAGGCCCCCTCAGCTGAGATATCCATTCAGGCCTGTGGGAAGCCAGGCACATGTGAGCTGTGTCATCAGCCTCTGAGGGACTTAATGATGTTGGGATGTATCCGCCACATAGGATAGAGAGACAACTTGGCTCTGGCCAGAGAAGGGCAAATGGGCCAAAGCAGACAAAATACTGTCTATTCAGTGATTGAGTAAAAACAGGCATAAATTAAATCTGGTCTACTGAAGAGGTGAGGTGAAATACCTAATACCAAAAACCAGAAATTACATTTAAAAACGTTTTTTAAAAAGCAATTAGATCTCAACATAGGGTTAAACAATCATCAATTCAATGATGTTTGAATACTGGATTAAATAATATCTATATGGCTGAAACAAGAAGTAGCCATCAAAATAAATCTTCTATGGCAGATATTTGTCTGTTGTGTTTGAAGGTGCTTTTGTCATTGAAACATGAATCTAAGACGGGCTAGATATCTTCTTCAAAAGTTTATTAAAAAAAATAGCTGAAGGCTGATAATGCTCCACAGCATTGTGTCTGCAAAAAAAAAAAAAGAAACACCAAAAAAACCCCACCCCTGACCAACCTCAAGAAGCACTCAGATTGCAAGGAGAAGTAAAACAGTAGAAGAAGCAAAAAAGTACCCCACAACCCCCCCAAAATACCACCCTCTTCCTACTCTTTTTTCCTAACTTGCAACAACATGATCTTCCATGTCAGGATTATGTGGGGGTGTGTGCAAGGGCAGCCTCAGGCCCCCAGGGGTTGCAGAGGGACAAACCTGGCACCCTGGGCCAATGGCCCTGTGCCACTTGCTCAGACTGGTTCCATGTGAACTGTTTAGAAGATGAGCTCATTTACAGAAAAATCATGCAGGACACAGGTCACCTCATCCCACCTTAGCTTAAAAATGCACAAGCTGACTAGCTGAAACCCTGAATTCCTGAATAATAATTCCTGAACAATAGTTCTTGAACTAACTGAATAATTGTTCAAAGAGTGAGACTGGACTGCAGCAGGTACAGAAATTTCTGTGTGACCACAGAGAAATAATTTTATTTTCTTGTCACTATTCTGCAATTGAGAAAATCGTCATCTTGTCATGAATTTACAGATCATTTCATTCATGCAACAAAAGAAAAACACCCAGGAAGTATGATCTCTTTGTTTGAACTCAATCATTTATTCTGCTCAATATCATTCTGGGCTGAAATTAAATATTTTCCTCTTCTCCACCTAAATAAAATGTGATCCAACATATTATGCAGTTCTAATCTATTTTGGCCAGCTACATTTTTATGCTGATAATGGAAAATTAATTTAACCATATATGCCCAGGAATATCATCAATTTGCATGGAAGATAAAATCTCACGAGGCATTTGACTCATGAATGTAGCTTCCAGGAAGATGTTCATTTCCAATTGCATTTTCCCCCCAATAGATTCTTAATTTGCCTTGTTCTATATGGTTTCCAGTTATCATTTTGTATGGCAATAAAAATCAGTGAAGCAGCAAAAGCTTATAGGCCCCTGCCTAGGTTTGATTTATATAATGAATGGCACAATATCTTGGTCTGCATAATTGAAATTCATTCATCTCCCACTGTTTATAATACAGTCATAAAGTGCTTTATGTATTTATTGATAAACAATCATTTTATTTGCAGTAGTGCTGGGGGAAAGAAACATGCTACCTTCATTTTCTTGTTCCATGTATGCTTTACATGTGTGAAATTTGTAGATCTATGTAAAACCTGTTTATTCCCACCACCTTCTACTTTAAAGCTCAAAAGGTCCTTATAAACCACCATTAATCTAAAAAAAAAAAAAAAAAAAGGCAGTGGCAAAAAGTGAGGATTTTAAGACTTGAATTAATACTCACCTAAAAGAGAAAAATCTGAATAGTAAGTAAATTCAACAGCGCACCTGAACATGTTTCAGACAGCCTGCTTTCTCCCACAGCAGGAAAACTACAGCTCCAACCATTTTCCTGAAGTTAAATTTTCCCCCTATCAGGGGAAAAAACATTGAAATATCATTTTTCTGCGACATATCCTGTAAGAATGTTTTTAAAAATAACATTTGTTTAAATAAAAATTTGAAGCCTCACTCCAGAAACCACAACTGCATCTTGCACAAGTGTAATCAGGTGTTTTAATCCTACTGTCAGGAAAAATAGCATGTGCTTCCCCCACGCCCTCTTTTTTTAGAAATGCTATTTGTTATATTTATATCTCTGAAGGCATAGTTTTACCATTCTGCTTTCCTCTGTTGTCCTGTTTCCTCATGGTGCAATTAAACAGAATCATATTTTCTGTAAAAGATGTATTAATTCTGGCGGGGATCATTAGACTGACAGCTTTGAAGCAAAGGAATATTCATTTACCCTACAAGAAACCAGGAGGAAAGCAATAACATGCCTTTATCTTAACCCTGAATGAACTGCTTCTGAAGACTGTTCAGAGTACACACAGTCCCGAGGGCCGGCTCCAGTTCATGACACCTCTCTGGGAGCACTTGAAAGGATCAATAGAATTTCCTGTACAACGAGAATTCAATAATGTGGCCCTTTCTCTAAGGGATGTGCCAGTCTCCAAAAAAACTTGTTTCATAACAGCCAAATCTAAGTCACTGAAAGGTCATCGCTTTAATTTAGGTCTGGATTGTACTGGGTACTTTTGAAGACCTGTTTTTGAAAATGTGGCATTTTACCACACCAGATTTAACATATGAAGGTTTCAATAGGTTTTACTCTGTGATAGAAAAGACAGTTTATTGCATTTTACTCCTTGGCTTCAACTGGAACTCTTTTGGAGATGTCTCAGGCCAGCATTTAGACTTGGCAATCTCCTGCAGTGTCCTGACATTGGAATCTGCATCCATCCACACCTTTAAATGTATTCTGCTTCCTGAGAAATGACACTAATGGGAATTGATGCCTTTGATACCTAAAGCCAGTGCTGAAACTGTGCTGCAAGGGCAGGCTAAAGAAAGTCTTGTTGATTACTGCATATCCACATTGCCTGGGGGAAAAGGACGTGGTGGTGAAGGGAGAGAAGACTCCCCTTTTCACAGCAGCTAAACTTACTATTCAAAAGTGTTGTCTGAAGCACTGAACACCAACGTTCGCCTTTACAGCAGGCTGCAGCACTAGAGGCAGCACCTTTCTTTTACTGCTCCTTGGGGACAAAACAAATGAAAGCATCCACTCTGAAACCAACCAACCAACCAACCAACCAACCAATCAACCAGCCAACCGACCAGCCAACCAACCCCAAAACCTAAACCAAGAAACTGCCTGGTATTTCTTTACATCTTCTGACCAAACGTCTCCTTATAGCAATCTAGAGAATTGATTTATGGGGTTCAATGTCATTCCTGACATACATAGAGCCACAGGTGTTGACACACAGTGCTACTTCAAATGGACCTCACTGCTTTTGCTCTTTTAAATGTTGGTGGCCGTTGGATTTATGGTCCCCTATAAGGCAATTTCAGCTGCTACACTCAAAAGTGTTTATGGACTGTGTTATTTGCTTATTTACCTTTGATTTCTTTCCATTGAACAAAAGATTTACGAGGTACATGGGGGTCTGATTGATACAAGAGGGTACCACACCACTGTTTTTAGATACCAGGTCTCTCTCATGGGGTTTCCTGATGAGTGTTTGGTGGTGTTTGACTCCAGAAAGCTGGTCTCAGGGCCTCCCTCCATGCCAGCAGTGATGCTCTGAGGACAGGGAAAGCTCCCAGACATTTGAGAGCTGGATGCCAAGACAAAAAGTCCAAACACAAGACAGCATCAAGGATAAGCTGCTCTTAAAAGCAGCCCTAGCAAGGAGGCACCCCGCACTCCTTGGTCATGGTGTTCATGAGAGAGGGAACTAGCAGGGATGGCAAGATGAAGAAATCAAAAATATGCTAGAGAACAATTTTCAGGGGTAGAGCTGTGCCCTGGTGGTTCCTCTCACAGTGACAAGATGACATGAGCACCAGTGAGTAGCTATAGACTTGCTCCACCATGACTTGTGTGTCAGTTGGATTTGGTCTGTGAGGTATCAGAACTGAGGCTGGGCCAGACCATTCTCTTGCTAGCTTCTTTTCCAGTGAAGTCTGGAAAAACAATGGTTCCCCTGTTCATCCATCTCACTCACAAATGGGGGAAAAAAAGGAACTAATGTTGTTTTGCTTCATGTAAAGAAAACTCTATATTTAGGATGGTTTTAAATATTAAAAAGAAGCTTGAGCTTGAACTAGTATATGGTAATTTTCTTTTTCATATATTGAAAAGTAACATACTGTTGTACAAATATTTCCCTTCCTCAGATTAAACTAAAAATTGGATTTCTCAATTACTTTGGTCATCTTTAAATTACTTGGTCTATTCAAACATTTATTTGAAACTCCTCAAGAATCTTTTGCTAACATTTAATGACATTTTAAAAAAGTTCTTTTACGTTCCAAGCGCTGTAAATCTCCTTCCATTTCCTATGCTTTATTTGACATTCTTGTTTGAATCTTACATCTTGTATCTGCCAGCTTTAATGACCAATGTGTATATGAGCAGCTATCTGTAATTTTTGGCACAAGGAAAATAATAGCACACAATATAGGACACTGAGAAATTGAGCACAGAAAAATTTAAGACAACCAGTGAAGAACATATTTGAATGTTTGGGGCTTAAAAAGAGATATCTTGGACTGGGATTTTTTTTTTCTAGGATGTGGTCCCCTTCCCCCCTAGAGAATATAAATAATTTTTACAGTTGTCATTCAAAATTACAGTATACAGATTTCTTAGTGTTGACCTTCCTTTCCCTCCTTAACTATTAAGTTTCCCTCCTTAACTCTGTTGCTTGCAATACAGAAGAAGCATCAAAAGGTTTACCAAATTGTAAAAAAAGAACTGGGAGAAATGGAGAGTTCTCCTTCCCCACATCCAAAAATTTGAAAACAATCACTGACGCTGTGTGAGAATAACACAAAAACCCTTCTGAAAATTCAGGTACCTTGCAGACCGCTGTAGTTTAGCACAGTTCTCAAGACACTCTTGCATGTACTAAAAAAACTCAAACAAAATCCTCCTTTCAAAAATGTGTCAAAATAAAAAATAATTTTCAATTTAAAGAAGACATATTGCAGAGAGGGGTCAGTGAAGTTTAATGATAGAAGATTTTATGCCCTTGCTAGAAATACTTATCTAAGAAGAGATAAATAGTTACACACAAGAATTATTAAAACACAGTGGGTAAGGTTGTCTCTCCTAAGTTTGCTTGTAGTTTACAAGACTCTACTCAAAACAAGAATATGGCTTTTGTAGGCCATTTATTTACAAATTAAAATGGAAGAGATGGACATATTTAAGCTCTTTGCTGGCATCATAACCAGCTTCTTCTGTTCCCTGTAACAGTGCTGACTGATTGCATGTGCTGTTCAGATACGAGATGGTCCCATAGTATTCAAACTTCGTCAAAGATGATGACAGCCACAAGGAGCTAGGTTTTTGGATGATTCATTGCTTTGGAGACTGACTGTGCAGTAGTTGACAGGGATAGCTTGCCTGATGACCAGCAGAACACTGCCAATACTTTTTAAAAGAGTTTCTACAACTTTTCCCTTGACACAAAGAACTGTGCTCCAAAGCACAGACCTGGGAGTGCTGGTTGACATCCAGCTGAATGTCAGCCTGCACATGCCCAGATTTCCAAGAAGGCCAATGGGACCTGGCCTGTATCAGCAATAGTGTGGCCAGCAGGATCAGGGCAGGGACTGTCTCCCTGTATGTGGCAGTGGTGAGGCTACACCTTGTGTGCTGTGTCCAGTTCTAGGTCCATCACTACAAGAAAGGACATTGAGGTGCTGGAGTGAGTCCAGAGAAGGGCAATGGAGCTGGGGAAGGGTCTTGAGCACAGGTTGTGTAAGGAGCATCTGTGAGAATTGGGGTTGTTCAGCTTGGAGAAAAGGAGGTTCGAGGGTGACCTTATCACTCTCTACAACAGTCTGGAAGGAGGGTATTGGTCTCTTCTCCTAAAAAAAGTGACAAAACAATAGAAAAAAAAGGCATCAAGTTGTGGTAGGAAAGGTTTGGATTGGATAGTAGGAAAAATTTCTTCACTGAAAATATGTTGAGACATTGGAATAGGCTGTCCATGGATATGGTGGAATCTCCATCTCTGCAAGCATTCAGAAAAATGTCTGGACGTGGCACACAGGGATATGCTTTAGTAGTGGACAGAACAGCACGGGGTTGGTTACTGGTTGGACTGGAGGAATGTAGAGGCTTTTTCCATCCTTAGTGATGCTATGGTTCTAAAGCTGGCAACCTGAGCAAAACTGTGGGCTGATAGCACAAAACCCCTCACTGATTAGCTGGAACAGGCATGGGAGAGACTGGTTATGTGAGACCAGGTTCCACATATACTTGAAAGAAGTATTTGTCTGTCTTTCAGGTTAAAAGAAAGCCTTGAATTGGTCAGGAGCGTATCTGGGAAAGCCCGATGATGATGAAGCTTCACACCTTGGGTTCAGTTCTTTTTGAGTTTTCACACCCCTAAATGTGCACATGAAGATCCATGAATGTGTATCCAGATACAACACATGTCCAGGGAGCAATAAATCCATGGAGGAAGCTCTGCAGCACATAGGATGAAAAGAATGGCACCTAATTGTGTGAAAAACTACTGACTAAATACAAACAGGGAGAAGACAGAATTTTGAAAAGCTCCATGTGTGATTCTACAGAAGGACATTTTGATTCTCTCATCCCAACGTTATGTGTTTGGGCACTGGAGATGACCCAGCAAATGTCATGTCACATCCTCTTCTAACTGAACCATAGCATCCCTGACTTCTGAATGCAAAAAGAAGCCATATCCACAATAAGAACTATTAACTGTTTCCAATGAATAATTCAGCAAGCTCCAGCCATTGAAACCCACAGAAAGCACTGCAAGAAGATGAAGCATTTTTGCTGCCCATCATTATGTATGTTCATGCCACAGGGAGTTTTCAATTATTGAACAGTGTAGAGTTGCCTTTGTTTGTAGAAAATGTCAATTTGAATTGTGTGGCTTCTATGCATGCATTTATTTTGCCAAAGGCTGCTTAACATTAGCTTAGCTTTTTACTCCTTTGCCACATGAAGGTGCAGATCAAAAGTACTGAACGATTACTAACATTTTACAAAGCATCTTAAGTTGGATGCCTTAACTGTCAAGACATTTCCAATAATTTCTTCTGATGTTTTCTTATCAGAAAAAGCCCTATTAACTTTATTTTTATTCACCAACCTATTATAAACAGCTATTAATGTTACAAAAGTTCAAGTGTCGCAAATAACAAGACATGAAAGGTGAAGTAGCAACTATTAATTTTATAAGCTTATAACTGGAATATGTTGCTGCTATTTCTTATTTAACCTTGAAGTTCAACCCACAGCGTAAGAAGGAGCTGTCTTTTCAATTTACAAAGGGTATGAGAACAGTGCTTTGTGCAATATTTTGCATGCAGATGTACTGAGCTTCAGTTTGGTGGTGCAAATTACTTATTTTAGCTAGTGATCATAGAAATGAGGGAGTTCCTGATGTGTGAGCTTGGAGGCAAGCATCTACCATTTCCTGGGGCACCAGCAAGAATGGAAATACACCTTGGAAATTACTGTTCTGTCTATTGTGTGGCAAGATCCAATTTCATTTATTTGTGAGTGATAAGAAAGAAACTCAAGTTTGTTCTATAATTATAATTGTGGTGTAAGCAAATCTGTGCCTGCCTGTACATCCTGTGTCTTTATGTCCTTAATTCTTTGGGTCCCAGGATTTTAACAGATTCAGGTTAACAGAACAGATTAATTTCTACACAGAAAAATCAGTGGACTGGAAAGAGAAAAGTGGATCTGAGGTATGGTGTTGACCCAACTGCTAGCCTGTATCACCAACACAACTAACAGTCTCAGGAGCTATTCAGGAAGGAATTTTGGAAAATGTTATATTCCCCCAGGTAGATCCCTGCTATGGGTAGAGCAATGTCTGTGCTTTGGTGTCTGTGCTGATGAGTACCTGAGGTGGGGATCTGGCTGTCCCAGGGACTCTCTGGGCAGCTCCTGCTGCATACTTGAACAATCCCTTCATAGGTGAGACTCTTGGAAATAGTAGAAATGTTTTCTGCTGGTGTAGAAGTGCCCACCATCGCTTGAACAGTTCAGTAGTCTGAGTGTAGTTTAAATACTCAATAGCAGTGGATAAAATGCTGATACAAAGGCCTTCCAGTGGAGAGTCCTGTTGCCATCCAGACTACCATCAACCATCCTGTTCAAGATATTTGAGTCCCCCACAGCCATCACCTTTACTTAAAGTATACTCTCACCTTTCAATGCAATAAGTTTTCAAAATTGGTTTTGTTTTGATCTGTTTTTTTAAGCACTCTGTCCACGACTGCATCACTTGAGTAAAATAGGATTGAACATACTGCTCTCCTCTGGGTGGTTCCTCCACTGGATCAGAAAGTCTGTGCATATGCTACAAGTCTTACGTTAAGCAGAGTTTTCTATTAGTCAGACAAGTCCAACAGATTGTCAAAACCACAGTTTTTAAGAAAACAAAACTGAGAAATGTGAAGCAACAGGTTTGTTGATCTGGGACATCCCAGAAGGGCCCTTTATTTCACAACCTCTGTAGCATCAACATCTACAAGTCATAAATCATATTCCAGAGCAAGCTATGGTTGACCAGGCAATGACAAAAATCACAGACAGAAGCTTTCCTGGGAAGTCAATCTTTCCTATTAATTTAAACTTTAAAATAATCTCCACGGCCTAAAATTGATCACTCTTGACATTAAATTAGCTGCTAAACATTAGGCACCAGATCTTCATGATCAGCTTCTTGAGCAGAAGCTCAGAGAATAGTCCATTTCAAAGACAATCCACACTTTCCTAATTGTTTAATAACTGACATGGAACAAAATGATCCTTATAGAGCTGAACACTGTTACCTTTCTTAACACTAAAATAAACTTTGAGGTTCCTGAAATGATCTAGTTCTCATCCAGATAAAGTTAATAATTAATGTTATACCCCTCAGTGAGACCTGAGACACAAATTTCAACTATGATAAATTTTAACTGAGAAAAATAAACTCTAAAACACAAATACAACAAAGTTATTCAGAAATTATGGTTAAATAGTTCAACAATTTTGTCTGAAAAAATGCATTCTCAAATAGTATTTGAGAACTATATCAACTATTTGTATATGTGCCCATCCACATACTATTTTGATTTATTTTTTTTTAATTGATGCTCCCTGAGTATTTTCTGCTGTAAAATAATTGGGAAAAGCCAATGAAGGAAAATTCAGAAGAAATGAACAGGTATTGTTGCATATAAGGACTTCCAGTTAAAGATTTTACTAATTAAGACATTGCAGCAAAAACTGACAATGCAATTGGCAATTAAACATCATATGCTATTTCTATTTCTAAATGTGTGCAATAATTGTATTTCCCCCTTTCCCCCTTCCCCCCCCACCCCAGTTCTGCAGTCTGTGCTATAAACATTAGAAATGCATACTCACCCCAAGACAGTTGCCAGGTATCATTGGATACCTGTGATAGGCATGATGAGCATCCAAATCTATTGCACTTACATGCCAGATGCATTCTCAAGACAGGAATGTGTGTAAGCACACATCCTGATGGGTTCTGCTGACCCAGCTTCCCTTTTGTGAAATGCAGTCAGAATCTCTGCCCTTTTCCTTCCCCACAGGGACACCTTAAGTGAGAGTTACTCCTTTAATGACTGGTTCCTTACAGCCATTTCCTTAACCCGATCACAGTGAAGGGAACACAACCATCACCACAGGCTTTCCTGAGAGAGGCAGAGCATGATTTCAGACCAGCATTTCAGGAAGATTAGCCCAAAAATCCCTTAAACCAAGCTACAATGCTAAGTTATGGCTGGGGTTGCTCACAGAGCCTCCTTAAACCCCACCCTGTGGTAAGAACTCAGGTTTGCTGTGGTGGTTCTCATGCACACATTGCTGCTTTCTCTGTACAGGTGCCCCTGACAACCAATCTGCAGCTTGCTGAAAAAACAGGTATTTGATTGTATGATACAACAATCACTCATTAGCCTCATTTCTCCTTGGGGAAGTGCATCTGAATGTACACTATATCTGACTCCATAACACCAACACACACAGAAGAATTACCACTGGAGTTATCCACCTCTGGTAGAGTTAATTTCACTCATGTTGTGATCCTCCTCTAGACACCATTTCCTGCTATCTGCTTATCAGTGTATTTTTCAAAGGTACAGTGCAAAGGTATTATTGAAGGGAATTACGATGAATATGAGGTCGTGAGCAATCACTGTGTCCTGCTCCTGACCTTTCTGAAAATACACCACTTCATAACTCAGAGATATTTATGACATCCCCATTACCTAAGCCCATTTTCCCACTTCTAATTTGCATAAATCAAAGTGACTGTTATGTGTCTGTCCTTCCATAGACATTACGACAGTACTTCTAAAATATGTTAAATAAGTTAACTAACAAATAACAAGCTCAGTCTTTAACAAGTTCAGCTGCAAATCACTGTTGTATCTTCCATGCTTCAGAACACAGTTTGTCCCACCACAAGCAAGCCAGGAGCTTGTATTCCTGAAAGAAATCTGGTTTTCTGTGTATGTGAGAAGAAACACAGGGATACTTTTCAGCCTCTAAATACCGCAACTCTGTTCTCAGCTCCTGCAGGCTTGGTAAGCCTGGTGAATGAGCTTCACCTCTCCATCCTTCAGCTTTCCACATAGAAATGTGAGTTGCTAGTTCCCCTCCATTTTCCTTCAGGACAGTTCCTTTTGTATTACCCACCAAGCCTGACAGAACTGATTATTCTAGCTATTGATATCCCACACAAGCTTCATGTTTAAGCTACACCAAGTAGAAGTGCCAATTTCAAAGCCAGCCTGGCTTCAAGCCAGCATTTCTCCTGTGGGGTCTAACACAGAGCCACAAGATAATTCAGGCTGGAGGGAACCCAGGTGCTTCCAGTCCAGCCTCCTGCCTAAAGTGGGGTCTGCCATGGAGGGTTCAAATCCTGAACAAAAATGAGGAAGATGCTGCAGCACTGCTGTGTCCTGGAAGAAAAAATACATGGTCCTACTGCATAGGTAACAACTTTTAACAGAGACAGATGTTTTGGTCAACCCCAGCCTTGGCCCAACCCCTTTTGTGGCTCTGAAACAGACTTTGCAGGTAGGTGCAACTCTGACTGAAAAGGTTCATTGCTCACAGGAAATACTGCAAACTTCAGGCTGCTGACCTGGGGAGACTTTCAGAAAGCAGTTTGACATGGCTTTGGGTGGTTTTCACCACAGTTATTAATTCGGAAATTTGTGCAACAACAGCAACACTATGCTTCTGCTATAGGTTGTCTTCTGTCATTCTTTTATCATAAAAATGTTGGCTCTACCATCTGACTTCACCTTTCTCTGGCTGCTGCTTGAACCTTCACTGGTACAGAGCCTTAAGGACAGAATGGCTTGCCTAAGACAGCTTCTTTCCTACAGAGGCCCATTAAAAAGCTCATGCATTTTACTGGGTACTTATTATGTCATGATATATTTCTCATTATTGTAACCTGAAATTTCATTTCCATATCAATGGCTTTCAGATCTGTTTTAGTGATGGAAAAGCCATAAACTTCTCTATGCTTCCAACTTGCCTTTAGGAAACATAAAGACCGAATCAGTCCAGGCTTTCATTCTCAAATGTGTCCTGCTGAAGCTTCAAATGGGTGCTGTGTGTTCTCGGACTTGGTCCCCGACCACCACCTACATATACTCCTTCTTCAAAAGCATCACTTGATGTCTGAGCAGAGATCATGTCTGCAGGGAGAAAGTTCATACTGAGCTGATATTGAATTAGCTTTTTAATTAGGCAGATCATGAAAAAGACAAGGCTATGTTTCAGATCACTGTGTTTTCAACCAGGTCTGTTGGCAGCTTCCATAAAATCGAGCCTTTGGACATGATAAGAGCAAGACTCATGTGGAACACCAGCTCCCTGCAAAATGAGCTCTCCTCTTTCATCAACATCTTTGCAGCATAGCTGCAGAGAGCACTGGCACAAAGGACAGTTCAGCAAATATACCAACTTTACTTGCAATAGAGAATGCTAAAGGAAGAAAGATTAACTTCAGGGTTATGGTGCCAGTGGGCAAAACATTTTTAAGGAATAAACACTGACCATATTTGCAGTTTCATATCTCAATGCAATTTACTTCTGTTATTAATGGTCTAGGTAGTCACTCCTCCTGAGCCTTGACATCCATGTGTCTTAGCAACTATGACTTGCTAGATTTGTGTTCTGTACATAAAAATCTCCCTTGGGACTCTAAACCTCTGAATAAACTCTTATTTTTTACTGCTGAATTTTCTCTTTCTATTTACCTTATTTTCCCTTTTGGAATGGTTGCACTTGGGACATGAAAGTGCAAATCAGGCTTGTAACAAGCAGGTGTCATGCACTGAGGTAAGCAGTTTGGCAGGACTGAACAATGAGGTTAATCAAATAAATTAATAGCACTGAAGTGAAGGAAAATCTAAAACAAAACCCCACAAACCCACGTAGCCATTACGTTCATGTCTCCAATTTTGGAGACATTTATTCTTATTTCTTGCTTTTGCATTGTTCTGGATAATTAATTGCATGCCTTGGTCAGATATGGTTGTGGAGAGAAAGAACTGAAGTTTGCATGGGATTAAGGACAAGGTAAACACAGGATTCTGAATTGAGTTGGAAACATATGCCAAACTCTGGGACAGCACCTCTCTACTAGGAAATTTAGGTCCAGCATGCAGTGCAATGTCTCCATTGGAAAAATATTGGAAAAACAACAACAAAAACCAACAAAACAAAACAAAACAAAACAAAACAAAAACAAACAAAAAACCAAACCAAACAAAAACAAACAAAAAAACCCAAACAAAAAACAACAACAACAAAAAGCCCAAACCAACAAAACAACCAAATTTGATTAAATGTTATTGAGGTCAGGTTTCCACTTGCCTCTAAGGCCAGAACTGAGGTGCTGTGTAATTTACAGGATTTACATTAGAGAGAACTTGGTGCCAAATGCTGGCCAATAGAACCAAGAAAGTTTGCAGTCATGTAAAGAAAGTTTTTTTTCAAGCCTCTTTGCTTTTAGTTGAACTTATTATTGGGTGCTGTAGAGGGGTTTTCCTTTATCAAACACACTAAGTGAGAATGGGACAATCCTTCCCTTGTTCTTGTTTTGCTTCACACATACACTTTAAGTCAGACTAGGAGTGTGAACAGCCCACATAGTTTCTAATGAAGCCATGTGCATTTTATAATGAGACAGAAAAAAGCTTTATTTATTATCCAGGATAAAATCCCAACGGACTAAAATTAGCAATTCTGTTTTTAATCTACAGAGTAAAAGCTGAAGTAATGTATTTTTACGAAGACAAGGATAATTACAGTATAAAACTAAGCAAGCAGATCAGCAGCTTCACACAAGCAAGTGAAAGGTATTTTAGGCCTAAGAAGGTTAGATTTTAGAGGATGTTTCATTCCAATATTGTACTGAGACCAGTGATTTATTTCATCCAGGTCAACAATCCTTGCTGTCTTTGCTTGAAGAGCAGGGATCACATGGAAGGCTGCTTTCTTGCAGGCAGACACTGCACAGATGGATTTTTAAAATGTGTCAGAGATTGATTCCTTAAAACCTACTTCCTTGCTTTCTCTGCAATCAAAGCTCATCACACACCTCTGAGCTGATGTTCTATTTAAAATCCTGAAATTGCAAAGTCTTCATATGATTTTGTCTTGTTTTCCATTCTATTACTTTTTAGCAAGTTGCCACACTTAAGTAAGTTGTTTTGACATGCTTTCAGGAGGGTCTGCATCTGCCACAAGGACAGTTTTATAGCAAGTGTGATATTAATTTTCCTCAGTCTCAGCATGTCTGAAGAAGGAAAAGCCAAATAGAAGTGACATAGTTATCAGCATCACCACTCTTCACATGGGCTCTTGTAAAGAGAATGGTGAAAGAGTTTCAGAGCCATATTGCTCAGCCCATATGATGCACCTCAGCATTGGGGTGGGGGGAGGAGGGGAGAGCAACATAATCTCAGGAGACAGAGATGCTCAGCCATTTCAGAAATGAGGATGCAGGTTTCAGCTCTCAAAAGGACTAGTGCATGGTTACAACTAAAAGTGCAGACCTCTGGTGACAGTTGAGGGACCAATGGTGTTATAAATTGGCCAGGAGACCAGCTCCTTTGAAAAAGCCTTTATTAGAAATCAGCTCTGGGTAGGGGGCTCGAGGGGCTGCGCACGCCGCTGCTGCTCCCAGTAGACACCACGGAGGAGGAGGTGCAGTCGAATCTGCTGCTGCTGGTGCTGCTGCAGAGTCGGGATTCCTTCCTCACGGGGGTTCCCATAGAATCCCTTTGGCTCGTGTGGTCCAGGGGGGTCACTTCTCTCCAGTTCCTTTCAGGTCATGGCGAGAAAGTAACAGAAGAATACCTGCTGCCTGCAGGTAGCTAGACATGTGCCTCGCACAGTTTTGTCTTTCTTAGGTCCAGTTTCTGTGTCGGCTCGCTGTCTCAGGGGCTTTTCTAGCTCCAACTGGACTCCCGGTCGCGGCCAGGCACCATGGGAGCTCTCTCATTTCCATACTGGGCGGGGCCCACGGCTCGACGGCAGGCGGCAGGGAGCAGCAGGAAGCAGCAGGGAGCGGCAGGAAGCAGCAGGAAGCAGCAGGGGGGAACGACTAGGCAGCGGCGTGCGGGCTTTCGATGGAGAGGGGAAAGCCCAGAATTTAGGGAGAAAGGGTACAGAACTTGGACATAACGAGCAGAAATTTAGGGTACAGATTCAACATGAACGGTTTAAAACAGGCAAGTAACAGTGCAACTTTAATTTTACAGCAAAACAGTGTAACAGTACAACTCGGGAGTGCATAACCTGGGGCTAATTTCTTTCAATCCCCCCTCTATTTCTTTGATCGGGCTTTAGCCCGCATCAATTGGCCATGTCTGATTCAAGGGAATAAATCTGTTTTAATTCTTGGTATTGGTCATAAATTCTTTTTGCTGTGCTCAGTTCTTCTTCTTGGGGTTCTAATCTAATTGTATTTGTAGGTTTCTGAATCTTTACTTTAGGGATTTGGAGACTAGCTGGAACAGTAGTGGCTATAGTTCAAATTAGACAGGGAAGTATGCAGGGGAGAAGTAGGAGACTGACAAGGGCACTTATTGCAATGAACACTACTTTTTCCCACCAGGTCCCTTCAAAGGACCAGAAGTTGTCCCACCAGTCCATATTAATTAAAGGCTTCCATTCCTGGGTACTTACATATGCAATTTTTTGTATTTCTTTGGAAATATTTTTTATTACCTTACTTTCATAATCGACTGCTAGTTTGATTTGATAAACTACTGCTCTTGTCTGCGCCAATTGGTTACTGATATGATCAAGGGCAAGGGCTGTTTTGTTTGATAATCTGATAATTTTATTCAACATGTAAATTGGAGTTCGGCACCTCCATGATCTATCTTGTGTCCAAGTTGCTGGCCTATATGTTTTTACTATTTTTTTGGTGTCTGTATTTTACTTTTCTATGTTTGTGTGCTGCCCCTCCTCCCCTTTCGGTATTTTCTTTTTAAATTTTCATATAAGGGTATGCCTAAATGGTTTTTTGATTCTCGTGGGAGGAGGGAGGAGGCTGGTTTGATGATTCTTGTGGTGCAGCTACCCGCCCAATCTCCTGGGAGATGGGTGTAGGTTTTGTCACTACAAATCCAAAAGAGGTGTTTTGGGGCTTTCCAGGATGTGTTTTGTGTGTCATAGGGGTGTTCCCAATATTTTGAAATTTCTCTGATTCCCCAAAAAAGATTGGTCTCTTTATTAGTGCACTCATGTAGACCATAACTTTTATTACAGACGCACCCTGATTCTTTTTTCCTAATAGACCAATATTTTTCAGGTTCCCTGGGGATCCATTTTTGTTTTAACTCTTTGGTCAGTGAGTACCTTTTACAAGCCATTCTTCCTAGGAAGGTTTTATACTTTTTCCCGTTATTAACTTCCATCTCAGGATGTCTAGGGGTGATAAGCTTGTCTCTTCCCAGGGCCATACATCAGACATTTGTGTGCTTTTACATATCCAGCAGTTTGTTATATTTAGTTTATGGCTGATTCCCTCTACCAGATCAACAAATAGACTTTTCCCAAGGGGTTCATCTATTTCATTCTTTTTCACCACCAGTGGTTTTTCTTTTATCAGGTCTGCTACTCCCTCTGTATTTCTTAACTTTTTAAAACAGAACCACTCTCTGATAGGGCACTCCCCAGTCAGGCACTGCTTAAATGTGGCAGCTTTTTTTGCAATCCAATATTGTTTTTCCTCTTTTTGACAGGTGGATGTTGTATTCCCTTTGGTATCCCCTCCCCCTGTGAAACCTTACCTGTCCCTTGACACTGACCTATGGCCTTTGGCCATAGGAAACTCCGCCCCCTTACCCTGAAAGGGATAAAACCCCCTGTTCCTTTCGGGGTCGTCCTCTTTGGCCTCGGGATACCTTCAGGAAATAAACCTTGGAACCACATCTCGGGGTAAGAGCCTCCTTTGGTTTTATGTCCCTATCTTGGAGTTTCCCCCACCCTAACCTCCCTAAATCTGAGCTGGCAACGGGTCTCCGGGGGGCTGAGGGAAAGGGGTTAACTTCAGTTGGCGTCCACGTGGCCTGAAAACCACGCAGGAGCTGGAGTCTCATTTCTGAGATCTCAGAAGCTTTTTGGACTGTTCAACTCTTCTCCACTAATCCAGCTGTTTTTTGCACAGTTGGGGGTGGTAGAAACAGGGTCGGCAGCCTGTGTAGTTACACAGGTCGACTTGATAGGAACTTTTATAGGAAAGGAGCAGGGCACCCCAAAAAAGCACGTGATCCGTCCCCCAGGCAAAGACGGGGGGTGGGCAGTCCCGTGTGATTGGGAAAAAGAAAGATCTTTTGCTGCACGTGGGCTTTGACCCCACAGCCACGCGGTGAAACCCTTTTAGGACCCAGTTAACATCTTAGACGTGGTGTTTGTAATTCATCTCTGGGAAGTCAGGCGCCGATTGTCCCAGAGATCCACGGCGTCTCGGGGTGTTTGCGGGCTTTGAGGAGAACCCCGGAAAACGGGGTGACCCCCTCACAGCCCCCGGAGCCGGAGAAGTTCGGCAGGGTGCCGATTCTCCCCCCGGAATACACCCCCCCCCCGTCCCGGAGTTCTCGGAAGTGAGAGAGGGGCGGGGACAGAGCTGTGTGTGTGTGTGTGTGTGTTTTTTTTCTTAACATTTTAACATCACAAATATGGGTTCTAACCTTTCCACTGACCAAAGGAGCCTTTTAAAGCACCTTAAATGTGCTTTGAAAGGTCTTAAAATCCCAAATAGTTTATTAATGAGTTTTATCCGTTGGTTGTTTGCTGAGTTTCCAAATTTTAACCCCCAGAATGTTCAATCCGTGGCCTTTTGGGATGAGATTGGGGAATTACTCACCTTAAAAATTGAAAATGGAGACACAAAAGCTTCAAAATTTATCCCGATTTTCTTAAAAGCACGCAAGCATCTATTAGAATTAGAACGCAGAAAACAGCCACAGAAAACCCCTTCATCCTCCTTTTTCCCCTCCCAGTCCCCTATTCCCTACGAGAAAACCTCTCAGCCACCCCAATATGCTGTGGCGTGGAGGGGGAGTAATGACGACGACCACGTGGTCGGCCCCCTCCCCCTCAGCCCCCTCCTCCCCCACAGTCCCGTCTCTCTCCCATACCCTGTGCCTTGCAACCCCGCCCCCTGCCTTCCTTCCGCCCCCTGTTGTCTTGACAACGCGTGTAGCGTCCTTTTCCCCAGCCCTCAGCCCGGCACGGGACATGGGGGGGGCGGTGCGGCGCAAACCGCGAGCGGCGCCGGCACCGGCGCGGGCGCGGGCGGCGGCGGCGCGGCAGCGCAAACCACGGCAGCGCAAACCGCGGCAGCGCAAACCGCCGGCGGCGCTGGCGGCGGCACGGCAGCGCACATGGGCGGCGCGGGCGACCCGTGCCCGCGCGGCAGCGGCGGGGGAGGGGCGGCGGCGGCGGCGCGCGGTGCCGTGGGCGGTGCCGCGAGCGGCGCGCGGGGCGCCGCAGGCGAGAGTCCCCCCAGCGCGGGCGGGGGCGGACCCGACCCCGTCCAGGGGGCGCGCGACCCCGGTCCCATCCCCCACGGCACACGCGGCTGCGGCGGGGGTGGGGCGGGGCCTGGTGCCTCTCTCGGCGGGGGTGGGGCGGGGCCCCCGCCTCCCCCCAGCCGCGGGTGGGGGGGCGATTTGCTCGCAGCTCCAGACCTGGTGCATGCTAATGACTCCTGCACGGGGGAACGAAATGCACCTATTCCTTCACTAACCCAAACTGAATCTGATGATAATATCCCTTTTGTTGCCCCTGTAGAATACCTTGGTAAGAGAAATGGAAGGAAACAATACAAGCCTTTCTCTTACCAAGATAAAAAGGAGCTATGCAAAATTCAAAGAGAATTTGGAAGACCTAGTGAAATTTTTAAAAGCATGATGACAGCTACCTTTAGCTCCAATGAATTGGTCCCAAATGATATTAAAGATTTATTCAGATGTTTACTAACACCCTCGGAATATGATTTATGGGAATGCATGTGGAAAAAAGCTTTAAATGTAATATTACAGGAAATTCAACAGACTCCTGCTTTAGCACAGGATGGGGATGGGAATGATATAACATTGGACCATCTCTGTGGTACAGGTGATTTGCATTGCCCTGAAAGACAGACCCGATTATTATCAAAGCAAATTTTGGATAAAATTTGTAGTGCAGCAGAAAAATCTTTTTACCAGTTACCGACACCTGAAACTAAGGGCAGCTATACCAGTATTAAACAATTTCCTTCAGAGAATTTTTTGCAGTTTTTGGACCATTTACGCGCTCAGGTTGAAAGACAAGTCCCACAATCAGCCATACACAACGAACTGATTAAAGAAATAGCTCAGAGGAATGCTGATGAAACTTGTCGTAGAATTATACTTAGTCTCCCATCAGAACCAACTCTAGCTCAGATGATCGAGGCCTGTACCAGGAAAGCAGAGCTGTTCAGCGCACCTGAAAGCAATCCTGGACTGCCTCATCCCAGGACAGCAGCGCCAGTACGACCTGAACAACGGCGGCAACCACTGTCACCAGACCGCCTACAGCACATCATCTGCCATCTCTGCAGACAGCCTGGACATTTTGCAGCTTCCTGCCCTCGGAATCGAAACCAGAACCAGAACCAGCAAAGGAAGCCCAACAAACAAAAAAACTAGCTTCTCAGCGCGTCCCCATGGTTGATGCTCTCACGCGTGTAAAAACAAATATGAGGGGTCTCCCACCAGTTGACACCTCTCTCTTAACAACAAAGGGGGAGGGGGTGGGGGAAAAGAAAAATGTAAATAGTAAATGTTTGGTTAACAAAATTTGGCAGCCGCAAGGCCGGTACAGGCTTGTGACTACCAAAGGTTTTCATTTCAGATCTGCAGACTGGATATTAATTGCAGTGCATCCAACAGACATCTCACAGGATCTGAAGGATAACCACACGGAGATGTTCAGTGAGTGTTTTGTTATTGGGGATACTGCTCACACACCAGAGGAGATTGAGGTATTTCCAATGTCCATTAAGGGGAACATGACAGGCCTTATGCTCTTGACACGCTGCAAATACCCACCATTCTACCTGGCAGAGGGAAAAATTGTTGCTCAGGCTATTCCTGATCCGGCAGACGTAATAGCAGAGGGAAAATCGCCGGAAGTCTACTGGGCAGAGGTGGTGGGTGAGGACAAGCCTTCCATGGCATGCAATATAGCAAATGGGTCAGAGCGCCTCCATGTGGAGGGGGTCCTTGATACAGGAGCCAGCGTGACCGTTCTACCAGAGAGCAAGTGGCCATCAAACTGGGAATTGCAACCTGTTGCAGGCAAACTTCAGGGCATAGGAGGAATCACATTGGCAAAAATATCAAAAAATATAGTTCAAATAGAGGGTCCTGATGGAAAAGTGGCAAGTGTCCGTCCATTTATTGCAAAATACAAAGCCCCCTTGTGGGGGAGGGACACCTTGTCTCAGTGGGGAGTTCAATTGGTCATTCCTAAAACACCCCAGGATTTTTAGAAATAGCCACTGTGGCGCGCCCTGCCCAAAAGTTAACATGGTTGGATAACACCCCAAAATGGGTAGTACAGTGGCCATTGAGCAAAGAAAAGCTCAAGGCGCTTGAGGAGCTTGTGGAGGAACAGGTGGCTCAGGGTCACCTGGAAGAAACAACAAGCCCTTGGAATTTCCCAGTCTTTGTAATAAAAAAACCGGGAAAGGACAAGTGGAGGTTGCTCCATGACCTCAGGGAGATAAACAAAATGATAGAGGACATGGGACCACTTCAACCAGGTATGCCTTCTCCAACAATGCTCCCGAGAGATTGGAAATTGGCTGTATTAGATATCAAAGATTGCTTCTTTCAGATTCCTCTACACCCAGAAGATGCCCCAAGGTTTGCATTCTCAGTTCCTACCCTAAATCGTCAAGGCCCTATGAAAAGGTATCATTGGAGATCTCTTCCTCAAGGTCTAAAATTATCGCCTTTCATATGCCAACAGTATGTGGCATCTTTACTGTCACCTGTTCGTGCTGAGAGACAGGATGCCATCATCCTCCACTACATGGATGATGTGCTGGTGTGTGTCCCCAATGACTCTATACTCCAACACACGCTTGACCTAGTGGTTAAGGTTTTAACCTCTGCTGGATTTCCGTTACAGGAAGACAAAGTTCAAAGGATGCCACCTTGGAAGTACCTGGGCTTACAGATTACAGCGAGGACTGTTGTTCCTCAAAAATTGGAAATCGACTGTAATCCTAAAACCTTAGCAGATCTCCACTCCCTGTGTGGGTCATTGAATTGGGTAAGACCCTGGCTAGGCCTCACAAATGAGGACCTAGACCCTCTTTTCAATTTATTGAAAGGGGAGAGGGAGCTGGCCTCCCCCAGGGAGCTGACCCCAGAGGCAAGGACAGCAATCGAAAAGGTACAGAAAGCCTTGTCAGAGAGACAAGCACACCGATATGAACCAAGCTTACCTTTTCATTTCATTGTGCTAGGAAAGCTGCCACACTTGCATGGTTTGATTTACCAATGGATCAAGGGGCAGAGAGATTCACTCTTAATCATAGAGTGGGTCTTTCTCTCGCACCAAAGATCCAAGACCATCACTGAGCCACAAGAGTTGATAGCTCAATTGATTCAAAAGGCCAGGTTAAGACTATGTGAACTGGCTGGTTGTGACTTTGCATGTATTCACCTCCCAATCAAACTCTCTGAGGAGGGAAAGAACTCTCCAAAGAAACTAACCAAAGAGATGTTTGAGCATTTGCTCCAGAGCAATGCCAGTCTCCAATTATCTCTGGACAGCTACAGGGGACAAATATCAGTCCATGCCCCATCCCACAAGCTGTTCAATGAGGAATTCCACCCCATTCCTCGTGAGAAACAGAGTCGGAGACCACTCAAGGCTCTCACGGTGTTCACCGATGCTTCTGGAGCATCCCACAAGTCGGTGATGACTTGGAGAAATCCTCAGACTCAGCATTGGGAAGCTGATGTGGAGTTTGTGGAGGGATCGCCTCAGGTGGCTGAACTGGCTGCAGTGGTGAGAGCTTTTGAGAAGTTCTCAGAGCCAATTAACTTGGTGACTGACTCTGCATATGTAGCTGGGGTAGTGTCCAGAGCAGAGCAGGCTGTGCTCAAAGAGATCGAGAATGAGCACCTATTTAGGTTGCTTTCAAAGCTGATTTATTTGATTTCTAATCGGGAACATCCATTCTTCGTGATGCATGTGAGGTCACACACCGATTTGCCAGGTGAAATTGCAGAAGGGAATCGTCGAGCAGACTCCCTTGCTGCACCAGTAGAAAAGGCACGCCTCCCTGACATCTTCCAACAGGCAAAACTGAGTCACCAACAGTATCATCAAAATGTGCCAGGTCTGATCCGTCAGTTCCAGCTAACACAGAGTCAGGCTCGAGCTATCGTGTCCACCTGTCCCAATTGCCAGCTCCAGGCCATGCCATCCATGGGTATGGGGGTAAATCCCCGTGGCCTTGGCAGTTGTGAGGTGTGGCAGACCGACATCACACACATTCCTAGCTTTGGTCGCCTCAAATATGTCCATGTAAGTATTGACACACACTCAGGTGCAGTGTATGCCTCTGCCCATGCAGGAGAAAAAGCTGTGCATGCCAAACAACATCTAGTGCAAGCTTTTTCGGTTTTGGGGATCCCAAAAGAAATTAAAACAGACAATGGCCCAGCGTACGTGTCTAAGGAGTTCCTGGAATTTGTCCAGCAGTGGGGAGTGGAACATAAGACAGGCATCCCTCACTCCCCCACAGGCCAAGCTGTGGTTGAACGGGTGCATCAGACACTCAAACAGGTTCTGGCTAAACAGAGCAGCACAACTGTGTGGATGTCTCCACAGCAGAAGCTCTGCAAAGCCCTGTTTACCATCAGTTTTCTTAACTGTTCTTTTGAAAACATGAGTCCACCTGTGGTTCGTCATTTTAACAGTGGCAATCAATTCAAACTGTCTCATCGTCCACCGGTCCTGATCAGGGATCCTGAAACTTGGGAAACCAAGGGTCCCTATGAGCTTGTAACCTGGGGTCGTGGCTATGCGTGCGTAGCAATGCCCTCAGGCCCTCGGTGGATCCCCCAGAAGTGGGTAAAACCTTTTGTCCCCAAAAATCCAGCTCCAGCAGAAGGGGATGGAAAGCAAGTCACCAATGCCTCCAAGAGGAGACGACGTCGAATGGAGGAAGGAGAATCTTCCTAGGTGTGGACTCTTTCCCGAATTAACAGAAACTTTTAACATGTTTTGAAATGTTTGTTTTTCCCTTTTAGAGAATACCCTCCTCCCATTTATCCCTGTGATGAATCTCAGTCAAAGTGTCATCCTGTTATTGCTGAACAGTCTGGCAACTGCATGGATCGTCCCTCAGCCACGTCAAAATGTCTGGGTGACCCTGGCACAGACACTTCAGCAGGAAAACATATGTTTGTCCACTGCGTCAGCAAAGAATCCTATGTCCACCTGTCTGGTAGGAATTCCATTGCAGGCTGGAGAGTTTCCTGCGGGATTGGACACTCACATGTCCAATGAAATACCAAGGTCACTTCTCCTAAAACCATACAAAAATAATCAGCAAGAAGCTGTGGTAACCGCAAACCCCTTAGTGGAGTGGTTACCAAACTTGCCCGAGATGGCTCAGGAACCCCAAGAGTTAGAACTATTGGGTTCCTCCCCTGCATCATACTGTGTACATTTCTCTGTCTATCCAAAACCCCCTAGCACTGATGAATACCACTATATAAAACAATATCGTGGGGAGTTTACTGCAAACAGGTGGTGTCATAACCTAAGCCATGTTGCAGCTGACAATCCACATCACTCAAGTCCCAAAAGCCTCCCTAAGGGATTCTTTTTGATTTGTGGGGATCGAGCATGGGCAGGAATTCCATCTCGGCTTTTAGGAGGGCCATGTACTGTAGGGCGGTTGTCCGTATTGACACCCAACAAAACTCTAATTGGTGAATGGACTCACAAACACAATTCGACAAACAAAATTCATAAGAGAAGTGCTGACAATTTGGATTCAAATTGTAATTCAGACATTTTTCATTGGGCAAAGTCAAAAAGAGTTGCTGTGTCCCTGTTTCTTCCGTGGGTCGCAGCAGCCAAAGCTCTAGGTGAATTGGGTCACCTAGAGTGCTGGGTAGTCAAACAGGCAAATCTGACATCAACTGCCATCAGTGCCCTCCTAGAAGAGGAGGGAATTACTAGACAGGCCACGCTGCAGAACCGTGCAGCAATCGACTTTCTCCTGCTGCTTCATGGACATGAATGCCAGGAATTTGAAGGACTCTGCTGCATGAACCTGACGTCGAAAGCACCAAACGTCCACGCTGCCCTTCGGAGCATGAACAACCTGATCGGACAAATGAAGCAAGAATCTGAGGACTGGTTCAATGAACTGTTCAAAGGCTGGGGAGTCACAGGGTGGTGGATTTCTATAGTTAAAACTATTTTGTTATTCCTTGCTATCCTTTTCCTTGTAACCTTAGCATTCGGGATCCTGCATCGTTTAGTTTTCAAAGCTATCAATGGTCTCATACCTCCTACCTCAGAAGTCAACCACACAGAGTTGGCAAATCTAAAGCAAACTGATTTCCCCACCAGGTGTAAGTGGTGGGAAAGAGAAAACCCACACTCCATGTAACTTATTGTTTTTCCTTTAATGTTGTTAAACAAAAAAGGGTGAGATGTTGTATTCCCTTTGGTATCCCCTCCCCCTGTGAAACCTTACCTGTCCCTTGACACTGACCTATGGCCTTTGGCCATAGGAAACTCCGCCCCCTTACCCTGAAAGGGATAAAACCCCCTGTTCCTTTCGGGGTCGTCCTCTTTGGCCTCGGGATACCTTCAGGAAATAAACCTTGGAACCACATCTCGGGGTAAGAGCCTCCTTTGGTTTTATGTCCCTATCTTGGAGTTTCCCCCACCCTAACCTCCCTAAATCTGAGCTGGCAACGGGTCTCCGGGGGGCTGAGGGAAAGGGGTTAACTTCAGGTGGATAATTGGATTATGTCAAAACATGTGGGATTCACATGGGTGTGAACTCTCATAAGGGATTGTAGATTCTCCCCATCACAAACTGAATGACAGCATTCGGAGCAAGCCCCATCTGTAAACTTGCTTATCAATAGGACTACTATCAGTCCCTCCAAGAGTCCAGTATGAACCTGCCCCCATCTTGCTCTGAGGGTTCTCTTTGGTCTCACCTGGTCTTGCCTCTTGGGTCGGGGAGTTCTTAGGCTGGATTTGTGGAGTTCTCCCTTGTTTATTCCCACCTTCCACCTTTTTCTTAGTTTTAGTTAGCTCCCTTTGGGTGTGCCCTATGAGAGATTTAATTTTTAAATTAAGAATTACTGTTACTTATTACTTTTACATTAACACATTGTGACTCATTATAACAAGTTATAACATCGGATTTAACCATTATTTTACACTTTTATATTAACACTTTTTAACTTCTTATAACAATGTGGATTTTTTAACAATGGTAACAGACAGCTTGTAATAACTGTTTTTGTCCCTTATTGGCTTTAACTGGTTTTTGGTTGTTTCCTGAGAGTTACTTTGAGGGTGTCTGGATCTCGAGTGGCAGTCTACTCAGAGGGAACTCTTGTTGGGGTTGCAGGGTCAGAGGGATCTGACCCCTTGTTGGGGTCAGAGGGATCACTCGGGGGTGGTAATGGTCCTTTCACTCTAGTGATGTGGGCCCAGCCCTTTTCCTGGGTTCGCACTGCAGTATGAGTAGTGAGCAGAACTTGGAACGGGCCTTTGAATTTAGGGGTTAGTGGGGTGGTATTCCAGGATTTAATTAAAACCCAGTCTCCTGGTTTTATTTGGTGCATGTCAGTGTCCAAGGGAGAGGTTTGAGGAAGATACCCTCTTCTTTTAAGATCTGCCAATGTCTTTCTAATTGTTTTTACATATTCTTGGGTAGCGGCCTCTCCTTCTAAATAATCCCCAGTGCTATAGGGGGTCAGTAAGAAGGGGAGTCCAAACATCATCTCATATGGTGAAGCCCCTATGTCAGATCTTGGTCGGACCCGGATTCGCAGAAGGGCCAGGGGCAAACACTTGAGCCAATTCATTCCTGTTTCGGTTATCAATTTAGTTAATACATTTTTGAGGGTTTTATTCATCCTCTCAACTCTCCCTGAACTTTGGGGATGCCAGAGTGTATGCAACCGCCACCTGATTCCTAAGGCTTTAATGACATCATGTAGAATTTTGGCCACAAAATGAGGACCTCAGTCTGAACTAGCACCATTCACTAGCCCATACTGGGGGATGATGTGTTCTAATAATACCTTTATTACCACTTGTGCTGTCTCCTCCCCAGCAGGAAAGGCTTCCACCCAATGGGTCAAACAATCAACCATAACAAGTAGATACCTGCAACCCTGTACTGAAGGCACCTCGGCAAAATCCACCTGTACATTTTGAAAGGGTCCCAATGCCATCCATCTTCCTCCTGGGGCACTCCCCCCCATCGCTTTCTGATTTACCTTTTGGCATATAAGGCATCCTTCAGTTACTGCTTTGGCCCGACCATATACCCCAATACATAAATATTCTCTTAAAAAAATGATCACATAATCCTTGGGTGCCCCAGTGGGTCAGGCTCTGTATTTCTGTTAGCATTTTTTCAAGCTATGGCTTTATTTAAAAACTTTCATCTATCTGGGGTTAACCATTCCCCTTGCTTCCCTTGGTACAACCCTAACTTCTTTATTTCTCTCAACTCACGTTCATCATATATTGGTTCTCGTCTTTTGTCAGCTGGCAGGATCTTGGAGGCAGTCCACTTGGGGAGACTCGTGGGGGATTTTTCTGGGTTTTGTCCATAGTTAGGAGGAGGCGATACTGGTCCTTTTACACGGGAAACGTCAGTCCACTCTTTTTCTTGGGTCCAAACAGCAGCATGGGTTACTAATTTCTAGCTTTTTCCTGATATCAGGCCAGGATCCAGCACAGAACTGCACCTCTAACAGCACTTGGCCCTCAGGACTGTCAGGATCCACGTAACCAAAAATCTCCTCCCCTGCTTAACTAGGTGGCTGGGGTCCCATTCCCCCTGGGTCCCATCAAAGGCCAGCCTGGTGCCGCCACCCTGGGGAACAGACCCTCCGATGCCCCTCACCACCAGGGTTCCACAGTCTCCCACATTCTGCCCTTCCCCTTTTCCACCTGGATCCCACCCTGGATCCGCCCGCGGGAGCCCATCCCCTGCCCGGGGCCCAAACCTGCTCCCCTGTTCCCAGACTTGCATCCCCGCAACATGGACCATGGCCATCTCCTTGGGGCTGAACAAGGCACCCAAAATAGAGTTCATCTCACTCCAGGTGCAAACATTAGGATTCAGGAACCAATCCACCCAGCCAGCCACCCCCACCAGGTCCCCCAGCTCTTTCTTAAAGCCCCCAACTTCTGAAGCTGTCAGAGGTGCATCCCCAGCTGCCCCACTTATCGGGACTTTCCTTAGGGGGAAGAGCTTTGTTCTTGACCTAGTGCAACAGTAGGGTCCTTTTGGGGTTTCTATATTATTGGCTGGCAAGTCCAGCTCCCAGTTGTGTGGGAGTGCCGGAACAGTAGATGGTGAAGGGGAGTGGACTAGGCCAGTGTTAGGAGAGGTCGAGGATAGAGTTGAAGAGTAGAAGGGGTTAGTACTCGAGATAGTCGGGTTAGACTGAGGTGGTAGAGAGGGTGGAGCTGTAGGGGGTAATCCTGTTGGGGAGCAAGCTGAAGAAGGAATAGGGATCATGGTTTGGAGAGATGGGGAGGGGTTCACAGGTAAAGCTGGAGGGTTAGCAGGGACAGTTTGGGATATCCCAGGGTAAACGGGAGGAGGGGGCAAATAATCAAGAGGGTCCCAATGGTGACTGCTTTCCTCCCTTTTCTCTTTTTCATTTTTCCTCTTTCCCTCCTGTAGCTTACAAATCTTAGCTGTTTCACTTTCAGTTCTGTGTCTCTGCCAGCAGGCAGCATAAAGGATCTGCTCAGTATCTGAGTCCCCTCGGGATTTCAGATACTGGTTTAATTGCGAGCACATCCAGGGGTCCTTAGTTCCACACCATGGCCATTTTCCAGGTAAATTTAAAGTGGGCCAAACCTCAATACAATAATGAATCATTTTAACCTTGCTCAAATTTTTAGTGGCCTCATCAGTATCCCATAGTTCCAACATTTGTCCTAATGGACTATCTGGGGGAATGTTCTTTATCTTCCCCTTTTCCTCCTCAGGTGGTTTTTGCTTATTTATGTATCCTCCCATTCTCACTAGGTAATCTTCACTCACTCTACGAACACCCGTCAGTGGCCCCAGTGGCACCACTCCTGCCAGTGCTCAGAGTGCCCTGTCGGTAGCCTGATATCTCGCCCTTAGAGATTCAGTCACTACCCCAGCCAGCACCCCTCTTCCTCTCCTGTATATCTATCGAGTTTCCATAAGTGGCCGGTCAACCTGGGCCCAGAGTTCCAGTCACCACTTACAGCCAGGACTCGGACATACAGTGTGCGACTCACTCACTCTCCCTATCGTTAAATCCCTCGCACCTTGGGACTTCCCTAACTTTCATTCATCCTACACCCAGGCGGTATACTCAAAAGACCCCCGGCCCTGTAGGCTCTCCGCACCTGGAACGCATACCTCTCACTTCTAGGTACCCCCAACCAGTGCGCCCACTCCTGTACCCCGGTAGTTACCCCAGCTGGTGTCCCAAGCCAGTAGTGGTTGCAGTTACCCGCCCTCAGGGTCTGGCCACCACTCCTGCCAGTGCTCAGAGTGCCCTGTCGGTAGCCTGATATCTCGCCCTTAGAGATTCAGTCACTACCCCAGCCAGCCACCCCTCTTCGCCTGGACACCCCGGGCCATAACTCGGCCAGTACCCTCTCTCACTCCCCACACCCTGTCAGCTACCCCAGCCAGTATCCCAACCCGTGGATACCCCGGGCCGTAACCTCAGCCAGTGTGGTGCGTGCTACACACACAGCTCTAGGCTTTCCGCACGCTTGGATCAGCCTGAGCAGCCTGCCTCCATAGATTCTAGAATGGAGGCGGGCCTATCCTACAATCATACACCCTGTGACGTGCCACTCACCCTCTAAATTACCTCCGCACGCCCGGAGGGGGGCGCCTATGCCCCTGGAGACGCCTCTTTCACTCCGTTCTCCTTTCGCTTCCCTTCATTCCCGGCCAGGTCCCTCGCGGGAGACTGGAAACGCGGTACTAGAAGGCCCACACTCGCTCCAAAGATCCGAGCTGCCGGTCTTTGTCTCTCACACACACCACTCGCTCGTCTCCACTCCCGCCACCGGCTATACTTTACCGGCGCTCCTCCGCGCTGTCCAATCCCAGGCTGTCTTCTTGGGTCCGGTGTGACCAGCTGTCCTTGAGATCCAAAGGGCGGTCGGCCGTCCTGTCCTCGGTCCTCTTCAGGCGTGGTCACGTCCCGGCGAGCCCCCAATTTGTTATAAATTGGCCAGGAGACCAGCTCCTTTGAAAAAGCCTTTATTAGAAATCAGCTCTGGGTAGGGGGCTCGAGGGGCTGCGCACGCCGCTGCTGCTCCCAGTGGACACCACGGAGGAGGAGGTGCAGTCGAATCTGCTGCTGCTGGTGCTGCTGCAGAGTCGGGATTCCTTCCTCACGGGGGTTCCCATAGAATCCCTTTGGCTCGTGTGGTCCAGGGGGGTCACTTCTCTCCAGTTCCTTTCAGGTCATGGCGAGAAAGTAACAAAAGAATACCTGCTGCCTGCAGGTAGCTAGACATGTGCCTCGCACAGTTTTGTCCTTCTTAGGTCCAGTTTCTGTGTCGGCTCGCTGTCTCAGGGGCTTTTCTAGCTCCAACTGGACTCCCGGTCGCGGCTAGGCACCATGGGAGCTCTCTCATCTCCATACTGGGCGGGGCCCACGGCTCGACGGCAGACGGCAGGGAGCAGCAGGAAGCAGCAGGGAGCAGCAGGGAGCAGCAGGGAGCAGCAGGAAGCAGCAGGGAGCAGCAGGGGGGAACGACTAGGCAGCGGCGTGCGGGCTTTCGATGGAGAGGGGAAAGCCCAGAATTTAGGGAGAAAGGGTACAGAACTTGGACATAACGAGCAGAAATTTAGGGTACAGATTCAACATGAACGGTTTAAAACAGGCAAGTAACAGTGCAACTTTAATTTTACAGCAAAACAGTGTAACAGTACAACTCGGGAGTGCATAACCTGGGGCTAATTTCTTTCAAATGGCACCTCCAAAAAAAATGTGGTTAAAATGCATCCAGGTACTAGAATATAGTCCTGCTCTGTTAGTACATTTTAAGCACATCTAGTCCCTTATCCCTGAGTGTCAAGCTGTGCCAGAGACTTTGTGCCCTGGCCCCTGCAGAGAAGGAATAAAAAGGTCTAATATCTCTCCTCCTTTCAGGATCAGGAAAGATCATCAGCCCCTGAAAAGTCCTTAACAGACCAGCTGTACATAGGTGTCTGTTTTGCACTCAGAACAGCAGCTAAAGGAGGAAACACTGAGGGGGAACAAAAAGAGAAAGAAAAGAAACAATAACATTGTTACAATCTAACACCAAGTTCATTGAGTGAGGCCAGAATTCATAACTTTTGTGGAGAATCTTTAAATACCACCAGTGTCATGAACGTACTACAGTAATTTTGCCACTATTTTTTCAGCCTAAGAAGAGCCAGCAATGTCACCTGTTATCATCCAGAGCTGTGATACATCCCAAGATCATCACTCCAGGCCATATGGGTAATTTTGTCTTCCTCCATGCCTTCACTTATAAAAGACCCCGAAGCCTTAATTTGTTAGAAAATGTGAATTTTCCTCTTTATCATGCATGGTGTTTACATTGCTAGGAAGAAACTACTGCAGGCAGGTAAAACAAAGAGCTTAGCCTTACAGCGTCACATCTATCTGAGCTAAATTATTGCAGGGCTATGATCTTCACAATGCAAGGAGATACAGTAGCAGAAAGATGTTGTTTATGGGACTCTAATGATGACCAGTCCAGGTTAAATCAAAAGCCAGAGAGTATACAGTGTATTGCTAATTCTTTGACAACATTTCCCAAGCTGCTTGCTAGCTTTGAACAACCTACTTTCTGTGTCTGACTAGGAGCAGAAGAAAAAGCCTTACATATTTCTGTGCTAGAGGTAAGCAAGATTAGATCCAAAGGCTGTATTTGTTTTCTAAAAGGCTATACCCCTTCTTTGGCTCAGCTTTCCCTGTAGAAGCAATGACACTTACCTGTACCACAAACAGACTGTTACAGCTTAACTCAGCTGTTTAAACAGCTTTACAGAAAAAAAAACCCAACCCCTCAAACAAACAACGAAATATCCCCAAATTAACAACAACCAAAAAAACCAAAAGAAGAGCACCATCTAATCTATTTGGAAGCCCTTTTTGCCACATTTGCTGCAACTTGAGGTCAATTTAAATATGAGCAGAAAGATCCAGAAAGGTAACGGGGTCCCAAGGGTAGTGAATATGCGTGGCATATGTTAATTCTCACACTTTCTTAATGACTAAAATCCACCAGGGAGCACAAATTCCACCCTTGGCTCTGCTGAAACTTTGGGGTGAACAGTGAGCCTTGCTGTGTGCAGCAAGTTGGGCATGGAGATAAACCAGCACCCCTACCTTCACCCTTGTAGCAGAGCAGAAATTGGAAAAGTTGAGACTGCCCAAGACACTGGGATGAGCGCAGTTTCTGCTCCAAAGAGCCTTGTTATGGCCGACAGGCCACAGTGGCCTCATGGAAGTATCTGCACAGACAGAGAAAACCTTACCTGTATCTTCTGTCATGAGAATATTGATTATGTTATTTGGATGGTTTGAGGCTTGCTAGAGTTCTTTTGTTTGGTTGGTTTGTTTTGGCTTGTTTTTTTTTCTAATTCAGAATCTCTTACATGATGAAGGTGGCTATACGAGCATGAATTTAATGAAAAGAAGACTATAGCAATTGAACCAAGTCTCTTGCCAGGAACAGCAACAAAATGCGGAATGAGTATGCTAAATTTGAGTTGTGAGGCCTTCAACACACAAGTTAACAGTTCATCAGTAAACCACTGTTGGCAGATCATGAGTGGGGTTGCCTGTGCTGAGATTTCATGCTGGAAGTTAAGAACAGTAGCTTTAAAACAGCTTCTCTTATCTGGGGAGAGCTGCTGTCAAAAGCTGTTTCTGACAAAAGCTATTTCTGTCAAAACAGAGGCTACACAGTTACATAGGCATCTGGATAAGTTCTTATTATTATTTCTCTTCGATGAAGCTTTATTTCATGTTCCTGTTGTTGGAACTGAAATATTTCCAGTTTTCTCAGAAAAGAAATAAAAATTAATTGTACTTAAACAAATTAGGGATTGTAGTAGATATTAATCTGTGTTCCCAAAATATATTAATAATATTGGTGATGGGGAGGGGAAGATGCATTCCCTATGGTAATAAAACTGTGTGTTTTTTAGGAGCTGCCAGCTCAGGCAGGACCAAGGTGGCAGACTCACAAGAAACCTTTTTTATCCTGGTGTTTCTGTTGATTTAAAGTTCACAAATTGTATTTTATACATTTAATATTCACGGGTGTGGGTGGTGGTAAAAGTTACACAGCTTTTTTCAGAAAAGCAGGTCTCAGCCGGGGCGTCCGATCCAGGAACAAGACAAAGAGATCACCATATCAATAGAGGAAAACCAGGTGGGCCACATTTCAGAATAGGCCCAAGCCGAGCAATCAGACACTCAGGAAATTCACGCTCAGACCGGCCGAGGAGATCAGCATCAAAAAATACCTATGGAAATGCAGGACTAGACAGAAGACAGACGCCGAATCCACATTCCTCAAGCCCCCCGATGCCGGGACCCCAAGACTTGCCCGAACTAAATCCACTGTGCTATCTAACATGTCTGGACTGGTTCGGAGGAGAAAAAGTATAAGACCGGCAAGCTGAGGGGCAGAGGGTGTGAGACCTGGGGGGTGCTGTGTCGCGGGACACACACAGGGTGTCACCCAGTGCGCACTGCCTATTTCCTCATTCTGTGACTCTGGTCAGTTTCGCGATTGGCTTATTCAGTTTGTGGCTTTTTCGCTGGCAATCGGATAATAAATTATATTTTATTATGATTGGCATTTCTCATTTATAACAGTTCTGGTAGCCCGTACGGGGAGCTAACCTCGAACCCCACTTTTTCTTAAAAACGGGAGGCGCCCCTGCCCTCTTGTGCAGGCCCGTGAGAGAAAAGGGGGGCAGTCCGGGTCGGAATCAGGTTCCCCGAACCCAGAAAAGCCAATCAGAGTCACGGACCGAGGAAGGAATTTGAAAGGAAAGCTAGCTGGAGCTCTCGAAAGGAACTCAGGGCAGTTCCCGGTAAAGGGAAGCTGCAACCGCGGTATTGTATTCACTCGTAAAAACCTACGTGCACGGGAAGGATCCACGAGAGGAAAGAGCCGTGAGTAACTCGTGGTTGAAGTGGGAGTGACGGGGTGTGTGTGTCTGTGTGAAAGAGATGTGGTGTTACCACGAAGTGAGAGGGACCCTCGAACCGCAGTTCTGTTACCCCGCAAGGGGAACAGTCGGTGACAGGGGAAGCGTGTGGTTAAACGATTCAGCTGGCCAGGAGTTTGGCACACACACACACTTAAGAATGTCACTCAGGAATTAGAACGGGAAAGGTATACGTCTTTTAGGGTTCGAAGATTTGTAAGCCCCTTTTAATAATCTGTAAATAGTTGAAAACAAAAACGGGTAGAGAGCTCATTCTGGCTGAGGAGACTTCGGGAAACGGCATCCGGCAGGAGGACAAGTCAGAAACCAAAGGAACGTCAGATTCTTAAAAGGAGAGGTACCTTAAGCAGTAAATAGATTTTCCAGGACCCCTGCAGGACAGGAGATTTTCGCTTTCGAAAGCACCCTAAACCGAGAACTGAAGAAAAGGTAAAGAATTGTGAATAAGCTTTTCAGGACCCCTGGTCGACAGGAGAATTCACTCCAGAGACATCTGGAGGTGAGAAAAAGGTAAGATTTGCAACTTAGTTCCTTTTTGGACCCCTAGCCAACAGGAGATATCGGTATAGGAACCCCTGGTACTGAGAAATGGGACAAGGTAAGAGTAAGAATCAGACGCCGAAAAGGAAGGGGAAGAAAAAGGGGGATAATATGCTTGAGATTCCTCGAGAAAGCCCATTGGGAAAACTGTTGGGAAATTGGAAGGAATGCCTGGCAACAAAGGGGAAATCCAAGGAAAAAATGGTCCATTACTGTATTGAAGTATGGGGAGGTAAGGAATTAAAAAAGAAGGTGGTGTGGCCAATTTTCGGGACCTTTGACTCCTACCTCCCGCCTCCCTATGTAATACCAGGACCCCCAGCGGTAGCAGCAGGAGGTCCGGGGAGCGCCCCCCCACAACACCAACTCTCCTTCACGGAAGGGAGACAAGGGGATCCCCTACGGGAGCATCCTCGGCCCCAGGCAAAGGCCTCAGCACCTCTTCCTCCTCCAGGAGCATCACCATCACAACATCACACAAGCCCCATAAAAAACACTCAGTCCTGGGAACCCCAACAAACTCCGGGGGTTACAGCAGGGGGCGCAGAATCATTACCCTCCATAGACTATCTCCCACCGGAGAGTGCAACCCCTGTGTCTGACCCAGAGCTTCCACACAGCAGGGATTTATATTTGAAAAAACAAGGTGTAGTATCAGGAAGTCTCCAGTTAACTCCCCCATCTTCTGTTTTCCTGGACCTGTTTGCCAGATAGATGTGTCATGAATATACAAAGTGGGTCTTATCCACTGTGTATAGAAAGTAATCCCATGCTCGGCCAGCACAGCAAGCTGTGCTGCTCTGTCACTGTATTCATAGCCTGAAAAGCAAGACACTGAATAAAGGTGTCAGCTGTGTCTCTTACACAGCACAGACCTCTCAGTACGTCACCATTTCTATCTCTAGAACTGAAAAAAAAAAAACAAACCAGACCACAAAATATGAATTTCAACACGTTCACATTTCTGAAGCTTTTTTTCTTTTTCAGTTACCAGAAGAAAGCCCCTATCTGAGAACAAATTTCTCTTTCATTAGATGCATTACTGGCAGCAAGAACAGTTCTCCTGGGCACCAATCTTTCACCTGCCTGGGTCCATCCAGGAGGATAAACTTGCAGCCACCCACCAGTCCCTTCCCTGCTTCCTGATGGAACGACAAGGCTGGCATCCAGCCTCCCATCACCAGCTCCTCTCCCCATGCCCCACTCTCATGCCACCAACCCATTCTCAAGTGTCAGTGCAAGGATGTGCCCATGAAAAGCATCCAGTGCTGACAGAGAACAGAAAACAGGGAACAGATCCAGATCTCAAGGAAATTAAGGCAGAAGGGAAAAAGGACTTAATTCAACAACAGTTCATATGACAAGGGTCTGAATGACTGAAGCTAATCACTCCTGAATGCTGCTATCTGCCTAGGGACCGGACCATAGATTTCACCTAAATCAAGGCATTTCCAGCCACAATAGGGCAGGTTTGAGGGGGTCATAAGATATAGCAAAACATAAACGAAGACAACTCCTCATACATTCAGATTGTCCCAATTCCCTCACTCGTTTAACCTGAGCCTGGGGTCAGCTTCTGGACACAGGCACAACTGCTTTGGGTGAAGCAAAAAAGGAAAGTAATGCAAGAGCTGCCACAGCAGCACAGACTGAAGTTCTGTGCAAAACATGACACAGGAATAGAGTGTATTTCCTAACCACAGGTCAGTGTTTCCCACCATGTGTCCAAACACCTTCGGGCTGTCAGTCTGTTGACAGTAGTAGCCTGCACATGTATTGGGCTGCACAGGCTAAAGGTTCCCCCATCCCACCAGAAGAAAGCATTTCTGTCTCCCTGGTCCTACTGCTGAGGTTTCCCTGCCTGGCTCCAAGTGCTTTCCTGGTTACACTGTACATAATTCAGATTTTCTTCACCGCTTTGTGCCGTGGATGATGTTTAAAAGAGCAAGACATCCTCCTCTTTTGTCAGCACATAGTGTATTTCATCTCCCACTATCTCATAAAGTGACAGTTTGATGATAATGTAATTACTTTTTTTAGTGAACCTAGTGCATAATTTTATTTCCAGATGGGTTTATGCTCCTTATATTTAAGCTCATTATGAACAAGAAGGCTGCACAGGAAAAATACAAAATAAGCTGCCTCTTTTCTTTAAAAGGTGAACATTTTGAAAGGCTTACATTGAGAGGGTAAAGATACCAATGTCACATGGTAGAAATGATTAATTTCAAACATGAGAGTACAAATGAGCTTGAGAGCTCTTTAAGGCATTTACATGGAAATTGAAAGAATAAATGTTCAATTTTCATTGCTTGGAATTTGGTAAAAGCTAACAGGCTGAATAGCTTCAAAATCCAAAAATCGAAAGCAGGGATCAGCAAGCAGCTGCAGACAACCATGGCAGAGATAGTGCCAGTTCAGAAATTGGTGAAATGAAAGTCTTTTTTATACAGTCAAGTCTCCAAGCCTCCTGTGGCTGGGTACTTGCCAAGGAACTCGTTTGCAAGTCAAGTATTATTTGTTGATGCTAAGAAGCACAAGCTGATACATTTTGCCAAAACATGTGACAAGAAAATCCATGTAAATCAGCAGTGCTTTGCTGCAGAAACTGTGGTTCCTCTCTGAAAACTGTCTTAGTAAAATGGCACCCTGGGGCTTCCTGTTTATTGCATCTCAGTGACATCCAAATCAAACATGATCAGCTCAGATGCATGTGATAATGATTTTTTTTTAACTGCTGCTTCTATGAAAACAGAAATAAAATTGTACAGTCAAGATATGCTTCCTGGCTTACATGTTGGCAGTGCAGATCCTACAACTGCTATTTAGTCAATAATCCTATTTATGACTCACAATGCAGTTTCTTTTCTATCATCCTATTTGCAGTTTATTGGCAGTTATGGGGGAAAATACAACCAGAAGAAAAAAAGTAATGCCAAAGCAAACACATTTACTTATCCCCAAACTGAAATCAGATCCTCATAAGGACCCATTTCTTTAGCAATGCTTTTACATCTGCTCAAGCATTTTCTGATGCATCTCTTCTGTCCCAAGTAAAGGCAGTGCACTTTGTTGATAACACTTTTTTTTTTTTTTTCCTGAAGTGGGAATTACTTAAATAAGAATCAATAGAATCAAATACTTTACAGTGTGGATGTAAGACAGAAGCAAGAGATACCTTGAATATACCCAGTTCTCATTGTCACTTTGCCACTTGTGACACTGCAGATGTGGCTGGATAATGGTGACATTTGAAATCTGTGGCTTGTATAACTATTGGCACCACCAACCAGGCTGCAACACGGGAACCAGGGACCTGGCTTCAGCAGCAGGGCCGCTGAAGACTCCCACATTTTGCTCCTTGCAACACCTCAGGCCTCCTCCTCTTTGACCAGAGGTTGCTTCAAATCATATTTGCTGAAAATAAGCAGATTATTGCTTTAGAAGTATATATACATAGGTTCCTTTTTCCAAAGTGTTCTGGCCTCATTTTCCCATATTTCCAAGTTTTAGGCTGCTGATAAGCCACCAAATCTTCTGTAACAAGAGTATCATCCACTTTTCATGCAATATCTGTCCAGCAGTCCTCCTGGGACACTTTAAACTAGCGTGTAAGATCTCGATATTCCAGGCACGTATTCTACCAACTTAATTGTTCATTTGTCTGGGCCTGTCAATTCCTCCATTTCTGCACTCCTACTTCGGTATGAGCCTTTTGTCAGGTGGTGGGAAAACTCAGAGATTATCACATAGCACAACATCATTTATTTAGTCTATCAAACAGGAACTATTGATTGAATGATCTTGTTCACTAGCAAACCTGCAACATTATTTTAGCAAGAAATAGCTTAGCTTTACATAAGAACTGGACCCTAGGAATTTAGATAAAAGATTTGAAACACCACTGCTTTGCTGTTACCTTTTCAAGTGAAATAATTAACACTATAATAACAAAATCTAGACATGCTGAAAAAACAAAAGGGGAAATCATCTGAGAGAAAAATTAGAGATAAAACCAGCTTATATTAAAGCCTAACCGTCCCTGAGGGTGTCATGAAAGCTTTTGAACAGATGAAGCATTTCTAGTAATGACAGTGAATTGAACAAATACTGTCAACTTCAGGTTTGCCACAAAATATCTTTTCCTAAAGAAAGGACAACTGGATTTTTTTTTTTTTTTTTGAAACCAAATCTTGTTTAAAAGACCAGGATCTGCATAGCAGAGAAGCTTTTTTTGTATGGTATTTTCAACACCTAAAACATAAACCCAAATAAATTTATTGGTTTTTTAATCCCCGCCCCCCAACAACCTATTCCCCTCCTCCTCAATCAACTCAGATGAGCAGTTTTTGTAGATGAGCCAAAGACCATCAGAAGACCAGTACCACTATTGAAATTACCTTATTTAAGAAACAGGCAAAGCAACTGGAGGAGGGCAAAGTTCAAATACTCACCATGCTTGTGGACATTCAAATTTCATTTTAAGGTCTACAGGAAGACTTCAAACACTGTCCCTGCAGAGACATCCAGACTCCACTTTCCTTTTGTTTCTCTTTTGCCACATACTTTGGCAATTAATTGATGCTGAGGCATCAGACCTTTTCCTGTTCTTCCATGAGAGGTCACTGAACAGCTCAGGGACATAAAGGCCGACAGGAGGCTATGGCTGTAGAGTTCCCAAATCCCAATGGCTGCAGAGTTCCCAAATCCACAAAACAAAGATTTTGCAGAGGAAAGCCACAGATTAGAATGGATAAGGTCTTGATAAAGTTGGGATCCTCCTCTTCATCCAACGCCACAGAGCAGCTCTTGAATTCAACTTGTCTGACTTTTGCCCACCTTCCAGAGATATGAGTCACAGCTGAAGTTGTCTCCTCAGGTATTTAACTATTTCTTTCTTTGGTTTTTTCCAGGTTAAAAAATAACTGAACTATAAATTATAATTATTAGAGCAAAAAAATTTGAAATCAGAACTTACAAGAATTTCTGTTTTCGAAGTGCAAAGAATGCATTTGAATTAAGGCCACAAGATCAATCCTTCAGAAGACAATCCAAAACAGCCTTTAGCTCCTTCATGTCAATGTAATATGAGAAACTTATTCACAAGTGGCAAAGGAGTACATAATTTTGCAGTTGTGTTTTCTCCAAACACAGGATTAGTCCAGAGGTCAAAGTCTTATATGACTGAGAAGCAATCAAGATGGTGCTAGTTTTAGAAAATAAAATGCTGAAGTTTCTGTAAAAAACCAGCTCTGTCAAAGCAGAAAAAAAATTATGTCGAGTCTTATAAAGTGACTATATTAAGAAAATTCTTTTAATCAATACGTGGTATACAGGCCACTTAATTCAATTTGAGAAAATTTTAACTGGATTATATCTTAGCAAGTGACCTGTTAGGTCATTTTAAACTCAATTTTTATCTGTCCAAATAATGAACTCTAGAAGGTTAAGAAATTAGCATTTCAGAGTATGTTCTAGTGCAATCAAAGACTTCCTGAGAGGAGGCTATTGTACTGAAATTGTCAAAATCCTGTCTGGATAATCATACAGACAAGAAAAACACTAAAAATTGCTATCTATCTGCTAGTTTCCTCTGACAAGATGAAATAAAGCACAAACAAGGTGCTAAAAGAAATGAAGACAGTCATTGTCATTAATGAAAAAGCTTATCCCAAAATGATTGAAGGAATGCTAGAAAAAACTAATCATTTCCCCAACAAACAACTGTAAAGCAAAGAAATAGAAATCTGTAAGATGCCATTTAAAATATAAGTAAATATCTTATTTTCCACAAGCAATTATTGGCTGTTCCTTCTTTTCAGTCATAAATGATTGATGTCTTTGGGTATTATTCTTTTCTCTGTGTGTCAAAACTTTTACTCTGTGTTTTTGTTGTGATCTTTAGGGGAGATGTATGTGTAAATCCCAGTATTTCTGTTCCCTCTGACTTGTACTTCCATAGACAGAGAGGTCTGAAGAAGAATTAAAAGCTAGCCTGACCCATCCATCTGCTGGGCGGGAGGAGCCCATCATGTGTGTGTCAGATTGGACAGGCTGATGTTTCAGGCACTCTGAAACCACCAGCAGCTGAAATGCCACCAGCTCCCCAGGTGCTCTGTTCCCAAGCTTCACCCTCTTTCCTCACCAAGAATATTCTTACTTCCAGCCCAGAGGAACCCACTTCATTTTGTTCTGTCCATGAGGATGGGGAGAATTGAACACTTTCCCCACAACCACAGTCCTTTACTTTCCCTACAGGCCCCAGTGTTCTCGCTTTCAGTGACCTGTACTGAGCAGTTCACTTCTTCCAGCCCTTCCTGCTGCTGTCCCACCTCAGAGCACCTCATGGACTCAGGAGAAGCTGCCCCACCTCTGAGGTGCCATGCCTGTGGTGGGGCCCAGGAGCACGTGTTGGGGCCAGGCTGCCAGCCCCAGTGGATATTTTGGGTAAAGAGCAGCTGGTGCAGCAGAACCAATGGTGCCTTGTTCCAGTGGGCCACAGGGTGTGTCCTGGCTGTGCACTGCATGCGAACTGGGCAGTGCTGCAGCTTATGGCTGAGACCCCAGAGGACACTGCTGCCACTGCTGCAGAATGCCATCAGTCAGCAGTGCCCCTCAGTGAAGGCTGATGGGCACAAAGCTGCCAAGGAACAGGGCTCCTCAGGCTCCTCAGGGAGCCACAGCCCAGCCACTTCCACTCAGCTCAGCCAAAATTGCAGTCAAGGGCTCTTACAGATATAAAATACCACCTATGAACTGTTTGTCTTTGCCTGGCTTTTGAGAAATGCAAGCTATTCCAGAGCTGGTGTACGACATATAGGAAAAGCCTTTGGGAGCTCAGGGAGAAGGATAGCTGTATTCCTGCAGAGACCCTCAATGGAAACCCCAAAAAGCATTAAAAAGAAGACACTGGGGTATAATCCTTCCACAGTATGGAAACCACTACAACCTGCATTTGCTCTGAATGCTGTTATCAGACTCCAGTAATGTTCTTTTGCTAGTGCTAGCAGACAGCCTACACATCATCTCTGGCCATCAGCCTCATTACTGTTTCTGGATGGTCTATTTTCCTACTGCCTGATGCAGTCACATGTGACGTACTTACATCCTCTTTATGATGAATGGGTAACTTTGGTTATCCAGGAGAAGGGCAATTAAAAATAACATGAGGCCAACCAGGCAGAGATAAGTGAATATTAAAGCATTTGGGAAGGCCAGATGCTTGAAGATATCACTGAAAAGATTGTCAGTAAAAAACAAAACAAAACAAAAACAAAAAACAAACTACAAACAAAAACAAAAACAAAACCACCACAAAAAACCCCCAAACAACAACAAAAACAACAAACCAACAACAACACAAACAAACAAACCCCCCAAACCAAAAAACCAACAAATTACCACCTTGACAGATTATTAAATGTTTAAAGCTTCTGGCAATAAAAGTTGCTAATAAAGAAGCAGTGTAAACCAGAAGACAGTGGCAGCAACAGTAATTATACAGCAGAATGATTAAAAAGCACACAGCTATAATGACTTTAATCTACTTTATGAGAGAAACTCAGAGATTCAGCATTCACAAAAATAATCAATTAGGGAGCAAGGGAGATGGAAAAAAAATCTATTTAAGCTGAATTCCTACAATCAAGTGATAAATCAGTCATGAGTAATTTTAGGAATTACTGCAATTCACCATGTTTTGATAACACTGGCTACTCCACCAGAGACCGAAGAACAACTGCTCAGTTTTTTCTCAGCATCCAAAGAGACTCAACAGAGCAATTTCTGAGAAACTGTTGTGCACAACAAGTTCTGCTGCTTAGCTGAAACAATATCCAGCATGACCAAAGTTAAGATCTCGGTTTGGAGAACTTTTCTTATTTTCATAGCCACAGAGTCATTTCAGTTTAGTGGCACCTAACAGGCAGGCTTCTTGACTCTTTACCCCTCAGAGATGTGTCCCAGGCTCTCCTTGCCCTCAGCCACCTCATGCCCCTGCAGCCTCCCCACGGTGACAGCTCCGCGCCTGCGGAACTGCCCTGGTGTCCGGGGTTGACTTTGTGATGCTAGTATCCCCAATTGTCTGTTCTGTTTATGGTAGATATTAAGTTCCACACCTTTAAGACTGGTTCTGAGAGCAAAGGGGGGGAAAGAAGAAGCAGTTTGTTTTCAGAAACTGCACTCCTCCTCTGCATTCTGTTCCTGGACTGTGACTTCTATGGAGAGCAAGAGAAAGCTCTCCTATGCTTTTTAGTTAGTTTTAGCTAGCTAAGCAGAGGAGTTCCCTAGACGGTTTCTCTTCTTTTTCTTAGAACTGTTTAAACCTGTTATGGACTGAAAACCCAAAAAACACCCGGAGCTCATGCCTGTGGCCCACCGGGGCCCAGGACAGCATTTTCCAGCAGCACTGGAGGCACTGATAAGGGACTGGGAGAACTGAGCTAACCCACAGCAACGACTTCCTCAATTTTGCCTTCTCTCTTTAGAGTGGCGGGAGGTTGTGTTGTTTGGTATTGTTTATTGTTTTTGTGCTTTGTGGGCACATTGCTTGTTAAATAAACAGGTTTTTTTTCACTTTTCTCTAAGAAATTTTTTCCCAGACCAGTTAGGGGAGGGGACACATGAACTTGCTTTCTAGAGGGACCCCATTCAGAGGTTTCCTCCCAAATTAGCCCTAAACCAGGACACTTGGGAAAGGAGTTCTGTTCACTGTACTCTCACTGGTACCTAGACCTTCTGGCAGGGAAGTATCAGGAAAGAGAGACAGGGACTGGTGTGGGCAGCAGCGTGGACTTGTGTCATATTGAGCGTGCAAAGGAAAAAAAACTCGTACTGAAATGTTTCTATACCTGAGTAAAGATCTATACTGTTCTGAAGGTAAAAATATGTTACTCTGTTCCCCCATGTATCCCCTCCCACTCATTCTAGTGAGATTATTTTGTATATTAAAAATCAGGGCCTTTATAAAGCTTCTGATTTTATTCCTGTAGCTCTTTCCCTCCCATTTGCAAAGAAGTTTTGCAGTGTAGAAAAGTTAACACTATCAGGTATCTGCTTTAGAAATATCAGAGAAAAAAATCCAACAGCTCCCACCCCGCAAATCAATATAGACATCAATATGTCTGTACGGAAAAGATCTTTACATGGGCTCTTTTTAACATGGTGGTGTTGGTCTGACATGCCTTGTTTGCTATTACCTTCTTCAAGGTCTGTGTGTGCCAGAATGAGATCCCTGCTCCTCCACTTTGATGAAATGCCTGAGAGCAGGGAATTGGATTGGGCTAAATGCACCAGATGCAAGGACTAAGTATGAAATATAAATAGCAAGAACATGGATCACATGAAAAAGTCTGTTGGTAGAGTTAAAAAAATTAATTTCTCATTTTCTGTTTTCCTGTGGAATTATTCTTTTTGTATTTTAATTAAATACATTAAAGGAATTTTTATATTACAACTGTACACCTCAACTTTATGTAAAGCAAGCATTACACCATTAACTACCAAATATTTAAAAATTCAGTTTCAGAAGAAGGGTGAGATTAACTCAGTAAGGACTTAGTTGTGTCAAAGCTGTGCTCTGCTTCTCCCAGGAAAAAATAAGCATCGATCATTATCACCGTATCACCCTCCTAGTTTGCTTAATGTTTAGATTTCAGAGTGGGATGCAATTAATTGATATGGGCTTACACGTGCTATGTTTTCAGACCCTAGTATCTATTGACAGCCACTTGACATTAATTATTTGTATTATTGACCTCTTTGCATCATAGAAAGCTCTCTGGAAAGGAGCTTGGGAATATGCCAGAGGTGGAGAGGCACAGTTGCCAATGGCAGGCAGAGAAATGCTGCTGTTGCACTTCTGCAGACTGGGAATGCAGCTGTTGCAACACTGCTCAGGGTGCTCAAGATATTGCTGCTTCCATCAGTGAGGCTCAAGCTGGGAAGATGGCAGCCTTAGTTGTGTTCAAATCCATACTGTGACCCTACCTGGCCTGGGAATGTTCCTATGGCACAAAAGACAGTGAGATGCTTCCCTTGTCATGTACACTTGAAAAAGCAGCCTAGCTTACCCCAGCTAGCAGCTCTTGGGCAGGCGAGCTCAAAGTTAGGCAAGACCCTGAGGTTTCCAACAGAGATGCACATACACAAAATTAGCAAATACGTGAGTCAAGCAATGAGCAGAACATTAAGCTTCAGCAACAGCACCGGAGAGATGAAGTTCTAATTGTAGGGACATGAAAACAACGAGAAATCAGACGAATCCAAGCACCAGGGCCACAGGCAGAGCAGAACAGCCCCGGTGACACAAACAGGGCAGAGACGAGTCTGAGGGCCAGGTGTGAGGGATCCACGCAGACCCACAGTGATCCCTGGGCAACAGCAGCCAGGAGGAGAGCAACATTGACATAACCTGGGGCAGTGTAAGATCTGCAGTTGTCTGAGAAGGCATCACCCAAAAGCTCGCAGTGCTGGGAGGAAATTACCAGTGATTAATCTGCCTTAGGTTGACTTTCAGCCTGGTTACACAGCAAGCAAGAGACTGCTAAGGGACCTTGAGGGCAGGAATCAAATTGAAAAAAATCTAAGAAGGTACAAAAAGTTGTGACTGTGGAGAGAAACACTGGAATTGGAGACCAGTTAGAAATCCAGCAAGCCATAGGTATTTGATAATGTTTGCATATCTAGTATCGTATTTCATAGCTGATATTTGTGAAAAATGACACTAGCTTTTAAAATTTCAAAGGTTTATTAAAATACCACAAAATACAACAAAGGTCTGAATAAAGAAAAATAACAGCACCAGGAGCACGGAACTAAACCATCATGTGCTCACCTACAAAATGGCCGCTCCGCCTTTTATAGCCTTGGAGTTGCATCAGCCAACCCTGGCCCTGCCCAAAGCCTGCCAATCAACTCTTCTTTGCTGTCCATTGGTGGAGATTACTTTCTTGCAATTTGATTGGAGGTCAGGTGTTGCCATGCTGCACCTCCTAGTAACAAGCCTGCCCTCCCTCCAAATGCCTCATGCAAGGGGCATAGGTACATGCCATCCTTCCACAGGTCTTGACTACCAAGACCATCCCTTGGCAACCATACAAAAGGGGGGAAAGGGGACTATGGTGAGAACAGAGGACATCCAAACAACTAATCACAACAGCGTAACTATACATCAATAAAATTTCTCTTAACATACACATAATAGTCATCCCTTAATTGCAAGAGCCAACCATTGCATTACTCATCTATAACAATACTCATCCAGAGTGTGTTTTATTAATTGTTCTTCAATTACTTTTCATTTAAAAAGAGCAGATCAAAATGCTTAGATAATAATTTGATTTAGCCACACCAATTGTACAGTGCTTTTCCTGAGAAAGTAGGCTAAAAAAAGGGACACACATTACACAGTAAGAAGTCAAAGAAACTGCCCTGAGGAACTATTTCCTGTTCACCTGTAGGTATTGAAGTTGGGGTGAGCACTCACCAATGCTCACATGCTGCTGGGAGACAGTGACCTGAAGGGAAGCAGGATATCCACAGGTTTTTCCCTTCACCTTGTTCAGGCAATAGGCCAAAGACAGTACTCAAATAAGAGATGAAGAGTTTCCCACTCAGAAAAAAGTTCTCCCCTAATGAGCAGTAACAAGAAATTCAGCTTTTCCTTCTCCCTGTGTGTTATGTTTTTAGGAAGCTGCAAACAGAGGAAATTTAATACCAATACAGGATCCTGCTTCTCAGCCAACAACTCCTCCACGGAGGTCACGAGTTGCAGGTGCTACTGCTCTCTAGGTCAGGGGAAGACACACCCATGTTTTTCCTACTCATGGCTTCTTCTGTGAGCCTGCAGAAAGAAATAGGAAGCAAAAGCAGGTCATAGAGCTATTTAATGGTGAAACACCTTACTAATGACCATCAGAATAGATTTAAAAGCTTTAAGCTTTAACAGCTGTCCTTATAATTTATCAGTTACACCCCAAGAAACACAGAAGCAGAGCCTTTGTTTCCTTCCCACCAGGTAAGTTTCTGTTTCCTTATCAGACTCAGATCCCAGCACACTCTTCCTCTTCTCACTCTGCTTTAAGCATGTGATGCAGCTCCCAGAGGTCTGCTGTTATCCTTCACACCCCAAGCCCAACCCTGAATGCTCCCTTTAAGATTGAAATGCACATTTGTCTCTGGTGGCCTCGCTCCATTTCGCGGTGTGCTTCAATTGCCAGAGCAACCAGCTGGGCCAGTAAGTAGAGAAAGACGTTGTTCCCATAGTAACTCATTTTCTCTACCCACTCATTAGATTAACACATTTCAGATCAAAGATAGACATGAAAATGTCTCAGGAATGATAGTCCAAGGCATTGCTTAAATATGAACAAAATCCACCTCGCTATCTCAAAAAGCACTCACTGCTTGATATCAGAGCATACATCTATAGCTGCTATGCTCATTGTGCTGTCCTGCCTGAAAGTTATCAAAAGCGTCTTAGATAGTTTCTTTTGTTTCTAGTTTACAGACAATTGCATAAGTACAGAAACAGGTACTCCCCACTATCAGATCAGAGCTATAACCAAGAAAAGAAGTTCACTCTCTGCACTCAACATTCAGATAGTGTTTGCAACTTTGCTGCAGAAAAGGTCTGATTCACACTCCCGGTAGCAGCCAATCTCTTATCAGTTTTGCCTTCCCCCAATTCAATTTTGTTACAGTTTTAGTACTGCAGCATGAGTTGACTTAATGGAAGTTCAAGCCCAAGGAACAGATTAATGTGCCAACACCATGTGTCTACACAATACAAAAAGCCTTTGGGCTGCTTCTGCTCCATCATCATACAGCAACTCTGCCGTGCAGCAGAAAAAACAAAAAGCCCCTTGATACTGCACAGACCCTTTGCCACTGAAGATTTCCAATAACACCTTCTGGGAAAATACAAAGGACATTGCAATGAGAAATCTGGAGCTTTAGGTAGTGTTTATTTTTGTTTGTTTTTATTTCCTCCTCACATGGAACTCTGCAGGTAGAATATGAGCAAGTTCTTTTGATTGCCATTCATCTCTCCAAACGGATTTAATGCTTCTCAAGGGCCTTCACCACGTATACATGTATTTATGCATTCTTACACAACAGCTTAAATGTGCACTGCTTACTTGTGAAAACTGCAGTTGGAATTATGGGTTCTGAACATGCCTATAATGCTACTGTGATGCAAGCAGTAACCATGAGCTTGCTAAAACCCTGTCTTCACCCTTTGCCAAGAACCAGGTGAAGACTATTTACACCTAAAAACATAATTCAGAGACTGACTCACACTGGCATTTTCATGTCAATGTCCACTGTCCATTTGTGTCTGAAAAACAGGATTTTACCAATGACAGCCTGCAATTTCAGCAGTCTGTCCAAATCACCAGGAATTGAACATAGTTTTTTTTTTTTTTTTCTCTACATCTCTCCTTGTCAGAAATCTCATTTATCAGCTGTGCAACCTCAGTGCACCAGCTCACCCCACTGACATCTCACCTACCTTTTCCTCAGTACGGCTCCTCACAAAAGTGCAATTTACAGGTGACAAAAAATAATTCTCATCTCAGAAAATTGCTCCATAGTTCTGGCAAAAATTCATACAAGAGATGTGGTGTATATTAAGAACACAGATGAGCTCTTCATCATTTCTGATGGTAAAGTCAGTGCAACACTTTGCATGGTGAGGTGGGGCAAAATGTTATGCATGTCCCGATAAAGCTCTCTCACATCAGGTACTATAACACCCTTATTTAATGGCTTCACAGTATTGACTGATTTTAATTTTTTCTCCATTTTCTTTTGTCTCATTGGCTCTCTGACTGTCCTGCCCCCGTCTTCTTTACTTCTGCTATAGAAAGGTGTCACTGGATTCCTGGAAAATAAATTCTACAGGGCTGGATGATGCATGACTGTGTCTCTGCTTTTGTACTGGAGACTCTATGCTGTTTTTTGTCACCTGGGGAGACTGAAATTTGGTCCTAGTTTTCAAGTAAACTGCAGATGAAAGAGACTTTGCCTGCTTTGTTGTGCTATAACCTTAGGCTAGAGCTTTCAAATATATATGATTTTGGTCATTAAAAAACTGCAGCCTATTTCCTGTCATTTATATTCTCAATACTTTGTGCCTCATTAGAAACATGAGGGGCATACAAGCACTCCAACATGATGGAAATGTCAGTCAGAGCCAGTACATTTTGAGTGTTAAAATGCACACAGCAAAATGGTAACTAAATGTAAAGAACAAACCATTTTCCTCTTAGCTTCTATTATTTTCTGCATTTAAAGTATAGTAGTCAGAACAAAATCACAGACTTTTAAAATGATGAAAGGAAGCTGAGTAGGAAAGCTGGCCACAAATTTAATAATTTCTGCTACTTAATAGCTGTAACTCACTGGATCTTCACAAAAAAATACATGCCAGCCATGTCATTACCCAGGGAGTAATCATTCTCTGACACTTGTCTTCCTGCTTCTTTTCATTGGCAGAGGATAACTGGTTATGCTGCCCTGTTTCTATTGGGAAAAGCTAAATACCCTGCTCTCCCAAGGCAGGCAGGCAGCTCCTGATGTGTGGCATCACAGGGAGAAAAGGGACATTGCCTGTACTGAACTAAGAGCAGTTCCCTCAGGAAGCAGGTGCTGCCATTCTCAGGCCACTGCAGGGGAGGCGGGCGGGGGGGGGGGTGAATCAAGAGAAGAAAGAGATCAGTTTTCCCCAGAAGTCGGCAGTCACTTTCACGTGCATGAACTCTCTCTCTTGCTTCTTTTTACAAAAGGAAATGGCCAGCAATTAGCAGGCGGGCAGTGCTTTGGGAATAATTTTACTATTCTCTCTGTTTTTGTATTCCAGAATCTTCCTCTCAGTTAAATTCCCACAAACAGCAGATGAATGTCCTTTCAAGTCTACCTCTGGACTAGATTTGGTGTCATTCGTGCCTGTGAATAAGTGGTGCTTTCTACTTTGCAGGTAGAAAGTAACCTACTACACAGATTTCAAGGTTAACAGAGCTCTTCAGGGACCCGGAGACTTTAATACAAAACGGTAAACTCTACTACACAGAGTGTTACAGGCTAAGACAATGGAGCCCAAAAGAGCTCCATTTTTCTCACAACTCTTTATCATTGCAAATACAGAGAAAACTCCATCTACCTTTTTTTTAAATCTCTCTTGCTCCTTGCCAGCCTCATCTCCTGCAGGACACCTTTTTATCCTCTGAGCCAGGTGATTTTACAGCTGGCAGACAGGAATGGCACTGCACTGAGCAGGCTTTGCTGCTTAGCCATGGTCTGTGCACATGCACGTGTGAAAGCCCTATTTCAGTGTATTCACTTGTATCACTGATTGGCATTTACCACAGCTTTACTTCAAAGTGCTCTTGGTCCTGACACAAGCTACTTATTTGTATTCTACATTTAACTACACATAACTCTTAACCAGCATTTTCTTTTTCCTTTGGTGCATTTTTTTTTTTTTAAGTAGACATTACCCAAGCTGCTCCCAGGAGTTAAACGTGTCTCTGATTAAAATGTCATGCTCTGGTATGTGATGTTCAGCCCCTGGGATCCATCCACAAAGCCAATCAATACACTGTGCAGAACACAGATTACAAGAGGTGCCACCCAGACACCTCTGTGCATGCAGTTGCACTCTCCCTGGCAGCATTCCAACAGCCCTGCAGACGGCAGACACAGCCTAAGGGAGAGCAAAAGTAGTTTATTGGCAGAGATGTGCACTGTCACACAAATTGCAGGCAGCTGCCCTAACACATCCTGACAAGGAAGCTCTGATTGGGCTTAACACCTACATGATATACAACTCTCCAACTGTTCGGGTCCTAAGGGAGTGCAGGGGAGACCTTTTCCCGAGGAGAGAACATGCTTCCCAGGTTAACATGCCTGGAGTTAGTCAGCACTACTGGTCTCTAGGTAATATAAACAGCAACTTGCCTTAAAGAGGAAAGCACAAAGTGACCTTCACCGCCTGACAGTCAGCAGTCTTAAATCCAGCAACAAGCACAACACAATGCCTTACAAGCCTCAGAATGGTTTTCAAAGAGAGCTGGAACATAATAGCCGCCTCCCCCACCGATATCTCAGTTCAGCCTTCGACTTTGACTGTGATGTGCTCTCCTGCTAAACCTTCTGCGGCGATTGCTGCGGCTGCCTGATGCCCGAGGGCTGTGTCAGCTGCACAGGAGGTGCCCTCCGGCAGCGGGAAGCACCGCGGCGTGGGGCACACAGCAGCACCCGCGCATGTGCCTGTGCCCGCTGCCCAGCCGAATGCATTCCGGAGCTTTGCCAAGGGCTCCCGAGCCAAAGGGCTCCGCAAACTGTTCCTGCCGTGGGAGAGCAGCCAAGCCCGACGTGAGGAGCCGCCCTGCAGATCAGGCACAAAGATGCTGGCGACTTCAGCGCGGCAAGGCTTTCAGCAGAGCAGGTGGCACTTGTAGAAGTAAACGCCTGGCTGGTACAGCCTGCCAGCCTGCGAGATGCTCTCCAGGCAGCTCCACCGAGGAGGGAGGCAAGCTTGAAAGAACCTCCCGGCGAACTGTCAGACCACGATCCACTTCTCTGAAACCATGAGGCTTCGCTTGAATTTTAGTTACCTGTTTACTAAAAGCAGTTTGAGTAGGGCTGAGCGATTTCAGGAGGTTTCTGGTGGTTGCAGCACCCAAAGGTGTTCTGGACCCTGGTGTTGCTTCCCTCCCCTTTTCTGACACCCAGCATTTCCTCTGTAATTGTTGTCTGTATCCTTATAAGCTGGTTTTCATCTTTGTCTCCTAGCACTCATGATGTAAGAAAACATATTCACAGGTTGTGACACTTTTTCTCTGAACTGCTAACTGCTGACCCATCCCTGTTCCGTCACAAGTTCTTAGGATAAGACTGGGCTTCTCAGAATGACACAGATCAGCTTTATCAGCTGATATCACCCTTCTCAAGCAATAAAGATTTTTTTAAGCTGTAAATCAGCAGTGCACAATAGTGCACTGACAGTGACATACATTGTAATATTGTGCTAATATTGTAATAAATCTCCAAACTGCTCTTCCATCTTAGAGAATATTTCTGAGTTGTCCAGTGACCAGTGTCACATTAGGAACCTTGACCACTGTAGTGGATTGCAAAGCTCAGTGGAGCCTGTTCTGCGTCCACCACAGAAAATCACAGCAACCCTACACTGTGACCTAGCTTCCTGCAGTGAGATGCCTTAGTCGTGCTTCTCAAGCTCCGCCTGACAGCTGGTAACACACTCAGGCACACTTGGCATTACCTTCCACTTAGCACAATGAAGAGCCTGAAGTTTGATAAGATTACAGGTGCTGCCAGCATGAGCCATCAGCTGGACAGCATTTTTATTCCAGTTTACCCAACACACAGCACCCTAGGAAAAGTCTCTGGCTTAGGTCTACAGAAAAACATTTCAGGCAAGCATCTCATTGGGGTTTGGTTTAGTTTAATTTTGGTTCTTGGATGAATGGAGGGTAAGGGGATAGACAGGCACATGCAAAAAGAGCATTAGGAAGCTGTCAGCTTCCATTCACTATGATTCATGTGATCCTGAGACACAGGGTAAAATCTTATGCTGAAGAGTAATACAGCACACCAAGATGTGCTGTACAAAGTCATCTATTTTTGCTCTTCTGCTGCTTCTCAAGTGACAGTCACTTAATAAAGAAAATCTACAGGACCTCTGTGAGCAAGTACACTAAATGAACAATTACATACATTTTTATTTCCAGTCTCATCACATCTATGCCATTGCTCTTAAGACTTCTCATCACAATGGGACCAAACACATTCTGGTATGTTCTCATATGTTATCATTTGCTCCCTGGTAAATAAATCATGCATAGGAAGGCAGTTTTTTAGTCAGATTCTGTGCTAACAGTCTTGCAACTTGAGAAGAGGAAATTCCATTAACTAAAACATATTTCAAGGTAAAGCTCAGGTTGAAAAGATATAAATTATTTTGATGATCTCTTGGCCAGGTCTGAAGTACACTTTTAAATAAAATGTGGAGTACCTCTCAATCTTCACAACCTTCTTGTTTATCAATCACCAGAAAGATTAAATATTTGATCCAAAAAGCACTTGTTTGGCCTTAACCCTGTAGTTTGACATAATACATCTTTTGTAATGCATCCTGAGTAAACTACTCAGGATATCAGGGATACACATGCAGGAACTCCCTGTAACCTTACTAAATGTTTTAAGTCCTGTTTTGATTGTGTACATCTAAATGGCATTTTATCTAGCTGAAAGAACATATTTAATTTTGCTACTGAAAGCTTACATCCTTACACTTTTGAAGTTCTCCACTATACTATGGACCATACAGATAAATCATAGTGGAGAACCATAGTGTTGTTTTTGTGGGGTTTTTTTCCCTACAAAATGTGCAAACACAAACACTAAGCATGCCCTTGCCCCCTAACAAAAGACAAACAGGAACAAAAATCCTGTCTTTGCCCCTGTGGAAGTGGAGGAGGCCTGCCTGTTGTCCAGGGCTGGGAGGCTGTGTAGCTACATGTCACACCTTGTTCTGCCCCAGACCTTCTGGGTGGCCTGGGACACACACTTCTCATTCAAGCTGACAAATCAGTGTAGGAGTTGATGTCTCTTACTAGAGAAGCAACTTTTCATCAGTTCACAGAGTCTCTGTTTCAGCGTGTGTGAAACAAGAGCTCACAGCAGTGCTGGGCTGACAAGCCCTGTGAGACCAAAATCCTGAAATAGCCTGAGGTGCTGCCTGCAATACAGGCTGTAACCTAATACATAAAAAGCCCCACTCGAGCATGAACTGCCTTTTCAGGGCCACCACGCTGTGCTTGAGAAGCCCAGCTGCCACCTACCACTGCTTGAGCAGAGTGCTAAGCCTGGACTTTTTCCTGTGCCCGGACTTGCCTTCTGCTATGGAATACAGGGGAAGTTGCAATCTCAGGCAGACACCAAAAGGTTACAGAGTTGTCATTGCTCCAAATCAACTCTTGCCCCATCTGTTTCCCTAGCATCTGTTCCCATAGCAGTTCCTGACTCCCCCCAGTGAAGGAAATTGATCTGCTGCACACTGTTGGTAAGGAAAGGATAGGAAAGGAGGAAGCAAAATTGGCACTCTACCAAGCTTGTAAGTATTTTGCAGGCCCTGTTGACAAATCTGTTCTGCACAGGGCACAAATCACTGGCAATGATGAAATTTTTATCTACCCCTGAGATCCCTGTGGAAGTGCCAAGCATGATTTTTACTTTTCTGGTTCCTGGACAGAGGAGCAGTGATAAGTGACTGCAGTGGGAGAATAGTCATCTAAATTCATTTGTGAATACAGTCATATGTGACTTACTAAAGAGCTTGAGACATTTTGATTAGGTCTAATATCCTCACACCTTAACAGATGCCACAAGTGTGTCAGTAGGGGAAAAAAAGCAGGAATGTAGAGATATGTGAAGAACAATAAAGGGCAAGGTGGGAAATGTTGGAAGAAGCAACTAATTTATTTGGAATGGATATTAGGGTAATAGGGAATAATTTGAAATATAAAATTGGACAACTTGATTGCAGTCAGGAGCCAGATCATGTTTTATGAAGGTGAGGTTAGAAATGCAGACATGGATTAATAGGGTCAAGACTGCAAGATGGAAATGACTAGAAAGGGCAAAACAAAACCAAGGCCTCACACTTCAGTTTTGCTCACCAGTGTAAGTATAATGTCCTGGCACTTGCTAGAAAGCTGTGGTGAGTGGGATCCTAGTGATGCCTTTGTAAAGCCAGGGGATCAGCTGGGATATTTGGAATAGTAGGTGGCAGCAGCAGCAGAGTTCAAACATCTGAATAAATCCTTCTTTCTTACAAGCCTGCTAAAGATCTGTACCTGTAACTCCCCAAATTGTCATTAAACATATTAGTCTTTCCTTTCAGTACTGAACCAGGAGTACAGGCACAGCATTTTAATTAGTGTCTCAATTATCATTTGAATGTTTGCCCATCAAGTTCAATAAAGATCAAGCAGCTGAATTTTGAGACGAGTGGCTGTGTCATCAATGATCTCCCAAGTGGTGACTTATTTGAAGGTTAGAAATTCATGCAGGTGGTTCTCAAAAAGCAGTTAATCAGTATAAATTCTTTGGCTGCAGACCTTGCCCCTGTGACAATTCATTTGACCTTAATGGACTAGGATGTATTTCTCACATCACAAGAACAGACATCCTAAGCTGCAGTCATGAGCTTCGGAGAGGTCATATCTCTAAAAATATGTTCTATGAAGCAATTTTACTGCAGAAAATTAGCAAGTGATTCATCAAAATAACTACATCAGCTACTGAAATAAAGATGTAGAAAGGTGTGCAGCTGCAACCAGCTGCAACTTCAAATAAGTGTTCTAGTGGCTAGAAATCTGCTTCTCAAAAGAAACAGTCTTAGATTTGCCTGGTCTCCTTGCAATCATCAGTCATCAGCCTATTTCATGAAATGGTTATTTCTAATCTCTGGAAGGGAAGGAAGACAGCAATGAAAAATCCCCAAACTTATTGCATCTTTTTGAACAAAGATGCATCCATCATCTTTGCTTCTCTCTCTGGGCTGCCTACAGTGTCTCCTACTTGCAGAAATGTGTGAGTTTTCCTTCAGCTTAGGAAGTTGCAGGGACTTTGGAGATGAAGAGAGCAGAGTTCAGGTCTTGAGTGCATAAGGAATTCTTCCCACAAAGCAGGCACATTATTTGTAAATCAAGTTAGTACTGGAAGACCGGTGCCAAGATATTCCCAAAGGTTGCCTGGAACTGAAAACTATAACTACCATCTGTTATCTCCATCCCCCAACAAATACCCCTATAACAGCGACAGTTCAGTGAGCAAACATAGTTACACTTCCCACAACAATTTTCAATGTGCAGAGAGAAAGAAGAACCAAAATCTTCAGTCAGTCCCTAAGACTGAATTGCTGGAGGTCGAAGGGCCAACAAGGACAAAAAAGCTGGGCAGACCAAGCACACCCAGCTGATCCCAACACAGCACACACACCAAAGCTCGCTGCCAGGGCAGGACACTTCTCACAGCCCCGACATCCTGGTCTGATGCAATCCCTGAGCAGACATAAAGCTGGAGAACTTAAGGGAAGGGATCCTCTGCCATTTGAAGCCACACTAGTAGACAATCTTGATTAGTGCCTCTGTAACCTCGTATTTAATGTTTGCTACCCTGTCTCTTGCATGTTATAAATTACCTCAGATTTCAAATCATTGCCAAAACAGTAGGAACATCCAGCACTGCTAAATCAGGAAAAAATCATCACAATGAACTCATGAACCACCTCCCAGTGACAGGCTGAGGGATGCCAATAACTGAATTTATCCATTTTTTGGTAACACCTTGTATGATCTATCGAGGGTTTTTTTGTTTTGGAGTTTTTATCCAAAGCCAAAAGTTAGATGTCATATGGCATTTGTAGCCAAATGTCTCAGAGAAATGCAAGTGAACTGCATCAGCTCAATTTCTTTTGTTCATCAGATATGTAATCCCAGAAAACAATGAAACTAATTTTACCAAGGCCATCAATGCATGATGCAGATTTACCATGATAGTTTTAGTCCAAGCTTTGTGGACAGAATTCTAAATTAACTATTTCGTTTAACTGTTCGGCTGATGAAGTAGGCAATCTACAGTTCCTATTCATTATTTTACATTTATTTACTATCACAAGATTTACCTGATTTAGGCAGAGATTTGTTTAGCTGTCTGCAAGCAATTAAATTTATTGGAAGCTTCTGTCATAGGCTTTTTCCTCACAATTTTGCCAATTACAAAAGAGGCTTAAAGATAGCAATCGAAATCCAGAATAACATGGCTAAGATTATACTTTGTGCTAATGAAATTTAACTAAAACAGCTTGGCCCCACCTGCAACAAGGATATGAAATCAGGCTACACAAATAGTTGATTTCTCTGATTGGTTGCTAACTTAACTTTTTTTTTTCCTAATTAGAGGAATGATACCTTTGTCTTTAAAAAAAGTCCAATAAATTGAGAAAAGTAGGTTAGTTTTGTTGGTGCTGAAACAAGCTGCTATGTTTCCATGCTGATGGTTTTAACCCATACAATGCAATTGAGATTCCACAAGCATTGGTCACCAAAGAAAGGGAAGGGAAGAGATTGATTCCTGATGCCCTTTTTCCCCTCTCCAGTCAGGTTTCAGAGGGCTCAGTGGAAAACACGGGAGGGCTTTTGCTGCATGCTGAGGACGTGCATTGAGGTCTCCCCATCACAAGGGAGCTGCAGCTCAGTTCAGTCAATCCTCGCAGATGTTCACTGCACCCTGATTCGTTGGCTCTGCCTCCTCCTTCCCCAAGGCTCTGAGCTGGGAAGAGACTGTTTTGTTACCCCCAGTGCTCTGTTGCACAGTCTGCTGTAATTTCTAGGACACTCAGTTAAGGATGAATAACCTCTGAACTAGATGGAGGACCACGAGGTTGCCAGCCTGTGGCACATCTCCAGCTCAGGCAATTACCAGCTGCCGTAGATGAGTACGGGGGAGGAGAGAAAGCTTTCCCAAGGTGAAAAGCAGTACATCAATGCTTTCAAGAACTCCTCACAGAGAGGTCTGTATTTTTTTTGTTTTGTTTTGTTTTTGTGGATTTTTTTGGTTTTGTTTTTGTTTTTTGTTTTTTTTTTTTCAGTGATATGAATTGTAAATCCATGAGTCAGTTACCAAACATTTCATGTCAAGGTTATAATTGAATTGGATGCCATTGTGAGATGCCCTGTCTCAGTTTTCATGCAACATTTTTCTTTCCTACTGTTGTTTCTACTCCTGCCTGAGAACCACAAGCCAGCCTTATAACACAGGAACAATGTAACTTCCCCACCTCTCACTGCATAGAAATAATTTTGCCTCCCCTCATCCCCATGCTTGGTGCTCATTCAAGATGTCCCATTTTTAGGCAGAAGTGGTGGAAATGTACAGTGCTGTAGTTAGGAGGGAAGGAATATAGGCAGGACAAGCTAACCCCAATTAGACAAGTATCTGGGCAACAGAATCTCTAATGTCATCTTAGATGGCACTTGAAAAATAAATAACATAATTGTGGGAAGAAAACAGGGTGACACATTCTTTTCATCTTCCCTGTGCTACTTTTTACCCCTTGAAAATGCTCCTATTTGGACAGAAACGCCACAAAGAAACTTCCTGAAACCCAAATCAATCTGCACTCCGAAGCATGGCACCAGTTTGGGTGCAGCCTAGCTCCTGTGGCTTATGAAAAGGTCTCTGCATAGCATCCTCTCACCACTTACATTTTGCCTCTTGGTAACTCAGCCTGTTACCTCCTTGTAATAATGCAGGAGTAGGTATGCAAACTATCCGACACCTCCTTAGCAAGAAAACAGGCTTATCTGCTGCATCTGCCCTAAGGACAGGCAGCACAGTTTCCGTGCTAGCCAGGAGCCCGGTATTTCCATCCCATCCAGGTATCAACTATGAGGCATTTTTATCATCACAGTTCGAGGTTCAAGCCTTAAACACACTTTAAAGAAGGAAGATAAGAAACTGCGCAGCATCCACTTGTGCAAAGCTGTGTAATTCAGCTGTTGAATATGTGTGTTTGCAAATTGAACTCAGCACCGGGGAGACTGAGCTCCTACAGAACTTTTAACACAGAGAACTGGTATTTTGGGATAACAGGTCTTAGTGATCCCAAAGGAAAAGGCAAAGTGCAGACATACCAGCCTACCTGTTCATTAGGAACCGCTTTTTTTACAGAAAGCTGACTGCCATGAAAATCTCACAATAAATCAGAAGGAAAATAACTAACTTAATTAGGCACTTACACATACTAAGGGTGAATACTAATCTCTGTCTTAATGCGTCCTCCCTGTACTACTGAAATTTTCTTAGGTCCTCTTTCTTTTATGGGTGAATGTTGTACTGATGAAAAGCTCTGCCACTGTTATAAGTGTGTCCCAATAATTGACTGGACACAAGCCCAATTAAAATAATATTGGAATTTATTAAGCAAGCAACAGTAAGCAAAACAGCGCTGGGCGGCCGGGGGATCTCCTGTCCCACCACAGCTCGCACCATACCACCAAAAGTCTCTGCTCTTTATACTTTGCAGCTTCCTGTGACACGTTTCTGTTTCTTTTGTGTTTGTGAAGTGTTGCGGGGGGGGGGGGGGGGGGGTGGGTCTTCCCAGTGGTTGTGAGAATGAGGTCCCATCCCTGCAAAAACTGGTTGGTCAGCTTCTGCTTATCTTTTGTTTACTTTGCCGGATGTCTGAAGGAATAGTCTTGATGAGATAACAAGGTTTTCTCTGTAGCATGGTTTAGTGAACAATTACTGATGGTAATTTATTACAATTCTCCCCTTTTTTTATTTTGTTCACTGCACTGCTGCTTCTAATCTACTTTTTACTATTTCAATTAATTTATTGAATACTACAATAGTTACAACTTTCTACATAATGACTATGCATAATGTCTATAATAACTATTAGTCTATTTATTTGGGGTTCCGAGTGAGCTTCAGCTTCAGTTTGTTATTGCTTGGTGTGACCTTCCAAACTTCCTCTGGGGCTTTCTTCACTCGGGAGTGATGGATCCAGGCCTTCTGTTCTTTGATCTTAATTGCAGTGAAGGTAGTGAGGAGAACCTGGAATAGTCTTTCTCAATGCAGTTCCAAGGTCTTTTCTGCAAAAGACTTCAATAGAAATTTTTCTATCTGGAATCAATGCTGCCTCAATTGTCTCATCAGGTATCCCACCTTCTGCTACTTCTTTTGCCTCTCTATTTGCCAGCATATTCTCTTCCTCCAATTCAGAGCTCACTTTTTTGTGCGTTTTGATGTGCATGATGGCCACCTCTTCAGGTAATTGTACTGCATCCAATAGTCTCAGTATTTCTTGGGCATGCTTAATATTCTTCCCTTGTGAATTCAACAGTCCTCTCTCTTTCCAAATGGCTCTGTGTGCATGAACTACACCAAATGCATACCTTGAGTCCGTGTAGATGTTAATTTTCTTTCCTACTGCCAGCTCTAGGGCTTGAATTAAGGCAATTATTTCAGCCTTCTGTGCAGAGGTATTTGTTAGTAATGGCCCAGACTCTATTACCTCTCTGCTTGTGGTAACCGCATACCCAGCATGCCTTTTTCCACTGATGACACAGCTGCTCCTGTCAGTGAACCAGGTCTCAGTGTCCTCAAGCAGGGTGTCCTTCAGATCCAGGCGGCTGGAGTAGGTGGCTTCGATGGTCTCCAGGCAATCATGGATCACAGGTTCTCTCATACTTCCGCTGAGGAAGGAAGCTGGGTTCACAATGTTAGTTACCACAATCTCAACATCATCTTGTTCTACCAGTACAACCTGGTACTTCAGGAATCTCTGTGGGGAGAGCCAATGCCTCTCTTTCACTTCTAGAACTGTAGACACTGTGTAGGACACTAGCACAGTCATTTTCTGGCCCAGGGTGAACTTACATGCCTCTTGGATGTTCACTGCCACTGCTGCAACAGCTCTGAGACACCGTGGCTACTCCTTAGCTGCTGTATCCAGCTGTTTGGAGAGGGAGGCCACTGCCCTTCAGTACAGGCCAAGATTTTGTGCTGCTATTCCTAAAGCAATTCTTTGCTTCTTGTGAGAAAACAAAAAGAATAGCTTACTCACATCTGAAAGTCCCAGGGCTGGTGCTGACATGAGGGCCCTCTTCAGCTGGTCAAAGGCTTGAGTTGCTTAAAGCCACAGTCTGCACCACCCTGTCATGCCTAGAAAGGTTCTTAGTTCTTTCACTGTCTGAGGCTTTGGGGTCTGGCATATTGCCTCCTTGCGATCTTGCCTTAAGTTTTTGTCCGGCACTTAGTTCATAGCCCAGGTAAATGACTGTCTGCTCTACCATCTGAACTTTCTTTTGGGATACTCTTGCAGGCCCAAAAAGTTTAGCAGGCTTACCATCCAATCCACGAATGTTTCCTGGGTCTGGGTGACTATTAAGAGGTCATCCACATACTGGAGGAGCTGTCCTTCTCTTGGAGGAGGTTCCCAGGACTCCAAATTTTCTTCAAGCTGCCCTTCATATATAATACGCACCATGTGAGCTGAGTTTTCAAAAATTTCTTGGCTGGCTTCGTGGATAGATAGGCAAAAGAATGCATCTTCTAGATCTAAAACAGTAAACTGGGTTAATTCAGGTGTTAAACGAGTTAACAGGGTGTAGGGATTGGCAACTACTGGATACAAGTCCTCAGTTACTTTATTAACAGCCCTTAAATCTTGTACCCACCCTGGCAAAATAGGAGTGTTGAAATCAGACTGACACTCCCTCAGTAGTCCTGTCTTCAAAAAGTTTTCAATAATTGGACTAATCCTTTCTCTATCTTCTTTCTTTAGGGGGTATTGTTTAACCCTTACTGACTGTCTTCTTTCTTTGAGCTTAATTTGTACTGGTAATGCATTCTTAGCTCTTCCTGGTATATCAGAAGCCCATACCTCAGGAAATACTTGATCCATTATTTTCTTAAAGTTTTCTTTTTCATTTGCAACTTCAATTTCTTTGGTTATTAGCATTAAACTTAGCAGTTCTACATATTGTCAGTCTTTTACCTCCAAACTAATTTCCCCATTTTTGAATATTATTCTTGCTCCAGCAGATCCCTGGTAAAAAATGCAGATGGAGCATTAGGCATACATAAAAATTGATGAATTCCACACTGTTTCCCCAATTTATACTTTAGTGGTTCATAAAATAAGCTCTTTCAGATTGACCAGTTGCCCCCTTTACTATAACATTACAAAAAAACCAAACCAAACCAAAACAACCAAACTCTCCAGGCTTCATCCAGTAAAGCTTCTAAATTCCGGCTGTTTGGACCCTGGATCTTCTGGAGTTTCCACTTTATGTCTCCTGTAGACTGTCCTAAAAATAAATTTATTACTTGCTGCATCTCTTCATCAGATCCAGGAGGCAGGGGGGTGTGTCGGCACATGGCGTCTTGCAGGTGATCTGGAAATTCAGAAGGGGGGCCTGTTCTAAGGGGCTCTGTTTGATAGCAGGTAAGGCTGGCTGGTTTGGGGACTGCTCTTTCCAGGCCTTTTTACAATCAATTCTTGGTATCTCTTTAACTGTCTCAGTCCCTCATCATTATTAGGATCCCAACCTGGGTCTTGAAGGGGAACACTTCTTTAACATCTTCTCTTTACTCTCTTCTTTAATCATAAACTTTATCTTCTATGCAACCCCTGTTGGGTCATTTCAATAGCCCTTAGCACTCTTTTCCCAAATCTCAAAAATAATCGAGGAAAAGGGAACCTTATGTCTTCTGTCTCTTTTTCCAGAGCCTCTGCTTGGTACACCTTGAAAGAAATTAGCCCCAGGTTATGCACTCCCGAGTTGTACTGTTACACTGTTTTGCTGTAAAATTAAAGTTGCACTGTTACTTGCCTGTTTTAAACCGTTCATGTTGAATCTGTACCCTAAATTTCTGCTCGTTATGTCCAAGTTCTGTACCCTTTCTCCCTAAATTCTGGGCTTTCCCCTCTCCATCGAAAGCCCGCACATCGCCGCCTGTTGTCCCCCCTGCCGCTTCCTGCTGCTTCCTGCTGCTCTCTGCCGCCTGCCGTCGAGCCGTGGGCCCCGCCTAGTATGGAGATGAAAGAACTCCCATGGTGCCTGGCTACGGCCGAGAGTCCAGTTGGAGCTAGAAAAACCCCTGGGACAGCGAGCCGACACAGAAACTGGACCTAAGAAGGACAAAACTGTGCGAGGCACACATCCAGCTACCTGCAGGTAGCAGGTATTTGTTTGTTACTTTCTCGCCATGACCTGAAAGGAACTGGAGAGAGGTGACGCCCCTGGACCACACGAGCCAAAGCGATTCTATGGAAACCCCCGTGAGGAAGGAATCCCGACTCTGCAGCAGCAGCAGCAGCAGATTCGACTGCACCTCCTCCTCCGTGGTGTCTACAGGGAGCAGCGGTGGCGTGCGCAGCCCCTCGGGCCCCCTACCCAGAGCTGATTTCTAATAAAGGCTTTTTCAAAGGAGCTGGTCTCCTGGCCAATTTATAACACACCTTATTGGGATGTGTGCACCTCTGATTTATTGAGCAGGTACTACAACACTATTTGGGCTACCCTTTAGTGACTTTATTGTCTTTTTCAAGGGCCAGTACTAAAGGATCAGATGGTGGCCTCATTCCACATTAATGTCTGATAGTCCAGTGTACCACTTACTGGGCCACTTACATTTTCATCAAGCTTATATAGAGGCCACCACTTAACCAGCTCTCTCTTGGTTTTTTTTGTACCACCATAACTCACCAGTTTTTTCTAATGTGTTAAAATACATCCCAGAGGACTGCTTTCAGGAATCCCCTGATTTTCACCTGCTTTCATCTTTAAAATTCCTCTGGTACAACAATATACTGGGTACTCTTGTTCTACTCTAAAGATTTCCACTGGCTTCCCTCTGCCTTCTTCTCCTGGGCATATACTTTTTACTAAACCACTAAAACAACCCAGGGTTTACACACACCACTAGAGGGGAAAATGCTAACTGGGTCTCGGCCAGATATTAACAACCCCAAACACACTCAACTAAAGGTTTTAATAAAATGTTGTCATACGTCAAAAGAACTCAAATGGGGATACAGCAGCACAGATCCTTCTGCAGGAGGGAAGTGGGGTCACCCCGGCCCCACACTGTCCCGACACTCTCCTTGCGACCAGAGATCACCGGTTCTTCATTAAAATACTACTTCACACACTGGCAATCTCAAGATCTCACAAACAATTAAGTGTGTTTCTCTACAGTCAAGACAAGCCCCCCCCCCCCCCCCCCCCCCCTACAATCAGAACTTTTGGGGAGGGTCGTAGCGGGCTGGAAAACAAAACAAAACAAACTGGGACTACAAAACCCTGAATCCTTCAACCGGGCATAATTTCAAACCTTCTACACTACTCGTCGTTTTACACACAAAATAAACAGCTTATTTATCCACAGCTGTTTTCACTTAACAGTACACTGGTTAAAATTCCGCTGCCAGGCACACGAACAAACCTCACACACAGCACTCCTCTTGGCACACACTGCAAACACGGTACAAATACTCCAAATCCTGCCGCTTTCCCAAACACTCCGCTGATCAGGCGGGGGTTTTAAAATTCTTTCACAGCTTTAAAGAGGCACAAACCCAAAACACTTATCAGATACTAATGACACACTCCAAAAGCACACAAATCAAGGCGCCTACAATGCAGATCCACACAGACCACAACACATACGGCACACCAATAATTTTACTGCTTGAACATACGATTGCAGCCGATGTGCCAGACTCCAATCACTGTTTCCCGCGACTCGGTCTGGGACCGCCCGTGACCCAGAATTCACAAACCACAGTCCCTGAGCCGCTTTTAAACCACAACCAAATTGGAGCCTCAATTGCTCTTGAACAACGACAATAGCTAGATCTACGGCTCTGCTGAGGCTTCTGCCCCACCTCGGGACACTTAAAGCTGGTGCCCTTACCAGCTCTAACCTAAAACACAAAGAACCATCAATACCAGACTCCGCGGAGCTTACTAAACCAAATCAGGCCTCTGTTTTGCATAAGACGTCTCTTTATGACTTATAAGCTGCCTGTATTCAAAGGTACCTTTTTCAAATATTTATTAAACATACCTTTTTGTCCGTAGCTTAGGCATGTCCTGCTCTCTCCCTGGGGTGTTAGCAGGGACACAGGAGCCCTCTTCTCATTAAATTCTGGGTGGGCGCCCAGAGGGGTCTCAGACCCCGATGGCCCCTCAGCCAGAGAGAGCAGTCTCTTGCCTGGCTCGCCACGTGATTTATTAAAATATGAATATTGATCTAATACCGATACCCAACTGTGACAGACAAAAGACTCTCTAACAGTTAAGTTAGAAAGTGTAGCCGGGCAGCTGCGTGGGATAGCTCCCCAATACGCACTGCAAAGATCACAGGTAATTACAAAGCCTTTTATCTACAAAAGTGTCGAATGCACAAAATACAAATGCATATTCATACTCTTGTCACCTCTTCTTAACTAAAAGGTTCCCTGGAACTTACACAAATGTTCAAAGCCTGACAAATCCAATCCTCAAAGGAACCAAACACAGGCCAGTATAGGTGGTCGCCTCTAATTTGCTTTCCACCTCATACCTCCACACAATAGTCAATCATTTTTACTTTACTCTTACCCCGCCTAGAAGGGGTAACCATTCCAATATGTAATCATCAGTCCTAGAGGACTATCTGGCGGTATCTGGGGAAGCTTCACTTGGGGTCCCCCCACCCATGGGATCAGAGGGCTTGCTTTTCCTCTGTCCCATCTTCCAGAGTGCCTTCAAACACACACACACACACTTCATCTCCTGTTCGTGGCCCAGTCCCTCGCGGGATATGGGAACCGCACTACTGAGGAGCCCACACTCGCTTCGTCCTTCACTGGACGTCTCACAATGACACACTCTGGGATACCCAACCCCAACCGAACGGATAACCGGCCTATACTTACACACTCCTGCGTCTTCGTTCGGGCTTCGTGCACAAAGATTATGGGGTTGCCAGCTTTCTTTTGCTTACTGTGGAATTTAGGGTTCGTCGGTAGAGGATCGGATGGGGTGCTACACAAACAGGGGCCGCTTGTCAGCAGCGCGCCTCCCCCGTATGGTTACCCACACCAGGTTGCCTCTATCCGAGTCACGGCACCAAATTTGTTATAAGTGTGTCCCAATAATTGACTGGACACAAGCCCAATTAAAATAATATTGGAATTTATTAAGCAAGCAACAGTAAGCAAAACAGCGCTGGGTGGCCAGGGGATCTCCTGTCCCACCACAGCTCGCACCATACCACCAAAAGTCTCTGCTCTTTACACTTTGCAGCTTCCTGTGACACGTTTCTGTTTCTTTTGTGTTTGTGAAGTGTTGCGGGGGGGGGGGTCTTCCCAGTGGTTGTGAGAATGAGGTCCCATCCCTGCAAAAACTGGTTGGTCAGCTTCTGCTTATCTTTTGTTTACTTTGCCGGATGTCTGAAGGAATAGTCTTGAAGAGATAACAAGGTTTTCTCTGTAGCATGGTTTAGTGAACAATTACTGATGGTAATTTATTACACCACCAGCACTTTTCCTTCAGTAGAACTCAAATTATTTGATCAAAATAGATTGGTTCCAGTATTCTTGTTTTGAGTGCAAGGAAACAGGCAGAAGGAAGGGATTACATCCTGATCTCTGCAAATCAGCAGCCAGCTGGAAAGAAGGTTCTGGGTCACTTAGCTCTGCTCCAACACTACAAGGAGGGCAACCCAGCACTGCCTCAGCCTCCAGGCTGTAAAAAGACCCCTCTGTCCATCTCTCTCCCTGTCTGTCCTCAGGCCTCTGCTGGGCAGGGGCTGCCCCATGGGCTGCAGTGAAGTTCTTTCCAAGGCTTCCACCAACCTCACCTATCAGCAGCAGCCCACAGTTGAAAAAGCCAAATATCAGCCCTCGAAGCAGCATCTTCTAAAGGGTAGAGAGAACAGATGTCCATATGTTACAGTTCTAATATAAATATCAAGTCCATTGCTTCTGTTGCCAGGCATTCTGGTTGTGACTTCAGTTTCCCCACAAAGAGAGTGAAGAAGCAAAGCACACATGGGGAAATATTAGTTAAACCATAAAAAATAAAAAAGTTATTGCTTTTTTCCTTTCTCCCAAAGAAAACAGCATTTCTAGGAAATGCAAATGTAGTTCCAAGCTAAGTGGTTAATATTTTTTTCAAATTCAAATGGAATGGCAGATCATATTTGTAATTAAGTTTTTAAAGGCAGCAATCCTTAAGGTTTCTGCAAGAGTAATCATCTTTTTAAAAAATCAGTATTTACATTTATTAAATACGAGGTGCATTCTACAGTAAGGGTTAAAAACTGTTCCTGCTTTTCTAGAAATATTTATAACATTACAGAATCACTCTGATGAAATCTAAAAAAAGACTGATTTTTTAATTTGAGTCCGAGTAATGCAAGCTATTTTCCAAGAGTGCTTAAGAGTAAAAATAGGATTTTACCTGGCATTTTTTAAAAACTGATTTTCTTTTTAACCTAATTTCTGCAAAATACAGTCTTCAAGGTAATCTATGCATTGTTAATCTTCTGAAAATATATACAGTCACATATAAAAGGTTTAAAGGTACACCCACAGTGTTAATAATAATAACAAAATCTTCTCTAGTCTGTAGAAAAGAATTGGATGGTCATATGCAAAGATCAAACCATAGAAGGGACCGAGAGACAAATTCTAAAGGAAAAATAAACAAAACGGGGAAAGCAGCAATACACTGGCAAAAAAGCAGCTTTCGTAAGTTTGACCAAGGCTGCTATTTTTTACATACTACCAACTCATTGCAGGACTCAGACCTTTAATTCTGCTGCTTGTACATGGAAAAAGTATGTTTTACAGTTTCAGTTATGCTTTACCTCACAGGACAAGAAATTCCCAGCAAAACAAGGGAATTTTAAAATTACATGACTATAGCCTCAATGAACAATAATAATCAATAAACTCAACAGTCAAATAAAAGGCTAGGAGTGTAAACAGAAAAAATAAAAGTTAGGATCTAAAAGGAAATAAAATGTCAGCAGATGCATCAGAACATGGAAGAAGTTTGTCATTATTTGTCAACAAGAGGCAGTGAGTGCAAACTGAAATACAGGAGATTATACCTGAACAACAACAACCCCCCCCCCGAACCCAAACAAACAACCCAACCCCCCCAAACAAACAAACAACAACAACAACAACAAAACCCACACACACACAAAAAAATCACTTTACAGTGAGGGTAGTCGAGCACTGGAACATGATGTCCAGAGAAGCTGTGGAGTCACCGTCCTTGCAGTCCCAGTTCTGGACAACCTGCTCTGGCTGACCCCCTTTGAGCAGGGGAGCAAAGCTAAATGGTCTATAGAGGAACCTTCCAACCTCAGGCTTTTGCTGTGTGATTTCATCTAATGGGCAAAACCCTGTCCGTGAGGCAGCACTTGTTCCAGGCTGCCTGCCTTAGTCCAGTCTGGTCCAAACAAGAGACATCTCCTGCTTCCAAGGCTCATTTGGACTGCATGACTCCACCCCACCCCTTGAGAAGGCAGCAAAGGAAAGTAATCTTTTTCTCTCAGGTTGTTTAGTAAGGCCCTAGGCTGACTGCCAAAACCCTTAAATTTTGTTTCTGAGAGTGAACCAAACAGATTTGAAACACTAACCCTTCCCTAGTTATTGTCTGGGACAATAAGCTATTAAGTCATCAATGTGATGTTAAGTTTATGCATTAAGTCTTTGTGTCTATTCTGTGAGGTTGTTCAGGAGATGATTTACTACCATTAAACGTGACTATGTTAGTGGCTTTTCACATCACTCCTTAAAAACTTAGCTAGGGATAAAAGCAGACCATAGGAGTCAAGAAGCAATTAGTCTTTTTCTGCTGAGTTGAGCAAGTTCTGGAACATTGTCTAACTTGTCATGTTTTCCTTTCACAAGAAATTAAAAAAAAAAAAAGGCAAGAGGAATCAATCTAAAAGTGAAGATAGATCCTGCACACCAGGATCTATTTGACTGTTAAAGAGCAGACATTTTGTATGCAGATTTGCTTCAAAAACTGCTCTCTATCTAAACATATCCCTGATAACCTAGAGAAATCAACTGATAGGATTGACTCTCTCAGTGGGAAAAAATAATGAAAAGAAAACAAAATGTGCCTCTTCTAATAATTAAATATCAAAGCCTACAAAGTCACACAAGGTGTCTCTTGTCAGATGTCTGGGAAAGAAAATTTTGGTCCTTTAAATCTTGCTTCTTTTTCTGAAAAATAATTTAATGTGTATGATTTCAAAACATAAATTAATGCTCTTACTGCAAATTTATTTCTATGAGTATGAATCAGCAGCAGAAAGGCAGCTCAAAAGATTTTAAGGGTAGGAGCTGAAGGCAATGACAGCCCAGCATGTACTTGTGAATGGGAGCAGTAGAAATCAAAGCCTTTGCCTTCTGCTTCATGGCTTGATTGACTTGGCAATTACACAGGCCATTGCTCTGATCTGCTACAAACTTTCTCTCACAGCATCAAGTCTCATTTTTTAAGGGCTTACATTCCTGATCAGATTTCTTTTTCAATAAGCACCCCTTTTCATCAAGCACACAGGAGAGTGAGGTAGAAGCAAAGAAAGAGAAATTATGTAGGAGCAAATTATAAGTGTCCAAGAACAAATTGGCAGTATTTGTTCATGTGGAAGAAGATCATATTAAACACGTGCTGTGTTCCAGAACATCATAGAAGGACACATTGCTGTGTTTTATCAAGGTATTGCATTCCTTTTTAAAATCAGAGCCATTGACTTTCTGTTGTTCACAAACTCAACAGCCACACAAAGGCCACTGCTTTGGATTTAAAAGCCAGTGAATCATTTTGACTTGCTCTGTACATAGTCTGGTCTTGCCAGCTCTTGGATTGCTATGGCTCCTTTCAAGCTACAACTTCTGTACAGAACTTGGAGGTCACATAGCCATTCAAATGACTATGCTGCAAGTGTAAAAAGATTTACAAAGGCTTTAGCAGCCCAGGTTTTAAAATCAGAGGAATGTAGAAATAGATTTTTATTCCCCTTGTATCAGTAAGGAAAAAATTCTTAATGAGATTCTCCAGTAAGAATTTGCTACAGAAATACTCCAACATTCTGTGATTGTCTGCAAAGGAGGACACATTTATTAATCAATCATACTCCTTCACAGACAAAATGAGTGCCAAAGACTGACATGCCTATCGACAAATGAAAGAACAGCAGCCCCAGGAATAGATAACTTTCATCTTCCCTTGCGGTCCATGCTTAAGCAATTAGACACTAATGCTTTCTAATGGTACCCACAATCTATATGCTGCTCTTACATGCTTTGACAGCTTGGGATTGGCAGAGTTGAATTTTTTCCTCATTGAGTGAATAAGGAAGGTTTTAACTTCTATGAATGAGATGCATATTCTTGTTTTAAAGAATAGAATAGGATTTAAATTCTGCTCTCAGACAGAAGAAAAATTGGATACTACACTTTTCCAATTCCACCAAGAAGTGAAGAAAGATGCTTCTCCTATCTAATGTAGTGAAAGAAATTACTTTGAGCAGTGCATTAGCTAGACCAGGGATCTCTGTGTCCTCATTAGCCATTGGCTGCATCAGTCTGGACATGATTTTTGAGGCCAGAGCCAGTGTGTCCTGCTGCCAGGTGCTGCCAGATACAGGGTTGATAGTATAAGGTTAAAATGATTTTTGTAGAACTGCAAGTGGGTAACTGGGGGTGGTGGTTAGGAAAGGTAACGGTTGGGAAGGGAAAGGCCCGGGCTTGCTGGTCAACTGGGCCTTGAGAATAGAATATTTGTTTTGCTGTAGTTGCTGTAGCTAAGGCCATTGTTTTAACTAAATCAAGTATGGCTTTGTTTGGAGAATTGAATAGTATCACTGTTTGGCTCAATTACAAGAAATTTTGCTTAGGAACAATCCAGGGTAACCAATCAATATGTAGCTGTGTGGCAGAGGGGTATAACACGTGTGTGTTGCAAATCACTGTCAGAGTCAGGTCTGTCTGTGTACTCCGGCTCCCGGAGCTCCTCAATCAAAGCACCTGCATATAATCGTTCTGTGATTATGTGTTTCCAACGCTAACAGGGTGACCTCTCCAGCCCCTGGTGGCCACAGCACTCACACAGCACTGATGAGGGCAGGGCAGGGCTGAACTACAAACAAGGCTTAGTTTGCAGTCTCTTATGTTCCACTTCTCTGTATTCTGTCTGCTTTGTTAACCATCATACAAGACAAGCAAGATAGGCAAGAAGGGGGAAACAACCGTGACCCTTGATTAGAACCAAACCACAACAGGCACATGTCCCAAGTTAGAAACAGCAGCTGCTGACTCAAAGGTTCCAACAGCCAGTTTTTCCCTGACAAGGCTGCAGACTGGCAGAGACACAGGGATGAGCATGCAGCTCCTGAGAGCCCCACTGAACCCTGGCCTACCTTTTCAGTCCCTCTGGCTCAGGTGCCCTCACACCCAATTGTGCCCAGCCACAGTCGCAGCAGCAGCTGCGGGGCACAGCAGCATCAGCCTTTGGAACACACCTATCCCTGTCCCTTTTTATCCATAACCATGTTGGCTGGAGTTGGCTTCTCAACTATCCTGGAGTTGGCTTCTCAAAATTACTGGAGTTTTAGGCAGCATCAGGGGAGAAGCAGAAGAAGAGCTAGCCTTATAAAAAAAAGAAGACAAGAAAATATGAGGCTGCTGTGGGGTAACAGTTACCACTTAAAGTCTCACTGCCTTGTAACTCTTCCCGTTTGATGGCTTTGGGAAGCCCACCCATTCCATTCCACTGTAGGATCAGCACACCTTAGTGGAGATGACTTATTCCAGCTGAGATGGACAGCCTAGCCATGGAAGCACACTTTCTGCTCTGCTGTCACACAAGCCACCGCTAATATCACTCTCAGCACACGGTTTGTTTTGCTTCCAAAATATTCCCAACTGCCTGTCATTTCACACTCTCCTGCCTTCATCTTCCTCATCCTCCCTATTATTTCTTTTGCATCTGACACCTTTTCTTCTCCTTCTTCTATAAAGAAGTACAGCCAAATTGCATAAGCCCGTTGCATAAATCCCAACTGCACACACCCCAAGATGCCTGTCATGATGCCTTGTTTCTGGTGTTCTGTTCCTTACCACCCCCCATCCGCCCCCAACCCCTAATGTTCTCCAGCTTCCTAAGTCTTCAGGCAAGAGCTATCTTACTATCATTTTTTTCCCCTGGTATAATGTCAAAGGCCAACTACCTTGCTAGGTTATTAACAGCAATTATTGCAATTACTAATTCACGAAGAATTATTTTGCAACTAAATTAAATATCTAAAGTAAGGGCAAGTACATGTAATGAATACCCAAGAGCTGTCAAATCTCTGCAATTAGTACCCTGTTCAGAGCTAAAGGAAAAGTCTCTGAAGCAGCACTGAATTACAGATTTTGAAAATTTTTTTTACTATATTTCATTGTGGAGTTGGAGACAGGATAAATCACACAAAAAAAATAATTTACAAACTCCAAGGCTTCTAGGTGCATTCATTACCCAAAACCTTAAACTTCAAGAAACTTATTGCATATTTACTGACCCCATTAGAAAACACTAGTAAATTTTCATTTCACTTTTGGTCAATTTGTGGGAAAAAAAAAAAATCAACGCAAGAAAACCAAACTACTCTGCTGCAATCAAAACTACTTCATTTTTTCCATCTTCTGTTCCCTTCACTGTGTTTAAAGAAAAAAAAAAGGGGAAAAAAAAAAAAAAAAAAAAAAAAGGCTTTCAGCCAAGGCTTCAGTATCATGTCTGACCATGAGAGACAAACTTCTTTTATCAGCAATGTATTGACAAGTAGTATTATTCTATTTCCCCTGCTAAGATGGAGTGAAAGCAGTGTATTCTGATGAACTGCATACAGCCTCTAAACCGGACAGGCAGTGGGATCAAAACAAGAAGCAGCCACGACTCTCTATCTTATGGCATTTGTTCAAAGCAACACATTTTATTTCCTCCTCACAGGACTTTGTATAAACCTGTTTCAGAGGTTGGTCTTTGCTGAAGATGGAGCATGAGAAGTGAACTGCGCAACAAGAAAGCTCCACGGGCAAAGTAATTTGTGTGAAGCAACCTCCACTCCCCTATTTGACAGCTATGGCTGTGGAGCTCTACCAGATGGGATGGAAATCTCCCCCCTGGGATCAGAGACATTTGTTCATCAGATGCCTGTGCCAGCGCAGAGGAAGCTGTGCCAAGGGAAGACACTGAGGGCATTTGATCCTAGCTGCAGTGTTTGTCTCCAGTGCAGGCTGCATTTCTTTACTCTCCTGTAGGGACTGTTTCAGCACCACTGCAAGGGTTTGCAAATTAGGCAAATACTTCCTGTAAGGTTGTCTCAGTTCTCACCCCCATCTTTCTGAGCTTGAATCTCAAGCTCAGAAAGAGCACTGGGAGCCCAGCTTTTAAGTGGGCGTTCTTAGCAATGTTTCTACATGGAAGATGAAATCATAAAATATTTACTTAGAAGGGACCCATGAGGATCACCAAGTGCATTTGATATCTCCAGTTGATAGATTCAAATCAAACAGTTGATACATGCATTGGTATACAAAATGTTAAACACATAATTAAAAAATCCTAAATGATTTTCAGCCTGCAGGGAACATCTCTGGCTAGGCAGTGTTGGCTGGATTTGGGAAACCCACACCAGGAATAAATTAAACAAGTGTATTCAATTAAAAACAATCCTAAAAGCAAAGCTTTTATAATTAAGATACTGTAAAAGAGACTCAAATCCTTCAGAGATATCAGAAAATGCTTAGAACTCCAGTGCTGTTTGACTGCAGTCAATTCTCAGTAGAGAATTTCCCTTTGGGCATTGTCTGCTCATAAAAGGAATATCCATCCCATCAGAACTTTTTGCCATCTGCTGAGCTTTGACAGGCTGGAGAATGATGTCCCCCACAGAGTCAAACCATGTGTAAGAACAAAGCCCATATGGCTGTGTTGCATTGTTCTCCTTTCTCTTGTCTCCCTCAACAGATAATTTCTGAGCACAAATTTGTGAAGATTTTTAAGCTATAATGCATCACTAACTAGAAAGAAACCCAGTAGAACTTGCCATCTTCAGCCTCACTTAAAGTTCCTCAAAGAGCATATGGACACCTGGGCTCAAAAGACATCTTGCAGGTCACAGCTTTTTAAGGAAAACTTGGTCTTCTGCAAAAATTACTATGTTCCATCTCATGCTTTGCACCTGGTTATTATTCAAGCTGTAACTTAATAGCTAGCATGAGGACTTCCTACAGGCTTTTATGGCCTGATAAAGCTCCCAGTATGCATTATGGCCTTCACATTAGAGCTGCATAATACTATTAATAACAGAACATGGAAGGGCAATTTACTGACAGATTACTGTAATTTAATACACACAATCCACTAACAATGTTTTAAGAGAAAAATACATTATATATATATAACAGAGAAATATCATATCATGCTTTAAGAAGGGACTGAAGGCAGCAAGGTAAAGATAACAACACCTATTAATTATAACTATTCCAGACAGTTTCTTTGCTGGCTTGTTTTTTAACATTCATTAATGTAGACTCCACAGCCATGCCACTGCATGGCACTTTTGCTGAGGCTTTGCTGTCTTTATCATTAGCAAGCTTTGATAAGTCCATCCTGAACCTCCTGTGCTGCAGAATATCCTGTCCATCAATGAACAAAAAACATCCTATATATTGCAATATCTTTTTAAGCATTTGGAGACTACTGTTGTGTGCCCTGTCAGTCAGTCTATTCTTTGGGGTGTTTTTGAGTATCCACAAGTTTCCTAGACTTTGCCCTCTCAGCTTCCTTCTCAAGGCTCCCTCTGACTGATCCTTCTCTTCCTGAAAGTGTGATGTTCAAATCTGGATACTTCGTTGCAGAGTGAGAGGAGAGATGATCTGCCAGACCAGATTATCTTTTTAGATAATACTTGTGGTTCCTCTATTATTGTGTCATCGTTGCAGTTAGTGCAAGTGAAGACACAACAGGTCTGCATAACCTGAAATCAGATCTTGCACTATAAATTAAATTTAAAATCTCTTAGCCTCACACTTGAAAAGGATGCTCAGCATTTTGGCAAGCTGATTCATTAATGCTATTTCTTTGTGTTGGAAAGAGATGAATTCCAACAGTGAAGACTTCCCAAATGTTTTTCCCATGGATTGTTATGCTATTGGGATGGAGTTCTAAGATGTATATCTGATTTCTGTTCAGCAACTATTTTCAAAGGAAATCCTTGTCTTCAAGGATATTTCTGATCGAACACATCCCCAGAAATCTGCAAGAATCATGACTGTTGGTCAGCTTTACCTCAAAAAATGAGGTGGGAAACAGGAGCAGTCGCAGAGGTGCTAAGCTAAGTGGATTCTCTTACAACACAAGAGTATTAGTGGAGGCACAGGAACTGGACTGCAGATAACCAAACTACCAGAAGAATTCAATCATAAAAAATGGACACAGAGCAAAACAGATACCTTACATGATCCAGCACCTCAGCAAAAGACCAAGAGGTATAAATATGCCAGAGCTACTTCCATAAAGAACAATGAAAGCACTTCTGTTTATCTATTCCCACCCACGCCTAGTTACAGTTTCGTGGGATTTCTTGGAGAGTCTGCTGCTAAAATCAAACAGATGACTTAGTTTCACAGTGCCTACAGTGGCACAGTGCGCCAGTTTCCCCTCTGTCCCCTCACTGACGTGCCCAGTAACTGTCATCTCTTGGAATTTCAAGCCAAGGGTCATCCACAAAGTGGAACACACTTAATTTCATGTCTTTCAAAACATCATTAGAACATGATAACTCATTATTTCCAAATAAATAAATCATACCTCCAAGGCTGGAGACTTAATGCCATACTTTATGCTTAACCATCTCCCTCTAAAACAGACTCTCTCCAACAAACTCTCTGCAGGAGGGATTTATATCTATGTCAGACCAGCTTCCAAGTAGTACTAAATTCACTAATTCATTCACTTAATTTTTTAGAAGTGTTTCTCCATCATGTTAAACACCTTCCCTTTCCTCAAATTCATTAGCCAGATCACCATGACCCAAAGCTCTAAGATATAACCCCCCAAATCATTATGAGAATATGCACTGGCTTTTCACTTTGGAGTAGTGGCATGGTTTTTTGTTTTGTGGTTTCTTATGTTTATTCCCATCAATCACCTCACCCGGGTAGAGAAGAATCATTTAATGTCTACCCTACAAATTCTAACAAATCTGTTGTCTTGGGTTGTGGAGCTGGGTTTTGTGTATTCTATTTACATCTGTTTTGAGGCCTGATGACCCACCTTGATAGGCCATTGTTACCTTCCCCAGCCTGTGCGGTGCATTTGCATTTCTATACATCTCATGCCCTGGCGGTGGGGGGTGGGGGGGAGGGGGGGGGTGGCCGGGGGTTGGCGGTTCGGCCCTGCTGCAGGAGTGGTTCGGCCCTGCTGCAGGAGTGGTTCGGCCCTGCTGCAGGAGTGGTTCGGCCCTGCTGCAGGAGCGGGGTGCGCGGCGCTTCCTTCGCGGCGGTGTGGGAAGAGCTTCTTCGTCTCCTGTGCTGGCCATCCTGTCTCCCTCCTGGCCGTCCCTGAACCGGTTTCTTCGCAGAATCATCTCTGCTCCAACAGGATCACGTCTGCCACTCCAGAAGTGTTTGGACTGTTTACGTTTGGACTGTTATCAACATCCTGAATCACAGGGTCAGATTGAAACTCTGACTTTGTCAGGGTTTTCTTCTAAAATTATTGTTTATTTGTTTATTTGTTTGTTTGGTTGGGTGGTTTTGTTTCCTATCATATTTGTATTGTTAATACCTCCTAGTAAAGAACTGTTATTCCTATTCCCAACATTTTTGCCTGAGAGCCCTTGATTGCAAAATTATAATTCGTCGGGGTGCGAGGGGTTGGTATTGTCCATCCTAGGGGAACCTCAGTTTCCCTGGCAGATACCTGTCTTTCCAAACCAAGACAGATTTTGGCGCCCAAGGATGGGGCACGAGGGCATTGAGAGAGAGGAATAACAGTTCTTGAGTATTAGATAAAAGCCCACTGGCCAGAATAATGTGGTCTAGCTTTCCCTGGTTTGGGTGGCACGTGGTGGTGGCTGTATTTCTGCCATTTGCTACTCCTTATGTAAATATGGGTCCTATGACTAAGGCTACTGTGGCTGGCATTCAGTTTATTTTGTGGATTAATAAGGTGAGAAATTCATGGATTTTTAACTTCCTCTGGAAAGCAAGCACATGGATTCATAGCTATCATAGGCTAACTCTGTGCTTCTGGGGTTACTTTAACAATGGTACCTATTGTAAGGAAATGGCACCGGGGGAAATTTTCTCCCAGCCCTTCACACAGTTTTTTGGGTCCACCCCACCAGTTTTTGAAGGGTTGAAATCTCTGAGTGCTAATGATATCATACAGTGGCTGGTGTTGCTGGTATGCCTGTTCTGTTTGGCATTCAGAGATAAGGGGAAATTGGCCTGGGTAAGCACCTTAATAAGTACCCCAGAGAATAAGAATGCAGCCCAAGAGTCCGCTCCTGCCCCACAGCCTGCCTCAGAGATAAACCACCCGGTTTGGGTGGGGGCTCTGATGAAGGAGATGCAGGAGAAGATGGGCCAGATGCTGAGGGAGTACATTTCCCCAGCTAGTGGGAAATCCTTCCCCTGCCCTGACAAAAGAGAGCCTGATGGTGCAGCAATGAAACCCACAGAGATTACAACTGCTCAGGTCCCAGCTGAACCACAGGGGCAGTCACAGCCAGCGGCAGTTGCCCCTGTGGAAACAAAGAAATCTAAGGTGAAAACAGCAAACCCAGACAATAAGAAAGGAGGGCCCTCACAACCTGCAGGGGAATCACATGTTCAGATCATCACCGAGTCCCTGTCGTATGAAAGTCTCCGTAACCTGCAAAAAGATATCGTACGGCGGGGGCGTGAGGCTTACACAGCCTGGCTACTTCGGGTATGGGACCTCATGGGTACTGGTGTGCAATTGGACAGTGGTGAGGCAAGGAATTTGGGACCCTTGACCCAGGACTCAGGTATAAATCAGGTATTTGTAAGAGAGCCAGGACCCCTTTCCCTTTGGGAGCGGCTTTTAATGAGTGTGAGAGAGAGATTTATCCACAAAGAAAGAATGCAGGAGCACCACCATAGAATGCGCTGGAAAACTCTGGAGGAAGGGATCCAACAGCTGAGGGAAGTGGCGGTGCTGGAGGTACTTTTTGGGAGGAGTGGACAGCATGATAATGACCCTGACAAGGTTAAATGCACAGGGCAGATGTTGTGGAATCTGGCAAATCTAGGGCCATCTCAGTACACCACCTTTATTGCAACAATTAATGCTGAGGACAATAGAGAGACAGTGGGGTCTGTTGCCAATAAGCTTAGGAATTATGAAAGTATGATCAATGGCCCGATGCAGGCTCATATCTCTGCCGTGGTTAAAGAACTCAAAGAAGAGATAAGGGGGGTGAGGGAGGAGATGAGGACAAACAGTTCCAATGTGGCACCAGTGCGAGTCACAGGCCCCAGAGTTAGAGCCCAACGACCCCCAGCTCGAGAGAGAGGGTACACCCCAAGAGCTGACCTGTGGTTTTATCTGCGTGACCATGGGGAAGACATGGGAATGTGGGATGGGAAACCCACTTCTGTCCTGGCAGCACGGGTGCGTGAGCTCAAGGAGAGGAACAATCACCAAGGGGGATCTACGAAAATGAAAGTAGCCTCAGCCTCCTATAACCAAGCTGCCAATGCTGTGTTGAATCCCCTTGAAGGAACCTCTAGTATGTATGCTCAGGGAGGGGATAACCAGTGCTAGAGGGGCCCTGCCTCTAGCCAGGTAGAGGAAAGGGATAATCGGATCTATTGGACTGTGTGGATCCGATGGCCTGGCACATCTGACCCACAAAAATACACGGCTTTGGTTGACACTGGTGCCCAATGTACCCTGATGCCATCAGGGTATGTAGGAACAGAACCCATTTCTATTTCTGGGGTGACAGGAGGGTCTCAGCAGCTGACTGTAGTGGAAGCCGAAGTGAGTTTAACTGGGAATGGGTGGCAGAAACACCCCATTGTGACTGGCCCAGAGGCCCCGTGCATCCTCGGCATAGACTATCTCAGAAATGGATATTTCAAAGACCCAAAAGGATATCGTTGGGCTTTTGGAGTAGCTGCTGTAGAGACGGAAGAGATCAAACAACTGAATACCTTGCCTGGTCTCTCAGATGACCCTTCTGCTGTGGGACTGCTAAGAGTTGAAGAACAACAGGTACCAATTGCCACAGCAACAGTGCACCGTCGGCAATACCGCACTGACAGAGACTCTGTGACCCCGATCCATGAGATGATTCGTAAACTGGAGAGCCAAGGGGTGGTCAGTAAGGCTCATTCACCTTTTAACAGCCCCATCTGGCCTGTGCGTAAGCCCAGTGGGGAATGGAGACTGACTGTAGATTATCGTGGTCTGAATGAGGTCACGCCACCACTGAGCGCTGCTGTGCCAGACATGTTGGAGTTGCAGTACGAGCTGGAGTCCAAGGCAGCAAAGTGGTACGCGACCATTGACATTGCCAATGCCTTCTTCTCCATTCCTGTGGCAGCAGAGTGCAGACCCCAGTTTGCTTTCACCTGGAGGGGTGTGCAGTACACCTGGAATCAGCTGCCCCAGGGGTGGAAGCACAGTCCCACCATCTGCCATGGACTGATCCAGGATGCACTGGAAAAGGGTGAGGCTCCGGACCATCTACAGTACATCGATGACATCATTGTGTGGGGGAACACGGCAATGGAAGTCTTTGAGAAAGGAGAGAAGATCATCCAAATTCTCCTGGAAGCCGGTTTTGCCATCAAGAAGAGCAAAGTCAAGGGACCTGCCCAAGAGATCCAGTTCCTGGGAGTGAAGTGGCAAGATGGACGGCGTCAGATTCCCACTGAGGTCATCAATAAGATCACTGCCATGTCCCCACCAACCAACAAGAAGGAAACACAAGCTTTCCTAGGGGCCATTGGCTTTTGGAGGATGCACATCCCTGAGTACAGTCAGATTGTGAGCCCTCTCTACCTGGTTACCCGCAAGAAGAACGATTTCCACTGGGGCCCTGAACAGCAACACGCCTTTGCCCAGATCAAGCAGGAAATCGCACATGCAGTAGCCCTTGGCCCAGTCAGGACGGGACCAGAGGTAAAGAACGTGCTCTACTCTGCAGCCGGGAGCCATGGTCTGTCCTGGAGCCTGTGGCAGAAGGTGCCAGGTGAGACTCGAGGCCGGCCACTGGGATTCTGGAGCCGAAGCTACAGAGGGTCTGAAGCCAACTACACTCCCACAGAGAAGGAGATCTTGGCCGCCTACGAAGGAGTTCAAGCTGCCTCAGAGGTGATTGGCACTGAAGCACAACTCCTCCTGGCACCCCGACTACCGGTGCTGGGGTGGATGTTTAAAGGAAAGGTTCCCTCCACCCACCATGCCACCGATGCTACATGGAGCAAATGGATCGCCCTCATCACTCAGCGCGCCCGTATTGGTAACCCGAATCGCCCTGGGATTTTGGAAGTAATCACCAACTGGCCAGAAGCTGAGAACTTCAGTCTCACTGACGAAGAAGAACAAGTAACCCGGGCTGAAGAAGCTCCACCATACAACCAACTGCCAGCAGAAGAAACACGCTACGCTCTTTTCACTGATGGTTCCTGTCGCATCGTAGGGATGAACCGGAAGTGGAAAGCAGCCGTATGGAGCCCCACAAGACAAGTTGCACACGCCACTGAAGGAGAAGGTGGGTCAAGCCAGCTTGCTGAACTCAAAGCTGTTCAATTGGCCCTGGACATTGCTGAAAGAGAGAAGTGGCCGAAGCTCTACCTCTACACTGATTCGTGGATGGTGGCTAATGCTCTGTGGGGCTGGCTGGAAAGGTGGAAAAAAGCCAACTGGCAGCGTAGGGGAAAACCAATCTGGGCTGCTGATGAGTGGAAGGACATTGCCATCAGGGTAGGGAAACTACCTGTGAAAGTCCGTCATGTGGATGCCCATGTCCCCAAGAGTCGGGCTAATGAGGAGCACCGGAACAACGAGCAAGTAGATCAAGCTGTGAGGATAAAGGTATCCAAGGTAGACTTGGATTGGCAACACAAGGGAGAGTTGTTCCTAGCTCGGTGGGCCCATGATGCTTCAGGTCATCAGGGCAGAGATGCCACCTATAAGTGGGCACGAGACCGAGGGGTGGATCTAACCATGAACAGTATTTCACAGGTTATCCACGACTGTGAGACGTGTGCTGCCATCAAGCAGGCCAAGCGGGTGAAGCCCCTCTGGTACGGTGGACGGTGGTCCAAGTACAAGTATGGGGAGGCCTGGCAGATTGATTACATCACTCTGCCCCAAACCCGCCAAGGCAAGCGCTACGTGCTGACCATGGTGGAAGCCACCACTGGGTGGCTGGAGACCTATCCTGTGCCTCATGCCACCGCCCGGAACACCATCCTGGGCCTGGAAAAACAAGTCCTGTGGAGACATGGCACCCCTGAGAGGATTGAGTCGGACAACGGGACTCATTTCAAGAACAGCCTCATAAACACCTGGGCTAAGGAACACGGCATTGAATGGATATATCACATCCCTTATCATGCACCAGCTGCCGGGAAAGTTGAACGGTGCAATGGACTGCTTAAGACCACCCTGAAAGCACTTGGCGGGGGGACCTTCAGAAATTGGGAAGTGAACTTAGCAAAGGCCACCTGGATGGTCAACACCCGAGGGTCTATTAATCGAGCTGGTCCTGCCCACTCTACCCCTTTGCACACAGTGGATGGAGACAAAGTCCCTGTAGTACATATGAGAGGTATCTTAGGAAAGACTGTTTGGGTAAACCCCACCTTGGGCAAAGGTGAACCCACCCGTGGGATTGTTTTTGCTCAAGGACCTGGTAACACTTGGTGGGTGATGCAGAAAGATGGGAAAACCAGTTGTGTACCACAGGAAAACCTAATCCTAAGTGAGAACTGAGTGTGAGGGTTCATTCTGTATAGTGGAGTTTATTAATTTAGGTATGATACAGATGGTAATAGAATAAGGGGTGGAACGTTGTCTTGGGTTGTAGAGCTGGGTTTTGTGTATTCTATTTACATTTGTTTTGAGGCCTGATGACCCACCTTGATAGGCCATTGTTACCTTCCCCAGCCTGTGCGGTGCATTTGCATTTCTATACATCTCATGCCCTGGCGGTGGGGGGTGGGGGGGAGGGGGGGGGTGGCCGGGGGTTGGCGGTTCGGCCCGGCTGCAGGAGTGGCTCGGCCCTGCTGCAGGAGTGGTTCGGCCCTGCTGCAGGAGTGGTTCGGCCCTGCTGCAGGAGCGGGGTGCGCGGCGCTTCCTTCGCGGCGGTGTGGGAAGAGCTTCTTCGTCTCCTGTGCTGGCCATCCTGTCTCCCTCCTGGCCGTCCCTGAACCGGTTTCTTCGCAGAATCATCTCTGCTCCAACAGGATCACGTCTGCCACTCCAGAAGTGTTTGGACTGTTTACGTTTGGACTGTTATCAACATCCTGAATCACAGGGTCAGATTGAAACTCTGACTTTGTCAGGGTTTTCTTCTAAAATTATTGTTTATTTGTTTATTTGTTTGTTTGGTTGGGTGGTTTTGTTTCCTATCATATTTGTATTGTTAATACCTCCTAGTAAAGAACTGTTATTCCTATTCCCAACATTTTTGCCTGAGAGCCCTTGATTGCAAAATTATAATTCGTCGGGGTGCGAGGGGTTGGTATTCTCCATCCTAGGGGAACCTCAGTTTCCCTGGCAGATACCTGTCTTTCCAAACCAAGACATCTGTGAAAAATTCATGCAGTGGAGGAGACCAAATTATCACCCACCTGCACCTGTGGATGTTGAGGGATTAATAATGATTTACAAACTCATTTTTCTCTTAAACTGTGGGTTCCTGTGGCACCAAACAACACGCTTGATCAGCAGCGCTGTCAACTTGGGAAAGCCAAACAGATGCATCACTGGAAGGAAAAAGTTCTTTTCTGGATTAAAGATAATTCATGAGGAGGAGACACTGTAGATCACCTCACCCCAGACTTTGAGGTCAACACCTCATTTCATAGGGGAAGTGCAGCTTGCACTTATGCCACATCTTCAGCCTGGGACTCCATCTCTGTATGAGGGGGAAAAGCAAACAGATAAACTCACAACCTTGGTGTTGTGGAGCTCAGTATAGAGTAAAAGGAAATCAGTATTTTCCTTTTTTTTGTTACCAATCAGTGAAGCAGGTCTGCCTGACCCTCTTCCACACACACTGAACAAAGATTTTTGCTGTTCTGTTTAAAAAAGTACCAGCTCCCACTGCTAGATCAGATCAATTCCCTTGTGCCTGCTTTGTAAGCGAAGAGGAAACTCTTGTATTCTAGGAGCCCTCCTGCTTCAAGAGTGGAACCTGAAATGCTGTCTCTGTTGTGGTGGTAGAGCTCAGGTCTCTCCAGCAAGCAAGGTGCAGCACAATGCAGAGCTCTGTCACAGCACAAGGTCTCTTCCAGGCTTTGTACCAAACCACTGTTGATTGCCCCAGCAATGCCAATGGAGTATTTGATCCAGAGTTGCTTCCCTTTGCAAATTTAGCACACCAGGTTGTCCCCATCCTTCCTGGGGACACTGCCATCTCCCATCCTGGGAGAAGTGACACCCCTGGGGTCTCCCTGCGCTGCCTCAAGCTTAGGGGGTGTCACTGCAGCCAGGAGGGGCTCTCAGCCCTGCCCCACCAGCCACCCAGAGAGAGACACCCTGCTGAGAACTTGGAGCTGCTGCACCAGTTCCTCCTCCTCCATCTCCTCTCCCCATGTGCTAAGGGCCTCAGGCTGCAGAGGATACCATGGCACAGGCACAGGACACTACCTGAAGCCCCTCCTGCCCTCAGCCTGCCCCATGGCCTGACTACAAGCCACCTAGGGCCACCACAAATGCTCATGGTGCGTGTGCAAGGGCAGAGCTCGGGCACTTGATGCCCTGCCCACTGCCCCACTGTCAAGAGTGACCACTGACACCCCCAGGACAACTCATGACTCATGACTCCCAGCTCCTCTTCCTTCCTCGCCCTGGAAGGTCCACACGAGGTTTTCTGTGCCCTTTCCCGTGCTCGTTTGTCTCCCCACTCGGCAGCGTGCTCCCAGCTTGCTGCTGTCCCTCTGGTGCTGCCACCCTTCGGTGATAGCTTGGAGCTGGGAACACCACTGCGTGGCTCCCCTTGCTGGAAACATGGACAATTTTTTCCTGGAGGTTAACACAGAAAATGCAAATTAGGACAACTCGAATCATTCAGCAAATCTTCCCTTAAATTTGTTTCAAAAGCAACCTAAATTATTTACCACATGGAAAAAAAGCTTTCTTCCTCCTTGTTACCATGAGGGGAAAAAAAAAATATCTTAATTTCAGTTTAATATTTTTTAAAAATGCTGAGATTTTTAGAGAGATGATATGAAATATATTTTTTAAACTACAAGCAGCAAGAAAATATCCAAGGATGCAAGTTACACTCCCAGATTTACCTTTTCCACTTACCTCAAACACATTGTCATCAGTCTGCAGTTGTTTACTTTTGACATGTTTGGGGATTCAGGGTTGTTTTTTGTTTGGGTTTTTGTTTGGGGGGGCTGTATTTTGGGGGTTTTTTGCTTATTATTTTTAAGGTTTCTACCCTGTGGATAAAACACTCCCCAAATTCATAATGAGATATTGAGAATAAAAGGAATAATTAGTTTCCAAATATTTGCAGGGTGAGCAAGCAACATTTCACCATCCATAGCCTTAAGTAACAACCCTCACTTTATGTTAGGTGTCTCAGTAGAAGTCAGTAAAGCTCTAAAGCATAAAAGTATCATTTCCAAGAAGTCAAAGGCCATCTATTATATCCAAACCACACATCAGGCTTTGATTGCTGATTAGGAATAGTCACAATATGTAGTATAAATTATTTGACATAATCTTTTACTCAGTAACTTCAGGTAGGTACCAGCATCAGGTAAAGACACAGGAGTATGACCTAAATCACCCTAAAAGATCATGGCTACTGGAAGCTATTTACAAACAGTGCTTTCCTGTGAAAGATCCCTGCTCTGGAGCTGGAATATTTCTCAAGGAGGTCAGAATCCACATGGACAGTGCTGGATTGAGTCTCCTTCATATCTTCTTACTGCCCTATTACAGTTTTGCACCTAATCAGTCAGCTGGCTTTGCCTAAATTTGTGTCTGCTTCTAGTTGATGTCATCTTCATGGCAATTCCCAATTCTATCACATAGCTGAAATTGCCCATCTGGAAAAAAAAACCCACTTACCAAGACTATGCTAGGAACATCCAGTGCTTCCCCTCCCTGCAAATGAAGCCGATCAACTATGAGCTAAGCTAAGAGCAGAAATTGGCATGAACTACCAAGCTATCTCAGCTGAACATTTTTTTCCCATCATCATATCCCTGCTTCACCTAATGCAGGAAAATTCTTTCAGACAGTTGGCTTTTGTTGTTGGTTTTTTGGGTTTTTTTGGCTTCTTTTATACATCACCAGGAACACCTCCCACTGGGTTTCTCAGGAGATTGCTAAAATAACATAAGTAATACAGCACAAGTATTCTATCATTAGTCATTGGGAAGAAGATCATTCTGGCTTTGTCTGCTTCTCTCTGTGATTTTTTTCACTGCATCAGTACAGTCCTTTGTTCTCTGTGAACACACTCATCATTCTTCAATCCTTGTAGTAGCCATGCGACAACTTATTACACTCAAAGTCTTATTATGGGCAGAAGGGGAAATGCCTCGTTTGGGAAGCCAGAAATTCTATGTTAGAGTAATTAAAATCTTAACAGCCTAACCAAAATACAATAAACTGTTATTACTGTGCAGTTGCAATGACACTAAACTTTGGAGTCCCAATTATTTAAACAACACAATGTACAGCTCAGTAGTGCAAAGATCTCTATACAGGAGTGTCCCCTGATGTTCTGCTCTGCCCCCCCTTACCCTGCCCCTCTGGCTCTCAAGTGTGACGTAAGTCAGCCTCAAAGCTCAGCTCATGGGGAAGGACAGGGGACCAGGGTTGAAACACTTTGTTAACATTCCTGGTCCTTTGCTAGAAGGATGTTTATGATGGGGTTTCTTCCTCTCCTTTGCCAAGGATTATGCCATCAATGGCTTCTTGCTTCTCCCTCTAGGGTCCCCATTTGAGTAACTTAACACATTTCTAAGACAGTTCTAAACTTAAATATTTCTTCACTGATGTGTAACTTGCTATTATATCCAGATTTGCTATAGGTGAGAAACTCTCTCCATAAATTGAGCACCTCTTCCTTTTTTCTTTGCTACAACTAAAACTGGCTTTATCAAGCTCTACAATTTTTTAACTGAGCATGGCTGGGCAGTTTTTTAACTGAACTTGGTTGGGCTCTCAATAGACTGAAGGCTTCCAGTGTCATCCTTTGCCCCCTCCATTGTTGCCCCATGTCTCTACTCCTTTGCACCACACCCTCTGATTCTCTGGTGGCCTCTACTGTCATACCACACCTACATTATCCTATGCTAATATATGCTAAGGTAATAAGTGTTAAATTCTAATAACTGCTTCTTATAATTGCCTATACAAAATTAAGCTAATTCCACATGCTTATACAAAATTAAGCACGAGCAAAACAAATTAGTTAACAGCTTCCTTGTCATTAAAAAAGAAAAAAAAAAAGAAAAAAAAAGAAAGAAATGTTGTTGCTAAACAAAAAAGACTTAAAGCACTAGGATGGCTAAGACAAAATCAGGAAGAGCCTAAGAGGAATCAGTCCTGAGGCCTTACTAAGTAAGCAGGTTACAGGGCCATAATGACCAAGACACCCCACTACTCCCAAAGCATCATGACTCAGGTCTCACCCTGGAGCTTTGTGCACAGCTGCAGCCACTGAAAGGTAGAGTGAACTTACCTGTGTTGCTTCCAGTCCCATACAGCCAATTGCATCCCTTCACAGGCAAAGAAAATGCTTGGGAGGTAACTAAAACAGGATTTAGGAAGAGACACTCCAAACACAGGCATGCAGATCCAGCTATAAACTGATGCAAATGCTCCAGGTTCTTTAATTTGCAGCCTTTGCTCCAGATGGTCATTAGGTTTGCTTTGGCTGCTAGGAGTATGAATCAGGCTGACAGGGATGGAGATCATGACGTGAGCAGCTGGAAAGGTGGAAATCATGCATCTCCTCCACAGCAGGTGAACCACAAACACCCAGTACAGGTCAGTCACATGTATGCTTCTGCCTGTGCACCTGTTACACCTGTTACTTGGCCAGTTATGCTTTTTCTTTTCTGCTGGATACAAGATCTTTAATGTTTGTTGATGTATTTATAATTTGTACTCATTGTGATGAGGTTTGATCCAGATAAGTTGTCATCTGGTTGTGGCCTCACTTTACACAAGTTTGGTACCAAATTTTAGTCAAAACTGTCATCAGTTCTACTAAAATACGAGAAATGAGAAAACAAACTGCAGCCTTTGGAGGGCACAAAACAAGCCCATGTCATGCATCCCCTCAATGTCCATCTTCAAGTAGGTGGAAGGAGAAGCTGCTCGTCTACTTTTCCCTCCTGAATACCTGGGCAATATCTAAAGTCTGGAAAGTACTTGCAGATTTTCTTCTCATTTGCGTAGACTAAGCTTTCACAGAAACTAAATATAGTGGATCTTCATCTACAAGGCTATGAAAAAGTCAGTCAAGTCCTGACAGTGTAAACCAAGTGATATAGTTTTTTTTTTTCAAGTCTAATATAGTTTAGAGAAGCAGATGTTACCACCTTCTGGCAGAGGGAAAAAAAAGCCACCTTTTCAGGCAAAACAGCATCTTAATACATATTAAGAGCCTGCACAGTGGAATACTTGTTGAAATCCAGAAACGTCCAATTTATGAAAGCAAGTCTTGCTTTCATAAAAGTTGCAAAAGCAAAGTTGCCTACAACTCTCTTTTGAGATGTAGAAAAAAAGAAGAAAACCACTGAAGGACATATCCTTCCATGCTCAAAAGTGTCTGCAGTGCTGCATCCTCATTATGCCAGGCACCACACAGAGAGCAGCTTGTAGAAGACTGAAGACTGTGAGGAGATCTTCTACTGTTACATATATTCACAAAACCAGAACGGTTGCTCTGCTTTGAGCTAAACCTATTCACCTCAATTCAATTTATACTTAAATAAAGCCATCCTCATTCAAGCTTCCAGTCACACAATCCAACTGTATTTTCATAGAATTGTTCAGATGGGAATGAGACTCTTGACATCCATTAGTTCAACCCCTCCTCAGGCAGGGTCAGCTGGAATGAGTTGCAGAGGACTTTGTCCAGTCAGGCTTTGAATATCTCCAAGAATAGAGACTCCAAAACATCTCTGGACCACCCACACAGTAAAACAGTGGTTTCTGATGGAATTTTCTGTTTCATTTGTGCCCAATTCTTCTTGTCCTGTCACTAAGTACTACTGAGGATACTCTGCCTCTGTCTTCTTCACTCCCTGTCAGATACTTATACACATTGATGAGATCTTCCCAAGCTTTCTCTTCTGGCTGATAAGTCCAAACCTTTTCTCATGTGAAAAAAGCTCTCACCCCTTAGTCATCTCTGTGGCCTTTATCTGAACTTTCTCCAGTGGGTCCCTGTCTCTCTTCCGTTGGCCCAGCTCTGGACACCTCTCTCCAGATTCAGCTTTGCCCGTGGTGGGCAGAGGAGGAGCACCCTGCTCTCCACCTGGACTCCCAGATCATTGTCTGCAGAACTGCCTTCCAGAAAGATCTGTGATTTGAGCCCATGAACTGATGTGTCTGCAGGAGATAGAGTCCTCGTTTCTTGCAGAGACCACCCATATCCAGAAGATGTGCCAATGTCACGTTGGGATTCATTCATTGTCTTTGAGATATATGGTACAATTTACTTTCCTCCAAAGAATGGCAAGGCGCAGTTGGAAATCTTATCAACTCAACTAAATCAGGCTGATCCTCTCTTAAAACACTGTTCCCATGGTCTTCTGTATAAACTACCCTTTCCAGGGAGTCTGAGAACACCTGGCTGTCCACATGCCTGGTTTACATGCACTAATGTGAATTCTTGATCCAGAAGCTGAGAAAATGCCTTGAAATTGCCAACAGCAACTGAAACCACCTACAGTCTTAACATGGAACCCTAAAAGGGCTGCATTTAAGCAAGAAAGCTTCCTTGGTTGGTATGGCATTATGCCCCCACTGTGTTTTATTTCCTATGTTTCAGACTCAGAAGCAGCACCAGGCTGAAAACATCTTTTGCTGGCAAAGGACATAAAAAGCAGGATTAGTCACATTTGGGCATCTGCTTCCATCCTTCTTAAACCTTGAGAGCCTTTGAATACTTGCTGAGTTGTTTCTCCTTTCATTTTTATACAAGTCATAGCTGATTCAGAGGTGGCAGAGGAAAATAATGAGGGAAACACACATGTTGCAATACTAAAAAAGACATATTAGTGTAAACAGCCCAGCTGGAAAATGCAAACAACAGAAACATTATGAAACAGTTTGATCTTAAGTTTCCAGTTGAGCTATGTGGATCCTCCCACACACTCACAGCACTCACCCTCCAGGACTGTTTGGAACTAATTTGCAATCCACCACACGCCATGAGGGCCTGAGTCCATGCTGCATGACCCATGTGCACAAAATTCAACAGCATTTTTTTTTTATTTTATCTGAGAGAAAAATCTGTGCTTTTTCTGCTTACTGGTTGTGCTGAGCCAGAGACAAACAAGGTGGAACATTTTAGAGTGGCTTCCTGCTAATGAGCTAGCATTTCCAAAGTGGGCTCAAGCAGATGCAGCTATAAAAGTACTGTAATTCCAATTCATTGGCCTCTAGTAGAAATGAAGCAATGAATAAGACAGCTGCTTAAGAGTGATCCAAGAAAGAAAATTATGATTAACGTCTGTCTTATTGCCTTAACATCTTCCTTTTTTCGTTTTATGAGGCAATGTGTGTTCAACACAGCATTCAAAGAAAATATTTCATTACTCATATTTCTTCAATCTACAAAGCTAAATATCATTACATCAAAGAAACGGGTTCCTGACCTACTGAGGCATGTGGATATGCAACGAGCATATTTCATCTCCCTTCAGTATAGCTCTAGTGTTGAAATGATCACACTCTCCACACCCAAACCCGTCGAACATTTAACTTCATATGATGTCCAAAGCAATTCCTGCATGATCTAAACTGAGATTGTAAAATTTGCCATCACTCCTCATCCCTCTCAAACAAGTCAGTTGTTTGATCAGCATGCCACGAAATAGCTACAATAAACCATCAACCCTCTTGGCACACAACCAGTGGGCTGAGCAAGGAAACCTCCCACTGCCTTAGCACGGAGGGGTGTGCTTCACTGCTGGTTACAGTAACATGTAGCAATTTTTCAATACATTGGCTGTGACCTGTACGGGGGCCACAGGCTCTTCAGGAGCCTCTGCCTTTCAGGAGCAGTAACCTCCGAGCACCGTCCAGCTCGTGGCACTCCATAAGCTCCGGAGCTCTGCAGGCACACAAGCCAGGCTCCTGCACAGCAGCCAGTGCACAGACACAGTCTTTCTGGAGACAGACTCACTTCAGCCTCCTCATTCATTCTGGCATCCTACCCAAATTCCTCAGCTGCTACAGCTGAGGGAAGAAAAGCAGTGATATGCCACTCTCCAGCAGTAGAAATGGAGGCTGGAATTCAGACAACTCCCATTCTTTAAATGAAGCAGAGAGGGATGCAATCCTTTCTTCTAAGATAATAGCTGCTCCATCAAACACTTATATTGCCTTATTTTCTTAAAGCAGAGAAGCTTCTCTGAGCCCTCTGAGACAAGCTGCACACACCCTGGGCCCCTGCTAGATAATGTGAGTTAACACATGCTCACAGCAAAGCCTTTTCTGCAGCCACATATTCATTTCCCTTACACCCATATAAGCAAAAATGTGAGGCCACTGTTTGGAAGCATTTTTACTTTCCAAGAGAGTTTCAGATGTAAACTCTAAAAGAGAACATTAACATATTTTACCAAGTGTTTTAATATTTTCTCTCCTGCACTGGCATTAAAGACATCACCTGGATACATGCAAGCCCTTCACTTAAGTTATCAGTAGATAAAGCAAAGTGAACAGATGCAGGACTTTTACATATATAGATTCCCCTAAGGTTTGGATAGGTTGGTAAATACTTGTTTTGTTAGAGGAAGCCACATGTTTCCATGTTCCAGCCTCTCACACCCACGAATATGCCATTATTACCAGTCAGAGTCTTTCCAGGCTCTTCCTCTCCTCTATATTTAGCAGATGGACCAGCAGCTCACCTGCTTCTCCTTTTTTAACCAAGTTACATTTGTATTTTGTTTCTTCCAGGTTTCTTGCTTGAATTTTTGCGGCTGCCACTCCTTTGTTCTTCTCTCCCTAGAGGCTTTTGGGTGGTGTGTGACAGATCCATCTGCAGATTCCATCACCTCCCTGTGCCCCATGAGGGCTGACTGAGACATCTGTATCCCTGGACCACATCCTCTGCTCCTCTAGAGAGCTGCTGTCCACATGCAGTCCCCATTCTGAACACCTAAACAAAGCTAAAGCCAGCGAGTCCTCCTAAAACCTGCTCAGAGCTCTACACCACATTTCATGATACGTGCTCTGAGTTGAAGTCTCAGGAAGAGGCCTTCAATGCCCACTTCTACAAATGGAAAAAAATGAAATAGAAAAGGGAAAGGGTAATATGACAACAGATTTTGAGGAATCCAATCTGATCATCCGCAGCAAAAATTAAACTTCATGTGCAGTAAGCACCCTTGGACCAGTGTTTGAATTAGTTTTTAAGTTATTTGTAAATCAGTCTGTGTAAGAAACAACAGGTTTTTAGTGACATTTTTGTATTGCAAACATTTTTTTTTATATTCCCCCATGTATTCCAACAGCTGTGCTAGCAATGCCCTTGGTAATAGACTTCAGACTCTCCAGTTTGTTTGTATCTGCTATATTTAGATTTGTTGTTCAAACCTCTTGATCTGAGTATTGACATGACTCATCAATTGTTGGCAGCATATTATTATAACTAATCAGCATCTTACAGTTAGAGACAATGGCTTCTGAATACAGTTGTTGACTGGAATCCTTTTTGAGCCCGTCAGCAGTGGCCATTAGAGAAAAAGCTTTACCATTTCTAATTTTGTGTTATTGATCCAAAAATGCTAGAGATAGAACACTGCTGGAAAACTTCCTGGAGATTATGTCAATACCCACTGAGTATTAATACAATAACTTTTAAGAAGCCAGACACAATGATTCATCCCTTTTAACACATGCCTGGGCTTTGCAATTACCTTTTATGATTTTCTTATCATTATTTACACTAACTGAAAAGCTTGCCTTTCTCCCAAAATATTAATTTTAAGTTTTTACAGGAAAATCTATTCCAGCCTGAGCAACAGTTTTCCAAGCAGTTTCTTTAAGTGTCCAGATCCAACAGACTTTGCAACCACACAGGCAACTACATGTATAAGTTCCATGACTGGCATTTTTGGTAAGTTCCCCCGTGCTGCAATTTTCTCTTGATCCAGCTTCGCAACAGAGATCAATCAGTCCCTGGATTTTATTGCCTGTGGAATGTCTGCCCAACATTGCCTCTGAGGAGATTGGAGTGACATTCTACACTGGTGGAAGCCACGGTGTTTGGGGAGAGGCAGCAGCCTCCAACTTTGGGCCTGCTTTGGAGCCAGGTTAGTCAGGAACCCTGCCTTCTTTTGTTGGCTGCTGAGTGGCATCCAAGAGGCAATATTCCAGCTTCCAGCCCTGTTTACAGGCATGTTTTACCTATAATTTGGCAAGGCAAATCATTATCTGGCACACCAAAAAGGGTGCTGACTCCAGGTAAAAGCTATTTTAAAATGTTTTTATGCCACAATACTTTTTCCTCATTTCCATGTCTAATAATTTAATTCAAAGAAAAATATATCACCCTACTATCTTTCCAGAAGAATTCAAAAGGGGATTATGCCAGCTTTTTCACAAACAAATCTTTGTTTGTAAGCCCAGCAAACCAGCAGTACCTTCAGAGTGCCAGTGAAGTTTAATTGATGGCATCACCCTCCCCAACAAGGCAGGAAACTTTCAAAAAACCTGGTAGAAATTCTGTGAAACCTAATTTTTTTAACAGCTCATTTTCAACAGCATCGATTATTAATTATTTTAGCTCATACTCATACAGAATTTGCTATTTGCCAGCTCACACTGTATTAACTTCATCTACAAGCACTCCTGGCACCCTGTGATACCATGACAAGCCAGAGCTACCTGCACTCTTCACAACAGCATCTGTCTGCAGATCAGCCTTCCCAGGCCAGTGTCCTGAGCACACCAGTTTTGAATGCTGTCAAGGATCACTCATGCTCAAATTATAGCACAAAAGCAGTAAGAACACAGAGCTTGGTGCTTTTTCTTCTTCCCCCTTCAAACTATGTAATTTAAGCTCTGTTTTTACTCTAGTCCTTGGTGGTGGAACAAAACTCAGCAGGAGGGTGATGAAAAAATCTGATCAGTCCTGGACCACCCTACTGCAAAACATAGGAGCACAGATTATGACACATTACTCAGGAGATCATCTTCCCAAGGGCCTCACGTTCCAGCACCACTCCTGTGAGAGTCTGAACATCTTATTTGAGACACTCAGCAGCCTCTGGGACACATTTATACACTACGGAAAATGTGTCCCTCCTTCCCACATGCTGAGTTAGAGAAAGGAAACAGAAAGGACATGTTTGATGTATAGGGAAAATCATATTAGTCTGCACAAGTAGCAGATTCTGTAACACCCACGTGGGCTGTTAAGATAGGATTTAAAAGAGCTAATTAAAAAATCACCCAGGATGACACTTAATGGATCTATTTCAAATCCTAAAAAAGCAGAAAACTAGTAAGCAGGTTCAGACTTCAGTCCAAAAATTGTTGGAACAAGCTCACAGTGACAGAACACTGGACAGCAGGATTCATGACAGCAGCATCAACTTTATCCTGAAAGTCTTTCCTGTTACTCATCGACCAGAACTATCAGCCAGATCCCAAGCCATAATTTCAAGTGTGACATCAAATTGACTTTTCATATGTTGGACTTCATCTTCCAGAGATGATCCTTCCTTGGTTTTTCTATGCAGCCATCACAACCACACCATGAGGACAGTGACACACAGAGATTTATCAGTTCCTCAGCCTTTTGTAGGATCCAACAGTTGTACAGTTGTTATTTCCATTCTGAGCCCATCACTTCTCCACACAATATTTTCCTCTTGCTTTTCTCCTGAGTTTCAAAGGAGATGGGAGGAAGGAAGACCTCCTGTCGTAGGGTGACCTCCTAAGAGGACACCTCCCAAAACATCCTCTTTCCAAAGAAGGCTAAACTGGATATGGGCAGTCTGAGCAATTCCTCAGACTGAACAGTTTCCTTGATGCACACATGATAGCACAAGATTTCAAATGAGCAGCTGAGTGCTGGAAGTGAATAAACAATTCAACAGGAGAGATGGCAAGAGTGCCATTCACTAAGATTAATTTTATTATGAAAGAAAAAGTTTTCATAGGAGAAAACTTCTTGGAGGACAGATTTTCTACCAAACAGTGATTTGTGCAAGGATCGCATTGGTTAACTTCTATTTTAGAGCTGTTGACCAAAGCGGCTCTTTAAAGTGTCCATTGCATATTCACATTTCTAAAAAGCTGCACTGCTGCCATGAGCACCACTCAGGGGGTTCATCATTTCTTGTACAACATGAGCCACATAACAGGTTGCCTTGAGCTCAGAGATCATTCTGCTAAGCATAAGGAGAGATAATAGGTGTTACAGATTCAAGCCTAAACAAATCAATTTAAGAGATTTGTTTCCTTGGTAAGGAAGGAGATTTTAAATCAAACATTTACAGCTAGCAACCTTATGTTCAAACCTAACATCTGTGCATCAGAGGACATCACCTCATGACACTACTGGCTTCTTAAGAACTTTTCTGTAATTTCTAGTGAGCTTTAATGTTTTCATGGGGAATAAATCTCAGCCACTGACCCATGCTAAACCTTTCTGCTACTGACCTCTGTGAGAAAATGCAACAGAACATCTGAAAGGGTTCAAAACTGCACAAAGAAAATTAATTTCTCTTCCTATTTCCACCTGTCTGTGCATTGTGTAGCTTCTGACTGCACTAAATACATGGCATTGCACATCCTGGCCAGATTCTCACCTTGGGAACAGCAACATGAACCCGAATTTTATGTTAATGAAGCTGGTTTACTTTGAGAAGCAGCTCCACTTTTAGTCCTCTGAAGAATTACCAAAGTATGAAGTATTTTAAATTTCTAGCAGAGATAAAGTCTTGAAAGTTTACACAGATTAATGTGCTCAAGATCCTCCTCTATCTCTTTTAGTAATTACTGGTCACCCTGGAAGAAAGTAGTTTGAGGGCCAGTAATTAAATCAGGTTAATTAAATTGTGTCTGGTCTTTATCAAGAAGCAGTAATATAGTCTCTGGATTTACACTACTGAAAAGATTTTACTCATTATATCTTTTCAGTTTTAGGTGAATATAAGGTATTAAACTTTAGTGCTTAGAGCTTTCAGACTGAACATGCCATCCAAACAGGAGGCTACTGCCAGAGAAGTGGTCTGGCTACCCAAATGTGCCTCGTGCTGCCTAAATATTTGCATTGTTTCCCATTGACTGGATTGAACAGTCAGGTGGCTGCAGTGCAAAACTTTGATCCAGCCAGAAAAAATAACACCTCCCTAAACTATCCATGATTAGATTGGAGTGAACTCAGCTGTCAGTTCTGACAAGCAGACAAGATAAATGTTGGATTTGATACCCAGTGCAAGGAAGCAGCTGGGAGACTGGTATTACCTCTTTCAAAAATGGTCACTACACAACTGAGTTTAAACTACTGTTCTATGTTGTGGCAAGTCACAACTCAGAGAGACAGTGGGAGGGAGTAAGCCAACCAGGAGGATGGACAAATCTTGGTGAGCTGCTTATTACACGGAGAGATGAACCTGCTTGGTAAAAACATGTCTCAGAGGTTGGTCTTTGCTGAAGGTGCAGCAAGACAAGTAAACTGAGCAACCAGAAAGCTCCATGGGCAAAGTTGTTCTTGCTCAGCAACTTTTACTCCACGGTTGCTTTGGCCTAAGCAACTTAAATGAAGAAAAAACAGTGCAGAATACACCCACATCTTGAGTATTACCATGGAGCAGACCACAATTGCACTTTATATGTCAGACATTCTGAATGAGAGGAAACTCCAGCATTATTTTTTAAATGAAAAAATAGCAACTTCTATATCATACAGTCAAGTGAAATGGGGTATTTTCTCATAAATATGCAGAAGTTTGAAACAGGACAGATATTCTACTAGGTGAACGTTAGAACTGAGAAGCCATCACTTGATCACTGAGACAAAACCCCCAGTGCTTCAGATTCACACTCCACCTAAGTACCTTTATCTTCTCCACTGAAAAAGTTTTTTTTTTGCTTTTCATGAAAAGGGCTGAGAAGAGGTCGATTATAACTGAATTAAAGATGATACTTGACAATGAAAACTATGTCAAGAACCAAAAGAAATCACCTGTTAACACGGAAAAGAAACCCCACTACATCTGTACCTTAACATCTTAATGACTTCACCTGTTCCTCTAAAGAATTTCTTTCTGCTAATGCAAAGTAGCCCAGGACTCTCTTCAGCTTTTCTTGTCTGATGGTACAAATGTACTCTGTGCAGAGAACAATCTTTGGAAAACATATATGATGGAAGGACTGATCTAAACATTCTGGAGCACTTCCAGTTCCTGAGAAGGATTTTTTAAGAACCTGGTATCTGCTTGAACGTCTTTGAGGCATGGTGTGACACAGGATAGCAGAGGGTAGGTCTTCAGGAGATCACTCTGGTGTGCAGTAGTGATGACCTCATTTTAGTCTCTGGAACTCAGTGTGGTGCAAACCCCTCAGCAAGACAACTGCAGTGACTGTTACCTGCCTTTGTTACTGTTTTATCATGTGGCACTGAACTTTGGAATTCAGCTTTTCTATCACTGTTCTCTATAAGGAGCTCACCTAGGGCATCTAATTCCCAGCTTTGAATCCAACAGAGCTGTTCTGGCAGCACAAAGGCTGTATTAGCCTCTAGGTAAGTGCTTTCCAACATGACCTTGGTTGGAACTCCTATTTATTTATTTCACAGTCAATAGAAACACTCTATCCTACCAATTCAGTTTAGTACAGGTGCAACTTAGTTTCCTTATTCCTCTAATCTATGCATATCCATTTCTATGCTAATTTGACTTTTCACTGTTCCTTAACCACAAGCAGCAGACACTCATAAATCTCTTGTTCTCTTATATACTCATCTGCATTCAAATGTTGTCTTGTGACCAGAATACTCTCAAAGTGTTTCAATGACTACTAGTTTTTCCATTTGTTTACAAGCACTACCCTTCTCCGAGTTATTCCAGGAAGGGATACATTAATGTATGAGCTCATTGCTACAGAGGATAAGGAAGAGGAATCCTGTGCAAATGCACTTCCATTCAGCTCTACTGCAATAACTGGGCAAAATGGGCAAAATGAGCAGACATGAGAAAGGCATCTACTGTTCTAAGATGATCTCCAAGAAGGGAGGTCTGCTGCAAATGCCTGCTCTCTCAGCCTTTTTTCACTACAAATGGACTAGTTTTTCAAACACTTGTATGACAGTTGGTCCTGAGAAAGCACCATTTACCTCACCAGTTCACATTTACCTCACCAGTTCAAACCATTGGTTAATCCAGTCCAGTAATTTCACTGCAACAACAGCCAGCTCCTCTTGCTGCAGACACATGCAGAACAGAACAGGTTTGCCACCTGATGTTAGCCAGTCCTCATGCATTCCCTCCCTGGCTCACAGCTGCAGCCTCACAGTGTCCACACAGCAGCCCTGCCCTCCCTGCTGAAAGTACTCCCTCAAAATCAATAGTCTAATCAAGGCACAGAGGTGTTAGTCAGGAGGACGCCCTCATCCCTGCATTCCAAGGTCACCTTTCTCCATGAGCCTTTAGCCAACACTCCTCTCCTTGCCCAGCCAGGCAGCCCCTAATTACAGAAGGGGGACAGGAAACTGAGCCAAGCCCCCTCATTAGTGCACTGCTTTCCTACTTAGAGCCACCAGAGAACTGGGACAGGCCAGCACTGTTTGCAATGGCACACGCAGCTGGAGCTCAGACAGACCTCATTAGGCATTGACAAATCTGCCTTTAGAGCCGAAAGGGGAGCTCAAACACCCAAGTAGCTGCAGAAATGCATCCTCAGACACTGGGGAAATTCTCAATTTACCCAGCATTTTAAAGAGCTTTACAAGCAATCCTACTCAATGTGCTATGGCATTGTGGAGGGTTTCTTCTGCACCCTTTGATTAGTTGAAACTTTCTTCATTATTCAGTAAAAAGGCCAGATGCTGGTTTTCCAGATTCTACCACTGTAATTACAGATTGACATTGCTTACTGAGGTGCAGGAGGAGATATGCAAGGGGTAAAGGCAGACCAGGACAAACACGACAAGTGCCACTTTAGTTTTATATCCAGAAGTTACTCATCCCTGCAGTCTTCTAAAAAGGCCTCAGTCTTTGCTTCAGAGGCATTTCTGAATATCAGGTAAAGAAATGCTCTCTGCCCTTTTCTGCAGTGACTGAGGAGCCTGCATGTTCTGAACTGCAGGGTACACTGAAAGGGCATCCCAGCTCCCATCTGACACACAGCCCATTGCTGTTTGTGGCATTTTTCATTTTCCTCTTCCCACAGCCATTGCAAAGGCAGGTTTCCTCCCATGCTTAACTTGCTTTCCTTAACAACTAAAACTTTCTTTTCAAATTTCAAGCAACTTGATATTTTTTCTCTTTCTCTAGTTGATTTACATTCTTAATGTGACCTTGATATGAGACTGATCAATGTCTTCATGCTAACAAGATTTAAAATAACACTTCTATTTAAACCTGTTACATTCTATTCCTTAATAATGTTCTTCAGTAAGCAGCTTAGGACAGCAGAGACAAGGCTAAGGACTTTTCTAGACAAAACCAAAATGGGTAACTTATGTAGAAATGGGTAAGTTATGTAGAAATCTTACTGCAATCAGAAAGTTTCTTGCATCAGAGTATCACATTTTTTTACCAATAATAATATGTCAAAGAAAGGAAAAATAAATATGTATCTTCAGTTTGTGCTCCAAATGTGCATAAAAGAACCTTTTCTTCATTTTCCTATACCCACATCTGTAGGCATGAAGGCGGAAATCACATGTATCTATTCACTCATAACTAGCTGAGCATCCACATTCTTGGTTACACATCCATCAGTGCCTAAATTTTCATATCATAGTTCATTAGCCAGGACAACATTATGTTGAAGGAAATACTTTTTTCCCTGAAAATGGCTATTTCAATTTAATGGTAACTGTTTTATATCCCAGGGGTATTATCACTATTGCAGTCAGATTTCTGCAATTAATTAGTTCGTCGTCTGCCCTTGATGATGAGGAGGCGCTTCTCCATGGCAACATTGATTTGTGAAGTTTAGTTTCAGAAAGAGAAGAAACGCATAAACCCTCAGATTTCAGCTACACCAGCAGCGAGCGCGCTCAAGCTGCAAATCCTAAGAGACAGGAGCTGCTTATCCCACTTGTGCTGTGCTTAAGCACTTGGCAGCCTGAGCACTGCCCAGTGCCTCGCTGGCCCTCTGCTAGGGGCTTGCAGCTCATTAGTGTTGACTCATTATTTCAGACATGTGAGAAAGCCAACCAACAGGAAAGGATAGAACATAGTGGGTTCCATCCTCATCTAAGCAGCTGAGCTACTGGGGAAGGGCCATTTATTTCTTGCCCCTTTACAGGAGGACTTGTTTTAAAACATTCCCGTTGACCACACCCCTGACATCTAACACTTTGCAGTAATAATAAGAAATAGCACTTAGACTTTAGACTGTTTTCTATGTTGGAAGATCCTAAGACAGTCTGTACATTTGGTGAAACACACTCAAGACATCTAATAACTTTCCCAGAACAAATCCTCTGAGTTGCAGAACAATAGAGGCTTAGCAGACATCAAAGCTGCCACAAAGCATTAAACTCACATAGCAAAATCAGACAGAATTACCACAACTTTACCTGGGTTGTAAGGAGTTATTGATGTTGAAAAAGTCAAAAGTTGCAAATAGTTGCTCATTAGTTCAGTAAATGAACGTACTGCTATTTTGTAAGAAGACACAAAACCTCAGGACAATTAATAAGTAATATGAGAATACATACTATGGAGTCAAAAAAGCCAATCCCAAATTTTGATTTTCCATACAACTCCATTGTATGTGGTTGCTGAACTTCAGGATTCATAATAGCTACTCTGTTCTAGTCTGGCTCTGAACATCCCCTAGTGAAGATTTTCTGTTTTGAAAAACTAACTGGAACAGGAACAAAAGCTTTGCTTTCTGCCCACCAAGTAGCTTAATGAGGGTGGTTAAATTCTCTTGCCTGTATCGCAAACACCCCTTTATTTGTACAAAATAACAGATGCCCACCAGAAGAAACCTTCCCATTTCAAGAGTGCTCCTTGTGTCTTGCCTCCTGCCCCTGCCAGAGAGAGCCACAGGAACCTCACAGTTCCTGAAAGCACTGGCTAACCCATGGATCTTCACTGGATGTACCTCTACTGTGAAAAATGCTGGGGATGGGGAGGGTCATTTAAGACCCCCTGTGGGCTTCTAAGTGAGTTAAACAATGCTGCTTCAGATCCTGCTGCATGTTCTTAGAGTGGTGTCTCCAAAGACACCATTGCTGTTAGAACCACCAGCTTCCCATCCCCATTGCTGGTGAACAAAGTATCTATATAGAAATATGATCTATTTCAAACACAAAACCATCCAGGCTTTAAAAGCAGCACAAATCACAGAGTGAGCCCCTGGCAGCAGGTGCCTTGCAGGTCACAGAAGAATGTTGGGTGGGGCCAAACAGGCAATTCCAGTTCCAGCTATGCCTGCCTTAAGGTGCTCTGCTGAACCAGCAGATTACCCGGCAGTGACATGAGCAAGGCCCAGAGAGCTCACGGCAGTAATTGGTAGGATTTCAGGTGCACTACAACTCTGCTCTGCAGGACTTCCTGGCCACTCTGATGGAATTAATTTCATCCTAATGCCTCCTTGTTCATATTATATATTCTCCTCCTCCAAATGTAGCATTTCAAATAATTAACGCCAGGTTAATTACTCTGTGAGCAACTGGAAACACTTACAATGCCACCACATGTGGCAAAGGAGCCCCATGCAGCTAAGGAACCCCATACAGCTTCCTGTGTGACTGGATGGGGGAAAAAATCCGCCACCCTCTTCTGCATTTTAATAAACAACACTAACTAAAGCATGGATTCTAGGTATGAGATTTGATGGGGTATCTGGTACAAGATTTAAAAACCAAGATTACAAGTGCTCACAACAAAGCAGGCCAGCCAAAGGCTCAGGAACTCTTTGTCTTTTAGGGGGTTATATGCAATAGTCTGGCATTGCCAACAGAGAGCTGAACTTCCTTAACCCAGCCCCATGAAGGGCAAGGGAGAAATACAGACTGGTAGCTACAGAGGCCATAACACCAGGAAGAAAGAATTCAAACTGAAGACAATTCCTGGTAAGAGCAAATAGTATGGCTCTACCAAATACATCTGTAAGCTGGAATCAGGATGTCCCAGCCGGTAGAACCATCACATATTTAAACAGCCTTCCACGAAACAACAGCTTTACACATGAAGCAATGCCAGACAGTGAAAGTGAATATATAAGTAATTGGAAGTGACAGTGGGGAAGCTTACTTTCACAGCCTAGATATCCTTCTAGTCTTAGTTTTAAGTTCTTAAATACTCCATATGTCCCAGCAGATTTACTGGGACATTTTTCACATACCTTCCCCAGACACCAACGTCTCAGAGCTCAAGCATTTAACAAGAGGGAAGCAGTTCACTCTCTAGGCTTTTGATCTACCCATCATGTAAACCAGAGAGATGAAAGCATTTCTGCTCACTGGGAAGCACAGCTACTACTTACTTAGGATTTCTACAGATAAAATATCTGGAACTACACAAAAAATTTCAAAGTCACAGTAAGCACTTTGTAAGGCTGGAGAGGTACATGGTGCAACATCTGTTACACCCGAAGCAACAAGTAGCCTGTGTTCTCTCTGCTTTCTTTTATAGCTTGGGCAAGTCAGCAGCCATGCTTTTCATTTGCTGCTGTCAGTTCAGACAGCATTTGTCCCCAGGTTCATAAATGTTACCTAAGAGAGTTTCCAACAGAAGTCTGCTTGGTTGTTTAACTAGCAATCTAAAACTAATCCTCGTCCCTCTTTCCCTGTTCATCACATTATTCAGAAGCTTGTTTGCACTGTCACTTTCAGGCAGCCTTAGTAAAGTCTGGGAATAGCAATCTTCCACTGCTAGCATTACAATTGGCATGAACACATCTCCTTAGACTGAATCACTCACCCAAAGTAGCAAACTGCATCTTTCACTCTTTCCTTGCTGGTCAAAACTCATGTTTTCAGAAACTGCAGAATGGATCAACAGTTAAGAAAAGAATAAAATGCACAGTTTAAAATTCTACACTTTTGTAGTGGACCATTCCTCCCCCTTGACGTAATTATCTATGAAGCCAAATAATATACAGTTTGTTCCCCAGCTCTATCATGCTGCTTTCGGGGGTTGTTTTCTGGGAGTTGGGGTGTGTATATACCACATTGCTATTTTTTTTTTTAACTAGACTTTGCACACACAAAGAAGTACATCAGTCTTTATTCTGAGAAATGGTGAGCCATGTCCTTTTCCACTCATGACCTTTGGACTTTCTTTTCCATAAACCCTGAATCAGGGTGTTGCAGTGACTCTGAAAGCAAAACCCATTGGTGACTTAACCTAAACCAGATTATATCCGGGTTCTGCTAATAGGGAAGGATAGGTACAGGACAGCAGAATTCACTGTATCAGGCTGCTTTGCCTTTCAAGTACCTCCACCTTCCAGATCTGAGCACAATAATCAGGCAGATTCAGGGATAGTCCTGTGAAAGAAGATGTTATTATACAAGGGGTTTAATAAACCTGCATGTTAGAGAGAACTTCCTGAACACTGGGAAAAGTTGGGTAAAATGTCTAAGTTACAGATTAATTACCCAAGATGTGTGAGAAAGGTAAAAAAACCAGTTATACTCTTCAATACATATATTTACTAGAAGTTATCCCTTTTATGAAGCTACATGTTGCAATAAGCCAAGCTATGTGATCACTTACTAAAGTGATTCTGTCCTTACAACAGAATTATGAAGAAATAGGGGCAAAAAATGACATCATTGCTCCTTTTCCTATCTACAAGTAATGATTTATTTTTATTGTTTTGAAATACAATATTTTATTGTATTGAAATACAGTTTCCAGAGCAGGTCTCTGGGGATACTTAGGTAATATTAAAGGCACTCTAAGAGACGAAGCTTGTGGTGCAGCTACACCTACCACAACTGCTGGGTTGCTGATAACCTTTGATTCATTATCATTGCAGCAAAGAGTGAACCATGCACCCACAGTGTGACCAAACACACAAAGAAAGCTTTCCCTTTATAAGAGAGTGAATGCTTTTATCAATGTTGAAATTCAGCGACCACTTCCCATCAAAACTATTATGCACAGCACACATGTATGGTGTGTTGTGCCAGGTGTACAGCAGGATTCAGTTCCCCAGTTACAGAAGCTCAGGTTGATCCATATAATAAACATGCAGCAACTGGGAAAGCACAGAGCAAGTGTTGGACTCTGCAGTAAAACATCTGGGTGTGCTGGTGAACTTTACCTTGTAGCAGTGTGTCCTGGTCAGCAGGCCAAGGGAAAAGGCCAGTTCCACACTCTGTGAAGCCCCTTGTGGAGCACTGACTATCTCAGCCCTTCCAATATGAGACAGAAATTGGTGAGTCTCTTTTAGTGACTATGGGTGACAAAAAATCCTAGACTTCCAAAATGAAGCAGGCATACAGTTGAAGTAAGACACTTTTTTTTTTTTTTTTTTTTCAGAAAACCTTCTCCTCATTTGTAAATTCACACCATCAGTTCAGGCTGGGGAGGCTATTCTGGCACCATATATGATTCTATCTGAGAAAAGCATTCCACTAGTTTCTCCTATGTTTGCTAAGATTATATTTTAAGCAATTCCTTAAGCACTCTGGGCATCTTTAGTCATTTGGAACTGCAAGCAACTGCAAAAGCAGTAGTGCCTTAATTGCACTCACACTCCATATGGTTTAGCTTCAAAGGCACAGGAGCAGCCTGCCAGGGCTGACAAGTCATCCTGGCGTTCAGCAGGGATGTGTGGGGTGCACAGGGCACATTCAGTGTGCTCGTACTGGTGACACACTAACTGAAATCACCTGCTAAGCCATCAGCCTCAGACAGAGCCACTGTGCTGTCTCTCAGCTTCTACACCTGTGACAGATCACACCACACCGAGGAGCACATTTCTGAGCACAGAGTCTCTTGCAGTACCATTTGCAGCTGCTGAAGGTGTATCATCCTGATGTAAAAGGGTTTTCTTACCTCAGTTCACTCTTGCACCCCCAGATGCACTCACACAAATGAGAAGAAGTGGCATTATCAACAAATAAGCAATTAAAGGGAGATCTATTCTCTGGCTAGATTGTAACTTTCATTTACCAGGAAAACAAACAAACAAACAAACAAACACAAAACCCCCCAAACAACAACCAACATGGAAAATTTCAGAAAAAAATCCCCTTAATTATTAGGAAATATTATAGCTGAATAATTTTCTGAGACACAGTTATTAGGGGCTCAGATGAGTGATGGAGGATACTGATGAAGAACACAAACTTGATACAGCACAGAAATAAACCTAAAACTTACTTGTGTTGCACTTATTTTTTTTGCTGGTAACCTGATACACAGAGTTTGCGTAAGACTGCAAAATGCAACTTGGTTTCACTTCACAATAAAACCATGCATCTTCAGATTTCACAAAGGCTGAACAGAAGTGTGGGTTCTCTTGAAAAAATTCACTATTAGCTCAAATTAGAATTTCATCTGTATTTTTTCCAAGGTTTGCAATTTGGGAAACAAAGAAGTGTTTCAGTCTTGTCTAAGCAACTTCAGTGTACACACAGTGCTCTCTCAAATAGGAAAAAGCAGGAAAAAGCTATGTTTCAAAAGAGAAAATTCACTCGAAGGGGAACAGCAGCATTGCATCATGAAGGTCACAATTTTCTATTCCCCTGTATCTTCCAGCTGACTGCACAAATGTTAAGCTGCACAATAATTACTCCAGGCAATCACAGACCTAATGAGGGCAGCAGCACTGACCACCTACCTGGCAGTAACCACCAGCTTTCTTTGGTAACTGACTGTACAGGCCTAAGGAGGAGCACAATCACTTTGTCCTGACATTTATTGTTTTAATTGAAGATACATAAAACCTTTTATAGGCAGGCCCATGTGTTACTGAACATATTTTGTGAAGAAGACTCATTTCAATAACAGCAGAGCATTTCATGGGAAACACACAAAAAGGTACTTCGATACTTTTTATCTAAACAAAAGGCTTCAGTTTGGGCACTCACCCAAGGAAGGGGATATCCAAACAGCAGGACAAGCAGCTCACCTGTATTAATGTAGCAATGGCTCAGAGTTAAATACATTTTACACCTGGGTTGAACTCCATCTTTATCCCTTCACCAGCTGACTGCAAATGGTGACTTTCTGGAATTTCAGCTTTACGGAAGAGCTGGCTGTGCTATCCCGAGTCTGTATAAATATCCAAAATGCTTCCATCTTCTGCATTTACAAAACCAGTGTGTGCTTATTCTGGTATTAGAGCCAAACGTGCATGAAAAAAAGAATTGGAGACACAACATTATTCTTTTACTTTGATTATAGGAACATTCAGTTTTGAAGACAGTTATTTGACAGTTTCCAAAGTATTCAAGAACATTTCTAATGAAGAGAGCCTGATTATATTTTAATTATTTCCTGTTGCTAATCAGGATGAGATACAAGCTCTTAATACAAGGGAAGCTATCTTGAGATAGGGTGAGTTCTATCCAGATGCACAGTAGTCCTCAACAATCACTATTCCCTTCAGCCATATTTTTTTCCTCCAGTAAACAAGTGGGACTTCAGTGGCAGCCCTTAAAATGGTCTTTTGGCACTTGGTGGGTGGTAGCATATACCAGCATCCAGTTTGGTAATTTTTTTTTTTTTGATGTGGGCTTTTCCCCCCCACTGCTTTTCAGTTTCATCTTCAAAAATGTCAGGTGTGTAAGCCTAATTCAAAACAAATACACATGCTAAATGCACAGACCTACAGAAAATACAAAGCTCAGTAAAAAGACTTCAGATTCCAAGTCACAAAGGGAAGGGGACAGGTTAATCAGTATCCCCAAATAGAGGGGTCTTGTTTAGACCTTGTTCGTTATGTCAGTCAAGCATGGGCAACAATGACCTTATATTTCAAAATTAAATTTCCATCTCTAAGTAAACAAAGCAATGCTTAGTTAAATGCTGAGGAGCAGCAAGCCTATCTTCAGAGGAAGTAATAAATAGGCTTTAGAAGGAATGTGAAAAATACTTGGATTTCCTAGAGGATTCCAAAATTCCAGTTATAAAAGCCAGCAAACATTTGCTGTTGGAGTGTGCTATTACTGATACAATTAAACTTGTAAGAAATCCCAAGATAGAGTTTGTGACAGGGAACAGACAGTTTCCTAAACTGCATCAATCAACATGCATCTCATCATATACAGATTGTGTGTAGGAAGCTTACAAGAATTTTCTTCTGCTTATTTTCCTGAATCTTAAAAAAAAGAAAAGAAAAAAAAAAAAAAAAAAAAAAAAAAAAAAAAAAAAAAAAAGCAAGCAAGCTGTGTGACATCAATGAAGTATTTTTATTTGCATAAGCAGCAACTTGTCCAGCTGGAGTTAGGGGAAGTTCAGTGTAATGTAATTTAAAAAACTTTCCTCCAGTTTTTTGCAAGCTTTGGCATTTCTATAGCTTGGCACATAATGGTAAGTGCCCAGCCTGTCCAACTTTTGTCTAAACTCTCAGCGAGCTCCCATATAAACTGCTTAAGCATAACCCTTAATGTGCTCATTTCAGATGCAAGTTTACTTGCATATCATCTCAGTGGGGTTTTTTCCCCTCTTTACTGAATGTCTAGTCAGGAACTAGAAGACCTGAATTGTATGTGATCAAATTAAGATGCCATCTGCCTATGAATATTATGCTGTGAGCTGTAATCAAACACTATCAGCAGAAAAAAAGCACTACCACCTCTATGACTCCGTGGGGTTTCCTAAGGAAGCTCTTCCTTTTAATGCGTGTCAGGACTGTTTCAGACAGTACTTGTCAAATGGTGCTGGAGTAGGTCCAAAGCAGCTCCAAACATTTCAGGGCATCCTTTAGCCTGCTACTGTATAATCATACCGTGGTCTGCCATAATTTGTCTAAGTCACCATCTCAGAAGCTCACCAACATCAGCTCCTTTAAAACATTAGGAATTAAAAAAAAATTCCTGAAATATTGCTAGAAGTGTCAGCAGAGGGGACAGAGCAAGGGGAGGCAGAAAGCAGTCCAGAATTAAATCCAACTACTGATGTCAATAGAAGCTGAATTGCAGCAGAAGCCCATCTGCCGAGGTTCCCAGGCAGCCTCAGAGACAGGGATAGTGGGAGGGAAAGCCAAAGGTACAGTGAGCACATGCAGAATTCAGGCATCTCCATCGTGCATCCTTGGCTTTGTCTTTAGACCCAAAAGGCTGATGGCTTTTCCAAGCAAAGGCCTACAAAGCTCTGAATTGTCTTCTGTCTTCTGCTATTCAATATTCTTGCAAAAGGAAGACTTATCTGAAAGCTGAAGCTTCTATTACAAGGGAAGCCAATGCCACTACTTGCTGAGGCTATTCAGTTGTAGTTGAAGTTGTTTTCTACTTTCAGCTGACACTTTGTATTCTGGGGTGTTGACAGCAGCTTATACCACTCCACTCCCTCAGCATTCTTTAAAACAATAGATTTTCTTCAGTAAAAAGGCTAAATTATTTCCCAATACAGTAACTCACACTACTTACTGGATAATCAATTCTTTTAGATACAAGCATCCACTGGGCATTTTATTTCACATAGAAACCCATGGGGTCAATTACACTTGCTGTGCAAATCACACACTTGAATGTGACACTAGAAATTCAATTATATTTGGCTTTCTAGATGAATCTTTGGATGGACTAGGGTACAGCTATGTGGCTAATTAATCTGTATGGAGATCCTATGTTAAGCAGATGGTGAAACTTGGATGTGATTCCATAGTAACACATTTGAAAGTGACAATTCTAAATCTCTCACTTCGTCTCCAAACTGGCTTTGGGATAACCTGGAACAATCAGCTAAACAGCATCAACATCCAAATTAACTAGATTCTTCCTGCTATTAGGACACATCAGAAACTGAGGAGCTTTCTAGACAGTGGTTACCTTTGGTTCATTTAAAATTGTTTCAGAAAACAGAGTCCCTGCTTTGACAGAGAATCACATTTTTCTGTTTATTTGCTGATTCCTAGCCCTACTGTTATGTTATTATTATACTCTACTTTATTATGCTTTATTATCACCAGCTATCCTGTCTCAAGGCAATAGGCAAGTAGCCTAAATGTCACCTTCCTGTATAAGCAGGAACTGTTTCCTCCAAGCTCCATTCCATGTTTGCCTTTTTTCTTGCTTACTCTACATCACTTATCACCTGACAGTCAGGTGATTCAACCACCTGTAATGTCACGTCATCTTCATTTGTCCAGCTATAATGAAAATACCCGATGTTAACGAGTTTCCCATTTTTCACTTTGAAAATTTCTTAGGAGTTAAACATAGACACACCACATCCCTCAAGCTGCTACAGAATATGAAATAGGTCTGTAACACTGTCCCAAGAAGCTGGAGCAGAAAGTTAAGAGACAAATATGGAACAAAATAGAACCTACTCTCCATCTTAGAACTGCATTAGGTATTTTCTTGTTAATAAAGCCCTAACTAGGTGTATTAGTGAGAAATAACTTAACCAAGAATATAAAAAGAATGGAAGTCCTAGGGAAGAGACTGCTACCTCTCCTAGCTGGAAAAAAGAGAAATATGAGATGACTGAACAAAGAAAAACCCTAAGGACATAGAAGGAGCAAAGGTATAGGGAAGGGATAGGAGACAGACAACCTGACAAATTAACAGAAACAAGTGGGCATTTTAAAGATGCTTGACAACATTTCAATGTGAAATACTTTCATTACTAATCCTCCATGGAACTAGATGAAACACACTGTGAAAGAACAGAGGCAGGAAGGAGAATGTGCAAGCTCTGATTTATACCATTGAGTGTACAAAGTCAGAGGACACCAGGGGCTTTGCTGGCTGATCAAGTAACATCCCACAGTGAGAGATTCTGGAAAACCATATTTCTGTCCACACAAATCTTGGTAATGGCCACACCAATTCTAGAAAATTAGAGACCACTCAATTTTGTTATATGCAGTAAATACATCTGTGCCATATGACTTAAGGTGTGAAGCCCAACCAGGAAGAATTCAGGGTAGAGGGAACTATAAAGCAGAGGGCTTGACTTTTTAGTTAAAGCTAGTGGGACTTTTAAGAACAAGTCTTTTAGTAGCCAGTTTTAAAACTTCTTGAAGAACCAACACAAAACACATCCAAACAGGCAAGCCATTTTGCCTTGCCCAGTATTTGGGGTTTTTGCCACTAATGCACGGTCATTAGCAGTATTTATGGCCACAGGAAATTGATCCAGATGATGAAAGTAAGCAACACACTGCAATGTCACAAGCATTACTAACAAAGCATTGCACTCTGAAACGTGTGTTCCTTCCTCTAGCCACCTCTTAAGCCTTTTGTCCATTTGCTTAGCCTAGCTGGATAAACCAATCTACATTTGATGCTATTCATCAATCTGAATTTTAAAGCTAATACAAAGACATTTTATTTGCCCATAGACATTTTTCTCTTACCTCTCAATTCACGTCAAAGGAGCAAAAAACTTTGTTAGTTGTGGGATTGAAGTCAAGCTCCTTCAGTTTTCATGCTTAATAGGAAGCACGTCAGTGGCTGAAGTCTGGTCTTAAAAGAGCCAGGTTAGTCAAGCATACGACAGAAATCCAACTGCTCTACTTGACAACAAATTAAGCTTTTGCCACAAATAGTGCCTGAAAGCAATTATTCCTAAATTATGACAGCAGTTCAGAAAAGTTATGTATATCTTTGAACTCTTTTTCTTGTGAGTACTGAATACTATGGTGACAGTAGAGACCACACCTGGACAACTGCCTCTTTGCTGACCAGTCAAGAGGCAAGTGGCAGGGCTGAAGCATCTTCTGTGGGTACACTGCTGCACTGCATGCAACCTCCTACTGCATACAGCCATACAGCAGCAGGGAAAGCATCATTATCCGGAGTTTGTTATAAACTGAACTGGGTAAGCAACATTAGCCCAAAATATTTTGCTGTCAAGAAATGGGGCTATTCAAGCACAGAATATCTGAAGTCATACAGATATAAATCTTCTTAATAGGACAGGCAAGATGAAGTGTCAGGGAAGCTGAACCTGCAGGTACACCTTCCTAGGAACAGGATCTAATGTGGCAACACTATTAGAGGTAGTGCTGAGATTAGAAGTAGTTCAGAGATCAAAGACAGTAATAAACAAATAAAATCTAACATTGGGAAAAGGATAAAGAAAAAAAAGACAGTGGAATCTTTCATAGCGTATCTTAAACTTCTTTCTTTAACAATCAGTATTGCAAATCCTGTAAATCTCTATTAGATAATATGTCTAATTTAACCTAGTACATTTCATTGGAATATAATAAATCTGTGGCTAAACTCAAGTCAAATTGAAACGATGTTTTAATATATTTAGCACACTCTATGCATTCTGTGTGTAGCCCTGCAGATAAATGCAAATTTATCTCAGTTGATGAGGAAGCTGGAGTCTGCTTCATTTCCACCTTGGTCTCAAAATAGTGAGGTAAATTCTGATTTACAGTCTTGATTACTAGCCCCACAAAGGGGTAGAAGAGTCACAGTTACACTTGTAAGCCATTAAATACAATTTATTTGCTAGTGACAATTGAAGGATCTAGATTTAGATATGGCATAAAATCAAAACTAGGATCACAAAAAAAGTACAGAAAAAATTTCACTGTGGGGTTGACAGTGCAGATTAAAATGCCTAACACATCCTGCTTGGGTTTTTCACATTGTTTGAATGATTACTACTAAGATTGACAACATATTTTTTGTGCGTTTTCAATATAATTCAGCTAAAGATATTAAGCTATTCACCAAGAACCATGTCATACCTTTTAATAAATGCAGAAATATCACATCTTTACCTCCTGTCAGAAAGACAAACCCACTCTCCCAATACTCTGGACATGTACCACAGGTGGACAAAAAACCCCAGGCCACCATCCACAGGGCAGTCAAGCAGCAAACTACACAGATATTTCTTTTTTCACCTGGAGCTTTACCTGTCCTTGTCAGCAACCTCTGAAGTGGCCCAAGTTGCCAAAACAATTTAGTCTGCTCTGCAACTAGTTGTTGGTACAGCACTCACTGAGCCTTCACACAACAAAGTGGTTAAGATAGAGTAGTTTCAGGTCTGTGGAATTAAAAACTTACTGTAATAAATTTCAATCACCTATATAACAACATAGAACTTAAACTTGCATCCCTTAGAGGATAAAAGTAACACTGTCAGAAAGAAGGCAAAGTTAACAACTCAGGAGGTGAAAAGCTTCCCTTCACTCTTCATGAATTATCACACATTACTATGCTTTCCCTGAGCCCAATACACAATACATTAGATCATGTACATATAGGAACAGTGGAAATCCTTTAATAATATCTTCTTAAGTGATATTTCTTGCTTTTAGTAGTACAATTTCTTAGTTTTCATTTGTATTGTATCCACAATAATTTTGGACATACTCCAAACTTTAAATTTTATACTTTTTATAATTAGACTACCTTGTAGAATTTAGAGATACTTGAGCAGAGGACAATTTGTATTTACCAGTGCTAGAGATATGAATTAATAATCTTCCCCTCCTTTCTCTATCTCCCTTACCAGTGATTCTGGGTGTTCAGTTCACCTATTTTCTGGATTTTCACACAGTACTATATGCTTTCTGTTATATATGACAAAAGTTAAAAAGATTTCAGCACGCAACCACAATATCCCAAAGTGGTACTGTTAGGAAAAAACCCACATGCTCTGCATATACAACCACAGAAGAAATATACCACCAAAAAAGTGGATGCGTTTTACCAGACTTCGCATTTTAAGCAATCCTAAATCTAAACAAGAGAAGAAAGCTTTATATTTTGAATGTTTTTATTCCAATCAAATTACAAATACAAGCATTTGAAAATGTACAAAAATAAAAAAGGACATTTTCTACATTTAAAAAAGAGCAGATCAAACTTACTTCTATATATACAGTCCTTTCGGTGAGAAAGCCTAATCAGCAGACATATTTTCTGTTCTCTTCTGAGCTTTCTATGCCAAATCTCGTCCCCCAAATCCAGCCACACATGAAACTAAAAGCAACATTTCAAAAACCTAATACACTAAATGTCCCTGAACAGATTACAAAGAAACCATTTCTCACAGGTAATAGACCTGTAGGTGATAATGTATTTCCCTAATGACTTTAGGGCAAACTACATCCTGATGGGTAGTTTGCAAATCAAGCATTCTGTAGTTTGTTGATATGTAACTTGGACAACACAGTCAGATTAAATTTTTATTTTTTAAGCTATTTTTACCAATTAAAAAAAAATCATAGCTTTGTTGATAGTATTATTCCTTCCCCCAAAGTTTTAACTCTTCCAAAAAAAGAAGAAAGTATCTGCAAATAATTATAAAAAGCAGTAGAAGAGGTCTGAATCCAAAATTATTGTTTTTTTGCATAAGGGATTGAAATGATCACCTGCTCAATACCACATTGTACTAATGAATGCAGAGGAAGCACTGCCACAGTGAGAGTTTTGAACCATTCTTTAATGTCTATTCAAATATTTTTGGTATCAAGTTTTGCTCAGCAATATTGATCAAAATATCTTAAGCAGTATAGTTAATCTCAATGTTCTGTCATTCATTTGGCCAAGACACTGTTTTCTTTCAATGTTCTGACAGCTGATGCTTTTTGGAGCTGCAGTAATGTAAGGATAGGTAAGGCAATGCTCATGTAAAGAGGTAGTTACTTTAACATTATGGAAAAACATTTTTGGGGGACACAAGTCCTTCTTTAGGTCTCAAATACAGCAGGAAACTTTAAAATTGAAAACAGTTGCTCAATTTACATGAATGCGTCCAGTTCCTAAGAGAAAAGCAAGGTGACAATGCTTCAAAGATAGCTCCCAAGAAGCAGGTTCTGTCCAACCCTTCTTTTTGCCATTCCTTCAGTTGCCAGCTTCAACCACATCATTTAACAGAAAGCTGCTTAGCAAGAGAACAGCTAATACCTACTACTACAGCATCCAGAATACAGGCACCCAAGCCATAACTTTCTAGCTGCTATCTGTACCAAGCTAGAAGTGTTTAATTTACCTGGCCCTGTTGTGGACAGGGATCTCATTAAGTTGTGCTGTGATGGAGAAGAGTGCAGGTTGAATGCAGGTTTAACAATGGCCCCCTGCCTGCAGCACACTCACCTATGCTAGCTTTCAATTCTGCTGCTTCTACAGCTTGACTCTTGCCTCTAAAAAAATCCAAACATCTGCAGAGAAACACACTAATATCCCAGAAGTAGTGTTCAGTTCTGTACAACAGGTAGTTCAGCATGACATTTTGTCCTTCACGTCATCTGACCAAAAATCATCATTCTGTACTTATATGCATACATACTTAGAGAATACTCAAGACTCAAGTTTCTCTGGCAAATTTTAGACACAACCCATTTTTGTACTGTCTTAAAATATTTTAAGATTGTCCTATGACCTCATTTCAGCACTAACACATTACATACATATTTTTTACTTGCTAAAGATTTACTTTTTAATTCACAGGAAAACTTTTTTGTAGAAAGGTCCTGAGCACATTTTTTTAGCATTACCACAGGCACAAGGACAGAAGGATTCATGTGGGATACTCTTAGCACTGGTAACAATCAGAACATTCTCCTGTTTCTTCACACTACTGGTTAAGATTAAAGGACAGTGCTGACAAGCATTTGAAGCTTTTCTTGCTAAGACATAAGAACACATCACAGACAGTTTTGTTGCAAACTGAGAAAAAAACCCCAAGGAATGTATTTATTACCAAAGAAAAGAAACTGCAGCATCTAAAATAGGAGTCATACTTGGGAAAACAGCTAAATAGCAGTTTAAGGGTAAGATGTAGCTTCACAAAAGACACAGGAAGTTCTGTCTGCCTAGTCATCTACCTCCTCCAACTAAGTTTCATGTAGACCTAAATGTAAAATCAAAGCCAGCAACAGGCAAAATCAAGAGACAATAAAAAGCTTTTGATGTAAAGGCAATTGCTTCACTGTTAACAAGGTGGGAAGACCAACAGTGTAGTTTATGGACCAGCCAGTCATTATTTGAGAGGTAGTCTTGTTGTTCATTTGACTGAGAGAGGTAGAGCTGGTTGAGAAATCAATAGCTAAGGCCAGTCAAAATCATATCCCAAGTTTTCTAAGATGGAAAAAAATGTCTCAGCCTGAGACTGCTAATGTCACAAGGGATTCAGTTGTCTGGCTCATATTTATTCACTTTTACACGGGTAAGGTTATTGTAAAATATCCAGAGAGAATACTCCCAGAGATGGCCAGTGAAAAAACTTAACTACATTTTGGCATGTCAACCAATTAATACAGGTTATACATCTTATGACTGTGAAGGTTAATAAAGCTAAGTGGCTCTCCTCATTTGGCAGATTGATATTACTACAAAAACACAGACATACCAAAGACTAGAGGAAAGTCTCAAATTCCATATGGTTTACCTATATAAAATTCTCCATACAATCGCTTCACACATGAAAAAAACTCCAATTATTTTAGAGATGAAAGCCAACAAGACATGAGGGTCATACAATAAACCAGTAATAAAACCCTTGTTAAAGACATCTGGATACAGAATCATACATAATGCTCCCTTGGATTGATGTAGACTCCTCCAGGTCCTGAGTTTTGTGGGTATCTGTTGCTCCAATTTTTGTAGTAAGTTTGCTGATAAACAGGATACATAGGCTGAAGACCCTCTTGTTCCTGTGGGTCTTCAGCCCCACAAGTAAGTTGCCTTCCATTCACAGCTTTCTAAACACACACAAGAAGTAATAAGTTTCATAGTTCATGTATAGAATCTGCAATTCATATTCTTGGTAAAGCTTTAAGCAAAGTCAAAGATACATGATCTCCAAGACAATCCTACGAATAAAGAAACTTAAAAATTCCACAAACAGAATTAGTTTCAAATGTTTGTTTCAAATTAAGTTGGATTCTAAAGCTCAATAAATCTAAAGAGCAAATCACCAACGACAAAAAATGTCTGTCAACAATCCTCTGCTTTATGTTTCTCACCAAGAAATGAAAGCTGGAGTGTTTAAGTATTTAAATTAGTCAGCAAACTACTATAGGATATTAAAATGGTACTGCCACTTTTCACTTAACCCAATATTATTGACCAGGATGGACAAATATTTTTTTGTTCATGAAAACCAACATTATAAATTTATTTTATGGAATAAGATTAAATTAAAGCTTCCATCAGGAATTCAAGCCATCTTATTATTTACCATGTGCTGTAAGTTTCCAACATCTCTCTCTCTGTACTGGCTCTGCAAAGCAAAATTTTCTTTCTGAAAGAAGAAAAGTTACAGGGGAAACAAGTCAAGATTCAATGCTGCAGAACAGTTTTGGTTAATACAAAAACCACCAGTCATCCTGAAATACATTCTGCCTTAGGAAGTGTCTTAACTGATTATCATTTAGAATCCTTCTTACAATCCAATGGCTGGTGGAAAAAAGATGAGGATCAGTCAGGGTCACCTGTCCCAGCTGTATTCCCTCTCCCAATATCTTGTCCCTTTCCCAATCTCCTGTGTATACCCCAAGCCCACCTGCTGGCAGGGCAGTATACAAAGCAGAATAGGTCCTGATGCTGCCCAGCAATAAAAAACCATCCCTGAGTTATCATCACTATTTTCAGCACAAATCCCAAACATGGTTCACACCAGCTACTGCAAAGGAAATTAGCTCCATCCCAGCCAAACCACCAACTGTAAGAGATGAGGTTCAAGATCATCTAAGGAACCTGGAGGTGAACAAGTTCATGGGACCTGATGAGATACATTCACAAGTTCTGGAGGCACTTTCACAGGAAATGACTAAGCCACTATCTATCCTATATTAGAAGTAGTGGCAGGCCCATGGTTCCCACTGGCTGGTAAAGGGGAAATAAGACCCCCACATCTGAAAACAGAAGTAAAGATGACCTGAGGAACTACAGGTCAGTCACACTTCAGTGCCCAGCAAGATGAAGGAGCAGATTCTCCTGGAAACTATGCTAAGACATGTGGAAAGTAAGGAGGTGGCTGATGACCATCAACATGGTTTCACTAAGGGCAAATTGAGCCTGACAATTAGTGGCTGTCTGTGACAGGAACATAGTGTTGGTGGAAAAAGGAAGAACAACTGATGTTACCTACCTGGACTTGTGCAAAGCATTTGATGCTATCTCACACGACATCCTTGTCTCTAAATTGAGGAGACATGGATTTGATGGGTGGACCGCTCAGTGGATAAAAAACTGACTGGATGAAAAAAAACCTGACTCAAAGAGATGCCTCATCAGTGGCTCAAAGTCCAAGCAAGGACCTGTGACAGGCATCATTCCTCAGGGGTCCGTATCAGGACCAGCACTTAAACACCTTTCTGTCAATGTGACAGTGGGATGAAGGCATCCTCAGTGAGTTTGCCAATGACACCAAGCTGTGTGGTGTGGTGATATGCTGGAGGCAAAGCGACACCTTGGCAGGCTTGAGGTGGTTTTGCGTGAACCTTGTGAAGTTCAACAAGGCCAAGAGCAAAGTCCTGCACTTAGGCTGTGGCAATCAAACACAAATATAGGTTGGGCAGAGAAGTGATTGAGAGCAGCCCTGAGGAGAAGGACTTGGAATGTTGGTGGATGAGATGTTACTTCATGCAGAAGCATTGAAATCTCCCTTCTTTCAAATTTATTTTTTTTCACCATTATGATAGAAAACCTTCATTTGAGAAAAGGGCTGTTTCCAAACATCCAGTTAATCACCAACTGCCTGAGTTAATGGGCGATCTAAATCACACCAAGTAATCCAACTAAGAATTGTGATTTAGGGTACAGTTTATACTGTGGTATTATCACTCCTAATTAAGTTCTTCCTTTATGCCACACTTAGTATAGGACAAAAAAGTATAGGACAAAAATAGGCTAAAACAACATCTTTGCACAATTGTATGTATTTTTTTTTTTTTTTTTGCATTTCCTCTTTTCCAACAGTCTCACAGTCTCACAGTAGCAACAACACAAAGTAGCTAGGCTGCTGATCTTTGTGCAGAAGTCCCTCCAAAACAAGTATTCATAAAGGTAGGTAACATTTGCTGTGGTCATACATCCATATTCTTACCTTCAAGAATTATTTTGAAGAGAACACAATCTCAATAATATGTCATTTTTCCTTTCTCCTCCCTCCCCTTAACCTTTTACCTTTCCATATTTGTTTAGTTAAAGTTTTGAAGCAATTTTGAGTTAAGTTTTAATAGGACCCTCAAATGCATTGTAAAATTACTTAAGAGGTCATCTAATATTTGCCAACCTTCTCCACTCAGTTATTTTTCACCATCTTCACAGGTCTATTTTTCCAACTTTAGTTTGTAAAACTTTTTGTCTTGTAATTCCATTTCAAAGTGTACTCTCCCACCTTTAAAGTCACTGTGCTTTTGCTTCTCAAATCCTAAAATGCAGTCTGCATTTCTGAGAATATGTGATTTACCACTTAGCAGGCAGCATTGCTCTTTCATATTTGAGCTAAGAGCATGAGTTCACCACACAAGGAGGCAAAACACACATGGGGAACAAGAACAGATCCATCTCCACTGAAAGCTAATGTTCTTTAGACAAAAAACAAAACAGCAACAAAAAAACCTCTGCTTGCTTGAGAAATTCTACCAACAATTCTACCACTACTACAGGTGATGTGGACACGATTTAAACACACACTGGAAACCAGAATAGCAAATTCCAGATGGTTATTCAATTAAAACTGTAAGTCAAACAAAATTATTTCATTGACATGAAAAGACAACACCTTTGCTAGATAATGAAATTATACATCTTACTGCCACGGAGCAAGTGACAACCAAAATCATTGGATTCTGTCAAACAAAACTGATGCTGAGCTACATAGTCTGTGTCTTCCTCCATAGAAACAATCTGGGGTTCTCTGCTTGGATTCCTAACAGAAGTTTGCACTGTCTTACCATTACATTTTGCAGAGTTTCAAAAAACCTCAGTTTTGCTCTTAGAATTCTCCTTCTTGAACAGTTCTTAAAAAGCCTAAAACCAACTAGCTCACCAAAAACTTCATCTTACCTTTTCTGATCCTTTCCAATTCAGAAATTCCATTAAAAAAGGCATCCACTAACAAAAAAAGCTTGTGCATCATTCTAATCCCTATCTGGTATTTTTTTTTCCTATTGCAAGATCCTTTATGAATACAGATGATTCTATCGATGCACATTTTGTGCTCCCTTCCATTCAATCTTGTTTCTCAAAACAGTTCTTTAGTTTAAGGCAAATGATAACAATAATGCTTCCTTTTTCATCAAGGAAGAGATATTCCCACCTGTATGAAAAGCATTAGGAAAAGAACTAGAAGAGTGCAAGAGAACCATAATCCATAAATGAATCAATATTATACTAGGTTTAAGAGTTCAATGGCTTGTGTTTTCCAATTTGATTCAAAAACATCATCATTTGGTAAATGTTATTTGATGCTTTTAATGGTGCTAAGACTACTTCACCTTTTTCTTTCCTGTTTTGATCAGTAATACAAGTATTACAATTAAAGAGCTTTGCTTGGCTAAATAAGTGAGGCATTCTTCCAAGCTGCAAGTCTAAAGTCAGTTTTCTCATGGCCAGACATACCTACAGGGCTGCATTTCCCTTATTGACTCTTACTCCTGTTGCTACAGAACAGTCTTGTTAAATTCTGAACCCTTCAACCATTCTGAATGTTGTACCACATGGTGCAAAACATGTTTTTTCTCTTTCCTTCAGTAGCACCTGTCAAGGTAATAATAACTTCAGGTCTTTCACATTGTCAAAGACCACCCATCTTAAGCATGTTTAGAGGAAAGTAAAGAAGTTTTTGCTTCTCAGCAATATATTGTTTGAAACAGTGAAGCTAACGCTAATAATTCCAAGGACTGCTGGAATTAGTGCACCCTCTTACACTCCTTTTTAAAATATTATGCAATAGAAAAATTCCTCTTTAAGCCACTGAAATTCTTCCATTGCTCAACTTCTTCCTGATTCACCTTAAAAACTGCATTGCCAAGCAGAGATTCCTCTCTCACCAAGGATGTAACCTTCAGGATGCTCACCACTCTTTCACATTACATGTAATAGACAGTTCTCAGTAAGAGAATAGTATTTCAATAGCAATGATTATTAAAAGAACACCTCGACAAAAGCAACAGTGCTGTTGACAAGAGTTGACAAAGATGAACCTACAGTCTTCATAGTAAAGCTATAATGTAACTTTTTTCCATAGTATTCCCATATTTTGGCCTTTTGCCTCACTCTTTTAGGGCCATAAGTGAACCAGTTTTCCTCAGTTCTGAAGTGATTCACATGAATACATGAATTGGTATCTGCAACTACCAGTACAGATGAATTATGAGTACTCAGTTACATAGTACTTGTACATACTGGTAGCTCATTATTAACACTAGCAGATAAATGATAACATATATTTAAAGTAAACCGAAAGCTTCCAAGTCTCAAGAAATATCCATGAAAGACACTGGCTATCCAGTATTATCACAGGTCCAGAATATTTCCCTTCTTTTTAATACCATCACCTGATAGTGACTCAGATATGCATAAAATTAGTTAAATACTGATTGCTGGGATGCAAACAGGAGAATTTCAGCATCATCAGTTGAATCTTGAATACTTTACAAGATCAAAAAAACACTATTGTCCACAATTTGAACAATAACAGTACAGATGATTGAAAAACTTCCACATTATTTATAACAACTTACCAGAATCAGCCTAAATTGAATAAATCCACTTTCAATTCTAAGTTATTGTGAGTATGCAGAAGACACCATTTAAATTCACTCTTCTTTACTTTGCACCTTTGTGCAGCCTATTATTTCCACTCAGACTGAACTGACATTCTATTGTGGTTGACAAAGCAGTGACATTTCTCCTACAGCTGTTTTCAGCTACTCCAGAAGTTTACATCTGAACAACCCAGTGAGAGGCTTACCTGGCATCTCATTCTGGGTAGACAAGGCAGCAATTGGAGCCTCAGGTAGTACAGGAGTGAGTACAGACATTTAGTCACACAGGACAAGACATCCTGACAGGCTGCCAACTTGCTTCTTTTGCCTCTTTACAGCTATCCAAATGTTGTCTTGTTACACCAAAACAATGCAACCAATCACTTCTTGGCTAAAGCCAGTATTTTTACATTTATTGCTGTTGAATAAAATGAAGCTCTTGCCTCAAGCATTATAGAGTACATGCTGATTAGAGGCAGTATCAGCTAGGAAGACAGCCTCAAGCTCCAGGTCTTTTCAGTTCTGCAGTTCCACAGAGAGAAAAATACAGGTACACTAACAGTGTTACGCTAACACATATTTCTTAAATAAGGCCTAGTTAACACCTAACCTGAAGAGGAATCTTTCTCCTCCCAAAACAACTTAAAATTTATCCAACTTGAGGAAAACAAATATTCAATTCAGTCTCTTGATGGTTTTTCCTCTATTTACAAAATACATTTGCATAAAACATTTAATTAAACATTCCAAGACTACAGTGAGTTTCAGCCTAAGTTCTTTAGTACCCATTAGCAGAAGCCACAGTAAGTACAACCTAGAAAAAATTCAAAGACAGTGAAGTTCTGAAGAGGAGAGCAATGAGGTACAGATTCTCTTATATTTACCTCCTTTATAAGCTGTTCTGTAAAGGACAAATAATTGCATTTCCCAGTGTTGTCATTTTGCCACCTAGCAGCACTACAGATGCACAAATATGACAATTGACCAGATAGTTTGATTCTATAAGCAAGAGAATATTTTTCAAATACTTTAAGCAGGAATATTAGCAGAAGAATGATTCATCAAAAATTACAATTGAGTACTGCAGTAACAGAAGAAATAGCTACGATGCCCAACCTGAGCACAGAAAAGCACTGATTCTTTTGTGTCATCTTTGGTGCTATATCACCTTTAAGGTAAGAAGATGGAAACCTAATATTCTTTATGCCAACAAAATGTTTTCTACCTTCACAATGTTATAATCATCAAGCTGCTACTAAAGGCAGCAATGGATATCAGAATAGTTTCCTGCTTCATGCAGTAACAACATACACAAGTATTACCCATTGTAATGTTTACGACATAAGGAAAGCTTTTATCAGCAACTGATATTCTGTGAACTTTAGTGACCATCTGTCACAAAGAAAATCCACAGGAATATTTTCAACATTATTAAAAACTCCATCAAAAACCTCCTTAAAGGTAGGTGAAGATTTTTCCCCCTCTATGACAAAGAACTTTTATAGGTCCTTAAAGCTGCAAAGATACATCATAGTATTGGAAAAATTATATTTCTTATAAGGAAATGATTGTTTTAAATTAGCTCAGTGTTAGAACTCAGCACATCAGTGGTTAGAATCACATTATTTATGGTATGTACTGAGGATGGAGCAAACATTTTATAAAAAATAATTACAAACTAATTCTTACAAATACTCATAGGTGATGGAAGTTTTCTTCAATGTAAGAAGAAATTGAAAAGATCTGACTGATTAATTTAATATAAACACACCCACACAAAAGACACTTTAGGGACCAAGGCCAGGATCTATAACTGACTGTTTTATTATATGAAGTGTAATAATCAGTGATATTAACTTAAGTCATCTCTCAAGAACAGATCTCTATAACACCTAGTGCAAGAGAAGCCTGAATTCACCTGGAGTTTTCCAAGCAGTCCAGTACACCCCAAAACCATGCTGTAAGGAAGAATGTAGCCCTACCCTTCCTTTCTCCCCACTCATTCAAACTGTTTAATTTGCTAGAATCAGGTTTCCAGTGTGACCTCTATGAGCCTGTTTGATCAGACTACAACCCACACAAACACTAAATGCTAGTAAAGAAGTTTTTTGCCTCTTGCTGTCCTGCTTGGACAGCATTACTTTAGATGACAAGAAGCTACTCCTGAAAGCACACTAAAAATTCAACTGTTTGTCACAAAATTGGTATGGGTCTTTTGCTGCTAGTAAATGCAAAAAGAAAAGATAAAATTAGAAGTTACATAATTTCAAGCATTTAAAACTGATTTAGTGATTTTAAATGAGAATCAAACTCACACTTTGCTAAATTAGCCATGCCAAAGCCCAAATTCCAATCTATCCTCACCGCTCAAAAGTTAATAACTCAGATGAATGGCAGTTGTTACTAGCAAGGGAGCTAATGATAAGGTCACTTTTTAAATTTACCGAGCATATTTTCCCCCTTATGATGACTGCTTTATAAAGCTATGTATAGTCTCTCACCACAGAATTTCAACTATAGATTTTTCTAATTCAAAAGGAATCATGTCTGTGAAAGGCTGTTAGAAATACAAGATGATCTGTCTACCAGTTTTCTGACCTCTAAGGATGACTTTAACACTATAAATAAGAGGTTAGGATACCATATATGTAGGGAAACAGCTTGGTTGTGAAACCATTGAAAGGCTCCACATATTACCAGGAAAATAAAATCTTACTAAAGCAAAGTTAACACTTTCCTTAAGTCAATTTAAGATGCATATAAACACTTACTCACCTGAAGCATAGCTTCTTTCTGTGGTATGGTCACTGTTCTCTCTTCAAATGAAGCTGGTTTGTGAGTGGGTGGAAGATCAATCCTGTAGTAAAGAGGGAATGAAATATGACACATTATGTTTGTGAAGTCCAATTGAGTGGTCAGATATTAACTGTCAAATCATCCAGCACTCAGAGACAAACACCTTTCAGTCTGCAATGACTCAGATGTGATATACTGTAGTGGAACATGTCTACCACTGGCTATTATTCAGCCATACACTTTTTGTAGAAAAACACCACCCAGAATTTGTTATTTATTGCATCCTGTGTTAAGCAGACTGAACTTCTGCCCCATACACTCCAATCAAGGAGGATTAGACACCACTGGTATCTAACATACTTTTTAAGTTATGAGATTTGAACATTTTTAACTATAGCCTTTCCTTAAAAAGCCTTTGAGAAAGCCTTACAAGCAATTCTTACACGCAAGACTTTTCTATTTTAACTTTGTCAGTGAAAGCAAATGGTTATAAAAGAACTTAAATGTGTAAGATTCATATAAATATGCTTCAGATACAGAATCTAAGAGAAACAAACAAGAAACAGCATTTCTAACCATGTCAGAAGTTGCTCAAAAGAAGACTTTTGACTCATCTTGCTAGCTCAATGCAAATGAGGAAACTTACTTTATGCTGAAAGCTCTAAGTTATTTTACTCTAGTTCTCATTAACTATATATACAGACATGAGCAACACCTCTCATTCAGCTTAAGTGTTAACTGTATATGGGATGTAAGAAGACTCATCTTTACAAATATTCTAAGCCCTTGTCACTTTTTTATGCATGTTCCAAACAGGATCTAGACAGCCACTTTAACTGACAACATCTTTTCAGATGTTTTTGTTTCCTCCTTTTTTGTTTGATCACGTTGAATAAAGTAAACTGTATGTCTGTGCCAGAGACTTGAAGAAACAACCAACATTCCAGAAAGCACAAGTCAGTAATTTCTAAGCATGTATCTGTGGGAGCTTGGTTAATTTTATACAAACGTTTCAGGATTAATTTTAGAGGGGCCTTCTCATCTGCAAAGCATGGCCAATTTACTTGCAAGTTAGACCTGCAGTTACAACAGACTAGCAGTCACTGGCATCAGTCAAGAGGGAACTCTTCTTTGCCCTCCAGTTAAATCCATAGGTAGTTTTCTTTCAAAAAACCCCAAACTTTTCAAGAGATAAAGCATTATGTTACTTCTGAAGTAATTCATACCTTCCTCATTTCTTTTTCAGAAATGCAAGTTTGATTTCACATTTGTCTACTCTGAAAATAGAGCCCTCAAATTACAAATGCTGAATATCTGGTAAATTAAGTCAGACACTTAAAATCCTGTATAGAATGAATGCTTTCTGTATATCACTTTCAATTGAATAAAAAAAAAAACAAAACACCCCACACACAACAACTCCAACACATACTCACACTTTGTCAAGATAGGCTGGCCTTTTCTTCCTTGGGGTCAGCAGCACTGTCACAAAGATGGTAATGATAAAAAGAGCAAGGACTGCTCCAATCACAGCCCCTGCTACAGCAACAGAAGATGTCTGCTTAAAGGGCACATCTGCAATATGATAGCATAGATTACAACTTTAAGAAGTTTATATACTTTCAATACTCAGATAAGCTACTTCAGTGTGGTTCTGAGAAATGCTTCTTCCTTCCACTGCCAAACCGAAAGCCTTGTCCTGCATTAATGCTTTTGCAGTATTGCCTCAACTTACCCAACTAAAAAACTGGGGGAATTGAGAGTTCATGAAATCAAAATCTGATTTCAAAAATTTCATGGGCCACTTTTAATAAGTACTAGCTTTCATTCTCAATTTCAAGGTAAGATGACATTACAAAACATATTGTTTGCACTTAACGTGAGCTAACAAGGTTAGCTCAAGGTTAATTCAAAAACCTGGGCAATTATGGTTTATTAACAATCTTTCTTTAAAGACACTTAAGTCTGCAGAAAGCATAAAAGAAAAACTTAAAAGCAGGGTATAAGATTCCCATATACTACTAGGAGCAATGAACACATGAACAAACACTAAATACTTGGCTTACACTTCTCAAAGGAAACCCTAAGACCACCTATCATCTTTAGGACTTCACACTTCATGCTACAAGAAAGTGATTTTCATAAATAAATTTTAATAAGGGGAGAGAAAAAGCTGTGGTTTTTTCCTTTTAAAGCATTCTTCTTTTGACCTTAACATTATCAAATAAAATGCTGCACAACTCTCATACTGCATTAACATACTTTTCAGTTTTTAAAGGCCACTCCTTTTACTATGCTTAGGAATCAATTTTTAAGTCTCAAAACTGAAAAAACTGCCTAAGTACTTTAACTTGTCAATGCTTCAAACTTGCACCAACAGGTTCATCAAAAAGTTTCACAATTGGAATAATTCATGTCAGCTGTTCTAAACACTTACCTATAAAACTTGGGCAGCATACATTAAACAATGCTCTGATTTACATTGATTACTGGATTAGAGAATTTAACAGCCCAGAAATTGTAAATTAGCACAGTTCTATACCTGTAATGTATTTCTAAAGCAGTCTACTTCAGCTATTATCCAAATGCAATGCAACCATTCTCTATTTAATCTCTTACCGAAGGAAATTTTGAGAGCCTCTTCAGCTGTATGTTCTATCCACAGATAAAAACCTGAAACTATGCAATATGATTCATCAATTACTCAGATTTCTAATGTTGTTCTGCCTGTATGCTGGGAAGGCGAGCAAAATCCCTCAATTAAAAAAACCCCGAAATACAACACTTGACTTGCACTCTAATAAAGCAATTCCTGTCCCTTAGCTGCTTATCAAAGATCTGACATGAATATTCCCATGGGATCACACTCACAAAGTATATTTAAGTAAATTGAAAAAAACTGAAGTAAGTTTTCTTTTTGTTCCTTAATGTTAAGGAATAAAGTCCTAGAGTAACAACTTGCAGAAGTTACTTTGCTTCTCAAGATGAATGCAATGTACCACCTCTGGTTTACGTAACGGCTTTCCTGGCATAAGCTCCATGTGTCCATCATGGACTACTATACACTGTCCTGGCTTTGGCTGGGATAGAGTTAATTTTGTCTCAGGAGCTGGTACAGTGGTTTGGATTCAGTGTGAGAATAATGCTGATAACCCACCCATATTTTAGTTTTTGCTGAGTCATGTTTATCCTAAGTTAAGTGTGTGTGTGTTTCACGGTCCGTCAGTGAGAAGCTGCACAAAAGATAACTGGGAGGGAGCATAGTTGGGACAGGTGACCTGAACTGGCCAAAGGGATATTCCACACCAGATCACACCACACCAAGTGTATGAAATGAAATTACCCAGAAAGAAGTACTGTACATCACTTGTTTGTTTCTCCCTCCTTTCACTATCTATTACTATTATTATATTTTACTTTGTTTTCAATTATTAAACTGTTCCTATCTTGACCTACAAGTTTAATTTTTGATTCTCCTCCCTATTCCAGCAGGAGGAGAGAGAGGTGAGGGAAGCAAGCAGTTGTGTGGTGCTTAGCTGCAAGCTGGCCTAAACTATGACACAAGCATAATTTGTAATTTTTCCTGAAGAATGGGCACGTGAATCAGTGGAAGAGTCACCTAACCACTGCATTTTAACTGGCTTAAGTTCAGTTTACACTGGGCACCCTCCTCTTTAAGTGAGAAAGTCTCAACTAACTAATGCACATCCTTAGGTCCAGAATTCTTGAAGATGCTTTGGTCTTGTGATTACATCAGAAGAATCTCTTGACTGTTCCATCCCAACTTCATGTTAGGTGTCTTTTCTTCTACTAAATTCTGCCATAATGTTAAAACATCATAAAGTATTATACTTTCAATCAAAGTCCACCCATTGAGTCTCATTTTGGGTGAGATGAAAAACACCCATTTGCTTCTGAACACCAGGAAAAAAACAGCATAGTGACACACAGGAATTTAAGTGCAACTACCACAGGATACACTTAATTTGTTTTTTTTAATTGCTTTGGCAAAACATCAGTCTAACCAGCAAAATGATCATAAACTCAGACCACCATGCCAAACTGAACAAGCCAGAGAGCACCTAAGATGTATGGTGGCACCTACAAAGCATTTTAACCACCTGATGGTCAGAAATAGATGGGAATTAATTAACTTTAAGGAATACAGTTAAACCAAACAAAGAAAACAGAATGAAAAAACAAGACTATTTTTAAGTATTCAATTCCTAGTTAGTTTACCGGATGTGCTTGAAATGAAATGTTTTGGACAGCAACCACCTCCATTTATCATTCTCTTAATCTTCTAAAGAGACCTTCTGAACACTTGTTTTAAAAAGCTTAGGCTTTCCAAGGGGAAACACTAAACAGCCCACCCCAAACAGCTTAAACACTTTAGTTCATTCTATCCAACCTCTGGGTTTATTGTGCTTTTCCATCTCCAATTTTTAAGAACATACCTGTGAAACATTTTTGAACACTACCTATGTTCCAGAATGTAAGAAAAAGTTTATTCACACAACAGCCATTTGCACGTACAATCAAATCTTTTTACAGTAGACATAATGTACAAAACATTGCAACGCATGTAAGCCCTATTAATAACTTCAACTCCAGAACATTTCAACTTCTCAACTCGTAGGAATTAAATATATATATATATTTTAGAAATCAAAGCAAAAAATCCACAGAGACAAAAGCAAGATATCCCGTGTGGAAAACTGGTTTATGGTTATGTTTATTTCCAAGTAACACCATCTTTTAAAGATGATATATCAAGTTTTTATTTGAAGAGAGGTATAATCTCTTTATTCCAAAGACAACTTGGATCAAAACCCTCTGCTAGAAATTTCTCTCCTTTTCTTGTGTTTGCACTCAAACTACAGATAACCACAAGATCACTTGCTATTGTTTTTGAGACTTTGGTCAATCATGTATCAGTACTCCATTAATACAAACCCAAACTTAAGTTTTTTAGGGATGCTTTTCCATTTGAATTTCAAATAAAGCTGTTGTCTTAATCTTTTTTAAAGACATGCAGTCATATGCAATCACAGTGTATTGTCTACAACGCTCAATACAACTATTTTTGTGAAGCTCTAAATGCTGTAAGGTACCAAACATCATGAGGGTAGAAAAGAATTTCCAGCATCAATGCTTATGAAGCTGCTGTAATTATGCAGCCTATTTCATGTCAACAGTAGCAGAGACTTTTCCCTTTTCAGGTTTCAAATACTAATAGCCTTATCAGCTTTAATTTCCTCAAGCTAAACACTTAAAAATGGCACTTCAAAAGATTTACTATTCTACTTATGAATTCATCGTTTTTCTGCAATTCATCTAAAGTTATTTCATCCCTCCTCACATTTAATTTGGTGAATCTGCTCAAGATAAAGTAGAACTATTTCACATATCAGACAAGATTTCCTACGTATAATGGCTACGATGTCATTTTAAAGAACATTTAAAATCAGTATGGATTATTTGCAGGGAAACAAATCCACTGCGGTACAGAGACTGCACAAATCATTTGAATTCCTGTTTCATAACTCTTTAGTTGCACCATTGAAGAGTGCGTTTTCAATACCTGAAGTAGCAGTGCAAGTGTCCACTTCCCTACTAATAATCTGAAACTCTGGTTACCCTCTTCAAAGCAGGCATTGTAACTTAGTTGGAAGCAGCGTAAAACCGCTGTTTTAACTTCTGGTTATAGAAACTCTAATGCTTTTTGGCACCTGGGAAAATAAGCACATTCACATTAGCCTCCAGCTTTGGAATCTATATGGGTGTTCTCCTTAGTTGTGTCTAATTAACCAGCTTTTAAATTCAATGGTAAGATTCCCACAAAGCCTCCAGAATAGGTCTCAAAAATTGCACCCTGTGTACCTGCTAAGAGCATCTTGTATGCATTAATGAGTTTTGACATCCTGCCAATTACAGGCCTAACAAAACACCTTACTGTATGTATATATACAGACACTAGAATAAGCTTTAGAATTCAATGACTATAAAAAAATAGCTTTTCATCTTATTCAAATACAAGCCTCTGACCTGTTTACAATTACTCCTCAAAATGTTGTTCATAAGTTAGTTTCAGTGCAATGACTTAACTTCTAACTATATACTTACAAGAAGGCTCATTAAAATGCTAAGAGGTATTCATTTTTATGCAGAAAAAACCCTAAGAAATAAAGCTTTAATTCTGCTGTAACTCATTTTAATTGGTAAAGTATTTGCTATATAGAAGCATTAAGTTTACGATGGATGGTACCTAGATTGGAGTAATTCAAAGCCCCCAAAGATTATATTTGATCATTGCCTTGGGTAAACTTATTTTTAAATCAGAGAGCCAAGACAGCCACCTTTTATTCTTAAACAATATTGAATGGGAACTTCAATTTAGCCTTTTCTTTTTTTTTTTTTTTTTTTTTAGCTCTAATATAGACCGATATAAGCACTCTGTGTTAAAACTTAAATCTTAAACAGTAGTACAGCATTGGGAAAAAAAAAAAAGCAGCTCAAATATATTTTCCCCAGATTCAGTATTTCCATTGTGTCAAGTCACAATATAAAAACTTTCAAAAAAAAAGTTTCAAAAAGTTTATTCCTCCTCTTGTCTAAGTATAAACAATCTGAAAGTGAACAACCAATGAAGTGAACTGCAGGTACACATTTAGTTTTCAGTGGTTACTACACATACCACTCCCTCCGAGATATTACCGCACCATCTAAGTGAGAAACAAAGTCATCATCCTCATAAAATTCATCATGCAAAAAACCCATTCCAAATGTTCCACCTTCATGGTAATCCATTGGTCTTTCATAACGGTCCTGGTACCTGTTAGTATTGTCTACATTGTTCAACTCAGGTTTTCCAGAGTCTTCTAAATAATCTTTAGATATTAAGTTCATTGGGTGTTTTGTTTCTTTTTTTATACTGCCAGGGTAAGAACCCATATCATCTGACTGAAGAACATCTATTTGGGACTCTTTTTGCATATCTGATGGTGGAATGTAGCTCTTAGCAAAGTAGTCACCGCGGAACGTCTTTCTTCTCTTATAGACGACAACTCCAACCAGAGTACCAAGAAGTAACAGTAAAAAAACCCCACCCACCACACAACCGACGACGATACCCCAAGTGTCGTCCTGCTTTGTTGGCAAGGTTGATGTTGGGAAATTTATTATTTTAGGTTCTGTTGCTAAACCTGTGGTGCCATCAGTCGAAGGATGCCAGGGAACCGTGGGCAGTCGAGTGGTAGTAGTAGGAGGATCTAATGGAAAGAGCAAAGAAGTAGACAAGACACAGAAAAGGCACAGAATGTCAATGCGAGCTAAATCAGTTAGGGTTTATGAGAAAGCAAAGTTGATGGGTATGTTCTACAAGAATAGTTTTTCATTCTCAAGTTCACGGCACTATAAAAGTCTCAAATTACTCATAAGCTTTGAAGTAGCTTCCTTACACATGGTTTTGAGTTAAGCTGCAGCAGAACAAAGTATGGGGAGCAAACAAAATAAAATTAACCTTCAGGTAGAAGGTTAATTTGCCCCCCTCAAAGTAAGGAGATGGAGTTTTTTGACTTAGATGGAAAAATTATTCATCATTATTTACCCCCTGTTTATCTGTTCGTCATTTACCTCCTCCAAGGAGGAAAAACCCAAGCAGTCCTCTAACTTTCCATCCAGCCATAGGGAACTCTGGATCAAATTAATTGATTATGCCACAGAGCCAATTATTCCACATAAAATTCCCCATTCAGAAATAATTCAGGGCACTGAATATAAGAATGAAAAACTATGAGTTGTGTGCTCAGTCACATGAACTACTGATTTTTAAGCTATTCTCTCCAAAAACATTTTTTTCATTAATAAGACTTACTCAGCCTCCCCTTGGGATTAGTGAAAGAAGCATAGTTAAAAATGGCATGTATTAATCTCAAAGTAACATTTATGTTGAGCAAGGAGCCCTCAGGTTTTTAAAATAATAAAAAATGAAACATTTGAACCAAAAAGTGTTTCTATGCATTCCTTCTATAAGCCATTTGATCCTTCACACACAAAGAAATTTCCATATTCATTCCTTAATGTATAATATAAACTGATTTCATGTCAGGTTACAAATGTAAACAAGAGACTGCCAGACACCAAGCTTCTCCAGCATGCGGCTTTTTCCTTTGTTCTTTAGGTCTACTGGAAGTGTATGCATCTGTATTGCAGACAGGGTTCCAAGTGATGGGCTGATGACACTGAGATTATACCAGTCAATCACAATATTATATACAACTCTACTTCTTATTTCTATGCCACGCTGAAAAGAAATTACTTTTTGCCTTGCCCAATGCAAGCTAATTATTTTAAATTTAAAAAAGCAATTCTAAACATGTTATTATAGCTTGAACCTTTCAGAGAGAATATTACATGGACAGCCAAGTAGCTCATTATATCATGTTATTTAGTTAAATGCCCATAAGCAAGATCCATGAAAGCAGTACTACCACCACATTAGAGGCACCCTAAATCTACCACCACAAAGAGTAAACCAGACAGAACTAGAGCTCTGTCAAGCTTTCAGTTACTTGACAAAACACAATTAAATACCCATAAATATGATTTTTAATCTCACTACTCAGAGACAGGCATACAGTTTTCTCATAGTAGACAGAATTCTCACATTTGTCATGATTACTACACACCTTGCTGCTAAATGCAACATTTTAAGCATGACATAAGTAAAGTTTTAAACAGATTTTCAAAGGGCATAATTATAATCTTTAACTATGTAAAAAGTGATGGTTCGTTAGGGAACTATACATAAATGGAATTAATTTGACAGAAAAAAGGAAACAGAACAAGAAAGACGCATTACTAAAATGAATAAGAGGAATTCAGATTATGATTTTAGTAATAATTGATTTAAAGTGAGTTTGATAATTTAACAAAGAAGTAGAGATGAAAGAATCCAAGTTTACCAGGGTTCTATGTCCCACACATCCCTAGATCATGAAGTTCAAATCCCTCTTCCTTGAAAAAGGTAGTTGCTTTAGACACAAGATTTGCAACCTTAAAACAAAATTTTAAACAGTACCAGCAAAATCCTTCCAGGCTATATATACTTGTTTGGCTTTAAATAACTGGCTTTGTAATTTTTTTGCTTCTGAGGTCTTAAGTCCTATCCCTCCACATCCACAAGTATGTAGTATTTGCATCCTGGCAAATTTAACCATTGCATATGTGAAATAAGCACAGTGGCAATTACAATCTTAACATAACACTGAAAATTCAGTGTTTTATAAAGAGTTTTTCCTTCAGAACTTCCCATTCATCCACCAGTTGTCAGATTGCCCAGCTACATTACCAACAAGCCCTAATTAACATATTAAATCAATTGCAAACACAGGAACAATTAAGCATTTTTTTAATATGCATTCCTGCAATACTTAACAATGATACCTCTAAGGTTTATCTATGTTGGTACCTTTTATTGTTAAAGAATGACAAAATTAAAACAGTCCCTTCTTGTTTATAAGGCAAATTACAACTAAGAATATGTGAGCTCACTTCTGATGTCACCCAGAGCTTTCTAAATGTAAAACTAACTTTTTTTTTTACTTCCTGTACAAAGCAAGTTTCCCAAATAAAGAATAACTTTAAGATGAGGAATGCCAAAGTTTTATGTCTACCTCATAACATTTTGCTTGCAAATCACATCTCAAATGCCATCCCAAAATCAAGAAAATGACACTCTTATCTGTGGCTAGAAAAACCAATATTATTTAATTTCAGCAAGTTCTTTAAATACAATATTTCACATAATCATTGATACGTGTTTGAGTTCTTAGTGCTTTCCACAAAACATTGAGGGCATCATTTAAATTTTGTTTCATATAGCACTTTATAAAAAGCAACAATTTCCTACTGATGACTTCCTTTAACATTTTACTTCGGACCCAGTGTTTAACAGCTCTTGTCTCTTTCACTGATGTAGGCTTCTGTTGTTGCACAAAGCGTAACATTAAAATATCCATGTAGGTCAGGGAGCTGAAAGTAGCAGAAATTCTGGAAGATATTTGGGTTTAGTTTAAATGCATCTTGATCTCAGTTTTTGTCTCTTAACTATGTTCTGGGCCCTGTTCAAATCCTTATTTCATGTACCCTGTAATAAGGATGAGGACAAGCAAAGACTCCAACAAAATTTCTTCTACTTTTATGTAGCTACCGCCCCCATTAAAATAAGAGATATAATTGAAGAAAGCAAGCTCCAGTTTTCTGGTATGAACACAACAAGTCAATTGGCTCCTTCAATACACAAAGAAGGCAAGTTTTTCTAGTTGGTTTCAAAGCCTTTGACACAGTTTTCTGCCAATTAAAGCAAGACTTGCTCTTGACATCAAATAAAGCTCTGCTACCACCTCAAATTAAAGGACCATGGTCCCTGTGCACTGATTAGTTTCCACACTCTTAATTATTTTCCAGATGTTTCCCATCAAAGTCAGTACCAACTTTCAACAGTGTCAGCTTGATACTTTTGTTTTTCCCTTAAATGACTATTCTTGATATAGTTTTCTCAGCTCTTACAATACCAACAACTTATCTTGGCCAGGGGAGCTTCTACCTTTAAGTTTAGTACAGGCATCCAACTGACACATGTTTCACATCCCAAACACTACATCTCCCCGCTTCTTCAATCCTCCTGCAGTAACAGATCCTTTAAGTGTCTGGAACTCACCTCTGCTTCTGCCAATTTGAAGCCAACAATAAGGCAAGTGTCAGCAAGATGAAAGTAGAAAGAGATGAATGAATCATCCCTAAAAACCAGACTGCTATCTTCAGGTCTTAGGTTTAAGCCCTGTCTAGGTATTAGCAGCTTATCAATTGTAAAAAAAAAAAAAAGTCAACTAGAGAACAGAATATTCTTAAACCATAAACCATTTTGGATTTAGCCCACTATGAAATATTTGAGACAGTCTGTCTGGTTCCAAAAGCCACAACAGAGTGGCCAAAAATAGTCCTCCCTATTTGAAAAAAAAATGATCCCACACCATTCAAGATACAAATGTCCCCTTTTTTTGGCCTCCTACAAGACAAGGACCTGCTATGAATTCCTTCTAATCCAAAACTGAGCTGGCTTTGCACAAATAACAAGATGTTTCTCTGCACATGCCATTTTACTGAGAGGCAAGTATCTGTCTGTGTATGTATTACTCGTATGTTTGTACATATGTATGTATGATACATACATACCACTGTGTCTTAACTTGCTGTTCTTGGTAAATTATCCTTAGATGTTAGGTACTTAAAAATAAAATAATAATTCTGTGCAGCTGGGTCTAAAAAATTGGCTCTTTTTTTCACCTGCTGAAAAGTTTACATAGCAACTCCTTTATGACAGCAAGGAAAGTCAGCTTTCCATGGAAAAAGACTCTGAATGTCTGAGAGTAAATGATTTGGAAATTTAACATTCTTTCTTTCTCCAACCATTGCTACTTTAATGTCAAGTAATAGGGGAGGACACTGCATAAGCCTCTCCCCTCAATGTCTTGCCTACAGAAGTTCCGCACTGGAGCTCAAAATTTTCCTAAGATTATTTTCAGTGTGTGTTCCCCCATCTCTATTTTGGCAGCATAATACTAAGATGGTACCAACAATTTCTCTCATCAATCATCGACTTTCAAAGTTCAGTGTGCTTTTGTGGTTTCTAGCTGGGAACTTCATGCACCAAATAAAAAATTTGGGGTTTTTTTGGGGACACAAGATAAACTTATTATTAACATAATCTCCAGCATGGAAGAATATTCCGGAAGACCACTAAAAATTCAAAGCCTGCTAGACCAGGGAGCAAAATCCCTTTGCTAAAGAGCAGTTTTGTCAACAACCCTTCCAATATATAATTTAGAAAATAAGAGAGTGCCTGTATTCACAAGGCACTCTCAGAACAGAGGTTTATATATGAAGCAGCAAAACCAATGATCAACCTCTGCTATGTTAATCCTCACAATGTCCACTCTACCAAAAGGTGATCCTGTACTTGCAAAAAACACCTTCCTAGGATTGCTGCCTAACAAAGGCTGGCTTTACTTTTAACGAAAGTAATCTTTTCCAAAGGCTGTCATGACAGAAGAAGTATGTTCCCACCTTAATGCAAGTCCCACAGGTCACTTCTCCCTTGCAAGGGGAGAAAGGGAAACTCTCAGTAAACAGCATGAAGGTGAAAGAACACAGAGTCAAGAAAACAAAGTTCAATTCCTTGTGTAAATAAACTGAGCAAATCAATATTGTACAAGGAAGTGCTTTATATATCAAGCAGGCAGCTTGTTTTGGAAAACTGTTACTTCAATGCTTGAACTCCATGAGGAACATGACTTGCTTTTGCTGGACAGCTATGGAAAAAGTTTAACTTTACATCATCAAATTAATAAAAATAGCAAAGATGTGCCTTTAGAATAAATAGTATAAAAAAGAATGAAAAGAATAAAAAGAATAAAAAGAAGTATCAGGCTTCAAAGACCATCTGAGTATTTTTCTATTCCTATAAAGATGTAGAATCTCTTGAAACTGAAAGCTGAATTTACCATTTAGTTCCTGTCAACTACTTTTCTTTAATTTCTGTATTTCACTTCAAGAATATTAACAAAGTTTAGGAGCACTTATTAAAAATATAGCTTTGACTTTTTAAACAATGAATATCAGGACCAAAACAATTTTTTTGCTCAGCTTACATTCCAAACCTACAACACATTTCAATTTAATAGGTATTTTTTCCTAGCAGTCAAAAATCTTAACAACTACGAGCATGGTGACTGTTCAGAAACATTAACTTCATAAATCCTGTTTGACAGTTTCATAAATAAAATCTGAAAGATGGTGTGATCATATAGTTTTGTCCATTAACTTCCAAGTTTCACTTCACATTTTATATCAAGTTTTATACAGTGGCTAAGAGCAAAGATAGACAAATAAGCTAATTGATTATTTCAGCTTATTGCTCTACAGTAGTGCCATGTTTACCATTAATAGATAACCTGGTGAGTTAAGACCAATATTAAAGGTGTTAAATGCATTGATTATTAGTCACTTGCCCATCATGCATCATTTAAGGGGATTTCAGTTATTTAAGAATAACTTTTCCAAGTGATTGGTTCTTTAAGAGTTACAATAAAATGTGGTCAGTATTTGTTTCCGAAAACAATACATGTGTTACACTAATAATTGCTTCACCTCTCCTGTTTTTATCAAGTCTCCCATATACGAAAAGTTTATACACAGTGCTCTTAATCATTTTGTCAGCATGGTCAACATAACACTTTAAAAGACTGAAATTTACTGTCAGCTAAAACCTTTATTGTTACTGGTGCGCCTAACTGCCAGAACCATGACCCTGTATGATTCTGCACTAAAGTGAGGCTCAGTTTTGTCCCTCCCTGAAAACAGCTAAGGTTTGCTAATTGCAGTTAAATTGCTACAGCACAACAAAGCTGCTGAGCACAGCTGAAAGGCAGAACACATATAAACAGTGCCCATCAGTTCACAGCAAAGGCCAACTGCTGCAGCTTAGCTATCTCTGCATTGAGCTGGTTTAAACTCTGTAACATCTGCATTAGGCTAGAATGTAAACCATCACCACTGCCCAACTAGCCTGTATGCCTACCCTGCCTTTCAAAAACTCAATTCATTTTAGGAAATATTATCTATGATTTCCTGGTTGCCTTATTTTAATCTGTTAGTTTAAAATGTAATTTGAATGACAGCCTTAAACTTTTACGCATGACAGTCATGGTAGAAAGCATGAGGTCTATTTACAGCACATGATATTCACAGAAGTGGCAACTTTAATAGTGGACTTGAAAAAACTTCTCCCCACTCCTTAGAGTTAGGATAGGGCTGAGAGCAGAGCTATAAACTGCATTGTTATTTTTGAGCAGTGTATTTGAAAGTTATATTCTAGTCATACATTTCACCTTATTCAAGGATGATATTCCAATATTTGAATTGATATTTTTTACAATGTCCCTGTTTTTGTAATTGTTTTGACTGTTGTGCTGCCATGAATCTTGTCCATAGAAGCAGCATTAGACCCAAAACATCTAAAAGTAACTCTCACAGAAATAAATTTCATAACAATTGGCAGCACTTGAAGTCTTTTAAATGATATAAAATTCTAGCTATTAAGTAGTTTACAAGTAATTCAACAGTCTCAAACTATTTATAAGTTTCCAGTTAACTAGCTCATCAACTAGACAGTTAATTAGAACTTACTAGCTTTCCACAGTGGCCTACAATGTGGTTAAATCACTGACTGCAACATTATCGTTCATTTTAAAGATGAAGACAACTGTGAAAAGTGAATTCTGACTGATGTGGTTTCAAACATCTTGTACTTAAAGTTTTAGTCTTAAATTCTCATTTCTCATTTTAACTCTTAAGTGTACATATGGAGTTTTAACAAAGAAATCATCTATGTTTGTATTCATCATCTCTGTATCCTCGAACAGGCCAACAACATGCGCTCTGACACTTAGTTCGCTTAAATGAAATAACTAACGTCAAGAGCTCACTGAAAGTAGCAATACGATACAACAGAGTGTTTTAATTTTCATGTTTATTATCTTCCTTAAAAAGACCCTATAATATTAGCATTTATTGATCAAGCTAGAGATTAAACTAATTTACTTAATCCCATATGGAAATCTGAACAGCTTTTCCACACATTTACAGAAGTATTCACACCTACTCTAAGTCATGCTGCTCTTTCACAGAAAAGGTGTCACAGTAAAACATTAATTACGTTGTGTTAATGATACAAGGATGCGTGTCCCAACAGCAGTAGTGCTACGCAGACACACAAATTTGCTATATGGTACTAAGTAGATCAGCAAGAGTTCTGCATGAGGCATTTAACTTGATGATTTACTGGGTATCCGCACTCCGAGAAAATTAAACAAGTAACTTGTGTAAAACACACACATTCAGAACATAACCAGAACATGCTAAAAACAGAGTATCTTTCGGTTTTCTAAATGTAGTTGCTCCCCTTCCACCAACATCTGTTTTCTCAACTTATTACAGACAAGGTAGTTTATTGCAGTGAACGTGTCTTGTCAAACACAGGTTTAACACTGCAAGAAAACCATTAGTTTAACTACCAAAAGAAAATAATCATCTCAGAAGCACCTTAACAATTTCCACTATATGTTGCTATTCAAGAGTCAGTTTAATCCCAAATTGTGCTGTAGCTTTTAAATCCACACTTTCAACAGCTTTTCACACAAAAAGCATATATATTTCATATATTTCATGCAGCGACTGCCTCTTCAGTTTGCCAATTCAATTTTTCTGACAACGAAAACGTTCCAAGTTAACACACTGTCTTTGCTAAGAAGTAAGACTTACCTAATATGTAGATAGTCTTCTGATCACTTCTCTGACCAAGGGCATTAGTCACCTTACAGACATAAGTCCCAGTGTAGTTATAAGTCAAAGGACTGCTGAACTGCAGAGTATTGTTAACAGCCAGCAATCCTTCAGGCCATTGTCCATCTAACCTAAAGGAAGAGTTATATTTCAAATGTATTTATTTATAACTAGTTTAAACAGAAGTAGTTTAAAATAATATTGTCAATAATCTATAGAATGAATTTTTCTCTGTGCTTTGACACTTCCAGTGGGCTTTCCTTCGATATTTTCAGTGTACACCTGAAGGTTTATTTAGTATTTAATTTCTGGGCCAAATCCTTTAAATGTCAGATCTGCTGGAACTAGCAAGCTCTCTAAAGTCTTCTACAGCTAAGAAAACAGCATCTCAAAAGAACTTGGAGGAACAAGACAACCTAAGCTCTGAAAACTAACAAACTAAGAAGCATTTCTGCTGTCAGGATTAACTGCCTGTTCATTTGCATCCATTGAATATTTCTGTTCATACATGCTTAATTTAGAGGACATTTTGACTAGAACTTCTCATTAAGAATTCAAGCAATTTCTCCTCTCCTGAGCTGCCTTTTCTCATCTCCCATCATTTTTCTGTCTAAATTACAGCACTGAAATGGAATATGTAGTACTTGCTGATACACTTGGGTAAACAACAGGTTAAAATTATTTTTTTATCAACCGGCTTTTCTAAGTCTATCATTTCTCTGTACAATTCTGCCTGAAATTGCAGTAACAACTGTGTAAACACAAGAGAAAGAGGGGAAAGGGCAAAGGCCCTGGAACTATTCTAACAGAGCTCCCAGCTGCCCATTAAACACCTATGTAATTTCATGCCATTGAAACCCATTTTGATTTATCTAAGTACTTATTTATTAACAGCTAAGCAGGCCTAAATCAATATTCAAACTAGATCCCTAGATGACAGTATCTTGAAAGCATTTAAACAAGCATGATTTTTAAGTAGTACTGAACAAAAAGGCACCCATCACTTTACAACAGAAACTCGAAGGAAAAGAAACAAACACTTCCCAGTTAACACTAAACGCAATCTTAAAAAAAATATGGTTCAAGAAAACATTCCTACTTCTTTGCTGTGATTATTGCCCAGGACTGCTTCATCCCCATAAAGTCATCAGGCGCATACTTCATAATACCAGTAGTATTTATTTCAAGAAACATTATAAAATGGTTAATTGGTTTGAAAGCTGAATTCTAATAAAATTCTCTCACATGTAGCATTTAAAAATATTACTAACGATGAAAATATCACTATCCCAGTAAATACAATGTCATCTTGGAATGCAAGGGATACAATTGGTTGGTAAGGCAGTTCTACAACCTATTCCAATCTGACACCAGTCAAACAGCACACAGTTGAACACAGTGCTCATTTCTCCAAGCTCAAGCTACCCTTCTTTTACATGGATTCCCCTCCCCTCCACATGAAGTCTCTCATTCACCAGTACTACAGCTTTTTGCATGGGTTTTGCTGTTGCTCAGAAAGGCACACCAGGTTTATTCCAGAAAAATTCGATTTCCTGTAAAAGTTTGTTCCATTTTAAGTTTAGGAAATCTAACAGTGATGTCCAAAGTTTGGATGACTTTAAATGTATTTAAATAGATTTATTTCTTCTAGAATTGTGAACAGTGGTAGCATTCATTAGTTCTTACGTATGTTTCAAATTCAAATGAGAGAACAGAGAACTTCAGTGCATGTGAAGAAGCAAATGGTACTGCTGTTAGGGGCTTTAAAATAGGAATTTTGATGTGCTGGAATTTTTCCTCACAGTGATTTTGAGCTAAGCCTGGGATGGCAATAGCAGTCCACAGATTCATGAAACGTGGATGCTATGTAAGCTGTTAAATTTTTTCATTAGCAGCATATGAAAATAATAGTTGGATCCTTACTACATTTATTGGTCTTGCTCTACATGTTGCAACAGACAGAGCTTAGTCTACCTTGAGTAACTAAAGAGACTTTACCCTGAGAGTAAAGACAAGCTGTTTAGGCACATAAATTTATCCACTCCTCTGTATTCATACAAACACACATCTTGTATTCTCCTTTGAAAAGGCTGGATAAAACCATTACGACCAATGCAAGTCATATACTCTTTGTTTTCAAAACATGCATTTACTGTAAGCAAAGTGATTATACCACTTGAATCACATGGCAAGTCCCTTTTCATAAATATTTACCTGGTCCACATAAATTCCATAGGTAATGGATTTGCATCAGCATTACATTTGAGCTGAACATTTCCTCGTCCAATGAACCAGTTTCCATCATAGCCAGTTACTGAAACTTCTGGAGCATCTGACAAAAAAAGATATCATCTATGAACAATCACATTTTTTACACTAAAAGCAAATTATAAGATCAATAGAACAGAAGGGTACTTTCTACTCTGGCTGGGGTTTTTTTTGTGTTTTGTTTGTTTGTTTGTTTTTAGGGGAATGTGTGCTTTAGTTGTTTGTTCCTTTTTTGTTTTTAATTTAAAGACCACCACCAAAATACACAGAGAACATGATACAGTTCCAAGCTACAACATTAATATGCAGCAGTGAAAAAAATGTTTTAATAGGGGTGACTTTGCCAGTGTGTTTTTAGCAACCACACTGCACCTTGAGGAAGTGAGAGGACTTCAGAAAAAAAAAATTAGTTTCATGTTTTTGGGAAGTGAGGAATGGTAACTTAGAACTACTTCTCACTAAAAAGATACAGCAAAGGATCAGAAACAACCTTGGGAGAAACCAGGTAATTAGGAAATCACCAAAAAGTTCACATATGCCAACTATAAAGATTAAATTAGCCATTGGCATCAAAATGTAGAATTATGCTATGGCTCTAAAAAGCCAGGAGGTGATTTTAGAGAGTGATTTTAGAGGCCTCAGCAGAATATTCAAAAGCCAAGGAACAGACAAATCACTGTGATTTGGGATAAGCTCTGGAGCTGAGATGGAGAAGCAGTTGCAAAAGCTATTGTCAGGAAAGACTGAGGAGCACACACTGCTTCTCACTTGCTGCTGTGTATTGCGCTATACAACTTCGTTAGAAGTTCTGAAACATGCATTAACACTAATTTCAGATGAAAATATTAAGACCAACTTGCATCCTTGCTTCATTTTCAACAGGAAACAACTTTTTATTCACTGTTTGAGGCAATACAAATCCTCTTTAGTTTTATCTCTGTATCAATGGCTCTCCAATCTAGAACTTCATTTCAAGATCAATAAAATAAAGCAGTGCTAATCCCTATTTTATGCCAAAATAAGTGATTCTTTACCAAACAGAACAAAACCAAGGCAAAATCAAATTCTAGTCAAATCAAAACAGCCAAGTCTACTTTTCCCATTTGTTCCACTTGAACTGATAGACTTCTGTGATTTAGGAACTTTAAAGTAGCACACAGGCAAGACAGGACACCAAAGGAACAATATAAAAATAGTTGGTTTTGTCCATATATGCACTGTCTAACAAAAAGGGACCACATGCCTAAAGCTTATTTGTCTTAACTAGTTTTAACTAAGCAACATTTTAAGTCCGCTTGATTTGTATTCATGTCCTTTAAAAGCCATACATTTCTTAAAGAAGTCCAGTACAGGTTTGAATTATATGAGCAATCTGAAGCTGAATAACAAACACTAGGCATGTATATATTATATTCTTGATTATTTATCCTAGTTAGAGTAGACAAAACTTGGTGAATAATCTGAAAATAACTTATTGACCACCACAAGACCTATTTTCAACTTAGCATATCAAACATGAATCTTCATTAGTATTCGTTTTTAATACTGCTAAATTGTAAGACACCATAAACAGCTTATGAATCAACCTTCATGTTTACCCATGTCTACTCAATATCCAAAACAGTAGAAATGTAACAGTATTCTAGCTTCATGACTTCATTTTTAGTACAGAGATCTAGGCGTTTACTCCTGCCTGACCTGCCTCTTATCACAGCTTTTCTATACCTTTCCATTTCCTTTATTTTCCTGAAGCAAAAAGTGCTCATCTTTCTTGTGGAAGGCATACACTGATTAAGGGGGAGGTTGCAAGATATATATCAGGAGTAATTGCCTCACAGAATACTTACACTGTATGTCCAACACGTAAGGGTATCGTATCTCCTTCTCAAAGGCAGGGTGCCTCACAACACAAGTTACGCGTCTTCCTCTTGCAAATCGTGTAGGGACAATCACATAGTGGCTTACAACTGTCACTGTTTCATTTGGGAACAGAGTAGAGGTGGATTCCATTTCACCAAGGCCGCCTTCCCAGTCAATCTGTGCAGCAGGTTTTCCAGTGGCTGCTGTACAAGTGGCTGCTATTGTCCTATTTGCACCGTCTATTAGAGGGTTTGGTCCTTTCATTAAGCTCACAAGAGGTTCAACTAAGGAGGAGGAAAAAAAGGAGATTTAAACAAGAACTCCACATCCTTGAAAGTGTCACTACTTGAAAGTTAGACAAGATCTAATCCATTTGGAAATGCTCATGTTAATCAGACATCCTAGATATAAGACCACACATATCTCAAGAGATGATAGCTCTACAAGGCTTTGGCCTACTGACACTATCCCCCTTTGTCCATTCATTCACGTTCAGTGCTGTTCATTCACTACATTTAATGCACTGACAAGGAATTCCAGAATGGTTAGGTCCAAAATGCCAATTGCAGTGTTCCAGTTGCAGTGTCTGACCACAGGGAGCTTAAAGTATGAAGTTAAAACTACACTGCAGTTTTTTATTCCATAAAGCTTAGAATCTGCTGCATTTTCAAGTGTTCAAAAATAAATCTATACTGTCAGTTTGTGGCACTTGAAAGCTACCTCAATGTTGTAACACCCAACATTAAGAGTTTAAGATTTTCACTATGATAGAAATGACTTCCATGCTGCATCTTTATTATATATACATACCACACCACTGAATAAAGGATCTAATAGGTACACAGAAATATGTAATTGTATATAAAATTTATCTAAGTTTTCAATATACAAAGTATTCTATATATAAATAAAATTTCAATAACAAAACAAAAATAAAATTCATTGTTTTATACACAAATAAAAATGTGCCTATATATATACATTCTGGTGTATGAATACCTATAAAAGTTAAAAAAAAAATGGAACTCGATACTAAGTCTAAGACTAAAGAAATCTGCTTATGGAAGGATGTGACCTCTTTGTAAAGCCACTGTTCACCTCAAAATTTTAAAAATTTGGGGAACACACTTCTTTCTAAAAGGATGTTGAGTTCCTCTTCTACAAGTTTACTGCTGAGGGCCATGGACTAAAAAACTTACAAAAAATTTCCTTCTGATTTAGCAAATCTGTTTTGGCCCTGTACAAGCCACCCAACAGTTTCAGCCCAAGTCAGAAAAACTACCTGGTGCTTCAGATGCAAACCATGGCTGGGCTGTTTTAGTGTCACTAGTTCTGTAAAGGGACAGGTTTGCAGTACCAGCCTATTCCACAATCCTGGTCTTTCGCTCTAATCTGGCTCCTGGAGTCCTCTGAAGGAACGTCATTGCTACTCACCATAACGCTTCAGAATCCACCTCAGTGGATCAGCCCTCACTAATCACAAAGCAGAGACAAGTCTTGCAACTTCTGTGCCTTTCAGTATCAGAAGGAGAAAAGTTAGTTAATGGAATTTCTTTCCAATAAATTGAAGCTGACCCACAGACACAACAAAATAGAGCAAAGTTCACTGTACCTGGCAAGTTCTCAAACTACCTATACCTTCCAAAGATAACTGGGTAACAAATATTTTCAGCTTCAGCCCATTCAGTGTCAGGGTCAGTTTTTGACTGTTTTCTGTTCAGTCTAACTGTTCATGTCTGAACAAGTTGGTTTATTATTTGCTTGATTACACTAAACGAAAAGGCAACTATTAAATGGATAACCATATAAAAATGTGTGTTTTCTGTTCTGTACTTAGAAATGCTTGAAGAGTATAAGTTGTTATGAAACTGAAGATTGTTTGGGCAGATACTGAGAGCAAATTATTTTCTACTTTATTTCTCTGAATGCCTGCCCTCTGAGATTTGTAACCTACCAAAAAAAAGAAAGCCAATAGCAGTTTTTATTCTGCGAAGACGCACACTCACTCTTCTAGATCTGAGGCATTTCTAATACAGTTTCTTTCAAAAACTGATTCCCTGCTCTTCAGCATCAGCAACAGGCTAGAGCTTTCTGCAGTAAGCTTGGATATCTGAACTGATGTATGTATGAAACGTTGTCTCATCTGCAAAAAAAGCCTTTAAAACCTAGTATGGAGAACTTGACATTACATAGCTTTGTTATTTGACAATTTGGTTTTCCTGAACATGAACATAACAGCCTTGTTCTCTCCAAATCACTGGTAGAGACTACTTCAATAGCTTCTTTAGCATTACTAAAATGCAGAAGTAAACACCCAAATTTATATTTAGAATTTCACATGCATGAAAATTCAAATTTTTGCTGCGTTCCTCCCTCCCCAAGATCTCCATAACAGTAAAATCAATTCAATTAGCAGCTATCATTAGCATTTCATGTCAAAACTGTAGACTCCAATAGTTTCAGCTGGAAATAAAAGCTTGATATGTTCTATTCCTTTGATTTTTCTTTTAAAAAAATATGCAACTGTGTAATTTTTCCTCCCCCTCTTTGTGAAGGGATACATAAAGTAAACAAAAACTCTTAACTAAGTTGCAGAGATGTCCAGACTCAAAGCAGACTACTCAGTACCGTACCTATAGAAAAAGAAGTCTTCAAGTAGCCAGAAAGCACAATAGACTAATTTAAGAAACCTACTTTCTCAAGTGATACCAGAGATTTGTTAGTTTGAGTTTATTGTGTAATACTTGGTTTTACACTTGTCAACTAGACACAGAGGTGAACTTATTCAAAATGACTCAGCGACATAAAATATACTTATTCCCAGTTCTATGTGTTTCCATGCTTTAGTTTTTTTTATACATAACAAATATTTAGGTTTCTATTGTCACATCATCCCATAAATTGTGATTCCTGTACTACACTCCAATGGCAAGATAACTAAATAGCTATAAATTGAAAAATGGAAAGCAACTGCTGTTAGGATACTTATTTCTATAGTTTATCATTTAGGACTACTTTGTCCCAGCAATTGAAACAAAACCAGCAAAAGCCCAGCTACTTATTCTGTGGCCTTTCTAGATGCTTTGATGAATCCATAATTACAAGAGGCCATTGGCATCTTATCTCTCACAGTGCGAAACAATTTTACCATTTTCAGTTTGGAAAAGAGATTACCCAAAGTACAGGCTTTGGAATTTTTTTTGTGGTAATTTTTTGGTTTTTTGAAAGTGTAATTTCTATATGCAGTCCTCTTATCCCAGGACCATTCAGTATACCACATGAATGTAATTTTCACTGGCTTTCTCTGCTCACAGTGGTGGTAGAGGACAGCTGGGAGAGCATTAGAGAAGCTGCTACACCCACTCAGTAGAAACGTTATGCTCTATTTAGGCCAAATGAAATAGATGATGAGGGTAATGCTTTGTGTGTAAAAGGAAGCCACCAATCCCCTAAGATTCAAAAGCAGGACCTACTTCCACAGTGTAAAAGTTCCATCTAAAGCAACACTATGGCATGAATTATACTGGAATATTAAAGACAGGATGGCTGAAGCACAGAAGTTAGATGTGCAGTTGTTCAAAAGGCCTCAACTAATTTGCCAACCTGTGCTTGCCTTTTTACTGACTCATGACCACCACCTAATTTCATCCAGCTTATTCTACCTTCACCTTACATTCAACATGGATGTATCAGAAATGTCTCACTGCTCAAGTCCTTATACTTCTTTACTGAAAAACAACACAATACAGCATCCAGACAAGAGCCTTAAGTCCTACTACATTAAGTTTCAAGGCCAAAAAACTGCTTCTTGGTTTTCATGCATTTCATAGGCCCTTTTCAATTGCTTTTGTTAGTTTTAAAACTATTTTCATGCGCGCACTGGGCACAGAAGGGTCTGGATGAAGTTGACATGATTACAACACAAACAGGATTATTTCCTCCTGACATTAAATACATTAATTCCTTGACAACAGTATGACACTGGGAATTATCATCCCCCTCATCACAACTGACACGTACTTTTAACTTCTTTTCAAAACAGTATTTCAAATTTTAATTTGCTCTCACCTCAAAACCAGATGCTTTATCTTTCTGTGTACTTTATCCTGTTTGCTAATTAATATTTAATTATTAACTTATTAAGGTTTTCTTGTTTAAGTAGTTTGGGAGGGGGGTTGGTTGTTTGTTCTAAGGGCAGTCAGTTCACTAATTTGCCATCTACTTGATGCTTTTTCTTGGCTCAGAGTATTCTGTAGTACTTAAGAATAACATGTACATCTCATCAACCAGCACTTCTCAACTGCCATTATTTCATCAGAATTGTCTGAGAGGATCCAGTGTCTATACTGCCTGACATACATCATCTTTTAATTCCTAATTGGAAGCCTTTCTGCATTAGAGTGTCTGGGATCTAATTCATGGTTACAGACCTACACCTTTGACACTCATCTGTACAACTCATTTCTCATTTGTAGCATTGGTAAGAGCTATGCTGCAGAGGAACAAGACCTACTTTATCAATACCCATGATGAGAAATCCAACTTAGCGAGACAGAGTCAAACCAAAGCAAGTATTTAAATTAGTCATGGACAGCACTCAAGCTAGTAACATAAAAATTATGTCAGCTCTGCAAGCTACCCTGCAACAAGCCATTTCTTCTGCCTTGAGACACCAGTTTGCCTCATTTGGTCAGCATCTTGGGATCTTGCGGAAACCAACAGCTTGACACAAAAATTATTTGCCATTTTTTGCACAAGTTTAACAAGATAAGTTTGACAAACCAAAGTTTTAGAAAAGTTCAAGGCATCTGTTTGATCCTAAAAGCATTTTCGTATTTCCACTGTCTTAACCTCTTCTTTTACAGTGCATTTCCTTAAGACAACATGAAACTCTAAAAGTAAACTGGGAGTGGGCAAAGTCATCAAACGTGGCTAGTCTGTAAAACCTGGGGTGCATAAGAGTTTTTAAATATGGTCTTAAGTGATCAGTGCACTGTGGCAAAACATAGGGCATTTTATCTTGTAGTGTGTTTTTTTTTTTCTTCCATTTGTCTTCAGCATCTCCACTTTACAGTGTACAAGCATCTAGTACATGACTAAGTATGTCCACTACACATGGAGAGGAAACTAATTCTTTGCTAAATAAGAACAGACAGGGACTAGGAAAAAATGCAATCCTGCTTCAGCTGGAAACAGCCTTATTAGCCTTAGGACAGGAACTTTTCTCTGTACTCAAGGGAGAGTTTTTTAGACCAATAGGAGAATGCAGTCAATGCATCACTGAAGGTAATTTTAAGTTAGATCAAGATTTAAATTACAGTTACTGCATGCCTTAAGATTCTGATGAGCTTGGAATTGCTGAGTTCAGGCCAGCAAAATTCACAAGTTATTGATTTACATTTTCATATCCTGAAAATCATTTATTCCCCAGTATTTTAACTGTTTAAGCCTACAAGTCAGTGTAGCTAAAAGTTTCTAGAAGGGCAGAAAATACACTGCTAAGGCCAAAGAACTCAGGTCCAACAGAGGGTTGGCTACCTAGTGGTACATGCAAGTGAAGCTGCTAGTAACTAGAATGGAAAAGCATCTTTGCAAATAACAGCTTGGTTCTGCCTTTTAGAGGTTGATACCAAGTCCTGAGAGACCCACATCTACATCAATGATGAAAAAAGCTATGATCAGAACCACTGACTAATATTTCTTTGACTATTTCAAGTGCAATTTTTCTTAACATATATCTAATGAAACAAGTTGTGGTCCTTCTACTCTTTCAAATGTAGAATAAATAATAAGCACAGAGGACATGTGCTTTCCAAGTTCCTCCAGAAACCTGATATTGAGTGCAGAATGAACAGAATTACTAATGTTACCTGAAAAAAAAAAACAAACCAATCTTAGAAGGAGGAATTGATTAGAAAAGGTGAGGGGAGGTAGTAAGAACATCCCACTGTTCATTAGTAAAGCAAAATGGCTGAAGCCTGAAGTCAAAAGACTGCGACAATAACCACAGACATAACCACTTGCAGTACAGATGGAAGTCAGGTGAAAAAGAGAGCCATAAGACCATGTGCTTTGTACATCACACAGAATTTTTGTCAAGTTACTGGTTTAAAATTGGATTAAGCCAATTGCTTCCATGCATTTATTTTGCCCCCCTTGTGGTGAAAACCAATTTACATACTCTGCTGCAGCCATCTGATTTATCCCATTGAGTATTCTACTACTATGAAAACCTGTTATCAAAACCAAGAGATGATCCTTAAAAAGTACATCTGCTTACAGAAATAGTCACTGATGACCATCTCAGCTACAGAAAATATAATTTGAATCCTGGCAGGAGATACAGAAATACCTTACACTAGTACAAGAGGAATACTATTGCAAGGAGAGGGCAAGTTAATAGTAGGATTTCAAGTTTCAGGGTAATCATTTTACCTTACACTGCAGTAACACCTGAGTTACTTGCACTTCAGCACTAATTCCTTATATCAGCAATACTCAGCCCTCAACAAGAGGGACAAAATTAGTGTAAACAAACCACCCAGTCTATAAAAGCTTCACATTATGACTATCCACAACGAAGAGCTTAAATTGACTCTTTCTTCCCACAACTATCAGCAGTCATCTAGATAGCTTTGCTTTACATTTACACTGTGCAAAGAACAGCTTGCATCCCCAGACCCAAGCAGCTATATTAAATTATCATGTTAGCAGCACATTTATAAAATCATAGAATTGTGCTGGAAGGGACTTCTTGAAGGTCATCCAGTCCAATCCCCTTGCAATAAGCAGGGATGTCTTCAACTAGACCAGGCTGCTCAGAGTCCCATCTGAATGTTTCCAGGTGTGGGGCATTGACCCTCACTGGGAATTCTCTAATCTCATTACAGATGATGGACTATTTCACTGAGACAACCCGTTATCAACAGGGTTTAGAAATACCTGCTTTTTCTGAAGACCAGTGACTACTCAGTACTAACTGAGGGAATTTAGCTACGGCAGTAGCTAAAGCCAAGTTCAGCAGCTTCCCAGCACATACACACAAGTCCCTGGTATCAGCACTGTCTGTCAAAGCTCTAAAACACTGTGCTAATACAAACTGAATGTTTGTTTTAGCATAATGCCTAAACAGAAACTGGTTATCTATTTTTAATAACTAGACAGTCAAATAAGTTCTAAAGAAGCAAGACTCAAAAGAAGTCTCCTCTATGACATTAGTAAAAATAACACACCTGTAATGAAAGACCAGCAAATACATATTTTGCATTTTCTTTGGGCTAGATTGTAAAAATACAGCTTATTAGTAAGTTTGCAGAATTTTGCTTTCAAAAAGACGCTGACTTACCTAATACTGTTACAGTTGTTGATGACTGTGTATTTCCAAGTGGGAATGTAACTGCCTTGCAAACATATTCTCCTGCATCAGAAAAGCTTACATTTTTTAAGATGATTGTTGCATCAGTAAGTGAGTAGTTTTTAAATGCCACTCTTCCTTGGTACTCTCCTTGAACAGATATTCCATATTCAGGGTGATGAACAGCTATAGTCTGTGAACTTTTACCATATATCTTCTCCCAAGAAACTTGTGTTATTGTTTCATTTACATCAATTATGCATTTCAGTGCAACCTTCTTCCCCCAAACTGCTGTCACATGTGGATCAACAACTGGTCCAGCTAAGGCACCTAAAAACAAAGCAATTGTTAGTTGCTACACAAGAAAGTTACGGCTCTTGGTTTTCACAATAAGCCTTCTTCCATAATTAGCTTACTTTTTTAGAAGAGAATTCCTACTTTTTTTTTTCTGAATAACTGATTCACAACAGTGTGGAAATACTACAGATATGTATTTCAAGCAAAAGCATTAAAGCTGGCACAGATCAGTAATTTTTCAGAGAATATTACCACTGATACGCAACTTCGTATAAAAACGACCTGACAATTGTGTAATTGGTGTAACAGTTCTTGGAGAATTTAACTATATATGAACATTTAGTGAATTCAGGTTTACCGAAAAAAACAAGACATGGTACTTTTTAGCAGTCTGATTACTGATACAGAGTGTCAAGCAAAAACTTAAGTTAAACTACTGCACTTATGTGTTTCTTCTTAAATAATTTTTTATATGTAGAAATAAGGGAAACTTCTAGCACTTACCATACCAGTAAATACTTAAAAAAGCAAAGCAACAATTAAAAAAAAAACAACTAAAAACAAAACAACAAATAAAAAAGCCCCTATCAAAACCCTGCAAACCACTCCATGTTTACAGTGACAGTCACTCGAAGACCTCAACTTGAACTTTCCTACCCTACTTCCTAATAAAGACATTTACCATCATACACGTGCAATCTTTCTGCTTGAGTGTAGTGGGGTGTCTTCATACAAGATCTTCTCTCAGACAGTAAATATGCAGGAGCAGGCATAGTCAAGTGCTTGCTTAGGATTCAACGTATTTCTGCTTAATACCTAAAATGACTTCCACAGTAGCAACTACATTCTGAGCTCAGCATTTTACACCATCCTCCTTTCAAAAAAGGAAATCCCCTAGGACAAAGCAGTTTGATATACCACAGGTTCACAATTTCTTTTGCCAAACAGATGCTCCAGCAGCTTCACTTATTAGGTCTCTCAGAGCAAACTAACCTTATGAAAAAGAACCAAAGTCTTAGTCCACAATGTATTTTTTTTTCCTGTGCTCAGATTTTAACAGAGCTATTTCAAATGCTCTGATTCTCTTTTCAGATACCAAGACGGTACTCAAGCTGTTACTGAGGAAGTTCACCGATGAAGCAGAAGCCAAATATGAATTTTAATAGCCCCGTTCTCATAAGCATGAAAAAGACATTTAACTTGAGACATGAGCTGCCTTTTCACTCACCAAGTTCACACAAAAGATAAGCTATTTGTGTTCAGGAAAGAAGTCTTTATATGCCTTTATCTACAAGTCCATTGTTAAAAGCTTTATGCTTCCCATCAATTGAATTTTTCATTATTCAAACCATTTCTGAGTCAATGAAGTCACCCAAAAAAGTGATTTGGCTATGAATTTCTTCAGTATAAAACTACTGACTAACATTAATAGCATGAACACCTTCAATTACACAAATAAGTCAAGCTAAGCCAGAAATTTAGACCAATATTGTTGATACATCAGTCACAAAGTGGTGAGGAGACAAAAAATAGCAAGAAAAGTAAAAAAAAACTATCACATGTTTCACATAGAGAATATCTGCCATGACAAGTAGCACAAGAACATTCTGTCTATTCTCCTCATGTCTCTTATCTAACACATTATTGTGACAGACACTGGAAAGAAGGCAACTATTTGCAAACTGGCATGCACAGAGTTCTGCCCAAACTTCGTCTCCACTTGCCATTGCTACATTTAAACATAAGGTGGAATGTTCCTTAAAAAGTATTTGACTATTGCTTTCTACCTTATAAGTAAGGCTTGCAAGTTACACTTGTGAAATGTATTTCAGAATGTACAGGATATATATATTCTGTAATGTAATTTAAGCAAAGAAAAACACAATTTCATTCAGCAATCAGCTTTTTGCAACAGTTAAAGCTACTGAATCTTAATGTATATTAAACTTTAACATAGTCATTAGCTGTACATAACCCCAAACAAATTAGTATAGAAAAGCCTCCCAAGTGAACTTAGAAAAACTACTCAGACTTCTGGGGAAAGTAACAAACTGAACTGAAAAAACATCCAAGTTAATGGAATGACACGAGTCCTTTTACTTCCTTTTACTTTCTTTTTGACAACTCTGCTCCCAGTCATTGTAAAAAGTCAATACTCAATGATTTTCTCACCAAAGAATTCTTTTAACAGCTCATTTGTCCATGAGAACATTATGTTTTCACATGAACTACATGAATATTTTCAGAAGTCAAAATTTTTCATTGCTGCTATTTTTAAGATTTACCAACTGAACTGAGCAGGAACCGTATATATTTATAGACAAACATACTTGCAGCTATAGAATGTTGATCAGTTAGATCTTTTTCCTTCACCTTCTCCAGCAAGGGAGGTAGAGCTACCACATCACTAATCCAAATTTTACATTTTTACATTTATCTAATCTTCTGACACATGTTCAGACTCCAACAAACAAACAAACCCAAACCAAAACAAACCCACAAAAAATAAACAACAACAACAAAAAAAACAAACCACCAAAAAACCCCACAAAACCAACACCAACAAAAAATACCAAAAAAACCAACCAAATTCAAAAACAGGATCAACGTAGCTACGCAAATCATTTAACTTGACCTTACAGCTCATACAACAATATACAGATTCCAAAATATTTAAAGTGCTAGAAATAGTTTAAACCTGAAGTGCCAATGCCACATATTTAATTTGAACAGTATCTCATTTTAATCTCCAGCCAGTTATTATTTAACTAGCTGTAGCTGCAGAGCAATCAAGCTAATAGTTCAAAGTAGCAAGCTAATTACCATGCAGATATTCAGGGCTCTCCAAGGCTCACAACACTGAAGGTAACTATTTCCTTTGACATAAAGACTTCCACTCGAGTCAGTATTCTGCTCAGATTTTAGTTGAATAATGAGCTACATGTCTCCTCCAAAGTAACACATTTAGAGGCTTACAATGCACAAGGTTCTGAAGAACAAGACACTTCAAGACCACACTGTTCAGGTCCTTATTTGATCCAAAGTACTGGCACATAGGACATACATTAATTGTTTTAATGAGGCCTAGCCCTCCTCCTCTTAAAATCTGACCTTCTCTGCTTCATGTTCACAATGTTGAAGTCTGTCATTCTCAACAAACCTTATGGATACACTTTGTACTTAGTGATCAAGATGTTTTTTAACTTCAAGGTAAATACAGCATCATGAGGTTTTCTTGCTTTTTTCTTTATATTTCTCCACGTTTTCTACAGATCTGCCTTTCCTTTCCTTTTTGCTCCCTTGGAGTACATAAGATTGCCCTGTACTGTTTCACATACAGCCTGATGAGATTGCCATCTCAAGCACTTTAACATGATTCAATTTCAGCTAAGTCCCTATGCACAAACTGATTTTTGATCACAGTAATCCAATGCCTTGGCAATAAAGTCAAGAATCTTACCTGAAACAGCAAGGCACTGACTCTACTCATGTAACTTGACAGAAAGTTTAAAGAGTAAACAAAACAAAACGATCCCTAAGGCTCACTTGCAGCATTAAAAGCCACAGAACTAGGTGCTATCAAATACTGACCATGGTAACAATCTGTTCAATATCAATTCTGAACTGAGCTTCTACCACTAACTGAAAAAGAGACACTGAGGAATTATATGACAACCTTCTTAACACAACAAAGTATTCATGCTATGGAATGACAGAATACTTTTTTCTGTAAATTTACATATTTACAGGCTTGTTATTTGTTGCAATAAATAGCAGATTTAGATTTTCTATATGAAGCAGCCATGCACAAGTCTAATTATGCAATACGTTTTGTTACCCACTCAACAGCACACTTCTGGCAAGACAAGGGTGATCATACTGACACTTTCTAGCCACTGATTTCCCACAACCTGTCAACTATTTCCACAAGACAAAGCCAAACTACAGAAGAGCATAAAACTGAATTTTTTCACCTCTATCAGCAAGTTATTCAGCTCACAAGTATATATGGCCCTAGCACACACTAGTGTCAGGGAACTTAGAAGAGTTCCAATCAAGAATGCTGAAAACAAGAACATCCCATTTCACTGACAGCAAGTTGCTATGTCAGCAGAACTTCCCATAGAACGCTCTTAAGGTCAGGCTAAACATTATTGTTTGGTCAGTTTAATTTCAGCTGACATCAGAAAGCTTATTCTTGCAGTCCTCCTCCTGTGTCAGGATTCATCAGGTACCTAAAAGACCCCTACCTACAAAAACTCACTTGTTCTATTCCTGATTTAACCTTCTGAATTATCTCAGTCAATCACAGGTGGCAATGTAACATGGACAATGAGCTCCACAAATCTAGTGTTTTCAGATTTGTTTAGCTGGAAAAGCAAATCACTTTAAGACACTGCAGAAAACAAGCCAAAACCTCAACTTGAGGTTTTATAAAAATACAAGCTTAAATGACTGGGAAGAAGTCAGTATGTGTTTTGCACACCAGGGCACGATCAAATTACTGTGTCAAAAAAAAGATCAGAACCAAGGAATGGAAGAGATTCATGATTAACTAGTACAAAATGCCTCAACACTAGCTTCCAATTAGAAGTGCTAAGCAAGTACTTAGGAAAAAACTACAGTTATATCAAAGAGAGAGTATTATAACCTAGTGTTATTCTCACCTAAGGATCTGCTTTGTCACAATCCTTACTTGAAGTGGAGTATCAATCAGTTTTTTAGGGGCAAGTGAGCTGGGATCAGGAACAGCACAATATTAGCTTCTACAAGCATTGCATTTACAGGAGTCAGCTCAAGTTCTTTTTTTTTTACAGTACTTGCCTTATTTTTTTAAAGAAGAAAACCAGGGATGTATTACTTCCATCTCAGAGAGCAAAACTTAAAACCTTGTTCAGTGTTCAGCACACAATATAATAGGCATACAAAAGCCTACCAAATGTAAAAGGTTTTGGTGAAATGAAGTATAGCAATCCCATGGTCTGAAGCCAAGACTACCGAAATTCTCAGGCTCTCAGGTTGCTTTTTCATTTAACTGAAGCTCAGGGGATTCTACCTTTTAAATCAGAGGTCAACTTTACCTAATACCAAGGAAACTAAAAATATTATGATGTAGCTCATGCAAATCCACCACTTGGAAATGGTTCTATTAACTTCTGAAGGTTAACTTTCTACACCTGCAAATGGCCCAAAATGAGGTTCCAGTCTTGACGTGGTTTATCGCGTGAGCAGCTCTTCTCTAGGTGACTATAGCCTGACTTCTTATAAGAAGTATAGAAAGAGGAGCATCACTTCTACTTGAAAATTACAAAATAAAGTTGCACAAAGTGGAATATTTTCTGAGCAACCTAAAAATCAAAGAGACTGGCAATGAGAACTGCTTGAAGAGGTCAGACTCAATTTCAGTGCTGCCTCAAAAGTTAGCTGTTGCTGAAGGGTTTTACTAACATCGAGCTCCAGACAGATGGATTCTCAGTTAAGTGCTATCACAGGATGTTCCACAGAATTCTGAAACACTCTGAATCTCCATCTGGCTGCTCCTAAGCATACAGCTGCCAAGATATCACACCATTTAGCCAGGAGGGTTGTGTTACTCTGCTCCTTCATTACCCTCAGCTGATGGAAGAGACTGTCAGTTATCTCCCTCTAGTTAGTGAATCAACATGCATATCTACACAGAGTGGGCAAGGAATTGAAATAATTGTTGGGAAGGCTACAGCCACCACTCATGAGATAGCATCCAGAGCCCAGAGAGAGGACTCACTGCCTGTTAAAAGGCCAGGTAATGCAATACTGGACAAAGAACTGTCATCCTAGCACAAAGGAGTCAAACATGACAAAGTATGCAAACCTCTTCAGCTCCACAATGAACAATTATATACAAGACTGACATTCGCAACACAGAAAGCAAAGAAACAGATTTCAAAGAGACACTTTACTTCAATGCAACACAAAATCAAAGAAAAAGTAGTTACAACTCAGAGTTTAACATTAGCTTGAGCCCAACTCATAGAGTCGGGAGTTGGAGCTTCAGAAAATCTCTGCCCTTTAAGTCAGACATGGCTGTTATCCACCATTCTTATTCAGAATGTCATTTTCTCATGTGAACTGATTCTTCTGTTCTAGTTTAACTCCATGTAAGACAGCACCTGTGTCCCTGCATACTCTGCTTCCCACCATGCTGCACAGACCTTTAGTATCAAGAAGGACAATCTAAGACACCAGAGGAAGTTAAAAAAATGTTAGGCTCATGATTCAAATGGAGTTGGGAAGGACACACTTAGAAAGCCAATTTTATAAGGTTGAAACTTTAAATCAAACTACTCCCTAAGAATGTTTACAAAGTCCCATGAACTTTAAAATTTCATGTGGAATTTCAACTTAGACCATATTAACATCAATGTCCATTTTACATATTCTTACATTATAATCTTTTATACATATTAACACATAGCAAATTAAGACATAGGAGGATATTTATCCTGACACTAAACTTTCAGATGTTTATAAAACATGTTGAACTAATAAGTAAGGCATGCTATGAGGCAGCTGGAAGTTTTGTAATGAGTATTTCCAAATCTGTTTCACCAAATCTTCCCACCTTCTTTAAAAGGAAATAAGCAAGACAATGAGGTACTCTTTTTCCAATAAATGGGCCAGGCTCAAAAGGACTGGAGGACAACATCTCATCTCAAGTCCCACTCCCTCAAAAAACTAGTAGTAAGAGTAAACAAGTAGTTCAGAAGTTACCCATATACACTACTGCCTAGCCACCACAAAATGCTTCACACTCCCATTTAAATAAATTCAAACCCCTAAGTATCAAAGCAATAGGCATAAATACGCAGAAGAGATTGAAACAAGCAGTCCTTAATGTAACTCAAACTTTCCCCTCTTACTGGAAAGCTTGTTAATTAGTTCCAGATAATCTCAGAAATCTTCTGAAACACAAAAAATGATTCAACAGTTCTGAATCTTGGTGAAGCTGATGACTAATGCCTTATACACAGAGAAACAAGTGAAGTTACACTTAACAAACCTTTCCCAATCAGGCAGAAAAACACCGTCAAGGTGCTGTGGATCCAAATTAGACTAGCAGCCAGTGGGAACAGGTCTAAGTAACACACTGAGGGTGTTAAATTACTGGTTAGAGAGCAAAGAGTGATCTGAAAGCTACAGAAAGTGTATGGTAATTACATCTCAAGAATTGAAAGTGACACTATAGAATATGCTAATACAAAAGTATATGCTCTAGCCAACATCAGTGAGGCTCCATCTGGAGTTGTTCAGCTTGAACAGCACACATCATATATATTAGCCATCTAGAGAGTCTGAAAGCAAAGTGTGCTCAAAGGCCTAGAAAACATGACCTACGCAAAAGGACTGCAAGAACCCATTATTATTCTCATAAAAGGTAACCCAATAAAGGTCCGAAAGTACTTACACTGCAAAAAGAGAATGCCTGTGAAGATTAGGAAGGAGATAAACCAGTAAAGCAGTAAAAAAACCCCCAACAAATACAGAAGCACAAAAACCAAGCAACCAAGCCCACTGAAATAAAGGAAATCTTTGATGCTAGAGAACATGAATTCCTCAAATGAACACCCTGGCCAAAATAATGAACCTCCAAACCCTTTAGAAAGGTTTGATGTTTAATAAAAAAAAAACCCCAGCTCCCAAACTACCCTAAGCTGATCCTGCACATGATCAAGGATTTTATTTGCTTTGTTATTGTAAGATTAACAGACATTTTTAGTAAAGTAATAATCCAGTCTTGCTTAAAATTTCTGTTAGCCAATATGACACACATGCTGAAGGACTTTATGACAAGTTTTAATTTCAGGAACTTACTTGCAACATTCCATCTCATACATTTATACTACTTGCTCTAGCATGACCATTGGTCTCACCCAGACCTCACTACTGTGAGAAGACTTCAGAATACATTGCTGTTACAAGTCTCATTCCCAGTCCCCTTCATAGAAACCTACTGTTTCTTCAACTTGTTTAAGACTATCCTCCGCTTGCTTTGCAAATCAAGAAACCAACCCAGTTATACATGAAGGAAATAAGGAAAACACAAAATAGAACTTAACACTGATGGTATCTAGAATGGCAAATCCATTTCATTTTTAATGCTCAGTAACTTGAAATACATTACGAAACAGCACTCGTGCTTTCAGCTAACACAGAGCACTTTCAGATACTTTTTTCACCCTCGGGTCAACTTGCATTTAGTTTAACTTGAATATTGCAACTTGTTAAAATAAATAGCTACTTTCTTATCAAACATATTTCTCATTCCCTCTATTTGTATCCTTTAGTTACTTTTTTTCAGTAAAGATTCTCCTCTACATCTGAAGGACAGCCAGCTCACAGCAGGTGACCAGTCTCCTCTGTGACTTACTTTTTTTTTTTGTTCTGATCCACAAGCAGATCTTCATCTTTTGTCATGTGTTTTGTAAAAAGCTTTTAACTCTTTGAAGTTGTATATATAACTCCCCATTAAATCTCTGTTAGCCTCAGTTTGTCCTCAGCTGAGTCACTGTGGCATCCTCAAATCACTCATTACAAACAAGCTTTATTTTCAGCAACAAGTAAGATTTGGGAGAAGCAGCAGCCTTCAGCTTTGAGATAAGTAACTCATTCTGAGCGTGTTCAATAATAAGTTGAGTTATAACCTTATGCTTAGACATAACTCTAATGTTGCTTGCTTAAAATTTATTTTAAAAGCTCAATCTCTTCATTTATTTGCAGGGCTGTGAGTTCAAGGTGATGAAAGAAATTCCATTCAGGAGATATACCTAATCACATAGTTTTAGTCAGTTTGCTTCAGCTTTTCTGACTTCTATATATAAACTGCCCCTCATGATACAGACAATGTCACACATTACACAAAAATTCCTTCCTGGAATCACTAGACATCAGTTTACTCTTAAAAAGTTTCAATTCTAGTATTGAGTTCAGAGCTAAGAAATTTCAAAGCTGACTTTACTACACGTAAAATTCAAAGAGGATGCCAATACAACGTTGTGACAAGGACATCCTTCCCAACAGTGCACTGCCTAGTTCAGACTTTGCACAGGCAGTTCCTTCAAACCAGACCTCTGGCAAAGCTCACAGAACTGACCATCACATACTCAAGGCCTTCTTTGCAACTATACAAATATTATATATTTAGAATAATTCATACACAAAGTTTAATATTCTTCTCCACAAAGGATGCCTCATGGCCATCACTTCACATCTACACTTCAGCTTGCTTAACTATTCAATCCCTCAGTTTCTTAAGGTACTTCAAAACTCTGTAACTCATCTTCATTCCAATTTTCTATCAGTAACCAGTAGTTATATATAATTAAGGCACCTCATACTCCAGGAAATGCAGTAGACAAGATCTGACTATCCTCCAGCACCACCTACTATAGCTTCCACCACATGAATTCTTCCAGAAAAACTTCCCAGACCACGGTGACTGCTAAACAGTCTGGTCAGAAAAATACCCTGCCACTTCCAGACTCCAGACCTCTGCATTCCTTATTTAGAAAAGCAATTTAATGCTATTATGATATCCACTTTTTCAATTTTTTTTTTTTATTTTTTTAGGGGAAGAGAAACTGGGGGTGAGGGATTGAGCACTAAATATCACAACAGTCTAAAGAGTTACTGCCCATCACTTCTGCCTCATTTCAAAATGTGGAACTTACCAGTGACATAGCAGCATATTCTGTTCCACCTAGCCACAAACTTGAAAATATGTGGGCTGGTGCTCCCAATGCCAAACCAGTCCAAAAAACAGCTTTCCTTCCAAGTTAAATGGCTGTTGTTTCAATGCTACCATATAATAAACTTCCCATTTCACAGAGTAATGAAAGAAAAAAAACCAAACAACAAAAACCACAAAACCAACAAAAAACAACAATGCAACTCAATCAGAACCCAAAAATACAATACAAAGTGTTCAGTATAGGACTGTTGTTGCTGCTGTGTGCTCTCTTTCATTATAAAGTAGCAAGGCACTTTTCTGCTACACAGCAGTATTTACATAAACTGCCATCCTAACCATGAGGGTAACTATAGTGTGCATCTTGCTAGATTACCTAAAAAGCTCATGTCTATCCCAATCTAAATTATGAGCATTATTAAGATATTCTTGACTTAATCACTGTGACTTCATTTATCAGACTGAAGCATTCAAACTCAAGTCACAGGGATCGCTATTCATCAGTACCAGCCTGTAGAGGGGAGGGGAAAAACCCAACCAAACTTCCACAAAAATCCTGTGATATCTCCAAAGTTTTCAACAGGTCATGTCAAACACAGATGTAAGCTACAGTGATCATTTCCAACCAGCTCACCTAGCAATTACCACAAACACAAGTGAACTCCTAGGCGCAGGTTTCTTCACAGTGCATTTATCATTGGCAAAGTCAAACACGCTCTAATATTGATGTAGAGCATAATGACTTCATGTAGGTAAAGAGGCAAGGGACCTCAAGAGGCCACTCAGTCCTGCTCAAAATGGATCCAGTTATATCAGACTGCTTGAAGATTCATCCCATCAAGTTTGGAATATTACCGCAGGACACTGATTGCTCAAATATTTTGGGCACTTTCTCCCTCACAGAGAAGTTTTACTTCCTTACATTGGCTCAGGATTTCTCACACTCCAACTTATTCCTATTCCCTTGTGTGGGGCACCTCTGAAGAAAGTGTCAATCTATGTTCTTGATACGTTCTCATCAGGCAGAAAGTAAGGGCTCCTTTCCTGCAGCTTTCCCTCCTCCAGGCTGATTAGGTCCAGCTTTTGCAGCCTCTGCTCACACATCCTGTGCTCCAGTCAACACAGTGACCCACTTCTGGGCTTGCTCTGGTAGGTCATTGTCGCCCTAGTACCATGAGCTACAAACCACAGTGCTTCAGTGACGAAGAGAGGTAAAGGATCCCTTCCCTCAAGGCTGCTTAGCAGCGCCCAGGATTGAGGTCTCCTTTCCTTGCTGTGGGGACAAACTGCTGATACTGCTCAATTTCACCAGGGCTCTGTACCTGTGCCTGCCAAGCTGCCTTCCAGCCCCTTAACTCCATTCAACAGCATAGGCTGGGGTTTATCCCAGTCCAGACATTGGACTTAAAAATTGCAGAATTGTTTGGGCTGGAAAAGACCTTTAAGATCACCGAGTCCAACCATCAAGCTAAGACTGCCAAGTCCACCACTAAACTAAGTGCCACATCTATACATGCCAAGTGATAGCACTCAGTATGATCTGCTCCATAACCTTCCCTGGCACTGAGGTCAGACTGACAGGCTTGTAGTCCCCTCAATCCTCCTTCCAGACCCTCTTGTAGCTGGACATCATATTTGAGTGAAATAGAACCAGGACTGCTGGTAAATTATTCAAAGTGGCTTGGTGAGCACTTCTGACAGCTTTTTCAGTAGTCTTGGGTGGTTGCCATCTGGCCCCATAGTTTTGTGTGTGTGTCAGAGTGGCACAGCAGGTCACTGACCATTTATCCTTGGATTATGGGGGCTTCATCCTGCTCTCCATCCCTGTCTTCCAAGATCAGAGGTCTGGGTACCCAGAGAACAACTAGTCTTAACATTAAATACTGAGGAAAAAACATTATGTACCTCATCCTTTGTCACTGTCTCACCCCACATTCAATAAAGGGTGGAGATATTCCTTAGCCCTACTTTTGTTGCTTGTGTATTTGTATAAACAGTTTTTACTTTCTCTTACAGCAGTAGCTGGATTAAGTTCCAGTAGGGCTTTGGATCTTCTAATTTTCCACCTGCAAACAGCACATCCTTGTAGTCCTCCTGAGTTGCCCACCCCTTCTCCCAAAGCTCATGAACTCTCCTTTACCTGAATTCCAGCTCTCTGTTTAGCCATGCTAGTCTAGCTCCAAGCATTCTAGGCACTCTTCCTCACCTTGCCAGCCTGCCTTTCCTGAAAGGTACAAATCCAGCTAATTGCATGACTCCAGTCATGCAAGCTATTCCACAACATTGCTAGAATCCCAATGAGATCCTAAGTCTGCAATTGTGCTCATTTGTGCTGCCTTCAGAATGGAAGGGATAAAAACAATTTCCATCATATCCCCCTTGGACACTTGTTGATTGCTCCTTGCATCTTTGCTTCTCTTCTGATTAGAAAAAAATCAGAGGCCATCTCAACATGCATAGTTTAAAACCCTCCTTACAAACTAGCAACGCTTTTGGAAAAGAACCCTCCACCCTATTTCATCAGACACATCTTGCCTCTGATTCAGTAGCCCTTGTTCCTCAGGGAAAATTCAGTGACTAGAGAAGTCATATTAATTAATACCTGATCTTTCATGCATTTCACTGTATTTACACCAGGCAGCACAGGGAAGCTGCAATGGTCAGCCAGAATCTACATATTAATTACAACACTGCACAGCACACATGCTGAAATGACAGTAAACCCAGCTGGCTAGGAGAAGCAATGAAGATATAAATTAAGAATTAGCATATTTCTGTGCCTGTATTACAGACTTGTGCAGTGCTATATCTACTTCATTGTTTTGTTATTCAGTAACTTAATTTTCCATCAGTATACACTTTCTGTTCTTCCAATACTACACTGCACTTCTCAGACTCCACCTCTCCATTCATTATCAAGGCAAACTTAAGTTGACTCAGAGAGCCAATTAACTGACAATTTCTGAATTTCACAATTACTGTTCAACTTTATGTTCAGACATAAGGTCTAATAAAAACACAATCACATTCAAGCTACATGTCCTAGAACTACACTATATTTTACCTACTTAGAGGTAGTGGTGGAAAGGAGGATTTCTGAACTGTTCAGTTCAGATGAATGAAGCCAATGAAGTCAGAGTACACAGGTTGCTTTCCTTTGTCTTAGTTCATCCAGAATAAACACAACGCAGTTCAAAAAATCAACAACCTCCCCACCACCAATTAACTCTGACACCACCAGAAATGCTGGCTGGTTTGGACAAGCCAAAACTATCAATATTTAAAGGGATGCCACACTGAAAAGCAAGGTCTATGAAACTCCTAACCTAACCAAGAAGTTTTAAGCACAAACCTCCTGACTTGGGATAACTTAAAACAAACAAATCACCACAAAAACCAACTATCTAGGGGATTTCAGCCATTTTGGGGAGAACAAGGCAAATGAAAAAATACTGTTGTATTAACATCTTTGTCTTTAGTAGAACATAACATTTACATAGGAACAACAAAGCAAAAGTTCATGTCACACAGAACTGAATATCACTTCAACTTTAAATGGAGAAAGGGACACAGCAGAATCACAGAGATTGCCCACTGCATTTAGTGTTATGAGTGTTCATGGTCCACATAACTACCAAAAACATATGTACAAGCAAAGTTTCTGAATTGCTTTAAATAAATACTCTTTTGGGTTCTGGGGAGTTTCTCTTCCAACTTTTCTGTGAAATAAGTTAAGTAGTACCTGAAATTCTAAGCATTCAGTAACAGCTGTAAACATGCAGCATTCCCTGTCCCTCACACTGTACTTCCTACACTGAAACCAGAAAGCCCTTAAAAACTGGTCAGGAACTGACTCACGTGTGATGTCCTTCTAGAGGAAGGAACAAGATCTTAAATCCCTAGGAAAGCCTTGTCTGCCTTAAGCAAACCACTCCTTCACTTTTTGTATGTTGTCTTTTCACACACCACCTACTCTGGGGAGAACTGAGGTCTGCAGGAAGAGAAGGGAGGTTGTACTTTGCACTATGTAAAAAGGGAGACTGTACTTTGAACTATGTAAAGTTGCAAATAACTTCAGAAGGACAGCTAAATATTAACTTCACAATTTCAATTATCTGTAAAGTTTTAGTGTTATGTGCCAATAACGAACAACTGTGGTCATACAACAAAATATAAACCAAACTTATTTTGTCAGGAGCAGCAAATCTCAGCTGTCCATAAAATCTGATGAGTTACCAGTTGCACTACAAAGTTATGGGATGTCTGCTGCCCCCTGCATTGCTGACACTGCTGGCTTTTTTTTTTTTTTAGCTCTTAAGGCCAGCTCGCTGCAGGTCATTCCAGAAAGTTAACCCTTTTTTGTCCAGGAACTGCATCATGACAGTAAGTCTAGGGAATGCTGTTTAATAGCTGCTCAATTTACTGCTAAGCTACAGAATGTCAGTGTGAGACATACTGAATCATTCAGTATGTCTCACACTGTCACCCAGCTCTGTGCTGTATGGGATTGGTCTTACTGGCTACTTACTGAAGCAGCAGAAAAGATGTAGCCAGATCTTTATTTAACAGATTCTCTAACAGATATAACTTAAATTAGGAAGCAACAATAAGATCCAATTTTGAAGTAAGTTTTTAGCAGTCAAAGTGATTAACAGAAAAAGCTTGTTTCAGACTTTACTTTGACATTTTTATCTAAACAGAAGACTTCCAACTACTTCTACTTTTCTTCCAGGGCTAGCAACTATAGTATACTAGCTCCTGCCTGCCCATGCACACTATGAGGCTCATTTAGACTGAAAGGGACTTCTGGAGGTTATCCAATCCCACCCTCAACTGAAAGCGGGCCAACTTTGAAGTCAGATCAAATTGCTCAGGGGTCATACCATAGCCAGGTTCTGAATATTTTCAGGGACAGAGATTCCACAACCTGTTTCAGTGCTTCATTCTCTGTGTGGGAAAACATACTGCTAACATATTATAGCAATTTCCCTTGTTGTAGCTTGTGTCTGCTGCCTCTTAGTCTTTCCCAGTGCATAGCTAAGGAGAGTCCGTCTTCATTTTTCCTCTCACTGCCTATTAAAAAGTGTCAGCAGCAATTAGGATGCCCCACTTCAGACATTTCTCAAAGCTGAACAAACTCACTTCTCCAGCCTTCTTCATACATCATGTGATGACTCCCTATTTTAGTGGCCTTTCACAGGCCCCTCAGCACCAGCCTCATACTTGGGAGCACAAAACTCTGCATGGTACTTTTGATGCAATCTCACAAGCTCCAAATAGTAGAGGTCCAAATTGCTTCTTTTAACTGGCTGACCATGCCCAGTGTGCTCTTTATCTTTTGCACCACAAAGGCACATACTGTCCCAAAAAGACTCTTATGTCTCCTGTAAAGGTACTTGTCACTAGTCTGCACTACATCTCTGCTGCTGCAGGGGTCATCGGCCGCCCCCCCCAAAAGAGACTTGGCTTGATGCTTGCTTTTGAAATTCACAAGGCTTCTGACCTGTAGACATCCCATTTAATTAGCCTCAGTCTCCAGCAGATGAATTGACCCTCACAGTCACCCACAGTATCCACAAACTTGCTTTAAGTGCCTTACAACCTGGAAGAAAGGTCAGAACTTGACGAACTGCCCCTGCACTGGTGCCACCACTGACAAGCCTCCAAGTGGACTCCATACAGGTGATCAGAACCTTCTGAGTTCAGCAGGACACACAAGTTTTCACCGATCTAATAATCCACTTCCCAAAACATATCTCATCAGTTTGGTTACAAGGAAATATTAGGAAATCCTATTGAAAGCCCCTTAAGGTTAATAACACTCAGTGTTCTTCCTCTGCCCAGTATCTTATGCACTTACAGCAATCAATTCAGGACCTACCTCTTTTCACAGCAGTCTCAGATTGTGGAGACACCACCATAACTGCTCTTCCTCACTTCAGTTTTCACCTATTTGAAGCCACATCAATTTATTATTTATACCTAAGCCATGTCCCTTGAGACTCAGAATACACAGCTGTAGAGTAGTTCTAAAAATGCATCACAGAAAAAACTTTCACTAACAGTTCTATAGCGTCACACACTCCTCACCCCTTTCTGTAAGGTAAAACACTCTCTGCAGAATCATTTAAAGATTTCCATGAAGCTTACACAGATCTATTTCTCCACAAAAGATTACACTCTTGATTTATCCGGAGGTAGCATAAGTTATTAAATATTCAGGTGGAAACACTGATGCATCAATAGTGATAATCTGGTTATAGTAAAAAACCTTACTATTTTACAGCTGTTGAACTTAACTGTTATACATATAGAATCATAGAATGGTTTGGGTTGGAAGAGACCTTAAAGATTGGAACTAGACCATATTAGCTACATGCCTGAACTACCTCTGATACCTCAAACAGCTACAGAGAACTTTGTATGCTTCTTCCTATAGACCCCATCATGGATAAATTACTATATTACACTTGCTATTTACCAGAGGTAGATTATTTTATGCTACCTCAGCTACCTCAGCAACACATTGAAACTTTCAACAGGATGCATTTAAATTTCCCAAAAAGTGATTAATGGCATGGTCACAACTATCAATTTCTCATAGTTGATTACTTTAGAACTACAGTGTCTTTTTAAATGATACAGTGCCTTAATGAAGTCATAATAACATTACTTCTGTTTCAAGAAAGTTTATCTGTTGAACTCAACAGAGTTGCTCAACAGACCATTGAAGTGTTTAAAACACAGGAATAGCAGCACTGGTGAAGGGCTGAGAAGTGGGTTCTTATAATGCAATTATCAATCTTTACAAATACATTAAAAAGTTATATTAAACTTAACATCTCTTGACTTCGCTTCTCCAAATGTTAGCAACCAACCTTAGCAGAGTTAGCTATTCATTGTGGCAAGGGCCAACAGATGTTGGAGGAATTAAAGGAATTTGGGGAAAGAAATTACCCCCAAGTTATATATGAGTCAGAAGTCTTGCTCCCTAAGTTGATCTGTTGCTATGAAGAAGTTACATGGTATTTGATGTAATTTAACTTATACTTAATTAAAGTTACTATTTTTCTACCAAATTATATACACTGAAATTAAGTTACCCATCTTAGACATGATGTCAACTTATTCATATTCTTTCTCCACCATCTCTTCATCCAATAGGCTGGTTTTGGTTATGCTTGTCCCAGCATGAATTAGTTTTCAGCTTATACCAATACACCACATGCAGCATGGGTGGTATTTCAAGTTAAAAAAAGCAACAGAAGTGGGCAAAGGATGCCCACACAATACAGGAGTAAGAAAAAATTAAATCCAACACTAATCTGTAATCTTCTAACTGAGGGGCTAATAAAAATAATAAATCCAAAAGTAACAAATAAATTAATCAAGCTAGCTCAGTTGTTTTTTTTTTTTCCACTCATCTGTACACGTATCGGCTATGGAGACCTGCTTGACTAGTCTTTATTCATCTTTAGCAGGAGATTGCCATTTGAATGACTCCAAATTTGCACATGCCACTGCATTACACTGATAGCACTAGCATCTGCCAAGTATTCAAAACAACAGTCACTTTTGGAAAACATTCTGCTCTGTACCAACTAATCCCAGGACTAGTTTAAGAGCTATAATGTAATACAAACCTTGACTAATGGAAAGGGGAAAACAATGAATCCCTGCAGACATATAACGTTATCTTAAATGCCAGATAATGAAAATCTGATGTAGGAAGGGGGTTGGGGAAGGGAAATGGGCAAGAGCTGTCTACTGCTGCAGATAATCTTAGTATCCCTGTCAACCCAAGAGTTACACACAACTAGCCTTCACACAGAGTAAGATGGATGCTATTTTACCCTATTAAAAAATAAAAATTGCTTTTACTCCTGTACACTACTTGAAAAACAACTGAGAAGAAGCAAAATACTGAACAAAAGAACGCAGTTATGGTAAAAGAGGATTGTCTGGAAGCTTGTTACTGCTTTTTATTACCTGAATGAAAAATGACCCTCTTGATAACACACTAAACTTTACCTATCCTTACCTTCCCATACACTTGGAAGAAACAAGGTAAAAGGATAGAGGACATCAACAGAAGATTTAAGATCTTCAAGCTTTTTTCATTCCTGCTGTTAATTTTCTTCTATTGCTAACTTATGGACAGAAAGACCAATTTTTGGGTTCACATTTGAAACAGTCCAAAGTCTGAAAGTCAATTACTTGAAAAGTAACTCCTGAAGCATTCATGTATTGGATAACACAAAAAAAGTTGGTTTGGTGTTTTCACCATGACCTGAAAGTTGTGCTACATCTTGAAGCTCTTCATCACCAGCTTATGTACTTAGCTGTGTAATAATCAATCATGGGCCAGCTTTTCTAGAATCAATGAAAACATTGTCCATGAGCCCCCCTCTGGAGCCTCACTCACATACCTCCCCCTCCTTTTCATGCACTGTTTTACACCTTCACCATCCAGGACTTCCAGTGGAGTAAGACAAGCTTTCACTCAACAACTTTATCATCTCTTGCAAGACAGGGACAGAAACACATTAATTACTTCCCCTGACATAGCCTTTACTGCACATGTCACTCCTTGTTTGCTTCTCATATATTTCCTTGCATTTTTCCACATTCATTTTTCACATTCCCACCTTTTCTTTTTTAGGTCTTCTTAGGATTTCTTCTCATACTCAGCTGATACTCTTTTCTAGGCAATCCTTCTGCTTTCTAATCAGGAATAAAGAATAATACTAATGACCCCTTTACCTTTAACAAGAAAGATTGATCAACCTATTTCATACCCAATCAAAGAGTCATCATCTCCATCCCCTCAATAAAAATACATTACTGCATTTCAGATACCTATGAACTCTGAGGCACTGAATACAACTGCCCTTCAAACAAGTACTACTCAAAAATCTTGTTTTAGACAGACTAACCCTACCAAAAACAACCATAGAAACACAAAGAGTTTTTGTTAAAGGTACCTTTAAAGACCATACATACCTCTACCTCTAACAACCAAAAAACCCAAGAACACATGGCATACCAAAATAATAATAATTAAGTAACTACACCTATGCCTATTTTTCACTTAGCAAATCTGGCCACTCACTTCCAACTATCAGCTGCCTTAGAAAATCCCTGGCAGAAACTTCTGCATAACAATCCACATACCAATCAAAAGTCATCAGGGAAAAAAAAAACAAAACAAACCAACCAACTGAAGTTCCAATAATCCTCATTCAATACAACATATTGATTCAAAGCTGGAAACAAGAAGTACAGACACAAACAGTGCTAAAGTAATCTGCCATAACAGAGCCACGTAAGAGGTAGAGTATGGGGCCTCCAAAGCAAGCAGACAACACACACAATCTCAGCACTCTCACTTCTGTGCACACATATCCAAGCAGACTGCAGCTGTACCTTCTGATAAAGAGCTGTTTGGACAAAGCTGAATTCAGCCATACAACAGCAGGGCAGGCCACCTCCACAGCAACAAGCTGGTGTAACACCAGATGCAAAGATTATTGCTCTTCAACAGATAACCAAGTCAGCACTAAAAATGCACAACATTTACCAACAACACCCCAGATACCTGGCACCTAGCAAGATTATCTTCTGTGTACCAGATCTTATTTTTCTCTTACCTTGATTTCATTCACTCCAGATTTTGTTTCTACAAATTAAAATCCAGACTTTTGATGCTACAGTTTCCAACTTATTTTTCCTTTGAGCTCCATAAATGCTCCACTCACCAGCCCCACACACTGCTTTCTGAAACAACACACTCCCAACTCATTTTCCTGTCTTACATCAGATGCAATTTACATCAGATTATGCTTACCTTAAAAGCTCTACTACCAGCACCTGAAGGGTAATCAACTGGTACAGGTGCTCTATAAAGGTTACATATTTTTGCTTCTCCGGCTACAGAACAGTCCTTTGTTTCTCAATATCACCCCGTCAGCAATACTACATAAAAGGGATCAGAAAGAAACAACCCAGATTTGACCATATTTCTAAACAGGATACTTGACCCTCTAATCTCGTAAAAAGTAATCCTGCTCGAGATACATTTTGTTCACTATCAAACAGTACCCATATTCCATGACATAAAATTAAGTTGTTTGAGAAGGCAAGAGAGAAACACTGTTTAAATCAAGTAACTGTTCAACTTTTATGTAGTAGCACAAGTGGCTAAAAACCTATCACAATTCTTTTACGCTACTCCAAGCATTCAGATCCTAACTCAAATAACATTGTACTTCATTTCCATATATATGGGAGTTCTTGCACACCAAAAGCATCACAGTGTAACAGTAACATTGAAAATTACAGACTTACCACAATGAAACAGCTAAGAATTCCTTCAAAAGATTACACCTCATATTCCAACAAGTTATCTTCACATACAGGCTGGACAAATTTCTGGCAACTTTTAAAATATTATTTGTTAATTATCAAACAATCCAGATTTAAACTCTCCTATCCGTAGCTCTTACCAGTGCAGCTGCTATGTTTCTTCACAGCAGTCTCATATACTGCCCAAACTACTACGCGGTTCTACCACTATTTCATTCCAACTTTTCAAATACCTTCTACAGCATTCCTATTCCTTCTTTCACTGCTATCATATTGCTTCACCAAACACCTGTTCAAATGGGCATTTATTTCCATATCATTTTTGAAAAATAAATGCATATTTAGACATTGATTCCTAAACTATTAACATAACATTTAATATACAATGAGGAAAAAACACATTCTGTTGTCTTTCTGATTACTCTACTACACCTTCCAATTTCCAAATTTGTAACCTGCTTTGCTTGACATTCTAATTTGCCATGACTTAACCTGAAAAATTAGTAAAAAACGTTTCTAGTCAGATTATTCTTGTCAATAATTACTTGGGAATTTTCTTTTTTATTATTATTTTTTAGATATGAGACACTGCACACTTATATTATCTACACCTTTATAACCCAATCCTTTCAGCTCTTTTACCAGTCTGGAGTTCTGTATTCCAGGCTCCTTTTATTAAAAAACAAAAACAAAACAAAAACAAACAAACAAACAAAAAGTTGGGAAGACACAGTATACTACTTTGCCTAGCCTTACTGGGAAGCTTAACATAACCAGCAATTTAAATGAAAAAAAAAAAAATTATTTCTTCAAAAAAATACCTGAAAAATGCATCTTGTACATCTTTCTATTCACCTCACTTTACTGCTTATTTTTAATTCATGCTTACATCAAAAAAAATTGCAAAAAACTTTTCACTGTGTGCAAACTAACAAGGCATTGGAATGATGAGGAATTCATTATTTAGTAGCACACAGGTCTTCATTTACAGCATAGCTTAAAAATATTTGCTGCAATGCAAAATAAGTTACCTTATGGATTAAAAGTTATGATGATGCTTCTTATGGATGCCATACATGTCCCCTAGTTCAAGGTTACACTGGTTTGATCATGTAAGTTTAGTACGCACTTCATTGCATCGCACACTGACTGGGAACTGGGAGAAGTACTTGTGCATATAACCTGAAGCCTTGCTTTTGTAAAAGTAGCAGCATTTATTAAAGCAGGTCTATTTTTAATGAAAAATAGAAAAAGTTGCTGTTATTTCAGATGCCTGATATATTTTCTCTTTTCCCCTTCATTTTTTTGGTGTGAGTGTTGAGAGGTTTTTGGAATGTTTCTCTGAGGAATTACAGCTCAAATAAATCATTGTTTCTAACCATCAATTGAAATGACTGGACAAAAACTGATTTAGCTTTGTAGTGATTTTATTCTATTAGGGTTAGCATTTTCTGCGGTACCATTTTCAAATCTTCCTTTTTCTAGCATTATCAGAATTGGCTGAGTAGCAGGACAAAAGGCAACGAAAAGTAATAAGCAGTTTTGAGCTCAAACAACATGTAAATATGCTCAAAACATATTTAAGAGCTCTTAAGAGCCACAACAATAATATTTTTCCTTCAGAGTCTTACGTTACAGTTACAGAAGCAATGAAAACAACTGGGAAATTTCAAGGTGAAAAGAAAACTAAAACTTAAGATATTGACAAAAAAACTCTTCCCCTGCTGATTACCTCCAAGTCCAAAAGTCTGTAGCAGTTAAGTTTTCCCTTTTATCCAGAGATTATACTTCAAAACTTTGTGCTTGAAGAACAAAATTATATCAACACAGCATTGCCACTTCTGGCGGATGTTCTGAAGTGTTATCAATCAAGTTCACTTATGTAAAAAAAAAAGAATCTGGGAAGACTGTCATCCGAATTACACTCTTAAAGACTAAAATGGTTGAGTCGCTGTATGACACTAGGCACAGATGCTCTTAGCTTCATTGTTACTATTAACTTCACATTTAGATGTAAAAATAGCTTGTCAAGGTTACTGTCAAGTCCGCAACTTCTTTAATTGCAAAAGAGCAGAAATAACCCTGAACAAAGAAGGGAGAAAAGTGCTAGTGCAAAAAGTTTGCCAACCACATGAAAACTAAGTCTTCAAGCCCTAAAGTTTGAAATGTGATGCCTTCTCAATATTTACAAACTTAGTAACAATCATCATTTTTGAAAGCTACATCATTGCCAGAGGGGGGAGACTATTACATGCACGAGCACAATCCTAGAGCGCCTCAACTCCCTCCCTGAGAAAGCATTTCTCAAATACTACACAACTGTTCTACGGCGGCATGGCTCGTTCCTGGGTATTTTTATCACATGAACCTCCAGAGATTACCTCCTCTAACTTGTTCCTCCTTCGTTAAAGAGGGAAGGGACACAGCGTCTCCTATAATAAAATACCCTTGCCAACTATTCATTGCTGCATTGGGAATACAATGGCAGGATGAGGGTTTTTGATTTGCTCTTGTCCAAGCCTACTTTTATCCCCTCTCATCTTTCACTGCTGTAAAAAAAAAAAAAGAAAAAAAAAAAAAAAAAAGAAAAAGACACTACGCATCCTACACCGCATGCAGTACAACATAAAAAAAAATAAAGATATTCCTGCTCCGTTTCCAACTGCTACGTCGTTTGTTTGTTCCCCACAGGAGGATGAACGGGAAGGGGGAGTCGGTGATGGCATTTTCCTGTGGGTGGTCACGCCAAGCCCGGCGGGGCCCCGCACCGCAGTGCCCCCGGCAGCAGCTTCTCAGGATGCGGGTGATGTAGAGCAAGCACACGATCCCACCTCAGCAGCAGCGGCGAGCGACCCAACACCGAAACCAGCACGGGTTTCACCCTCAGTGAGAGGGAACAACGACACCAGCTCACACCGCCGGAGGCAAAGCGCGTACTATAATCCCCCCAGTCGCACCCGGCTAATATCAAGATCCTTCTGTCCTTCCTACAGGATAGGGAAGGAGAAGGGGGGGAAGCATCCGTGAATTCCCGCAAACAAGCGAAATGCCGCCGCTCAGGACGGGAATTACAGGGGATAACCTGCCGCCCGCCGGGGGAAGCCCCAGCCACGGAGAATAAACTTCCCCTGCTGCCCCACCTGGGCCGCGGCCGTCTGAGCCCGACCGCCAGGGAACTTTGGCCTCCCGGGACACCCGCTCTCCCGCCGGCGGCCGCAGTGGATGTTCCCGGGGGAAAGAGTCCGTAGGTCTCCTCGGTGCGGGCACCAGTCCGGACCCCGCCTCACAGCCCTCCCTCCTCCACCATCCCGGCCACGTCCCGCGCGGTTCCCCCCGCGCAGGGCGTCCGGCAGCCCTCACCACCCCTCCCAGCCGCCGGGCGCCACACAAAGTTTCCCTCAACTCGGCCGCGTCCCCCGGCGCTGCCGGGGCTCGGGTTTCTCTCCTCCTCTTCCTCCACCCGCCCCCTCGCCCGTCCGCCAAGGGGAAAAGTTCCACTTACTGCAGCAGAAACGAGAGAAAACCAGCCCCAGCAGCCCCAGCCCCGGCCCGGGAGGCACCGCCGAACGCAGCAGCCGCCGCCGCCGCTGCCACCACCGGGGGGAGGCAACGCCACCAGCCGCTAGGAAAAGTTCCCGGCGGGAGGGAGGAGGCGGCGAACGAGGGAAAACAGCAGCAGCCTCCGCAGCGGCTCCAGCCCCTGCCATGCTCCGGGCTCGGCTCGCAGTCGCCGCCGCTACGACGCCCGGTCAGTCCCGCCCGGTCCCGCTGCCCGCGCCGCCGGCACCTCCCCACACGGTGCCTGTGTCACTAAGCGGGGCGGGGCGCGCCGCTCCCGCCCTCTCGGAGCGGGCTGCACCACCCGCCGCAGGGAGGGGTGCCGGGGGAAGGCGGGACACGTGTGCCGGGCGCCTCCACCGCGACCCCCACCACCTCCCCCCCGCCTCGGAGCGAGTCGCCTCGCCCCGGCCTTTCCCGTCCCGCTCTGTGGGACTCGTAGACGCGCCCCCGGCATCGGGGGTTCCCGTTGGTATCAAGGACGCCACGGGAGGCTGGTGGGAGGGGGCGTCACGGTGTCCTCCCCCGGAGGGCTGTTGGTATATCCCGCCCCGCCCCTCCCACCACCGCCCGACCGCGGTCGGGGGCTCCTGGCCGGACTGGGCGCCCGAGCCCCGCTACCGCCGCTGCCCCTCAGGCTCCTGCCGCCGCCGGGGCGCGGTGGGGTGGCCTGGGTGGCCACTGCCCCGCGGGCTGGGGACCAGCCAGCAGCGCTCGCCCCGGGCGGGGAGCGTCAGGGGACCCGCCGCAGCCCTCTCTGCCAGGCGCCGGGCACGGGCATTCCGGGGAGCCAGGAGGTCCGCCCAGGGCCACTGCTGTACGGCCGTGGGGAGCCGGGCCGGTTCCTTCTCGGCGGGGGCGGCTGGCCGCTGGGCTGGGACCCCGAGCTGGGGCCTCTGACCGCGGGCGTGCAGCTCGTGCCTCGTGGTTTTGCCAACAATAAACTTTACCGACGTTGTCCTCGCGTCGCTTACGCTGCCCTTGGCAGAGCCCCGTGCGGGGCGCGCGGTGTGTGCCGGGCAGCGAGGGGCCGGGCAGGGGCGCCGCTACCACAGCACCTCACGACGGGGCTTGTGCCGGCACTCGGGGAGCGTGGAGGGCACGGCTCCGAGGCGGTGCCGAGCCCGCGAGAGATGGCAGGATTCGAAGGTCTGAAACCAAGGGAGCAGAACGAGCCCTGTGCAGAGCTCACGGAGAAATACCAAATACGGCCTTGTGCAGCCCTCGCAGAGGGGCCGGCAGGGGTCCAGGGGCAGCAGGCAGCGCTTCTGTCACGCTAATGCCTGCAGGGATTCTTGGCTGTGGCACAGCACATAGCTTTGCTCTGGGAAACGCTGCCACCGACGTTGGCAGAGCTGCCCCGCAGAGAGCGATTGTGCCCCAGCCACGGGCGGAGATCAATGCTCCCAGTGTTGTCAGGGCAAACTGACCGCTCGAGGTGAAGAGGGAATTCCTGCCTCTGCCCAAGGTCCCAGGAGTCCAGCTAAGGGCTGTCTCAGAATTGGAGCAGTCTGTAACCAGGTCACAAAACTAAAGGTGACTTTTTTTAAGAAATGCAGTTTCTCTGCTGCATCTCGGCGCTGATCATCAGTTTTGTGGGTACAGTGTCGATGTATCCCCAGATGAAACTTTTCAACAGCAAAATACAGAAGCGTAAAAGAAGTGGCTGGAGAGTCTTGCCTCTTTACAGCCTAGGTGTGCTTTTTGATTTCGGATGTACTATCCTTGCAAAACCTCAAGGAAAATACTGAATAGCTATAAATACCATACTTGCTGCTGAAACATCTGTGGCAAGCGGGTTTCACATAAGCAGCACATATTCCCAAAAATAGTGTAATATTTGCTGATGTCTTTAGACAGTGGACATGAAGAGCAGTTTCTCTCAAGGGTATGTGTGGTTAAGTTTATCAAATGCTCACAATAGTATGTTCATTCAGTCTTCAGGCACAGTTTGCCAATTGACTGGCCTCATTAATTTGTAACTGTGAAACAAAACAGAATTCAGGAGAAGAGTTACTACAAGCAAATTGCTGGCTATGATGAATGTTGGACATTCCTCAACATTTTGCTGTGAAAACCAATGTAACTGAAAGGACTCGAAGTTTTATGAAATCAATGTAATTTTGCCAGTCTAATCTTCAGCTAGTGCAAAACTGTTATTCTGATTAGCAGTAGGGATGTGGGGTTGCTTGGCTGGTACACAGGATGCTGTCCAAAGGTTCCTAGACATGTTCATATGGCAAACCTTTTTGTTTAAAAGAGGGTTTCTCACTGCTGATACTTTTGATGCCTGGTGCTTTACTCTGCTGTTAGACTCTGCCTTTTGATTCCATGGTAACCAATGTATTCCCCCATGCCAATAAACCTGGATAAATATAATACTGAATTAATCATTAGAGACCCATTTTATTTATGATAAGAGACTTTTTACCCAGGAAAACTAATGAGCATAATTGTAGCAGGATAATTTATACTGCTATGGCTTTGCTGATGTAACATCCCAGGTAGATGTTTTAATTTGGTGTAATTATTCCATTTCCCTGTTTAGATAAGTCCTATATAGATAAATCCCATTTTATAGTTAGCAGTCGAAACAAATTACATTTCGTAATTACATTTACACTGAGTTTAAGGCATTTTTAGGATGGGTAGGAAATATAATGGGGCCATAGTATAATTGAGAGTGCAACCTTAAAATCCTGTTTGTGACAAGTATATTCAAATTGCCATCTGCTATATTTTTATTCATTCTCATTCCAAAACAACAAAAAGCATTAAGTCTGTTTAAAATAAAATGGTTTTTATTTTAGGTCTAGCACCAAATTATGTACATCGATCCATGCGCTCTAAGGAAGCAAATGCAATTTGTCATATTTAAGCGGAACTGCGCCCAGTCTGTAGGCAACATCTTCCAGTGCCAGATTCAGCACTGTTGTAATCAGGCATCCTGGGGACTTTGTGGTGCAAAAGGAAATTTGACTTCATGATATCAAGTCTAAATTTGGCTCCCTGATGCTTAGAACACTCCTGAAGACATGATGCTCCAAACAATTAATCTTGCATAATATGGAATAAATGTGTATAGGACACACTGGCTCAGTTCTTGTAAATCTGTTGTCACTGGCATATTTTTTCCATAAAAAGATGGTTTTCCACAGTTGGCAGCAGTCCTATTCAAAAGCATCTTTGAGCTGTAGAAATACAAAAGACTGTACTTTATTTCCAATCCCTATTTCCCTCTCTTTCTGGCCATTGTCCACCCACCTGCCCTTCCCCCATTCAAAAAAATATCCCTTACCCTCAGTTTAGGCCGGGGAGTTTGGCAAGTGTTTCCTTCTCAGTTCTTAACCCTTTTCGTAGTTTGAAAACCAAGTCCTGAAGCAGTGTGAAATTAACTTATATGCATTACATTTGAAGTGACAGCACAAATTCCCACTGGAATGAAGGGCTATTCACTTCAGTGGGAATGGGCAAATAGATTTGTGGCAGAACAATGTGCTTTTTCTCAACACTCTCGCCTCCATTCCAATGGATGGGATGGGGCCTCCCTGGCAATGCTTGTGCACCGCCATCCGTTATGACCCTTTAAAATAAAACCACACCAAACCAACCCCAAACAAAACCTGCCTTTTTCTTTTCATGTGCTTCCAGCTGGGTGAGATATTTAGCCTGTTATAGCATAGAGTTTCTGCAATTTGCTAACAGGTGGTTGTGCTTCTGCATCATCCCTCCAGCTGAAGTCAGAGTAATTATCTGGGTGTGCCTCAGCAAAACTGCTGCCTGAGGGAATGTTTTCTGTGCTGTATGGAGAAAGGTGCCTGTCCAATTCCTTGTCTAGAAAGCAATGGAAAAGCATCTCTGTAGGCTGTGCAGCAGGCGTGACTGACAGTAGTGCCAGCAGGACCAAAGGACATGGTCTGCATATTTATGTGCATGCATTTCCTGACCCAGTGGTGGACTCCTTGCTCTGATCATCCATGGATGTGTTTGGGAAGGGCTAAGACACACCCCACAGCACACAGTTTGACTTACCACTGGTAGAGTATGTTTTTAATACTGTTGGATACACTGAGGAATTTTGGGGGGAAGGATGCTCTATAACCATGACTGTTATGCAGACATGATAAAAATTAGGAATATATTATAAAGCTGGATTATGCTCATGTTTCCCACTCTTGCATACAGTATAATGAAAAACAATCTGTGTTGTCACCTCATAAAATATCTATCATAATATTTTGATTTAAAACATAAACAAGCTTAGCCAAGAATAATATACATACAGTTGCATGGTATATGATATTTTTAAAATCTGTTTGCCAATCCTATTAGAGATGACATACTTAAATCTTGTTTCAATCAAAGACTATCCCTTTAAGGAGAAATATGAGTATCTGACTCCTTCTGCCTTGCAAAGTAGAACTAGAAAATTGGTTCTCTTGCTCACAGAGCAGTCAAGCTCTTGATGTGTCTCAGAAAAGTTCCAGACCTCAGGCTTTTTGTCACAAAAGAATAATGCAGTTACTGACAATAATCACTCTCCAGCATTGTGTTTCATACCCATGATCAGGAGTACGTATCATCCAATCTGCAGTGCAAGTGTGATAACTGTTGTCTCAGCCAAGAGATTTGAAACTCACAGCCAGCTAAGTAAATTTCTTGTACATTTCTGGCAGACAAAAAAAAAGAAAAAAAAAGAAAAAAAAAGAAAAAAAAAAAGAAAAAAAAAAAAAAGGTGAGGAAAGAGTAGACTTTCCAGTTAGAGCTGTCTCCACTTACCTCATTGACAAAGAGAACAGAAAACTTCAGGATTCCTCTCAGAAGCATATTTGCAAGACAATGCTTCCCTGTTTTTCCTTCTGCTCTGCTTCTCTTTACTGTTGTGTCCTGCTTTCCTTCTGCATTCTTGTTTTCTTGCCTTTCTTTCTTCAACTGTTTGCTTGTATTTTTATTGAAGTGGGATATTTTATACTAATAAATACAGGACATACTTGATTCATACATGTCTGTTTGGGCAGATGCACAATTTGCATATTTATTTCTAAAAACTACAGCTTTTCTAGGCACAAGCATTATGTGCCTAAGATGAGCAGAAAGAACACAGGAAGGCAAGAAAGAGAAAGGAGAAGGGAATATGTGGAGAAGAGAGGAAAAAAGAGAACGAGCAAGTGAGGGCTTGTTATGGTACTATGACATTTTGAAATCAGGTGTGTGGCTAGAAGTTAGAAGGAGGGGAAGAAACCCAAAGGACCATGCCCTGGTCCGTAGCTGGGGAGCAGTAGCTGGTGCAGCAGAATGAGGATGCTGAGTGGTGTCACCCACCCTAGGGCTGCTCCCTGGCTAAAACTATTAGCCGGAAGCTGAAGATATTGCCAGTCTGCTTGCTGCCAGTTGGACATCTCTATACTGCAGTTCCCTGCCCTTGGCACTGGTCTCTCCAGTGGCCAAGCACGCCTCCAGGCACACCTCCACAGTCTGGCTGACTGCCTTGCACCACAAAGAGATCCTGGCCTTCTGCTTCATCCAGACCCTGCGGTATAGTGGTGGAGGAGGGGTGATTATCCAAGATGGTCCTGGTCCAGCTCTGTAGGAGGATTATTGCTGTCTTCACAGAGGTTTCCCTCAAAATTAGAGATAACCAAAATCAGTCTTCTTTTCTACAGTGTCAAAAAGAAGAAAGATGACTTCCAAAAAAGAAATATATATCCCAGTGAGGTCACAATTTTATAGTGCATACCTACATTTTGCAATGATATTTTCATTATGCCAATTCACTGACATGATCTCAGCCCCAGCAGGAGGTTAGTTCCTGATTCAAGGAAAAGGAAAAGAAAGTTTTAACATTCATTTTAATACGAACATTTATTCATTTTTAGTATCTGCACTGTTACACTAGCTTCACTTAATTACGGGAGTAGAAGCAGGTTTAGAATTCCCCGGAGGAGCTTGCTCTTTTCTTTTTAGACTAACTCTCTTCATCTTCACAACTGCTCCTCCCTTAGTCTTTTCATTTTCCTTGAGAGTGCTTATTCTTACCCTTAGAAATAAGCACGTCTTGGCAAGAATTTAACTACTAAAAATGGTGTGAACTTTGTTTTTCTTCTTTTCCCTCATCTTTCCCTCTGTGGATTGATAGTTAAATGCAGCAGGTTTTCCACAGATGAGTGGAGTGCAGGAACCGAAAGGTTATGCCTGCCTGTGCCTTAGGAATACAGCTTGGAGATGTAGTGCTTGAAAGATGCATCAAGGTAAAGTCACAAGGTAACTTCAGTGACATGCTGTATTCCTGCTGCTTGCATCCATGTTTGATACTTGAAACCATCTTAATTTCTGTGAATTCAAAAACCAGCATAAGATTGAAACATAGTTCAGTAATAAAAGGTCACATTGTTATACCTGTAGGTTTCTACTGTATGAAGCCTGTGTACATTACATTTTCTGTTCTGCCTGTTTTGAGTATCTACAAAAATTGATGTTGCCCTGAAACTAAGTGAAGATTTCAGTCTCTGAATGATTTTGAGCACAATTTATCTCACAGATCAATAATTTTAAAACTTTGAGTGGCAAAGAGGAGCTTTTACACTTTACTTTTACACTTTTACATATGTAATTGAATTCTGAATTTCCCCTTTTACTTTCAGCCTGAAAAAGGTAGCCCAGAATGCACTTACACTCTTTTTGGTCCTTTGAGGAAAAAAAAAACCAAACCCAAAACCTGAAGGAACTGTATTAAACTTTAAAAACAAGTCTCTATGCACAGAGTGCTTCATTTCTGCACATCTTTTTAATACACAGTGTTACAGGCAGACCAAAATCCTCAAAAACTCTGCTTTAACCTGAGATATGTCCCAAGGTGTGTCTTTACACCAAGGGAGGCAACACTGGTACACGTGAAGGCATCACTGAGGCTGGAGTCTTCATCTATGTAAATATATCCTCTTTAATTATTTCCATATACAAGAGAAAGCTGCATTTATGAAGAAGCAAAAAGCCTTATACCTGTAAGGAAAAAAAAAAAGTGCCTTTACTGATAATAACTACACCTGATTTGCAATTATGTAACTGTTTTATGTAAAAATCACCTCCTGCTCAAATTACGTAACAAGCACAAAATCTGAGTAGATTAAGAGCACATAAGAGTGGATTTTTTTTATTTGGTCATGCAGGGAAAAAATGTAATTTGAGTTGTGCCAAAAAATTGCTCAATTTTTTGGCTTTTATGCACATTTCTGACCCCTTCAAATTAGGTCAGTTTTTAAACAAAAGCATAATTTAAATGTGAAGTATATCAGTGTTTCATTTCAGAAATATTTACTGTTTCCTTGTTGCAGTCCTCCAGAATGAGACATTCTGCAAGTTTCTGGAAGCTGTCCCAAATTCACAAATGTTTTCAGATTCTGCAAAAATGAGGTTTGGATTTCTAATATTTTAGCTGGTGGGGGTGGAGGGTGGAGCAAGGGTACACCTACACCTTATTTAAGTGTTCACAAGACCTGAGGTTTTTCTTCCTTAGTTTATAGCAATCCGCTCAGAAAGGATTAAGTGACCCAAATCAGCCCATCCTGACAGAAATACAGAAGTCCTCTTTTCAACTTACGTGAAATATATCAGTTTAAAGGAATATTCTACATGAGATCCATAGTAACTGAAACACCTAACATTCTTCTAATGTCATCCTCTATCAGACACGATCCAGGAGGAATAGAGGCTTGGTTGGTAGAACACACTCCTCTGTGACTTGAGGAATGAGAGGAACCCACTTAAAAGAAAACTTACTCTAAGTGACATGTAGATGTAAACGCCTTGAGAAACACGGGCTGTAAAACATATTTCTCCTGCCCACAAACTCACACCTGCTAATGACTCATAAAATTAGTTGCATCCTCAATACTATGCTTCAACAGCAAGTTTTAAGGCCTAATTATATATTTAATTATTTATGTTTTGTCAGTTCCTTTACATCCAGCCACATTCAACAGCATGTCATATGGGATCAATTCTTCAACAGTGATTTTATTATAGTTTCTATGTAATGTCACTTTGGTATATCCACCCTGTTCCCACCCCTGAGCATATGGTGTCTCTTTTTTTAATACATCTGAATTAGAGAAAAGTATCAACATTAAATATGAATCTCTTGGTTTTTGATGCTTGCCAGTCATAGAGTTGTTTGCAAATGTTTTTAATATCAATTTCACTTCTGTACCACAAGTGTTTTGTTAACATCTGTCCTGCAGCAGATGACCAGTTTTATTTAGTGATTTATTTATGTATCTATATTTTGGTGTGAAAACATAGTAGTCACTCTTGGGCTTTAATCTGCGGAAGGGATGGAGCAGAATGAAATGCAGTCAGTCATGCTTTGCATTTGGAAGGAACAACACCATTATTTCTTTGTTTAGACAGTAATTTTTTTTTTTGCTGTAATCCTAGATATAATGGGCAGAATGGCAAAAATAAATTGGGGTCTTTGTTGCAATTCTCCCTCAGCCAGAGCAATGCTTTCTCTCACATGTACATCATCTATCAAATGTTTAAGGATCTTTTTGCACCAGCTGCTATGCTGTTTCACTTTTTACTTCAGCTAAGCTCTCTAAACAGTTTGATGAGCATGAAAAATTATACCAACCTGACAAGTCCTACTCTTCAGATTTTTCTCTGGAAGTTACTCCATCATGAAACACCACTATGGTGGCCATATTCACTTTTGCAGCAATGGGAGCTGTCAGCCCTCTTATCATCGAAACATGAAATCACAGAATCATGGAATCATAGAATCATAGAAAGGTTCGGGCTGTAAAAAATCTTACAGATCATCTAGTTCCAATTCCCCTGCCATGGGCAGAGACACCTAGAATGACAAATCTGAGAAAAGCCATTACCTCATGGCTTTGCAGGGCATGGAATTCATGGGTTTTTTTCTCATAGTTTCTTTATTTCTTACCTGTTTATGATAATATGATCACAAAAACTTGTTAATATTTGCAGTTCTGTTGTATAAATGATTTCATGTGATTCAGAAAGGGCAGCATCCTGTTCATGAACTGCATTTCCAGAGAGGATTACGTGTTCCACTACAGACTACTGGCACTAGCCTTGAGTGGGTTGGATATTTAACCTACCTGTTTCAAACTGCAATTATTCTTTTATGTTATATTTCTAGCACTTCTTTATTTTTAATCAGTTATGTTCTTCTCTGCTGGCAATCAATTGAATGAAACTCACAGTAAGTAAAATGGGAAATACAGAAAAGTAGACAGTCCTGGTCATCCTGAACCTCTGACACCCCAATTCTGACTCTTTTGAACGTATCAGATATGGATGGTTTGTCACGAGCTGTAGAATGGTGCCATGCTTTTATTAGCATGGGGTTTAACTAAACTGCATAAATAGTTGTGGTTATATCAGTAACAGAGTGATTGTAACAGATCTTGTTGGGGAGAGGCGGTGTTCAAGCATAAATGCCAACAGCCCCCAAAAATATGTAGATAGTCAATGAGAAACCAAGCACATTTTCGCCAGGACAGAAAAGTTTCATATTTTGATAGCATAAAATATATAGCCAATTTGTCGTCAAGTTTCCAAGGATTCCTGGCTGACTCTGATCTAAAATACTCAGTATAAACCCTGACAGCCATTTTTAGCTGCATTGTTTGTTGGTTGTATCACTTCAAATTCCCATGAGGCACCTCCATCAAGGCCGTAAGTTCTCAGAAGTAAACCAGCTTCTCCAGAGTCAGACTGACTTGTATTATGATTGATAATATTCTTATTAATAATTTCAGAAATGAGATTCATAGAATCCTAGAATTCTGGAAGGGACATCAAGGATCATATGGTCCAATCTTTTCTGGCAAAAGCATGGCGTGGAGAAGATGGCCCAGCTGAATCTGAAAAGTGTCCAGTGTTGGGGAGTCCTTGGCAGGATTCCAGTGGCTGATTATTCTCTTTGTGAAAAATGTTTGTCTTGTGTCTAATCAGAATGTCCACAGGAGTAGCTTATACCCATAAGGAACCCATGAGGGAAGAACACAACTTAAGTGAGGCACTCATAAGTAACTTCACTTGTAAGGATGTGAACCCTGCATGAGAACTGGGGCGTTAGAACTCTGGCCAAAAAGGTGATTTTGGTGCTCTGTTCAGTCAATAAACAGAAGACATTTTACCTTCCACTGTATGCATGGAAAATAGGGTAAATTATGTACTGCACAACTCCTTTCCAGGCAGAAAAAATGCTATAGTCCTTAATTTTGGTGTATTATGAGCAGAGCTCTATGCCATTAAATATTTATATGTCCCTGACCAGTAATACATAAGTATGTCTTTTAAAAATTAAGGTCACAGAGGTAGAAGATGAACAGTAATTTATAGTTTTCTAGTTATATGTTACCAGAGGAACATTTGTGTTCTATGCTGTCCTAGGGTGACTTTATGATGCTTGTATCCCCAATCATCTGTTCTGTTTGTGCTGTACATTAAGTTCTGTACCTTTAAAATGGTTCTGAGAGCGAAGGGGGAGAAAGAATCAGTGCATAGTTTGTTTCGAGAATACTGCCTGACTCCCACACGGCCTGGCTCCGGCCTTTGTCTGAGGCACGGACAGCGGTGGGACAGAGATCTCCTGTGCTTTTAGTTAGTTTTAGCTAGCTGAGGCAAAGAAGCTCCCTGCACTGTTTTTTTTTTTTCCCCTTTTCTTGTGACTGTTTAAACCTGCTCTGGACTGAAAACCCAGAGGAGCAGCGAGGGCTGGCACCTGCGGCCCAGCGGGCCTGGACCTGCAGAGGGAGTGGGGCTGGTGAGAGACTGAGTGAGCTGAGCTGCACCCACGGCAAGGACTGCCTCAGTTTGCCATCTCTCTTCGGAGCGGCCAGAGGTTTTATTGTTTCATATTATTCATTCTTTATACTTGTGGGCATCTTGTTTGTTAAATAAATAGTTTTTTCCACTTTTCTCTGAGGAAGATTTTTCCCGGACCGGCTGAGGGGAGAGGCCATGTGGGTTTGCTTTCCAGAGGAACCCCTTCGGTGGTTTCCTCCCAAATTTGCCCTAAACCAGGACATACACAAAATAGACTTATAGTTGCAACCTAGTCATCATTTTCATATGTTTCATCTTTCTACCTGTGTATGAATATATTTATCTAAATAAGTGTGTTAGATGCAACACTTAGATGCAACTTTTCTAACTAGTAACCTGATCCTGCAAAGACTTAGGCATATGCTTTGTTTTATGGCCTGATATGACGAAAACAATGTCTCTGGCAGATGTAGAATTCAGCCTATGTGCTAATCTTAGCAGCATAAAAGCGCTGATCTGACTTGATTACAGTGAGTTGGGAAACTGCACCAAAATCTTTCGTTACAATCAGAAAATGTAGGTGAATTCAAGCGATTTTCTCAGGAGAGAATGTACACCATTTTAAAAAGGGCTGGAATTTCTGGTGAGAGTGAGAATCTCCAAGACTAAATGTTATCTGCAACATGTAAACCTCTACTTAGCAAATCATGTTTATTACATTCAACATCTTCAGTAGACAGAGAAGACAGCATGGGCCCTGATAAAGAAAGAAGTCACTGAAGTCCTGATGCAGGGATATGTATTTGAGACTCAAATGCAGACTCTAACTCAGGCAGGAGAGTAACCTCAGCCTGGGAGGTGAAAAAATGTTTTACATTTTTGTGTGGTAGAAAGAGGTGGTAGAAAGCTTTTAGATATAGCTGTGGACCAGTCACAACTGTTAAATGCAGACAGGTTGGAAAATGCCTACTGGATTACTTTAATGAAACAGAAATATTGCTTCTTATTCAGCTGTTATGACTGTGTCTATTGTTCCTGCTCCATTTTACAGAGAATATTTTTGCATCCTTTATTGTTATAACAGCAGGGAGAGGAATTTTTTATTTCAATTACTGTGAAAGTCACTGAAAGTACAGTTTTAAAGTGACCAAAATTGTTCACACCAATGAATATAATTTGGCAAATAATTACAGCTGAAAAAATATGGAAGCAGTGTAAAATGGTCTGAAATGTTTCATTTAAAAATCACCAACTGCTTATTTTGACATATTTTAATGAATCATTTTGAGTTTCTTTTTTCAAACAACATTTTTTATTGGCAAGTGGTCTATATTTTTAAAAGACAAAATAATTAGAGAGAACAAACTGCAGCATTACAATGAAAAATATACAAAATAAATCCATTTCTATTTCAGTGTAGAAGATTTTTTTCCATATTTTTATTACAATTATTGAACTAAATAGAATCATAATTTGCTCTGCTCTATTAGTAATAATTGTAGGTGTCAATAACCCAGTGTATGGATATCAATTTAGACCCTATTACATTTTGGAAGAAAAAGAACACCTCATAAATGTGTGACAATGCAATTAAGTTGTTTTTTCAATGTTTACAGCTAACACAATCGACTAAAGGTGTCTAGACCATGTGTGAATGTATGACCAGCCTAACTAGGTCCTCAGAACTTAAGTATGTTAGAGCAAAGAATGAGGTCAGGACTGCAAATAGGCCTGGCTTAATTCAAACTGTCCCTTGAAAGGTGTGCAGGGTCTGGCCAGGCAGCTTTGCAGAAAAAACCTGCCATGGTAAGAAGCTCATCAAGAGCCCAGAGTTCCTTGAAAAACTGGCTTAAGCCCATCCCGCATAGACAGATATAAGGGGAGGCGTGAGCTTGCTTTATTTCTTGAGTTCGTGGAGATCTGCTGAAGAAGCAGAATGGGACAGCTACAGGAGCAGAAAGCTGGTGGCACTCAGAAGTGAGTATCTAGAAGATGTGTTTGGAACACACCAGACCCCAACTTCAGAGCTTTGGCATGGAAGTGGAACATGCAGAGCTCATAAAACGGGCAGAGAAGAGTTAGGATACGTGGCACAATTCCAGGGTGTACAAGTGTTAACTATTAAAAAAGCCAGGCTGATGCAAAAGACAAAAAGGATTTGGACCATGTTCTTTCAGTTATTTTTTTCTGAACTGATGTAAAGCTGATCCAGTAAAACCCCACCAAGCATCTGTCAGCTCCTGGTTGCAGCACAGAAATCCTGAGTACAAAGTTCTCCTCATGAAATAATTTGGTTCAGGCCTTGGTACAGAAGACCTCTGATCCACCAGTCAGTAAAAAGCCACCACACTATCAATTTTAAACCTTTTCTCCTCCATTACAGCAACACTGTAATAATTTTGTAACTGCTTAAGTAAATACCTCTGTAAGTTAAAATGCCTCTATTTCCCCTTATCTTACGACTAGTGAATTAAAGTTTGCGTGTGCCAACTTTTTCATATTTGTGTGAAAGAACAAAAGAGAGGAAAACTGAAGGGATTAGTCTTAATACCTTAGAGCTAAATAAATATTTACTGAGTTTGATTCTGCTGTTGTTTCATGGCTAATGTTAAGTACAAGGTGACTGCAGGACTGCTGAAAATGTACAAACAACATCGATCTGCTGGTTTTCCCCTCATTTTGAAATGTATCATAGAATCCAATTTCATGGCACATTTTGATTTTATATATATTCCTTTGGAGGTGAAATAGCCATTTTTTGTCACCTGTGATACTTTTATTTCTCATATATGCTTCTAAAATGCAAGGCTCTGTTTCCCCATCTAGATATGCCTTTATGCTAAACTATGGCAGAGATTTTCTAGTGCAGCAGCTACTTTTTGACTTTATCAGGCAGCCAGCTATTTTCTCCCTCCCTGTTTTAGGATTCCAGACTACCCATAGATCACTCCAAACAGGAATGTGAACATTCAAAACCAGCTCTCTTGCTAACAGAAAGAACTTTGTTAATTAGATTCATTCTGAGTAGACAACTAATGATATTAAAATACTCATGTAGGTGCAAATGTGTAACTTTCCCATATTTTATATGAGTAAAAATTCATGGGACTAATTAAAAAAAAAATAAATAGAACATTTCCTACATTGATTACCTCTATGCAGAGTAACTATAATTCACAGTATTTGCAGGTGTAAGTGAAGATGACAAATTCATATGTTGTGAAGTGTAGCACTTTCTGCAGACTAGCTTCAGACATTTGGAGAGGTTCATGCCACTCTCCTTCTTTTGGCTCCAGACCATTTTCGAAGTCAGCTGAAGGCCTTAAATTTAATCCTCAGTCTAGTTAATGGATGGAGCCCCAGCAACACTACAGATCTAGTTTCAGCCTCTGAATGGCTGAGACAGATTCTTCTTCCTGGAGAGAAGCACAGCACAGAGCTAGGGAAACTGCACTTGCTCACCCATTGACTGCAGCTCTATGGCACATCCAGCTGCCACTAGTAAACTTTGCAAAGGTGCTTGGCAGTGCAGCCACCGTTTATGGCTAATTGCCTGTTCAGATGGTTATAGCAACCTTCCTTGAAGGTATATTATGTGGCTTTGTGGAAATCATGTAGCAAACAGTTGATAGCTTCTTTAAAAGTTTAGTAATTTAACAAAGAATGCCCCCCTTCTCCCGTCATAACCCTCCAGAATAGAAATTTCACAGCAGGATAGGAAAAACTCATCTAAAGTCATTAAACTGTCGCTTGGATTGTACATAAAGATTGAGGCTCAGGGTGAACCTATGGACACCTAGAGGAAGTGTCTTTTACAAGGTGTTCTTTGACTTGAAAAACACAGAGGGATTACTCTGATGAAAAATATATTTATTATTTCCATTCTGGATTTTCTTCAAAGACAGTGTAGAGGAAAAGGCATCTTTGTGTTTGCAATGCATCTCATCTTAAGTGGACAACCAAAATAAAGTAGACAAACATACCTTTGAAAGTGCCTGCTTCTAACTTTGAGCAATTAGAAAAGCTGAACTAACTAGCTCAGGTGCTGGCATTGGCATTATAGACATGTAAGTTAGGGGAAGGGAAATCTTATGAATATATTTTGGGGCAAGATTCATCACAATTTTTGCAAGTAATTTTTGTATGAAGTTTGCACCTGAGCAGACTTTACGTGGCTGGAAATTACCTCAGTGTCCTCTGCACAGGCATGAAAAGGAAATTGAGAACTGTGTGGGCATCCTTTAAGTGAAAATGGGCTATAGTTGACAAGGCAAAGGGAAGAGATGCTGCACCTTTTCTGACTAGCCCTGTTACAGCCCTGGCTGTGTGCATTGTCTGTTCTGTAATGCCAGTTGTTGGCACCACGCTGTAACCAACCCAGACTCAGAACACCTGCAGAAGGGAAGGTGCAGGATTTCTTGCCATCTGTGTCCCAGTGCTGAGCAGCTCTGTAGGAGAGTACCAACCCCACTAATTGTCAGAAGTGACTCCTGTTTTCTCACACACACAAGCAATACAGTAGCTCTACCTTTTGGAAATTCTGAATTTCCTTACTTATTTCTGCTTATCCAAAGTTGTTATATTCCTGTCAGGGCTTTTTTAAAATTAGTTTTCACTGTCCCATAAAAACATAAACACTATTAGCATACAGGGAAGCTATTGAGAGTAACAATTTCATGGAATACGCAAGAAATAAGGAACAGCCTCTGTTGGAACTTTGGAGACTTTAATACCATCAGTCTTCTTTCCATACTGAGGTTTTGTCTGACATGAATCCCAAGCATAACTCTGCATATGCAGCTCTTGTATTTGCATCTTTTATTGTGACACACATCAGGGGTGTCAGGCTCTAAAGGACACAGAGGCTCGTTTGAATGTTGGTATAATGTTGAGTGCTGTTACTCCTCTCTCCATGTGCATGAGGACATAAGAGTACATGTGTGTGAGAGTTCATGTCTAAAAGCATTCTTTTCTGAGATTTACCCTTGACTAATTATAAAAAATGGTACTACAAACCCCTTTCCCACCCCAAGACTTCTCCCTTCAGAGGCATCCATTTCAAATGTGAAATCTGGATGGTGTTTTCTGTTTTCTGGCACCTCACAAGAGAAGTAATTTGCAGAACATACCCTTACATTTTTAATCCACATGACAAAGCCTTCAGTTCCACTGAAGGATATAGTTTGGGAGAGCTGAACATTTTGGAGACCTATGCACACTGACATACAATCAAAGCAATTTTTTACTGACCTCCTACTGATTTCTTTTCCAGCTTAGTGCCATACACTAAAACTTCAGTCATTACATTGAGTTTTAGCTTCTGAACCTGAGCCATGTGACACTCATCAGGTTATTGTGAAAATTTTTTACCCATATCAAACAGTAGATTCAGTATCAACTGACTCCACTGGCTGTTGTAACATTTCTTCTATACTTTCCAGAGGGAATATATTCATCATTTTACCACAAATAAGATTAATATTGAGACAGTCAGTGATATGTCTTGATATTTTGATAGAGTGCAGATACTTTCTGTTGAAGAAAAAAACAACTACCTTCCAAAAATAATAACAGGAAGTGAAATAATAATTAAGAAGTCTTACCAAACTACAATCAAACATGGTGATGTTTCACAGATGCTCACAAGACTTCTTCAAAGTTATGACATTAACTTAACCAAGTGAAGGCAAAGGTGTTTGGAAGGGATACTATGGCTGAGATATTTTAAAGGAGTGAAAATTAAAACCCCAATGGAAAATCTGAGAGGACTTAATGGAAACATATAATTCTAAAGGATGGTTTGACCAGAATATTGAAATTTATGAGTGTAACTAATTCATTAGCCACCTTAATGATCATTAACAACCAGAAGTTTGAGTCCTTTGGATAAGCTTGTCTGGAAAACCTGGCAAGTTAAACAGACACGATCTCCTGTTGCCATGATAGAATTAATTAAATACTGTCTCAAAATGGTGTCTTGGTTGAACATCTTATCATAACTTAAATATTCTCTAACATATTTTATCCTGCTACTATTTATGGTCACTGCTTACTCAGAAATATAAAAGATAGGCCAGTGGGAAAAAAAAGAGAATACTGATATTTAAAAAGATGCTGTAGTCACTCCAGAGTTCAAGCTAAATCAGTATCTTGACAAGGAGGATTAAAATGTTATGTTCATCACTCCAGATGCTTATTTTCTTTATTTCTGTTTGGGTCATTCCCATGTATAGCAGGTAAAAATCTTTATTGTCTAAGTGATATTCACTTTAAATAAAAACATTTTTTAAAATGTTTCTTACTGTTCAGGGTAATGATGGTACAGAACTGTAATCTTCCACATAGGGATGCTAAGTGAAAATACAAAAGTGCCCTAGTCATAAATATTATGGTGAATACCTCTGTAAAAACTATGAGTCTAATTTGTATTTCTCATGATGAAGAACTCTGTGGCAAAATTACAAAATGACCAGTTTGAAAAATGAAATTCATTGTCTAGTCCTGCTTAATGCTTATATGTATTAGAGAAAGAAGTGTACTTCAAGAATACAATTTATGTTCCTTTTTGCAATTCTTGTGCAAAAAAGCCATTCAGATTTTCAGTGTTAGTGTTACTCTTGTTATTTATCAGACCTCTGAAACCATATTGATATAACTCTGAAGCCACATCAGTACTAAACATGATCTCTGCCTTGGATATCTTAAATTCTATCCAGACTGTAATTTACATTGCCATCACTATCAATTATGCCACAGGTGTGTCCAGGACTTCAGAATAAGTGTATGAAATATAAGTGCACACTCAAGCACTCTATAAAAAACCATTCTGTTATCTTGCCTTTCACTGAGACACCGGAGATGTACAATGCAGCTTATACAGTGTGCAGCAGTGATAATATTGGCAATATTTCCTGCATCATGGAAGCTTGGGCCATCCTTTGAAATTCTCCTAGGAGACATAAATTTGGTAGCCAATCAAAGCATCAAACTCTAGGGTGTGAGCTCTGTAACAGACGATTTTTGAAAGCAGTTCTACAGCTTTATGTAGTCATAGAAAAGACAGCGCCCCCCACCCCTTCTGATTATCATTTGAATGATCTTTGTTGTTACAACTGGTACCTAAAGAAAGTAAACCTCTTAGGTAAATTACCTGCTAGGTGAAAGTCATTTATGTTCACTATTCAGTGTATTGTGACTGGATTTTCTTGATGGAACCTCCTTTATCACCTTTCTGTGGGATTGAAGGGAGTACAAAGTGGCCCAACATAAGAATAAAAGAAAAAAACTTCTCTTTAAGTTTTTCTGTACTAGAGGTCAGGGGGAGGGAGTCTGCATATAGTGTCCATATCACGTTTATTTATGCAAATAATGATGTAACTTGAGGTTTCTCTTTCACCTAGTAATATTTGTATGTAATTCTCACATTTTCAGTATCCACGCCATTGTAATACCATGCTAATTTGTACTCGATCTGACTCACTTCATTACATCTTACTGAAAAACATGACTGACCCATGTTTGCATTCCCATGACTGAAATAGCATTGGAATCTGCATGCAGGCTTCTCATTGTCTTTGCTTGCTTTTGCCCTCTCCTAGTAGAGAAGATTTTTGTAAACTGCTCATGGTTTCTTCTGTGCCTGTGCAACATTGTGCCAGTATCACTCGAAAATTACTGACAGCTTCAATGAATGCATACGTTCAGACTGCTAGGAATTTATGATCTTTGTCTTCTGCTGCAATGTGAGCCTGTACAAGTTTGTCTGATGTGAACTGTGCAAAATCTTTTCTGAGCTTTTTTTAAGCTCTGGTTTTATCCATGGGAATGCACGGCATTTTATTACTTCAAATCTGAAGCTCTTTGTTGTAACAAGGACAAAAAGGCAGAAACCAAAAGCTTAATGAAAGAATTTTAGTTAAAACAACTAGCTAGCTAGGACTCTGATCACCCTGACTTATAGCAAGTGTGAATATAAAACATATAATAAGAAAATACTTTTGTTCATAGAATACAAACATAATAAAAGCATATTTTCAAATACACATTAAAGTTGTCTGTGTTTTCCTGATATCATATTTATTAATTCCAGCAAACTTCATCTGGTTATTTGAGGTGATTTAAAAAATGATGAATATAAGTTCTTTACAGTGGGATAAATCCAGACATGTAGAAAGTAAAATACTGACAATTCAAGTGACTTCTTTTGTGACTATGTTGTTGATAGTTATGTTGAGATAAGAATCACTTCCAACAGGCTTGTATTTTAAGTGAATGCATCCCATCATATGGTGCTGGCAATTAGTAGATGCTGATGTCAGGCTCTGTGAAATCACACATGACATTGTACACAGACTAATGTACTATTCAGGAGGTCATTGCTGCAGAAGGAAGGAATGGAGTTATTCCCAAGAACTGTATCAGGAATATTTTTATCCAATTCCTGTCACAATTATTCTTGCTTTTTTTTTTGCCTTCAACAATTTACTTTTATTAGGTAACCCAGAGTAAAATATCACTAATCTTCCAGGGAAGCTATTGAACATTCTAATAAACATTTACATACGTGTAAAAAGACACAGCTTTCTGAATACCTATGGTTAAGACTTTGCTGTTTTGGTACAAATCAATCACACAATTTTGAATAGGGTGCGTTGTTTGGATGCATGTGATTTACATAAGCTGCTTTTACATTAAAACAAGATATCTGATTCTGTGAGCTGCAGATCATTTCCAGTGAGGAACTGGGTATTTTAAGTTATGTGTCTATCAGTTAATATTGGGAATGTTCAAGTATTTGCAGAATGTGGATCTAAGGAGAGAAGTTCCTTTTATTTTCCCCTTCACTACATCTTTCCTCTCATGTTAGAAGATGACTGTCCCAAAGAACATTTACTGGAATATTTACTGATGAATTATATCACTGCTGATAGCTTTCAGTGAACATCGCTGTTGTAAGTAAAAATCCTGTAAAGCTAGGATAAAAGCTTTGAAGATAAGAAAGATTACCATGGGAATGTCATTATTTGGAGAGAAGGAAGTAAATGCACTCCCATAAAAACCTTTAATGATTGTTTTACATAAATGCATATCAAAAGGGAAAGTGCTGGGATCAGTAGGTGCTCAGGTTTGGTGGTGGTTTTGGTTTTTTTGTTTGTTTGTTTGGTTTTTTGTTTTTTTTTTTTTTGTTTGTTTCTTTTTTACTTGAATCGGGCTTATATACCAATTTAGTCACCTCAATTTAGATTCTCATTTAGTGTAAAGCATGGCAGTTTTGCTAGAATAAATGATACTACATTGAAATGTATAGAAAATGCCTTCTCCCCTCCCTTCTCATCTGCCATCCCTTCTCCCTCCATCCCTAGTTCCTCTTCCCTTCCTTAACCTTCTGTTCCTTTTCCCTTCCCTGCCTTTGCTTGCCCTCCCTTTTCCTCCCCCTCTCATCTCTTCAGACCATTTTCTGGATGACTTTTCAGAAATGTATTCATTATGAAATATGAGTATCAAGAGTAATAGATTTTATAGGATATTGTAATTCTCAAATATGAAGAAGCTAACTTCATACTAATAAATTATATCTCTGGTAGAAGAATGAAGAGTGAATTTGAGTTTCTTTCAACCTGGCTGAGAGTTGAAAAATTCAGTATATTTTAGTAAAGCAGCCTCATCAAAGTCCAGATCATGCTCTCAATTCTTTCTTTTCTCAGAGCAGAGGAAATAACAAGTGGGGTAGATCTGCTGCCTTCCCTTCAAACTACAGAAGTCAAACATTCCAACTTACAGCTCAAAGTTCAGCTACCCAGAAGGAGGGCAGGCAAATATCTGAGTGATCATCCTCTGTTTTGGCTGATAAAATTTGTTGCAAGTGCACATTCTAATACAGACAGTTTATCATCAAGAGCAGGAAAACTATTCCACATCTTTTCCCTCCCATCCAGGACAACTTAGGTGTGACATGAGCTACGGGACTTAATTTGTGAGTTATAAATAGGGAAAGAAAGCTTCTTCTTTATTTAAAATTGTGGTGTAGCTTGGTAACGGGGTGCCTATGTGCACACCAAATCATGAATTTCTTGAGGCATTCAGGAATATCCCAACTGTCTCCTCATGGATGAGATAATGGACAAGCTTGAGACAATTGACCAAAGTGAAACTACGTGATTAACTGGACTTTCATAACGCAGTAGTTGACTGATTGTTCCCAGAGCCCACCCAGTGGACTGATCTAGAAATTGGCCCTGATGAAACTAATCTCTATGCCTAAATATGTTTATTGACATGCTGGCTTGAGGGTACCAACACGTCCCTGTTGCTGAAGTGATTGGATTGTACATAGATAAAACATTTGTAAATAGACAATAGAAACCATTCCTCTAGAAGTGGCCATTGTGAAACATCTTATGTCTGTAGCTATGATGTATAAGAAATGTTTTCCATGTAGGGTGTTGGAGTAGCAGCGACTTATGCACGTGCTGTGCTGGTCATGTAAGACCCTGGCCTGCTGGATTATAAGAACTGAGCAAAACTGTGGGTTTAGGGGTCTGTTCTGATCCAAGAAGAAAGATGAAGGAAGATGACACTGCAAGGACCCTTGCAACAGGCACCCCCACTTGCTGCTGGCCAGTGGCTGATTGTCCTGCTTGGTAGATTTGATTGCCCATGCAAACCCAACCTTATGCCAGTAAATAATTTTTCTTTTTAGCAAGCAAAGTTCTGCTTGTGCATTAGCCAGGAACTGACTAAAGAAGAAAAAAAGCTGATTTCCTGAAGTCTTCTGGCCGGTGAAGAATAATGAACCTGAAATAAGAATGGCTTCCAGCCACATGGAACAAAGTGAGCAATCTTAGGTCAGAGCTCCTCTCCTGCTTCCCTGCTGACTCAGCTGGCTCCCTTCTCCCTCCCCTCTCACTGCTGCTTGCTATTTCCAGAAGCTTCTGTATTTCAATAAACCCATCCTGCAGATTCTCCAACTTGCCTACTGGTGTGACTTTGGAACAATAAGAGACCTGATTTGATTATGTAGGTTATGTTGATTTTGATCCTCTGGCTTGTTAATCTTAAACTTTGACCACTAAATAACTTCACAACTTAATATTTTTGTAGCAACTTTGATCTCCATAGACTTGGAAAACCTTTACTTGATGAGATAGGTTGTCCAAAAATGTATGTCTATTTGTAATAACGTGGTATTTAATGCTTCACAAGGCAGATTTTGGGGTTTTTTATTCAAGTAAAAAAAAAAAAAAAAAAAAAAAAAAAAAAAAAAAAAAAAAAAAAAAAAAAAAAAAAGGGAAGCCAAAGCAGTGAATGCAGAAGCGGTCAGAGTGCATAGGCATTTTCATCTTACAGTAGCCAACACATACAAGCTGAAAGCCTAGAGCCCCTCCCAGGAGCTTTACTATGCCAGGCATGCCTGAAAGAGCAGTGTGTGATTTTTCACAGCTGAGGGCAGAGTAGGCCCCCATGTAGATGATGATTACAGGTTATGTATAACTGCATTTGTCAAGTACTTGAGGCTGTGGTGAATGCTATAAACTTCTATTTCACGGTTGTACTTTCTTTTCAGGGCAATCTCTAAACTCACAAAAATACCAAATAGGCAAAATCAATAACAAGAATTGTTCTTTCCAGAAACTGCCGCTTCACAGAAAAGAACTGTTTGATGTCTCTTTTTTCATTTGTTTAGATCATAAAACTACATGTAGTATACCACAGTATACTACACTGTTGTAAAGAAAATTGAAATTAAGAAGATGAATATGCTAAGTAAGCTGAATCCTGAGAAATGACAATTATGTAGATGTCTCAATTACTACCTCTACAACAGCAAATATCTGTAACCTGTGTGAGTGTCCCAGACTTCAGCACACTGGGTCACTGCTGAGGAGATGAGCAGAGGGAAAGTTAGGAGGTTTGCTTTCTGCTCTGCTGGAAATTATGGGCATGCTAATGTTGAAGACTTGGGAGTTTTGACACTTATTTTAGGAAGAAGTAGAGCAGTAATGAAGAACTCTGTACCTAAATCACAGGAGGGATTCAAAGGGAAGCCAGAAAGATATGAAGTCAAAGCAGTAATGTTTCCTCTCCACCAGCGTTAAATGCTTGACACCATCTGTACTGGGGGCATTATAAAGCAGTTGCCATGATCTTCCAGAGATTATTTAAATGAAAAAAAAAAATCTATGAATAAAATAGAAACAGAGGTAAAAAAAATAAACTAGAGGAAAAGTCTCAGAGGGTCTGATTTTTACTTGTGCATATTCCATGTCTTTGTAGTGTAAAAGGTCCTCAGTGTGCACTGCTTCAGTGTACACGGTGCAGACACCATGGGTTGGGTGTGTTGTTTGAGAGCTTATCTTACAGTCTTCTCTGACCAATGTAATAAACAGTGAAGTGCAGAATGCTTGGCATAAAAAGTAGCACCATCTGTTCTCAAAGCATGGATCCTTGTCTCAGGGAAGTGAGCTGCTGTTGTTTTTCAAGAGAAGGTAGGTTGTTGCCTTACTGGAGGGGAGACTGACCTGGAGTTCTAAGACTATTATTTACAGTAACAATTTTATCATTCTCCACACCGTTCCTTTTCTGATAAGCCCCAGAAGTTATTTACAGTTCAAATCATTCCAAGGCTGCTGGCTATTATAGTAAGCAAAGAGATTGTGAGGCAGTGCAGTTTGCATGGCACAGCAGCAAGACATTTCTCCAGGTTACTGCCCTGTGGGGCTGCATTCATTAAAGCAAAGGCTGGACCAAAACTCCTACAGGGCAGTGGGTCATGACCTGATTTCAATGGTCGTGTAAATAAAATAGTTGGCATGCTTGGTAGGCATTTGCTCTTGTTTCACGTGAAAAAGAAAAATCCTTTCCTGCCACTGGAATTAGGCTGCCCAATTTCAATAATCTCAAATAGAGATACAGGCTTAAAAAGGAGTTCAATTCCCATCAAATGTAAGGAAAATAAGGGGTCACAGGGGCAAACAAAACCCTTTTTGCACTTTTTTATGGTAAATGCTACCATTTAAACCCAATCTTAATATGGACATGAAAATGCACATATAAAGGGTGTAACAAATGTCTGTTTATGGCAAAAATTTCACTTTGGCCTCAGAATGAAGAAGCCAAGGACAGTCAACCATGAAACAACACTTCACAAAAAATGAAGCCTCATCAGTGTGGTGCTTGTGGAACCTCCTGTGCAATGGACTTTTTGCTGGGGACCTTTTTTACCCCTGTGCGTTTCATTTGATTTACAAATCCTGTGGGTAAATAGGCATGAATAAATGGAAAGGTTGTGAGACAGGTTATAACAACAGAATAATAACTAATGCTAGAATTTATGAGTTCTCAAATGTTGTTTTTTCAAAAACTAGTAGCCAAGTTAACAAGCCGGAGTGCTGCAGTCAGTATCTACAAAGCATAAGTGAATGGGACTTGCCACCTAGGGTATCAGAGGGGCTGTACATACTGTTTTTTTAAGTGTTCATAAATGTAGGACTTGCTATGGTATCAATTGCACTAGAAGATTACCAAGAGCCTTCTATCCTGGAGTGTTTAGCAACTTTAATTAAAAGATCTGAATGCTCATGAGTCCCAAAATTCTTTATTGTTTAAAACCATAATCTTCTTGTTATAAATAAGGGGTCCAGTCACACAAAATAATCCAAAGCCTTTTGCAATGCATAATCCAGTGAAAAGACTGGTTTTGCTTCAAAGTTGGCTAAGCTATTTGTAGCAGGTAGAGACAATAGCAGGATTTGAAAGTGGTCAGCTGTTTGAAAGATCTCTGCTAGAAATCTGTGAGGGAGAGCAGCAGTTCACTATCTAGGGAGGACTTTGTGAAAAGAAAGTTGTTCACATTTGTGCATTTAAAAAGAAGCATGTCTGGAATGAGGTTGTTATAGGACTTGTGTCAGAAACTGCAACTCCTGTTTGCACCTCTATTTACATACATTTAAATAGAAATAAAATTGCAAATCATTTTAGCAACAGCTGTGGATGAAGCACAGATAAGCCAAGGAAGGGTGGACAACTGTCATTAATATTCATATATCTATGTTGCCAAACCACCACTTTTAAAATAGGGGTGGGAAGTCAAACAGAGATGTTTAATTGGGTAAATAACGTCTAACTGCTTCCTCATGCTGCTGAAAGGAAATTCAAAGGATTTCCAGACATTAATCTTTTCATTAATCCAAAGGAAATCCTTGGATGACGAGAAACAGTTACAAAGTGGACCTCGGGGACTGCATTATGTAAACAGTGGGACTAATACAGGGATTCAAATGTGGATATCATGGCCTGACTGTCTATTCAACTGGTGCTTAAATTCATCTTGCAGCTAGTTACACTGAAGGATACTCTGTGAGGCTTTTAATGCACCTATGTGGATAATGTCTATCAAAAACCTCTATCAGCTATTTACAGGACAGTTATATCTGCACTTCAGACTGCTTTGTTCTTTTCTGGTGCCCTTAATTTTCTCCAGCCCCTTTCACAAAGAGATGTTCAAATGCTGATGTGTAAAAGGAACACATCAACCTGGACCTTTAAAGGATGGCAGATGTGCCCAGATGCAGAACCACCAGTGAAATTTGCAGTGTGAATGCTGCCAGCATTTAATTGAGCAAATGTATCATGTTCAACAAAGCACTCCTGCAGCTTCATAACCCCTGAGCTCCTTTATGACATTCCCAGGAGCCTGTAAGTCACGGATCTTCTCCTAATTTGACAAAAGAATAACTGTGTGTTCAGTGCTCCTTGTCTAGCATGGACCAATATAATTTTTTTTTGATCCTTCAGTTTATCTATTGTTGACTTTAGATAGCTGAGCATTCCTCAGTGATTTTCAGATAGATCAATATTAAAAAGTGTCAACCTGGACACTGCTTTCAGAAAAACCTTAGAAATACCTTTAAAAAAAGCTTTTTTTTTTTTTTTTTTTTTTTTTTTTTTTTTTTTTTTAACTGAGGACTTGCTCTAATGATGGGAAAAACTCACGAGTCAGCAAAAAGTCTGAAATCTAATCTTTCTCACAAATAGCTGTATCCTAGGTTTTTAACAACACAAAATTTAATGAGGTAGAATAAATCAACTACAGTTGTTTCAGGTAAACTAAATGATACTACAGCTATCTTGTTTGGTGGCGGGGGGTAATATTTTCACTTAATTTGTTAATCATTCCATATTGTAAAAGGCTTTTGCCTCTTGATTAGAGGAGAAGCATACAGGAACTTTCATTCTCCACAGAACAGTGCAAATGAAATTCAGGTAAAAAAAATAACCATTTAAAATCTTTCCTGAGCTGTCTGTTCCTCGCCTTTGTACAGAGAAACATAAGAATATTTAAAGGAGTACATTAGGAAAAAAAGCAAGAGTTGCATTCTAGGATTTGCCCTGTATTGTGTTCCCAGGAGCCAGGCCATGGTAGTGACTAATTTCTCTTTCCACAGATGCTTCCTGGGATTTTAACAAGCCAAAGTTTTAAGACGATTTAGTGGGGGTGAGAGAAAATCCACCTGTTTGAGGGGATAACATCCACATACTGATGAAGTAGTGTAACACATAAAATAATCACTTAAATCAGCCCAGATAGTTCAACACGAAACAAAAGTTGTTGTATGTATGGTGTTTTTCTCCAAAGCTTTGCTCTGAGCTGTTAAGGCTCTCAGAGAGAGCCCGGCAGTATATTTTGTGGCCAGACTTTTTGTCTTGGCTGACTATGGCTAGGCTCCTTAATCCATATTTTGGAGGAGTCTTTTGGGACAGAGCTCCAATAGGCCCCAGGAAAACCAGGCTTCCTTCCTTTCTGTGCTGAAAATGGACTTAAAAGCCTTCATTTAACCACCTAAAACTGAAAATGTCTAAATATTTAACATTGGTCATAAATTAGCTAGAATTGTCAGCCAGCAATAAAATAAATCAAAGTCATTCTCTGCCCTGAGCAAAGTTGCTTTTTCTCTTAAGATCTGATTAAAAAAGATCTGATGCCTTGTTTGGCATGTGCCCCCTGAGCAGTTCTCATGTTTTCAGAGCCCAGGCTTGTTCTCCTTCTGCTCCTTTCACAGCCACATTGAAATGTGCCATCAAGGAATCAGCCAGAGCTTAAGCACTCAGTGGCAAAGACAGTCAAATAGAATACAGCAATTTTCTTTTTAATCCTCCTGCCTTGTCATCAGTGTAGCATCTTTTTCAGATCTTTGATTATCTCATTCCTGTGGAAAGCATACCACAATCAGAAACTTCCCTTCCCTTCCCTTCCCTTCCCTTCCCTTCCCTTCCCTTCCCTTCCCTTCCCCTTTCCCCTTTCCCCTTTCCCCTTTCCCCTTTCCCCTTTCCCCTTTCCCTTTTCTCCTTTCCCCTTTCCCCTTTCCCCTTTCCCCTTTCCCCTTTCCTTTCCGTTTCCTTCCTTTCTTTCTATTCCCCCATCAAAAAACCCTCATTCCAGCTGGTAATTTCTATCTCTTCCAACCATATTAAATTTAACATGCATTGCTGCCTCCTCAAATCTTTGTTTCACTTATCATCTCCTTTATGTTATACCCCAGAAACGTGAACTTCTAATCTACATCTTGCTGTAATTCAACTACATTTTCTTCTTAATACATGTGATCCTAAATCAGTGCCCTTATTTTTGGAACTTTCTAACTTTCCCATGCAACTCATTTAGAAGTCATTCATCATTTTCCGACTCAAATTTATTTCCTTCTTTATGTCTTCCTTTCTCTAATAAGAGAAAACCACAAGAAAAGAAGAAAAAAAAAGACAAACCTTTTCATAAAAAAGCCAGTAATTTATTTTGTAGTAGGTCTTAATGTGACGTGGTTAGCAGAAAAATATATGGTTTAAGTACAACATTTGTGAAAGCGAAGTGGCATGTTTGTCTTGCAGTTGTCTAATTTTAATCTTTTCCTCAGTCTGGAAGAGCAAATAAAAAGCTACATGTCAAAATGAGTCAAAAAGCGCCTTTTCCTTTACAGCCTTGCACTGGAATGAATGATAAATGCTAGTTCTTGCCTCCTGAAAGCAAGCCTTTAGCAGGCAGACAGCCGTTTCAGAGACCTGCACACTTTGTAACAGCAGCAGCAAAACAGGGAAAGTTCTGTGCAATCAAAACAGAATACCAAAATCTCTACCTGTACAGGTTTATGTTAGTGACATTGTTGAGAACAGTCTGCACCACCTTTAGCTTCCAGGGTAATGTGCCTTTTCCACTCACTGCAGGAAACAATAAAAGAATGAGGCAGCAATACCTGAGTGCAAACAGAAACACCCAGCAAAGCACAGGGAAGTGACTGACTGAAATATTCAGAAGTGCCCAAGGACTCTTTCAGCACAGAAAAATTGAACATGGAGACACGTGAAGGCACTAAAAAGACGAAGCCAGTGCCTGTCTTCTCTATTTTCTCTTCGGACTTGAGGAGAGCAAACACCACTAGAACAAGTAGAAATACTTTATTATTAAAGCAGAAATTCTCATCCTAAGGGCTGCAGTAAATTAGGCCTCCAGCAGTGACTGCTACAGGACATCTGCGAGGCAAAGAAAGAGCTGCTGCAAAGTGTCCTGTATGTGAGCATTTCCCTTACTGCTAATGAGTAATTACCCCTGTCCCCCATGACTGCCCCTGCCTGCTGTCACAGCCCCTGTGATGCCCTGACAGGGGACCGGTGCAGTGGGAGCTGCATAGCCAGTTTGGCACAGGAGCTCCAGCATCAGGGAGACAGGGAAAGAGTGGCCTGGGAATGTTCTCCCAAGTGAGCACTGGGATGAAGCCAGTGGAAAGCCTCTTGGTGCTCACTGGAGGTGGTGCCTGCTTGCCAAATATGCTGAGATTTCCTGCTGTGGAAGAAATGAATGAAGGAGAGGACAAAAGAGTGCACGTGTATTCCTAATAAAAATATAAACACCAGAAGTGTATGGCCTGATGCATTTGGATCACATTGATATGACAAGTTCCTGCCAGCAGTAAGAATGAAGGAAGAGTCAGCAAAGTGGCATGTGCGTATGCTTACAAACCATTTTTTAACTACTCAGATGGCCTCTTGTAAGGGTGATTATTTTTCTTAAGTTCAAAATGTGCCCAAAATATTTGGCAGGGAGGATCAGCTTAGTTTCAACAACTTGCAACTTAACAACTGGCAACACCTTCAGCGATTTCAGGCATAGATATGAGATTCTCAGAATTCTTGCTTGTTGGGTAACTTTGATGCCTTAAGATTTAGCTTTCATATTTTCCAGATTCTGTACAGCATTAGTATATAACTCGCGACTTCACATAAAGTGTTAGCAAGTTGTCCTCACAGTTCAGTTAGACAAAACAATCCTTTTACAGCCCCAGAAACCAAGGACACTGTTGCAGCTTCGGGCTCAAAAAGTATAAACAACAGTGAATTGAGGAGAGCAATCTGAAATGATAGGACTTCATAACCTGAAGCTGTAATTGGGCAATTAACCCTAGTATGCAAATGGACCAAAACTTATAAAAGTGTGAAAACATGTAACCCCTTGTCCATCATGGGTGTAGCCTCGGCCAGGCTCTTGTAATCCCCAAGGTGCATCCTTTGAAGGCCTTTTTACTAAATACCTACTTTATTCCTTTAACACTGTCTAGCCTCTGCTCTAGGTAGCCTCTCAAGGCATCAACTTGGCCTGTGAAGACTTACAGGTCCTGCCCTGTCACAGGGCTGCTAAAAGGTCTAATTCATGTGTTTTCACTCATACCTATTTTGCTCTGCTGAACTGAAACTTGTTAACTTCTTAACAGAAAGACTTATTGTCTAGGTGCAAAGCACAGCTTCTAAATCATTACCAGACCATTTACCTGATTCATGCAATATGATTATTTCACTTTACAGCTTCTGAAGACTAAATTTGGGGAAATTCTGTAATGCCACGATCAGTTTAAATGCCCCCTCTGGCTGATAGAAGCAATGCCATTTATTCCCATCCCTGGTGATATTTCTGCACACAGAGTCAGCATTTATACATCTGACGTTCTGGGGTAAGGAGACCAACTCTGAAGCCTGTACAGGAAATAATCTTGGGTTCAACAATGCTGTTGTCAACTTTTTGACTTCACAGAATTTCAGATAAGAAAGCAGATGTGGAGAAGGGCAAGATGAAACTTTCAGATTTGGATTCAGTTCAAAATCTACTTCAGACTGCAACACATACAGAACTATATTTATAACTCCAGACTTGAATTTCTATTCATCTAAGGTGCATGGAAGTATTTCTTTGTGTATTGATCTCCATTTACCATTTTGAAAGATTTGTTTGCATTTGCCACTGATGTAATTCATGTTCAAAATCCTTTGTGATGACATACATCATCACTGACACACCCAAACATAATTCCCATACTTGGGTTCAAAGCTCAAGTATAAACCTTCTCTTCACCTTTAGAAGTGAGACATTGAAGTTAACTCTTCTCTCCCAGCCCCCCGGAGACCCGTTGCCAGCTCAGATTTAGGGAGGTTAGGGTGGGGGAAACTCTAAGATAGGGACATAAAACCAAAGGAGGCTCTTACTCTGAGATGTGGTTCCAAGGTTTATTTCCTGAAGGTATCCCGAGGCCAAAGAGGACGACCCCCAAGGGAAAGGGGGTTTTATCCCTTTCAGGGTAAGGGGGCGGAGTTTCCTATGGCCAAAGGCCATAGGTCAGTGTCAAGGGACAGGTAAGGTTTCACAGGGGGAGGGGATACCAAAGGGAATACAACAAGACATATCTTACATGTGGGAGTATGGGTTTTCTACACAACATGTAGAAACTCCTGTCATGGATGGTTTTGTTAATTTTATCTAAGCATCTCAAGGAACCCATCAGCTGTAAGCATATACATACTTTGCAATCCTAAGGAAGGAAAAGTGAGGAGTGCAGTCATTCTGATGTCTTCACAGAAGTCCCACCAATAGACATACAGGAAAATGCATCAATACCACCGTTTTGAGAGACTGATGATTTTTCATGTGTTTGACCTTTGTTAGGCTGGATTTTAGGTCTCTCTTGAGCCTGATGAAAGAACTAGCAAGCTCAACAACTTACACAGCAAGTGTTAAGCAGCTAAGTATTATTTGCTTGGATAAGCAAGCTTTCTATATGGAAGTCTTTAGTACTCCGTACGCTTGATAGAATGATGGAAAGGATGTGCTTTTGGATACTAACAGCAAGTCTTTGGAAATGATAAGTAGGCATTAATTACTGTTAGCATACTGAGCACATCTACCTTTTACAACATAAACACCAGAAAAATGAGAAATTAGGTAACACTAGATGAAACCTGACAATACATTGCATTTATACAACTTTTTTTCTGAAATACCTATTGCATTAGAGATTTGTCAGTGAAATACAGGCTGCTTTACAACCTTATACTCCTGACTCCCCTATGTGGTGTGTCTTTCCCCTTAGAACCTCTCCCTCCACTGCAGAATTCCCAGGTTATCCAGAGCTACCACATTCCTTTTAGGTTGTTTTTCTGTTGCCAGCCCAGTGGACGCATCCTAAAATAGCAGGATATCTCCATTTAGGGTAGACTCACTCTGCTCAGCTATGAGCAGCTCATGTTAGTGTCTCTGATGCATGAGGGTTGGGATCAACCTCTGGTGGGTCAGGTCACAAGGTAGGTTCAAACTCGCTTCAGGCAAGCTCAGATTATTCTCTCCCCCACCTGCTGTTCTGTCTGTAGTACTTTGTAACTGCTTTGGAGGAGTTCTCAGCTCAGTGTTTCAACCTTTTGAGCCCATTTTAGTAAGCCCAGCTCCTTTTTACGGTTGGCAACATTACTGTACATTACATTAGAGGATAGTGATCATTAATACACGAAGTAGCCAAAATAAAATGTAATTAAAAAAAATAAAACATGCATGTGTAGATAACATGCAAATATTTGGAAGGCACAGTTCATAAATGGTTCTGGACTAGCACTACAGATAATCCTACTACAGAGAGCTGGAAACAGCTGCCCTGAAAGCAGGACCTTATCTGATGGTGGTTGCTAGCTGGTGAATCAGTTAGTGGCTGGTCTTACATCAAAGTGGATTAAGGAGGAACAAATCCAAGGTTGCTGATAGAACTGAGATGAGAAACAGTAATAAAAATGGACTAGATCACAAAAGAATGCATATCAACCTCTGAACCGGTGAGTAGCAGGCTGGGCATGTACACTGTGTAAGAATTAACCAGGAGGTGTAGAAACCCTGTTTTTCACACGGGGATTAAGATAAGATAAAGCAGTTAAGATAAAACCTCGCAATATTTGGTGTTTCTCTAAGAGAGAACAAGCATATGATGTTTCTTTGCAGCTAATAAGGGTTCTGAGCCATACTAGTATCCCTGTTATTATAGCACCACAGAAAATTAACCCAGCCCATCCAGCTGGGTTTCTGGCATTGCTTTGCTATTGAGTAAAGAACACCTGTAAAGGCATACTGCAAAGTGAAGTCTTAATTCAGTATGGACTCAAGGAAGCATGACACCTGTCAAAGGATTTAGTAAATGTTAAAGTATATAATGTAGATTCTTGACGATCTCCCATCCAATCTCACATCATGCCCTAGGCTGCTAGACTTTGACATCATAACCTATCTCACCATGGGGCATAGAAAAAGCTATTGGAAAGCTTTAGTGTTGCTGCACACAGGGAATGAATCACAGATTCTGGTCATTTGAGTGGGCAGAGTAAGGTTTGTTAGATCAAGAACACTTCGTCTTGTTTGTCACTTCTGAACAAAGAAAAACATTTAATGAAAAAATGAGGTTTTCTTAATATAAATGAGTAAGCACAGCAATTTGCACTTACATTACTCTTTTCATGCCCTCCATAGCTCAGAGCTTCTTAACAGTGAAAGATGATTTTTTTCTTTACTTATATTTTAAAGGAAAAACTGAAGCACTCGGAAATGACTTGCACAGAGTTGAGTCATAACTCTGGTCAGCCTCTTGCTGTCATTGTCATGTGTTGCTGCATCCTCTTCACTACCAATTTATAGTTTATTGTTTGGGTTTCGTTGCTGTTTGCATACAGAGGATAAGTTTATAGCAGTTATAGAATGATTTGGTATTTCATTATATAGATTTGTTCTGCAAGCTTTGGAATTAAAAATTTCTGTACTATCCATTGTAATTTACACATAATTAGGGCCAGCTTTATTAGAACTAGTGAAGGATGCAAAAAGAACTTGGTAGCACATATTTTTGTTTCGGCATCAGTATTAGCTCACGTAGCTCTCACTTAGTTCTCTTGCATAATGTTTTCATGGTGCTCCATTTTTAAATCTGATTCACTGCACAAACAGTTGTGGATTCACAACAGAGAGAGTGGTATGTAAGGAGGGAGTGGCAGTGGGCAGTGAGAACTGCCCTCTCCAGCTTTGCTAGTCATAAAAAATACATGAATATTTCATTGAATTAACTGTGTCCTGGACATGCTGAATATAAAACAAGTATGTATTTTAAATGCATAACCCAGATATTGTAAAGGTTCAATGAAAAACATGCAAAGTCTTTATCTTCAGGTCACTAGTTCAAATCACAAGTAAAAGATCTGAGGTCCATTTCTTCCCAGAGGAGTGCTAATAGCACTGATTTTTGCTCTTAGTTCTCTTATTAAAGAGGCAAGAGCAGAGGGAATGTATTACCCGCTCTGCCCTAGAGGCAGGTCAAGGCTGAGCATGTCGGCAGGTCTGCTGCTTGTTTTGTCCCTGTTGAATAATGAGAAAATTAATCCCTTGGGTAGTGAATGTGACACCCTCTGACACCACAAATTCAGGCAGATGGAGGGAAAGGATGCAGTGTCTATGGATTCATGCTGCGTAAATCAAACGCCACTCAGAAGTAATTTGTATTGGACAAGCATAAAACTGATGCAACACAGAGTCACACCAGCTCTTAGCTGATCAATAAGAATATTCAGTAAGGCCATTGCAAATGTCCAGCTTTTAATTGGCACATAAAATTTTATTAAACAGAATCATCACACAAACAGTGACGGCATGTAAAAACTGCATCAAATACACCATCAAGAGCTTAATGGTAATTCTGACTGAATGTATTTCATAAGAACCTGTTTACCAATAATATCCTTCATGAACTTATATTGAAATAAAGGCTATTAAATTGCAGTCAACCCATGAAACCATTACTACAAACATTCATTATTTTATAGAGCAGCCTATTGACACTCCTTAGCCTGCATAAAGAATTATGAACTCCTGTTACACTAGCACACTATGGCTTGGCTTTAGATTACAAATTCATCACTGTGTTCATAAGCTCTCAATAGTGTTTCTTTGCTTATGTGTAAAAGGTGCACACATTTACCAACCTTTCTAAAATCACAGCTAGATAGAAATGATTATGTTAAAATGCCAGTGCCTGGCACTGATTCATGTGCAAAAATGTAGTCCTACTGAAGATGAATTACAGGACTGCATACAAACAAGGCATGCTTTTTAAACTATGTTAACAAATGAAGTTAAAATCCGTGCATGTATAACTGTACTGTGCTGGCAAGTCAATCTATAGTCCTTTGAATTTTAATCATGGGTTTGAAGTTTCAGCCTGTGCCTACTTGAAGGGTTTTCAGGCTGGTGATAATGTTTTCCAAAGTTCCCATAGTCATCAGTAAAAAAAAAAAAAATTACCCTAAATAGTCAAAAGTGGTGTCTTGGGTTATGGAACCAAAAACGTGTATTCTATTTTGTCTGCTGAAAGCAGTTGGGGAGATGTTCTTCTTTATCTCTTGAAACTCTGGGAGGAGGGGTGCCCGTGCCTTTTGATTATGGGCCAGCTGTTAAAACCAGGTAGGGCATTGTTTCTTATCTCTTTCACAATGGGCCATTAAGACTCCTCAAGCTGTTCTCCTCCCCAAGCTGTTCTCCTCCCCAAAGCAGTACATCCACATTCCATCATCCTATTGTGAGATGCTCCACCCAGTGGGGGGAGCCAACCATTCCTACCTGGATAAAAAACTGACGTGTAGGAACACAAGGCAGCTAGCTTCACCCAATTCCCAGAGGAATGTGGACCCCTTTTCACCATCACCAGACCCCTTCTCACCATCACTGGACCTGTTCTCTACAGGATCATCTCTACTTCAACCAAGCCACATCTGCCACTCCAGGAGGACTTACTTTTGGACTGCTTCCAACACCCTGACCAATAGAGTGTTAGGTTGTAGCTTTGACTCTATCAGGGTTCTCCAAATTTGTTGTTTGTTTGTTTGCTTGTTTGGTTGGGTGGTTTTCTTTTCTACTACATTTGTATTGTTAATATTCCTAGTAAAGAACGGTTATTCCTATTCCCAAATCTTTGCCTGAAAGCCCTTGATTGCAAAATTATAATTTGGCGGGGGTGAGGGGTTTACATTCCCCATTCTAAGGGAAACTCCAGCTTTGCCTGGCTGATACCTGTCTTTCCAAACCAAGATACAGTGGGAAGATGGAAAAAGTCTGAAAGATCACGAAGATTGACTCTGGCTCTAGGGAGACCTAAGGAAGAAAGCAAAGAATAATGGATGATCTGCCAGCCATTAACATTTCCTTTCCATGTTCTCCCAGAAAAAAAACCTGTCTTCCTAGACCTTGGGAGTAATCCCACAAGCAGTTCTTATTTTATCCCTTTTAGTGAAAAGTATCATGCTCTGTCATATATTTCATCACTGAGTGGTGCTGAGATGATGGTGCTGACCACTGTATGAGGTGTTTTCCTGGTCTACCAGTTGCATGGTTATGGTTTACACTAAATAATATCTCAAATGAAGTCTGCTTAGAGGAGCTGGGGGCTTTGAGTAGCAGTCTCTCTGCTGCAGCCATGGTGAAAACAGATGGATTACTGGTGATGTACAGTAGCAAAATATTTTTTTCATCTTCTGTTTTGTGAGCTACCATATGTGCTCACGCAGATAGTATAAGACAATGCGTTATTCCAGGATGCTGGAGACTTCTCTGATGTGAACTTTTCTCTGATAAATCAGTCCTAATAAGAAGAAACAGCTCAAGTCCAGATGAAGATATTCAGTTATGTGAAATTTTCACTTGTCAATGCATTCTGACAGACCCATTTACTATGTCAAAATCTTTTTTAAATGGACCTGAACATTGCTGACAGCATAAATTACAATAAAACTTCTTTTCTGATTTAAGTTACTTACTTGGTCTGTGTAAGTTTTGTGCATTTGGGGAACTCCTGCTACTTTGGGAAGGACATCTGTATAACATTTGTTTTTCACATTGTTAATCCAGGACATTAATACAATATTACATAGTTTAGTAGGGAAATATGGACTTTCCACATCTCACTGCATGGGAAAAAAAACTTACATGTGCTTTGTATGAGGTCTAGGTGAGGTCCTTCCTACAAGCAAAATACAACACTGCCATGCTCCCATTATTACAAAGGGAGTCAGAAAACTTGCTTGAAAAGAATGTATTCAACCCTTCATCCTCTAACAGTGTTCTAGTTTTTGTTTGAATGAGGTATTCCCCTCCCATTCTGAATTATTTTATGATGAAATAACCTTCTTTCAATTTCTTCATTTTTTTTTCTTCAGTCCTGTCAATGAATGTAGTGCTCACTGATTGAGAGTATTTCTCTCCTAGGAAACGATGTGCTGCCTGTTATACTTGTGCTCAGATGACACTCTCCTCCAGCTGCACATGTTTAACTCCAGCAAAATTAGAGGGACAGAACCTTCAACAGGTAAAATATTTTCTTATGGATAGATATTTGATATGCTGGCTTTTGAGAGGCAACTGAGTATGACCCTTTCTTCCACACTTGAAAAGCACTGGTATAGGGCCACTGGCTTACTATATGAAAATCAGAATCCAATGTTGGTTTACTACACAATTTTTCTGCTTAAATATATATATATATATATATGTATATATATATTGACACTGTGGATATAACTGTGGATAAAGAAGTTCTGTTTTCTCCTAGGAATCAACTTGAGGCATTTGTATGAAAAAATAAACCAAACTGAATTACATTACTAAAATGCTGGCCTATAATTTTTTTTAGATAAATTTATATTTTCTTTATTAAAATGCCTTTATAATTTATTTCAGTTAATATGTAAGTCAGCATTTATAAGCAAAGAAAAAATTTAGGCTAACAGAATAGTGAGGTACTTTCTCATACCACTGACACCCTTGGAGCTTGGGGCTGTGGTGGATAGCTAACACTCACAAATGAGTGACACATCTGAGGTGGCTGATGGAGACAGCATGAAATCCCTGTTTTCCCTAAAAAACCACATCAGCTAAAATGTGAATGACTGTGAGAAAATTCAGTGATGCTATATTTGCAAAATTATTTCAAACTGCTGTGTTAATTAGGAATGCAACCCAGTTTCCTGACAGTAGTTATACAGTCATGTAATATAAACTGGAGGTGAATTAGTTGGCTCCATAGTCTGGGTTTCCAGCTGTAAACATTTCAATATTTTGTATGAGAATCTATGCTCTCAGTCTGAGTTTGTTTGGAAGGTATGCTCTAGTTTGGGAAATACATCCTTCAAAAAGACAGAATTGTTACTAGAATCAGAAGCATGTGTTGATTTTAGTCCCAACTTAAGCATGTATTTGGGCATGTGTGTGTGTATATTTCAGACTGTCACAAGGACATTATAATTAATTTCTTTCTAATATGCTTAAAATATTTTTTGTGCACTGTGAATTTTAATATAAAAACAACAAAGCTTCCAGTGAGATAGCTGCTTGCTCAAACATAAAAGTTTATTTAAAAAAAAAAAAAAAAAGGCATTTTCTTCCTCTGGAGTCAGAAAAGAAAAACATATGTGCATACTTCATTCTGAAAATATTGCGTAATTCTCATTGGAATTCAGCTGACATTAGAGTTAAAAAGTTTATCCCAGCATGCCCTCTGCAAAACTGTGCCTGTATCACTGACAATCAGACACAAAAAGAACAACTCTTTTTCAGTGAGAACAGGTACAAAAATCATGTTTAGGTATAGCAGGGAGAAAAACACTTATGACTTCTTGTTCTTTCCTTAAAAATAATCAACTTTTTCATTTCCCATTGCTAGACTTTTCAAAGCCTCAGTGTTTAAATTAAAGCTCTAGTGCATAGATTTGTGATGGGTTCACTTTATTTCTGGGAGGGTTTGCAGGGTGACTGCCCTTGAAAGATGGCATTTTCTTTTTCTCTCCTGCCAAATGATATTTTCTTTCATTTTCTCTTTTTCTGGGGTGATGTGCGAGCCAAAGATTCTCATACCAACATTGTAATGCAAAGAATGAAGTGAAATATTTCTATTAGAAAAAGAAGAAATAGTTATCTGTTAATTTTTATTGCTTCATGTAAGCAAATGCTAATAAAATACAAACCCATGCAGTTCTTTTGGGGTGAGGGATTAGGTGCATAGTGTGAGTCTCATGTGTAAACTTATCTGGTGCTCCTTGGAACTCAGCCGTGATAACAGAAGGAACATTGCTCGAGTCCTTTCAGCTCCCTAAAACCTTCATATTTTGAGTATATGGGGTTTTCCTGTCTTTGACAGGGAATTATTTCTTGCCATTTAATTGACAGTTGTTTTAAAAATGCTGACATAATACCTTAAACTTCAAGACTTTTCATGAATGACTGGAAATAAATATTGCAACGGCGTTCTTGTAAAATGCTACTTCTATTTGAAAGTTGACTATCTTACTTGATGTAATGGCTGACTTTTAACTGAAGATTTTAATTACAGATTTTTGCTTGAAACTTCCTCAAGTTTCAAGTGCCTCCTATAAGTAAAGTGTACTAGAGATTTATGATAATATACATTCAATAAGAGATGTTGTTACTTGGTTATTGGTGAGAAGCGTGGGCAATGAGCAGACTTCTTCAAATGACTAGGTTAAAAAATCCTAGAGAAAAAAAAGTTCTTAGTCATAGATTCCCTTCTATGTTTTTTCTATCACCATTTCTTTTAAATTCTCTTATCTGTTCCACAGTGCTCCACAGTGCATATTACAGGCATAACTTTTACAAAATCAGGTATTTTTCAGTCATTGGTTATCTTGGTAACTGTGAAATAACATGGTTCTCTTCTTAAAGAGTGCTTTTGTCCGAAGCCTGAGAATTGAACACTTTCGAGACCTTGCTAATGTTTGATACGAGACCTGATAATGAGTAGCCCCAAAAGAGACAAAATCAAGAGGTACAGCAGTCAGGGAGGATATGCCAATTTGCACTGCTCACCTGGAAGGCTGTTGAAGCCTTGTATGTCTGTGTTAGTGGATGCATCCTGTTGGTTCCTCCATGGATAACAAACAGCAGCATTACAGGTGAACTGACAACTGATAAAAACAAACAAAAAACACCTGCAGAGAGGACTTAGATACAGCCTGCCAAACCCTCTCTGGAACAAGGGTATCCAGATGCTTTCCAGCCTGCTTTAGTCTCAAGCAAGATGTCCCAAGGACAAAACAGCAATTTATGTCTATTTAAAAAGGACAAGGAGCCCTGTCTGAATTAATGAAGAGAGGCTGATTGTTGGTGGCTGGAAGAAAGAGCTTGCTAAATAATTAGCTTACAAACCACTGCATTTCTGCTTAGTTGTACTCTGACACAAATGGAATAATTGATACACTTCATAACAATTCTGTAGCCCACTACAAAGCAATTTCACTATTGATAAACACCCCTTCCTGTTAGGCTCCCTAAAGTCCCCTTTTCTTGTTTTGAAGCAGGGTAAGAAGCCTGTTTGTCAGTGGTAGCTGGACTATCAATACTTACATTTTTTTCACAAGACTGCAGACATGCAGTAAGCATAACTATCAGTGATATTTGATGCAAATTGACATGGATGTTTTTAATGGTCATTTCAGTTCGCATTGTTCCTCTGGAGCATAAATAACGTTCATAGCTAGGTTTAAATAAAGTGTGGCTAGCAGAAACAGCTGAATGTTTATTAAAAGATATGAAGATGCATGAAAAATAATACTGAGCCCATAGAACTGTTCATAGTGGCACTTTTTAAGGAAAAGAGCAAGCCTTAATAAAAGATAGTGGTCTTTGTCTGTTGTTTTAAGGAAACTTGAACTTCAACATATAAGTTTACCTCTGCAAAGACAAACAAAGTTATATCATCAAGAGAAGCCTTATCGTTACATTTATTGGAGGTAGGGGAAGGGAAGGATGTGTTATAGAGTAAACCAGTTAGGACTACACTCTGATTACAGCCATTTACTGTTGGAAATATGAAGAGGACTCCTCTGATCTTGCCGGTGTTTGCTGACTATTACCCTGACTGATTAATAGATATAGATATGCACCTTTGCCACTTTCAGTTTTTCCTTTCCCTCTTTATGGGCAGAAATTTTGATCCTATACAGTAAAACTTGATGTTAATTTTCCTAGCAGCCAATAAAGACAAAAGGTATATATACTTAACCTCTTTTGCCTCTCACTGTTGAGTTGACAGATTGCTCAGAGAGCTGATTTGGTCAGAGCTAAATGGGGGTCAGCATCAGAATGTCTGTGCATATGAAAATATAAGCTCATACATATAAGTACAGGGCATGTTGCACTTATCTCTATGCATCCTAGGGGTGCATAGATCAGCAAGTAATACGCATGAACTTCCATTAGTAAGCTTGTAGTATGCCATAATAATCTCCCTAAAATTATTTGTCTTGTATATCAGTAGTCAGAGATCAGTCCCACCAATATGGATGTTTCCATTTAAAAAAGAAAAAAAATTGCACAGGCTCACCATGGACCATGGAAGAAGAAGAAAAAATTTTCCCTTTTCTAGTTTACCATATGAAATACTTGCATATAGTTGTGAATGTAATTGATGTGAATGTTTGAAAGTCAAGACAAATTTCAAAATATAGCTTAACTCAAAGTTGGTTTATGAATATCTACATTAATGTAACAAAATCATTTTGAGATAGTTTACCAGTGACCTGAAGTAGATCTCATTATTCTCTACCAAAAGTTTAATAATCTTCAATTTATGAAGTTTAGAATAATTTATGCATGTATACATATATTCTAAGATTATACTCACTGAGCAAAACCCTAGTTAAGTTAATACCTGTATTTATACCTCCTTGAGGAACCCCAAGTGATTCCCTAGAGAGCAGAAAGAGGGACTGTGGTTATTGATAATTGGCTTTGTCTGCTGTACGTAATTTCATTGTGCAATGCAGGTACCAGAGCCCCCTCCCAGAGCAAGTTCCTAGGATCCTCAGTGAGTTTTAATCCTGACATAAGACATCTACTGATGCTGCATAAGATGTGCCTTATTTTCCTGCAATCACATTCTTTTTGATTTTGCTGCATAGACCTAAATTCCATTTCGGTAGGAAAGCCTGTGGCAGGGAACAAAGTGACTCTTTCTTCCTCCTCAGATGGTGACTTTTTTCCTTGGTTTGAGGACTGTGGCTCATTTGTTTGAGAGACATTGAGAGCACTTGGCTTCTTATTACGCTTCTCAAATATGAGAGTAAGTTGCATCAAGGTAGAATGTAGAAGCTATACAACTTGAAGTAGAAGTTTTCTGACTTTTTGTTAATTATTAATACCATACATCTAGAAAATAGAGATCTGCTTGCCAGTGGCAAAAGAGCTTTGGAAGACAGTGTTCGTGTTTATCTGTGCAGAAAAGTACCCTGAAGCTGCTGATGGAACTGAGCCATGAGACAAGTGATAGTCAGGTATGGGGGGAGGGATTGTTGGCTCAGGCTGAGCTGTGTCTTTGGAGTGCAATGTACCTGTCACAGGCTCTTCGTGGCCAACAGCTTAATAACCTGAAACTGCCTGCTCTAGGACAAACAGGGCAACACTGACTTCACTTGTTTTTTTCCTTTTACTCTTCCTAGGAAATAACATGTAAGATAGATTAGTTGTATTTCCTGAAGTTCTTCCCTAACTTCAGGAAAAGAAGATAGAACAAGTTTAAACTCACTTCAATAGATGACAAAAGCATGGTAATATGGTGATACATTGCAAATATGAACAAAATAAAATATTCTGTACAGATGAGGTTTTAAAGCAGGCAGTGAAAAAATAGCTTCACAGTGTGTTCTTAGTACTCCCTGCAAGTATTAAAACATAGTACTAGATAGGAGTTAATTTCCTCTAATCCAAGGCTTTCTAGGGCCAGAGAAGGTCACTGTGATTAAAGAAGAAATAGAATGATGTGTAAATTACATTAAATTATGTAAAATTATTGTTACTTACAGCCCTGCTCATTCACTTATAGTTCAATGTCCACAGTGGTGGCTTCAGTGTAGAGAAACAACCTTAAACTTCCACTTTGAATAGAGGGGACAAAAAAATTCCCCAGTGCTTCTTGAGCTACCTTAGCGTTCCCACCAGTGAACTCAGTGATGGGAAAAGGAGAGGGTTCATCGTATATGAAGGCACAGTTGTTCGAAGCATTTGAGCTATAGTAAAAATAAGACAATCTTTTAAAGACAGCACAGCCATTAAACAGTAATGAAGAACTGAAAAGCAACTCTGCATAATCACCATTCAGCTAAATGATGATTTCACAGATGGAAGAACAGATGAAATTCAGCCAAACGATTTTAAGAGCAAATGAATAGGCAATAATGTACTTAGGAAGCATTAGCCTCTCTTCGTCCTCAGAGACAGTGACCTATTGTTCACAATTAATAAAGCCCTGAGGCACAAAGGGTACAGGGATAGTGGCTGCCTAAGATCTGTTCAAATCCACACAACAAAACAAGTGCAGAAAACCATACGTTAGCACTGCATCTTAACATAAAACAGATTCAAATTATTTTCATACATGTGGATTAAAATGCAAGCCCTGCTAATTTTTGACAAGTTACAACTCTCTTCCTGCATGTGATGAAAGTCACTTTTACTACAAGGGTTGTTGGTTAGGGAGCAGCTTGGCTTTCCTTTGCTCACAGGCTTTCGAGGGCTGGTGCTAAGCAGCATTAAAAGGAGTCACCAGCCCTCAAACACCAGCTTGTCCTTGAGAGCTGAAAACTCAGAAATAGTGCACTATCAGCTGATGGTAGTAAAGCTAGTTAAAAGCAAGGAATGCACAGCTTGGGCAAGTACCAGAGCCAGTGAAAACCAGAATGGGTGACTTCATGAGATGAGTAAATCTTTTAATTTTGATAACTACCATACCAACAACTTTGACAAAGGAAAAAAAATACAACTGTAAACAAAGATTACCTCTGTGAGGAAAAGCCAATGTTAGTAAGTCCATTAGTTCATCTTCATAAATGAGCTTAGAAACATTTACAACTTTTATTGTCTGGGAAGACCAAACATAATTTTTTTTTCCTCCAATGTAACTATTACTTTTGTATTGAAAAAGTAGGTCATTACATGCTCTTCCTTTTGAAAATATTTTGCCTTCCTCATATATGTGAAAACCTAGTTTGCACACTAAGGCTATAAGGATAATTGTCTAAAACCTTTTATTGTGCTCTTTCCCTTGATGTTTTGTACTTCTCAGCATTGTGTGATGTACTCTTCTTGGTCTTTTAATCCCATATTTGGATGGGGTTGTCCCCAGCTGGGGCATGGCATCTTGCTGGTGACTTTGTGAAGTTGTTGCATTCACACAGTATGTGATATCTGTTTCCTGTGAGGGTTTGGTTCCACCCTTGGAGCCAAGGAGGATGCCAAACTCTGCATTCACTTTGCACTATACGCTTTAAAAAAGCTCATTAGAAAAGTTTGGACCTAACATCCTAGATGTCTAGGAAGCAACCATGGGACATTAGCAAAGAGCCAGAAATTAGTGGTCTGCATATACTGCCTTCAAATATTGTGTGACACTCAGTTTCTTTCCAGATGCAAAAAAATCTCTACAGACAAGCAAAGAAGGGATGGAGATGGTCACAGGGCATGGAAGATAACTTCTTAATTTCCAGCACAGGAGCAATAAAAGGCAACAAAATGACTGTGTCGTTGCAGCCATTGAACCTGACTTGCCTCTAACAAAGCTAAAATGTGGAAATACTCTCTGAGTTACTCGGACCTGAAATGTTGCAGAAAGCTCATGCAAGTATTCTAACTTATTGTGTAAACCTGTAAGTGGCAAGCCTGTAACTAAGAAAGATTTGGTGTGCCTACCTTAGTGACTTAGATGGGTCACGACAGAGCCATTACCTGAACTCCAGAAGGTTTCCAGCAGTCCTGAAGCACTGAAAGAATTTTACTGGAACAGGGAGGAAGATCTTGGGGAAAATTTGTGCAGTAATGACTTAAAACCCACTAAGCAGGACAGCTAATTAGCTACATCTCACATGCAAAAAGCAGATTTCTGAAATAAATACCCTGAGCTTGCATTGTCATAGTGCAAATACTGTGTGTCATTATGTGGCTACCAAAGATAGAGCAATAACAAGATACTTAATGCATGGTTTGCTGGTTTTGAGTGATTTTGATCTTTAAAGAAGTGGACAAACAATGTTGGGGGGTGGAGGAGGAGGTATTGATATTTTGGCTATTAGACGAAGAGATGTCACTATTGTATGAAGTATGAGCAGAATGGCCTGAGGAAAAAATTCAGAAATAAAGCCTATGAAATGATCAAGACATATTGGGCATATTGTGGTCTAGTTTGCACAGCACTGTATTAAAGATTAACTAAAAGTATCTACAAATATTTAAATTTTGTTGAAAACTCTAGGGTTGTGCTGTAATGAATGAACAGTATTCAAATTCTATTTTGGTCACACCTGAACTAACCGAAACTTGGATTTACCATGTTCATTATGTTTGGGGGGGGGGGTTTTAATTTTTTTTTTTTTTTTTTTTTGACTTGAATACTTTTGAAAGTTAATATTTCCAATATACTTTGAGAGAATATTCCAATATGCCACAGTTTCACCACAAAATAAGGAATTAGTGTTTCCCTTCCTTGAAGGGCATGAAAAAATCAGATTCTTTTTCCTGTATTCTTGCATCTCTAAAAGTAATAGAAGTACCATATGGTTTGGCTTTTCTGTTACTTAATAAGAGCAAAAAAATGACTGCTGCTGCTACAGTGAGAGGAGAAAATTGTATGCTTTAATGCCCAACAAAATGTCACAAAAATATTACATAATGCTGTAAAAGAGGTTAAACTGGAAGTTTCATTGCCTTCCCATAACATGGAACTATGAAATTTAAATGTGACTGTTTGTGTAGGCAAATTCTGGGAAAGGTTAAGAATAGAGCTTTGTGCATGTAAGTAACACAAAAGTGAAACAAATTGACCATGTACTAAAGAGCATGACTGAGGATAGGGCAAACATTTTAAGCTTCAGGATACAAAAGAAGAATTTTTGTCAAAGTTAAATTACCCAATTTTTACTCTTGAAAATGACATACCTGGAGCACTTGAAAGCTGCTAACAGCCCTAAAAGCTGTACAGGGGAAAAAAAAAGTCATCCTGGATTTTATGCCATTAGCAAAACTAAAACAAAGTCCTTCAGTATAAACACTGTTGCATATGAATAACAACTCCTTTAACATGACTCAGAGGGTGGGAAGAAAGCTATAAGGAAAATTATTGAAGACTGACCACTAATGGGAGTAGGTAGCTGACCGTCTTTGTTCCCAAATGTCCCGAACCAATGTCTAGAGGCACTGAAATGGAAGAGATGATGGAATTTATGTTGTGGATCTTCCCGTGTAAACACTAGCCCAGGCTTCTGGGAAAACAGGGCTGGCAGGATCCAGAGGCAAAGGAGCTCAGAGAGCTCTCCACATTGCTTGTCTTCATGCTTTGAGCATAGTAGGAGCACCTTTGTGCCGCTCCAGTATCCTACACTTAGCTGCAGTCTTCCATGTCACTTGTTAGCTGTTTGGGCAGAATCCCTGTGCCATGGCATGGATCCAAGTTCCTCCCAGCCTCTCCCCTCTGGCTTGGAGAACAGCATGGCCTGGCGAGAAACCTGTTCAGAAAAAATCCCAAAAGATAAGGAGTCAAGATGCCTATGGAATGATCTAATACCATTCAGGTTTCCAGAATTTGACAATTATTGTCATTCAATGCTCAGCATGAAAGCTGTGGGCTACAGCAAAAGAGAAAATTAGACAAGTTCTAAGGTGGTATGTTAAGGTCGCCACTAAAATTTAAAGATCTGTGCTCTACAAAGAGATATAGACATTTATTTCAAATTGAATACTAAATTCATTGCTCTAGGAAAACTTACATGACTCTAGGGAGCTTGATTTAAAAAAGAAGTAATGGTCAGGTGTCAGACCACCAAATAATGCATATTCCACCATTGTTATCTGGCTCATTCAGGTATGATTGATCCTATTGCAAAGTTTAGCACAAGAAGATAGAATAGGACTGCCAGAAAGCAGGCTTGATCCTGGCTTAGTAACAGAAAAGTTAATCAATCAAAGAAACTGGAAAACTAGCTGAACAGGTTTTCTGGGGCACACTGTAAACCGAGAAAACTAACAATAAATAGAAGAGCTGTCCTGGGAGTGGGAAGGACAAAAGAACTGAAAATAAAAAGCTCCAGTGTTTATCACACACAGAGACCATGATTTGCAGTAAGATGTTCAACCCAGAAACTATAATATTTGTGCACATAGTGCAGAGATGTACATGGCATGCCAGGCAGGAACCTGGCAGAAAGTATCAGTAATGTTTTCCTAGAGTGGTGCCCAGGATTATAAGGGAGCAAGACAAGATGAGCCAGAGTTAGAAGGAAGTTCCACCTGCAACCTGTGCCAGGAAGAGTGAGAAAGTGCACCCTTTTTTGCTGTGTGGTGATTGATGGCACAGAGAGCAGGCATCGCCGTGTCAGTTCTGGTTGTGTGCAAGAGTGAACAAGAGTTTATATATTTTGCAGAGACCTCAGCCTGCTTGTGACCCCCAGATGAAGGACTTACAGAACAGGTAGCAGGATGGCCAGATGAGGGTCACTTAGTCAGTTCCACAATATAGTGTTTGGAAATTCAGTAAAAACTGAAATGGTTCTACCAACAAGCGTAAGAGTTCCTTTTTTGTTTCATGCTTTCTGTTGGATACACATGGATCCATGTTCATCCTTCATATAAAATGCTGAGTATATAATTGGGATAGATTTATGGAAAACGCACTTCTATTGAATAGTTCTAAGCACGTCTAGCATGAAGTTCTAAAATGGTGTCTGCATTTGTGGTACCCTGATAAACTTGTGACAGATCTTCAGTGGGACTCACTCATTTGGTTTGTGCACCACACTTCAATAGTTAACTTGTTCAGAATACTGTTTTGTTTAACAAGTGTCTATATCATGTGGGTGATGACTATTTGTCTGAGACATATCTGGAACTGATCTTATAATGAGAACCAGTTGTACATAAAACTTCACTACAGTTAGTAGAAACAGGCAAGGTAACTCATGTTGCAGGTTGGGATTAAACAGGAAATTTAAGGGAAAAATGCTTGACAATAACCAATTATTTGATACCAGAAAGACAACTTGTATTAGACTTTTAATAAAATGAAGAATTCAAAACTACACTAACATATGCACATACGTAATTTGATTGACTGAGCAGCACTTGCTTTGACAAGGTGTGAAATTTAATAGATTGACAGAATAAATAGTTCTTTAAAAGCAGCTTCATGATTTATGCTAAACTAAAGATACAAAAACGAAGGTGAATGGAAGAGTAGCTTGACAGTAACCTTCATATAGCCTAGCCTATGAAAAGCATTAAAGTTTCAGGCAATAGGGCATGCAATGACCCCAACAGGAATATAGAGATGTTTTTCTCCTGAATATTTTTCTTAAAAGACTGAAACAATGATCCACATCAGAATTTTTAAGTTGATTTATTGAGTTCCTCTTAACTCTCTAAACAGGACATAAAACAGTTTATTGGTCTGTTTGAAAATCAATTTTTGGATGTTCTTAGTTACTCTTGGGAAACATTAATCCTTACATGGAGGATTTTTTTTTTTTTATAGCACCTTGATGTTGCTGAGTTGCATGGAGATTTTTCTTCACAGGTGTCAAAGACCCTTTATGAAGCACTTATTTTGTGAAGTCTTGTATGAAAGGAATATAATATACAAATCTTTTTCTAGAGAGAACTTCTACCATAAATTTGAATGTTGCTATCAAAAGAAAAGTCTTAAATTCTTTCTAAAGAAACAGTAACCCCCCAAATCTTATCTACTAACCCGCTGTCTTTCCAAGCTGGGTAAGAAGTTAGGTGGTGAAACTGAAAGGAAGTTTTTTCAGGCTCATTTTGTGCTGCAGTAGCAAAGAAGTGAATATGGATTATTGCAAGGACAGGGCAGTTGTCAGTGTGCGAGAAGACAAATCAAAGAAATCAAAATGATGCAGAGCAGGCAAAGATAGAAATTTGTAGAAGAAGTATTAAATAAGTAATCCTTACTAATGAGAAAAAATAGAGAATGTTTGAAATTTCAGAGGGAGTTAATTATATTTAGCAAAGATCTGTCATGGGACTTTTAGTAAATATGTATATTGATTAAGATAGGCAAAAGTACTAAGAGCATGGTAATAAAATGCACTAAGACAAAGCTTGGGGGCATCTTTAATAGAATCCAGAAGTGGAATATTTTGCAAAGCATTGATATAGTAAAAATGGAAAAAAATTCACAGCACAAAAGGCAAGGTCTTGTACTTGTGTGATAAGGGATAATGTAAGCTGGTATTATGGTAGTCTATTATGGCATAAAGAGAGAAAACTTGGCTCTAACAAAGGTTATTATAGACAATTCTAGAATTTGCCAAAGGTGTTCTTGGTAGAGAATGAAGCAATAATGACACTGTATATTGCAGTTAGGAGACTTCTTCAACCTCATTTGGAGAAACTTAAGCACTGTTGCTTCAAAAGGTTGTTCATTTACACAGGGATAGGGATGACCAGCATAATTCCTGGGAGTTTTATTTCATATGCTAATGAAACCTAGCAGAAATAATAGGATTAGATGTCTCTAATGCATAGGTACATTTAAAAATAAACCACAGGAGAGAATATAAATGAGAAGGGAGAATTGAATGTTTTCTGCACTGATAGCATATGCTGAATTTGATGCCTAGAGGGTTTTTTTATGATGAACGTGGTGTACAACATATTTTTTCCCATTATTTGCAGGAAACAGGTTGAAAATAATGGGAGCACAGAAGACATGTCAGTAATGGTGTATTGCGTAATAACCTGTGTGTCACTCTGATCAGTAAAGGTGCCTTGGTACTGCTTATTCCTAATTTAATTGTAAAAGAAAGGAAAAATCCACCAAACATGATTGGTATTAAAACTGTGTTATTTGTAATGGGAAATTTAGAGGACTTTTGCCCTTTGGCAATGTCATGTTTGTGCTCTGTTTTGAAGGCAGGGGGACACATCTAGCAAACTGAAACCTTCAGCCCCTTGCAACACTCAACTTTGGCTTGTTCAGTTGCAAGTACTAGAGGTGTACTCTGAAAACCAATAGGCACGGACAGACCATTCAAACAGCAGTGAAACAACATTCTCCTTAGATATTGTTTCAATTCGGTTTCAATTAGGCTGCAATTAGGGATGAACTATACAGAATACATTGAAGCAGAGACACATTTTTCAGTCAGCTGTTTGTTCTTTAGCATCCACAACGCACGCTTCAAATAATATGGGATTAAGTTTACTGACTCAAGTGTTCATTTGATAAAGTACAACAGAAAATTAAATTACAGGCATCAGAAGGCATTTACCTTTATCCATTAAGTGAGAATTAATACAAGCCTATAAGAGAAAAATAGTAGAACCATGAACAGGAGTGTTATTTGTTGAGAGGAAATAATAACTGGACTTGAGTAGCTGGAGCAGATATGTATTAAGGTGTGTCAAAACAGCTAGGATGGAAGTATGAAATAACAATCAAGCAAACAATTGCTTTTAAGAAGGATTGTTCTTCTGTAGATAATTGGAGTGACTATTTAAATGTCCTGCTGTATTGCCACCTTTCTGCTGAGCATTGCCAGACTGAAAATGAAACAGGGCAAATTTAGGAAAAAGGAAGATAAGTTCCTGGTGGGAAAGTGATGATTAGAAATACTCCTCAAGCAAATCTGTTATACTGATATAGCCCAATGGTATGATGTTCGATTGTTCTGATTTCCATGTTCTTGCAGACCCCTATGGTGGAAGGAGCTCTGGGAATGCAGCAGCTTAATGAACAGGAAGATGAAGGAGATAAATATCAGAGCAAGCACTGCTGGTGTGCTGAGAAACTAATTACATCTGGTGTCTGTAATCCAGAATGGCAAAACTCTCAACTAGAGAATGCCAAATGATCATAAAACGTGTTCTTGATAGCAGAGTATACAGAAGAGGAGCCCAAGCCATGAAGGCACAGGAAAGGGATATGGCTATGTGTATCCGAGACATGGAAACTGAGGAGCACCAATGCCAGAAATGGAATTATGAAATGTTTAAGAGATAGTTGAAGAGACAATAGAGGAAGTTACTTGAAATACATTCCATTACAAGTTAAAGACTTTGTGGTTATATTCTAAATTACTGAAAGATTAAGGACCACACTTAAGCTGAGTACTTCTTTTGCACAAATACATTAACTATAGCAAATTAAATTTGCCTAATCAAGCTTAACAATGCTACATACTGTTTCTCATTAAAAAGTAACGGTTTAAATAAAAAAGGCTACTTGAAATGAAATGGTAAGAAGATTCTGTAGGGATCTCCAAGGGTGCGCCCATCTGACACACTGGCTTAAAGAGTACATTGAGGCCACTGCCTAGCGTTTGCTACAGGGAAAAAAAAATTGCTCTTGGTAATTCCTTTCTGCTCCTGAAATGCATAAGGAAAATAAAAGTATCTTGAGTAATACTACAACACTTCTGCTCATGTTCAGTAGACCAGGCCTCCAACTCCAGCCTTCTTAAGGCAGGTATTAAGTCTCAGAAAATAAAACTTGGCTTGAAACATGAGGGCTGGACCAATACTGTGAAAATTAGTGGGAAATTCAGATAAAGATTAACCAAACTTTGGATTTCTATGTTGAAATGATCATTACTTAATACAGAAATTACAGCTCTTTTTAAAGGCATGAGAATTATTAGAATCCTGATTTCAAAGTTCACTATGGCAAACTTAAGGCTTCAGGATGCTTGCTAAATGGCCTCAGGCATGGCTCTACTTCCCAAGAACATTTTGAGTGGAAGGCAGATCTCTGATTATTGATGAAATGCAACTTGCCAGAAAGACAGGTAGATTCTCAGGTATTCTTTAGGACTTTTGCCATAAATATATAATACAAACTGGTGGAGTTGTCAAAAGTGGTGTTACTTACTGCCTGCATGTTAGGAATACATCTCTCTTTCTTTCTGATTCTACTGTATGAAATCACTCTCAGGATTGACTCTAGAGTTCTGATGAAGCAGGCTGGTGAGGGGCAGGGACAGATCTGTTAAGAGCAGCCCACCACTCTTTATTTGTGTTCTGCCTATTCAGAGCAGGGAGGAGGAGGGATATCTTTGGATTTTGTCACAGCAGAGGCTGCCTGAAGGTTTCCTGGCATAAGTGTTCAATTTCGTGACCTGATTTTTCAATCTGGTGATAAAAACAAGGATGTGTTTCAGGGATCTGGTGAGCTGCTCCCCATGCCTTTCCAGGGATCCCTCTATGCTTCAAAGCCACAGGGGATGATGGAGAGAGAGAGACAAGTTAAAGGCCCAAAGGAGACCTTGCTGACAGGTATATGAGTAGCACCTATCTGGTGAAGTAAAGTTGGTGCTACTCATGTAATGAGGCAAACAGGATTTTAAGAAGAGGATGTAAGGAAGATATGTATATGAGTACAAGGCAAGTTTACAGGTAGTGACAGTAGCATAAATTAACACCTTAACTCCCTAAAATGATAAAAAGTAGTCAGTCCTGACTACTGTTTTTTTTTTCCTTGAGTATCAGATTTTTTTTTCACTTAAAGAAAAACCAAAACAACAAAACCCTGGCTCTAAATTATGTCCTTCATCTTCATTCACTCCAACACAGTGTAAGGTGATGAAGGTATATTTTAGGTTGGACTCAACAGAAGAAATAAATGTGTGGCCCATAAGCTAATAGCTGGAAAATCCTTCCTCACCATCTCACTAGTTTCAAGCTTCTGTTGAGTTGGTGGAAGTTACTTGAGCTCATACACTAAGCTTAGAAAAACCTTGCTTGACTAGGAGGGTTTATTAACATGGAGCTGAAGGGAGGTGTGCCACTAGAAATAGCTTCTGCCACTATAAGGTGGAGCCACCGAAGCCAGTCATCTGTGAGTACAGTGAAGTTCATAAAAACACATTCCACCTCAACACATCTGCTCCTCTGCTCCCAGGTTTTGGAAGAAAATTCTGCCTGAAACTATGCTAGCAGACACCAGTAACCCTTTCTGTGCTCCCCATTCAGTAGGAATCTGAAGACTTTAATGAAGAATCAACCAAACAAAAAGATATGGGATCACACAACTGTCCAGAAAGATCTGAGAGATGGAACTTGAATCCAAAAATACAGCCTTCTTGAATGAGTTTAAAGCATTTAGCTACATCAGATGAGATGCACAAATATGGTCTTGATACCTAAGTGAGGAGAACCTCAAGTGCTTTTAACTGTGCTTCAAACTACACAGCAAGCATGTTCACAGTCAGTACTAATGGATAGTGCTTTAGGTAGCACATAAATGAGGTGCAAAACGTAGCAGTTTTTATTTTAACCAACAAAAGTTAACGAAAGAGCAGATTAAGTTTCTTATGAAGAAACAGTAGTGCTTACTTTTTGAGATTTTGCCCAAGTGACAAGTAAGTAGTTGAAGTTAAGATCAGTTATTAATTAGCTTTTATTTCAAAATTATTCTTGCCCCTTTTTGGAGAGACAGACCAAATTTTGAGAGCTGCTAATTTGTTTGGGGTGGCCAGCTGTTTAGGGTTTACATTTTGTAGTGTTGGAAAAAGAGAGAAGGCTTACTGTCTGCTAATTTTATTTTAGTCTGTTTTATACATTTACACAAGCTTACAGTGAAAAAAACTCATTTTTTTTACTAGCAAAGAGGAAGGATTAGATTCTTGATTACACAGATTAGAAAATATTGTCCTTCTATTATTGTTAGTAAAATCATCACCTGAGGCTCATCCTCACCATTGGGTCTGGTGAACAAATGAATCATTTTCTGACCTTTTCGCTGATCGCTGGCCTGATGGACAATGGTATTTTTCCATGGTTATTTTTCTCTAGTATAAAATTTACACAAAACTTCTGCCTGCACTGAGTTTCAGTGATGTCACCAGGTTCTCTAGTGACCTCCTGTGATAAATCTTTAAAGGACCTGCTGCCTGTGGACAGAAGTCCTCTCCTCAGCCCAATCAGGTCTTCAGATCTCAGCAAGACTCTAACCCTTTTAGATAATTATCCTGATTCATCTCTTCAGAAATCTTGCTTGTAAATGCCCTAGGTTATTTCTCTGGAGCCACTGCATCAAGGACAATCCTGTTGACAGCAGTTGTGAATCAGTGGTAAGCTCAAGTGAAACTTGGAAGTAAAGCAAACTCTGCTAATGTGGCAGTAAGTCAAATGAGCCAAGAGCTGTTTATTGGCAATTAAAAGCTTAAAAGCTTAAACTAGGCCTATAATCTGTACTTTTCATAGAAAGTGCTGCAGGTTGTACAAAATGAATCCCTTGTTAAACAAAGTGGGGATAGTTAACAGAAGTGAGACTTGGGATACTATGACTGCACTGCAGTCATGGATGCTTGGCCACTTGTACCTTTAGCCTAGGCAGCCTTTCAGGTACTTCAGAGCCTCTCTGGGCTTTCATAAAACCCCCTTTGTCAATTGAAAATGATCTGGATATTGGACGTGTCTGAAATGAACCCAATCTGCTTTCACTTTATGTCCACATTGTTGAATAAATAGATAACTTTTTCTTAAATAAAGAAGCTTGAAGTCCATCTTGTTATACAAACAAAGCCAACAAGATTGGATTTAGAAAAGCCTGAATAGCCTTCATATAAGAAAGCCAAGGGCAAGATCAAGTTCACTTGTGCTAGTAGTACAGACAGCACCAGCTGTCAGAAACCTTCTGCAGTAAAATGTGTTTGAATAGAAGAAGAGCAGAGGAAACCAGCACAGAATTTCCTATTAATCCAGATGATTTAGGATTAATACACTGCAGCCTGTGGAAATATGAACTGCACTTATACCAGACTTATTGGATAAAATGAGAATGCTTATAATAGACATTTTAATATCTTTAATTAAAAAAATTGGGACTATTAAATGTACTAATGAAAGTGTTAAATACCTGAAGCAAGAAAATAATGTTCATGTGAAAAATTGAAAAAGAATCTTCAGTTTGTGAAATGTAACATAAAAAACTCCAGTTCAAGCAAGCAGACACAGAATTGAAACTAAGAAAGGGTTGACAACAGTTCTATGTACCATTTTGCAGGGTAAAAGCAGGCTTGACTCAAATTTTTAATGAAAATATAGTTAAAATAATTTTCTGTTTATGCTTGTCAATGTCTATGCTAGTTATAATTTTTGTTAACTTCAGTCCCTCTCTCCAGTCTTCTCAATCTGAAGCATTTGCAGTTGGCTAAAGAACAAAGGAGACAAGGAGTAACTTGGAGAACTGGGGTATTGTCTCACAGTTCTTCATTCAAATATTTTAATTGTCTTAATAGTCATGTTTCATGACATCACATCCATAAAATACTATCAGGTCTTTAAAGGAAAAAGGTTAAATCTATGTGCAAAATTATGTATGCAGGAAAGGCCGTTCGCTGTATATGCCTTTTAATGATGAATTGTTTTAAATATGAGATATATTACTGTCATTTATTTTGCTGTAATGGTGATGAAACTGAAAGCCATATGCTGTTTAAAGTATTTTTTTTCTTTAACAATGCTGTGATATGGCCCAGTCAGAATAAAAACAAAATGTGTGTTCTCATCCATATTAGAATAAGCAATAAGGAGAACAAAGGAGCTAGTAATCGCTGTAGGATACAAGTGAATCAAAGGATATCTTGGATCAAAATAGTTTCTATGCCCTTCACTACTAATTTATAATTTCTTTGTAAAAAAGCTGCAGTAATGAACAAAACCAATTAAAAGCACAGACAAGCACAATATAGAGCTGTGTGGAAACACACTTGAACTCTTGACTTCTTTGATGCCTTTTGTTTGCTAATCCATGTGTCAGAAGTGCATCCAGGATTTCTGAGCAGAGTCCTGGGATTTAGGCACACCTGACTGACTTTTGGTCTCTGTGGCCACATGCTTTGCGTGCATGACAAGTCAGTATCTCAATGTTTTATTTAGCACTCCATTCCACTGTGTGCAGTGGTCTTCAGAGGAGCAGTCAGCTAATTTGGTAGTGGCTATCCTCTTGCACATTCCTGGTCACGCTTGTGTAATGGTCACCAGTGCACTGCAGCATACCTTCACTGATAATTTAGGCATGGCTATACCTGCTCTGTATTGGATCATTTTGCTCACATGTCTGGGTCCAGTGGTCGGAGATGCTAATAAAATCCATTGGGTGCAGGTGACTCATGGACTGGTGACCTCCAGAACTGAGAGCCAGCTATCCATCAGGGCTCTCTGGGATGTGCACATTTCTATGGAGAAAATGAAGCATAGCCCCTCACTTGAGTCATTTACCTCTGGCATACTAGCAGGAGCTTCTCATGTTAGTCTCACTTCTTAACTTTTCATTTCCTTGTACTCCTAAATATTCCAAAGATTGCATCAGGACTTTTAGTAATGCTCTGAATATCAGCCAGTACTATAAAGTGCTAGAGATGCGTAAATGTTAGCATAAGTTGGAAAACAACAAAAAGCAGCAGAAGGGGATGCTTGCTCTTTTCTACAGAGGTTGTTCTGTATATGCAGTTGCTGCACTGACAAGTTCCTGCAGTGCTTCAGTCCCCAAAGCCAGGAGAGCAGCCAGCTCTGTGCTGCAGTGCCGCTGCAGCAGCCTTGCCATGGCTGGGTACTGTCAGGAGCCTGCTTACACCCAGGAGTCCCTTCCAATCTGCTGCCTCCTCTATGATGTACCCACCACCTCTACCACCATCTTTAAGCCATAATAGCTTTGTTTGCAGTGCTGCTCCTTTCTAGCTCATCCTGAGCCACATGAGAGCCCTTCTCTTTTCTTCTTCAGACTCTCATTAAAAATGTCACCAACAGTGAAAACCATGAAAGACTTTAAAAGCAGATAACATGACACCCACTACCCAGTGTATTTTTTCCCATACATGCAGCAGCTCAGGAGACTATCCTGCCAGAGAGATGCAGTCACTTCTTGACTGTCCCATTACTTTCCTCAAAGGAACCTATCATGTCCAAAACTCTTTCATATTATGTTGTTTCTTCCCCCCTTTTTTTTTTTTTTTTTTTTTTTCTCTTTTCTTTAATTGTCCCTGCATTTATGAATTCAGGGAAGAATTTGAAAGAAAAGGGGTGTAATAAGTTGAAACTGCTTCTTTTCAACTATTTAAGCAGTCTAATAACCTCAGGACCCTTTGTACAGGTCTGCAAATCTACAACATATTTTAGACACATTTGCTACATAAACTCTTCAAAAGCTAGTCCACTGGCTTATTGATATTCCACTACATTATTATTCTAAAACAAAACATCAGGAGGTATTTCTGGGCATCACCTGACAGCATATTGCGTTCCTCCAGCTCCATATATCTTACCCTGTCTTTAATACACAGTGGTTGCATGAGCAGTGGCATGTCAAATAACCTGCCTGAGGCTGAGCAGGACTTTGAATAACATTTTCACACTCAAATTTCATTCTGTAATTGACAGACAATTAGGAATGGACAGACAAATAAATATTCAGGCTCTTTGCTTTTAGTCGAAGTGGGAGAAACAATTCAGAATTTACTGGTGAGATTCATTCTTGGCTTTGATACTTAGTAGTTTTCATTTAAGGAGATAGCTAATTTATTACTTCCTTAGTCCTATGGAGAGATTTAACAAGAATACTTTTATGAGCCTGTGTTAGAGACAGGTATAATCTCTTAGTTTAATTTTCCAGCTAAAGGTATTTCCACTGCTGAGGCCTCACTGATCAGGTATCTGATCTTCAATATCAGCATCATTTGAAGCAACATCCCGTGGGCTTCTTTTCCCTGCATTGTAAATAACAAAGAAAGAAATAGGGCTCAGTTATGTGAGCCATGACTCAGCTCAGTTGCCCAAATTAGAAGAGTGTTAGTTCCATTAAATAAAAAACAGTTTGGCCAGTTTTTCTGAACCCTCCCCACAGCTGAAAGCATGTGTAAGAGGGTTTTGGTTTTCCTTAAATCCATACTAGTACAACTCCTGCAGCAGTCTGTCTATATCACCATTGAGGAAAGATTTGCATGATCTCATTCTGCTGACAAATTTGACAGATCTAATGCACTACATCTATAGAGTTTTCTTCCCACATGCAAAAAAAAAAAAAAATCTGGACAAAAAAATTATTCAAACAATTTCAAAAATATTCTATACTCCTGTCAAAATCACTGAATTATCTTCATTTATACATTAGATTTTCCCAATATTTTGCTCTCAATTTCTATAGCATATTTTTTCTTAAAGGTGAAATTAATCCACATTTTCCATTCAAGAACAACTAAAAATTGCATAGTTCTAAGCAATGGACTCTTCAAGGTTTTTAATGGCAGAACCGAATATGTTTGACTAATATTTCCATGATGCAAGAGCAAAAAGTGCCTTATGTTTCTAATTTTAACAGTTTGTAAATCAAGAACCTGATATTCAATTTTAGCTGCTACTTTAGCTTGTCTTTTTGTTTAATACATAAACACAGTCACTTGAATTAAATTAAGACTTCTTTCCATTGCGCTTTTCAGACACTTTTATCATATTCTGTTGCTTAGACACTGGAAACAAGAATACCTTGTCCCAGTTAAGAAAATTTAATAGATTCGACTAAGTATTTCTTTGCCTTCCCTGCATCTGCTAAGGAATCAAATTCTTTGCTACTTGTTCTGAACAAGCTGCATGCCTGCCTTTTTCACAGACTCAGAGTTACATCACTCAGCAATACATGGAAGGAACTGGGGGCCACTGCTTTTCCATTGCAGTTCTGAGTCATTTGGGGACATCATGCAAAACTATTTATCCTGTTTGAAAAGACAGTGTTAAATTTTCACTCCTGCACATTCTGATTCGGAAGACAGATGCCAAATGAAGGCACAGGAATCAATTTAAGAATGAAGCAAAAAGGATATTTGAAGAAAGCTGAAAGGAGAATCACATTTCTGGGGCTCTGTCTCTCCTTTAATTGCAATCACCAGTCAAGATCCTAATCAATGCACATAAATTGTCACAAGACTACTAAGGCTGAATTTTTGAGGCTGCAGCTTAGGGTTTACAAAGGTTTCATAAAGAATTAACACTTATCGTTATTAATTTTTTTCCTGAACTTTTCCATTAGCATTCCACCTCAAGGTTGCCCAACACATTCATTTTCTTAAAAAATTGAAACATTAGACTGATAAAATCAGACAGCCTGGGTGCCTATTCTGAATCTTGTGTTGCTTTTCTGATTCCTTTCTGAAGAACCACTAGGTGAACTCACTGACCAGGTCTGTTGATTTCACGGTTGTGTCAGCTCTCCTTTACTCTTCAAAAAGCAAATGTTTGCCAGCTGCTAACCTGGCTTTGAAAGCACAGCTATCTTATTCTACATTTTTTCCCACTTCCCTATAAGTTTTGGCTCCATTTCAGAGTAAAAACTGTTTACCCAGCTTTACCCAAGTGGATATCCCTTCAGGTTGTTTCGACTTGCCAAATCTTTACTCTATTAATTTGTCTTTTCCAACTTGAATTCTCAGTGCTATGCACATATAAATACTTACTTTATTGCCACCATCTAACAGCAGATATGTGATTCCTTTGCAATCTGAAGAAAAAAACATTTTGTGTTTGCTGCCGTATTACTCCCACTTTGAAGAAACAACTTGCATCTCCAGAGATTTAGAATTTCACTGGATTATTCTTGTTTTATCTTTCCTTCTGAATGCATTACCAGATTCTTATTGCATTAATTTTCATTGTGTTCCCCATAGTCATGCCTTCTTACAGGAAAGCAGAAATTATAGGTGTGCTGATTTCAATGCAAATAAGTAGCTCTTTCTAAATGTATCTTCTTCATATTAAGGTAAATGTATTGCCTCATTTAGGAGGTAAAGCATATAATTTAGGAAAGTTTAATAGGTGAGGACTGTAAAGTCCATTTGAATTTCATATTTGTGCTTCCCCCTGAACTAGCTTAATTATGCTAACATCTGAAGGCAGTGCCCGCTTACAAAAGCTAGATAATGAAATAGTGATATTCAAACTCCTACAGAATAAGCAACAAAAATTTTCTCTCAGAGCAAGTATATAGGAAAATTTTGGTTAAGAATCTTCATACCAGCCAATTTCTGAATAAAAACCTCCTTCATTTCAGTGATTCTAGTCTAATCATACCACTTTAAAAGACCATTCTGTACTTTTCCCTCTCCAGTACTACCTTCAGATTATAGCCTTTATGTTCCGTACTTCTCACGCTTGAGAGAGTCATGGAATGACTTTAAGAAGGTGACCCTTTAGAAAGCTAGTAAACTTTGGGAAAAGCCTTGTAGTATTATGTTAACTTCAGCCTATAATGAAAGATTATAATGGTGCTTTAGCAGCAAGGAGATGCTATAAGCTAGGATGGAAAAAATATACCCAAACTCTACTGTTTCCCTACTGTGGCAAATAGCATGACCAGAGAGGAGGAGAAACTCTTTTTGGGGACCATGTCAAGTTTTAGACAATAAAAAACACATGCAATTTAATGCCTTTTATAAACTTGGCCCAGCTTCTGTTTTAAATCAAAATCTTCAATAATATTAAGTGAAGCAGAAATTTTTTGTTGCAATTCAAACGTTCTAAAAACTGTTTCACAATTTATGTATTGTGTCCTACAAGCTGACCTTTTTCAGTCAAACAAAATAATTTGCTTTCTAGCTTAAAAATTACCTGTTGCTAAATATTACAGAAGTACCAAGATATGCATTGCCATTTATGAATATATCAAAATCATCTGGAATAGAGTACCTAGAAACCAGAGAGCTACCATAGATATAATCACAGTGAAGCAATCCCAAGTATGCCATTAATAAAACATGATTTCAATTTTATTGTAAAAAATTGACTCATCTTTACTAGTTAGAAGATTTAAACAGAATTCAGGGAGGCTTAACATAATACAGTTGCCCATCAAAAAAGGAGGTTTTCAATCAAAACCGCCTCTTAGATATGATTATATTGATTTACAACCAGATTGGAGCTGACCAAGGGTTCAAGGTAGGTCAGCTTAAGCAGTGGACATGTAAGAAGCTGTTGCTAAGCAAGTTAAGCACACTACCTTTGGCCCCTGTTATCTCAGGCACAGGTTAATTGAACAGCACTTCCCTAAGCTCTGAGTCTTTCTCTCAGGTGGATGAGAAATATATTAAGGGGGCAAGGTTTCAGAGAGATAATAAGCCATTAGGTGTCAGACAACTGTAACTTAGAAGGAAATGAGAAAAAATACCCAGACCATGAGAACACACAGTTATGAAGTGAAATTTTAAGAGAAGTAGAGAGGAGCCAAGGCTAAAAAAGAAAATGCAAAAATAAGATGAGATCTATGGTACAAAAATCTTTAAAATGAAGTGTTAGTTATTCATCTTTATACTGATATGTTTGGCTCTTGTGAAAATTAGTAGACAAAGGAACTGAACCTCCTGTGAGATAAGAAATATACTATGAAACTTGCAAATTGTTAATTATTACAGCAATGTCATAGTGTCACAATGCACTAGTGTCAGCTGTCTTCCTTAAAGAAGGTAAATGTGGAAAGTTGTAGCAGAATGCCAAGCATCCCTCTCTCTATGGAAGGGGAATCAGTCTCTGACAATCTTTTAAGAGTATTTCCTTGGCATACTAACACATGCCAAGCAGCATTTGAAAATCTGTTTGCTTCCATAGCAATGAAAACCTATGACCCTGGACAAATGGGAGCTATAAAACTGGAGCTGGGGTCCCATGCTAAAAGTAGCCCTCTGAAGAGAGACTGCAGTTGATTTGGTCATTTATTTCCATGGCTAAGGGATGTCTCAAATGGAAATAATAGCTGGAGATTAATGTTGGCTATATATTTAGGTTACTGCTGAGCAAAAAAGTACTTTGAGGCACTTTTGTAATATTTCCAAGTTGTGATCAAGAACTTGGTCCCTTGTGTCCAGGAATAAACACAGTCTTCAGCTTGCCTGGCGTCCTATTACCTGGGGTAATGTAGCCTGCAGAGTCCATCTCACTGGCATTCACTGTTTCTGGAGAAATGGGAGTTTTGAAGAAAATTATTTTGACTCCTTGCTATCTCAGAAAACAAAAGAATGACAAGGCAGAGGAGTTTTCTCACCCAACTATGTGAGTGGGTGTATAGAATGCCAGGATCTGGAGAAGTATTTTTCCAGGTGAACACTTCCCTGTGCCGTCTGATAAAGGCAAGTAGTCAAAAGATCTCCAGGAGACAAGAAAACATCAACTTATCCTGTGAGGACTCAAAAACTTCATGCCTGTAGGACTTCAAGTATCCGTAGTCCATGAGTAAAAAACAATGGTTCAATTAACACTTGATTGTTTCTTGGCATAGTTAAGTGGAAAACCCCACTATCAGCAATTGACATTAAAGTATGATACTCTCTAGACAATGAAAATGAAGAAGTTATGAAAATTCTGGTGCTGTTTTTATTTCTGAAATAAACTATCTGTGAAGCATTTTAAACAATTCCCTATGCCAGTTAATAAGCTGGGTTGCACAGTTGTCTGTAGATCACTTAACTAGGTTAGCAATTATTCTGCTATTTTGCTGCAGCTGAACATTACATGTTGCATGATAGATCTTTGTCTTGATTTAGTCTAACAATTTTAATAGCAACATAGAGTTTAAAGTATCATACTCCTTGATGAGAATATAATACTGTTTTACAGGAAAGTAGGTCCCAAAAAAGTTGTTTTTGACAAGAAAAATACCAATTAAATTCTTTATATTTTTGTCTTATTATCTTACTCTGCTTTTTGTGTATGTGTTAATGAGATGCTGTCTGAAAGAAAATTTTGATTTTAAAATGTTACTTGGTTAAAAAAGCATACTCTTTTCTAACTGACAAATACAAAGTTCTTTTTATTAGCAAAAGATACTACTCTAAAAACTGCAGGAAAGGACAATTTTTAGATTAAAGAAATAGAACATCATTCAGAGTAACAGAAAAGAGGTAGAGGTGGATTTCCTGGGGAATAATTCATGCATGTTCACCACTATTTCTAACATTTTGGCCTGGTTGCTTTCAAGTCAGCCTTAGTAACCTGTAATCACACACTCTTTTGTCATACAACAGCTACTCTTTTTCCTCTCCACAGCTCTGGATGAGTGTAGTTTCAAAAGTCAGCCTAACATTCAGATATTTTAAAATTATGACTATAAATATATGCACAATTTTGCTAAAGAAGTCTTGAAGTTATTAAAATTACTGTCTTCAAGTTCCAAAGACATTAAAATTGGACAAAACACATTAAAGTTAATGTATACATGTATATCTATAAGATTACTTTTAGAACAAACTAAAAATCATAAAAACACAATGTCATGAACAAGTATCAGTATAAAAGTTTAAGATCAAACATGTACAATGCCTAATTTTTGAATGCACTGTGCTTAAATCAGCTGTCGCTATTTTCCATTTACTTTCCTTTGCAAGGGCACAGAGGAAAACAAAATGAGGGGAATATGTCAGATCTTTTCTTCAAAGGGTAATTTTCCAATGACAATAGCAAATCTTTGTCATTTGCAACATAATATATTAAAGTTTGAAAGTAATTTTTCAAAATCTACTTTCATCACAAACACTTGGAAAAGGAAACATATCAGTGGAGGGAAAATCTAACCTGAAAAATACTTGGTGAAATTTATAAAGTGTAAGAAATGTTAAGCTTGGTATGCACTTGTTGAAAAATAAAAAAATGCCCTATTCAGATAAAATTAAAGTTTGCATTCAGGCTAAAGAGAAAACCAAGCAAAGTGACTTATAAAAAGGCTGCTCTCTCCTACAATTAGTACCATGTAGTAGATACTACTGCCATAAACATGACATGAGTAAATTATGTCTCATTAATTTTATGCTCCTCAGCAAGTAGAGTGAGTGAGGAAAGCAGGTCAGTTTAATAAAAACTTTGCACCAGGTGGAAGCCAGATATTCACCTCTTGCAGCACAATGACATCCCAGAGACCGTAAATCTCTCTGTGAAACAAGTGCAGTGTATAAAAATATATAGCACACACAGTCAGTAGCTTTAGGAGCTTTGGATCATGTAGAAGTTACAGGAACATTCACAGCAAGGAACTGCTGAAGTAGCTTTGTTCCATCAGTTGCTTGCTAATAAGCAAAGGAAATTAAATACAAAATATTTAAAATCTTTGTTTTTGCCCTTCTCTCATCCTTCTTTTGTATTTTTATTGATTTGGTATCCACACATGATCATGGTCATAGACTGGATGCTGAGCATGTCTCTTCTCTGAATTACTGTTATCATGACTGTGGTCTTATGTCCCTTGACTGTTGACTGACTCAAGTGTAGTAGAGTTTGTACAGCACTGGGTGCTGACTTTAAATCCTTGGTTAGGCTCATGGAAACTGTTTTTTCAGTTCCACAGAAGTCACTGAAAGAGTTAAAGGTGATGCATACAATGTTTTGAAGTAGGTGTGTAAAGTCTGTGGTAGGCATTTCCAAACCTGCTCTTATCCTTAATTGTGCCCTGGAGTAGCATTGTTTAGATTTGTACTTCAGTAATTTGTTGGTTCCTGTCAAGAGAAATAACTGTGTTCAAGACACTTTGTTTGTTTGGGAGACATGAAAGCCAAAATAAATTTCTTGTGGTACATGACTTTTCTCAGGTACTTTCCAACTAGCATGACCTCTTCAGCAATTCAGATGTATGTGAAACTTGGGAGGTAAGCCTCTTGTAATTATAGCTCCAGATTTGGTCTTTTTTTTAACTATAATAACAGTTGTACAAGCTGGAGGTGCTTTAAGTGGAAGAATTTCTGGATTGGTAGGCAAGTAGATAGCTATGAGATACTGTCAGTATACAAATTAATGGGGACCATGATTTATTTTGTCATGGAGAAGCTTGCAGGAGACAACCCTAAAACCTGAATGAAGAGTTCACTCTTCAGAGGCAAGAAATTACTGATGGAAGAAAGGTATGCAAAACCTAGGGCTTTTCAAAAGTAGATTTCAAGCCTGAGATGTAGTAGGCTATAGGGAAGCTGGAAGAGCAGTAGAGTTTCTATTCTCTGTCAGGTAACTAGAAAACCACTGGCAACCCTATCTAAAATTAATTGAAATCTCTCATAATGGACGTTCTTGGTAATGCTGGAGACGAGCAAGGATTGGAGATCTCTCAGGGCCTCAGAAGTGAAGACAGAATTCTTGGCCCCAGACCTGCTCAGTTATGTACTGCAGACATCACTTCTCATCTTGTTTGGCAGTGGAAAGCCTTTTTTCAGAGCAGCAGGGGCACAGATGCTGCAGCTCTGCCAGCCTGTGAGCACACACTGCAGTCTCTGCCATGGGGAAAGCCTGTCACCATTGCCCACAAGTGCAACAGATTTGCTCAGGAATGGAATCTCAGAAACATTTATCAAAAAGGCATTGTTTCATCAGGCCTGCTGGAGCTCCCGAAGCGGACTTGGGCACAGTTGATCCTGTTGCTCGGTCCATGAGCTTCTTGGAGCATAATTTTAGCCTGAGGGATGGCAGGAGAACATATTCCTTGGGCAGCTGCCAGGGTATGTTCTTGGGGGGATGGGTTTCGCAGGGTTACAGATCCCATGGCCAGCACCTGGCTGTGAGCACAAAGCTGCTGACACACCTCTTGGCTGGCTCTGGTGGAGGGGTGTCCCAGGACAGCTTGCTAATGCACCAGCCCCATGGGAAGGTGACAGCAATTTTACTGAAATGCTGTTTTGCACTTCTGTTGCTGGTAGCTTGCAGTCAGTCACCCTGCAAGCTGCTGCCACAGGCCTGATATTCTCAGCTTGTTTTGGCAGATATTTTTTTTAGTTACACAGCTCCTTTTTCTCCCTTTCTCCTCCTTTCTTTGTATATGTACAGGCACTAGGTTTAAATTATTTATCTCCAGAAATATTTGCCATATGAAGTCTCTCCACTGACAGGGTCTATCAGGAGATATCTGGACAGAGATAGATCTTTTTCCTGCAAACTCTTAAGTTCCTGAAGCAAAATCAAGAAACAGAGGTGGAAACTAATAGCTGGAAAATTTAAGACATTAATTATTCTCATGCCATAGATCCTTTTTTAAAGCTTGAAGAGGTGGATCTTTTACATCATGCATCATATTTTCTTCTGAACAATAGAATGAGCAGCAAAAAAATAATCAGTTCTGCTTCCAAATGAGGTGCGTCTTTTGATGCGAGATGTTCTTAGCTAACTCCTCAGACATGTTCCCAGATGATAAGAACACAGATCAAAAATCTTACACAGAAATGAATGATAAAGCCCTTAGGACCAGAGTAAATATTATCTGACCAGAAAATGAATTCTGATAGGTTCCTATCAACTTTAATTACTTTAAGACTATTATCCATGTAACAAGCTTCTCTGGCATTTCTAAGAAATAGGTATATTTAATAAATGAAGAACTTAGTAAAAAGTATTCCCTAATTACACTCATTAGAAAATTTAAGCTACAAGAAAACCAATAAAGCTTCTGCTGTATCTCACACAGTCAGTAATTAATGAACAGTTACCTTAAGTCTGAATTAACAAGCAAACTTTGCTTTCCTGAATATGATACCTGAGGCATCATTTCAGTGAAGGAGGATGCCTTGTACATATTCTGAGTAGTTGTCTTCAGTCTTCAATTTGAAAACCATGTTGCCATTAATTAATGATGTACTGTTGTCAGAATTATAACAGATATGGAAACGAACATATTGAAATAGTACATAACCAAAAGAAAGGCAAAAGACAAGCTACAGAAATGTGCCTTTGGATTAATTATTTTCTTTGAAGAACTCCACAAATTAAATAGTGCATAAAGTCACATGCTGTCATACAACTTACCACACTCAAAAGTCTGCACTAAAAATAAAGTTTTTTGTCTGCCTTTGCACACCACCCTAGTCATTGTCTTTCTGGACAGGTTTTTGTTAATGTAACTCTAGAATAGATGAAACATGGAAGAAATATTTCTATTTTATATCAATGGAACCAAAAAGAATTCAAATATTTGTATTTCATTGCTTTACCATGCTGTACTTCAATTCTGCCTCTTCTCTCTTAGAAATGGGCAGGCTCTTGTATTGCATCTTATCCCCAACCAAAGCTCAAGGCATGCAGGACTTTAGTGTTAATTAAATATGTTATGAAAACTATTCCCTATATGTAACACTGTCCCTAGATAGCAAAAATTATTTGACTTGTAAAGAAATGTTAGCTGCATACAGCAAGAAAGTCTTCAATTGATTAGATACTTTGTGTTGTAAATGCAAAGGTAAAGAGCTTACGTTAAAAATGCACAGCTAAATTCTTGGGTTAATACTTTGATCAGTTAAATGCTGATAAAAAGTGTCTTAAGTAAACTAAAGTTGAGACAATGTGATGTTTAATATAATTTGGATCAGTTACATGCGTTTTGCTTCAAGCCTAAAAGTAAATCACCTCTCACCTTTTGGTTTGATAACCTTTCTCCTCAACAAAAAGTCATTTAATGTTGTTGCTTTTCCTCCAGTTTGGTCCCTCTAGGAAGCAATGCAGACTTCAACTCTCCTTTTTGTAGGTTATCTAAGACTCATACAGGAAAGGTCCATTCAGGGCAAAGCAGAGGGATGAAAAGGTTAGGATGACCTTTTCATCCCTCTGTTTTGCCCTGAAGTCAGTGGTGTTTTGTCACTGGGCTATATAATTAGGACCTCCTTCACTTCATTAAATCTCAGGCACCCTGTGGGGCTAGTTACAAACTGAACCAAGTTTCCAAGGAAAGCTCTCTCTCCTGTGTGTAATGTCTTAATTAAAAAATTAAGTCATTCTGAATTGTGACTTGGACAGGTTTAACTTTGAACACAAGGAGACATGCAAAAAGAATTGCTTTCTTCTGTAGGAAAACTCCAAAAGGAAAGCTGTATTAATCTGCCCTGCTGGGGAAAGGCTCCTGAGTGGTGAGAGAGGAAACTCCGGTATGACCGGGAATGAAGTTTCACAGTAATTAGGAAAAATTGTGAAAAGAGGAAAAATCAGTGCCCTACTTCCATAACTGCATTTTTGTAACCTGCTAATTACAAAATGCTAAAGAGTGAAGAGAGAGGGCAGTCAGCTTTAACCAAGATTCTTCTTGTCAGATATATCCTTCTAGTTAGAGACTGATTTTGCAAGAGAAATTGAAATGACACAGTTTCCTCTTTAACAAAGAATGAGTAAGAGTAATGAAACTGATTTATAAAACTATTACTAATCAATGCTAGATGGCAGTAATTTTTGTGCTTATGTAGTTGACAAAATGCAGGTCTGGTCCAACCAAACCTGTAAACCTCCCTTGGGAGTCCTGCTAGCCAAGACGGTAGCACTGCAGTTTCCATTGTTTCTTCACTCAGTGTCACTCATACTGAGAGTCAGAACAAATTTACACTGAATTATTAATAAAGGAAGAAGATACAATAATTGCAACTGACCAGAGACTTGCAGATTATTACCCTTACATTTTAGGCCTCTTTCCCTCCCTAAAGTATGAGTGTTATCAATGGAAAAATATTTAATATTCAGAAGAACAATGAACAATGTAACATAAATAGAAAAAAAAGTCCTTTTAAGAGAATACTTTGAAAAAACACTGTACTCAAATATCTACAAGGCCTGGAGGAGTGTACACAAAAATTGAAGTAAAGGTTAATAGTAAAGGTTAGTGTCTCAACTTTTGTCTGTTGTGTGAAAGATCACAGTAATTTACACCAAATAATTGGGAAAAAATGCCCTGAAAAAACACAGTTAGGTAACATGTCCATGCTAAAGAACACACAGATTTTCTCCAGTCTAGATGCTGAGGTCACTTTAAATAGAGTTGGCTATGAAAGGACCTGCTGTCAGTAACATATCCAGCAGTAGATTATGGAGATTTACAGCTTGTGCACACATTTTTTGTGTTCTTCATGTGCAGCAAGTGTGATGTGGGAAGCATTGGGCCCACTCCTTTTGGTCATATCTACACTGCCAAATCTGTAAGGTTGAGCTCAAGGGTGGTAATGAATCATGTGGGAAAGTGGAGGGAGGAGTAAATATCAAAGTTATAATAAATTAATTATGGCAAGCATAGAAGAGAAATAATAGAAAAAAGCTAGTCTACTGCAAGCACCTGCAATCTGGTGAATTGCTACTGATTGGAGAAAAGGTCATGGAAGTACTGAAACAGAAACTGTGAACTGCAGTACAAAATTTAAATATGATGTTTCAGCTGTGGAATTCTAGTGCTTGCAGGACTAAAGGTTTTACCTAGTTTAACCCAAATGTTATTAACATTTCGTTGGATTAATATTTTTTTTTCCCTAACCAAAAGGTCTTCTGCCTTCAGGAGCCACATTTTAGAAATTACACTCTGAGGATTTGTTTTAACAGTATTGTATAATTTTTTAAGGCAAAGCACAATTTCTGAAGGGATAGGATAAGAAAAAGGTGATGAATGTATACCAGCTGAAACCATTTGAATAAGCTTGCCCCAGCTGGGGTGGATTAAGTTCCCCTCATGCAATACAACTTGCTTTCTCTATAGACCCAAAATGGCTAAGTTTTAGTGTCATCAATATGACAGAAATGTTTTTCTAAGTTTGAGGTCAAACATTGGGAAGAAAAGGATTTGATAAGATTCACCATGTGTTTTTGTGAACAGGAGACTCTAAATAGTAGTTCAGATGAACTTTCTAATTATGACAAGGGTTTTAATTTTTCCAATTTTCCCAAAGACAGTGAGCAAGCTTTAGTAAGATATGTGTCATATGTACAAGAACAATTGCAACCTAGCATAATATTTAGAAGCATTTTGCAGCCAGCACAACTGAGGCAGATGAGAAGGATTAGGCAGTGTATTTGAGGAAAGCTGGAACTCAGCTGGATCCCAAGAGATCTAATATTTGCTATTGGTCAACTAAAGGCTTGGGTTTTGGACTATCCCTGTTTTGTTAGTCTTTGTGTTTTATCTATCTCCCAGCTAAAGAGAGGAAGATGAAAGGAAAAATATATGAGTAAAACTTACAGAAGTTTGAAAAAAGGGCAATTACAAAAGGCGGATTATAAAACTAACTTCTCTGTGTCTACCTTGCTGTGCAAATGCAGGTTGTTCCTGCATCTCTTGAAAAAGCTCAAGCAAGAGCATAAGATCAGATATTTCAAGGGATCACATATAAGGAAATTGTTTAAATGTACCTAAATTAAGTTAGCTTTGCTTTGTTCAGAGCTTGAGAGCTCCTCTTTAGGCCTCCATGAAAGCCTTAAATTGTGTGTCAGGTTGCTATGGCATTAGGCAGCAGTCACATCAACAGCTGAGCCACTCATTCTGGTTTTATTCTTGGTTTTACTTTCTATGAGCAGCCATTTTTCTGCTTGCCAGACATAGATATACTAGAGCCAACAATCATTCGAGGACTCTTAGTAAAACAGAGGGCTGGAAGATGGTCATGGAAGACTCATGACCACTGACAAGTTCTTGAGGCATTTAACTGGGTGACCAAAAGGTCTTAGGGGGCCAGGTCAAACGGATCTAAAAGAAGAAAAACAAATTATGGCATGGTTAATGTCACCTCTGCTCTATGTGGCTTACCTGAAAATGTAGCGTGCTGAAACAAAGTGTGAGTGAATTAAGTAAGGCTCCAGCTGGTATGGGTGGCTGCTTTTCTCCTTTCTCCACCAGGTTTTAAATGACTCAAGCATTTGGCCTCATCACTGAGGTTCAAAGGCTATGAACCCGAGTGAGTATACATTTTATGTGAAAATACTGGAGAAGCAAAGCTCTGAGTCACGACAATGAAACAGAGTGACAGGTGCTTGTTTCCCTAAAACCTTGCTGAGCCTTGTGTTTCTCACTGATGGGATTTTCAGAAGGACTGCTGGGAGTGCCCAGTAGAGATCTGGTGCTAGAATAGCAATAGATAGTCCTCAGTTGTGATGAAACTTATACAAATGTTTAGCAGAAAAGTAAACTTTCTTTGTTTAAATGTTGGTATAAAAGCCATTGGTATGACTCATACTAGCCCCAAGGCTTTGAAAAGCCTTTGGAATACAGTAATAGAAGAACTTGCACTGCATTCAGAAGTTGAATCTTTTCTTAAGATTTCCTAATCCCTGCAACAGCTGCAGCTTCAGTACTTGAGGGGGTCTCTTGTTGGCCCACTGCACAACATATTGCACAGGAAACAAACGCCACACTTTTGTATATTTGTATGCCTTTTATAATCACACTGTAGGAGAGGGGCTGCACGTGCTTGACCAATATGTGATAAATAGCTGCAGAAGCTAGTTCAGTGTGTAGGGAGCTGTGAAAATATATTATGGTTGGGAATATTGTGACAGCTACGATAAAGCTGCGTTACTTAACTACCTTTGAGCATCTGGCTCTTCCCACAGGGTACTTTGTTTGGGAATATGATCTCTACAAACAGCTTCTTATTTCATGCCCGAAGAGTAGTAACTGAACGCGCACAGACAAATTCACCATGAAAATATTGTATTCCTTTTATCTTGGGACAGAGGAAATTCTTCAGGCAATGTTCCTTTTGATCGGTAAATGCCAACCCAGCAGTCTTTGCTGCAGCAGCAATGAAGCTGTAGGTATCTGTCTTCTCTGTCTTGACGGTATGGCCTAAACCAGAGATGTATGTGATTCATTCTTCAAGTGCTTTGACGATGCCAGCCAGGCATGATGACAGTGAAACTAATTGTTGCAATGCTGTTTTCTAAATCTAGGGAGAGGCAAGGAGGCATGCTCCTAGCACACAGCCTGTGGGACAGTCTAAGGACTGTAGTGGGAACCCAACTAAAAAGGAAAAGTTGTCACACTCAGGGGGCACAGATTGCTTGCTTATATCAATTCCCTGAAAGTTGGCCTGTAGAACAGCAACACTTCTGCCACCCAGCTAAGGTTGATGCTGTAGAAATAAAAGCAGCATGAATCAGAGCCCAAAGTCTAAATAACAAGAATAATCTCTGTTGTTTACGGAAATATGGATCTCTTTCTCCAAGGTCTGCTGAAGGTGTCCATCTTGTCATGACAAGCAGTCATGCTCTGTTTTAAGCATGATTATCCAAATTTAACAATTTATTCTTGCTGTAAAGTATATTTTTCCAAGCTTACTCTAAGACACAGATATTTGCCAGGTGAGATACTCTACAGCTAGGTAAAGTATTATATTATCCTACCTGAGTAATAAACGTACTCAGACTGGTTACTGTTCTTTCTTCCATCAATGCATTGCTCATATTGGATAGAAAATCTTTGAGTTTACCCTCCCCAAAGGCCTCAAACCAAAACTGAGTCATAGTTCTAGGTTTAGAATCCTTGTAAACCCAAGGTGTTTAAAAATCAGAAGGAAAGGGAGAAGTGTAAGACGAATATGTGCCATCAACTTTTAATTTATTTAACCTATTTAATAAGGGTTAGAGAGTATACCTGTTGGTAGTTAAATATTTGACAAGTAATTTCTAATGAAGAGCAAAAATAATGATTTTCTGAACTCCTGTTTTTGAGGCAATGAAACACAGCAATGCAGGAGAACATTCTAGATGATATTTTTCTATCAGGTTTGATAGGAGTGGCAATGCTACTAAACACACAAAAGCTTCAGAGAGCTCCTGGCTGAGCTGGGTGGAAGTAACTTGTCTTTTCTTGAATGTAGAACTGCAGTCAGTCAGTAATTGTTGGTCTGCTTCTTCAGTCACAAATCTGCATCATAAGTGTGCTCATAGCTAAAGCTGAAGTGAAATATTAGAAGCTTTGAGATAACAGAAGACAAGAATCAGATGCACAACATAAACTGATTTTGCAGAGAAAATATCAGTTCTGAACAGATGGTGTTATGTCCGGTTATCTATACTCATGCTGGTTGTCAGAAATGTATCAAAATCTGGTGCCCAAAAACATGGGAAAAGTGGTGGGCACACTGCTACAAATCCATGAGAAGGTAGTGTGTGTGCTAATTATAATGCAGAAAGAGCAGACCTCTAATTAATTAAAAGATGCTAATCCTTGTTAGGATGAGATGTGGGTCCACCAGAAACACACCTGAATTTATACCTGTGGATGAAACCCTTCTCTCACAGAGCTGGTGAAAACTGTTTTGTCTTCTGTCATGGAGAAGACCCAGGACTTCTAGCTGCTGCTGTCAGAAATTACAGGAGATTTGGGCACTGGAAAATGAAGCCCTTGACCATCCCTCAGTATCTCACCTTAGCTGGGCATTTTAAATTTACAATCTGTGTTGCTGCTTTTGAGAGATAACTTGCCATGCCATTGTCATAATGTGTGTTTTAGGAACTGAGAGTCCTTCATATCCTTAGGTGAAAATATATCTCTGAATACCATCAAAAACATTAAAATGACATTCAAAGTGAATTTCTAGGCCAAATGCTCAGCTCTCTATCACTTTTATTTCTTGATAATATCATACTGATAACTTACATTTGAATCGGTGGACCAGTATATTAAAGGTATTTTAGGATACAAAAGCTATCAAAGTTAGGAACTCTTGCTCAGATATCAGAATCATCACAGTTCAGACACCTTTGCAGAAATGGAAGTTGCTTCGTATGGTTAAAGTCCTATGTGCTATAAATACAAAGCTGAAAAACTGTGAATTTATACTGACTGTGAACAGAGACAAAGTGATAAAAAGGTTTATATTAATCTGGATTCCCCTTTCAGATTGTTAGACCCAATGTGGCCTATTTTCAGGGACCCTGGCAAGACCTACTTAGCTGTGGCTATTTGTGGCTGTAGACAAATATTGCTTGACACTTTCAATTGCGATTATATTTCCACTTCAAAACAACATGGATAGCACTCAGTCACTCTTTTTGTGGTTCTGTCCTGTACTTGACATAGCCTGAAATCAAACTGAAAGCTTAAATTTAAATGCTGGATATTACACTTGCTGTACGAGAATGCCCTATATACGTCTGCTGCACGTGACAGACCCCCCCTCACTCCATCCAGTTGAATATATTGTCATCTTTGCTAGCAGGAGAGCTGAGAGTGAGACATCCCGTGCTCACTAGGTGGGTCTTGAATATTGATGATGAAAACACAGGTGGGAACTAAAGTTTCATGAAGGCAATGCAGACATAAGATATAGGATGCTTCGTAGGAAATGTAGCTCAGCCTTGGAAGGCTCCAGAAGCTGGGAGTGCCAATTTGGAGAGGTGCATGTAAGTTCACAGGTGTCTGAAGGGGAGCTGAAGCTCAAAAAGTAGGCAACACTGGTTGACCCCTTGTCAATCAAAACAGGAATCTGTAGCAGAACTATAGACTTTGAACTTTGTGATACTGAATGTTACATTTAAGGATTATATGGAGGGAAAACTGAATTAACCAAGTTATACCCTCACCCTGGGAGTTTCAAATAACATTGCAAAGCTTTGTCCAGGGTATAATCTGCAGTACAAACCAGGCTCTAAGGATGGCAAATTTGACACACTTCTTGCATACTCTTAAAGAAAATTGTGTGTATAAAGGCTCATGGTAGATAAAATAAGGCAGTGCACTCAATTTTTCTTGCCATACAACCATTTTGTTGGAAGTTAGTGCTACCCCTTTTGGTGATTAACCACCATTAGTTCAAATTATAATTAGCTTAATAATTGAACTATGGATTTATAATTTCAGTAACTATAACAAAATAATGAAATAAACCTCACCTTCTTTTAAATGTTGACTTAGAACTTTGAGAGATAGAACTTAAATAGACACCTGGAATTTCCTAATGAACATTTAGTCTACCTTAGTGCAAATATCTTTACACATAACTGTGCCAAAGGATAGAAAAAAATTTGCACATTTGAAAAATCATTATATGGAAGTGAGACCTAAGGAACAACTGCACCTGAAAATAGAGAGGGGAACTGGCCACTCTAACCAAATGGAGGAAGAAGGTGGACACAGATATAAATTTATTTAAGTTTAGAAGAAGTTGAAAAGTTTTTAAAATAGTAATATCAGAAAGACAGGTTTTTGAATCCAATGTCCATCTACAAACTTGAGGAAGCAAAAGATAAGTTTGAGCCCAGAGAGAAAAGGGGGTGACTGCTGTGGCTCTGTCTGCAGCTTTTTGTTTACGCACCAGGTCCTGTCTGAGCTGTGAGTGATTTCGGCTGTGAGCATGTTGTGTTGGAAAAGGCTGCACTGTTACAAGAATAAAAATTCTGGCATTGCCAAACACAGGACACAGAAGGGAAAGAAGGCAGCAATGAGAGGGCAGGTGGGGTATGTTAAATGGGTTTGGAGCTGGTCAGGGTTGTGGCAACAGGAGGAACCCCTTTGTATTATAACATTACCTTAAGGCTAACCCTGCATATTGAGCTGTCAAGTCTGAGAGAAAAGACACATAGGAAGTAATTTTTCTACTTGATGTGCCATGGTAGGATTGAGGAATGAAAATGAAAAGCAAAATTAGATCCAACCAGCAGTACTTAGGAAGTAATGCAGTAAAAATTGGAAGGGTGATAGCAGCCTTTAGGAAAAATATGAGGGTTCAGTAACACAGCCATTTTTTGTGTTCCTTGAAGTGTCTACATTTCTGTGATTCTACATTTTTCTCTGACATGTTTATTTCTATGGTGTTTTAAAACACTAACTGCCTTTATAGCTGGTAAGAATTGCTTACAAACATAAAAGGATTGCAATATCAAAGTAGCCATTTAAACAACAGATAATGAACAAGAGAAGCAAACCTACCTTTGAAGAAGTCAACAAAAGGTGAGACAATTATGTTAATTTTGTGAAACTGACAATGCTTTTACTGACTCATAATGAAAAATTGGTATAACATCCAAAAATACCTTCAAACAAATGTTTTGATTGTTTCCTAGTTAATTGGTTGACTTATCCATCATTTTGGGGTTTTTTTGTCAGCCTTCAGAACACATTAGGCCCTGCAGTGGTTGATACATTCTTAGCCATCAATTTGTTTTGACCATTCCTCATTTATGCAAGTTCTAGACTATTACATGAAAACAAAATTTGAAATCCTTAAGTTTAAGACGTAGTAAGAAAAGAAACATGATTTATTTTAGGAAAAGCAGTAATGAATGAGATATTTTATTTGATAAAAAATAGTATAGCTGGATCTCTTTTCTTCACTCACTCAAGCAACATTCCTTTCCAAACTGTGAAAATACTTTTCCAAGTGATTTGGTCATATTGTCATTATGCATAGCCTTTGTCCTCCTTGTTAATCAGGAAATGTAATCAGTATTTACTTTAAGTTATGTTCCTGGGATTAGCTATATACTAGAAAAACGATTTACAGTTTGTTGCATTGAAGATGAAATTATTTATATAAACTAATAATTGAATAGATAATTGGGGATTTCTGGTGGATATGAAGAACCAAATGTCCCTATGCTCACATTGTTCTCATGAATAGTTTTAATACAGCTGGTCTCAGGAAAATTTTCTGTAAGCATCATTCTGAAGTGAAAAATCAAGTAGTTTTCTTGAACACTTTTATTCAGATGATGTCTTCACCACTCAATACATACAAAGAAGACATCTGCTTGACCATACTTACATTATTTGCACTGAAGGTGATTTCTCCCGGTTCAAATCAAACCCTCTTTTACCATCGATGTGGTGGCAAGACAAACAAAAAAAAAAAATCTTTCCTTTGTATAAATGAAGGAGTGCATCATTGAGGTCTGTGGTTTTGCACATTTTCTGCAGTTTTATGTTTGTTGAGGTTAAAAATCAGCTGCTTGAAACTGTGGTTGTGACTTGGAAATGATAATAGAGTAGAATAGTGTGTGTTTTCAATAGATTTTCAATAGATCAGCTCATCTGCTTGTTGTTCAAGGCTGGGAAACAAGTAGTGGTAATCTGTTTTTCTGCATTTGTTCTCCAGTTTGTCAGGAAAAGTTGTGTCTGCAAGCTGAACATATTGTAACCATTATGTTAGATAATGTTCTGAAATACATGCAGTATCCATCTTCCCTCAGTCCCTCATGGTTTCAATGGGAAATTTAGTCTTGAGCTATTTCAGTATATGCCCTATTTAAAAGAATATACAGCTGAGAGTGGGCAAAGAAGGTGCAAACTGCCAGTGTTAACCCTAAGTAGGTTGATTTGAAATTTGTTTTCTTCTAAAATTCAACAGACTCCACAGTTTGCCTTGTATTCCAGGAATTTCTTATTCATATCTGCTACTCTTTCTGATCACTCCTCACCAACTGTGTTATTTTCTTTATATACACGAGGTTGGGTGGTTGAAGCTGCTGTGACTCCCTGCACTGGCATCAGCAAGCTAACCTAGCTGGGGAAGAAAAATAAGAAAAGAAAGTGCCTCATTTTGAATATTGCTGGCAGTTATGAGGAAGAGGAGAGAGCAAGTTGCCACAGTCCCAATGAAATAAAATATATCCCAAACTGGGAGTGTGGATTTCACTCTACTTTCAAGTCAATTCAGCTTTTGCTGCCAAGTCCTCACTCTCGTACCTCTGGTCAGCTTTGGAAAAGTGGGATGTCCATCTGCTTTATTAAGGATGTTGACTCTCACTTGCAGGGAAAGTATTACTGGACCCTTTGAGCCAGGACTGGCCAGGCACACCAATGCACAGCTTTAGTGAAATGGCTTTTAAACATGCAAATCCTCTGCATAGGCAAGATGATGTGGTCATGCAACCGGTAAAAATAGGTGAGTTTCTATTCTTTTGAGGTAGTAACAACCACAAAAAAAGAGGCTAGGACAGAAAAAGAAATTTTCTTGCTTTGGATTCTTGTGACTCTTCTCATGAGAAGGCAATAACTATGATAACTACAGAAGGAGAACAAACTTAAGCTGATGACATTTCAAAGTTGTTCGTCAGTAAGCAGGTACATGCAAGCTGATCTTTAACAATTCTATATGTAGCAAGTAATTTCCATTTGTACTATCTCAGCTTACTGAGTATAAGATATTCATTGATCATCTTTTTTTATGGCATGGTGAAAAATTCTTTGACAGCTGTCTTGCAGACACATAAAGCAAAATTAATATGTGAAATGACATGAAGGAAGTTAAGGGGGCTATCCTGAAAACCTGCAGCTATGGCTTTTCTTTCAGAAAATTCTACTTATTCAACACTTACATGCTTTCACCTCACTAAATTTTTATATTTTAAAATTCTTAAGAATTTAACCTAGTTTTGCATATTTTAGTCTGATGAAGATCAACTGCAAACACTATGCCAATTATGCAAACAGTATGATTACAATAAGCATCTGCAGTCAAAGTGTAGCAGAATATTTCCTAACATGAAATCTTCTATAAACCCAGGTGTCATAAACTTCCAAAGCAGACAAATACTTAGTAACAGTAAGGTTTTGAGTGACTGACCTTGGCTGAAGTGCTAACAGACTAGCCTAAGTGAAAGTGATTAAAATTAGCATCTTGGACTTCTCTGATGAGTGCTACTGGTAGACCTGATAGATCTGCTGTATTTGAAAATGTACATAGAACCTCTCTAATTTGCAAGCAATATATTGTGTTTTCACTGGGTGAAACACTGGGTTTACTCCTGCCCTTGTTCAAGTGAAACTATGAATTGCAAATTTGTCAGTAATATTACATCACCGCTGCAATTTTTAAATTTACATAGATGTCACACACTTCTCTACATCTCAGGGCTACTCAATTCTGCAATATGATGATGGGGCTATTTTATTGTTTTTTGCTTATTCTAATGTACCAATTTCTAATGCAAGGGAAGGGGAATGCTGAGCTCAGTCATGTGTTTTTAATAATTTACTGTAGACCAACATGTGTCAAATAATATGCATGTATAAATTAACAGGGACAAGACAAACCAAACTATTGAATTAACAGTTTGTGTGTTTAGAAGAAAGTTTTAGACTACAGGGTATAGAAACTTGTTTGAATCATCTGCCCTTCCATAGTGTGTTCATACTGCACTGAAGAAATGACTCATTTTGTATGTCATAGAATCAGAGAATCATAGGATGGTTTGGGTTGAAGGGACCTCATAGATCATCCAGCTATAACTCTCCTGCCATGGCCAGGGATGACAACTTGCTGAGTCAGGTATTTCAGAGCCCCATCCAGCCTGGTCTGCATCACCTCCAGGTATGAGGAGTCCATAACCCCTCTGGGCAATCTGTTCCAGTGTCTTCCCCCCTCACAGAAGAATTTCTTCTTAATATCTAAACCTAAGCCTAATCTGTATCTACCCTTCTTCAGTTTATAGGGCCATTCTCTCTTGTCACTTGTGAAAAGTCCTTTTCCATCTCTCTTGCCCTTGTGAAAAGTCCTTTTCCATCTCTCTTGCACCTTTAGGTACTGGAAGGTGCTATAGCATCTCCTCAGAGCCTTCTCCAGACTCTCTTAGCCTTTCCTCATAGGAGAGGTGTTCAGTCCCCTCATCATCTTCGTGGCCTCCTCTGGACTTGTTGCAATAGATCCATGTCTTTCTTGTACTGGAGACCAGAAAGCTGGTGGTGGGGTCTCACCAGAGATGAGCAGAGGTGCAACATCCCCTCCCTGGCCATGCTGGCCCCACTGCTTTTGGTGCAGCCCAGGATGTGTTTGGTTTCCAGTGGCCAGTGCACATTACAGGGTGCTGTTGAGATTTCCATTCACACACAAGCACAGCCAGCCTGTGGTCAAGCCTGGGGTTGGCCTGACCCTGCTGCAGGACCTTGCATGTGGCCTTGTTGAACCTTTTGAGGTTTGCATGGGCCCAGCTCTCAGACCCATCAATGTCCCTCAGAATGGCATTGCTTCCCTCCAGCACAGCACCACTTAACTTGGTTCACCTGGCTCTTTTGTTTTCAAAGAACTCTGCTTACAGACCCCTCATAAGTTTAATTTTGCTAAGATAGTAAGGATTTGATTTTGCTTGGATGATCTGCTTTTCTTGACAACATGGTAGAGGACTGAAAGCCTAGATAAACTCAAAATCTCAAGGAGTATTCATGGTAAGAAAACAGTAATTTCATTGCAGGAAGAAAGAAATAAGGTATACCTTCAAAATTGTTTTCAAATTAATCCTTATGAAAACCTGTGTAATTATTGCAAATAACTAGATAAACTGTACCTACCTAAAAAAAGGTAACCTTTGAACTGAGATAATTTCCAACCTTGATTGAATTAGTGAGATTCTGAAACCCATACATTAGAAAAACAGCACACTACAGATACCAGCTGTCAAAAGGAGTTTGCAAGAAATGCTTCAAACTTCCTTGCTCTTAAAAATCTTCTTACAGCACTCCTTACAGGTGCCATCATACATAATTAGTTCTGCAAACTGTCCTACTGTTGGCATCTGATAGCTCATATCACAGTGGGTAGACTAACTGCTTAAAACACACTCATAGCTTGTAACTTGAAAGCTTTCAGAAAACTTGCATGAAATTCAGCCTGTGTTTTGTCACCCTACCTCCACAGCCATGGAGAACTACACATATTTTTAAGAGACAGAAGGAATGGGAGAGGGGCAAGTGTGGGACCAAGCAAAAACAGTCCACAGATGAGGTGTGAAAAGCATTTATTTTCAGTTGGAAGTGTGGGGTGAGGTTTTACCATATTGTATGTTTAATATAATGGGAAGCAGTTAAATTGCAGCAGAGCACCAATATGCCATGCAGTGCAGTTGCTGACACAAAAACACTTCACGAGTTTCTGGTGGTATTGGTGCACTTTGTGTGTATCACTGTCTGCATGTGTAGTACTCTGATAAAGCTCCTAGTAAACTCTTAATCACCATCTGCAGGACTGTGAATAAATGGAAAGGTCAGTAAAGACCACAGGTGGAAGTCTAGCCTACAATAAAGTGGGAGAGTCCTTAAAGCCATGTTCCTTGGTGAGACTTTTCATTTATTTGTTGTCTTACCTTGAAGCATCCCCACCTCTCTCCACTTTGGAAACACTGGGGCTTTTGACTAGAAGGTCAGAAGCTCAGATAAGAGTAGCATGCTCATTTTTGGGATGGCTCTGCCTTATCCTGCCTGGGTCAGCCACAGGTGATAGATGTAAGGCTACAGCAACAGACTCAGTGACAGCCCTGCTCTACCCCCTTCCTGCTCCCTCCATGGGGCCAGTGGTGTTTGAGCAAAGCCCAGCTTGACCTTGCTACTCCACTGGATCTTAAAAACTGTGGGATGTCTTTGCTCCTCTGGCCACTGGCAAGGACCAGCCTGAGCAGGGAGGAGCAGCACAGAACAAGAGGGGGCACCCCATCCCTATACCTGGAAGACAGCTCCGAGGTTTCTGGGAAAAACGTGAAAATTTTAACAAAGAAGTCCCTAGAGCTTGGTGGCCCCCTTTCCACACCTGGGAAAGTGTTAGGTGCATCCAAATGCCTTGGCTTTTCCCACAGGAGGAAGTTTTAAAATAATGGCTTGAAAATTCAGCAAGGATGAGAAAAGCTTTAAGGACAGATTGCCTTGACCAGTCCCAGCTGGTTTAGGTGAATTAATTTCTTGAACTATCTTTCCTAGCCTGAAATCTGTGTTTATTTTGTAAAATAAAAGTCAAACATGGAAATGAATTTTACGTTAACATATTGAAGGAATTTTTTTTTTATTTTCAGTGTTTTGTTTTGGGTTTTTTACAAGATTAAGTTCTCAGTATAATAAGTGGGAGAGAAAGAAGGAAAGCCAAGATTAATACAAATGGAAACAAAGCTGTAGTAATAAAAATGTACAAAGCTGGAGTCATAAAAGGAGAAGGGATGTATCTTTTGGTCCTTACACTATATTGCAATAGATGAGTTGCTGAGACTATCTGAGGGGTGGGGTCTTCCTCTTACCCTAGAGCCCAATGCTGTGCTTAGTCTCTTATTTCTCCATAAATACTTTAAGAATTGTGCCACAGCCCCAGAAGCACTAATAGGTGTGCAGAGGGCTGACCCAGGCCAGATGCCAGGCACTCACCAAAGCTGCTCTCTCACTTCACTCTGGAGCTGTACAGGGGAGAGAAAGTATAACAAAGAGTTCATGGGTTGAGATAAAGGACCAGGAGGGTTGACTCACCAAATACTGTCATGGGCAAAACAGACTCAGCTTAGAGATACAAATTGAATTTATTACTATCAAAATAAGAGCAGGATAATGAATAGTAAAGTAAGATCCTTATAAACACCTTTCCCCCAGCCCTCTCTCCTTCCCAACTCTACCTCCTCCCAACAACAGCACAGGGAGAAATGGGAGTTATGATCAGTTCATCACATATTTCTGCTGCTGCTCAGGGAGAGGAATCCTTTCCCTGCTCCACTGTGGGGAGCCTCCCAGCAGAGACAGTTCTCCATGAACTTCTCCAGCGTGATCACATCCTGTGGGCAACATTCCTCCCCAGACTGCTGCTGCATGGGTCACCCTTCCATGGGGTGCAGTCCCTCAAGGACAGGCTGCTCCAGCTTGGGAGCAGGGCCCCTCTCTCTACTGGTCTCCGAAGTGGTCACAGCCTCCTCTCAGGCATCTACCTGCTCTGGTAGGAACTCCTCCACAGGCTGTGGGTGGATCTCTGCATCTCCCATGAATCTCCATGGGCTGCAAGGGGAGAGCTGCTTCTCCATTTTCTTCACCATGAACTGCAGGGAAATCTGAGGTCTGGTGCCTGCAAGCATCTCGTGCCCCTCCTTCTCCACCGACTGTGTCTGCAGACTTGTTCCTCACACATGTTGTCACTCCATTCTTCTCCTGTTCCAATTACAACTGTGCAGCAACTTTTAGTTTTCTTTCTTCTCAAATCTGTTATCACAGAGGCGTTACCACCATTTCTAATTGGCCAAGTGGCATGTCCATCTTTGGAGCTACCAGAGACTGGCTCTGCTGGATGTGGAGGAAACCATGCCTGCCCCCAGTTTTGCTCCTGAGCTGTTGGTTTGTCTCCTGGGGCTGGTCTCAGACCTGGCTGCCTGTGCCTGGTCATCACTAGACTGTTGCTGGGATCTGCTGTTATCTGTCCTGCTCAACTCCAACTCCCTGGAACAGTGCCCTCTTGGTGATGGTGTTGCATCTGCTGGGGCTGCCTCTTACACTCAGTTCATCTGTGCTGGTGGGCTGACCTGCTCCTGTGCTTCTGTGATACTGTCAGCAAATTCCCTAAATGTAAGCTACTGTACTTCCTTTCTAAGTATGCTGTGTATGTTTTGAAATGCATGTAGTCAGTGTTTCTGATTAGCCCCAAAATATTTAGGTGACCTCAAGTCTTTAATTACCTGAAAAATTATTTATTTGGGAGGGCTACCGTCTCCTGTGGGCAAGTAGCTGCTCTGCCTCTTCAGACTCCTGAGGGTGACTGCATTAAGCATGTAGTTCTGACAATAGCAAAAGGAGTGGCTGCTCCAAATCAGTAGAAAGTTGGGGCTGAGATCAATGGAGAATGACTACAGGGGATGGATAGGCAGAAGCTACATCTCCCTCCCAGAGAGATGTATCTGAGCTGTCGCTTGCCTGTGGCTGTGCAGTTGCTTAATTGACCTGGTCAAGTGCATGGTTGGATTCATATTCTGTGGGGCTGTGTCTGGTGGGAAAAAACAGAGTGAAAATTAAAATAAAATGTCTTTTGGAACAAAGTGGGTCTTGGGCTTTTTTGGTCTTCCTGGGTTGGAGGCTTTCTTTGCAGCCAAGGTTGCAAAGCCTCTCCAGGTTGTCCTCTTTCTTTGGCTTGCCACTCATGTCTTGTTGACCTTGATGGAATGAATAGTCTCCAGTATCATTATGAGGCAGATATGAAAACATGTTTATCTTCAACCTCTTCTCACTACAGTTCAACTGTATTGCAACTAATTTAAAATACAGTTGTCATCCTCATGTGGATAAAGGGGGACTTACCAAGATTCCTTACTTTTCTTGGAAGGAGACCTGCAGGAAAGATCTGCTTGTCAGAAAACACACGGGGAAGTGTTGTCCTTTTAATAGACTTTAAAGAATTCTTACATATATTTTCTATTACCTAATGCACGTTGCCAAGTGCTGGCAGATATATGCAGAGGGGTTTTCACAGCAACCAGAGGCAGAATGTGTCTTTCTATTGGACAGCTAATGAATCACATAGAAGAGGGGAAAATAAAACATGTAGTCAGTGAGGGATTCATCATGTCCTGATACTGCTACAGCAGTGAGGCACACAAACCCAGAAAACAAAGAAACTGATGAGCTGGGAGTAAACTTGTCACACGGTATCAGTAACCTGTGTGTGCTGTGGCTAATCAGGGCACAGGTCTATCGCTGTGGGGTTTGCATTCTGGCTTTGTGCTTGATCCAGAGGCTCCCCTCACTCCAGCTGCACTCTGTGCTTAGTGTTGTATCTAGGCAAGATGTGCATATTGCCAAGAGGTTGTCAGAATGCTCATCAGTAACTGAAGTGAGATAGAATTTAGCCTGTATAATAATAGTTATATATATACCAGATATTTTGAGATTCCGAAAAGAAAATGGCTTAAACATTTTGTATATGTATTGCAAAAGTTTAATGCATAATTTTAGGAGTGTGAATGCTTTAGGAGTGCAGGATGCATTGGTTTAAGATGCTGATTGTGGAACATACTTCTGAGGAAATTAAATTCATATAAAGAATAGTTGTGACAATTTCCCGGGAACTCACCGTAGAGGAATGTGTACCTGTGTCCTTGTTCATTGTCTTACACCACTTAAAAGAAAGCTTTTATTTTTTCAAAGCAGGATTTTGAATGAAGGCCTTCAGGGGACCTCCAGTCCAATTCTATTGTCTGTGGACTGAAACTCCTGGAAGAGCTTGCCATCTCATTTTTCCACTAGAAATTTTATGAGGTCCTTTATTATACATTCTGACAAAGCCCATCTTCTGTTTGCTTTTATTTTTCTTAAACACTGTTCTGAAGCTGAGTTACAAGTATAAAAACAGAAGTCTTGGGAGGACAATATATTTTAACACATGAAGCCTCAAGCCTGAAATCAGATCCGTTGTGTTTTTTCAGGTGTGTGATTTTTCTTAATACACCAGCAGAAGTTCAGCTGCTTTGAGATCTGCAGGGAGCTTTTGTGAGCATACGGCTTCTTCAGGCTGAATATACTGCTTAATCATGTGTTGCATAACAGGCACTGATCTGTAGGGTTTGAACTGAACTTTATCTTGTGTTGGGAGTAAAAAACCTGTAGTCACCATAAAGGGCCATCTTAAGTAGTCACAGAGAGGCCACTTATAACACAGGGTGGCTCATCAACTTTCTACTGTTTAAAATCAACCCATAATTTTATGTCTGTGAGTGTAGATGAGCTGCAGTATGAAGGTCAGCAGCACTAATCCTTTCCTCTTCCTTACTCTTAAACACAACTTTTAACATCTCCAGTTATTATTTTCCCTTTGCATAGTTCCTTCTTAAGTAATGTGTTACAAACTCCTATTTTGAGAAAGTGATTTAAGGCATGTGCAAAAAAAAAAATCTACACATTGATTTGTGTTCCTGACTTGGAAACATTTATTCTTCATTAAAGGCTGTCAAATCTTCAAACACAGCATAAATTAGCTTTTAAAGGATGTTCAGGTATTTCTGTGCTACAGGAAGCAATGACAGGAGGATGTTTTGGGAAAAGGAAAAATAGTACACTTCAAGTTCTGTATCTAAATCAGATAACCTGAAGTACGAGGAATAGCTACAAAGGTTAGTTACTGAAAGTCATGAGTATCCCATATAAAGGACCAAAAGGATATATGCATCAACCTTCACATTTCATAAGCTTTAAGTATCCATGGAATTGCATGAGGCTGATGAAAATTATTTTCTACTCTGAATATTGTATACATGCGCAAGAGCTTAAAATAGTTGCTTTGAACCTGCAGGAAAAGATATGCTATGTAAGAAATATTTTTTTATAGGTGATTACATGAAAAATAACTTTGGCAGCTTATCTGCATTCTCTCAATTAATATTCTGATGAGTCTTAGGTATTTTCAAGTGATTTCATACTTTAAAACTAAGAAACAGATTGTTTAGTACCATCAGTCTGGATTTCTTGGGAAGAAAATATTTTCTGTATAGCTATAAAGACACTGAGCATTGATTCTAAATAGCATATTGATATATTAATATTTTGTTTCTTACATTGCAATGGATTTCAGTAGCTTCATGGTGATGTTACTCACTTGTGGTTGTCTTTTGGCTTGTCCTAATTTAGAGCAACCACAACTCTGACTATAATTTTAATCATAAGGATAAATTAGTGATATGGTAATTTCCAAGTACTAATTTTTTCAGCTTTGTGTGTAATGGTTGGCTAGGTCTGAATATGTTCCAGGCCTTAATTCTGATAGCACTTACTGATGTTTCATACTGACCGATATGTCAATGTAAATGAAGAAATGAATATCTAGGATTAGTAAATGGATCTTCATGGAATAACGTGTCTATTTCATGCAGTTAGAAGTTACCATGTAGAAAAATTCTCCTGGGGGAACACGTTATAACAGTTGTCTTATTTTGAAATGTCTTAACACTTCGCGATTCCATTAAATTGCATTTATTTCCCAGTTTTGCAGGTCACTGCTAAGTAGTTTTTCTCAAAAGTAAATAGCTCTGTTTGGGTCTGTATGTGCCTACTTAGGTTGTAAAGTAATGAGTAAATGATGTCATTTTTATCAGCCAATCCCAAAATTATTCATATCTGACACATTAAAAACAAGCTTCATCTCTCCTAAACCTTATTGATGACTTTTCCTTTGCCAATTTCTCTTTAAGTTTATATTCACTACTCATCTTCATGACTACTAGAAGGATGCTCTTAAAACTACAGTAAAACTTGTATTATTAGGTATTTTAACTTTGAAGATATAATGCTCCCCACCAGTAATGAGTGCAAAGAAAAGTCATTTATGTGTTACAGGCTGTGCAACTGTTAATAATTGCGGATTGTTAAAAGTACCCACCAAATTACATCTGTAATATCCTTAAATGATCTTTATAAATATCAAGAGATCACTCTGTTTTCTAAACCTTAATTTGTTCAATTATACCAAGGCAACAAGTATAATGATAGTATTTGAAAATGCATGCTCACTGAAAAATAGGCATTTAGTTGTTTTTTTTTTTGCGAGTGTGTAATGTCGACCTGTAAGTGCTGAGGGATGCTCTAGGGTCTGCTGTGCAAGGAACAGACTACTATGAAGTTTTCTTTGAAATTGGAGCAGAGTTATCTTGTCTCCAAGTGAATATATTTCTCTATACTGATTTTTTTCCTTGGGTCTTAAAATTTGATCTTGATTTTGGAGCCTCTCTATTAATCTCAAAGGAAAATACCTCTAAAACTTTTCCAGTTTAACACCTAGTGCAACTGGTGATAGAATAAAGATAACTGTGTAGCAAAAATGTTAATATTTAGGTTTGAGTCAGTTGGACATGGGGGTTGCTGTAGAAATATCCATTTGGCACTGACACCCAGCATGGTATCTGAGGTTGTCAACACATTGGTTAATGGATTTTGTAACAGGTGGTAAGCAGACCACTGAGGGCTGAACCAGCTTGAGTTGTGTTGCTGTCCCAGAGAAAGCATTGACAGCATACAGTACACAGTGTTTTGGGGTTTTTTTGAGGCACTGTCAGACCTTGCAGGTTTAACTTTGTTTTGATGTGGACATATCTTAAGGGGGTGGAATATTCATTGGGTGTAGTAGAAGAAGATGCCCAAAGAAGATTTGGTGCTTCAGTAGGTTCAGTATGTGAATAGAGGAGCTGGGCAGCAAGTAGACTTTTCTGATACAAAATTTTTCATTTTACTTCAGTGGCATTGATGATTGCTCACAGATTGTGGCACTGCTTACTCTTGTCCAGTTAAAATGTGGAACAGACCTAATAACAGTAAGTCTTGTTTCTTGTGTTTTCTGCATGTGAAAATATTCTGCCCTTCCTCTGACAATTAATTCAAAATTGCAGGAAGATCTAAGGAATAGCCTTAGTAAATAAAAATGGATATAATGACATATATGTATCATATAAGCACATAATAATCACTAGCATGCATAAATAATCACTAGCATAAATTTATATATGGTGGTGGTATTTATATTTGATGGTTGGGTCAGTTTTCTAAAAAGAGTACATCTTTATAGCACATCAAGAGACCCCAAATTATTTGAGTATTAGAGGTAGTGAGTTGAAATTGGATGGCACATACCAGGGTTACAGTATGTTGTCTTTTTGTCTGCAGCTTGCTTTTTTGCATATTAAATAGTTAACCAACAGTGTGTGTTTTCCTGTGGTTCTCATCCATTGCAATTTTAATATTTTCTTAGTTAATTAATTTATTTAGATACTCTAAGCACGTACTTGAGGTCCTAAATTTAATGCCATCACAGAAATGAATACATTGAAAAGGGCACTTGGATGCTTCCCAGTTTGCATGTTCACACCATGCAATGCTCTGTTAAAAGGAGCAGATCACATGTGACGTGAGTAGAATGAGTATAGTCGTTTGGACTAGAGGCACTTAAATGTTTAATAGAAAGTCTTGGGTTTTTTTTTCCCCCCAGTGTTATTTCAAGCCCTCTGTCCTTCCAGGTGAGCTAATAAGGTTATTAACTTTCAATATTTTAGTTTCTCTTTATAAGCAATCCTTACACCTATGCTAGGTTCTAGAAACAAAGCAAGAAAGCACTGTAACCACAGTGTGAGGTTTGCTGCTAGGCTGGGGTGAATAATTCAGCTCCTCCAGGAAGACCTGCCCAAGGCTGGGGTGAGTCAGTGAGGAACGGTGGGGAAAGCAGGCCAAACGCCTCCATGATAATCAAGGAAATAGTATGGCCTTCCTAAATCCCAGGCTAGGCAAAGTGTCTAAAATGAGCTAACTGCAGTCCCACAGAATTACAGTAATAAGCAGAAAGTTATTGGTTGAAAGGCCATATCAGGCCTCCTATCAAGTGCTAAGACTGATCGCTGTATCCTCTGATGTTTTAGGCGAACACAAAACCTTACAAATGCAGTAAATGTTTTGTAAATGCATTTGGTCTAATAGCTTTTGACGTTTTTTATGTGCAAAAGGAAACAATTAAAATAATTGTACTCTTGTTCATTTGATTTTTTGTCAAGATGTTGGTAATAGGATTAGTTTGTGCTGCTGCTGCTGGGTTTTAGTGGACCAGCATAATTTTCTTCAGTTCAGCATCATCTGTTCCTTGCCCTCCTAGCAACTGATTAGAGCAGGGGAGCTGTGTTTCCAGTGTAGCGGGGAGAAACTGCAGGCATCTGTAAAGAGCAGGTGACTGCTATAGGAAGCTTTCAACTGTGGCACCACACTGGAACACAAGCTTGTTCCAGTTGACACCTTGTGCCAGTTGCTCTTACGCTACTTGATATGCATGCACCTCTTGCCTTTTCTCTCAGTTATTAATATATAACTAATTTATTTGAATTACATGCTTTTTAATTCAGAAACTGGGACAGTTATATCAGTTGCTTGGCTGGACAGGTAGACAGAATGAGGTGGAAATCCAGTATCAAGTGAAAAATCAGTGTTGTATGTAACCTAATGCCTAAGCATTTGTTATTCCAAAACAAAGCAGGAGGCTGCAGGTTAAACACAACTTCATAAAAGTATTCTAAAAAGAAAGATCCAAATAACTACAGAACTAAGGGTAGTACTGCATGTGGCACTTAGTAGTATATATTAAATCATACAATAGGTAGACATGGGGAGAAGTGTTGCCAAGGACCTGGGTCCTCAGATTGCCTGAGGGAGCCATGGCTGATTAAATGTGAGGGAGGGTTCAAGGTCAGCCAAGTGGGGTGTAAGGAAGAACGCAAAGGAGATGGAACAAAGAAAGCAACTGGAATTCAATAGGGAGAAATGGATGCCTTCCTGCTTTGAAAAAGTCTTGGCTGCTGCTGCAGGTTCCCTGAAAAGGTTGATACAGTGTCAATAAGAAAGCAAATGAAATACTAAAATGTTTCTTGGTGTTTGGAAATAAGGTACAGAAAAGGGCGACTTTCATAGAATCAAGGGAAAGTCAAATGTAAAAATTAAATTAGAGTGAAAATTAGTCCCTTTATGGAGTTTAAGTGTATAGGTGCAGCTGTTTTGGATATAGTTTTACTAGAGCTACTACTAGATAACTATTTTCCTGGAAGGAGAGGTGTACACAACCATCATCCTATGCAGATGTATTTTTTGTGCATATGCTGTACTAATATTAATTTTAAAATTTGTTGATGGCTGCTATTGGAGTGATGCTCAATTGGACTCAATACAGATGTTACTATGGGATTACAGTGAACATGTGAGCTGCAAATAATTTACTTGATTTAGTTGACTAAACAGTGCTTAAAATTTCATAAAAGATATTTTTGTTCTTTGTGCCAGCTGTCTAATAACAATGTGGAAACTCTTCAAATGCTAAATTCTTGTTAATCTGGGCTTGACTAATGAGTAGGAAATAGAGTAGTGTTCCAATTGCTCTAATTTGAGTGATTCATTATAGCCAATTCGTTTGGCATAGCCTGTACACAACAGTCCTGCAATGGACATTCAGATTCTGATGTCAAATTTGCTTTACTCATAGATACTTTTATTTTCAGAAAATGCTGAATCTTTCTCATCCTGACACTTAAATTACCGCATTTTCCCCCCCATGTCTTTGTGCCAGTAGAATTTTTACCTTATTGAGTCTATTAGAAATGTTGAAGAATTAAATTATAGCAGGAAATCTGATATAAGATCATAAAATGATCATTAGAAGATATTCATTTAGGTGGTTGGAACCAGTAACATTTTTTCTTTTACAAAATGTCATTGTTGGTGTGTGACCATATATCTATTGGACAGAATACTGGATCATAAAAACTGGGATTTTAAATCTTCTGTGTGAAAGGGGACCAGTATAATTGATGTATGGCATAGAAAAGCTATACTTTGGTCCAATGTAATTTGTTCAGAATTTGTTCAGAATTCAAATTGAAACTGTTGTTTTTGAAAAAGGTTTTCTGGAAGGAGATTGTGAACTCTTTTTAGCTCTAAATGATTACAGGTTCTTGGGAGTTATTCTAGCTTTCCAGCCAAGTATATTCCTATGTCTCTTCTAAAATGCAGAATTGTCCTGTGCACAAGAGGTCTGGAATGATTCTCCTCAGCTAATAATGCCCAGACTGGTATTTGCCTTGTAATGCTCTAATGTTTTGTTGCTATGCAAGAGAAAGCAGCAACTTGCTAATTTAAGTCTAACATTCAGATACCATTCTTCTTTTGTTCTTAACATAGGTCCTTGACTAATCAGACACAGTCAGATCGTTTGACTTGGCTGAAAGTTCCTGTAATTTACTGGCTTCTTAATTTAGTGCTATAAAACTGCATAGTACAAACACTTGTCTCATGAATGTGTAGCCTATTATATTTCATAATTATTATATTTGATTTAAATAAGATAAAGCTTTTAATTAAAACTTTCCACTGAAGGCAATGTAAGAAGGAAAACAGTGTGCATGGAGGAACTGTTACTGAAGGGTTTGTGTGGCTCTCCCGGCTGATGTCTGTGATAAGCCAAATCTTTGAAAGTGGGTTTCTAATAATAACTTACCCCTTTTCTAACCCTTTGTTTAATTATGAAGGATTTTGGAAGCTCAGTTGTTTGTACATCGCTGTTCAAGTGGGGGTCTGGGACAGCATCTATGTTCACCTTGGTCTTGATTATTGTCTGAGCAGTTTCATGATAGAGGAAGAAATTTTTGGGACCAAATAGTTGGTGGTCAAAGAAGTTCTTAGGAGGATTTCAGACCGTGCATGACATGTGGTTAAGTTAATCCAAGTTTTTATTTGAAACTAGGCTTCGTGTTTTGAGTTACAACTTCTAATTACTCTGAAAGAACACAGCCCAAATAATTAGTATGGCAATTAGAATTAAGCAGTCAGACTGCATGATCCTGATTCCTGTTCTGAGTCAATCTCTGAATTCTTCTATGTATCATGAAAACGCATAGATCAAGTATGATCAAGTGAAATACTGGTAGATAACAGACAGTTTTCTGGTGACAGTCACCACAATACAAAACATAGAAGAAAATAAAATAACATTCATTTGTCTGTCTAGCCCATACAGAGTATTAGAACACTACTTGTGACATTGAGAAGCATATTGCAGTCATAGAGGGATTTGGCCTTGACCTTAAAGATTTTCTAGTTCACTCTCCTGCCATGGGCAGGAATATCCTTCACTAGACCAGCTTGATCAAAGCCCCATCCAAGCTGACCTTGAATATTTCCAAGTATGGCACACCCACAGCTTTTCTGGGCAACTTTGACTTTTCCAATGACTTTCCAACCTCATCATGAGCAACTTCTTCCTCAGGACCAAACTAAACCTACACTGTTTCTGTTTAAAGTGAGTGCTCCTTTTCCTGTTATAATAAGCCTTAGCAAAAAGACTCTGATCCTTATAAGCTCCCTTTACATATTGGGAGGCTGCAGTAAGGTTTACCTGGAGCTGCCTCTTCTCCAGGCTGAAAAACCCCAGCTCTGTCCTCATAAAAGAGATATTCCAGCCTTCTGACTTTTGTGACTCTTCTCTGGACCCACTATATAACAGGTCCATGTCTGTCTTCTGCTGAGGATGCCAGAACTGGATGTAGCACTCCAGGTATGGTCGAACAAGAACAGAGAAATATCAAGGGATAGAAGTGGGGAAGGAGTTAGTGTTTCAGATAACTAACAGCCAGGCTACCAAGTGCAGAACTAATTCTAAATGTGTGGTAAGTGCCTTCTTACTATTACAATGTGCAGATTTTCTCTTGAGATGTGAACAGCCAAATTAATGAACAATGAAATGAAGCAATACCATTAGATGCCAAATGTTCTCCATTTTATTCTTGGTTGCTGGCATTTCCCTATCCATTGGCCCATAATTAAGTTATTTGTTTAAAATTCAGTAGGTACCTAGGGATTTAAAAGCTAATGTGTCCTTAATCATGGTCAGTAATTCTAATCCTACTCTCTTTGCAAGTGGAAGAAAAATGCAACTGCAATTTAAAGAGGTGTCTACCTCCTTCTACTTTCCCTTCCAGATACTTGTCCTCTGCCTTTTGCTTTCTCCTCTCTTGTATCAGGAGGGTCACCTCCATGATAAAGGGAGAAATGATTGGGGTCAGTTTTGCATATCCATGTCCGTGTTTGTCAGGTGTGCTTTGTTTAACATGGATTATGTTCCCAGCATGATTCATTTCACTGTCAGGGTTGGCTGCGGAAGCGCGGGGGAAGGAGTGGAGGCCTGAGGAGGAATGGGACAGGAAGGTGACTTTCCAGGGTGCGTGCTGACCATAATTGCTTGTGTTGCCTGAGCAGTGCTTAATCTGATATCTCCTGTCAGTTGTCCACTATTAAGTGACAGAGAAAAGGGGATTACTTTTCATCTTCTTGTTTCTCACTACTTCTGTCACTTCTATCTCAGGTCTGTAAGTTGCTACGTTCAGGACTATTAAATATGACTGGGTCTTACCATCTGTCCTGGGACATTTTTAGAAGGACAGATATGATTTTCCTTGATTTTGAGTAAAAAATAATTCCCATGAGTATATCCCATTCACCAGCTGAGAGAGTTTTGGCTGTGCCACATGGTCTTTATGATGACATGGCCTACTATGGGTAAGATGGTATTTCTGAGGTGCAGGTTTGCCTCCAGGAGGTGGCAGGTATATGGGTTTCAAGCAACCTGATTATCTGGAACCATTGTTGCTGTCCTTTCTACAAGGATCTAGGAGAAAGGATTGACGGTATTTTGTCTGTGTTCTGCAGAATAGGCTTTGGTCTGCCTTGATGTCATCTAGGCTGTGCACTAAGAGGGTAACAGTAAGAGCACAGGTCTTCATCTAGTAAAGGAGAACTTGGAGAACATATCTGCAGCCCCGCAAATGGCTTGCAAACTTACTCGGTAAATAAAATAATTATTAAATTTGGCTTAAAGCTACAGCTGGAGAAAGACTTGAGTCTTCCAGAATGGGACAGGGACTACCATTTACTGATAGCTGAAAAGGTGATCAAATGTACATGAAGTCAAGAATGCAAAATGAAATAATAACAGAGGTCCTCTAGTCCAGAGCCCTCCTCAAAACAGACTGGTTTCAAAGATGTCTTTTGCTTTCCTATCATTCTTTCTGGAAATGATTAGTGGGACTAAGTACAATTTACAATTGTAAACCTCTGCCTTCCAATATGGGTGACTCTTACAATAAAGGAGACTCTTTCAATACAGGTGACTCTTTCATAAAAACACTTTTTGAAAGCATTCCCAGGCAGCATTTTGAGAGCTCTAATGAAGGTGGCAGAGATCTAACTTGTGACTGAAACTTTTCAGATGTACTTCCAAGAAGAACTTCTCGTTAGTAATCATTTCAAAAAAGTTTTGAAAGACTTTTATTTTTTTTCCGTGGATCAATTATGAATTTGGAAAGAGGCTCTTCTACATTTTGTGATCAGATGTTTTCCGTGTTGCCAACAGCTGCATCCCTTCATGCAGACCCAGCAGATAGGACACAAGCATATGTGCTTTACAGGGATGTCAGTCCATGGCTGGCATTACAATGAATGCAGGCACTAGTGGAAGAAGTTACAATGAACTAGCAGCACACATATTTTTAAGTGACAGCATATGCATGCAATGAAGTTTGTGGTAGCTTGTACATGCTGTGTGTTAAGGAAGTTGCTTTCAATAGACAAATAGGTGCTTTAATGACAGAAATGGAGCAAAGTATCTTGAAACCAGATAGGGAGACTGTAGCAGCTGTTCAGCTATTTCTTAAAATGCACCCTTACTACTATGGAAGAAATGCAAGACACATGGTGAGACTGCAGCCACTATTTATACATGAACCATCAGTCCCAGGAGAAATTTCTTTCATTTATGAATATTGAAGCTTTAAAAAAAAGGCAACATATTTTATGGGTTACATTTATGTATTCAGAGTTGTGAATGTGTACTATCATTGTGTGGTAGATGCTAATTCTAGATTTAAAACTTCTTTTTCTCTCAGGGTGGAAACACATTATTCACATCTGGAGCTCACTAGAAAGGGGCATTGAGAGTTGTTTGGCAACTTGCATACATAATTATTTCAGTACTGGAAACTTCAGTACAGGAGCCCCAGTAAAAGGGCATAGTACTTCAGGCTTCATGCAGATAAAGCTCATTGGGTGCAGTGAAATATCTTTTATAGATTATTTGGAGTATGAATAGTATAGCTGACATGTAAACATGTAAACTTTGTAAGTGTTCATATCTAAAATTAACTGTCCTCTCTAGGAAAAAAAATTAAGTTTTAATTTGCCCAAATTAAGATCAAGCAGTGAGAGAACAGCAGCCAAGAATTTTTTACCTGAAAGAATAGACTGGTTTAGATATGCTTATCATATGTATGTTTCACCTTCTGAAGGTACAGATATTTTAGACATAGCAAGGCCATTCAGAATGTTGTCAGAAAGACAAGTACAGATTTCCTTAGGAGCCTTCCTGAAAGAAAAACTTATTCTATTTTGGACCATCAAAGAGCGTGTGGCTCACATGTATTTTGGATGCTTGTATATGTCCTCTTCCAGACATAATTTGCTAATTGTTTTAAAACTGCTTTTGAGTTTTAAAGCACATCTTCTATTCTAGATTGCTGGTCTAAATACATCTAAGTGACTGACTTCTAGATTTCATTCTGATTCTCTTTCCTCTGCTGATTTCGAGTGGCCCAATTAGAACTTTTTAAAAATATAACCTTAGACTTATTGTTGCACTGACTTAGATATTTCTTGGTATTTGTGTCATAAATATTACAGATCTACCTTTTAAAACCTTGACTCTTTGGTAACAAGCGTTGCAGACAAATTGAAAAATTAGCATTCTGCTTACAAGCAAGAGAGAACTCTCCAGGAAGTACATTTTGTTGCTTTAAGTAAGATATTCATAAAATAATAGCACGGACCTAAACACTCTTCTGAATTTTAGTCTGTGGTTTATAGGAAATAGTAATTTGCATTTATGTCTCCTGTATTGCAGGAGAATAGTCAATCACGAATCTCACCATGCCTTCAGAAAGTAGACATGCATCTGTTATCTATCCAAAATCCTATTTTAGAACTTCAAGGGACCTCCAAGTAAATCTTAGCTTTGTCAAGCTTTTGTGCTTGTTGTGTCCACTGCAGTCCCTGAGGAGAGAAGGCTACAGGGTCACACCTGTTCCTTGAAATGAATCGTCTAATTTATGCTCAAGTGGCTTTGGGGTCACAAACAAAATCCCCAAGGGACAAAACAGATTCTTTCATCTGCATGATTTAAACAGGTGTTGCCACCTTTTATGCCAGCTGCCAAATCTTGGCAAAAAGCAGTGCTAAGGAATAGAAGACGAAAATAAGACAGCAGTATGTTGTCCTGAAATTTGCGTGTCACTGGTTGGTTTTTATTCCATGTGGGACTTGTAGAAATGCAGAAGTAGGAAGGAGATGCCATTCTGTTTGCAATATACTTTTTTGACCTTTGGACATACTGAGTGTTAGTCCTGAGCTAGCTGATGAATAATCACTCTAGGCTGAAGAGTTGAAAAATGCTGTCTGTACTTTTGAGTGTGTCTCTTACTAAATTAGAACTGGAAGATAAATGTGTGTTGAAACTAAAAGAGAGCTTGGTTTTGTTTTCAAAATTCAAATATAGGTAAAGGCAAGAGTTTGGCACAGAACTTGCAATTCTATGAAGTTATAAGTTCTAAAATATGTTGATGTGACAGGTCTTCCTTATTTACAACATACGGTTTCTACATGAATTGCTGGTTAGAAGTCCTGGAGTAACATGGGTAACAAAATACCTTGCTTGCAATGTGTATTTATAAGGAATTGAAGATACTTCTTTTTGATCACTGAAACAACATTGGCAGTTCAAATCCTGAAGAATAAGCAAATGTGGTATTTACAGAGATTTAGATCTTGTGCAGCTGATCTATATGAAGTTCTTAAGAAAAAGAGGAAAAACATAACTCTGTACAGTTAAACTGAAAAGAGACCTTTCTAACTTAATTGTATGGTTAATTTTTCAAGACAGAATTTGAAATTGGTATGAAAAATCTAAAAAATACATATAAAAGTAGAAAAAGTAGGTAACTTATTACTGCTACTAAAGAGTAAATAATTTGATTTTCATGTAAACCTTGTTTCTTTTTATTAAGGAAAAAAAAATGCACTGTAATTGAGGTGGGTTTGTAACAGAATCACTAGTCCTGGATGTTGAGGAGCATTATGATTCCTCATGAGGATTAGCTGAGACAAAATGACAGCTATAGATAAGCCCTTAAAGAGGATGGACAGAAGACAATGCTTTTTCAGGCCAGACTAGATGGGCCAGGATGAGTATGTCAGTACCAATGCACTTTGAGAATGGGCTAAATGTCAGGTTATTGATTGCTGGGAGAGGAAGTGACTGTGTGTGTGATGGAAATGTCATGCAATGAGAGGCTCAGTGCTGCTCCTGGGCTTGTGGTTGCAGCTGTCCTTTCCCAGATCACTGTGTTCTTGACTCGGTATGACAACAGGCACAAGCTTAAATTAATGTGTGGCTCAGTAAATTTCAGGTAGTTTGTGTATGATGAGGGTGCACTTATGTTTCAGCCTATCAACACACCAGTGTACTTGCTCTATGGCAAGCCCATGGGTGTTATAATGAGGATGAGAGGAGCACGTGCTCAACTTGAATCAAGAAGTGAGGAAAGAAACTAATCTGCCAGAAAGTGAATGCGTTCCCCCAGAAACCAGGTAACTTAATCACAGTTAGGAAATCAAACCTGACACCTTCATTTCTGTGGAACTTGATGTGCATCATGAAGTTTGTGCTGGGTTAATATTCCAGGCTGAGGTGACATGGAAACCTGTCCTGTGAGACACTGCAAACAAGACTGTATCCTTCTGAAAAATGGAGTTTCTACTTCTGTCTAATATTACTTGGCTGAGCAGAATGATCTAATTAGAGATCTGCATTTGGAAGGAATAATAGAAACCTTTGATATGGACTCAAAACTCCGTGCGCTAATTACGTATCATGTCCATATATATATATATACACATAGAGGTGTTTGAATTTATATCCAGGATGTACAAACCACACTCTTTTGCTTCCCAGTTTATGACTTCCTTCATTAGTTTGTTGAATTGAGTCTATCGAATATAAATTTAACAGCAAACATTCTTTGCAAAAGTTGCCATAAAAAACCAAACAAACAACCAAAATACTCTATATAACAAAATAAAAACTGAAAATAAAACTGTGATGCAAATCAAAACCCCAACTGTCATATGTAGGCACCTTCATTTGTTAGTCTATATTGCCGTTTCAAATAGGTTCACGAAAGATGGAAAATGGAAGTTGTAGTTACCCTGATTAGTTATGGAATTGATTAAGAAACTGTCAACAAATGGTGACTCTTCAAAAACACTATTTGTTATTTTGTTTTGAAAAACTTGTTTGCTTCTCTTATTTCAAAAACATGAAATCTACCATGGTTTCTCCGGTTTCAGAAAGAAAGACTGATCTTCTTTTTAGTTGAGTTAGGTGAAGCTAGTCTTTATGGTGAATGAAAGGAAATAGGCTTTTATACTTGGGGGACTTCTGTTTTATTTGTTTTATGTTTTGGGGTTTTTTTCCCTTATGGGAGGAATTGGCTTGATGCTGTTCTGGAGAAAAGAAAAATCTTTGATCAGGCTGTAAACTCTGCTTTTCAGAGTAAGTAACTGATAGGATTGTCTGAGCACGAAAAATTCTGTAGTTGATAATAGTTGCTATATTGTTGGTTCCCAAGCTTATAGACTTCAGATATTAGCCATTCCAAGGTCTGACACTTGACACAAGTTTTCTCTAAATGTCATGTCACTGTCTTGGTACATGGAGTTCACCTTATTATGAATACATTTGATGAGCTGCCATTTCAATCTTCGAGGATTTCCTTCCGGGAGGGGAGAGAGAGATGAAATCTGTAGTTCTGAATTGGCAAAATGCCCAAATGCATAAATTTGTATGAAAAAGTGTATGAAAGCATAAGGGATTTCTTAAACAGTATTTTAACTCTATTAATAGTCTTAATGTACCATCGTAATACTGAATAGCCATGTTTCTCTTTTTCACTTTCTGCTTATTGAAACTAATTAGTGTGACAGCTTGGCCTGACTCAGTAGATTGTGTGGAGATGCAACCTGAAAGAACTCAGTTGCACGGATAAGTATGCTGTCACAAAATAGAGGTAAAACTTGCACAGTTAATGAATGACCTGAAGTCTGTACTTTCAGGGCTGCATCTCTTATTGACAGCCTGGCTACTCAGTTACACAGCACAGTAGATCACATAGCAGGATTTGAATAAACATGAAAAATGTGTCTTATAGTATATAATTGTATAATAGTTTATATAATTATACATATTATAAAATATATTTTGGTGTCATTGAAAAATAAACTAAGACCCTTCTTTTGCTCTGTATAATTGATTTTTTTCTTCCTTCTAGGCTCTAGGAAATATCATGGGATGATGAGGTTGAGTTGAGTAAGAATTTGGATTTCAAATACATTGTCTTTAAACCTGGAAACTAATTGGATTCACATTCTTTTTCTCCAGTTGCTTACACCTCTTAAACTCTTAGTAATAATTCAATTCTCTTGAATGTTCTCACTGGAAAAGTGTTCAAAGGCCCTTTACTGTGAATTAAACAGCATGGAGGCATTGGTTAAACTTTAATAATTTTTTGCATTAATTGAAATTCTTGGTGCTTTTGGTAGCCTTGCATCAGAACTAAAACTGATCAGCGGTGTAAGAAAAACCAGCTTCCTTGTTTTGTTTAAGAAAGTTTATGTAGAGGTTGGGTGAAGATGAAGTAACATGATCTGGGCACCCTGCATCTATGAGCACTGTTGGATTTCTGTCTATAGACAATCCTTGGCATGGGATAGAAACAAAAACTGAGGAAGTCTGAGGCAAGCACCTCTGTAACCGCAAAACAGCGTTTGAAAAATTGCCTATTACATTTTAGGCTTTCTATATTAGAATCAGCAGAATTCTGTATTCTGTGTGCTTCTTCAATTTGCATAAAATATTAGTTTGCAAACACAGAGAAGCACTGGTTGTACTGGCTCATTGGAGCCTGCTACTTAACCACATTCTAGGATGTGTGCTGTTACAAAGAGGCTTCCCCTACTTCTTGCTGTAGGTCAAATATAATTTCTGAATATTGAACCTTTGAGTTTCCTAGTTGTCTGTTCCAAGTTCTCAGTTTGCATTATACAAAAGATCTTTAATGCTTCATAACACTAGAAGTAAAAAATATTTCAGAGAAAACAGGAAAATAAGACAGGCTTTAAACTATGCTTCATCACTTGGTACTATAAGAATGGCCATAAGGGTTTGCATTTTTTTCAGAACTGAGGATAAACTATTACTAAGCAAATTATGTGAACCAAATTATATATTATTAATCAACCTCTGATAAAGAGCATTTCACCTCTGCTGACTTAGGCAGCCTACATTTAAACTAATACCTTGTTTAGGATAAAGTGCTAATACCTAAAACAGAATTTTATTCTATTCTTGATGTTTAAAGTGCCCCCAGCTGTGTGATTGACATGATCATATCTGTGTTTCGGGTTTACAATTAGATTTTAGAGACATTAGCATTTGTGTAGAAGTCATCATGCTTACCCAGGGTTGGGGATTTTTTTAGGTGCTTGAGAACCTTTAGCAAAACACAAAGCAGCACCTTTATATGGAAAGCTATACAGGACTACTTTTTAGACTTGGGTAAGATGCTGCTGGTGGAATTCAGAAAATGACCGTTCACTTCAGTGAGAGGAACATACAGGAATTGATATATGCAGCCTGGAGAGACACAAACAAGTGCCTCCTGTGAGGCTTTTGGCAACTGCACTCCGTGTTTAGTCATGCTAGTTAGGCAGGGGTTTAGAGAACAGAGGCATGGAGGAAGGAAATATACACTGTTGTATTGTATTAGAAGGAAATATACACTGTTGAACAAGATTCAAAGAAAGGTTTGTTGTGTAGCTACCTGGTACCTTTGCCATAATATATCAGATAAAGCTTAAGCTCTTAGGGAGAAAAACCTCACCATCAGTATGGAATTGATTTCATGTAATGTCCACACTTGCATTCCCTACATAGCTCTCAAACCCAAGCTGTAGTTTTATAGGTGGGATCACCACCAACCAGATGGAAAGGTCAACTCACTTTTCTTGAGGTGGCAGTCCAATTGGACTGTGTATCACTTGAGAATCTACAGGCAAGAGAATCCAGTGGTTTGTGCGTGCAATGCTTTGGATGGCAGCGTTCACTTTCAGCTACCTTAAAGTCCTTGCCAGGTCTGTGTCCAAGAAGCTCGTTAGATAAAACGGCAGGGAAGCTTTCAAAGCCTGTGGGAGACTGTTCTTTAACCTTGTACAACCGTCTTGGTTGCTCCGGCCTGAGCTTGAGGCAGACTTGCTGGATCATGTAACTACACAACCTTCTCTCTGGGTAGCTCTGACCCCACCACCCCACCAAACTGGGCTTGTTGTGATGCTGGAGCCTGTAGAGCTGATGCCTTGGGAAGGCTGATCTGAAACAGAGACTGGACAGAGCTAGTGAATACAGTAGGTATTTATTGAAAGGCCTTGAGGAATCACCTTGGGCAGCACAAGAGCCTGGCCAGCGCTACACCCAAGGTGGACTTAAAATGGTCACAAAATGGACAACCAGTCATGAGGTCTTACACTTTTATAAGTTTTGGTCCATTTGCATCTTGAGGTTTAATTGTCCAATTACAGCTTCAGGTTGTGAGGTCTCATCCTTCTTGTTCCTCCTTTCATGTCCACTGTTGTTTATGCTGTTGGGCCTGAAAGTTGTCCTTGGTCTTCAGCAGAAAAAGGATTTGTTTTGTCTACTTACTCTGTGAAGGGAGCTGACTATCACCTAATATGAGGCTCAGATCTACACCCCTAGGCAGCACAGAATCTGAAAAACACGAAAGCTAAAACTTAAGGCATCAGAGCTGTGTACTGATTCCCAGCCTGCTATCTTCCTTGTTTCCATCACTTCTTGCAAGGGAATTAAATGTAGTTCAGTAGCCACAGCCTATGCTGTGTAACAGCTCTCCTTTTTCTATCTGAAGAAGAAGAAAATAAATCAGTTGTTACTGAGTCATTTAACCATTTAACCAATATATTTGAACCAGAATTTTCTTAGTTGACCTTAGGTTAGAAATGGACTATTTAAGCATTGTTCTCCCTGCTTTGAAGTAGATAGATCATGCTTTTAATAATGTACACTTGGATAGCTACTGTTCTTTAAGTTGACTTAATGTTTTCTTGGAGGTTTATAGGCATTTCCTATTGTTAGAAGACTGAAATGAGACAAAATGCACCATGTGCTTGATATGAAATAAACACATTTTATATTCCATAATTTTCCTTGGAGATTCATTTCACCTGCTCAAATTTGCTTTTTCAACAAAAAGTGGATGCACAGACAATACAGAAGTTTTGTCCCAATTTGTATTAATTCAATAAAAAAAAAAATCTGTTTCTTCTATCACTTCCTGAAATTAACAATTCCTGATAGTGGTATAAATATAACTATCTTTTCTTTTGGTTTGTAGATAAAGACATAGTTGAATTCTTTTCAAATAGATTTAATTTGCTTGAACTTGAATTTAATAAACTTGTGTGAGGTATTATAGAACACAGCTTTGCCACCTTGCCTTCCAATTTACTGTCTTCACAAATCACAACTTTTCAGTGTTTTGCTGAATACTAATAACATTTCATTTGAGGTTAGTTGGAGAACATGTAGTGCCTTCCTTTAATTTATGATGTCTTTTTCATGTGTTACATTTACTGGTTGTGTCAGTAAAGCAGCCCTGTGCTCATATTCATAGATGCAGAACACTTAAGCATGCTGTTTAGCTGACAGTGAAATGAAAATGCAATTGCTACTAAACCACTATTAGTATTCATTTGTGAACTACTTCGGTAGTTATCTGCATTACATTCTTAAGAGGAGTTTAAGAAACAGCAGCTTCACAAAGAAGTCTGATGGATAAAGTCAACTGCAACATTTTAGTCTGTGAGGCAAAGGGGCCAAATTATCCTTTTGTCAAGAGCCAGAATGGCTACAACAGATTGCTCAAAAAAGTAAGCCAGTTAATCAAGCATGCTGGCATTTTTTGAACAAAAAAACAGGACTTGAATTTTGGCATGTAGGTACCTGGACATCTGTGTACTTGCTTACCCTCCTTCAGTGACTTTTGGACAAGAAACTATGATTGATTTTGGTTTTCTGGTAAATATTTTACACAGTGCAGGAAGGATTTTGTAGCAACATAAGCAACCATAAGACTTAACCAGGAAAGTATTTTTTTCCAAGTCTCTTAAATGATGTAAATTGTTACCACATGTGTAGGAATAACTGCTAAGTTTTTAATTCCATAAGTGACAAATAATGAGACAACTGATGCTTTTCTATTTTGAAATGGGCAGATGGTGTTGTACATCTAAGTGTAATTGCAGTGTGGGAGACTTTGTTTTGTTTTTGGTTTTTTCTCAGTTAGAAACTAATACTTCAAACAGTTTTCTGAAAGAGGGTAAAAAGGATTGTTGTCTGATTTTATTTTTGTATATCTTAACAGTCATTGCTTAAATGCTTTTGTCTGTATAGCTATTATGGCTTGCTTTGACAGATAATGAAATTGATGTAATTGCAAAGGAAATGAATGAAAAACTCTTGTGTGTGAATTTTTTTTTATGAGAATTTATTATTAGCTTATTTCCTCTTGAAACATGGTTAGAGAGTGAGAATTAGACAGTTCCTCCAAGGCTGTGACATGCTGCAGTTTAACACTTCACATTGACTAGCTTTTGAGAGTGCTGCCTATCTGCTTTTAGGCCTTGTGACAGTCAATAAGTGCTAGGAACCCTCACTAGTAGAAACGAGTAATTTATTAGTTTGATTTTTTTTTTGCTTGAGCCTTACAAGTTTCAATTGACACCAGTAAAGGCTTTTTAGTTGTGGCAAGGCATGAAAGAATCTGTTAAATGCTCCTTAGTGGTTTTGGAAGTGTGGAAATTGTATAGGTAGAGTCAAAGAAAGAATTCACAGTAAGTGTTTGCTGAAATGTGTCTTAGTGAAAATCTGAAACATATCTGAAGTTTGGGCACTTGAGGAAAGTTAATTGAAGGATATCTTTAGCAGTAATATCAACAGCATGTGTTAAATACAACTTGAAGACTACGGTTTTGACTGGAGGTTTATTGTTACTGTAAAATGAATGTCAAACAACCAGCAGTCCAGCTTGAGGCTACCTTGGCTCTGAATCATTCAACCTGACAGAGGTAAAGGAGAGTGAAGTATTTGTGTTTGGTGGTGTGGGGTGTTGTTTTGTTTTGTTTGTTTGTTTGTTTGTTGGGTTTTTGTGTTTTTTTTTGTTGTTGTTGTTTGGGTTTTTTGTTTTTTTTTGTTTTTTTTTGTTTTTTTTTTTTTTGTTTTGTTTTGTTTTGTTTTGTTTTGGTTTGGTTTGGTTTGGTTTGGTTTGGTTTTGGATTTTTTGTTTTTGTTTTAATTAATGTTGATTTATTCCCAAAATAGGGAATGTGGTTCTACCGGGCTGCAGAACCGTATCACATGGAGTTGTCCATTTTGCTGACTTCTTTCTTCAACTTCCTATTCTACACAATTGCTCCTTCTTTTAAGAGAGAATATAAATATTAAATTTCCCTTTAATTAAGATGTAAATCTTTAGAGTTGTCAGATGACAAGTACAGTAACAGCTGGCCTAATTGTTTTAAAATATGTGAAGTAACTTTAGCCCTTAAATCTTGTGGAATGTGTCCCTCTGCAGGGAAACAAAACTGGTTGAAAATTATTTCACAATCTCAGGAAAGAGTTTCTATAAAGGGAAAAGGTGGGGGCGTTAACAGCAGAAAGTTACTAAAGAGGCTCATTGCTGGTCTCTGATGGTGGCATATGATAACCAAAAAATCCCCAACCAAACAAAACCCCTCAGTTTTTAATTTGTGAATGGACTGTCCTCTGTCTTTATATTTTTAACAGTGTAATCAATGAAAAAATATTCAGTACCACTTGCTCGTATTCTCAGATAACATATGGTGTTCAAACTGCCCTGGCTGCTGTGGATCTACGTGTTGCATACTCAGGAAAAGAGGACTTGCTTATATAACACCCAAGTGCTGTACCTCTGCTTGCTGTGGAAATATCGCTCATTTAAAAGTAATGTTAATTTTCACAGGATGAATCACTAACCAAGGAATGACACAAAATGTGGAAAGGCTCCTGTACAAGAAAGAGTTTCTCCATGCAGGAAGGAGATAACAGGCAAGGTATAATAGCCTTGAAAATCCTTGGTGAAATGCACAGAATGGATGTGCGTTTCTGACACAAGAAATAGGGCTACAATCAAATGAAACTTGAAAATTGGTCCAGTATCTCAATAGAAGATTGGAAGACTACAGAAGATTGCTTTAAAAATACAGGATATTATAGTCTTAGAAATTGGAAAGAAGTAGAAATAGAGTGAAAAGGAACTGCTACGGGTATCTGAACTGGTCTTAATAGTCTTGAAAGGCTCACCTTATCTCCTTTAGAAACAAAACCTACCATAAAAGCTCACTGATTTTCAATAAGGCAAAAATTCTGCATGTAGCCCCTTCTAAATCAAATATAATCAAATGAACCTGTCATTCAATTTCTGTGGCTTTACACCTTTAGAGGGCTCCTGTCAAGCTACTGAATGTTTTTTGCTATTTTAGACTTTTGCATATAGCCAGTGGGTTTAAAAGTGCACAGTCTGATTCCTGACTTTGCAAGTTGTAAAGTTGGTATGAAGCCCTGCCCATTGCTCTACCACACCTTTAAGATGAACTAATCTGTACAAATTGATACAAAATACCTGGTTACAGAATTGTAATCTATCATTGTAAATGCTTCAATCGTGTTTTAAGATGGATAATTGACTAGGAAATAGCTCAGTCTTTTGGCTGCCAACATTTTATTGTGTGCCTTACATTTTTATTAGTCCCTTCAGGAGGATTTTTCCTTCTTTAGGACTTTAGATAAGATAGCTAGTAATTTATCTTGTCTCCATTCTCAGAGTATTTACCTACTGAAGTAGCTGATAGTGCCTTTCCAAGGCTTGTCAAAAACTTGAATTAAAGCAGGGTATAAATTGTATTAAACTATTATTTTTGGGCTTTTGTACTTTGAGTTAATAAATGCCAAAAAAATATCTCACTGAGCATTGTTGGTCCTACAGTCTTAACAACATCAGCAGGGGCAGGCCTGGGGAAAATACCAGAAGGAAACCAGTTTTCTGTGAAAGAGAGACTTCCTTCAATGTGGTTTCTTGCCTTTATGATTGTGTTGAAGGTGTTGGTGCACACTAGGAAACATGGACGGATTTGTAGCCTGTGGAGTAAGAAGGAACTGCTAATCATGTATCTTGCTTTCAACACAGGTGTCTTGAAGGACTGAAGGACTGCCCACAGCTTTTTTTTTTTTTTTTTTTTTTTTTTTTTTTTTTTTTTTTTTAATGGCAATTGCAGGTATCAGGTGCATGTGGCCGTGAATGGCAAGAGTCCTGAGCTGCAAACTCAGGAGGGCTGCAGCTTGTGGGGGCAGCAGGGCAGGGGTGATGCTCCCTGGCACTGGCAGCAAGGTAGGTGGGATACCAGTCCTGCATTCCGACGGGATGTTGTCCTTCTGTCACTGTGCACTTCACGGAGGAACAAATGTGAACTACCTGAAGTCAACGGCATGCAGAAATAAACAACAGGAGTAGTTGTGATGCCTAGACAGGTTTTAAGACCTCAGAAATACTTTAAGCCTTTAAGGGTATCCAAACCCTTAGCTTTTGAAACCTGGCATTCATTGTATTGCCAGGCCTGTGTAACTGACAGGCAAGTGTAACAAAGCAGAACTCATTTGCCATTGTCAAGATGTGGGAAATACCTTGGTACTATGACTGGAAATACACTACAATAAGCAGGGCAAATAAATAACTATAATTTTTGCTTGCTTAGCCTTCAAAATTGATTTAATGGTTCAGCTTTTAGGCAAGGTCCTTTACATTGGTACCCCATGTAGAAGCTGAAGATGCCAGTTCAACAGCTGGGTTCACTGTAAAAAATTACTTAGAGGCATAGCCATACATTGAGAATTGAACAAAAAAGTTCAATAGTTTTAAGATGAAATTGATTTTTAAATGCCAACTTGTATTACTGTTACATTGCAAAATCTTCCTGATTTTCACATGGTGAAGAATGGGGGTTCTTAGATAAATCTAAACACCACTTAAAATGTGTGAACTGTAGGTATGTTTTTTGTTGCTGAGTTACTAGAAGGAAAATGGCCATGGTAAACTGTGATAAGAGACACCAAGAGTAATTGCTAAAATAGTTTTCTATTTATCTTTTTATATTTTTTTCAAAACTGCCACTTGCTCTGAGGGGAAAATAACTTTGGTGAAGAACTTCAGTGCCACTGGTTAGCTATCCTAATTTAGTGCTGCTCAATTCTTTCCTAGAGTGTAATTCAAGTAGAAAAGTTATAGAAAATCAGACCATAATTAGACAAATGTCAGAAAAAAATACCTGTCTTTATGTACCAGCTTTGAATGTTTTGAATATCTAAGGTGCAGAAATTTGGAAAATATTTTCTGTGGATGAGCAAAGGAGAAAAAGAGGTGAAAAAGAGGAGCTTCTGTGGATAGAAAAGTGGAGGAGCTGCAATGAATAAGGGATAAAGCAGAGTCACTTTGGAACAATTGGTTACAAAGGGAGGGAGGATCCCCATAACTGATGACATTTGAGGCTAGAAATTTACCATAAAGATATTTGACGGACTTCAAAAGTGATTGTTACTGATATAACTATTGGCTTATCAGCAGTAATAGAAGCCAGACTTGACTACCTCTACTTTCATCAAGAAATTTAATATGTAGTGATAACTTGAATGTGCTATTTTTGCTTCGTGAATTACCTTGTGCTGTTCAACACTTGTGCCACATCCTCAACAGAGTGTTATGAAGGAGGCCTTTAATCAGAACTATTTTGTTTTAATGTTTCTCTTTAGTCTCATTCCTTGACAGCCAAATCTGCTGATGTAATTGGGAAATGTTTTAAGGCTGCTGTCTCTTCACCTAATTAAGAAAATGATTGGGTCCCCAGAGGGACACATCTCCCTAGGTGAGACAAATGAAAGAATTTCTCTCCTGCTGTAGAAAAGCTAATCTGAACGTTTTGAGAATATCTTTGAGATCAAAGTGTATTTTTAATTTTCCTTTGTGTCTCAGCTGAGCGAAACCAAAGAGGAGCATAGCCCAACATGCATATTTATATTGAAGGAAATGAACCACTATGATATATAGACGGGCTTGTGATATTCACAATGAGATATTCATCCCTCCTGTGCCTGATGAATAAAAAGGTCTCTCAGACATATTAGAGTGCTCACCTAAAGCTTCCTTTTTTTTTTTTTTTTTTTTTTTTTTTTTTTTTTTTGTTATTGGCTTATTTTTCAGAAGATGCTAATGATAAAATGTAATTCTGCCCGATAATCTACTCACTGAAAGGGCAGACCAAAATTTAAATGCTAAGAAATAGAGGAAAACTCAAATAGTTTAGTGAAAAATTCCAGAACTCTCACTGGATTTAAGTTTAGGAAGTACATGCATTAGGAAAGTAAAATATCTAATATACCATTGAATCTTACCTAGTTTTAAACAAAACAAGCAAAAAACCCCCAAACCAACCCAAACCCAGGAAAGCCAGGAACAAAAGCCTCAATCTTAATCTTATCTTTGAAAGTAATTATTTTACCTCTTTATCTCACACCAGGACAAACTGTTTTTTTCCATGCCTAGTGCAGTAAGCAGTTAATGGAATAAAATAATGCATGTCACTGTAATGTTGGGAAAAAAATGGAAGAAATTATTGGGAGAAATGGAAGTTACTAGTACGAGTATTAAAGCATAAACAATGAGATTTCAGAGTCCCATATCACAAGGAAGAGTCTATAGACCGACATTTTCCCAAACTTCTTAATTGTGTGCTCAACACCCAGAGGTATAAAATAGCTATGGCATATGGCTCACGCTATGATTAGTCTCATTTCTTGAAATGCTTTAAAAATAATCAGCAAGATCTGTGTTCCCTCTATATCATCCATCTGGATAGCAAAAGTAAGCAGAAAGGCAGTCAGACCTATTTCAGGGCTGTGGCATTTCTCAACAAAAAGGGTAGAGCTAAGGAGCATTAGGGATAATCAGTATTCACTTAACAGCCATCACAATCCAAGTCTTCATATTCATCTTAAAAAAAAATCCAGCCATAATACAAACAGAAATACCTTCTCCCTGTGTCATTGCAAATAAAGGTCACTTCGCCAGCTTCCAGCAACTCACTGGAAATGGCAATTGTTTATGATAATGGCAATCATGTTTATATTCCCAGAACCTGGTTGTCCTTGCTTTTTGTCTACCTTTAGTTTGACTGTTTAGATGACTGAAAATGCAGAGTCAAACTGTGTAAGCAGCAGATTTTTAAGAAAGTAAAATTATGTACTGGTTGAGTACTTGCTTGTTCAAGAGGCCATACAGCAAAAAGCTTTTGGCTCTGCTTGGGTGGATTGAAGGAAATGAATGCACAGCTTGATTTGGTGCGAGACTGTATTGCTGCTTTGAATTATCAAAACATCATAGGACCATCAGATCACCCTACTGATCTTGCTAGAGCTTAACATTGCTCAAAAATCTGCACTTGAGGAATTGTTAGAGAACAGAAGAAACTAATCTGCAAATTTAAACCTCTAGTGAAAAGAGACAGTTTGAGAAACAGGCATATCTGACATGCTAGGAATAAGCAAGTTTTATTTTGATTTTTTTCCATCTTGAACCCCTGGTGATAAGTGTTTTGTGATGAATAGGCACACTAGTCCTAAAGGAAGACGTAAGGAAATGAGAATCATTAATAAACAAAATATACTGGCAATAGCCCTGCATAAAGTTTTAAGCTATTTTAGTCTTTAAAAGTGTATTTAAATATACTTCCGGGAAAGAGGAAAAAACCCAACTCTGAAAGCTTCCATTTTGCTTTTTTTGTAATTTTAATACAAAGTACAACCTAAAACCTATCAAAAAGTAAAAAGGATAGACAGGAATCTATAGAGCAAAATATTGTTCAGGAGAAGTAGTTTCACAAACTAGGTTCTTGTAATTTTTCTCTCTGACATAGTTGGCTTAGTATCTTTTATGGTATACAATAGTTTCTTCATAATTTTAATTATAATCTACCATTTTATGACATTCTCTCATAACCATGGGAATGTAACTAAAGTATTTTTTTTTCTTTTCATAAGCTGTATTTTTTTTTCTTTTCAAAGCCATAAGTAATCCTAGTAATAAACACTTAATGTAACATCATCAAAAAGCTGGAATTTGCTGGTTTAGCTCTGTCTGTTCCTATAGAATACAGGTGTTAAAACTGTGGTTGAATGATAATGGGAGCTATGTGAACTTGTATAAGAGCCTGATGGAGATGTATAAACAAAGGTGAATTTGAGAAAAAGTCAAATGTGTTTAAAAGGCAATTTGTGATGTATCATTCTGGACATAAAGCAGGATTATTAGTATTAGCAAGTGGTGTGCTTAGCATAATTTTATTTATATTTTTTCCTATAAACTACATAATGTGTTGGTTTAGATAATTTACTCTCTAAACTGTAAAGGAGACCATTCTTTAGAAACATAGTGGACTGGGGTGACAAAATGGTATGCAGCTAAGATAACTCTGAAACTAGGGAATTTGGACACATCAGAGAAGTTACAAACATGTACAATATATTGGAACCAAAACGCAACTGTGTTCAAAATTCAGCCACTTGATTTTTACATAGTATTGAAGGGATTATTATTCATAAAATGTCTTTCAAGTCTTTGAAATAAGATGGTTGCACTCTCACTAATATTGGGCATAAACAGCCCAATGCAATTAGGTATTTGTATTTTATTGTGAAATATTTTAGGTAGCTTCTTTATTTCAAAATTTCTCATTTGCAACAGAGCTGCATTGCAGAATACAAACTGAAATCAGCTAAACGCTACATGATTTGTAAGTCTTAGCTACAAAAACCCCCAAACAGGTCAATATAACTGATAACGACGCCAAGGGAGACGAGACAGGGAGGCATCAGTGAAGGCTGCATGGTGCTCTTGCAGGCAAGAGACCACACCTTTATTTCTGACTCCTTTTTGTACATTTTACAAGTTGCCCACCCCAGAGGTGGGACCCTTGGAACCACTGGTCATTTTCTAGAGACCATCACCGAAGCCCCTCCTCTGGGAACAGATGTGGGAGCTTCGGTTGTTTACTGAACATGACCTTGTGCTCAACACTGTGCCTGGGAATAGAATTTCCCAAAACCAAAACAAGCAGGCATGAAAGCATGGCAACAGGTCAACATGCCATCATCTTGCTTGTTGACTGGAATTGACAGCTCTGGAATTCCAGGTTGTGTCTCAGGTTGCTGTACAATAGCACTTTGTAAAATACAAGACTAAAAACCAGGTATGGACTCTTTCTTAAATAATTTCCATTTCTTTGCTTAAAATGTACAGTGCTGGAGGCTGAAAGCATCCAATGGTTTGTGCATGGGCTTGAGAAAATATTGGTGGATAAAGTAGGGCCTGTGCTTAAGGCTGTAAATGCATTATTAGTTCTTACCAGTGAAAATCATGTTTTTTATATGGGTTTTTTCATGACTATTAAAGAAACGGATACAAGAAAAAATGACAAGCATGAAACAAATACACAGGTCCGTGAATACAAAACACTGTATTCTAGAGTCTATAAATGATTTATTTTTTCTGTAATTTCAATTATGTACTACTTCTAGCAGTCAGTGATTAGGCAAAACCTGCGGCATGGAAATAGAAGGTGTACCAACAAGGTCAAAGACAGTCATGTTTGGGATGGGAAGAGGAAAGGAAAGCAATAGAAAGATAAGCAAATATACTAGATAAGTCTGAAGTGTATCAAGCAAGTCCAAAATGTTTAAATTCTGGGCTAAAATCCCTGGATCCCAAATATTGCAAATAGCAAAATCTAAAACTGTGTGAAATTGTAAAGACAATAAATTCAATCTGCTACACAAAGACACATTCCTGAAAGAAGAGTAGCAGAGAACATGGCATGCTGATTCAACCAACACACATAGTTATCTTGTAAATATAAGCAAGCTTTGTTCCTGAAGAAGAGGTTTTTGACAGCAGTGGTCAACCAAAGGACTACTGGCTTACATGTGTGTTAATCACTTGAGCTGGCTACTTTACTTTAACTGGATGTCCCATTTGGAAATTTAGATCAGCATAAATTAGTCTTCTTATACGTGATAGTGTTTGGCATGGATTGGGTCCTTCCTCCAAAGAAAGTGCTAAACAAGAATTGGTTACCCCATTTGCTTAGAATTTAAGCAGCAAAATGATGTTGAAAGACAGTTACTTGTGTAGGAGTTTTTTTCCTTTCTTGATTTGTCTAGAAGTTAAAAACATAAGCTCTCTGCCATCATTCCCTGACAGCAGGAGATGTGCGTCTGTTAAAACATTGGCAGTACAGGAGAGGAGGAAGAAATTCAGTCTAGCCTTTGCTCTGTAACATTGACATATTGTACTTGACATTGCAGGGAGGAGATTCGCACCTGTTTGCATAGTCATACCTGCAGATAGAATTGCCTTGGCTGACTGAAAAACTCTTTGTTAAAGATTAGGTGAAGTGTAAGAGGAGATGAAGACCTGATGATAAAAATTAGAAAGAAGCTGACCTTCAGTGTGTGTAGCTGAAGATTAGCTGCATCAGTACAAGGTGTTTTGCACACACATTGCTAATTACTGGTGAGGAACTCTCTGGTGAGTTACCAAAGGCTCTAACTGCAGCTCAAGAGACACCTCCTGCTAATAACATAGCATTTGTGTCATGTCCAGAAATTCTTTGAAACATTCGATATTCCTAAACACAAGAGGTAAAGTGATGTTAAAATAATCAATTGCTTAGTAGAAAAAGTCACTGCTTTCATTTTGCTAATCAAAGCTTTGTAGCGGAGTTCTGTCTCTCTAACCTTTACCAGTTCCACATTTCAATTCTACAAGTAACTACAAAAAAGAGGAGAATGCCTTCAAAGTTAAATATTGGGTGATAGTGTACCTCTGATGAAGTAGAATCAAAAATATAGACATATTTCTGACAGTTTGGGTCACTATGATTGCTAGTAAGCTCTTGATTTACCCAGCACAGAATGCCTAAATTTTCTGCTGAAATGCACAGACCCCTTCTGATAAATGATGGTGTTAGAAATGAGAAAGGGGGAGGAAGCAATTTAGTCAGCTAAGCCTTCTAGGAAAAAGATACATGCTGTAAGAAATTATGAGTGAAGGCTAATCTAAGGTGTAAAAAGGAACCCAGGCTTTTCAAATTTATCGGAAAGGAAAAAGAGTAGGACTAAACATCCTATCTATCATGTGTCATGTGAAGACTAAGAGGCTTGGCTCATATTTCAAGCCTAATGAAGAAAGTTTGTATAGCTAAGTGGTAATGAAGATGTTGAGAAGGTATATTACATAATGGTGAGTACTAGATGAAGATAAAATGGGGGAGCTTGAAGATATGCAAATGACTTTCAGTTTATGGCAGTGCAATTACATTATGGACTCATTAAGTTTACTTTGGGTTACCTCTATGACAGCAAAATTAAAAATAAACAAGAAAAATAGTTTATGCAGTACTTGAAACATCAATGATTTAAAAGGAACAGCATTAAATAGCCTTGTAAATGTCTTAGAATGTATTGTGATTTATAGCATGGGTGGATTACACTTACAAAAAATAATGCTGACCTTGCTAGCTCTTGAGCTGCTAGGCGACAAGTAGGATCTGTGACAAGTCAAAGCTTTTTTATAAAATTAACTTGTTCTTCTGGCCAATTTTGAATATTTAGTAGAGAAGCACCTACAAATCCTACAAAGTAAGGGATGTAGTCTTCTATAGTGCTACCAAGCTGCAATAAGCAAGTTGGGAATTTTGAAGCAGTTGAAGTTATTTGAAATACTTTTATTTGTGATATTTGATCCTCTCTTAGAAGCATCTTTATCTTTTGTTAGGACTAAAGGGAATGAAACTTGAATGATTGAGATACTTTTGAAAAGCTAGAAAAGTCTCCATAGTTCTATTCATTGTATAATAGTCAGATAAGAATCTTGTCTTTTCTTTTGAGGAAAAATATATGGAGGAGGAACATGTATCACCTTGTTAATAGTGAAACAGAATATATCTTCTAAATGCACCCTGAACTCGGAGGAAGAGGAACTGTCTAGGAATGGTCAGAATGGGACATACAACACTAGAATTGGCCAAATTGCAATAGTACCGAGCAGGCATACATGACGAAATTTTCTTTGTTAGCTACCTGAAAAAGTTATTATCTCATTTCAAAAGATGCTTCCTGAAAGCTGTTTGTCCTGTTAGGGGATATCACCATGTTTCAATGGCTGTGCTAAATACAGCATGGATTCAACAGGGACTCAGCTGCAAACCTTGTAGAGAGGTAAAGCTGGAAGATGAAGATGTGGTTATCTGTGCCATGGTTAGGCAGTTACTTAGACACCAGCAGCAAGGTCACAATATGTTACAGGGCCATTGAAGAAGTGGTGACAAAAAGACAGTTCAATCCATTAGTTCATTGGACAGTTCATTCCATTTACCAGGATTCTGTGAGCTGTTAACATTCCCATATCTTGAACACTCATAGAGACAGAAGCCAAATGCTGTATTTCGTTTGTATTTTCGTGGGAACCTAGAAAAGGGCAGTGCCAAATTGATACTCAGCTGGCTAAAAATGTCTTTAATGGAAAGTATTTAAAAGAAATATAGCAGCTGTCTAACCAGTATTTCTAAGTCTAGTGAATAGTAGGCTTTGGATAGAGAAGAAAGTTAAAAGGGAAAGTAAAAAATAACAATGTTTATCTATTTTAAAGGTATGAAGTTGCAAGCTCCAGTGGAGTTCCTTGCAATCAGGAAAAGCAAGATTTAACTTGGAGGGGAATATTCCGTCCTGTTTCTTTTGACAAAAATTGTGTATATAGCACTTAATTCTATATTATGCTATTGCATACCATGCTACACATAGAAAAAAACCCAAATTATTTGATGGTAGAGACCTCTGCCTATCAACTTATTTTGTATGCCCAAAGCTTTAGCATACAGGGTGCTTATTATGTCATTAAAGTAATTTTGTAACTTGTGGCAAGTCAGAGACTTAGAGGGTTTGACAGTCATATACCTTAAGGTGTGCTGAAATATTTCTCTTCACATGCTGCATCAAAGAGCAGCAAAAAGCGAGAATAGGTTGGGACCAGTCCTATTAATATTGTTCAAATGGTGTACAAGTATCAGACAGCATGACCTGCATGTGAGCATGCCCAGTTAGCATAATTTCTGTTTGCAGCCCTTCTTGTGGGGAGAAAGGGGCAGAGGGAGAAGGAACCTGAATGCAACTGGAGCTGTAACTAAAAGCATTGGCTAGAATAGCCCTCTGTACTTGCATATATCTTGTAAATCCACAAGCTTACCTGTAATGTTAATGGAGTATGAAATGAACTGTGACTTCAGGTATTCAAAGCGGGGTGTGTTTAAATACCTGCTGATAAAAGGAAGGTGAAATTCAAATTGATCTGGACTGATGATAGACTCAGGAACCAGTGGGCTGCTTTACAATAAGGTAGACTGAAAAAATGAGAGAGCAGTGGCCAATGTGTGGCTGTGGTGCATTAAACAGCGCCCTAGGGTACAGAAAGAATTACTGTGGAAATTTTTGATTTTTAAATCAGCAGTGTATCTGGAAAATTCAGACAGTCAAAGTGTTTTTCAGTGTTATCTCTGTAAGAGTGGCTTGTGTGCAGACTGCAGCTAGATGAGAACCTTGACAGTGAACTTCTGCAGTATTACTTGCACTCTTGAGTCAATGTGATCTCTCAGTTGTGTGAATCACTGTAGGCAGCATCTAAATCAGAAATATGAATCTGAATTAGCACATAGCAAAAATTCTTCTTGCTTGGTGATCTGAGACAGTGCAATGCCCTCTGTCAAGATCAAGTTTGCAGCAGATGAGTTGAACCCAAAACACAGACCTTATCTTAATGTTTTAAAAACTTAAATCAGTGCCTTCCTTGGCTTTGTGGTACCTCATTTTGTGCTTACCTGATGCCGGTGTGAGAAGAGTATTGGGAAACAGAATTCTAGAAATGGTTTACTCAGCAGAGCTTCATGTGAGCAAACCAAAAGCTCTTCTGCCTCAGTACGAGCTCAGCAGGGAATTGCCCTTGCAGTGTGACATTGTGGCATTTAACAGTCAATAAAACTAAAGAAAAATGAAAGCAAAGCATTTAGCTGATCAAGCATGTAAAGCTACGCTCCTATATTTGGGTGAAGAACATCCTTGTGGGCCAGCTACAGAATTGATGTGCCTTTACAGAGACTGAAAAAAAGCTTTTGTTTTAGATGATCCTTTCCCTGTGTAGAGAAGGAAGTCCTTTCTCAGTGTCTGCTGTTAAGTCCTTCACAGCTTTATGGCTCTTGAGTACAAGTAAGAGGACTCAATGGTACTTTTTGGTGGTTAGCTGTGTTCCTAAACTCCCTGAATAGCAAAACCCTCTAATCAGGAGGTTTCTGATGTTTAATGACCTAGCTCAAAAATACCTCTCTTGCTAGTGCCTATTGAGGGATCTTTTGCCATGCTTATTTTCATGAGCTGTACCGCTTTTTTCCATAAATTTGCCTCCCTTCTGAGATAGTGAGATTATTTTCTGGTGAGGTAGCAAACATCTGAGAGATACCTTAGTTAGGTTTCTGTTAGAGTCTGGAAAGCAGACAAGTCAACACACAAGAGATATTTGGGAAGCAGATAGTAAAATATGAACAAACTTTAGAATGTAAGAGACAAGAGGAATAGAAATGAGCAAAGCTAAGAAACAATAATGGTAAAATCATTCAAGTACAGAATATAAAGGAGAGGGATTGCAGGATTAGGTAACTTGAGTGGGATTGAGCATGTACTCAGCTTTGGGGGGAGGAACATGCAGATTAGTACTTCAATTGTCACATTAAGAAATCAATATTATTGCCCGTTTTTACAGCTACTTGTTACAACTTTAATGAGGAGACCAGTGGGAAAAGGTCAAACCTTTTAATGAAGCCTTAGAAGTTGATAACAAAAATGTATTTTCTTAGGCAATAAGCTGTGTGTAAAGTAAGAGCATGTTGGACCCCTTAAATCTGACATATGCTAACCCATTTGTCAAACAGAAAAATGACAGGTTTGTCACTATGACTCCATGTGTGTACCCTGCAGGAACAGGATTAAGGAAAGGAATGAGGTGAGTGTGCCAAATTCTTAATGTAACTGAGCTGACCTGTCTTGTCCTTACCAAATCATATTTTGTAATTAAGGCAATACATTATTCAGTGTTCCGCTAGCCTTTTAACTAGAAATTATGCTGGTTCAAATACTGAACTGGCAATAACACTATGGAGATGACTTTGTAAGCATAATGGATAGACTTACGTGGGATAAACTGAGTTTTTAAAAAATAAGTGTTGTAGAAAACATGAGTACGGGTGAAATGTCCTCTTTAAATTCGCTACTCAAAGACACACAGAACTGAGACCCAGGGGAATTACTTAAGGAATGAAATTTTTAAGCACATATTTGTCCTCTTGAAATCTTGAAAATTTCCAACCGAAAGGTTTCTTTGCTTCCTGTAATGTCATTGAAGTTACCAAATAAATTACAAGGCTACAAGACATAGGAGAAGTTTGTACTTATTACACAAACTTGAACTAAATTGTTCCGTTGCATCATGATCCTTCTGACCCTACAAAGCAATGGCTCTTGACCACAGCTAAAACACGCCACCTGACCTGTTATGAAAACATTCACAAACAGTCTTGTAACCCATTGTTGTTTAGCAGCTTGGACATGAAGGATAGGGAGAAGACAACATGACAAAAACATCAGATTACAGGAAACAATTCTCGTTACCATGATAGGGAAATTGGAATGTTGCCTAACAGTCCCTGTGAAGGTCATGCTGTGTATTCTGAACCTCACCACTGGCACAACCTTGCTGACTGCTGGGGGGGAGGCGTGCTCTGTGTGTGATGGAGTAGGAGGATGGTGAGTGGCTCAGTGGAAAACAAGTGCCATTTACTAAAAATAAGAAGAGGAAATACCTGAATGTTGTGTCAGTGTCCCACAGCTTTGGCTGACAGTGGTTAGTATTTTGAAACACAGCTGCTTGTCACTTAATCCATGTCCATATAGGTTACTGATGCTTCATGAAAACCAAACCTACTTCTGCTGGTCATTAAAATGTGTTTGTGAGGAGAACTTCAAGAAGAAATGATAAAAAAATTGTGCATGCTGTAGGTTTTACAAGATACTGAGTGATGCAGCTCAGTTTAGAGCTATTGATGTGGTTTCCCAGAAGGCATAATGAGAAGATGGAGTTTTTGGCACCTCTTTGAAGCAAAAGCTATGACATGCAGATGAACACCTACAGACTGGGGTATAAGAAATACAGTATTAGTTGTCCTTATTACTGGAAAGTAGTGTAGGTGGTAGGTTTTGGTGATGTCTTACTGCCTTTGTATAGTGCTAGAATCAGTTAACAGATAATCAGCAGTATAGCAGCTCAGCAGAGAGAGACCTACTGAGTAAAATACAAGCAGTATGTAAGTGTTGCAGTATAGATTTAATTCCTTCTGTTCAATAGAACTAATGGGTGAGGAAAGAACAACTAGAAGCCTCAAGGGAGTAGCAAGATTTTACTTAAGGTTATTTATTAGACACCTAAACTCAAAATGATTGGTGAGTCTAAAAAATGACTAATGCCCTTTTGTAGAAGATTGTTTACTATTTAAAAGGTCTGACTTATTTTTATTTCCATATCCCTATTATTACTTTAGGTTATTGTGGGGAAGATGTGAATTAGAGAAGGGAAAGGCACTGAGCAAGATAGACTGGTCTGTCACGGGAAGGGCAAGGCACATTCCACCCCTGAGATAAACCTTATCTCAAGGACACAAACCCCTCTCCTCTAGGCATACCAGTACTTTTCCATTACCCCTAGGAAACTAGTAAGACCCCCTATGACGTAGCGAGACCCAGATAGTACTTAAACCCTGTGTTTTAGATAATAAACGCTTTTCTGACAATTCACCATATTGGCGTTTGCTGTGTCATTTAAGCCCGAGCCCCACACGTAGCTTGTGGAGGCCGTGTCTCTATCTAACCCAGGCCGCCAGGGTGGTGACTGGATAAGCCACAACATATTGGTGCCGAAAGCCCGGGAATAGAACCTGGGGAACGGGAGACGCCTGGAAGGTGGAAGACAACAGTACCGGCAGGTTCCGGACTACCGTGGAGGATCAGGGGGACGCCCCAGAACCAGTGATTGGCATGGAAGCCATCGCGCAGGTTGTAAAACTTATGGAAGGGAAATAGGGAATACGCTGTGAGCGAAAGAATTTATATCTTGCTATTGCAAGGCTTATAGATTTGGGCACAATTCAGAGGCCCGTTGATATATTGGATTCAGAAAGGTGGGAGAGTTACACAGCCGCTCTGGCACACGATACAAAAGCCACCGGCAGTGGAAAAGTTCTAAAAGCGTGGGGAAAAGTGGAAACGGCTTTGCAAAAAGCGAGGGAGGAGCAGGAGACATGGAATGCGGCAAAAACATGTTTATTTGCCATCACGCAGCCGAAAGGGGGAGGCGGTGGACCCACGGGACCCACGGGACCCCTGGGGAATGCCCAGCCTCGCGGCGGGAACGCGCGGGAGGGGGATGCGTTGTGCCCTCCCCAGAGTCCATGCCCAGACGTTCCGGACCATGGGGGGGGGCTCTCCGGCCGTTCCGCGGGACCCCCCGGACTCAAGAACCCCCCCAGAACCCCCCGAAAATATCGCGGTTTTATTGTCTTTACCTCCTCCCTGCATTTCCCCGCGGGACCCAGATTCGCCCGAAATCGGCGAATCAGCGGGTCTGGAGACATTGCTGCTGCCCGCGCGGGACACCAGCCATTCTCCGGAACCCGGGAAGGGAGTCGCGACCGCTCCGGTTGCCGAGCCGGTGCCGCGGGGGGGCGGACGAACCGCGGTCCATTTGGGAAGAGCTCGCGCGAGAGGCTAGAGAGATAGAGAGAGAAGCCCGCGCCGCGCCGGAGCCAACGGCGCCGGGGCCGCCCGCGCCACGCCAGAGTCGACAGCGCTGGGACCAGCTGTGCTGCGATCGCACCGCGCCGCCGCCCCCGCGCTGGAGCCCGCCGCGTTGCCGCCGCCATATTTTGAACATGGTGACCGCGCCACGGAGTGGGGGCGAGGAAACCGGCCGCGTGGCACTGAAAACCCGGAAGCGCGGGTCCGCACGGGAGCGCATGCGCGAGAGGGGAGCTTAGATGCCCCAGTTTACACCACACACGCGCGGGAGAGCAAGGAAGCGCGCGCGCGCGGCCGGAAATCGTTCCCAAGGTCATTTTACAAAGAAAATACCCCCTCTTGGGGGGGGCACGGCGTGCACGGGGGGTGGGAATGGGACGGCCCCCAGGAGGCGTGCCAGTGCCGCCCCCGAGAGGCGGGGAAAGCCCACCCCCGGGAGGCGGAACGGGGCAGAGCCCGGGAGGCGGGCAAAGCCCACCCCCGGAAGGCGGGACGGGGGCGGAGCCCAACAAAAATGCACAGCAAGCCGGAAGTGTACCAGCAGTCGACTTCCGACTCTGAATGGGATCATAGCTCAGAGGCCAGTCTCACCGAGAGCTCCGAGTCTGACACAGACTCGGGACCGGAGATAACAGAATTTATGGATTTTTTACCAAAACCGAGCAAAGCTTTTTACAATACAGGGGAAGCAACACAATATAAACTTACTGACTGGGGAAAGATAAAGATAGCCTGTGCTGAATGGGAACCTGCTGCTGCAATCCATGCTTTTCCAGTGCGTGTTACTGGGACAAGGCAGAATTTAAGACGAACCTATATCCCTTTGAACACGAAAGAGATACAAGCAGTGGTGAAGGCAATTCAAGAAAAGGGGATAGGATCAGCCGTTGTGTCCACTCTGGTGGATGGGATTTTCAGTAATGACGACATGCTACCTTTTGATATTTCCCAGATAACTCGCATGTTTTTTGATGGGGCAGGGTTGATTGTTTTTCAGCAGGAGTGGTCAGATCAATGCGCAGCTGCTTTAGCCCAAGGCTCAGGACAGGGACAGCCACTCCATGGCTCTACCCTGTCCAGGCTGCTGGGCAAACATGATGATGTGGCTACCCCACAGACTCAAGCAGCACGCCTCACAGCAGAGGAGGTCAGAGCAACAACGAGAGCAGCCAGAGAGGCTATACGTGCTGCTTCTCGAGTTGTGGACAAATCATCACCATGGTCCACAATCAAACAGGGGGAAAGTGAGGGTTTCACACACTTTGTAGATCGGTTGCAAGCTGCTATTGATTCTTCCACCTTGCCTGTAGAAGCAAGGGGACCTGTGGCACTGGATTGTCTGAAACAGCAGTGTAACACTGTCACCAAGGACATCCTCCGCTCTCTGCCAGCAGGTGCCAGTTTGGCTGACATGATCAAACATGTGGTGAGAGAGGAACAGCTGATCCCCATGCAGGCTACGATCCATACTATAACCAATGCATTACCATGCATGAAGTGTGGCCAAACAGGTCATTTGGCAGCTAACTGTCCTCAGCCAGCACAGCAACCCATGGCACAGCAACCTGTGGCAGCACCCCCGACCCAACAGCGCCAGAGACCCACCTGCTGGAATTGTGGGAAAAAGGGTCACATGGCCAGGGAATGCAGATCCAAGCTCCGGGGAAACGGGAGAGGGAGGGGGCGTACGGGCCATATTCAGCCTCCTCCCATTGCGAGATGGCCCATCTTTCCCAACACCCAGTGGGGTGGGGGACCTTCATACCCCATATATATACAGGAACCAGTCAGTGTCACATCCCCATCAACCATTCCGTGGCAGAGCGGTGCAGCACCACCAGTGGTAACTATGCACCCTCCACTGCCACAAACTGCGCCAGTGACACAGGGTCAGCAGGGGGCGACACAGAGCGGGATCCCTGGGTGGCCCTAGTCATGAAGGTGGGAAAAGAGCCCCTGATCGTGTGGGGAGTGTGCCAGCTCTATGGCAGTCGGGACCCTCATGTTTTTGGGCTCAAGTTTCAGGCAGACACGGGATCTGTTTGTACCATTATACCCCAATTACATTGGCCCAGACATTGGCAAATTAAAGAAGTCCCTCCAGTAAACGGAGTGGGGGGACAATCCAGAGCTTGGAAAAGCACCCAGTTGGTAGCCATAACAATTTACACAAAAAAGGGACCAGAACAAACCGTGGCAATTTACCCCTACATTTTGCAAAATTCTCCACCCTTGATAGGAAGAGATGTCCTAGCCATGCTCAGAGTCAGAATCACAAATTTATAATGAGGGCCACTGCTGTGCACCCTTTGTTGCCAATCAAATTGACTTGGAAATCATCAGACCCTGTTTGGGTCGAGCAGTGGCCCCTCTCAGAGCCTCGAATAGCAGCATTGTTGGAACTGGTTGAATGGGAACTGCAAAAGGGTCACATAGAACCCTCCACAAGCCCATGGAACACCCCTGTGTTTGTAATTCCCAAAAGGTCTGGAGAAGGCTATCGCCTAGTCCACGACCTGAGGGAAGTGAACAAAACAATCAGACCCATAGGTCCAGTTCAGACACTGTTACCTATGAACTCAGCCATCCCTGAAGGACAACCATGTGCAGTATTGGACATTAAAGACTGTTTCTTTTCAATACCTTTGCATCCTGAGGACAGGGAACGATTTGCCTTCTCCGTGGTTTTCCCAAATGGCAAGCGGCCTAGCCTGCGTTTCCAGTGGAGGGTATTACCCCAAGGTCTCGTTGATAGCCCAGCAATTTGCCAGATCACCGTGGACAAAGCGCTGACGCCAGTCCGACACTCCTATCCCACTGCAACTATCATACAATACATGGACGACATCCTAGTCTCAGCACCATCGGCGAGCCAAGTGGATCACCTAGTATCCACGATCACAGAGATTCTCCAGGCCAACGGCTTCGAGATTGTGAGCGCGAAGATCAAAAAAGGACCCTGCATCACCTTCCTGGGAGTGGGGATCACAAATTCCTACGTGACACCTCCCAAGGTGAACGTCCACCGAGACATCAAGACGCTCCACGACGTGCAACGCCTGGTGGGATCAATGCAATGGCTTCGCAACATCGTCCTGATTCCTCCTGAGGTCATGGACTCTTTGTATGACCTCCTGAAAGGAAAACACCCCTGGGAACCCAAGGAGCTGACACCGCAAGCAGCAAGCTCCCTCGACTTCATCGAACAGCAGATGTCCACTGGCACACTTGCCAGATGGAACCCAGCGATGCCTCTGGACTTATACGTACACTTCACACCAAAGGGGGGAGTGGGAGCACTGGCCCAAGGACCTTCTGAAAAGGCTCGACCGATTCAATGGGTGGTCCTTGGAAGACCAGCTCGTGCATTTTCCCCAGCAATAGAATGCATCTCAAATCTCATCATGAAAGGCAGGAAGCTTGCCTTGAAACACCTAGGGACCGAGCCAGTGAGAATCCACCTTCCCTTCCGCAAGCAATCAATCACAGAGTTAACCACAATCTCAGAACACCTAGCCCTTGCTCTCATCGGATTCGGAGGAGAAATCTTCTACTCCACCAGACCACCTTGGACTCAGCTGCTGACCATAGTCGACATAGACATGCCACCAAAGGTCATGGACAGACCACAGCCAGGACCAACAGTCTTCACAGACGCTTCCTCCACGACTTCCACCGCAGCAGCAGTGTGGCAGGCAGAAGAGCAATGGCATTGCGTCAAAGCATGTGACCCCACACTGTCAGTGCAGCAACTGGAAGCGACAGCAGTGGTCTTGGCGTGTGGACTCTTCCAAGACGAGCACCTGAACATCGTAACAGAATCTATATTCGTGGCAAAGCTCTGTCTGGCTATGACAGGACCAGGTGTGTCAACATCAACAGCAGCCCTGATGCTAGAAGAAGCACTCTCCTCGCGAAAGGGCACGGTATCCGTCATTCACATCAACAGTCATAACCCAGTCAAAGGTTACTTCCAGACCGGCAATGACAAGGCAGACGCTGCAGCAAAAGGCGTCTGGACACTGCAGGAAGCTCGTCAACTGCACGAATCCCTTCACATTGGACCCAAAGCACTGGCAAAGAGATGCGGAATCACCACAACGGATGCCAAACATGTAGTGGCCACCTGTCCTCACTGCCAGGAGTCACCCCTGTGGACCAGTGGGGTCAATCCAAGAGGTCTCAAGCCCTCAGAAATTTGGCAGTCAGATTTCACCTTGTGTCAACTGCTGAAGCCTCGAGCGTGGCTTGCTGTGACAGTGGACACATTTAGTGGAATGATCGTGGCCACACAGCATCGCAAAGCTAACTCTAAAGCCACAATTCAGCACTGGCTGACAGCCATGGCATGGCTTGGTATCCCCAAGCAGATCAAAACAGACAATGGTTCCAATTTAATTTCTAAACCAGTGCAGGAATTTGCTTCCAAATGGCAAATTACATTAGTACAGGGCATTCCATATAACAGTACCGGGCAAGCTATAGTTGAGCGGGCAAATCAAACTCTGAAAACCAAAATAGAGGTGTTGGCAAAAGCAGAAGGCTTAACCAACTCCATCCCCTCAGGAGAGCAGACACGTATATTGGCAACCGCTTTGATAGCATTGAATCAGTTCCCTAGAGGAAATGAAGCAAACAGTCCCATTCAAAAACACTGGGCCTCCAAAGCATTAGAGGAGGGCCCGCAGGTTGTAATTAAAAATGAGCTGGGTGAGTGGGAACGGGGCTGGAGATTGATGCTTGCAGGGCGAGGGTATGCAGCTGTCAAAAAGGACGGGAAAATCAGGTGGTGTCCTCTCAAATCAATTAAGCCTGATCTTCACAATGAGCAGGATGAGACTAATGAGAATTGTGTTTCTGTTTACAGAACATGCTGGTGGGGCGACCACGTAATGCCTATATGCCCCTCCCAGAGGAACGAGACACACCACCAAAACGTCAGACAGCGGCAGAAAAACCCACGCGAGTGAGACCCAGACATCAACGACACGTCTGTGTGATTTTGTTATTGGGGCTTGTTGCCAGAGGACAAGCCAGCCCAGATTACTACCCACATCAGCCGTTCAGGTGGGTCATGAGACACCTTACCAGCGGTAAGGTGCTCAGAGACATCACCACACCAAACGCTCCATCTTTTGTGCTCCGTTTCACAGATCTATTTCCAGGACAACCAAAGGTAATTCCCAGGTCTTCACACTCATCACACATGTATCTATCCTATTGGTGCCCAGCTTCAAACCCGGGGAAAAGCTATTGTAATTACCCTGGGTGGGGGTACTGTGGGTACTGGGGCTGTGAAACCATCGTTACAGATGCCAGGCCGTCAGGGCCTGGGTGGGACCCACCAGCCCCCGATAAGTTCCTACAGTTCTCATGGGCACCTGCAGGTTGCAAACCACCTCTTTTTTCACAGGGAAATTCCTATCGAAACAGCTATAAAATCCCCAAATTTCGAATTTGTATATATTACAACATGACGGTCTTGCAGCCTGATCATTTTAGCTGGACAGTGGGAAGAACATGGACAGTGGTCATTCAAAAGTTGAAAGAGTGGGTGAATGTGCAAATTACCAGGCTCCAACCATCGGCATCCCGAGCGGTTGGACCCAACAAGGTGTTTAAAAGCACACAGACAGAGAAAAACATAACTTACCCCAAAATCCTACCCACAAGTGTCACTGAAAACCCAACCAGCGATGAGAAAGCTTTCCAGATAGGCCGTTCAGCTAAGTCAGACCCAGACCCAATCCTTCGTATGTTAGATGCTACCTTTTTATCCCTAAATTAATCTAATCCTAACCTAACTAATTCCTGTTGGCTTTGCTACGAGGTTCAACCTCCGTTTTATGAAGGAGTTGCTGTAAATACCTCATTCACTTACTCCTCAGCTGATGCACCACATCAATGCAGATGGGATACACCCCGCAGAGGTATTACCCTGAGTCAAGTCTCAGGTCGGGGCAGGTGTTTTGGTAATTCAGCCCTAGCTAAGCGAAAAGGGGATGTTTGTGCCAAAATTGTAAAGCCCAACAGAAAAAACAATAAGTGGGTTGTTCCAACTTCATCTGCAATGTGGGTTTGTCAGAGATCCGGAGTAAGTCCCTGTGTGTTCCTTCCCAAGTTCAATGATTCTAATGACTTCTGTGTCCAAGTTCTGATTGTTCCTAGGGTCCTGTACCACTCCAATGAAGAGGTGTACAGCCTTTTCGAAGAACCCAGCCGTCTTCACAAAAGAGAAATAATAACAGGTATAACCATCGCAATGCTGCTCGGCTTGGGAGCAGCTGGAACGGCAACGGGTGTCTCAGCCCTAGCAACACAGCACCAAGGACTGTCTCAGCTGCAGATGACCATAGATGAGGACTTGCAGTGGATCGAGAAATCCATTTCCTACCTAGAGAAGTCAGTCTCTTCACTTTCAGAAGTGGTTCTGCAAAACAGGCACGGACTGGATCTCCTGTTCATGCAACAAGGAGGTCTGTGCGCGGCCTTGAAAGAAGAGTGCTGCTTTTACGCAGACCACACTGGAGTCGTCAGAGACTCCATGGCAGAACTTCGAAACAGACTGGCTCAGAGACAAAAAGATAGAGAAGCGCAGCAAGGCTGGTTCGAATCCTGGTTCAACCAATCTCCATGGTTAACCACTTTGATTTCCTCCTTAGTAGGCCCATTGGCAATGCTACTTTTAGCTGCTATCTTCGGACCATGCCTGCTGAACAAGATAGTCTCATTTGTTAGAGCTTGCATAGAGCAAACTACCATTCTGTTCATGCACCAACATGAAATGCTGTGAATTATTCAGAGAACATTGCCAGTCACAAGCTTTTCCAAACTTGCCTGGCAAAAAATTTACTCAGGTTTTCAAACTCCTTCTTCCTTTTGTCAAATACTAACCTTCTACCTCATTTAGTACCTATATACGTATATGTGTGATTAAATACTAACCTTCTACCTCATTTAGTACCTATATATATATATATATGTATAACTACCTCGTTTTTTGTGATAGAGGGAGGGGGAGATGTGGGGAAGATGTGAATTGAATTAGAGAAGGGAAAGGCGCTGCGCAAGATAGACCGGTCTGTCACGGGAAGGGCAAGGCACATTCCACCCCTGAGATAAACCCTTTCTCAAGGACACAAACCCCTCTCCTCTAGGCATACCAGTACTTTTCCATTACCCCTAGGAAACTAGTAAGACCCCCTATGACGTAGCGAGACCCAGATAGTACTTAAACCCTGTGTTTTAGATAATAAACGCTTTTCTGACAATTCACCATATTGGCGTTTGCTGTGTCATTTAAGCCCGAGCCCCACACGTAGCTTGTGGAGGCAGTGTCTCTATCTAACCCAGGCCGCCAGGGTGGTGGCTGAATAAGCCACAACAGGTTATGTTGAAACAAACAGACTTGCCAAGTCTCTTGCAATTACCAAAAAATATTTGATAATACTTTGTTTTCTGTCTTAAAGTCTTGGTATCTTAGGTGATAATTTTGCTAGTATTTTGCATTATTCATGACAGCTTGAAAATATGAAAAACTTGGAAATGAGAAATATTTCTAATGCTTAAGTATTAGAAGTAATGCATCACTCTATTCAGTTGATTTGTGATGGAAGAGAATGATAGAATATCTTCAGGGAAGGTTTAGTTTGGTTATTAGAAAAAGGTTCTTCCCCCAGAGGGTGGTTGGTCACTGGAACAGGCTCCCCAGGACAGTGGTCACAGAACCAAACCTGACAGAGCTCAAGAAGTGTTTGGACAAGTGTTTGGACAAAGCCACAGGGTGTGACTCTGGGGGATGGTGCTGTGCAGGGCCAGGAGTCAGACTTGATGATCCTTGTGGGACCCTTCCAGCTCAGCATATTCAGTGATCAACTCCTGGCCCTGCACAGGACAACCCCAAAGGGAAGCCTCAAAAATTTACACCATGGGTCTGGGAACAGAATGAAAAATTTTGAGAAAAATCCAGTGAAAAGTAAGGGTGATGACAGAACCCATAGAAAGGCAAAGTTCAAATTGTCTTCTCTTTGTTCCTTCAGGGCACATTATGGTTTCTCCCCTACTCTTGCACTACAAGTATACTGTTCACTTACACAAAACCAATGGAAAGGCAAGAAAAATTTGCTTAAATTACATTTTATTCTATTAGTCTGACCTCTTCACAAAATCTGATAGATATATGACTTCTGTATTTTCTGTCTAGAATTCTTCCAACCCTCAAATGGTGTCTTAGTTTCATTTAGTTTTGAAAAGTGTTCTTAAGGTGTTTTTACTGATTAGTATTATTGTAAGAGAAAAAAAGCCTACGGCTTTGACCACAAATAAGACTTTTTCCCCTCAACAGGTTTCTGGCATAAGCAGCCATAGTCAAACTCATTATACCTTAGTAAGAGGAGGGAAGAAGGGAGTGCAAGACAGGAACAATCCTCCCTTTGTTGGAAACAGAAGTGTGTCTTCTGATGGACAACATAATTGTTATTTGTTACATGTAGAACCTTCATGTGCAATATGTGCTTAAAAATATGCACTGATATGATACTGCTGTGGTTCAGTTTTTGTTAGAATGGAAAAAACCCGATGCCGTTTGAAGATGTGTGTTGGGTATAGCCATGACTGTGCTTAGATGCAGATATCTGCCCAGCCCCATAGTTCATTGTGGTGAATGATAATTCATGTTTTCATAATATTGTTTTTGTGGTGAATGATTATGTTTTTCATAATGTTGTTGTTATAATAAGCAGAAAATAAAATGTACTTTTCTAAGAAAGCCAAAAAGTGCCCCCAGGTAGGGTAGAGGGCTTGGAAAATTTCGCAAGAGCTTTCCCTGTCTTGGAGGAGAGAACAAAGAAATTACAATTCCAATGGAAGGTGGAGAATGGCCAGGACAAGGACAAGGATAATCAGGCCCTTGACAAAACTTGATGGCTCTGAGATAGTATCTTATCAAGGCCATCCGAATCGCCCTCCACCCAGGAAACCTTTTCAAACAGCAGATCCTGCTGCCAGAGATTTTGACATCCACCAAAACCAAGGCATTGAGAGACAAAGGGACTTATAGAACTTTGGACTCATGTAAGCTCAGCCAGAAAAGGTATAAAACTGGCTGGCATGGGCCCGGGCTTTGGTGAAACCAGGGGGAGTGTAACACGGTAGAGGTTGTGCTCGTGGTTTCACCCAGTGCTGGCACTGTTTCCTTGGTCGTTGGCATTGTCGATTTCTCTGTCCGAAATTTTCGCTGGCAAATAAATCATTTTTGATAGAATTGGCTCTCAAAATTTATAACAGTCATCAAAAGTTAAACCTGTGGTTTACATGGGGCTTCTCAAATCCTCATAAAAGCTGCCCTTGTACTCTATGATGGATGAGAAATAAAAGTTTGGTGTTGCACCCATATCTTTGGGCACACTGTATACCACAAGGATTCAATCTTTATGTAAAAGTAACAAACAACAGTTTTTTTTCTCTATCATTTAGCAACTGTAGATGCTCACTTTTTCTGTGATAAATGTCAAAAAAAATTACAATCTGCTGGAGCCATGCAGCTGCATTTATACATAGAATTAAACATTGATACTATCAGTTGCTGTTCTCAACAGGCTTTTTTGTTATATTAATCTTGTCAGTTCTATTTTACCTCATGAGCTTTTGCAAGTAGAAGCTGGTGGAAAATTTCCTCTCTGATAGTTGAAAACGTTTTTGAGGTTCCCTGAGCTCTCTGACCTTCTTATATGCCTATGAAAAAAAAAAAAAAAGGGTATAACAGTTCTAAAATGCAAAAACAAAGTGATGTGTGATAAAAACATCTTTTTTCTTTTCAGTTACCTTTCAATTGCTTTTGAAAACTCAGATGGGAACAGATATAAAATAACTGGATTGAAAGACAAAAACCCAGGTGGTGCTACTTGGCCAAATCATTGTCTCCTAAAGGTAAATTTCTACTATTTTGTGTTTTGAAGACTGATAGCTACAATTAAAATGCCAAAATAACATTAACTGTAGGAATTACTGTGAGGACGACTGTAAAATGTTTCCTTTACTGATATGATAGAACTATCCTAATAAAATGATTACAACTGTCTTGGTTTGAAAGACAGGTATGTGCTAAGGAGGGGCAGGGCCTCCCTAGGAAATGGATAATTCAAATCCCCTCCCTCCAAATTACTGTAATTTAGAAAATCAAAGGGGCTTTCAGGCAGGGGCATGGGGATAGGAATAGACAGTTCTTTACTAGTATGTATAACAAGGCAAAACAACAACAACAACTACAGCATTAATAATAAACAGAACAAGGAAAAACCTCGAGGGGCTTTGTTTGACAAGGCCTGGGGCAGTCTGATCTCTCGAGAGCACCAGACTGGAATGGTGGAAAATCCCGGGCTGATGGGTGAGATCAGAAGCTCCGTCGGTGGTGGCTGGAACGGCAGGGGTGTCCCAGCAGGGCGGTGCGGGGCCACAGAGCAGCAAAAGCCTCCAAGCAGGGCTGAAGAAACGGCGGTGGCGGGACAGGGCCGGCCCAGCTCCAGCAGGGCAGGAGGAGGCAGCTCAGAGTTCCGGGACACACGAGCAGATGGTGCTGGATTCCTCAGGACGGTGCTGGATTCCTCAGGACCGGACCCGGTGGTGACAGCGAACTCCTCCCACAGCAAGCAGCAGCGTGGCCGTCCTCTCTGCAATGCCAAGAGAAAAAGCGAGCAGCTGCCCCTAGCCCTGTCCTTTACCTGCCCCAAAAGTCGCGACATTATCTCCCCCTCCCGACTTTTGGCCACCTCTTTGTTCTGGTCAAGCACCCAAAAGCACCCAGCAGTTCTCTTAGTAAAAAAGAAACAAACCTAATCCCCAACAAAGACAAAAAATAATCACCTTTTTAAGAGTTGTGCTGCTAGTGGCTGAGCAGAGTTGCTGCCTTGTATCACCGTGCAGTAAAGACAGCAACTAGAAGTGGAATTGATGTTGCCAGCTGCAACACGAGCACTTGAACCAGAACTTTTTGCTGGTTGTCAGCTATCTTGCAAGACTTTTCCCATTAGACTTCAGTCATTAGGAATGACTCTAAATTTGTAGTGGAGCACCAGGTGAGACATCTTCATGTAATTTAATGGGATAAGAGATGTCTTGGAAGAGGGAGAGGTTTACTAGGCTATATTCTGTTTCTTTCATGGTGGGGTGTTTATTGTCTTCAGCACCATCTTTCTGTGTTAGCAGGGAGCCTGGGGCTCCAGACAAGGGTCTCCAAGCTGCATTCTAAAGCAACTTTTTTTTTGTCTGGATCTGATATCTGAGTGAACTCTCCATAAAAAAAAAAAAAAAAAAAAAAAAAAAAAAAAAAAAAAAAATATATATATATATATATATATATATATATATATGTTATAAATGGGCCAGGAGATCAGCTCCTTTGAAAAGGCCTTTATTAGAAATCAGCTCTGGGTAGAGGGCTCGAGGGGCTGCGCACGCCGCCGCTGCTCCCAGTGGACACCACGGAGGAGGAGGTGCAATCGAATCTGCTGCTGCGGCTGCTGCTGCAGAGTCGAGATTCCGTCCTCGTGGGAGTTACCAAAGAATCACCTTGGCTCGTGTGGTCCAGGGGGGTCACCTCTCTCCAGTTCCTTTCAGGTCATGGCGAGAAGGTAACAAAAAATACCTGCTACCTGCAGGTAGCTGGACGTGTGCCTCGTACAGCATTGTCCTTCTTAGGTCCAGTTTCTGTGTCGGCTCGCTGTCCCAGGGGCTTTTCCAGCTCCAACTGGACCTCTGGCCGCAGCCAGGCACCATGGAAGTTCCCTGATCTCCATACTGGGCGGTGTCTGCAGCTCGACGGGCAGGCAGGCAGGAAGTGGCAGCAGGGAGGCAACAGGAAGCGGTGGCGGGCTTTACCCGATGGAGAGGGGAACCCAAAACTCAGGGAAGAAGGGTACAAAACTTGGGACATAACAAGCAGAAATTCAGGGGTACAGATTCAACATGAACAGTTTAAAACAGGTAAGTAACAGTGCAACTTTAATTTTACAGCAAAACAGTATAGCAGTACAACTTGGGAGTGCATAACCTGGGGCTCTCTATTTCTTTCATATATATATATATATATATATATATATATATATATATATCCTGAACAAGACTGGGGCCTTGCTTCCATTGAGGGCTGCTCTAACTGAATAGTATATGGAGGTTTTGGCTGGAAGGAAAGACATGGATGCCTTTGATTGGGGTGTATTTCTTTAAATCTCTTAAACCAGTCTCCGTTTCCCTAAAGGCTATGGGAGCTTTCACGGTTCCAATAAAATATGGGCTGCTTGGGCTTAAGCAGACTACAGTACTTCTTGAGGGTAACACTAAGGTCTTCCCTCAATATTTGATATTCGAAAATATTAGTCTTTTGCATTTCTTCTCAAATTGGAAGTGCTTGCTTTCACTGCATAGGACTTGAATGATTCTTTCCAGAATTATTTTTCAAGTACCAGGGGAGGTTTAGATTGGATAACAGGAAAAATTTCTTCACAGAAGTAGTTGTCAAGCCTTGGAGCAGGCTGCTGTGGCTGAGTCACTAGCCCTGGAGGTATTTGTAAGATGTGTAGATGTGGCATTTAGGCATGTGATTTGGTGGTGGACTTGGCAGCAGTTGGACTTAAAGGTTTTTTTCCCTACCCTAAATGATTCCGTGATTCAAAGTGCATGACCATAATATTAAGACCAAGTAACTCTAAGTGTAATTAATTGCTTTTCCAACATGGCTTGCCACTTCAACAGTTTGTGTGATTATGGAAGAATTGCTGCTAAGACAAAGTTAATCCTCAAGAATGGGCATCATACCACTGAGGGAGCTGGCTATCATCCCTTTATAGTCACTAGTAGGAAAAAAAAAGTTGAAAATTGGGATTCATCTGATCCTTACAGGCACACTTACCTTAGGATGAAATAATCAGTTCCTCAGAAACACTTGTATTTTCTTTGGCTGTGAAAGAAATTTAAGTGACTATCCAAAATTGCAACCTATTATATCTACATTGTAGGTGTTAAACAGTTTGACACAATTTTAGAAATGGAATGCCTGTCCAATTAAAATTCATCAGGAAAATTGTTAGTTATAAAAATATGCATAGATATATCTTGTATGGTTAGTTTTATCTCTTTGTTACCATGATAATAGTCCTAGTAAATTATTTCTATATACAAAGCCATTAGTGTGCAGCTAGTGATTGATACTTGTGAGCATGCTTTAAGACTTAAGCATGCAGAAAAAAGTTGCATTTTTGCCTTTTCTGTTCCTCTGAAGTTTCCCATGGTGGTCTAGTTTATCATGTGCTTGCAATTCTATGATAACTCTTTCAAAGGTTGTATAATAATCTTTGTGCTTCCTTTTGATGGCATTGTTAAAATAGTTTTAAAGTAAGAGTCAATAAATAGTTCAATAATATTAGTAATTTCTGCATAAAATTTACAATTAAAGCATCTACTTGTTTGGTGGGGTTTTTTTTTTGTGTGGTGTGTTTGTGGGGTTTTTTTGTTTGTTTGTTTTGTTTTGTTTTGTTTTTTTAATCCAGTGCTTAGAATAAGCCTGTGCAATGTTCCTATAGTCTTACTGCTGTCTTTTCTCTAAGAATGGGTCTCAGAATAGTGGGCAGGAACTGGTATTTCTTAATTTTATGCTGTGGGGGTTTGGGTAAGAATGAATAAAGTATGGTTAACTTGTACTTCCTATCTTGCTACCTGTATTATCAGGAAAAAAAATGCTCCTTGATTTATGGAAAAAGAAAAATACAATCTAGTATCTTCAGAGAGCAGATGAATGTGTTATGAAATCACATTGACTATTGTGTTAACATGGAACTGAAACTTTAAAATTAAATATCAAGCCTGAAGTTACAGGGTTTTTGTTGTAGCAATGTTATTGCTCGTTGACCTGACCTGTAAATTACAGCAAGGGTAATGCAAAACACACACTTCATTTAATGGTTGTAGTCTGAGTGTTCATTAAATGATGAATAGGTGCTTCTAACACAGCCAAGGCTTTGTTGTTTGAAAAGAGTTCATCTCAGATGCAACATTTCAAGACTTGATTAAGGTAATTGTTGTAGTTGACTACATTAACTTGTTTGATGTATTGGCTTTTTATGTTTTCTTCATCTTAATTAGAAAATATTTAACTGTATCAACATTGTGTCTTTGAGTAATGGGAAGGAAGACCTGCTAGCTGCAAAATTGTCTTCTCTTGCCTGCAGCTAATTCTGAAAAGCATATGGCAGTAATCACACCAAAGGTCTTTGCCCCCGCTTACCTTTCTCTCCTTACTTTAGACATGTTAATAAACCAAAGAGATTCAAGGAAGGGCTGGAACTTCTGGTGCTTCTTGACTTTACCTTTAGAGAGCAGGAGTGAAAGCTGTGCTTCACATGCAGTGTTGTGTGTTTTTTTTTTGGTAATATAGGGAAATACAGTTAACTTGGGTCAGTTTTCAAGCCTCCTAACTGAAGAAAACTAACTCAAGCAGATAGTATTACAGAAGAGGTGTTAAATTAGTGAGCAGATTTTGTAGTTCTCTTTATAGGCAGCTCTTTAACTCTTGAAAAAAAGAGTAAATTTTTAAAATACTGCTACCAAGAAAATGTAATTTTTTTTTTTTTTTTTGTGTGTGTGTGTGTGTCAAATGAAGTAACAGACATTTGGTGCTGTGCCAGCTGGAGAAAAGCAAGGACTAGGTAAGCAGCTGATACACGTATATCCTGGTTTGGAAAGACAGGTATCTGCTATGGAAGGCAGGAGTCTCCCTTGAAATGGAGAATGTAAACCCCCTTAATAACAAATTATTAAATTTTGAAATTAAGGGCTCTCAGCAAAATATGGAAATAGGAATAACAGTTCTTTATTAGGAAAACTAAAATAAAAATGTAGTAGCACAAAAAACCAAGCAAACAAAAAGAAAACATTGACAGAGTCAGAATACAACCTGACACCCTGTTGGTCAGGGTGTTGGTAGCAGTCCAAGCAAGTCCTCCTGGAGTGACAGATGTGGTTCTGTTGAAGCAATGATTCTGTAGTTTTTCTCTGAAAGTCCAGTAGTGGTGGGGTGGGTCTGGTCTTCCCCTGGGAATGTGTGTTGGAGCTTCGAGCACGGACGGGACAGGACTACTGCCAGGCATTCCTTGAACCTTTTTTGCGGCATAATAGTGCAGCACTTGATTTCGCTTTTGTGAGCTATTTTTTGGCAAAAGACTTTCCCCTGTATTTTAACTTACAAATTTTTTCTTTTGTTCATTCCTAAAGTTGCTTGGGGACTAAATGATTGTGTTAGGAAGGGGTAATTTCACCTTTGAAAATCCAATAGGGGAATATACTATTTCTGACCATATAACACAACACAATGGAAACCACTCTTTTGCATGGCACCGTTCATGTCGGGGCTTTGGGCACGAATGGGATGGGACTAGTGCCAGGCGTTCCTTGAACCTTTATTGTGTCCTTAGTCTCATAACAGGGTTTTACACAATTGAAGGATGGCAACAGGTCATGTCTGCCAGCAGCAGCCAAAGATTTCTTTGTTACAGAGCATTTTAAAAGTTTTCCAGCCAATAACATGTTGCTAAAACTTAGAGACAATTGTTCTAGCCAACCACTGAAAACACACATACACCCGCTTCAAACAATGCTTGCTTGTAGGCTTTCTGTTAACAATAAACAATATTCCATTATTAACCTTAAAACTTTCTACTGTCTTGCTAAGCATATTTTTCTGTAGCTAAAAGATGTCTCCTAGCCAAACCTAAGACTCAGATTATTGTTTTATGTCCTTGCTTGTTGTACTTTTGTAACTTTTCCTACTTTTAATCTTTGCAGTTGCAGCTAATTCTAGATTCTTCAGCTCTTTCTGTTTTTGGGGCCTACTTCTACAGCTTTCTGAAAGCCTCCTTACTTTCAATATTTCCCACAAGAATCCAGTGGAAGCAGGCTGCCTTGGCAGTCTGCCTCTCAGATTTCTATCCAGGTAGGAATGCTTGGCTCCTCCCGTTGGGTGGAGCATCTCACAATGGGACAATGTATTTTATCAGTCATGCAATGAGCCTCAATAGCCCTTTAACAGAAGATATCCCCTGGAGGGAGGATGGTTTGCAGAAGAGATAAAGAAAACTGCCCACCTGGTTTTAACAGCTGGCCCATTAACAGAAGATTCCTCCCAGAGTTATGAGGATGGGTCATGGAAGAGATAAAGAACACTGCCCCACCTGGTTTTAACAGATGGTAATAGAATACATACTTTTGGTTACATCTTTCATTGCAATCTAAGACAACGTATAAAGCTGATAAAAGAGTTAAGCTGGACTTTGAATTGTAAAATGATCTCAACTGGTAAGTGCTAGAATTAGTGCAAGATTAAAAATGTCACCCCAACATAGCAAAATAAGCTCACTGTGCCATCTTACCCAAATGGCAATAGCACTTCTGAGCATGAAGATGTGTGTAAGAAAAAATAAATTCCCTCCAGACTTGTACAGTAACATACAGTAACTGATAGTAACTCAGTGTTTTGAAGATGGGGAGCAAATGAGGAAGAAGAGCAACACAGAAGTGTTCATGATGTTCTTCAGTTGGTGTTTCTGTGTTTTGCCACTTTTCCTTGAACAAGTGTGTCCTCGCATTATGAGCACAAATTTTATGTGCTTGAAAAGCAAAAATAAGGGAAACAATTCCAGTGGTTTACCTGACATAAGAGACACCACTTGGAAAAGAGCACTACAAAGGCTTATGGTTCTTCTGTGGTACTGTCAAATATAAATAGTTTTTCAAATATTGTGTGAACTGTTATTGATAACCTAAAAATCATTGCGCTCATCAAAGTAAGACATTTTTTTAAAGGATGAAGGATGTCTGAAAGATAATTGTAACTGTAAAACAAACCTCAAAGAGACAAAACAGGTCTCACAGAATAAAGGCAATATTTTAGTTTTGCTGGTTTCTACTTCTTTACTGTTTCCCTGATGTTAACACAGAAACCATTCCTTTCAAGTACTTCTAAAGTGTTTGCCAAAAACTGAAATTGAGACTGAAGACCTACAGTCATATTCAGCCTGGATCACATGACTGATGGGCTTGCTCTTTGAAAGTCAGAGCAAGTTGGTGGTATAGTGAATTACATTTATTGGGTCACATTGGCTTGAGGTGAAGAGCACAGTACATGTTAACATTGATGCAAAATAGGTCTGATGTCACTTTCCACCTCTTGAAGTCATCCTGGAGATAAGTCTATAATGGACGCAGAATCTAATTAAAAGCAAGAATGCACATAATGTCAGTCTTGTTATCACTGTCAGTTCTGCTCTTGGTTTAAGGCAAATTTGGGAGGAGAACTCCTAGGGAAACCCTCCCTCCCCTCCCCCAACCAATTTGGGAGAAAACTCCTCAGAGAGGAGTGGAAAGAAACCTGTTTATTAAACTGGCAAAGCACTCCCCAGGACAATGAATTGAACAATACCAGATGACAAGAACCTCGTGCCGCTCTGGGTAGATGACAAATTAGGACAGAAGTCCCTCTGGTAGGTGATTCCTCTGCTCTAAGTTCTTTCCGGCACTGGTGAAAGTTGCTGCGCAGGGTAGATCCCGGTGGGTCCCAGGCGCAAGCTTCCGCTGGCGCCCCCCCGGGTCCTCAGTCTGGGGAGGTTTGAACAGTTCCAAAGAAAGGCAAAAAAGGAAATAAAGGAAAAAAGAAAAAAAGAAAAAGAAAGAAAGAAATGTGAAGCTTCTCAGCCTATGCTAAGCTACGCTAGCTTACTACAAAGTAAAAGTGAAAATGAGAGAGAGAGAAAAAAACCCCTCTCTGTCTCATGTCTTGACGTACTTGCCCCCTGCCTGTCCCCCTTGGGCTCCTGTGCTAGCTCAGTCTTCTGTGGAACTTTTGGGGGGAATACCTCAAGGGATAGGGTAAAAGATTCAAAAGAGGCTCTTACCTCAGAGTAGTTCCAAGGCTTTATTCTCAAAGGGTTCCTGGGGCCAAAGAGGCCGAACAAGGAAGAGCATGGGTTTTTATCTAGACTCCGTCTCAGGGACAGATAGCTGGCACTGAGCCATAGGTCAGAGATAAGGGAAGGACAGGGTCAAACTAATAGGTTACAGTCTTTAGGGGGTTCTGGGGAAAAACTATTTCCCCGAGGAATACAACAATGTCTGTGTGTTGTTTTCTCTCACTCTTCAAAGCCAGCCAAGTGGAGAGAGGTTTCTGAAAACAAACTGTGCACTTCTCCCCTGGTTTTACTCTCAGAGCCAATATTAAAGGTACAGAGAGTAATATCCAGCGTAAACCCGACAGGTGATTGGGGATACATTATAACGTCACCCCAGGACACACATTTTGATATGGCAGGACAGATCTGGACAACAGGTTCAGAAACTTGCTGAGTGTGCAGCACTTTAGGATGGCCACTTTAGGACAGATGAAGTGGGAGAAGATTCTTGATTTTGCAAGGCAAGATGAACACTGGGCATAGGGAAGGGAAGAGAGGTCAAGATTGTCGATGCTGCAGGATGCTTCTACTGAAGTCATAGAATGTTAAGGGATTGAAAGGAACCTTAAGGATCATCTAGTCCAAACCCCCACTAGGGCAGGCTGTTCAAGACCTAATCTAACCAGGCCTTGGACACAGTGATTCACCACCTTCACAGTAAAGAATTTCTTCCTAATATCTCACCTTAATTTGCCCTCTTTCAATTTATAGCCGTTACTCTTCATCTTATCACTGCAGTTCCCAACGCAGAGTTCCTCTCTGGCTTCCCTGGAGCCCTTCAGATACTGGAAAGTGCTCTGAGATCTCCACCCAACCTTCTCTTCTTCAGGCTAAACAGTCCCGACTTTCTCAGCCTGGAATACTGATTCCAGTTCTGGTGCAGGAGTGTTGCTCCAGCCCTCTTACTACCTTTGCAGCCTCCCATGCACTTGCTCCATCAAGTTCCATGTCCTTCTTTTGTTGGAGACACCAGAACTGGACTCTATTCCAGGTGATTTCTCACACGAGCAAAGCAGAGATGGAGGATCACCTCCTATGCTTCCAACTGGGCCCTCCCACCTTCCAAGTGGGCCAGTTAGTGCCCAGATAACATGCTGGCCATGCTCCTTTGCATGCAGCCCAGGATTTTATTGGCTTTCTGGGCTGTGAGCACTCACTGCCAGCTTATGGTGAGCTGTTCACCAACCATAACCTGCAAGTCTTTCTTTGCATGACTGCTCTCTGCCCCGACTGTAGGTGTGCTGAGGTTGCTCTGACCCAGCTGTGGGACCTTGCACTTGGCCCATTTGCATGGGCCCACCTCTCCAGCCTGTCCATGTCCCTCTGGATGGCATCCCTTCCCTTCCCCCTAGGAGGTGACTGCACCACACAGCTCGGTGTCATCAGCGAACCTGCTGAGAGTGCATTCAGCCCCACTGTCCATGTCCCCTACAAAGATGTCACTCTGAAGCTTTTTGCAGTAGCTTCAGTGACATATCTTATTGGAACAACCCTCTGAGTTAGGAATAATTTAACCTGGAAATTAGGTCCTCCTACAAAGGTTTCGTGCAGTCGTCCTCTGCAGGTTGCATTGAACAGCAGAACAAGTCAAGTAAGAAAACCTCATCTTTTATCAACTCCTTCACAAATTTATTTTAATGTTGTTTGTTTAGAGGGTGTTTTAGAGGGTGAATACTGATGAGCATGTCACAGATGCTTGCTAGTATAAATTAAGATTGTACGAGGTCTAAAATGTTCCTCAGAAAACGAGCTTGCCAATAAGCCAGTGGAAGGCCTGTCTGAGCAGGAAAACAGTATGCAGTGAGGAGGACTAATGATGCACATAGGCTCCAAGTGAAAACAGAGGCAGGCTATTTATGATAATAGATTTTGTGCAGAACAATTTGGATTATTAGCAAGTTTTCAATTTGAGGTGTTAACCAGCCACTCACCTTCACCTATTTAGTTTATTCTGCTCAGCTGTAACTTTGTCCAGAGGTAGTACACAGGCAGTGTTTGAGAGTGCTGTTGTATTCTTTCCATCTGGGAAGAGAAAGAAAATTTTTTAAAGACGAAAGGGCATTATTTGCCATGTAAATTGGTCCAAAAAACACACTCAACACAAGTACACAATATCTTGCCATTTCAACAGAAGAAAATTTTATACTGAGCTGCGCTCAAGAGAGATGCATAATCTTGCAGCCCCCCTGGTATGCATTTTTCCACACACTTGTAAGAGCCCAGTTTACCACCAATTCTGAGTGCCACACTTTGAGTCAAGTGGGCCAGTTAGTGCCCAGATAACAGCAAAAGGACTGATTAGAAGTCAAGAAGAATGAGGAGGAGGTTATGAAGATATACTGAAAACCTGGGTTTTTTTGACTAATGAAGAAGTTAAGGGTCTCCATGCCCTCAAATAAGTGTAAAATGTTGTTGGGGAGATGAAAGCAATGACCTACGCTTGCCCTACACCCATGGGGTAAACAAGTCATAAGGTGGAACTGCAGCAAAATACGTCCAGGGTAGTTAAACTTTCTGAGTTAAACTTTCTAAAGATTAGGCTAGTTACACATGAAATTAGGTTTTCTATGGAGCTGGTACAATTTCCAGTAAAAGTGGTGGGAGATGAGTTCACATTTCCATCAGTGTAAATTATTTGGATCATTTTGGCCTGCCCTGAGGTGAGAGGTCCCCTGGGAACTTCCAAGGCTGTGTGATATTTCTTTTGCAACTTAAGAGTATCCTTAGCAAGATCATGGTATCTGTCTTAGACCAAGATGAAGGGCTACTCATGATAACCATAACAACCACATGCATTGTCTTTCTTCTTATGTTGAATAATATATCCCTATGTATGAGATACTGAGTAATTTTTTTTTCTAAGGTGTTCTCTTATTCAAACCTTTTTTCCTGTTGACCTAAGTAATGTACCAAGTTAAGCAAAATCTCTTGCAAGTGTCTGTGAGTAATTGATTGAAATAACTTGACAAGTTCAGTAATCGACAGTTTGTATATAAGATAAGTGGAGATGGAAGAATTAAGTTTCTATATTGTGATGATTTAAAACATTGGGAGGGTCTGTTTGCTTGTTTCCCATGAAAAAGATTTGTAATCTAGAAAAATATTTGAAACTTAAAGTCTAGCTGAAGCTTTATTTTAACACTTCTTGTGACAGAACAATTTTTTTTTGTTATTATTAGTAAATTTTACTGCTCAGTTGCATTTACCATCCTGTTATGGCTATGTGAATTTGGGAAAAACTTCAAGTTTTGAACTTCAAGTTCAATTTAAATAAATTTGTTATTGTGACAAGGCACTTTAGAACCTAGTCGGAGTCTCAGTTTCAAGTAAATGAACCGGTGCTTGAGACTTGAATGGCTCAGAGTGAGACTAATTGAGCCTGCATCATGGTGTATTGGAGACCTCAGTAGTTGCTTTGCATTCAGCATATTAAAATTGGGAAATCGAGTCCCACTTGGGCCTAGAGAAGGAAGAATTGACCATGCTTTTTTTTGGGTAGATGGGTGAGCAGAATTAGCTGCCTGTGCCAGGCTTTGACCCACAGTTCTCGCCATGTGCAGAATTTCTGGTTTCCTGACAGCACTGTCTTTGTGTTGAAGCACTCCTAACTTAACCAATAAAATGAGATGCTCAAAAGCAAGATTAGCCAGGGCCATAACATCCATCCCTTACCTGTTAATACCTTGGTACAAACTCCCATGTACCTTCCTCATTTTGTAGTTGAAGTATAAAACTTTGATAAAAGCTTAAGTGTACAAGTTAAAAATTGTTGCAATTGATAAAAAATGGCAACTGGGAACTATTGAGGTCGAAGCTGTAGATTTTTCTTCCTTGACTGTTTTAGTTACTTATTTTCCTGTATCAGTTTTGATCACGCATGAAATATGTCTGTGGCTCTAGGTCAAACAAAGAAAAGCTCTTTTGTAGCCCTGAAATAAAAAAGAAAGGGCTTTGTTTTACGTAATATTATTGTTTAATAGTTCAGTTCATTAATATTGATACAGCTTTGCTCCAAATTCTGATACAAGCTTTTCAGGGATGTCTGAATTGTTCTGAATCCACTAGAATAAGCCTTGAAAAACTTCACTGCTTGATTATTTTTGTATCACTTTCTGAGAAATTTGAAACACTTAAATAGATATTATTTGCTTTAGAACAAATCTGAAGTATGCATTACTAGTGACAATATTCTATTAAATAAATTATGCTGAATAGTTGATTTACATAGTGAGTAACTTATTTTCTGCTGTTAAACTTCAACAAGGCAGAGGCTAAGAGGCTGGATTTAAGGTTACAAGTCAAGCCAGATCCCTTGGCTTTGACATCTTGTCACATCTTTTTAAACTTCTGCTTTTTTTTTTTTTTTTTTTCTTTTCAGCAAGAAAAGAGTCCCCATGCTCTGTTTAAACTACTTAAGAAAAACATTTGGACTTTATTTGCCTTGAGTCAGTTTGCTGTGTGTGGCTCTTTTTTGTTGTATGTATTGCTTCAGATGCTAGATGTAAGGTGTAAATTTCATGTACTAGTTTGACAACGTGCATCAGGCAAATTTTAGTAACACAGCAGTGTTACTTTTAATAGTAGTACAGACAAGAGCATCACTGTCAGCATGTCCAAGGGAATAATGTGGAAACACATGCTTCTGACTGTGTTTGCTTGAGGCAAGTGAGAACATTGTATACAAATAAAGCTTCTGAGGCTGTACAGGAGCTGAAAATGTGTGTATGAATTATGTTGATACTAAAGACCAGCATAACAAGCTTCTTGGAGTACCTCCATAACTTTAAGTGCCAATAAGGCAGACTGCATTATACTTACCTTGAATGAGTACATGGAGTACTTTGATCCTCTGCTAAATTGCCAGCAGCCAGAAACTCTGGGCTTTATCTGTTGCATCTTTCTATGAAATCACTTTAAGGCCTGTTCAGTAATCAAACACCTAAAGTCCTGTATCATAGTTTGAGCTATATCATACAGAGAGAATGTTTCTTTATGGGTTTTCCACCAGACAGCAAGAGGATAAATACATTTAAAAGAATGCAGAGAGAACCGTTCTGGTCATAGAAGGGGAAGAATCCAGGAAAAAAAAAATCAAAGATCTTTATTTATGGGGAGGAAAAATTATTCATTGTTTTCCTGTCATTTACAGAAACACACTTTATGTCCTGTCCTGCAGAATTTTATCTTGATTTAATGCAATGGGCTTTGGAAGCTGCTGATGATTAAGTAGGGAAACATATTTATGGATAGCTAGGTGTAATCTAAGTGACTACTAAGAAAATCTATGCTTTCTATATTTATTCTGTGTAATGGAAATGAAATGTGAAGAGGGAAGAGAAAATCATGTCTCCTCTACCTGGACTGTTGCAATGTAAACTGTTTGAATTACATTCTTAACTCAATTATTGACAATTAGCAATTTTGATAATGGAAAATGAATATTATATGAGCTTACAGCTTCCAAGTATACCAGAAAAATCATGCTTGTTACTAGGATGTCTTCACACATGTTAATGCATAGTTCCTTAGGAATGCATTATTGGAAAATGATATTCTATTGTTCCAAAGATGTATAAAGCTACCTACCCCCTAGTATAACAAATCTGCTATATTTATGTGGTGATGATAAGGCATTTTTTGCAAAATGGTTGTGGAGATTAGCATGAATGTATTAATTGATCTCTTTGTACATTTGCTTCTCAATTCAGTACTTTGAGTTGTACTTGGAACTAAAAAGCCAATGAAGTTAAGAAAATGATTCTATTTCCAGATTTATGTCAAATAATTCTTTTTCCATGGTGAAAAAGATGATTTCTCTTAGGCAGTGGCCTAGGCTGTTATGTTGGCATGAGGTAAATCCAGTATTGACAACTGAAGGAATTATGCAATATTTAATAGAGACCAGTGAGACAAAGTGGAAATATCCTTCTCACTCTTTAGTGGATTCACCTGAATTTTTGGCCTCTAAAGACATTTTTGATAAGTACTAAATTGTTAGTCGCCAACTTGAAACTCGATTTAATAGCAGGTTTAAACTTGCAGGTACAATATTTTATTTCATTTTATATTTCCCTGCGAAAGAATAGATGAGATAAAGCACTTTTTTTTTTTTTTTTTTTTTTTTGCTTTCTTTCAGTTGTTTTTTAAATTGTTTTATCTTCTTCTGGACTTCCTCAATATAATTTCTGGGATTTTTTTGGCTCTGTACAGGCTATTAGTTTAACAGACAGGACAAAAATTTGACAGCTACCTGCAGTATATACTTCTGTCAGATAAGTAGTCTGGTTTGACTGCTTCTCTGTATATTAATAATAATGTACATTGAAATAACATAAAATTCAAGTAAAACTCAAGTAAATTATGAGAAGTGTAAACTAGATACTTGAGGCTTATTACTACAAAGTAGGTCAAAATGCTTGCAGAAAATTAACTTCCTTCTCCATCAGAGAACCCTGATATGAAATGACGCATGGAAAGTGATTATTTCTATATAAGTGAATTTGTAAGAACAAATGTGCTGCTCTAAATGATATTCAAATCAACTTTGAGAGCCCAAGCAATTTTTAAAAAACCTGGTTCTGACCCAAGGTGTGGTTTCATCCTGGTGTGATTTAAAATGGCTTTGTCACATGCCTCTGTGGAGTTTTCCTAGTTGCTCACCAGTGAGGTAGTGAATTTTATTAACTTGACACAATAAATGTATTTTTAAAATTACTAACTTTCACCTAATATAATCTATTGGTTTGGCAGTTCCCCCCTACTTCAACTGGAAATATGCCCACAAAAGGCTAGTTAAAAACAGTATTTAAATGCAGTTCTGCTAATTTGGAACTTAGTATTTTGTATCTAGGGCTATCATTTATGACAATTTTTTTTTTTTTTTGTTATTCTTAGACATTGAGCATGGTGACAAAAACCCCCCAAAATCAAACAATTTCATTACAATTTATCACATAACATGAGGGCATGTTTTCCTTTTTGACAGTCTGGCAGGTATTGGTAATCCAAGTTTGAGGATTTCTACACAATGGGCATAATTCCATTAAGTTCTTGTTTTTGAGAGGACTTTTTAATTTCTTTGTTCCTGCAAAACCCACACAAAATGCAATAGAAAGCAATGAATGAAAGCACTAAAATTGAGAATGAAACATGACTATTCTTGAAATAGACCACTTAAACCCTGAAATACTAATAATCTCATTCATTAGAATTTGTTTTGATTGACTCGTCTTTCCTGAGCTGTCTGACCAACAGCACTTAATTTTAAAATCTGTTACATTTTTGGCTTCCTGGAACCAAGGTATGCCTGTGTTAACAAGAAGAAGCTGTCTGCTCAGCATTTCTGTAATTTTGTTATTTTTACTCTTTGAAATAATAGGCGTTGAGTGGGAGTATATGAGATCCTGCTCAGAAAATATAAAATCTCAGTTATGAGAACCTTTTAAATAATAAATGAGAGAGATTTGAGGATTTTTCTTCTGACATCCTGGCTAAGATACCTTCCTGCTCTCTTCTTTCTCGATCAAGCAGATACTGCTTTTGTAGAATGCAAAGCCCCTTCAAGGGCACTTAGAATTTACTGACTCTGATTTAGACTTGTGGATTTGTCAGCATGTCCTGTGTTTTGTTGGCTATTAATTATGGAGGGAGGGAAGGAACCAGAGGTGTGCCACTCTCATGTGAGCACAAAGTGAAGGTGTGTTCTCTCTCTCAAGGTACTGACCACCCCTCCTCTGCTCGCAGGAGGAGCAGAGATCTGTGAGGTTATTCTGAGTGCTGCTGAAAGGGACAGGTAGCTGAAGGGGTTGCACAAATGCTCTCATATTTGGTGTGACAATGCATCAAGATGTGTCTCTTCTGACCTCTCCTGAGCAGGTGAGAAATAAGGGCAAAAACCTGCTGTTCATGCTGATTTAATTGATATTACTACATCTGAGTCCTAGATGTGATTTAAAGCAAGCTTCCTTCCTGACCACATCTATCTTTCTGAGAATTTCAAGCCATTTGCTATTTGTAGGAGCTAGTATAATGTGAATCAATTGGATTTAGCAAGCACAAATCTATACATCAAGTTACTGTTATGTGTACTGGAAAAGTAACAAAGGATGCGTGGGCATTTTGGTGAGCAACAGGACAAAGCTACCCCAACCTTTCATATGAATTATGCTCATAAGTTCTAGTTTGAAATGTTTGTATGATATGTAATACTTTCCAATATCCTGGTCCCATAAGTATGCAGTTTCAGAAAAAGCCCTTTTGTACCCTATTGCTTCATACTGCAGAAAAAATAGATAATAGGAATACTCGTTTGTACTTACAGCAACATTAGTTCCTGTGGTCACATCTTAACTCAATGCTTGGGACTACTGTATGCATGGCAACTAAAACGTGATATTCAGCATTGGTGTTACTTTTCTAATGTGAAGTTGTTTGATACTTTAATCTCTCAAATGATTATTGCCTTTCTATTTTTGCAGATTTGGTATACACTTTGCCTAACTTTTAAATATTTTCCTTCAGTTGAAAAGAGTAGTTGCTGTTTATCATGGATAGTTTCTCATGTTGTAGTTTACATAGCATCACATTTGTTATCACAAATGACCAGAGAGCATAGTATTTAAATATCTTCAAGTAACCTCTTAAATTAAAAATGTTGCATATTTTCAATCCAGGTGGATTTCTATGACAATGTAGGCAAATGTAGCTGAATATGGAAATGACCACAGTTTGTACTGTAAATAAGGTAATCTCAAATTTTCCAGGAACTTGTTTGTTTGGCTAAGAAAAAAATACCAGATGAGCTGTATGGAAATGGAGGTTTTAAAGCACAGAAGTTGCATGCTTTTGAAACTTTAAAGACTAGCCTGAACAGAAAAATTTAAAAACATGATGTGAAGAGTTTAAAACACAGAAGATGGTCTAATGTTCCAGATTGCTAGAATAAAACTGTTAAGCTTAACTGGAATGGAAGTTTTTACAGAAAGATTGATTTTGGGATACTATAATCTTAGCTGTTAAAACTGGTACAGAAATCTTTGGACACTATGCTTTTACTGAGAGCATAGTGTTGTTAATTAAGCAGACGAATGAGAATACTTAAATCCATTTGATGCTTTCCGTATTTTTAGCAGCATTTAACACCTTTCCAGTTACTTCCTCCTACAGATATTTCTTGTTTACTTAATTTTAAAAGGTTATGAGTTGATACTGGGCAGGTTGAACATGTTAGTCAGCTGGATATAACAGAAGGTCCTCAGTGAAAACTATATTAAAAAATACCTTGAGGTCAGCTTACTTCAACCTTAAGATTTCTATAAAGCTCTCTTCAGTTTTGTGTAACTTTAGCCACTACCATCCCTCATACTGGAGACCATAAATGATCTAACAGAACTTCTTTGTTCATATTCTTATGAGATTTTAGCTGAGCATATACCACTTCTTCACAAAAGATCTCAACATTTTGCTTTCCTTTTTCTCTGGCTTTTAGTGCATGTTGAGACTGGAACAAAGATTTAAAATCCCACATGCAGTAAGTCTGCGATTCATGCAGTTAGGTAAGTAAATGATACAGTAAAATGTGTGCACAGTTGGGTTCAGAGCTTAATGCTTGGGCTATTGTCCCAATAATGAGTGTCTGAAGTAACATAACAAAGACTTGAAATACTGTATTGCTTTAGAAAGGAGGCTGTTTTTCTTTTGTAGTTCAGGAGTGTTGTCAGTCTTTCCTGAGTATCATAAAACATCTAATGCTAAATATAATCACAAGTAGCATTCACCTAAATCATGTCCTGCATGTTGATGGGACTTTTGTGCCATGTGCACAGGCAGGGAGCTAAAAGATTAACTTATATAAGGTTTCACTTCAAGGTCTGACTGCTTTGTTTGTATATCATTCTCAAGAATTATGAGTAATACATCTCTTAAGCCAGAGCAATTGAAAAGAGATTTCAGTAGCTCAAATCCTGTAAATTGTTGCTGAGCAAAATACAGTATGAAGCTGAAGCTCATTCAGACAAGGACTGAATAGCAAGAGCAGAGCAAAAGCTTGGAGCTGGGGAGGTGAGTGAAATACCTGATGAATAGGTTAGGTGATGACACAGCACGAAAAAAACTTGAACAATATTTTTCTACTTAACAA